>JAUNZM010000434.1:0-1477500 GCA_033459285.1 Clamator glandarius | reverse complement strand
GCTGGCCATAAATGGAGCATAAACCCTACTATCTTGCAACACGTGTGTGCATTGAGAGAACTGAGCTACTTGAACAGGGATGATTATGATCCAATTTGGTATTTGTGAATTGTACATTGTATTCTTAATATAAAGTTTTTACCTTTACAGGTTGCCTACACTGCAAGATAAAACTTGTCTAATGGGTAATTTAAAATAGTAGGTATCCTTTCAAAAGCTGATGAAGTCAGATTGGAAAGGATGAGTAATTAGACATTAAGAAAATCTAGAAGAGTGGTTATAGTGTTCTGAAAGAAACTTTGTAGTAAACCCAAGGCAGTGTAAATAGTAAATAGATGAAGTATTTGGTACTCGCTTCTGAAGCATTTGATACTCTCAGCTTGTGTAGAGCTATCGTACTGCATTCATACAGGCAGTCTTGTTAAGTGAAAGCCCAATAAAACTTAATGTAGGATAGTTATAAACATTTTCCTGGTACAGTGACCCCTGTAGACTTGGCAGCAGTGCAATAGCAGTGTGAATGGAACCCTTTGTGTGGGGGAGGCCACACTCTGTGTCGTGAGTAAGGGATCACCTTATACCTTGTGTGTGGATACTGTGGCTGCTGTTGCACTGAAACATTCTGGAGACAACTGACCCAATGAGAATAAAATTGGCTTCACGTCCTGAGAGGCAGCAGACAGGACAAACCATGGGGTTTGACTACAGAACTGGGTATTTCTCTAGACCACGTATATGTCTTTTAATATAGGAAAGTGAAGAAAATAGGTATTCCTCATTTGCTCTTATTCTCTCATCCTCATCACATGTATGAGGTTGTTTTTTCATTGCTTTTTCTTTAGGCCAAGTAGGTCAGTTTTTCTTATATATGTCTATCTGTGCCTTTTATGTGCTTCTTTATCATAATTTAATTAGTATAAAAAAGCAGATCCTTTTCACATCTCATGTCTTTGTGTATGTAGTAGAGTATGCTGTGTGTTCTAAGTGCATTACATGGCATTTGTGCTAGATGGAATTACAAAGATGATTTGCATCTTAATAGAACCTTTGACATCATCTGTGGATCCAAATTCTGTTTTAGAACTGAAGTTAGTAAATCTGAGAGAATTCAGCCAGAGAATATGTTGAACAGACTAATGGAATAGCTGGGTGTAATCATCCCTCAGATCTGCACAGAATTTCACGTAGCATCATGGCATTCTAGGGTTCTTTATTATTTTGTGGTTTTATTGTGCCTCTGCTTGGTGATGGGCTGCAAAAATCATTGCAGTGGAACTGTACAATGCAAAGTAATAAGTCATGCTTTGTAAGTATCCCTGGAAAAAGTTACTTCTGAAGTCTAGGCTATGAGAGTGAGAACGTTCTCAAAAGTGGGCTTGTTTTTTGTCTCCAAGCTGGTGATCTGAGCATCTCCATTTGCTCCTGTCTCTGAAACGACTGTGATGGAGATGCTGTTTTCATTGGTGACATTAGTGAAATGTTTTTTCAGTTGCAATGTCTGTCGTTCAGGAATCATGGTGCGGGGCAGGGGTGGTAAAAGTGCAGAAAACAAGTAGTAATTAACTGCCAATTAATCTTTTGAAGGAGCCCGGGAGGTGACTTGATCTTTACCTGGGAGTACCCAAGGTAGTGTTGGACTCCAAAGTCTGTGTGAAAGCCACGTCAAAAGGCAGAGTCTAAAGTTAGAAAGATTCTGAAGAGAAATAGAGGAATAATTGGGTTCAAGTTTGGGAAAATGTGGTTCAAACTGCTTTCTAAACAATTTCAGTTTTCTTTCATGTAAAATTTGAATCAATATCGGAAGTTCAATAAACACAATTTGATTTTGCCACAAGTTATTCAGCTGAGTGCGAGTATGACTGGTTACAATCATATGGCCTTTGTTATATAGGAGGTCAGACTAGATGATCATAATGGTCCCTTCTGGCCTTAAAAATCTGTGAATATATGAATAATTTAAAACCCATCCTGCCAACCCTTATTCGTTGAGGTAGTCACATTAAAATCCTGTGGGACTACTCGTGTAGCTAAAGGTTGTGGGATCAGGCCTAAAGTGAGTAATCATTTTCACTTATGTTTAAATTTATTGATAAAACTATAAAATATTAACTTGAAGTAAAGGTGGGTTTCCTTACAATGGAAGATGCTTATGTATTAATGCTCAACTTTGGTTTGTTAAGCCAGTCCCTATCAAAATAGTTTAGAAAGTTCCCTTGTTTCAGTCTCCTAACCATTCAATTCTGTGCAAGTGCTATAGGTCAGTTAATGTTGTTCACAGACTTGTAATACGTAGGGAGTATCTTCATGTTGTTTAAAAGTAAGATAGAAGTCAAGCCCCTCACAATAAGGTAGGTGTAGGCAAGAAGGAAACTGTTCTTCGATTTCTGCTCTTGCAACTTGTCTGCTCGTACCCCAGCGTATAAACACGTTAAAAACATGCAGTGAAGAAGCTGAGGGCTCACTGAATGTGCTGTAAAGACAAAAAGGAAGCGGGAAATGAAAGTATATTTTTTGATTCGAAGAGCATCCTGTGGCATGTAAAGAGCATCACACCAGACAAAACAGCTTGTGCTTTGTTATTTAAATGGATCGTCTGGAGCTCTTGTAGCCAGGTGCTGGTGCATGTAAAGGACATGAAAGGGAATTCTAGGAGATTGCTGTCCCTTTGTGTTGATTCCCAAGGTGGCAGGAGATTTCCATGACTTATTCTTGACAGCGAAGGGACGTCCTAGAGTTCAGATATGGGATGATGTGGGTGGAAATATAGCTTTGGTTTTCTTAACCAGAGAGTCTTGCTATGTGTGATACGTACTTTAAAGTAGACATGACTTCTTAGGTGGTCCACACCTTGCTCCCTCACATGATGAACTCTACAATCACATAATCTGTCCATGCATTTCAGGAGAGGGATTTCGTATTCAAATGTTGCTTCTCCAGGGAGTCAGATGTTGATTTGTTACTTTGGTAATAACCAGTATTCAGTTGTAGTCATCTCATGGTGACCAAGGCCCTGTGCCCTCTGTAGGCCGGGTTGCAGGGCTGGGTGCCCTGTCCAGAGCGCCACACAAGATGTGTTAGAATGCCAGGGATCGTGTGAGCACTAGAGGGCAACTGTGCTGAACTCCAGGTTACTGTAACACAGCAAAATAGCAGAATGCATGATGTGGAAGAGATATATTTTTTACTGCTTTACTACCTTAGCTTTGAAAGAAAACCAGTTTGTCAGTGTGGTGTAACTGGCATGCTGAGATTTTCACATATCAAAATATCCTGGTACTGCATTTTCTCACGTCCATCGTCAGGAGGTCTGCGTTGGCATGTTTGCTATTGGCCTCGGTGTAATGTTTGAATAATTTCACAAATGTGTAGTGTAAAGCATTTAGACTGCACGATGCATTGATTGAATTTCCCAAATTGTTTTGCATGCACTGGTATTTGTTCTTTTTCTATTTTTTTTTTTTAAAGGAATGCTTGGAAAGTAGCCAGAAAGAAAGGATTTGTTTGTGATTGATAGGTGAGATTAATTGATAGTCTTGTACTCAAGTTTTCACATATCTGGGCAGCAGCATTGAACAGGTAGCGTATTGTAGATAGGAGCTGGAAATTATTCTGTGTTAATTCAGAGAAGTCCAAAAGTTCTTAGCTTCACACTTGGAAAAATTAAGTTTCTAAGTTCAGTCATCTTTGTACTTATCAGCTGTGTTTTCTTTAAGTAAAATCCACTTCCACGGCTACTGAATGTTTTTATAGCACTCCGGTTCTTGATCATTGGTCTCTTTAGCATATTCCTGTGTTTGGAAATCTAAAAGCTGTGAAAATACTGATAAATTTGGGAAGCTGTATCCTTTTATAACCTTCAGTTATCTGAGGTGATTGCCAACTCCATCTCATCTTTGCCAAGTTTGATGTTAGGAAAGTTCTTTCCCTGAAGGCATCAGTGTCCCAGTCATGTATCCTCATTTCTCTTTACTTCTCCTCACAAGTCTCACTTGGGTGTGATGTGAGTGCAGGTCTGACAAGCAGGTATTTTAAAACTTGGTCAGCTGTTGCCCCCTTTGGGATGGTTGCTCCATTGTGTTATGTTTCCTTGGCTGCACAAAGTAGCTCATACCTGTGTAGCAGGGTTCAGTCACTTCATCAGTGCCTGCCTTTACAGCTCTGCCACTGCTCCATGTTCCTCGCTCCCACCGCAAGGAGGATCTTGCTCACAGCCACAAGAAGCCTGTTGTGGGAAGGCAAATCCATGAATGCTGTTGGTTTCTGGTGCTTGGGAGCACAGTGTTTGGTGTATCCCTGGCATTCCTCCTGGCAGTCACGGTTAATTTTTAGGTGACAATTCTGCGTTCTTCTGTTTTCTGTTAAGCACAAACACGAGTAAAGCGTTTTTCTCATTCCTTCTCAGGAATTATGTGTTTTGGTCAGTTATTGGTCAGGATGCCCTGTCTGTAGCTTATTTCCTGCACAGGATGTAACTAATGGAGAATTTATGATCTGGAGTGACTAATGGAATCCAGTCTATGCTCTAATATTCTCTTTGGTAACCAGTGCAGGAAGAAATTGGAGTCTAACGCTATTCTTTCACACTTCTTAGTGCTTTGAATTTTTATAAAAGATCTTGTCAGTGAAATGACTTAATTTTACAGTAAGGGATGGCAGAATTTCTGCACTATGGAAATGGCAAAATGGTGATACCGATGTCCTCCTCTGCACCAAGGCAGAGAAGCTGATGGTGGCAAATGCTTCCCTTTGCTTCTGCACCATAGAGTTCTGCTGTGCTCTTTGTTTAAACTGTTTCCAACATTGCAAGTTACTTCTTTTTTTGTTTGTTTGTTTCCTTTGGGTTTTTTTGCTGTTTTTATACTTATTAGCCATTACTTTTTCCTTTAATTTGGTTTCCTGTCTGTTGTGCCTGGGTGTTACAGAAGAATATGTGGAGATTTGCAGCCAGCTAGAAAAGATTGCGAACTTTAAAAGCCCAAACTGTTCGGATTTTGTTTTCTACTCCCTGAAAAATGAATCTCCTGTTGGGGCTTGACTGCAATGCAGGTTTGTAAAGGTGTAACGTGGTTATTGCTTTTAGATTTAGTGTTGGAGCTCTGGCCCTTCTCCTTCAATGTGTTGTGTTTGCATGGATGAATTCCTGTGAGTTTGTGTTACCCGGTTACAGTAAAAATCAAACCTGGCCCCATCTTGTGAAGACGACTGTAAATCTAATTGGAATAGTGCATTAATAACAATTTCCTATGATCATAATGTCTGTGTTTGATGAACAGCACTCACTTTCAGATGTTCTGTTTATTCAGACACTGTTTTAGATTGTTTACCTGCATATATTTTTAAAGAGGCTGGACAGTGGATGGTGCAGCAGTGATTAACAAAGCACGATCTTGCCCATTTGCGTAAACAGGGTATTTCTTTTGTGAACACGTCTTGTTAACTCTCCCTTGCAGACCTTTATTGGTGCTTCTTGAATAATTTGTTTAAACTATGCAGTACAGATTCCTTATTTTAGCACTAGGACTTACAAAGGGTTCTTTTAGCAGCCTTTAATTTTGTACTTATGTATGTGACATAGCCTGTGGCTGTGATCTCTGCTGTGAATCTGCGGTTGTTTTGGGATGAAAGAGGAAGGCAGCTGGAAACTCAGTAGCTACATCTAGCTGTCTACCTAGAGAAGGCCTTGATTTCAAGTTTATCTAAACAAGCTCGACTAATCCCAACTATCTGGGGGGATCCACTGTCAAAACAAGCAGCATGGCCCTAAGGCAAACACAACCATACAGAAATGAAGGCTGGGACTTCCAATACTCCAATGACTGCATACTGGAGGCTTTTTTCCTGAAAGAGAGTAAGAGAGGTGGAATTTGCATAATGCCTTTTCATTGGGAACTTTTGGAAAGCTGACAGAGGTCCAGCTTATAGCTTGGTAGCCACAATACAGGGTCTATAGGAGAATCCTTGAATGACCTAACCATATTGAAAGAAAAAATGAAAGCATCGAAGTATAGCCAAGTGAGTGTGGAAAAGAGGGCTGCTGCATTGTCTAACATCTGCTCTACTTCTCGTTAGTTTTGTTCTTTGGTATTCTATGTGGACTTTGGAGAAACCTAAGACAGCCGAACATGAATCCTATAATCTTCCTTCTGAATATTTATGTAGTGTGCCAGCCTCTAAGCTGTCCTTTGCATCGTCCCACTTCCCCCTCATTTTCATGCTCTCAAATGAGGCCAACATTTCAAAAGCTAAATAAATGTTTGTGAATGTTTATAAAAGATTTGCATAAATTTGTCCTTGTTTGACAAAGATCACTTTTTTCTTATGCCAGTTCTGAAATTTTTTAAAGGTTTCAGCGCTTGTCTTGACAACAAAGTCCTGCCTGGGCGAACAATGATTGCTGATTAAGTGGGTATGCAGTCCTGCTGAATAGAGCGTTTCAGGCAACGGCTAAAAGGGCCAGGCATCTTAAGCCAGAATTATAATATTTAACAAACGGTAACCACAGTGTATATTTAAAGCCCTGGGTCTGGTGCACTGTACCTGTGCAGTTGACTTACAGTGCAAGAAGGATGTGATTGGCTTTTCACAGCTAACGCTTCTCACTTCATTTTTCCTAAGTGGGGAAGTGAAAATATTCCTCATTTTTAGTTACTGAATGTTTAAAATATATGTAATTCAATTAGTATTCTGCCTTCTGATAGTGACGCTTCTTATCATTACCAGCTGATCGCTGTTTATGCACAGGTTTGGACCAGATTTTTTTTATGTTTGCTTGTATAATTTTTCATTTCTTAGTGATTTGATGATTCGTACCACAGCAGATCTAGGTATATTTTTATCACGGTAGCTAAAATCCATTTGTCTTAGAATAAAACTAATTTCTCATTTTATTGAAGGGGTTTTAAAGACATTTGAGGAAATCTCTTTGAAAAACTGCTGAAATACTTAGTTCAGCTTCACTTCCAGATTTTTTTTTCTTCCTACTGGAAAAAAGTAATATTCGTTTCAATTTTTTTGTTCTGTTAGTTGAGAGGTTGAAGTTGTCATTAAGGCAAAAACTAGAGCTACTTCTCTGACACAGTTTTTATCACATCTGCTAGGCCTGTGTCCCAGGAGAAGCCGTACAGAGCAGCGAATTCAGCGTAGGCCCATTATCTACTGGGTTCGTGTGTGCTGTAAAAGGAGTGAGACCTCAGGGAGGCTGGGAGCCTCCTCCCGTGTAATGGCCAAAGCAGATTTGAAGGACTGGTGGCAGGAAAGCTTTGGCCTTGGGGTGTGAATTCTAGGAAACAGAGTCACAATTAGGTTTAAAAAATTCAGGGATTTTGAGCTTTATTTTGAAATATGTTTTTAGTAATGCAAGTAGAGAAGTTGCCCATCTGTGCACATATTTTGTGCGTTTAAAATATTTAAATGATAGCAGGCCTCAATATGCTTAGGAAATGTTGTTTATCTCGTGCTCTTCCTGGTACCAGGTTTGTGCGTTGGAGTTTTTGTTTGTTTTTAAAAACCAGCATTTTCCTGAGAAGCATCGGTTACCGTCAGTGAAACGATGCTATTTTATACTGGTACCATTCCCCTGCTGACCCTCGCACAGGAACTTTTGTAGAAGAAAACCCCTCCCCTAATTCCAGCTTTAGAATTGCTCAGAAAGGGCTGATGGGTTTTTAGAACACTAAGCAAGTGGTTAAAATCGCGCTATAAGTTGTATTGGAATATTATTAAAATTAAAAAAGTAAGAGGTAAAACTACATAAAGGTTCTGCTGCTGATTTTTTGGAGGAGTAGAAAGTTAAAAATCTAGAGAAATCTTCCTTTTAAATTTACTGTTCTTTGTTTTCTCTGCTTCATCATCTTGCAAACTCTCAGCTTTTTGCTGTGGTTGTGTGACACAGGCCTCTGTGTGCAGGATCATTTCTTGTTAATGTGAGAATTAGTTTTATAAGCTGCTTGATTTTGAATGCTTCTCCTGACTTTTAACTATATACTTACATTGCATTTAGTAATTGATAAGAATAGTCTGTAATAAGAACTTCAGGAAAATTTGATGTAAGATATTATAAGCTGAGACTAATAATAAATACAAATGGAACTTTAAATTTTTGGAAAAGAGGATGTACTGATCCCTGTTTATTACTCATAGGTGTGTTTGAGTAAGGGGTGGAATTTTTTAAGCTGGCCTTGGTTTGTCATGTTTATGTTCTTCAAATAACATTTAGAAATGTTACTGCCTTTCCCCGCCCTTTGTCAGTAGCTGCTGTTACCTTAAAATTATTCAGAGAGATGAATTAAATATAAGAGCAAGTTACAGTTTGAGGCAGTAAGGTAGATTGATGTATAACCCCAAGTTCAAAATGATCAGATAATATTTTGCTTCAGTTCCTGTCATGGCACTCCTGTGTGGTGCTAATATATTTCTGCTATGTCAAAGCAGAAATAGAATAATCAGTAGTTGCTTGCTGGTCAGGTCGGGATCCTGCTACCTGTCCTGACTTCCCTTGATCCCATAAGGCTGGCTGTCACTATTCTCCTCTTAACCCTCCCTGCTCTCCAGTATCATCTCCTCCTTCCGTTAGCACACTGTTGATGTGTTCTTGAAGCTCTCTTGGTGTCCCTCCATGCGAAGATGATGGATTTCACATTTATTTCCTGGATTCAGATGGTATTTCAAGCTGGAGAAGATGAAAACTGTTTGTATTTCTGCTCTCTCTCTTTAAAGTTTCGCTTACAGCCACCTCACCTGTACTTCACCTCTGGTTTAATGTCAAGGAAACAAACCATCATTTATCTTTTTCATCACTGACTCTGCTCTTCTTTCCATGGAAGACCGTTCTGATTTGCAATGCTCCATTCTCTCATAATTTTGAATTGTCCCCTGGAAAAACGAAATCAGGCTGTGGGGTTTGTGGGTTGTGCGCACCCCCATCCCCCTCCCATGATCCACAGCTGAAGGTCTTGTCTGTCCTCTGGGTGTTCTCTTTGTCTCGTTTTCCTCAAGTTTCCCGATAGGCTTCCAGATGCAGGTTCCCCAGCCTGTTGGGTTTTGTGGTGTATTGTTTCCTTTCTGTGACTCACATGAATATTCCTGTGTCCTACCTCAATGATTCATCATTTTTCACAGATAGAACTGTGTTTCAATTTCTTTTCTCTCCAACTTCTACCTTGATCTCTTGTTCCTCTTTGTCTGTTGCATCATGTTGTTCTCGGAGTCGGTTGTTCACAGCAACTTGCCAGTCTTGCATCGGACCCTTGGTTTGCATCTCAGTTTATCAGTGCAGTTCTGTTTAACTGTAGCGGCAGCGTGGGGTGTTTGTCACTGGTGGTCCTTTGGAACAAGAGAAATAAAGTGATCCCGCATATTTGAGAGGCTCTGAAATCACTCCATTTACTTGGAAATAGAAGCATAGGTGAAAGGTTTGAAAATAAAAAAAACCCTTGGGTTAGGGTACAGCTCACACAGTAATTTCACAAGATAATATGCAACATTTTTCAGCACAGCTGAGCTTTCTTTACTGTTTCATCTCAATCTCTAGGTAGTTCGGGCCATAAGCCAAGCGTGCATTGTGTGTGTTTCACAGCCGTGCTTTCCCTACGCCTTTCCAGTATCTCTGGGGGGTGTGCACGTGTGAAATCCTGTTGGGGATGGCCTCACCCCCATAAATTGTGCTGTGACATACAAGGGCTGAGCACTGTGTGCCTGCCTCATTTATTTTGAAAACTTTGCTACTGAAACCAAACTTAATCAATGAGCTTTGTGTTGTCTCCGATAAGTTATGTACTGGTGTTATTGATTGGGAAGGATTTTAGAAAGCCCATGTGGGGTTTATAATGTCAGCAGTGTTTTGATTATGAAAAGCACTGGCACCCTGGGCCCTGGGGCCAGGTGGTGGACGTCCTGAAGCTGCCGGTGGCGCGGCTGGGCTCAGTCCCCCCAGGGACGCAGTTCATGCCCTGCACTTTAACGGGGGTGACTGCCTGCTAGGGATGCACTTTTTGCTCATTAAAATGTTAAAAATCAAACTGCATGTAAAAAGATTTTTGAAAATATAAACTTGGGGATTGATCCAGAAAACTGGCGTGTGATACCCTGGAGACGCTGGTTTTGGCTCCTGGGTCATTTATGCTTTTCAGCTGTGTCCTGCGCTGGCAGGGCTTTTTCTTTTCTTCTTTTTAGGGTATTTTGCTTTAGAGGCATTTACATAGGTTTTTCTTTAAGAAAACAGGCCTACGGGAATAAACCAAGACAACAGGCTCTAATACTGCCTCTGCGTGTCCTGTCAGGTAACAGCATGGCAAGGACTCCAAGATGCTGGTGTGGAGGGATTCTGGGCCTGGCTTTGTGGTGCTTTTGGTTAGAAATCATAAAGAGAGGGTGATTTCTGTAGGCTGTAAGTAACCACACAGCGCAAGGGGTCTTGTAGGGATTATGTATGCATTGCTGATCTTTCCAGCTGAGCAGTATTTAAACAGGGGGGGAGCATTACATTTATAGTAACGAGCTTGCAACTTAAGCACAAATTGAATAGTTCCCCAGTAATTGTATTATATACAAAAGATCAGCAGTTTTGCTTATTAAAAGCTAATTCTATAACTGATTTTTTTTTCCTTATAGTTTCCTTATAGTCGATGAGAATCTGCACAAGGGTGATCGCAGTCCCATTAATGAGGCCTTTACTTTCAAGGATTATTTTGTATAAAACCCTGTATTTCTGCAGAGTTTACTCAGACACCTGCATAGCTCCCTTCCCACTCTCCTGCTGCAGGTGAAGGGGGAGCTCGTCTGCATTACCTGGCATTGCTCAATAGTTCTGATCTTGTTCTTTAAAAACAGCAGGGTGTTAAATAATCTATCAATAAACTGTCAAGAAATCAAAGTTTCCATAGCTGTTTCTGCCTGAAATCTTAAGAACATGCCACATTTTTGGTTGTCAAGAAGCCTCCGAAGAAGAGTCTGAGCAGTTGAGCCTGAAACCATCGTGGAGAATGGGGTGTGCTTGTTTGAATAATGTAGGAGGAACATGTTCTTGCAGGGAGTCAATATGTTTTCTGCTTCATTGAATAGGTTATTAGATTGATGCAGTTTATTTGTTGAATGATGGCATTGGTTTTAGAAATAAATGAAGCGGGAAGCATCAATTTAGTCATTGATGGTAATTTATTGCTATGGATCAGAAAAGTGTGGAATTTATCTGAGCGTTTGTTGTTTAGGCAGGGCTACCTTGTTTCAGTGAAAGCAGAAATGTGGTTTACATTTCAGGTCCTGAAATATTTAAGTCTGAAGGAGAATGAGCAGTGAATTGGCTGGTAGTAAAGGTCTGCAAACTGAGTAGTTGTGAATTATAGAATCCAAATTTTGAATGTTATAGAACAATAGGATGTGAATAGATCACTTTTGTCTATGAACACAACTGGTTTGGGAGTAGCACATTTCTGGTTTTGCCTCTCTAATGACTGTATTGGTTTAAAGTCATAAAGTTGCAAATGATTAATTTCTCTGTAGATCGTGTTTTCAGTTTTCATATTCATGCCTTTTGTTTGTGAGCATGCAAAGGCTAATCTTAAAAGTTTGTCTGTGGTGCTGTTTTACAGCACTTAGAAAATGGTTTGTAGGTTACTCCATTTGTGTTGGTTTTAATACACGCTATTTTAATCAGTCTTTCAACACTCGGATTTTCTTTCTAATAGCAGCAGGTAACGTTAAACATTCCTGCTCTGAGACCTATTGGCTTTATCTTTTGTTATTTATCTTGCTGATGTTAGGAAGTGTTCTCTAATCCCCCAGACCTCTGTTCCTAGGTAACAGTCAAAAGCTGTGCCAGCAGAAGTGGTCCTGCCAGGCCAAACCCATGTGGTTTGGTGTTATTCACTATGATCCATATGGTCAGGGTAGAGATTGTCCCTAGAGAGGTGTTAACACTCAACAACTCAACCTCCTCCTGCTCCTGGGAGAATTGCTGGATGGCTCCTGCTGCCTGCCCATGTGTGAATCTTGATTAATTTTTCATTTTTAATGAAGTTTGATCATGTTTATTATTTCACATGATTGACTGCCTGGTACTCCTTCTATGTAATTGATAAAGCCCATATTTCTTCATCTGTCTCTTATTTCTTCAGGGCAAAGTTGTGAAATTGTGTGATGTGGTTAATATTAGATTTATTGGTCCCAATAGATGTCTAAATTATCTCTTTTTCTCTCCACAGGAAGTTCTGCAGACTTTGACCAAGTTTTGTTTCCCCTTCTATGTGGACAGGTAGTGTTAGCTTTTCAAACTTTACAAGAAAATAAGCTTGTCAATAAAACCACTGTAGAAAATAAAAACCATACCATTCTTAATGTTCTGTCTGCTTAACTGTGATTTAAAGCACCCAAGTGCAAATTACAGTCTTAGAATCACTTTTTCCTGGGGTTTTTATGGGCACCATCAAAAAAAAAAAAGAAAAGAAAACCATTTTAAAAGTTTGAGCTGCTCTGTGGCAACGGCAAGAGCACGTTTTGCTCTACTTCTGCACAATACCTGGGTATGAAAATACTTGAGTGGTAATTGTCAAATATGCGTATTAATATCAAAGCTTTGTGTGAATTCGTACATTATTTCTTAATTGCCAAAGTGTGGAGAGAATAATGTGCTTTACATTTAAAGTGATTTACATTTAAAGGCCTCAGTCCCTTCGGAATGCTGGTGCATCACTTGGTGGTTCCTTAACGTGGCTTCTGAATTTGGGGGGAAAAACTGTAAGTTACAGTGGATTTGGCAGGAACTGAGGATATTTAATTCTTGTAATTTAGAAAACTTTAGAACTGTTTCAGTTTTTTTAGTTTGTTTTCTTCTTTTTTTTTTTCCCCTTTGAGTTAGTTTTGATTTTTTCCTGAAAAGAGCAAGCATTGAAATTTTGTAAGGAAGCACCACTGCTGTAGCCATCTCCAAGCACTGCTGAGTTGGTTGGGGTCGCTTGGCCTAAGCCAGCTAATGCATGCAGTTGTTTTGATTGATGAAACCAACCTTAACTGGGATTAAGCTGCTAGAAATCTTTTTGTCATTTCAGTGGAATCTATGATATTTAGATTTTCTTTATAAAGTAACTTCCATTTCTAACATCACTTCTTGTTGGAGCCGCTGTTCCATTTTTTATATTTTTTTTCCACCTCCCCTACCCGCAGGGTGGCTGGTGACTCTGAGTTGTCTGGAAATACTGGTCACTGGGTTCTGTGACTGGAGATGAAATCTCACTGTGCTGCTCTGGAGATAGGAGTGTACATAATAAATCCACTACGCTCTATCCTCTGATGCAGTAATCTGGGAGTGGAGAAGGCTGAAAGCTTGAGCGGATCCTGCAGACCATGTGGTCTTTCCACCCTCCAGGTGGTTCCTGCAGGTCTGAGTTGAGAGCTGTTGGAGGGGCACTGCTGGAGATGGCTCCTATTGCCTCCTAGTGCCTCTGCTGTACCCAATTCCTGTGTAGAAAGAAAGTTTGAATATCCTGGACTGTCAACATGAGCTGTTTAACCACTGCTTGTTGACTTAGATGACCTTTAAAAGCCACAAATACTCTTAAAATTTGGAATCACTGTTTGCTGATCGTCCTTTGCCTTTCCTAAGGAGAGAGAGAGTGGGGAAGTACTTACATTTATTTTTCTTAGGAATGTGTTTCTACTAGAAATATTTATGCTTTCTGCATGTAGGTTTATTGTACCTCGGGGGTTTGTTTGTTTTGTTGTTTTTTGTTTTCCCCCAGCAGCATAACAGTTTGAAAGATAAGAACACTGAAACCCCATATGGGGTGCAAATGAGAACATAATGGAAAGTGATTCCCATTTCTGGATTGCTTGTTTGAATATCACAGACTGTTGCTGAAAAGACTGCAAGCCAACTATTTTGAACATAAAGGAGAAATTGTAACCCATAGCATACATAATAATTTAAAATTAAGCATGGCCTTTTAGTAGTCCAGGGGGCAGGGGACATCCCAAGGTAAGGACACGGCAGCTGAGAGAGATGTATGTGCTCGTGCTCTTCTTGCTGTAAAAATACACTCACACCTATGCTTATGTGTGCATATATATAAAAATATATAAATAAATACTTGTTGTAGTCCTCTGCGAGGTAGATCTGACTTAGCTTTGAACTGTGTTTGGGAATTAACCTGCCAGTTACAGCCAGATGATAAGCAATCTTGGGTCACCAGATGCAAATGAATTTAATGTGACCGTGATAAAGAGACAAATACAGTGCATCCTACGTTTAAGCTGTTGTTCATCCTTTAGCTACTTCTAAGTGCGGAACCAATCAAATAACCGTTCTTAGAGGCTATTTCTGGAACTCGACAAGTGACGGATTTGCACTAGTTGATCTTTTCTTTCCTTATTAACTGTCATCCAACTACTGAGTATTCATCTAGACATTCCTTGTAATGCATTTAAAATAAAGCTATTTAAAGTAGTGAGCAGGTAGCCTCATAATGAAATGACCTCAGACAATGCTTTAGTATCTCCCTCAGTCTTCTCAGCAAACACTTTTTCTGCTTTGAGATGGGAGGAAATTGCTTCTGCGAGAAATGCTGTCTTTAGTTATGTGTCAGGAAAGGCCTTACAGCCGTGTCTTACAGAGTTGACTAGCACTCTCTAGTGGGATTTTATCCCTCTGTATGTGCCTGAAAAGCAGTATGTTGGATCAGGACTCCAGTTACTGTAATACTTAGTCCTCGGCATGTTTTTTAATATATATTTTGTTCTTTCTAAATAAAGGGAGAGAAACACTGCAGGAGTTTCAGTACAGGCCTTCTGAATGCTCAGGTACTGTTCCTGGCCAGCTGTGTTGCCTTGTTGTTAGCAGTGACAGCTGTGGAATTGGAATCGCTCAGCAATGTTGAGAGGTGTTAAAATTATTATTCTTAATGTAACAGTGGAGATGCTGGCTCCTTATTCAAGTAACTTAGGGACACGGGATAATGCCTGCTGTTGGAATAATACTCTGTGGAGAATGTCTTTTCAGGATATGTGGAAAAGTGATCTGTATGAATTATGATGAAGAGATACTGAGACAAATGATTAACAATGCACAGTCCCTGAAAAACAGACACGACCTTTGCTTTCCCCAACTCAGAGCCCAATATGGCATTATCCATCGAAGAACTTAGGTTTTCAGGTCCTGCTAGTTTCATGTCCCTGGTTTATACCCTGTTTGTTGGGACTTTCCTTTGAGGAAATTTAATTTCTGTAACTGCATTCTGGCCCAAGTCCTTGCCTACCTGGGTGTCTCTTCTCAGGCAGCATGTTTGACAAAAGAGGTAGCAAAAGCTGAAGATGTTCTCTGGCCTCTGCCAGATCATGAATTCGAATGAGGATAGGACGCCAAGATTTTGAGGCTGATCAGGATCAAAAAATCACCAGAAATTCGATACCCCTTCCTTTAGGCAGTGGACTGTGAGTTTTCTACACTTATGGTTGCAGGATCAAGGCAGAGGCTATCTTCCAGCTGCCAGAGTGAAGTACTTCCCTCAGTCCAATGTCATATCAGGATTAATTTGCATTAGTCAGATGTAGCTAGAGGTGGGGGATTTTGAAGAAATCACTCCTCTCTCCTCTTCTTTCCAACCCTAGCTTCTCTCTGTTCAGTTAGAGCTGGGATTTATGGTGCTTCTGTCCTATCAGACTCAAAACAGATCTTCTTTCCATTGGAAAATAGATCCATGAATCTTAAGCACGGATGTTAAGATCTTAGGAGAAGCATTTTGTGTTGGGAAGTTTATCCTTCCAAGTGAAGAACTGATGACTGAAACTTCAGCAAGACCTCTCAGAGATATTTTGTTTCTGTAGATCACATAAATAGACAAATGTTTTGCTTTGCTTTGGAGCTTACTGACCTGTTACTGTTGTTTAACAAACAAGCTCCTCCCTGCTGCAGAGGAAGTGTGATTTTTTTTTTTTCCTCTGCTCCATAATTTTAATTGTCAGCTAAAATGCTATTTCTCACACGCACTCTACTCTTAACCTTGTTAAAATTAAGCATATAACCCCCCTTTAAAACACCATACTAGAATCACCATAGTAACATTACATCCAAGCTTCCCAGATAAAACACAGCACCAGTCGGGGGTGGGTTTAGTGTCCCTGGGCAGCTCAGAGCGGTTTATGGAAGTGGTTGCTCTGTTGACATTTAGAATTCGGTAGGATGATGGTACTTACTCTGTCTAATTCTCAGACTACTGAAATGCTTTTAAATCTCTGTCTTTTGGTTCAACTGTGAATTCGGAGCACTTTTTCATCCTTGGCAGTGCATGGTTTTAGAATCATAGAATGGCTTTGGTTGGAAAAGACCTTTGAGTCCAACCATCAGTCCAGCCCTGCTAATTTTGCCTCTAGACCATGTCCCCAAGTACGAAATCTGCTCATCTTTTAAACACCTCCAGTGATGGTGACTCAACCACCTCCCTGAGAAGCCTCTTCCAATGCCTGGCAAGCCTTTCAGTAAAAATAATTCCTCCTAATGTCCAACAGAAGTCACCCCTGGTGCATCTTAAGGCCATTTTCTTCTGTCACTGGCTACCTGGGAGAAGAGACCAACCCCCACCTTGCTACAGCCTCCTTTCAGGCAGTTGTAGAGACCTATGAGGTCTCCTCTCAAGTCTCCTTTTCTCCAGGATAAACAACCCCAGCTCCTTCAGCTGCTCCTCATAAGGCTTATGCTCTAACCCTTCACCACCTTTGTTGCTCTTCTCTGGACACGCTTCAGCTTCTCGATGTCCTTCATGGAAGGATTCTTCTTTCTGCGCTGGACAGTGACATCCTTCCCATCTGGAATCAACTTTTATTTCTGAAAGTTTGTTTGTGTGTTTTCTCCCTGTAGGCATCAAGCGTATAATCTCCTACAGAGAGTTTTTTATCATATTGACATCATAGAAGAGAATATTTGCTCATTTTGGGGCTTGTGACTGCTAGTTAGATGTTCTTGAATTTAAAATGGATTTTGCTGTTGCTGACTTGTAAAGACGCATGTGTAAGTGCTAGTCCGTGTTCTCAGTTCTTGGCAAATCCACAATAAACTAGAACGTAACCTGAAATAAGTGCTAATCTCCTGTCACTATGAGGCCTCAAACAGATCTAAAATTGGACTGAAAAGACCTTTAATAATTCTGTTGGTCCCACTTCACCACTAAATGTCAAAATTTCTGTTAAAGAGTAAAGCTGCATCTCTACAAACTGGGAGTTGAATTGGGCTTGGATTGTATGGAATCCACCATCACCGTACGTGAGCATTTCATTAACTTTATAATGTGCTAATATCTCAAGAAAATCTTTCATTTTGTTAAACAGCATTCAGAATGTGCTGTGCTTTAAATGTGAAGCACCTTATTTTGATCTTGCCATTTTGAGCATTAATGGTAAAATATGGATGTGAATTATAGTATTTTTAAATGCTGTGTGTTAGCTTTGTTTGGGTGGTTTGGTTTTTGCTTTTTGTGTTATTTTTGGCTTTGTTTGGGGGGGGAAGGGGTGTTGGTTGTATTTTTTTTGGTTTGTTTTCCAAAGCTCTTTTTCCAATTTGGGGAAATTTTCCAGTAGTGACAGTTTCCGCTGTGGTGTGAGTGGAATCCAACAGCTAAAAACGTCAGTCGTTCACTTGTTCTAGTCTAGAAAAGCCACAAAACCTTAGAGATGAGGCAAATAGCTCTTAATTTTGAAAAAATCAAGTAAAAGTCCTACAGAATTATTTTTATGGCTACAACTGCCTTTATCACAATGTACTCCAGGTTCTAGTTTCTTTTCTTCCTTTGCACACTACTTGAGGCTTTTTTACCTGCTTGCCTAGCTGCTCGAGTGAAGGATAGACCCTGCCAAGGTTCTGCTTGCTGAGCATTCGGGAATTATGTACCTGGCATACACACAAAACTTCGCGATGGGTAACAAAGCTTACACAAGTCAAAGCTTAGCACGTTATTGAATGTTGGTTTACTCTTCAAGTAAACCAATTCTTGAATTAAGAGTAAGGAAGAGATATGTAATATGAGAGAACGTGGGTTTGGTTCATGCAGTGTGGTGGTTGATTGTCATAACCACTTTTTCAGTATCCTCTGACACTTAGGAAGTGAACCCCCCAAGCCCTCCTCCCTCACTGAGCGACAAGTGCATCTCAGTTTCTGGAGGGTGTATGTTTTTAAAGGTAATTCCTTGAAAAACCTCTGCTGCAAGAGGAAATGTTACAAGTTCAATGGCTTAGACTGGTTACTTTTGACACAGCATTATCTCAGCAATAATTTTTTCCTCTCTGCTCTCTTTATTTTCAGCCATGCTGTTAACCAAGTTGGGCAGAACTTTACATTTGTGCTTACAGACATTGACAGCAAACAGAGGTTTGGATTCTGTCGCTTATCTTCTGGGGCCAAGAGCTGCTTCTGTATATTAAGGTAGGTCTGTGGTTTGGCTTTTGGCTGACTGTAGGGAGAAGTGTTTGACTTTGGGTTACACTGCAATTATAACTTCCAGCTGTTCAAAACTATTTTCCTATCTGGTTTTCAGAGTCACTGCTCTTCTGCAGAATTGATGTGAAATATCTTGCACTTTGAGTTCCTCTGTAGATAACTGTATTTGTTTGTAGTCAGTGTTCTCAAGTTAAAAATGTGGGGGAAAAAAACCCAAGTCTCTGTGCGGTTATTTGATATGACATAGCATGATGGCAGCTGTTATCTTTAGCTGTCACAACTGATCTTGTTAAGACATTTTGTGGACATTTGTATACGCAAGCTTTATTAACAAAGCATCTGTTGGTAACCGAGAGAATGTCACTGATGCTGTCCACGTCCTCCAAGTTGCTGTGTGTGAGCTTCACTCTTTCCTGTTGGGGGTTTTGTGAAGTTTGTCATAATAAAGACTGTCAGTGGAAGCTGGAAGCAATGTGTTTCGCATAAGCTGGGCAAAGAGGCTCTATCAGAGCAGTGTTCGATGACCTCCCCCCTCATGCTGGGATAGAACCTGTAATTTTCTATTCGCATTTGCTGCAGGAAATGATGCAAGTAAGATTAGTTTTAATATCTACCAATATATTAGTGCCATTAACAAGTTGTATGGATTGAAGATTTTCCCATGGCATCCAGCTGTCTTGGTTGAAACTGATGTAACAATGGTCTGTCTTTTGCTTCCTGCTTTTTGTATGTTCAAGAGAAATGGGACATTTTGGAGCAATGGCCCAGGCAAAGATGGCTCAGAGCTGCCTATGAACAGCCAGCTAGGTGACTGAACAATTGCTCAGGTGGTCACCGGTGAGGACAGTTTCCTTTAGGACCAATTGTAGACATCTGTCTCAGTTGCTGCTGGTTTGCTTTTCACGTGGGAGAATCCAGTGTGAGAACAAGAACTCGTCTTCGTCCTGTGGGTACCATGCATTGCACGTGGCAGGGACCTTCTGTGTATCTGCTGCTGAACATGACCCTCTGGAGAATTGTCTGTGCAGTTTGTGCTGGCTCCAGACTGGTGGAGATACCAAATGTTTGTTGCCTCGTACTCCAGCATTACACTGATGGCAGGGATCTGCTAACCAGGCCTGTGTTGAAGAAGTTTAGTATGAAGAGAAATTACTGTTAAATCTCCTAAAATTGAGTTAATTGTGGGGGAGGCAGTGTGAGAGGTGTGTTTGCTATATCTCCCTTCCTTCTTGTCTCCAGTAGACATTTCAAATATTATTAGCGATGGCAATCCAGCAATATCGGCTGAGTGCCGGAGACAGGGAGGCATTTCCCTCGCTGTTTCGCTGTACAACTGGGATGCTGATTCACTCTCATGTGGGAAGTGTCTGGTTACATAAGGTAACTTCTCCTGATTAATGACAAACTAAAGGGGAAACACAGTTTAAAAAGAAAATTTGAATAAGGAGTAGTGTGAGTCCCATCTTGATCTTTCCTGGATAAGAGTTCTTTGCTGTCAGCTCCCTTATGTTGAGTGAATGCCAAGAAGAAATGGAGGAGTTCTGTTGTAGTTAAAAGCCTTCTGCTTCAACTCATAACCAAAAAAAAAAAAAAAAATGGATTTCAGTGCAGTTACAGCAGTGGATGAGTTGGGGCTCTCAGCTTCCTTCCTGCTACTTCTTTCTCCTGTGAACTAATGAGAAAATGGAAGTTCATCAATAACGCAAGTGAATGTAAGTTTTGGAGGATAGTGAAGAATTTAGATCGTAACGATTCGCTTAGTCTCTTCCCAGGACTGCAGCACCCACTGTTGACGTGAATATTCTCAGTGTCCTTTATGAATTAAAGGATGCTCTGTGGTAAATGGATGGGTCAAAACATGCTAAAGAATGTGAGAATGACAAAAATAAAACAAGTAGGGATGAAAGGAATGTTTGTTTGTTTTTAAGTTGCAGGTTGGACAGCAATTTTCAGGTTTTCCTTGCTGTACTCGGCAATAGTGTAAGAATTGCGTGGTGTTCTTTATTATTAGACATACATTCATGTGTTTATTAGTCAGGCTTCAGGGCCCTGGCCATGGTAAAATGGTTTGGAGGTGGGAAATCATCACCTTTAGATTTGTTATTGAAGAGCAACAGAAGAAAAAGGAAACTCTTTTCACTCAGAGTTTTCAGATTTGTTCCTCCTGTGGGCTGCGTCACACGTATTTATGGAAATCTTTGATTATGTTTAAAAAGTGCATCTTCTAGGAGTTCTGTGCTTTTCTTTTAATGTAAAACCGCTAGGTCTCTCTCTCTTACTCTGCTTGCGTTTTTCTTCACTTGATTTCTAGCTAATCCTGAGGTGGCCGTGCTGGAACGCTGATAGCAAGGGTGACCACTGCCTGCCGTTCAGACGGCAGAGGGCGGACAGCAGCACAA
This sequence comes from Clamator glandarius, assembly GCA_033459285.1. Classification (NCBI taxonomy): domain Eukaryota; kingdom Metazoa; phylum Chordata; class Aves; order Cuculiformes; family Cuculidae; genus Clamator; species Clamator glandarius. Next base: position 1,456,688 of record JAUNZM010000434.1, on the reverse strand, counting down.
AACGGGTGTCACGGATGGGCTGAGGGGGCTGAGATTCTGAACCGTGATGGGAATTAAAACACAGCCCACAAGCTCTCGTACTGCGTATCAAAATCTCCTGGGTAACTGGGAATTCTGGACTGCCTTCTACAATGCAATGTGTTAGAAAAATCTAAAACGGATGTTTTAATTGTTGACTTTTGCAAATGGTGAATGTTTAGGAAGTTGAGAGCTAATGTCTAAGTCATCAAACTCTGATTTGGTAATTGCAATATCCTAGAAAAACTTGCACACTCAAAGATTTTTTTTTATTTCTAGGACTTTAAGGACTTCAGGATTTTGGCTGAAATAAAATAAATCCTATTTGGATGTACATTAAGACATTAGGTTATTTTTTGTTTCTAGGGGGTTGCTTTAAACTAACTGCATCAGATGTAACATTGGGATTTTGTAGGTAAGCAATATAGATCTGAATTTAGTGAGGAACTGTAGTCTTCTATTAAAAAATGAAGGAGTTGGGGAGAAGACATATCAAAACTGCTATTTCTAACTTGTCTGAGACTTCATGTCCAAGTCCTGAATCAGGCACATGCCCTACTTGTGTTCTGGGATTTGTATACTCGTTTCTCATCTTTTCAAGGTCTTCTGTGTATGTGAAGAGGTAATATTCTTCCATTAGGGCAAGAGTGTCAGAAGGTGTCAAAGAGATTCAGAGCTGGTTCTTGATTGCTATTTCCTGCTAATTGCAGTGTATGAAAGGTAATATGAACAAACTGATCTACTGATATAAGTGATCTCAGCAACAAGAAATAAAATAACTGTATACATTTTTCTTTTTGCTTTCATATATTCTTAAAACCTACAGATGCTTTCTGTTTAAGAATTTTACATGCTGAGGCTCCTTGTTTTCATTTCCTCGTTGTTTTAATGTTAGACCTCCTTACCAGCTTACTTATCTTTTCAGATTTCTAGCAGCTGTAGCTGTATGAAATTCTCCAGAAGCCAGGTTGTTGGTTGCTCTGTGGACTCTGCCGTTTGGTGGCTCAGCTGAGTTTGCCTCTTTTGCCAACTCCTGTGACCTAGAACTCTTCAGAGGCACAGACATTGATGGATTTCCATGTTCTTCTGATGGGAAACTGATGCAAAGCAAGTTTCCATCAGTATCACTAACTGCACTGAAAGAGTAGAGTAATTTTACAGTCTGGTTTCTCAAAGCTTAAGCAAACAAACTCTTCTGTGTGCAGTCTGCTAGTAGGGGACAGAGGTAAAAACCTCAATTCTGACATCACTTAGCATGGTTCTTCCACTTGTGCTGTTCCTGATGGTCAGAGGATGGGTGCAGAAAGCGAAGCCAGGATACGTAGAGCTGGGAAGAGACTGCTGAATGTAGGAAATTCTAAATTCTAGAGACATTGAAACATGAAATCCCTTTCTTCTGCCTCTCATCAGAGAAAGACCTCGATCTTGGATGCAGACATGATTTAAAAGTGCCTTGTCAGTTTTCACTGTAGCTGGGGTTTTGGTCCATCAGAGGTATATGTGTTGTAGGATCTCAGACTCCTGATAACTTTGGCTTTCTGTGCAATCATGAAGGAAGGAAAAGTTCTGCTTCAGGAATGTAAAAAATGTTGTAAAGTCAGCCTGAATAATTTTTTTGATAACCTTATTGCAGAGTGTTTATATAATAAAACTAACAAGTTTATTTTTAATAAATGTTTTTATCTTTTGTCTTCTGAAATATTTCCAGAATTCGATGTAAGGACCCAGTCACTCATGCTTGAGAAATTCTTCAGGTTATAAACAGACGGGATTCAGTTGTTTCATCAGTGTCTGTTTATTTTATATCCCAACTATTTAAATTTTAAAACAGGATTTATGTTTATGAAGCACACTGCTTTTAAATAAAAAACAGTGGCATTGTTGACTGTATGGTAACCTATTGAAGTGTATGAGCTGGCTTAAATGGGTAAGTCAGGGTAAAGATCTCAGGTTATGTAGTGCAATAAAATGCAACTTGAATAGTATTTTTTTTATTTTACATATATATACACACATACATAGATAGATAAAAAAATCACATGCGTGCATACCAGGTTACCCTGGTGTATAGATGTGTACCTCTCCCACAATATAGTGTAGTTGAGTTTAAAAAACAGATTTAGCAGTTTAACTGAGAGATAATATTTTTGTATCGATTTAACTGAACTTTTGTATTAAGGAAGTCTAAGGACAAGTATAATGATCATGCTCTTCAAACCATTCAGCAGCCTGGTTTTGAAGTAACATTCCTGCTGTTACTGCTTGCTTCATGGTCCCTTGGTTTTTTGACTTAAGACTCCGAGGGCAGTAATGTGAAAAATTGCATGAAAAACACTCTGAAATAAAAATGTGTTTAAAAAAAAACCCCAACTCACCCCCCAGTGCTGTCACACTGCATGAGAGTAGCCCTGTTAAACAGAGTTCAACATTTCTGAAGAAACTTAGCAGGTGTATAAAGCACTGAATTCTAATCCAGTCAGGATTCTTGGTACTGAATCTATCAATTGTTTTATATATTTAAATTATATTTAAATTTATTTTCCAGGATGCCGCTAAGTTTGTAAAATATGATTTACCTGTTCTGATGTTTGAAAGGTGGAGTGAATATCCGTTGCAGTTCTCTGTTTCAGTAGAAGGCAAACCCAAAAAAGCCTTGGCCGTCAGAAATTGGTGTCCTTGCCCATCTATACAGATAAATACGTTGCCTTGTTAACTGCAGTTTCTCCACAAATGTGATTTTGGTAAATTTAATGCTGTTTTGAATTTGCAAAATTTCTTTTTTCTAGATACTGTAAGAGCTTTGGGAGGTATTGGGTAAATGCTGGCAGCCCATACACAACCAGCTATCCCTCAGGGGCTGCTTGTGTGCTGGTTTCTCCCTTCCTTTCTAGAAGGGTTGCAGCAATGATGGGAGAACCTTCCTGAGAGGAGAAGGTGGGTGGTGTTAGGTGGATGAGATGATGGTAGTTACTGCTCTGACAGCCCTGGGCAGCGTGTGGGACTGGGCAGGCTGGGCCTAAAAGGGCTCGGGATTTGTGCGTGCTTCATCAGTTGAGATAAAGAGACTTGGTGGGCAAGAGCAATAGGTACCTTGCTTTTTTTTTTTTCTTATTAACTAGAAAAATTTGTGCTTTATCTGTTAAACTGTGAGCTATAGCACCTATTTCCAACTGCTTGAATGAGCAGCAGGGCAAGTCAAAGATTTTTATTTTGTTCCGAGCTCTGTTAAAGAAAGAAATGGTAAAACTTTATGTAGTTTTGCTTTGATGCACAAACTTATTGAGCAAAGTTTGCAATTGAAGAAGGTACTCTGACTATGTGCACCTCTAATTTCAACTTTATTCAATTTGAAGTTTTTGTTGGGTATTCAACTTTTGTACCCAAAAATGAAAATCATTTTTCTGAAGTGAAATGCAGAAACATTTGTGTGGAAATCCCGCTTGGCCAAAATAGCAGAGCTCTGCGCCGATCGCTTTCTGAGATAAAAAGAAATGAATCTATAATAGTTTGTGACAGATGGCAGAAAATGTAACTAACTGACTGTGATTCTGTATGGAATTATTTGAGGGGTTTGCTGTGATTTGTTGTGAGTTCCTCTCCTCCCCCCTTCCCTTCCCTTTGATTGCAGTCTTTGTCCATTTATTCTTAGGACAGAATAAGATTTCTGAGCAGGGGCCTCTCTTGTGGTGCAAAGTGAGAATTGTTTTTAATTGAGCAGAAACATGTGGAAGGATCAGGAATATCTCAAGGGATTACAGAAAAATTCCAAATTTGTACTACTTACAGCTTGTGTTTAGAGCAGGGTCTGCTGGGAATAAATGTTAGTTAGTGTGACCTGTGACCTTCAAAACTGTTGACATGGATTTCAGCCAGAAACTGGCCACAGAACTCCTTTGTTAGGCTCATTCATAGCTCCTTGAAAACTCTACTCAGTGAAAGTTGCCAGCTCAAATCTAAGGAAAGCAGAGCCCTTTTTTCCCCCTCTTTTTTTTTTTCTTTTTTTTTTTTTTCCCATGCTTTGGAAACAGCGGCCGCCCCGTAACCAGCAAGACTTCTTTAATAGGACTGCATCGCCTAACCCTGATTGGAATTGACAGCTTCCTGGCTCGGCCTTGCCAACTGGCAGGGCACTGATGCATGGGGGACAAACGGTGCTAAGGGCCTCGGCACCGCTGCCTGTGGGTGCCCGAAACGTAACGCGCTGCGTGACACTGTCAGACGGGAAAAACCTACCCCAGCCCCTCAAGCTTGCAATTATACTGGGGGAGAAAACTGAGTATTTGTGTGGGGGTTTTGTTTTAAAGTAACTGTCGTGTTGTCTTCTAGAATTTTCCCTTTTAGTCGATTTGGCGAAAAGCCACAGAAAAATATTTAGAGTTGGGGAGCTGACATAAAAGTTTGAGCCTATAGAAATTCTGTAATAACTTATGGAAATTATTGATATACATTTTTTTTCTGTGATTCTAAAATGTTCTGTAGCTGTTGTTTGTGAAGGAAGGTTTGCAGGTGAGTAAGGAAGGACATCTCATTCTCGCTTTGCCTGGGTAAAAGGTCAGACCATAAAAAAGCACAGATTAATAACGTGTGCTCTTAACTAGTGTTAATAGGAATTTTCATCTGTGCAGTATACAGACTGTCACAACAAATAATTTAATGTATTTAGTAGCAGTCTGTTATACGGGACGGCTGAGCCTTAGAGTTCTTCTTGCTAACTAAAAATTCTTGTCTGATTTACAGTTTCCTCATCCTTTGCGTTCTTTCTTTGCATACATGAAAGTAAATTGATAGGAAGTCTCTCTTGTGTCTGGAAAGAGCATAGTTAGATGACTATTTTCTCATCATTTGTTGCCAAGCAGATAAAAGTCCTCTGCCTGGCCACGTGCTTCTGCAAGAGGAGGTAACTGAGCTGTAGTTTAAGCTTTCACTGTTTTCCACCTCTGGGTTGTACATGGGCTTTTTGTTCCCTGATTGCAGTTGGTTTCAAGAAGAGCATTCCTGGGATTGGGGTGCTTGGTTGGTTTGGGGCGCGTCACCCTTGCCAGTCTCACTGCTGACGTCTGGAGACAGCCCAAGCTTTAATTTCCATCTCTTGGATTACATTGGAAGTTGGAGCAGGGAGCTGGCATGGGGATCGCTGTGCTGCTCGGACTGCTGGGTCCTGTACCTGGGTTTTGGTTGTGACGGATGCGATGGCCGTGTGGTCCCATGATCGTTACCTTGAGTACATATATCCTGGCAAGCCGAGTAAAATCAATTTGGGGTTCTTTTTCTTGGTAAGGCTGGGTTACCCTTAGTTCACTGTAGCCTGTGTGAGAGGTAGTGCTTTTATTGATTTCTGTCATTTTATTTTATGTTTACCTCTTTAAAAAAAAGGGGTTTTTTATAATCCACTTTTTTAAAAGGAGAGCAACAGGACTGATAATGAAACAAGGCTTGCCTGCCACAGAGGTAGAATGTCTCCAGCTAATTAGGAGTTATAATTACCAGTCTAGGCTGCAAGCGATGACTGTCCATAACACCAGAGCAGAGAGACCCTTGAAAAAAAATCAAACCCAAACCCCTCTAAATTTCTAACCTGATTTCTCCCCTTCCTGTTTTGGGTGTTAGGCTTCTGTGTGAACACGAAAAAAATATTACTATCAAATAATGAAGCCCAGACTTTATTTTGTGAGGATTTACCATAGTCGTACATTGAATAAAATGGTAATGAGCAAAGTCAATGGTTTGCTTCCATATGGATGTGCGTGATGCTGTGAAGCCTCCCCGAAAGGCTGGAAGGATGCGGCCCGTGTTTTGGGTGGTTGGTTTGGTCCTTGTGGTCTATCAACCCTGGCATCCCTGTGCTTCTTAAAACACTGTGGAGATGAAAGCAAAGAGCGACTGGATTCTGTCAGACATTGAGAGGCCACAAACCACCGTGTGTAAATGACAAGGAGCTAGGTCTGTGATTCAGCGAACAAGACCTCATAAAAGTGTGTTACTGAACCTCTGCCTGCTGCCTTCATAGAATTATAATTTTTCAGCAGAGGGATCCAATGGGCATTTGAAATGCGAGTGAGCTGCTGACGCAGGTGTTTCCAGGCTCCTTTGCAGGGCAGGGCTGGTAGTTCAAGCCCGCCCTCTGCTCCCAGAACCCCTGGTTTCTTGCAAGCTTTCACTGGAGCAATGTGGTTGGAGCTCCCCTTCTGTGCCCGATGGGGAGTGGGTCTGGAGCGGTGTAGGAAACGTGAGGGTACCGTGACCGCAGCACGCGGGGCTGGAAGGGCTCTCCTGCTGTTGCAGGCACTTTGCTTTAACATGACATGTTTATAAAACAGTTTACATCTTAAAAGTTTCAAGTTTTTACCCCTGCTGATTTGCTTAAACAGACACTTTTATTTTCAGTTACTTGTCAGAATATATATGGAAAAGTGATGAACCTAGTGAAAAGAGAGCTTGACATCAATTAAAGTTAGCTATCTGCTTTCTGTTTCTTTGTCCTGATACGCTGTTTCCAGTATCATTTTTCCAAACTTCCAGTGGTTTTTCTTTATTGTCTTTGCAAGTTTTCCGAGACAGAGATGGGCTATTTAAAAACATTGTGCCAGGAAAAGGGGAATAAAGTTGTGCATTACATCCGCTCATTTGTCTCTTCTGTTTTAATCTCTGCCACTAAATGATTTTTAGACTCCAGAAACTCCTTTCACAAAGCCCGTAAGGCTGTCTTAGTACCTATTGCTCAAGTATCTTTAAATACAAGTCCAGTTACCTTACCTCTCTGAAATTATATTCTCTGCAACACTGAATCTAATACAGTGATTAAAATAGCCTTAAAAATTAAAAACATTTGATAACGCATTTTTTCTGTCCCATCACTAAAAAGCTTCTGCTAAAGTTTATTCCAAGGTTTACTTATCCTCTTATTGACATAATAAATGTTTGTGCTCACACATGGTTGACATCGTGTGTTTGTATTTCATAGGAATGTGCACTCATCTGTGTGTATGTGTACAAAATATTAAAAATTTTTACATACTTTGCATAGAAAGTCTTGTCTAAAAAGCAGTGTCGCAAACCAAGACAAGTTCAGAAGAATCCCGTTGATTCCATACAAGGTGTGTATTTTCTGTTTTATTAACATGTGAAAAGTGTGTGTAGTATCACCTCTTAATTGTTGTTTTACTTTGAAATTCAATGCAACATCGTAGTCATAGCTATAGAAATGTGTGTTGATGTTTTGAGTTTTTAGCTTGGCATTGAAAGGAGTTGATTCCAGTGAACTTGTAAATAATAAATCCTTACTTTCAGCTGAATGTAGTAGGAGTCAATAGGGAATCTGTTAAATGACACTGAGTGCTTTGTCAGAGTTCTCGCTGTGGTGTCAGTAGGCCTGTTAAAGGCTTTGCTGGCTCGGTCTGGAGGTCTAAGGCATGGTTGAACTGGTTTAAATATTTTTGTTGAAACTTAAATCCTGTAGAACATTGCTAATCCATGCCCCTCCAAATCAGAGACACGGAACTGGCAGGTGGCAGGTACGGCTCAGCAGCGAGGCCAGCGCTGCAGGGAGCTTTCATGTTTGTAGGCTTCCTTGCTCTTAAGTACCCTATGGTGTGGTTTCAATTCTATTTGTGTAATTCTTCATAGCAGCAAAATAAATCTGTCATAAAAAGGTACTTAAATACATCATAAAAAGGTATGTTCCAAAATGTTACAGGTTTGTGCTGAGTTGTCTGGTTGCAAATTGTCTGACGATGTCAATATAAGTGAATGAAAATTTCAATATTAAATAAAATAGGAACAAGATTTGGAAAAGGCAGAGAACTTTACAAGTTCTGTACTCTTTTTTTATAAAGAATGCTCTGAAAGAGAGGAAGATCTTTCTAGATGATGGAAGGACACTGTCTACATGGGATCAGCTGGGGATTGCGTTTGGAATAGAAGTTCCCCTCTATCAATTTTTCATTTATAATTCACTGGAAATAGAAATTATTTATGTGATTTAGTCTTGATTGCAAAAAGAAAAATAAATGCTGCTGTTGTAAGATACTATGGGATGTTGTCTCCCTCCCCCCAGTTCTTGATAATATGCTCAAGGAAAATCATTTACAGGGTCCCTGATCTGCTCAGGGCAGGTACTGCAAGCACGGGTGTCTGGAATGAAATGTCGAATGCCCAAGAGGTGAGTTGGTTAATATCAGGAAAACATCTTTTTTTCCCGACTGAATTTCCTAGCTGAACTGGACCTGCTGATAGATAACTGCATACATAAGCTGTAAAACCAGCCCCCTCTTTCTCCTGGGAAGTAAATACATAGGAAATAAGCGTTAAAAGAAAAATTTTAGTAACCAAACTTAAGTCCCTTCTTCTATGTAAATAAGAGGTTACAATGAATATGAATGTGAATACTTTATACGACTGCTGTTCAGCTGTTTTTTAATTGTTCCTAGATGGTGCTTGACATTGTATAAAAGATGTTTTCATGTTGTTTTTCACTGTATGTGTGTATATATACAGCATTATTCTTAGTTGAAAGTTGAAGTGTTATCCTTGAGTGCTGGTGTTAATCTACATGTTGATTTTGATAACCAGTCCGAGCTGCGTGCTTGCGATGGTTTTGTAGAGGGATAAAGTCCTACCCCTTGTGAAGTTAGCAGCAGCCACAAAGTACAGGGAGTTGTTTACAAAGGAGTCCCATCGATTCCCCTTTTCTGTGGAAGCATTCAAGCAGCAAGACCTGCACAGTCTGTTTGGCACAGTAGCCGCTCTCAGCTGGCCCCGTGCCCTCCTGCTGTTAGTCAGGGCAAAGGATGTGCCAGAGCTCCGATTGTAACGGCGCAGAGCCTGCCTGCAAATCTGCTTGTAGTTAGCCTGGGGCCTTTTGGCAGCAGACTACAGCCGATTGATTTAGTTGCAATCCTTTTTCCTTAATATTTTCCATCTGGCCAACAATGACCTATAAAGACAGACACAAAACAGAGTTTGAATTATGAGGAGCGTAATAGTAAAACGCTTCCAAATCCCGCTCTAGAACCTGCTCCAGTGGATCGCTGCCTTCGGGCAGCCAGAGGAGGTTTGTCCTAAAGTGCTATTGCAACAGCAGTGGTAAGGAAACACACTGTAGTTCTCGGCTTTGAAATTATGTAACAGAGAAATGTGCGGCTTGGGTGAACTCTAAATGTGTTTCCCTCCTTGCTCCGGCTTGCTTTCCCTTCATCCTGAGCACGAAGGTTCCTCGCATGCTGCTGGGGATAAATCCTGCTGCAGTGTCAGGAGCCGTGCGAGAAGAAGGATCATTGAGCAGAGAAAGGGAGGACGGGGAAAGGAATGTGAACAGAGAGAGGCTTTAAAGCATGCAGCAATGGGCTTGGGGAACTTGCGTTCTAGTGATATTAATAAGGAGGTGATGTGACCCAGCCTCTCAAATCTGCGGGAATGGACGAATACTTTCCAGAATGAGCTGTTTCCACACCAGGGCTATTTGCCCACTCTTCTAATTCTGAGCAAGGTGGAGTTCTTGCTCTGATTATAGTTATTCTAGACACCTGTAGTCCTCTGTCTTCAAAATCTGTACCCTTAAAGAAAATTTCTGATCTGATCTGTACAGCTCCAGGAGTCATAGCAATGGAGCTACAGGCCTAAGAGGCATGTGTTTCACTTTATCAGCTGTAACGAAACTACTTTAGATCTGGGTCACTGTTCTAAGGTGAAGTTATTATTAGCCTCTCTTGCTGGAGAAATCCAAGCAGTCTGTGAATTGTGTGTAAACCAGCAGCAGTTTGTGTTATCTGGTAAAGTGACATTGCAATTGTTCTGAGCCTCGGGCGTTGAGAATCCAGAACTCTCAGGAGTTTCCTTGGGGAGGAAGTGATGCTGTGTCCTGGGCTTTTTATTTCTCCTTTTAGTAGAAATTGTCCCTTGTTGACTCTGAAAATTATAGAGAGATATGCAGGGGTGAAGGGGAACGATTTCTGCTGTCCTGGACTACATTTGCCCCAGCTTTGAGTTATTCTGTGCATTCCCTGAAGCTGTAGACTGTATAAAATACTGCAGGGTTCCTATCGAAGTGTCGCTTTGGTGCTGACAGCCCTTGTTCTGGTTTCATCTCATCCTGCTGCCTGCAGATTTGAATTGGAGCGATGATAAAACGGGGGATTTGAGTTCAGGGATGTTCCATTCATGGACAAGTGTGTTGCATCAAAGCCCTGCTATAATATAGCAGAGCATTCCTGTGGGGAACTTTGTTACTACTTTATTATTAATATTTTTAATAGCAAAAGGGCAAAATGAACAGCATGAGGAATATGTGCAGAAAGGAGAAATGGATCCTCACAATGGTTTATCTGTTTGGTCTCTCTCAGTGCTGTCCTTGGGCACCCAGGATCCCTTAAAACAAACAAACCCCCCTTCCATTCTCCTCTTCCCCTCTGTGTTACCAACCCAGAGCAGTGTTAATTGAACTGGTATTTAGTGAATTTAGAGAAAGCTGAAGGTGTGTCAAAGCAAGTTTATTGCTGATTTTGCCAAAGTTTTAATCTTGGCTGCAGGTCAAAAAACTTTTGTAAAATATCAATGAGGAGGATCACAATAAAAACTGTCCGGTGTTGGTAACCCTGGTGTATCGCTGCTGATGGAACTGGATGCAGCTGAGAACTGGTCCTGCCTACTGACCAGAAACCAATGTTACTTAATTAATTAGGGCTTCATGCCACACCTTCTTTAGTTTCTGAACAACCATAACAGGAGTAATTAAATCATGTCACTTTTTATTACCTCTGGCCCTGGCTGACTGGCTTGGAAACTTCCATTTTAGGGCTAATACAAAATGGATTAGCACATCACCTTGGGGAAAACCCAGCTCTCTGGCATCAAAAAAGTAGGGAGGAAGTAGTTAAAGTAGCAGAGGGATAGATCTCCTGCACAAATGGATCACTTCTGGGGTGCTGTCTGAAGGCTTACAAAACGCATCTGTCAGGAACGAGGCCATCCTGTCCGTGCTGACAGATGTGTACGACATTCTCCCTACGAGATTACATGGCAGCTTCCTCCTTCAAAAATCGAGAGGTGGCAGGAGCCCTCGGGTTATGCAGTGGTAATTGGAGAAGCAGAGGCTCTTCTGAGGGAGAGAGCTGCTGAGAAACGCTGCAGGAGTTGACTTTGGCATATTGTTTTGGTAGAAAACGTGATTTAGCCACACTAAGAATAGGAGAAAGGGCTCTGTCTGACCGCATAGAGGCAGTGTTAGATGGATTGGGCATGGATCTGAAATAAAAACTTTGACGTGTAGCCCTGGTTGTTTATCAATGTGCTTGATAAGGGACACATCTTCCTCCAAACTACACAACACAAGTAGTGTTTACCTGGCAGTAACTTACCTCAGTGGGATTAGTAATGGTTTAGTGTTGGTCCACCGGGCTGAGTATTCAGAGAATCATGTAACTTTTATGACTTGCTACAACTGAGTTGGGGCCTGAACCTTGGTTATGGTTAGGGGCATGTGTGCTGCCACTGAATGTGTGAATATTTCTTTGAAGCAATGAAGTTCCCTCCTTGTACAAGGAAATTATAAAAGACCTTGCTGCATTTAAGTTTGTTTCTCCAAACCACTTTTGTTTCCAGTTGGTAAAAATATTACAGAAGAGAGGTACATTGAATTGATTTCTTCTCTCTCTTTGTTACTAAAATATTCTCAGTCTCTATCCTGATTTTCTCTGTTTTTAATTTACCAAAATTCAAAGACTGAACATAGTACCCTAGAGCTGTGTCTTGTGGACACACATAGGTTGGTATGAAGCTGCATTATCCAGCTCTGCTGCTTTGGTATTGGGGTGATTCAACACTACCTGTTAGAAAAAGATAAAACAGTCTGGGCTCATCAGTTTTTCCCAGTATACATCTCTTTTGTTTACTCAGAAATGGGATATTTATCATCTTGATACTAGAATGTTTGTCTCTTACTGAACCTTTTTTGTATTTATTGATACGAGTCTCCAGGTTTTCCTGAATCAGCTGGTGGTGCTGATCACTGACACTGAGATATTTACCATGTGGCACGCTTTATTAAGTAACTATTCCTTTCTGTGGCTCAGAAGGCAATTAGTTTTCACTCACATGGGATAGCGTGATTAGCCAGTGAAAACCTTGGCCTTTTACCTTCCTTCAATACTGACCAGACGGTTCTGATCAGGCTGCTGTAAATATAACTTCATGTCCCGGTGAGCTGTTCTTTCCCAGAGATGGGCAGCGGCCCTACCTGAAGTTCGTCACTCCAAGAGGTGAATGTGTTGCCTGGCTGGGAGTCACTCGCCCTCTGAACCTGTGACAGTTGGGATGTGGAGAGGTTTTGAGCTGTACTGAATGCATTCAGAGTTTCTTAACTCAAAGATTTTGGGACACAAGTTGTTTTGTTTTTTTTTTTTTATCCTTAGCCTTGGACATAGGTTGGTGGCCAATGAATAATCTAAAATATACAGGTGGGAAGAATCCTCTGGTTCAAGATTCAAAGGCACTGGAAGAGACAGAAATGGTAGAAAACACACTTGATGCTCAGCTTCAACTGTTAAATATATGGTGAACTTCTTTAGTAGCTGAGCAGGAGTCCTTACCAGCCTTTCAGGCTGGCTCTTGAGCATAAAGCTGTGTAAAATTTTTCTTCTGTTCAGGAATTTATGGCTTTACAGATGGTAACACAAAATGTGTCTGAGTCTGAGCTCACTGCAGCAGCGTGCTGTACACATCGTGCCTTTTGCTGATGGGGAGCACTTCAGATTTATAATAAAAGTTCATAATTCTACTGAAATTTCCGGGGAAATGGTACTAAAGGGCATGGCTCAACACACACACGTGATGGGAATGTGTAATGAAAGGGAGCCGTTTCCCTGTTTAGGGAGAAAGGGTTAATTTGCATTGGGATGAAAAGGCTGCTCAGGATCTACTAGTTCAACCCACGATAGACTTAACAGTAGTCTTTGATCCCCAAATGAAATGTGATGGATTTCAACCAATGCCAGATGTCTCAAGCCTAGTGGGATCTCCGATTGTCTGCCACATCCAGAATTCTCTCTCCCAGCCCTTTCATGTGTACTTTTAGCAGTGGTTTGAGGAGGGAGATTCCTTGACAAGCTAAGCCTTCGGAATCCTTTCTCTGTGGTGTCATTTCGGTGGGATCTTTAGGCTCTCATGCTGTCTTTTTTTAAAAACAAGCCCCATGTGCCAAACTGCTTGAACTACTTCATAATCAAGTTTTGTAATGTCCAGGAAATGTAGTGCCAATATTATCTGTCACTTTTCTCAGCTTAAGGCTGTTCTCTGTCCTCTCATTTGTTAGTCAGAGCATTTTATTGACCCCTAGCCAAGTTAAAGTGTTGTTCGGTGTATTCCTGTTGGCCTTAAGTGGAAAAGAATTGTTGTCTTTTTAACTCCAAGGCTATTTTGCTGCACTTCATAAATCTTATTTAAACTGCCAAGCCCTTCATTAAACCCATCTTCTCACCAAGTGAGCTTTATGGCATGTCCTTTGCCTGTGGTTTTAATAAAGACATAATTGTCAATGTTTGCCTTGTAAATGCAAACAAACGTTTTTCTTTATGTACCTTTATTTCATGTCACTGCTTCAATCCTTTGCTCTCAAACATGCCTGAAGTTTACTTACTGGTCTTAAGCTAAGAAAACCTTGAAGATTTACAACTGGCTCTTCTGAAAAGGGACAAGAGACCTTACATTGTGTTTGGGAGTTTATGGGGCTTCCCGTTTAATTTTACTTGAGAGATGCTTCATGATGGTGCATTCTACAATGCCAAAGTTCTTCTGAATTCATTTTATTTACATAAACTCACCAGTGCAGCTGCGCAGGACTTTTCATCCCCCTAGGGCTTTAGTGTGACCACAAGGAATCCGCAGGAAGATGACGGTTTTGTCTAACTCTGCCTGCAGCTCCAGTTGCCATGCCCTGGTTAGACGTTAGCTCAGGAACAAAGAACCCTGGGGGCAGTTATGTCAGACTGCCCTCGCGCTTTGTAACTGGACTAAAACATAGAATCGTTATATCACAAATCCCTCTGTTAGAGTTTTCTGCCTTCATGTTGTTACAGGGACGTATTCAGCTCCTTTGAGCTGCTTGTTGTGAGAGATTCTGCTCTGTTTCCAGAGCTGCTGGGGCTGTTTGGGGAGCGGTTGGATTCAGTAGTGGCATTTAGGGAACATGGGAGTCTTCCCGCAAGGAAGACCTGCTACAAACACTTGTATGTGGTCACACTGGGCAGAAAAACAGGAAAAGGAATGTTTCAACTGACTTTTATTGTTAATACACAGGGGCAAGTGACTGGAGTGAGCACTTTCTGTTGATATCGTATAGCATTAAGATGCTCCAGAAGACCAGATGGGCAACTTCTGTGTGAGCCAGTTCTGTGAGGTTAAACACTTCTAAAATACATACGTGAGCCACGTGCTCACGCTGCAGAACTTTAAACTGAATCTCATGGACTCATGGAAAGATGGCTCATGGGTAATAATCAAAGGGAAATTTATTACAAAATTGGGGAAATTGCAAAAAAGAAAGAAATGCTCTGAGCAAGGAAGGGAAAGGATGGAGGTGACTTTCTGCAGTGGCAGAGGTGCTTACAACAGGTGCTTACAACAGGTGAGAGCCTAATGCAGAGAGAGAACTCTTGAGATAAACTGAGGAGGTGATGTTCCAAAGGGCTATTGGCTGAGGATCCAGTGGAAGGTAAACCTGCATCTCATCAACATGCACAGATGTTGCTATGGAGATTGGTGGGTATGCGTGTATGTGTTTAAGCTTACAAGTGTGAGAAAGTGTCTGTAGACTGAGTCTAGAGGAGAGAATAACAATGTACTGAGCTCCGTTAGGTGTAGGGTAAGGCACTGGAACACAGAAATGGCTGAAGTGGGAATTTAGCCCATGGAAATTCCCAAACGAGCCCAGAGATGCCTTGGTTCTTTCAGCTGCATTTTGTAAAAGTGCTGGGAACATTGGATGGGGAAAGGAAAGAAAGGTGAGAAAACAAGTAAATGAATATTGTCTTACTGCCAGGAGGGGAAAAATGATTGTTTCATAAAAAATATGTAGTTAAGTCATTTAACTTAGTTGAGTGAAATATAGAAATAATTAAAAAGGGAAATTCACATTTTTAATGAAGGAAAGGAAGAAGTATTTTGATGGCTGTGTTTGTATTATTTGAAGTTGTATCTGCATAGACGCACTGAAGAGCACGGTGACTGGGAAATGCAGCTTAGTTTTGGCCCTTCGTATCTTAAAGCTCAGAGGTGAATTAATACATTGGCCAACTCCAACCTAAGCTGCCTGCGCTAGTGCATTTTATCTGTGGGAGCTGATACTGGGTGCTGACATTTCTGTTCAGTGTAGCTTCTGAAGCTCTGATTGGACTGGTACGAGCAGCGCTGGCTGGTGAGTTGCCCTTTGCAGCTGTGGGTGAGCCGGTCATTGCATCCTTCTGGCCTCCCCAGCCCCTCCTGCTCACCATGTAGTGGGAGCAAAAGGCTCCACTCTGATGGGGAACCTCTTTGTAAGGCAGACACCCTCCCGCAGGGGTTGCTGTCGTTTGTTACTGTGCTTTTACCTTCCCTCCAGTCCCAGTCTAGCCCGTCAGTTGTTGGTTTTGCAGCACCGTGCTGTAAACGCTTCATTTTGGGAACGTTTCTATTTACCAGCTGCAGTGCGGCGTCCAAAGTTGCCCGCCCCTAATTGCTGTGACACATGTAAGTAATGGTGGTGTGCACTCGCAAGGAGCGCACTAAAAAGGTGATGACATACGAGTTGCTGAATAAGGCTCTGTGCGGCGGGTGCAACAGAGGCTGTGCAGACCCGCTGGAGCGCAATAAGTGGTTTCCCTGTGCCCGTCTTTGCTTCCCGTCAGACGGGGCTGTCGCCAGCGCTGGGGCTGCATCGCGCCCTGGAGGGAGAGAAGCGCAGAGTGCTGAACCGATTGCTCGCCTTGCAGAAGCCTTAGTTGATTAGGCTTGGTTTAGATTCTCATGACTGGTGGCAAATCCATCGCTATAGGTGTATTTATGTGTGTGGAAATGGGAAACGGGGGTGAAATTTAAAAAATTCAAATGTCAGATTGCCCTCTTGTTTTTGTTTACTCTTCAATCGCAATCTGATCTATGCTCGTCGAGTCTTTGAACTTCAGCTTCCTTGAAGAATCTCCAGTCTATGGGTTTTTGATGTAGCTCGGAGGGGCTGTGTGTGCGCGGGTGCAGGAGCTCGCAGGCTGCCGTGCTCTGGGCAATTTCACTCCCGAGCGCTTCCCTTCCTTTGTTTAACCTCTGACCTGTGAAAACAAGAGTTAATCAAAAGTTCTAAGGTAGCTAAGAGGAAGGGGAAGTGTTTGGTTACAAATTAAATATGAGCAAGTCATAAGCCATAAATCTTCAGCAGTGCTACCAGTCTGGCTGCTTTAGTTGCATGAGCCACAGAAAGGTTCTGGTTATGATTTCAACTTCTTTCTCTGGAGAGGGCATTTAAAGGCTGCCTCGAGGATTTGCTTTTTGTAAGAAAAAATTCACATCTTTTTTCCTCTTGGCAGAGACCCACAAACAAATGCCAGTAATTTTTTTTGCTTTACTTGGTCACACTTTGGTCAAGAAGCAGAATGGTTTCACTCTTGAGTAGTAAACACACAGAGTAAACGATGAAGTAAGTGATGGCAGGAGAAATCAAGTTTCTAAGGTATCCAAAGCTTTCAAAATGAGAGAAATCCTGAGTTCTGCAGTGACAAAGGAGGGAGGAGAAAATTGAAACAAGGTTGGGCCTACACAATTGATGCAATTTTGTGATGGATTTGCTTGTTTATTTTATGTCTTGCACCTCTCTTGAGCAAGAGCTACACAAATCCCTGGGCGTTGTTTCACCTTGAGGTCTGCCTGATTTCCTCAGCTTCAAAGCGATGAAGCTTCTCTACTCAAAATGAAAAGTTACTCTTTATTTAAAGAGAAGTGGTTGTGCTGAGAAGCTAAATCATTGTTTGGAAACATGGATAGAAGTAACGAGCCCTAGTGCTGGACAAAGGATGGCAAGACCATTGTGAGGTGCTAGTAAAGAGAAACCAGAGAGTCAACAAGAGGGGAGCAAGTGGAACACAAATGGGGCTCTGCCTTCCCTCTGGCTGTAAGGGGGTCTGCTGGTGTTTCCACATTATGTGAATACGAGACTCTACATTTCTAGTAAGAATAGCCCAGGTAGAAGCTGTTTGCTAGATGCTGAGCAAAAGAATTTAAACTAGATTTGGGTTCAGGGTTCTGCTGGGTAGAACTTAGGGAGCTGTCATGTTTGGTGTACTGCAGTGTTAAAGAAACAGCCCTGAGTCTGCCTTCTCGGTTTTCTGTCTTTTTAGACTCTTGATGGATGCCATGTGAGGCTTTGTTTACCAGGTTCTTAATCTCTACTTAGCAGATATGTTTTGAGAGGATTTCTTGTTACTCTTGTAATGGCTTTTAACTCTGCTGAGGTTTATTTAACTAAACAGAAAGAAAGAAACTTATCTTCTAACTAATCCTTCTTGATTGTTTACAATACAATGCCAAGCCTAAACGCTGTTTAAAGTGGTAATTGTCTGTCATTCTGCTCTATTCTATACATAGTTTATAAAGACGCTTTAGAGCATATTAATTTAAATGATAATGCTGTCATATAGCATGAAAAGTTAAGTTGCTTATCAGTATATTTTGATAAGCTACTTACATTTTACAGTAGCTTTTGCAGGCTTCAAACAAATGTTACTGATGGAGTGCCATGGACTTTATCTGTCTCATATATAGCTTCTCACTTCATTTGTTACTGGAAGCTCTACAGTTGGGAACTGCAGGGCACTTGGTTCTTTATCGTTGTCAGGATGGAGTCATGTTTTATAAAAACTTTAAATCCTGTCTTACTCTATCAAAATAGAATCCATTTGCTTCAGAAAGCATCTGTGATTAAAAGAAGACTGAGTTTGTGCGTCACGCAGTCTTGCTTTCCATTTTGCTGCAGCTGAGGGGAAATTCCTTACTGATATTTAAACCAGAATTGGAATAAGGAACTGTGCTGGGAAAACAGGGCACGAGAGCTGTACCAAAGCATGCTGGAGTCAAAAGTAACAACTTGGCTGGTTGTCTTATTTTCTGGAATAGAAATATAATGTAAATGAAAACTGTGTAATTTTTCTGTGTCCTTGTCTTTTAATTTTGTTTCTTTATTACTTTGGAAAGTTGAGTGCAGTTTTACTAAAGGCAAAGTTTGTGTTTGACCTGACTAGGGTCTGGGCTAAACACAACAATATAAGATATGGAATAAGGTTTGATAACAGCTGAAAACTGAGACAGTGAGAATGCAATTTAAAAAGTCCATTTGTCCTGGGATTCAGACCCAAACCCACTGTGCGTGCAGGGCACTGGGCCCCTTGGCACCCGAGCAGAGGGCTGGTTATTCAGCAGGTACGTTGGGAAAGAAAGCGATTGAAAGTGTTCCACCATCAGCGAACACCGATGTGTGTATTTATCTTGGAGGGTAAAACCGCATTGGATTGCGTGTTTGCTGTGTGCAGGGTGAGGAGGACGGTGCTGGCCTCCTGCCCTGGGCTGTTCACGATGGGGGCTGCAGTCAGTGTTCGGTGCCCACGGGGGCTGGAGGCTCTGGACAGGGTAAACGCCGGCCCTGCCCTCAAAGGAGAGGGATGCTGCAGCCTTTTGCAGTGTGCTCCTGCGATGGAAAGGCTGATGAGGCTTCCCTAGCAGATATTTAGCATGTGTCATGTCCAGTGCAGGCTGCTGTTGGGATGTAGTAAAGACCAGCAATCTTGGGTTCATTAACTTGTTAAATATTTGCATTTTCTTTCTTTTTTCCAGTTACCTCCCATGGTTTGAAGTCTTTTATAAGCTGCTCAATGTCTTGGCAGATTATTCAGCAAAAGGACAGGTAATATTCTAAAGTAGTAAACTTTCTTTTCCCTACCCGGTATCGAGGGAGAGGGGATGAGAGTGAGCTGTTTGCAGAAGGGCTTATATTGGAGATGACCATGTGAATTATTAATCTGTACGATGCAATTCTAAAGATGATCATACTCAGCCAAGCTGAAAGCTTAGCAAGCGCCTTTGAAAAATAAATATTCTCTTAAATAATTTTTGGGAAAAGATAAAGTCCAAAAGTGTGACTGTGGATCCCACGCAAGTTGATGGTTTCCCTGCAGTCACCCCTACCATGTAGACTTCTCGATTAGCAGCACATCCATGCAATTCCCATCGTGCAGTGTGTTGTGTATCTTTGGCAGATTCCTGAAGAATTGTGGTGAAAGCCAATTGCCCTGAGCAGTGTGACTGTGGGGCCGTAGGCTGGCCACTCGCTAGGTTGTAGAAATATGTAGAAATACATGTGAGGGAAAAAAAAATTGTGTTCTAAAACCCAGCTGTCACAGGAACCATAGTCTGTTTCATAGTCTGACGTATAAATCTGTTTTCCTATTTTTCTTTACACTTGTAAGCTCTCTCAGCTCATAGTTCCAAAATCATTGCCCTTCCATCTAGGAGTTTAGCTTGTTATAGCAATGCCTACTTAGTATTCCTTTTTTTCTTTCTTTCTCCTTCTTCTTTCAGGATAGTCAAAGGAGTGAGCTCCTAGATACACTTCATAAACTTCCCATCCCTGAGCCAGGAGCCTCTGTTCATCTTGGAGTGGTAAGTGAAGTGGGAGAGATGTCAACTAAGGTGTTGAATTATCATTTATCCTAATAGAGGAATGTCAAAAGCAATTCTCCTTCTTGGAACTTGGTACGCAGATGTTGTTTTCCTGTGAGGACACAGAGCTGTGAAATTCCCCCTTTTGCATTTGAGGCCCTCTGTGTCCCTTTCCTTAATGTCAGATGTCTTTGAAACACTGCTTCTTGACTGGAGGAAGACTGGGCATATTCCCAATGAAAATTTCTCACTGTCTCATCTGTGGCCTGCCAGAGGTCACAGAGCAGCAACACAACATTTATTGTTCACATTTCTGCAGAACTCCCAGGTCTTTCGGGAGGGGGACAGGACTGGTAAGCAGGCAGCAAAACCAGTGACATGCCTGTCACAGCAGCATTTTTGAGTACTGACTTTATCACATCTTCTCATTCCTTCTCCTCTTCCTCTCCCAAGAAAAAGTCTCACACACAAAAGGTTTTATTTAGTTTTTTTATCTTGTGAGAAAATTAATCAAAGACCTCCGAAAGAAGAAATGGGAGATTTTAATGATGAGACTGTATTTTGAGTTTAGTCTTTTGGGTTCTTTCACCTCAAGCTCATTTTTGAACAAAAGCCTCGTGTCCCAGGCTGTACTGAAGGAATCTGTCAGATGCTCATGGCTGCTGTTGCCAACTGGTCATGTAGCTCACATGAAAACTGGTGGTGTCTGCACACACAGTTCTCTCCTCCCTCTCTTTTCCTTTATTCCTCCTTTTTCAGTCCTTTTTGGCAACAAGCAGCTTAGTCTCATCTCATCGCCCTGTGATGTCAATCGACAGGTAGCGGTTGTTTGGCCTGGCTGGGTCAGTAGCTGGCAGGAGTGCTGTCGTGCTCCTCTTGAGGCTGGCTCCGATGTGAGCAGCGTTTCTGTCTAAGGGGACGAGCTGTCACAAAAGACAATGATCAGTTGGAATATTTCAGTTTTTTCATAGTAGTGGTTTCAAGGAATGCTGCGGGTCTCCCCTTGTTTCAGACATTTCATGGGCAACGAAGCAAGAAAGGATATAAAAAAGCAGCCGAGGGACTGTTGGCTGTTGTCTCATGCATTTAATTTGACTGTTCATAAGGCTATTTAAGGGTTGGAATTCCTTTATGTGACACAATTGCGTATACTATTCACATATCTTTGCATTGCAATTTTTGACCAAATAAAAAGGATATATCAGAAAACCGTATTTATACATTTGGTGTCTATATTCAGTGTAGCTGTTACACCCACTTGCTATTTTGGGTTATAGACTGTTCGAGAAGCACTGCCATGTCTGAGATGTATATACAACAAACTTGTGCCAATGGTGGAACTGTGCCAAGAGCGTAACAGCCTTTGGAGCTTCAGCGAGTGATTAATAAGTTGCCCTAAGACAAGTTGTGAAAATCTTCAAAATAATAGAAGTTGTATGCGATGTTGATGTACAAAAGCAGTTTAGTCACATTCTCTCCTCTCCTTCTCTAAAGCTGTAACCAGGGAGGGTTAATCACTTGAGTCCTGCGTGGTCAGATTGGGAGCTAGAGTCAACCTGGTCTCTTGGAATGCAGGCAATTAATAAAACGTAACAATATGATGGGTTGTGACATTATGAGACCAATATAGGCTTTCCGTATACCAAGTAATAAATTTAGATGGCTTTTGACAATATTGCAATAATCAATATTTGCTCTTTTTTAGCACTCTTACTTTACCGTGCCTGACATCAGGGAGCTTCCCAGTATTCCTGAAAATGTGAGTACTCTAGAGGACTGTGCACTTCATCGTTTGTGTTTAATGTCAGCAGCAACATAGATAACAACGGTTACCTCTGGCCTGGTAATAGATTATATGATGTAAAATATTGCTAGATGTGGAAGGAAACTTCAGGTGGTTGAATTGTAGTAAGTATTGGGTGGAAAACATTGTATTGCTGACTGCAGAAGTACCTGAATAACAACATGAAACTGAAACCAAGAACTGAACTTGGGAACTGGTTGTTAGGACCGACTGGAGAGCGATAACATACTGGGCTGAAATGCATTTCATTTGAAAAAATGTATTTGATCTGAAGAAATATGCAGTTTTTATTAAAGTGTTACGACTGCTTACGAGTCAAGCCAAAGCTTTAGTCTTGATACTCAGTATCTTCAGTGAAGGAGTTTGATGTTTCAAACACCCATATTGCTGATATTCAGAAAGATCAAATACTTAACTTGCCTTGTTCTTTAAGATGCTGTCAGAATTCAGATATGGAATATCCTTACTTAAAACATTTTGTATTGATTCCGATGAACATCTAGGGTCTCTGCTTTAAAGGTACATCAGTAGCTGCAGCTGCTCAGACCATCGCTCTTGTCTTTGTGAGACCATCTCACAATCTGTATTGCATTTACACAATAGCATTCAGAGTGGACGATATACGTTTGTGATTAAAAGCTGAAATGTACTGAGGATGAAGGAGTAATGGACAGGTTGATACAGGGAGGGAAAAGCTGCTAATCGTACAGGGAGACCCTTCTGAAAGAACAACAGAAGAGACTGGTCAGAATGATCCATTTGTTCTCCAGCTTTCTGAAAACGTCAAGCATGCTCAGTTTCTCTAGAGCCCTTTTTTTGGAGCCTTTCTAAGCCTCATGAAGTTGTCTTGTATGTGTTTCTACATGCCTCAGATTTCTAGCCAGATGATGGGCCTGTGGGAAGACAATGCTGGCATTTGCTTCTCTTAAATACTCTTTAATATGCTCCTGCTGTGGCTCTTGGCCAGATTTCTATGCCTGACATCTCTGTTTTCTTTCTTGAACATGTTGTGGTGTGCCTTAGCACTGTGTACCTCCACGTATGGATGAAAGGAAAAAAGAAAAGGAAATCATAGAGACATTTAATGTCATTTGTGGATGGTTTCTATAGCAGATAACATTTGGGGCTTTTTGTTTCTGTTTAAAAACATAGTTGCTAGCTTTTCTGTGTTGTAGACTTCTCATACTGACATGGATCCTGTCAATAAATTCAGTAGATGTGCATTGCTTTATTTCTTTAGAAATACCATACATCAGGAGTAATTCAAGAGTTGGTTTCTGGGTCTAAACCAGCCAGCAAGCTGGAATCTATTCTGTCCTAATGGAGATGTGACATTACTTGTTTATCAGTGTACTATTTTATGTTAATCTCTTTTATGTTACTCATCCCAAACTTTAGCAGTTTTTGTTTGATAAGCCTCAAGAAAGAAGCTTATTTCCATTTTACAGGCTGGTACGTTGGAGGGCAGAGAGAGGAGCTAGAAATGGTAGGAAGCCAGTGGCAGGAATCAGCTGCCTTGGACCTGCTTGAGCTGGTAGAGAGGAGCGTAATAGCCCAGCGCATGGCTGAGGCTTTGGGAGGCACAGCCACTATGGCCCTGCGTGTGCTCTGCTGGTGCTGATCGCTTTATACTCAAAAGTATGAGTCAGCTTCCCCAAACACTCGAGCAGGGGACATGATGAATGCTCGTGAATCAAAGGCTGTTATAAAAGCAGAGGCCTTGGGCCAGAGGATTCAGAAAGCCTTTGAAAGCTGAACGTGCAGCCTTGCTGGGAGGGGGTGCTGAGTGATGCTAAAAAGCGTCCTCTGTGAATCATTGAGTGGTGCTGATGTGCCTCAGAGGGAGCGCGACTGCTGCGGGGCCGGGATCCTGGGCCGCGATGTCACTGTGAGGGATGGACCCTGCTTCGGCTGGGGGAGCCGGGTCACTGCTGGGGGCAGAAGGGAACGGACATTTCATTCGCTTCACTGAAATATGTATGTCCATAGATAAACACGCACAGAGAGATTTTAAAACCTAGAGCTTACTATAAGAAAGAAAAATATTTCAAATCCAATCCACTGGTCTAGCTGTTGTTACATTGCCTGACTTCTCTCTCTCAGGTAGAATTTATTTTCTTTTATTCTATTTATTGTGTGATTTCTGATGAGGATTTTATCTGTCTGCTAATGCAGCTTTTGTGTAGAACTGGAGCACATTAGGTAATAATACAAAGACATTAAATGGGCATATATCTTCATGGATTTTAATCAATTGGCTTGATTTATTCAAAATTCTACATATCTTATCAGTAATTACACTTTAAAACCCTTATTAGCAGAAGTTTTAGTAGTGCCCAACTTTGAAGTCATGTGCAGTGATGAATGGGGAGCTGCGTGGCGCTTCATTTGAAATGTTAACAGACTTCCTGGGATTATCTGACTTGGTGTCAGATCAATATGTTTAATGAGTCACAAAAACATTTAGCCTGGACATTTTTATGTAACAACTAAGCATTCACTTTTTCAAAAGATGTGAGTTATATGAAGGATTTGTAAATGCATGGTGCCCTCAGAGCACAGTCAGGTCCATTGCAGGAGATGCAGCGCAAGGCTGCGCGTTCCCTGGAGCTGTCGGATGACTTAGTCTGAACTGATGGCATTTCCTTAGTGTTGATGTTCTGGCATAGTCTGTATCAGTCAGTCCTATGCCTGAAAATGCCTAACTTCTCAGTCACTATAGCGTGTATCTTTGGTACATGGTGTTCTTAAAATTCCCCCCGACCCCCTTTTTTAATCTGTTTACACCATTTGTGAAGCATGTTGTCTTCATTACTTTGGTCTCCCAACAAGTGCACGGCATTACAGCAGGTGTTTGCTGCACACCAGATTACCTAACCCACATTAGATTTTGCAGGTGTGATATTTCAAAGAAAACAAACTTCTAAACAAGAGAAGGCATTGCCAGGAGGAGGATGGGGAAGGAAACCTGACTCAATTCTGTTGACCAGTTCTAACAGGAAAATTTCTGAAGTCTTGTAATGAAGCCATTCAAGAGCAGACTAAAATGAATGAGATGTAATCCATGTCACTGTGTTCAAACTTCACTCTTTGCAGAGGAAAGAGCTCATTTGTTTGTTCCTTCAGAGCGAAATTCTAGATTAGATGTCAGAGGAGGAGAAATGGATGAGTATTTGTCTTATCTCACATGACACTGTCCATGTGTGTTTATTGATATCAGACAGCAAGTGATCAAATCCGTGATGGATCTAGGAGTGAACTTTGAAAGGAGGACAAGGGAATGTTGTAGCACTCTTACTCTGGTAACAGAGTAGTAGGGATACCTGTTCACCTATTTTGTTTTGAAAATCCCACTTTTTCTTCTCCCAGAAAGGTTTAAATCCCAGAAAAAAGGCCACACAACAATTACAGTGCGAATTGGAATGCTTTCATTTGTATTTATTTAACTCATTCATGGTTTTGTCACTTACGAGACATGTCTTTCAAAATACATGTGTAAGTCCCAATTCCATCTTCAAAGATGACAGCTTTCTTATAAATACAACTTCGAGCGAACACGTGAATTCCCTCAGTATCAATACATTACCATACAGCCCACATGCTTCACAGGTGTCACTGGCAAACTCCTGAGAGCAAAGACTAAAACCTCCTACAGCTTTCCGTCTGAAGGTTGCGTTTGTGTGTCAGAGCCAGTATTTCACTTCAATAAACCTAATGAAAGAGTAATTGCAAATTGAGTCCCTGTCTGTTTTCCTCTCCCTAGCAGCCACCAGTGCTTTGCAGCCTCGCACGTGCCCGTCCCCGTCCTCAGGCAGGGCTGGGGGCTCCTTTTGCCGTGCCCCTTATTTGGGTGGCAGCAGAGGGAGTTCGGCACTATTGAAACTAACTCGCACTATTTGCAGTAATCGTGTCGTCATGCACTGTGTTTTGGCGTCGTGGAAAGACGGGTGAGAGGGGGAAGAAGAGCCGTAGAGAAGACAGCTTATGTTTAGACAAAAATATCATGCTAATCAGCACAGATGGGATGAGAAATACAGAAAAAGTACATGCTAGTTTAATAGGTTTTTGGCAAAACGTGTTGGCTTTTTTTTTTTTTAATTTCCTTGAATGTACCTGTCTGTGGCTGAAGCTTTTTGGTAACAAAGAGTGGAGTGATTGTTTTATATTGACATGTTTGAAGCTAACCGTAACGAGCTTAGTTTTTATCTCTCTAGATACTGGTACAAAAGTCTTCCGAATACAATGCTTAATTTGCCGTTAGTTCTTTGTGTTTGGATCACAAGCTGTGGAACATATTTTTGCACAGTATGAAGCATCTTGGCAGACTTTTCAGGCCAAGTATTGGTGGTTTTAGAGTTATCTTTGGATCTGTCAAAAGTGCTAATAGGCTTTGTTGAGCTTCTTTAAGTTTCTAAATCATATTTGCTTTTTGCTTTTCTGCACTTTTTTATTTAACGATGATTAAGATTGCACTTGAATTCATGACTAATCTAATTTTGCTCTCACATGTGCTTTTTGTATAAGGCTGACTTTATGATATAGCAACCCTTTCAGATCTGGAAGAAGCTATTTGGAAACAAATACCCCAAAATGCTGAATTAGGATGTGTTACCTTTCCCCGCCCTTTTTTTAATTTATGTGGCTTAAGATGTGGAAATACCATCTACAAATGAAGATCTTTTTTTGTTTGTCTTGCTCTGTAAAAGCCCCTCGTAACATAAGGCATTTTGATCACTTTACCTAAACACTGGTCTTCCAGTTTTGGTGAAGATCTTATGATCACATCCTGCTCTTTACTAGAAGATATCTTAATTATTTACTAAATGAAATGTGATTCATCCCTCTACAGCATGTGCACGGGGCAATACGTTGGTGATGGTGAATGGAGAGCGTTGCTGGCTGATGGGATGAAGTGGCCACAGCCTCTTGTGCAGCTTGCTTGGTTTTCTTTTTTAAATTTCAATTATTTACAGTACTTTTTAATATTCTGAGCAGCAAAAGCAAGGGAACAACCTGTGCTGCCTCGGAATTCTCTGTAGGGAGTATTTGGCGGTGTCACTTGTGTCATGCTCTTTCTATCTGTACTGTAAAGGCAGATCACAGATGTGCTTTGCTTATGATATTCTTCTACTGCAATTAGTATTCTTTATACTATATAAACACACTGATCACTCAAGTTAAGTTGGGTGGTTGAATCTTCATGAGAAATGGGCACCCACTGCAGTTCTCAGAGAGAATCCTCTCTTGTTCCTCGGTTCCCAGTCCCGAGGTGTGTCTCTTCCACCAAGGGAGCGTGTGTCTGCGCGTACGCAGGGAGTTCTCGCGGCCTGTGTGACTCTGTTCAGCTTGTGTGTTAAATGCCCATAGGTATTTCCAGTTACCAGAATTGTTGTAGCGTAGACTGAGCTCACATTCACATTTGTCATGTTAGAATCATCCTCTGAGTGAGCTGCTTTTATTGTTGGATTGCGAGACATTTTTGGTGCTTTATCAGGCAGCTTTGAAGTTTCCGTGGAAGTGACAGAAAGTATTTTTTCTCAGAGAAGTATCCTCTATTTAAGAACCTGTATGTGAAACATCATCAATTTTATTATTCCAAGACTTAGCCTCCCAAAAGTCAGGGGAAAGCTATCGCAATTAAAAAGTACCCTGACACGGGATGACATACTGCTTGCTTCCCTTAAGCCACATACTGGATATAGCAGAATAGGAGAATGAAATCTGTTTTTTTTTTTTATTGTTAAGGACGCTTGTTTTTATAATGTCATTAATCAAAAATAATTTTCTCTCTTCCCAGCGAAATCTGACAGAGTACTTTGTAGCAGTTGATGTCAACAACATGCTGCATCTCTATGCCAGTATGCTGTACGAGCGCCGCATCCTCATTTGTTGTAGTAAGCTCAGCACTGTAAGTAAAATGCAGAATAATTTCTTCTGTCCTGTTTTTCAAATGACAGTCACGTATAGGAAATGACCTGATGATTTCCGGGCCTCCTCTTCCAGCCTCAGCCATGTGCACTTAACTCAGTTCTATGGTTCTGAACCTCTGTTGGCCTCTAATGTTGAAGTGAGAAAGGGCTTTTATGGGTGTAGAAGTTTTTGGGGATGGTTGATACATAAGCGTGCAAACATTGTGTGAAGTCTCTTTTTCATAACTTAGTTGACAAGAAAAAAATTAGATAAATGCTACTGTCAAACAGATGTTCCGGCACCCTGCTCCGGATGGGCTGGAGGAGTGGGCTAGAAGACATGGATAATCCACATTTTTGCAGTTTTGTTTGATAAGGTGCAGTCTTAATGCTACTTCGGTTCCATCAAGGGTCTGAGAGATGAAAGCTGCTGAATACTCTGAAGTGCTCTCTTCTCAAACTGGCTGGACATCAAAACAAGCCCGCAGCTGGATTTAGTTCAAAGTTTTGTGTTATGCGTTTCAAGGCTTATCAGTCAATAAGATTGTGATTTTCTTTATAAAAGAAAATGTTAAGTTTTGGTTCTGTTTGCTCTGCAAATGGGTATTGATTGCTTTCCTTTATGAAGAAAGATGGTTTAACTAATTTTGCTTTCCAGTGCTGTGGACTAAGTACTTGAGTGGTCCTTTCTAAAACACAAGCTTCCATTTCTGTTTGTATAGCATTAACTCGACTCTTATCGTATGACCATGACCTACTTTGTGTTTGAGATTAAAACTACTTAATGGAACTGGAAGTACTACGGAAGCATGGAATTATGTTCATAAAATCTTGTAAGAACTATCTGTTGATACAAGGCAGAGAAATGAAAGACAGTAAGCCTTCTTACTTAATCTTAGAATGGTGGTTACTATGTTGTTTTGAAAGGTCAATCAAACCAGGAGAGTCAGTGTAATCTCTGGAGCCTATTAATAATTATTAAATGTTTACAATCAATCCCACATTTGCCCAAAATAATTTAAATATTATAAAGTTTAATGTCATAGAAAACTTGCAAAATCTTCACTTTCATACGTGCCAAGTGTTCTGTGTCCTCCCTACTAAAATAAGCAAAAATGCATCTGGATCTGGTAGCCGAATGACGTGAGAGAGCGATGTTTATTTCAGAAACCTAAAAAGTGAAGAGAGTAGTGAATTATCAGAGAGGAGGAAAGAAGAGACCGGCCATCCAAAGCATTTCAGAATTCATGTGGTTGGTTGGTTTAATCTCTCCCTTTATGACAGAGCCTGGGAAGAAGAATTACTTACCTGTCACTTTGCCTTCCTTAATGAGCCGTTTCACAAGGAGGGTTGTGGTTTCCTTCCTATCTTTTTGCTGTTTCTCTTCCTTTTGCCTCTGTCCAAGATAAAAGCGCGTCTAGTTCTTGGTTAGGGAGGGGTATTCATACTGTGTGTTCTTCTCTTACAACTTTATATATAAACTGCTTCAAGACTGGAGTGACAGTGTAAGACAGGTTTGAAGCGCTGGGCTGGAGCCAGCGATGCCTCGCCTGCACGCTCTGCTCTGCGTGTTCCAGCAGTAGGAACAAGCTGCATTCTTTTATTTCAAACTGTGCTCAGCGGAAGCCAAGACCTTGTAACTGGAAACGTACCAAACTGCAAATCTCGAAGTGAGGGCGAGGAGGGGATTGGCTTCTTTGTTTTTATTTCTTAGTTTTTTGAGAAAAAAAAGTTGAAGGGACCTCTTTGCACTTAATTTCTTTTGACTTTGAGAGGTATGGTACACTGCAGACTTGTGGCTTGAATTTAATGTGAGGAAAGAGAGAAAAAATTTAAAAGTCCTGGTAGAAAGCTTTTTATGGTGGAATGAATTCTGTGCTATAATACTTCATATCAAATTCAAGGTTTGATTTGAGGTATATTTAATATAGCTAAGTTAAATAAGATTTAGAGGTAACTGAAGGAGGCTGTGTTCATAAGATATTCCATTAACCATGTGTCCTGAACCAATAGAATTGTTAATGTTTTCTTGGATTTTTTTTCATTTCTTCCTACAAAAGGGAACTCAAATAATTCCTCAAAATCTTAAAGCCGTTATTCTTGTTAAATTTCTTTGTTTTCTGTGATTTAGCTACTCACAGAAAGCCAGATAAGAACCAAACCACGTAAAAATCCTGTTCTTGACAAAAGCCCACCTGCTGGTGGGAGCACTCTGTTGCAAAAATGAAACGGGAGAGCTTCCCTTGCATCCAGTGCTCTCTCCTCCATCACGAGGTGCCCATGCAGCCCTGCCGCAACCAGCTCTGTAAGTGTGTGCCATAAGGGAGCAGCAGGCTGTCTCTCATTATGGAAAGGCAGCTTACACAAAGCCTGATGTCTCTTAAAAGGCTTAAACTTGTGAATCTCTGAGATGTTTCTGTGTGGCTCCATCATCCTGAGATGAAGTTCTTTACGTAATTTTTCTGTCATTTTTTGAGTGTTAGTACAAAGCGAAAAATACCCTTCTGACCTGGGTACTCTTGTTCCAGGGAGCTGAGAGCTGGCTGTGTTGCATCCTCTAGGTCATGGAAAGCTATGAGACACAACGTCTTGTTCCCTGGTTGCTCTCTGACACAGCTCGGGCTCAGAGGATAAGGAATTGGTGATCCTTAAGAAAAGACAACATAGGATTAATACCATTGACCAAACGCCCTCGTGATGCAGCGTAGCTGAGAGCTTGGACAGCTCTTGTTCTACAGCATTCTTAGAGCTACTGGTTTAAAAGTATGGGCTCCTCCTTTCCAAGAGCTCTGCTGCCACCCTCTTAATGTGCCAGTGCCTTCACGCACAGCCTCTGCAATAACCCTGCTTCACTGCTCCATTCTTACATAGCTCAGTCTTAAGCTCTGTGCTTTTTTTCTAGCCCCAAGTAGTGCAGGAAACAGATGATGCAAACACTCAAAAGGTGCTCAGTTTTTTCCAGTGCACACTGCATACACACGTGTACAGCAGTGCGTGTGCATCAAGCCTCGGAAAATGGCCTGTTGTGATTCAGCATCAATTTATAACTTTTATGTGTATGACAAAATCTCATTGATTTAATTTGCTCAACTGTGGATTTTAGAGTATTATATATAAAACTTTAACAAGTGAATTCGTGACCCAGTGCCTTGCTTCCCCAGCTCTCTCTTCAGTCTCCAGCAGCAGCTGCAGGAAGCTGAGGTGGTGGAACTAATCTTATTTCAAAATGCTGGATTCCTGTAGTTTTGACAGTTGGGCATTTCTCAGGCTGCCTGATTATGAAGTGCTTGTTTGCTGGATGGCAGTCACTAATCAGGTGAGGTCTCTAGCAAATATGCAATTTCTTTTTTATGAGCCCTTATCTTGGCAGAGTTGAAGGACGGTGCCGGTGCTTACCCATGGTAGGATGTTATTTGAATTCATGCCAGATAGCAAGGTGGGAGTACATCTCAAAAATAAGTGACAGGTTCTGCTCAGATGTCTGCAGCGTTGAGCATTATTTCTGTTTAATCTTTTCTTGCTGAGTTTTAAATCCAATTGGAGGGGGGCTTGGAAGGGCCCTCCTTGGATTACAGAGTTCACTCCTCTACAGCGGCAACCATGTTCTGTAGTAATGCCAGGCAATAATCCATTTGATCCTCGTAGAAATGATTTTTAAGTAAGAATTAAATCTTTAAACAGCACTTTTTTTCCAGACATCTTTTTGATTTTGAGAAGAGTACAGAAAACATAAAGGATTTAGCAGTATAGAGGAAAACCACCAGTGGGAAGGCATGGCCTTTTTGTCTTGCTGCATATTTTGGAACTAGGCTGTGCCTTTCGTCTCATCTGCGAGAGGAGCATCTCCTCCAGCAGGAATAATATAATGATAAGTTGAAATATAATGGGATTGGGATAAATCTTTAGTGCTCCATGAGTCATAAATATAGAATAAATTTTAGATTTTGTAGCTTCTAGCTTTTGCTTTAATTAGTATCCTAACAGACCAATGTTTCCATCCCACCTGTACCATGGAACAATGTTCACCTGCTAACAGAGAGCTTTCTTATTGAGAAGGACTGAAGAGATACTTGTTCAGATATGCTATGTATTTCCTTAAGACAACGGTTCATCTATTTGAAATTCTTCCATTTTCTCTCTTATGGAAATGTTATGAGGCTAGGATGCTTTTGTGCTCCAGGGACCCTCTTGTTACCACACTTGCCAAATCGAGCAGTGCTGCGGTGCGGAGTGACTGCAGCTTTCATGGGAAGAGTAAATATGTCCTTTGCAAAAGAAATCCATGTATTAAATCTTAACAAGCTTTAAAAATCTAGGTAAGATTAAACATTTTGAATTCCTCAAAGCTACGAAAGACATTTGTGTGATATAGGAAAGTTTGATCCTCCCGAGACTGGCCGACTGGCTAAAAGGTTGAGGGGGAAAAGGATGAGTAAAAATTGAGTTTTCCTAATCCTGGAAGGTGCTAAGCAGCCCAGCAGAGCTCCTTTCTGTAACTTGTTCAATAACCTCATGAAAAACAATTTTTAAGAAGGGGAGAAAATGTTACCGCAGCCATTCTGTTGCATAGCCTGGATAAATATAGAATAATGCTTATTGGAGAAAACACTTCTAACCACGTAAGCAATCATGGATTGAAGAACTGAAGCAATTATTGCCACTCAGAAAGAGATACTGGGGTTTTTTGAAAAGAGAGATTGATCTATGAAAATGCCAGCTTATTACTCAGTCAAAGGCTTAGAAGCCAAGAAATTATTATGAAGGGAGTAGAGAACAAAAAAGAGGGCATCGTGCCACTAGATATGTTCATGGCTTACCCAAGTTGTGAATATTGCAGGAGTTTTTATCTACTCCCAATAAAAGATGATAACGTAAACCACTGCAAAGTACAGAGAAGGGGAACAAGAATAACTGAATATACCAACTAATCTCTCACTCGGGGAATGCAGAGGAGACCTTTTTGTTCAGCCTGGTTCAGATACTGAGGAAGCAGGGAGTTTACAGAAATGCAGAAAATTGTGTGTGGCCCTTAGGAGATGATTTTTTAATTTATTGTCTGAAAATGCTTGAAACTCAGAGCTCCCATTAAAACTGGAAGAGGACAGGCTGAAAATGAAGAGGTAGGGCAGTATTTTCCAATGTACTTATTTGAATTCCTTGGGCCATGCAGTGTGAGCTGCCGGCTGGTGGGGATGGAGGACGTGGAAAATATCAGTGTGATTGATGAATGTGTTGGTCGGTGGGTTTGGCAGTTTGTGTTGCCCACTGTTAGACAGAATACTGGGAGACAAGGGGTTCTTGATACAGCTTAGTAGGCTGTTCCTTTTATTAGCGTTTCCCTGATTAGATGATAGGGGTGATTGAAACTCAAACCCTTTATTAAACAGACAGGTTATTCATTTATTTTAGCCACAATAACTACATCTCTCAATTAGGAACAAGGTACAGCTTAAAATTCTGGCTCAAGAACTTGATGGGTTTTATGTCTGAGATTTTCGATATTGAAGTCCTGTCTGGATTCACACTCTGTAATGGGTCTTAGATTCTCAATCTTTTGAAAAAAAATCTCTGTCTGTTTTGAGCTGTAAATTGCAAAACTTATTTTGATTCATCTTAATACTCACTTTCTGGTTTTGAAAAACATCTTCTGCAGCTTATGCCTTACTGCAGTTCTTATCTGAACCACGCTACAGAGAACCACAGTAATTCTTCCCAAAATCCACATTCCTTGGTGCATTCTTGTTGCTTATCCAGATCTCTACTGTTCGTAGCCTTAAAAATAACACATAAATCACATGCTTGTCTTCAGTCTTCCTGTCTAATGACCTGCATTTTAATCAGAAAAGCAGCTTCTGTTGCTTACAGAAATGGTGTTGGAATTACATAAAGGGGCTGGCATTGAACACAAGCCAAGCTACGCCCCAAGTTGTGGGTGATTTTCCCTGACATGGAGCCTTAAGAGACCCTATGAGCTCATCTAGACCACTTTCTTTACCAGTCGTGGGTTCCCTGTGCAGTGGTATGTAACCCAGTAGACTGTCTTAATGGAAATTAATAATAATGAGGGTCATCTACTTTTTCTTTTAAGGTTACACCACATCCAAGTGAATTAGGATTACTGTCGTGATTTGTCTCTGCTTAGTTTCATCTCGCACAACTTCAGGCCACTGCAAGGGCCTCAGTCCTTTACAACTTGTCTCTCTGGTATTTGTAAGCAGGGGTCTCCCTCCTTCCCGTTGTCTGGACAAGCCGTGTATGCTTGAGTTCATCCTACCTTCCACTAGCTGGTAGGCTTTTGTCGAGTAGTGTTTTCAAAACGTGTCTCGCAGTGGAACACGTTGTAGTATTTGTGCTGGCATCGTTTGAGATTAAAAGACAAAACACTGCAAAACGCTGTCAGGGTGGATGTGATTGCTTGTCACCTCTTCGTCTTTGCCTTGTATGTGTCTGTGTGTGTGACTGGTCTGATTTAGTTACTTATTTTCTGTTTCCCACGTGTCTTTTCATATCCTCTTCTTGTGGTAGTTTGACTACGGCTTTTCCTTATTGAGGATTGGCACCTTCTCCATTTTGATATCATTCCTGAATGTGACAAGTATTCTCCTTATCTTCTTTTCCAGACTGTTAATTATCATTTGAGATAGGGTTGATTAGTTGTGGCTTCCTCCGAAGGTCTGTGGGGATTCTTCACTCAGTTGACTGGTGCTAGTCTTCGCTCTTTGTCATCTTCCTCACTCCGTACCTGCCAGCGCCACACCTTTCTGAATGAGTTCTTAAAAATATAACTGAGAAATTCAATGGATAGATGATTTGGGGGAGGGCAATTTGATAAAAAGCCGTTTAAAATAAACAAAACTAATGACTGAGTTTAGTACAATAGATTCTCGGGAAACATCTACCACTGATATCGTGTCTTCTGAGCTCGAATATTCTTTCAGTTTGCGTTGTAACTTCAGGGCAGTTCTAGGATGTTTAACTGATGGTGATTGCCAGCATTGGGAGATTTGCCTTTACTGGTTTTTGGTTCCCTTAGAGTGTTTGTTTCTTAAATTTTGTTACTCTGTAGAACACCGGGTGTTCTTTTCAGATTTGGTTTGTTGTATGAATTGTGGTCTCAGCTGTTTACAAAGCCAGTTTAGTGACTGCCACCATAAACCAATCCTGCTTCACCTACCAGTACCCTTTATTTTAACAAGAGTACTGTATACTTCCTAATAAAATGTGTTGATATGAAAGCAGAATTGATTGTATACTTTTTTTTCCTTCTAACCTTGCCTTTTTAAGCTTGTTTTTTGTCTTATTTATGATCCTGTTTTAATATGTGTTTTTCAGTTAACTGCCTGCATTCATGGGTCTGCAGCTATGCTCTACCCGATGTTCTGGCAGCATGTTTACATTCCTGTCCTGCCCCCACATCTATTGGACTACTGTTGGTAAGGCTATATATATGTCTGCATGTATATATATTATCTGTATGTATATATATCACTTAGATTCACAACAATTTGCACATTTCTGTATAGTAAGTCTTAAGTCCTCTTATGATGCAACTGTTTCTCTGAAATATGCAGGCATAATTGGGAAGCAACCAACCTAGTCAGTTAAAAAAAAAAAGGTATTTTCATGGTAAGAGAGAATTGTCTGTTGGTCTGTTGAAATATTCTAATGTAAGTGGTAACTGTGGAATGCTGCACCTTAGATGTTGTGTAACTGAAATCTGTTTTCAGTATGTTTGTGTTAAATGTTAACATTTGAATTAAGATGCCAATAATAGAGGATACAGTGGAGGGTTATAAAATAGAGGATACAACTGAGGGTTCTAAAGTATAAGGAGAAGCTTCCACAGGCTTGGAAGTAAAAAGAAGGCACAAGGAAATGGTCAACCTTCTACTGCGTGGTCGTACAGTCAAGCAATGAGCTCCACTGGCCAACCTTCCAGGTCTCCCTGGGAGGAGAAATGTTTGTGGGAGCGTGGTGCTTAATGCGCTCTAGCTGCCTCCCTCCATCCCCTAGCATTTTAAAGAATTGTTTGCAGGAAAAAAACAAAACTTAAACTTACTGTGCAATCTGATCCCAGGCTTCAAGTGGGGTCTTTAAGTGGGGTCTCAGTGTGGAGGCTGGCTGGTTTTTAAGAGTGATGGTGTTCTGAGTGAGGCTTTCTCTGCATTATAGCAGGAGTAAGGACCAGCGGAGATAACTAGCGATTTTAAGTGAAGTGCTGGGAACTGAAACACGTAGATTCAAAGGAAGCTTGTTCCTCTGCAGATGATTTAAATGTTAAGTGTGTGCCTGTGTCGAGGATACACGGAATGGAATCTAAAAACTATTATCTCCAGGAGAAATGAACCTTCAATTTACTCACTGCGCAGGAAGGGCAGGTTCCAGTCATTTGCACTGCCAGCAGGTGCCCTTTCTCTGCATAATGGGCTTCGTGTGTGTAATTAACACATGAAGGTGGCTGCTGCCAGCGTTCTCTTCAGGTACATGCTGCTAGGAGTTCTCAGGACAGCGCTGGGGACCACAAGAGGCTTTTGCACTTGGTTTGAAGATGAGGTATTCATCGACTTCCCTGACAAAGACGTTAAAAGGGGCCAAGTCCTGATCCTGCAGTTGGGAGCAGAGGTGTGCAAAAAGCAAACCCTTTGGCAGTGTACCCAAGGAAATAACGGCACAAGTCCTGGGGCTCTGCTGAGTGACTTCTTTCATGGTGTAACACTGCCCAAACACCCAACGAGCCAGCCAGCGCATGAAAAGCACAACTGAAAAATGTGTAACAATTAGGCAGAGTGTAATTGCATGCTCACAAACACAACAACTGATTTCTTAGCCAGATCTGAATTGTAATTGGAGAGGTAGCTACACACACTCTAAGTGTTTTTCTTCCTGTTTTCATCTGCAAAGGATTTTTTTAAACTTAAGATCTATGTTCTTCTGCATTCCTCATTCATGTACTAAACCACAGATCTGAAAATGCCAAAACGCCTGTATCTTCAGCTTGTTTGTTCTTGATGCACTCGCTCCTTGTACCTGGGACACTGAGCCAATGATTGTGCTGAGTACCATGCGTGTGTCTGGAGTAACTTCAGTCATCTGTTCCCTGTCATTTAGATTATTTTGGGCAGGGTAGAGGGGGAAGCAAGGACAAGAGTGCTCTCCTTTTATTTTTATTGTTTAATTAGGTATCATCTTTTGATATATTTTCAGCCCAGGGAAAGATTCCGCATGGAGAGAACTAGAAATTGGTGGGAATCCTATCGTTAGGTTTCACACCTTAATGCACAATTGCTTGTTCCTTTGAATATAGAACAGAGGAAACATAGGAAGCACTGCTGGTTTCGTAATAATAAAAAAAAAAGGATATTGCATGCCAGCAGGTGCCGAGAGTGCTGGTTAATGAGATGTTGCCACCGAGCACCAGCAGCCACGCATAGACAGGTATTTAAATTTGGCTGGATCTTGTCCATTTATTTTGCTGTTGGGAATTTACTCAATCCTTGATGTGAAAGAAAGAGTCTATTAATTTTCCTCACTATTACTTCCAGTTTGTTTTTCGTGTGGCATAAAAACACTCCCACTGTGTCTGTTTTCTTTCCCTTTGCTCTTGGTGTCTGTGTTTAAAATTAGCCCGTAAGAAAAGCCTGTCTTTGACCTGGTAGCACAGCTTCGGGTGTGCTCCCAGTCCCCGAGCACTGTCACCCGCTCGGTCTGTGGGCTTTTACCAGAAGCAACAGTGTATTTTCCGGGGCGATGAAAACGGCCTTTTATAATAGATAGGCTGCTTAGCAGCCAGCATTAATATATTCGCAGAGCCACCTTCCCAGCGGCCCCTGGCACAGCTGCTGAGCAAATGGTTCTATTGGTGCCGTTTTCCCTTTCTCCTGGAGTTTTTAAGTCCCTTTCTCCCATTTTCTCAATCTGCATACAGTTCAAAATGCTCCGTTAAGTAGGTGGAGAGGGTGACTGGAGGGCGAGTACGCCTGCTGCTCGGCAAACAATGATTCCTTCGGTGTGAGCCTCTCGGTAGCATTTCCATTCAACCCAGTGCATCTGCGTACTCATGAACAGCTCTCGTAGCTGCCCTTCTGCTTTCCTAGCTCTGTGTTTTCTGCTTCGTTCCAATTTATGCAGTCAAGTTTCTAATTTGCATCAGTTACTCCAATAAATTTCTGATTGAATTCTGTTGTGCTTCTAAGTAATCTTAGGAGGAATTGAGCAAGAGCACCTTAGAGTGGAGTAGTGCTGGTGTGAGGGAGCAACATGTTAACTTGGTATTTATGTATCGAGACATGCACTCAGGGGTGTGATTTAATCCATTTCCCTGGAACAAGGAAGCAAAATGGTGCAAATCCCTGTGTAGCTGTAAACTACAAACCTCTCTGAGGTCCTTGGGCTTTACATTACTTCTTCTGGTGAGCTGCAGTATTTTTTAAGGGTGGGTTTTTTCACTTAAGAGGAAATGTCCCTCTAATTCACCTGCTTCTCTTCCAATTAGTAGCTGCCCACCTCTTGGGAGCGTAATTAAGAGGTCTCTAGTTAGCCTAAGGAAACGAATTAAAGGAATAGTAAAAATGCAACTGTAATAAATGTGCAATATATAGCCATTAAGACCCCGATATCCATATTCATGCTATGCATTGCTACTTTAATCATTCGATATTTACCTATATAACTCATTGGATTATAAATAATGCCGATCGCATTGGGAAGCAGAGTAGCACGAGAGGAGTAACAACCTTTCTCTTTGTTCCAAAATACATAGGCCAGCATTTTGTGCTAGCAGTAAATATGTGGTAGAAATTGATACCTCTGAATTTTTGCACTTGGATATTGGCTTCCCCCAAACTTTGAGTAATTAGCAGTCGTGGTTGAAAGAAGCCCCAGGACTGATTAAATGTCAAGCAATAGGCAAAGGCTGGTGTGAAGGGCAGTCTTTAATCTGTGCTGGGTCTCAGAAGGATTAAAGGTTGTGCGGAGTGTTTCTCCTGTTTATACAAGCGCTGTGTCTTCCTGAAGTTCACTTGAAAGTCTTGGAAATGCACATCTAAGCTGATAAAATATTAACAACCGCTTGAGCGTTTCATGTCTCGGGAGCTGAGTAGCAGTTAGGAGGAACTGTTGCAGCGCGCTCTGGTCAGGGGAGCAGCGGCTCGCGGTGCGGTGCAGGGCGGTAGCTGAGCATTTCATGGCATCTGACTGACACACGGGAAAGAAAAGCAGTAAAAGCCATTTGTGGACCCTGACACGAACCTTCACCGTTTACTTTTGGGTATGTTTCCTTCTCAGGTTGACGAGTGACTACAGCAGAATACATTTTTTTCTGGTAGACTTTATTGGAAATATTTATGCTGTTTACCAGAATTACAGTTTATTGAGGTTATTTATGATGTTTGCTTAGTTAAACTTTTGGGAGTATAAGCAGGTGTCATGGTGAATGATCCTTAGAACAGCTTTGCTCTGCTGTTCAGGTGTTATTGAACAATAACATCAGTTCTGAAAAATAAAAAGGATTTTGATAGAATAGGTATTCAGGTAATTTTATATTTATTGTCCATGGAGAATACACTTTTAAGGTCCACATTTGGGTGATGGATGGTAATGGTTATTTAAAAGCAGTTTTGAATACACAAATTTCACTCATGCACTTTCAGAAGCAAGTGGTCTGTGGATGCTTCTCAATTCTGCATCATATTGATGAGCAAAGCCTGAGCTATTTTCCTCTTGGTGGGTATGCTGAACTGCTCTGCAGGTCTGTAGTATCACACTGTTCTTCCTGCTTTCTCCCACCTGTCCGGGTGGATGCGCTGTACAGCCTGTTACACACCTGACCAGGCTCCTTTAATGGTCAGTAATACAAGCTGAAAGAAATAACAGCTTTCAAAACACTGATAAAGTCAGGTTATTGTAGCCTTTATGCAGTCCCTGTAATAGTTTTATTTGCTGTGTTGCCTTTACGTGTACTGCCTTTCACTGGAAAACTGAAAAGATGTTTCATTGCATCCAAAGCCAATCCCTGCGTTTTAAGCCATATCTTCCCTGAAATTCCTTAAATATTTCTGGGAGTGCATGGTTTGAAGGGTGTAGGCACTCTTATTGTTCTTTTCTTGATAAAGCAGAAGCTTGAAAGAAGGACATGGTACAGGTAATTAACTTTTACAGGTTCGGGTTTTCCTCTGCCTGGTGACAGACTCTGCCTTTGGACACGTTAATAAACGGCTGATTTTCTGGAATACGGCACTCTTCCTGCTTCCCTTCATTACACTAGCCAAGGTTCCACTAGATGAGACATTTGCAGTCTTAAGACTTCCTGCCGAGGTTCAGACTTTGTATTTTTGAGGTTGAAGCTGTTGTGTTCATGAAACTACTTAATTAGAAACACGTTCATTTTGGTGCGCACTGGAGGAGTCTCGCGCAGCACAGCCAGGCGCACGGGGAAGTTGAGCATTTGTGCAGCTGGCAGCTAAACCAATGGTTTATACTTTGAATATAAAATTACTGGGTGTTTCTTGCTCCTGGAATGTGGCCATTGGAAAAGAAGAGATGTGGGTGAAAGAGAATGTTTGTCACAAATAAAACATGCAAAATGACAAATAAAAATACTCCTCAGTTGAGCAGCGATCCATATGCAATAAGTGTGTATCGTGATGTATGGTGAAAAATTCTGTCCAAGAGCTTGGATGTATGTTCTGCTTCTCATCTGAGGGATTCCCGAGGAAGTAAAGCCTCCAAGATTTGGACGGTGTGAGTTTCAGATCTGAGGGCCCCTCTGGGCTCCGCGTTGGGTGGGGTGTGAGCAGGGCTGTTCCTGCCACCCTGGGCAGCTCACCAAGCTGTGATGTCGTGGGATACGCGGCACTTCAGTGTTCCACAAATGAACTTGGGAGACTTCTTTGAAGTTATAGATGTTTAACGTTTCCAGAAAGAAAAGTGCTTTCATGTAGAGTATCTAATACAGAGAATATCTAATACAGAGACTGCTTCTGTTTCTTGGTACAGAGCAGCCATTTTACACGGTACATAAATAAATATGTACAATATTAATACGCGTATCACTAAATAGTCTTCTTTTAAAAGGTGTTGCTCATGAAAATGAGGAGCAGAGTGATTTTTTGCTGGTCCGGTGTCTTGCAGCAGTTTTGTCAGCGCTGTGCTTCTCTTACTGAGCAGTAGGCACCAGTTTATCAACGCAGGATGGAAGATATTTTAGTCCAAGGCAGCACAGTGACATTTCTTTTCGTTTTTTTTTCATCTGAAGTTGAAAATTAGTTCTTTCAGCTTCTCTATCCAAAATGAAATGAGGCTCTATTTTAAAAGTTGTGTCTGTCTGCATGCTTTCCGTTTCGCAGGCAGTATATGCCATATTTGCAATTAGCAGCTTTGGCACCCTCGTTGATGTGTTCTAATAAGCACTGCAAATACGAGCTTTCCCCGATCAGCTGAGTGGGAGTCCTGTAATAAGCTGAATATTAGCAGCACTGTATACACAGCTAGGACTCCCATTCAGTATTCCCCTTGTGTTACACAGTCGTGTTGGTGTTTGCTAACATCGTGGAGGAGAAGACAGAAAAGATCAGTCTTTCCCTTGCATGTTCACATTCTGTTTGATAGCAGAACCATCCCACCTGTGTCTGCAAATCTGGCCTAAGAGCCTCTCGAGGTGCTTGGTTTGTGTTCTGAAGGGCATAACGGTATCTGCGAATAGCCTGGTAACTCGCAAGTTAATCCGAGTCTTCAAAAGTTGTTTTGATGTTTTCCTTTTATAAATATAAATATTTTGAGATTTATGCTTAAAAATAAATTACACAAAATGTGTCTGGACATAGGATTTAAAACTTGGAGTACCAGTGATAGATTTTCTTTACATTAACTACTGAACGCTGCAACGGGGTCTTTTTTCTGATGAACTCTTAGGAAAAGTCTGGGTATTTTTTTTGAAAATTGTGATAGCACATTTAGTTTGTTTTATTAAAAAGAAAGTAAAATATTATAGATATACTCGATACCTGTCCTTATGTACATGTCTTGACTTACTCACTTAGAAATTCTGCTGTCAAGAAAAATTGAAGTTGTAGAGTTGAGAGGATATTGCATAGTAAAACAAGTCTGTCAAATATGGAATAAAATTTGTTCACATGTGGCTTGTTATATATATAAATATTTTAAGCAAAATCTAATCCCGCATCCCGGTATTTTCCTGTAGCTAATTTTATAAGTCATATGTGTTAATCCAGTGTTATGAGAATGTAAAGCTAGGTTTTTTTCCTCTTGCAGTGCCCCAATGCCCTACCTCATCGGAATACATTTAAGTTTGATGGAGGTAAGTCTTTCTCACCATTTCTGAACCTATATATAGTTTTATGATTTAGAGCCAAATTCTGCAAGCAGTTATACATTCATTCATATGCTTAAAAATGCAATAATCCTGTTCATTTGG
This sequence comes from Clamator glandarius, assembly GCA_033459285.1. NCBI lineage: Eukaryota > Metazoa > Chordata > Aves > Cuculiformes > Cuculidae > Clamator > Clamator glandarius. Next base: position 1,414,861 of record JAUNZM010000434.1, on the reverse strand, counting down.
GAGTGCTGATAGAACTGAAGTTAAGCATAAGTGATAATGTTACATGTTACAGGGTCTTATTTGGTACCTTGAGCTCTGGGCTCGCGCTCTGTGCGGTTCAGCAGGCGCAGACCGGCTCACATTGTGTTCTCTCCATCCTGTTGCTTCATCTCATCAGTTCACCGCCTGCCTTTGACTCTGTATTCGCAAAGGCAGAGGAGATATTAAACCGCAATGTTGACAGCTACAGTTCTCTTCTAGGCTTGTGCAGACAGATTGTAATTTTTTTAATGTTCAAAAGATCTGTAAAGAAGGAACTTGCTGTTAATGTTAACACAAAGCTGGCAGGAAACCAGCCCTCGCAGAAAGCTGCGCACAGGAACAATTCGGAGCAACTCATGTGGCTTTTTAAAAGCTTTAAGAGTGGAAATGGCACATTTGCTTCTGCTGGAGAGGCAGCTGATGGCTTTGGTCAGAAGTGTCTGGAGGACGGCGTAAGCTATTAATTTAGATCCCTGTGAAAATCCCCCTTCCTTATTAATTGCGCCTCTTCCCACAGGAAGCCTGAGCAACGTATGGATGCTTTGTGTGGGAAGGGGTGTTGCCTCTTTGTAGGCTCTTAAATGAGCGGCCGTGTCGAATGGGGAGGAGTTGCAAATGCCCTTGGAAGCAGATTGACTTGTGTCCCCCGTTAAGATACTGGTGTTTGGAAATATGGGCTTAGTGCTCAGCATACATAATGGTTTACAAAGTTGAGTTTTACATCGCAAGGTCATATGTGGTACTAGGATATTTATTCTCATGTTGCCCATAAAAATGTGTAACCCCTCTGGAAATATCGATCAGATGTTCTTTCCCTGGGGCACGTGTGTGTGTGACAATGGTCCCCCTTGTCTTTCTGCTGGAACTCAGACTGATCTGCTGTCTAACTTGCCCCTCTTCCAGCATTATTAATGTGAAGTAATTTTAGAAGTCTCTCCTGACATGAGAAGAGAGATGGAATATGCAGGGCCTTTTTTCTTTTTTATCCCATACCATCCTGGGTACAGGTGATTTTTTCATGCCCTTTCTATTGCCAAATAAAGTGCAGGATTGCTGCAATTACTGTAAAAGTGAACTTGTATGTTTGTTTGCACAGTGTGCTTAACATTACAGGGCGCTCTGATAATTATCCTTGAATGCTTCATAGGCAGGACTGAAGTAATATTTGGGAAGGAATAGTCTAGCGTGTATTTTTCATATTGATGGAGGAATGTCCTGCCCCATATCTGTCCCAGGTAATTGTTGGCACACTTGTTATGGTATCTTATCCATCTGAAAAGGAAGGAAGAGACATGGTAGAAGATGATATCCCGATGCAGATACTGGTCAGCTTTCCCGCATGTTTTTTCTGACATGGCTGGGTGGTTAGCCTGGCAGTGTGTCTTGCAAAAAAATAACGACTACACCTTGGAGCTGCTTTTGCTTTTGCCTGCTGCCTTGTTCCACAGTCCCCTTACCTCTCCCTTTGTCTCCGCGTTGCAGCTTGCCTGGCTCTGCGGGCCTTCCAAACTCCATCTGTAACAAATCACAAAAAAGGAGTTGTTCTGGGAGAAGCCAATTTTCATCCATTTTAGTAACTTGTGAAGAAATCTGTTTAGTACTAAATCCAGTACGGCTTTTGAATAGCCGGAGATTCTGGAACACAGACACTTTGGCAAAGTACGGTTATTCAAATGCCTTATGAAATAAATGAAATAAATAAACCAAACTGTCTTCTCTCCTTCGGCTGCTCTGAAGGATAAATTGAATACTTCCAGCTAGAAATGCGTCTTCCAGCTAACTGTGCTTTCTCCATGGAAAAATAAAATAAAATCACGCAGTGGGCTAGTTTATCTGTGTGTTGGCATGCATTGCAGAATTTGTCTGTGCCTTGGGCCAAGGAAAGGTGATGTTTGTCAAATGAGCTAGACAGTTACAAGTTTACCTCTTTGCCTGCTTGTCTTTGTCCTTTTCTTCCTATGTAGGAATAAAATTGTACGGTTTATTCATTTAAAAAACTTAGTAGTAGCAGTATTTTTTCCTCATGATCTAGCAGTTTTATATTTTTAAAAATAGAATGCATCCATTTTTGCATATCAGAATAATTTTATAAACTACAACTAAAAAATATTATCATTATCCAGTATTCATTTTCCTTTAAAGGCTGAAATTTCAGTAAACAGATCTTTAAAAGTGTTTTGTTAATCTGTGTTTCAGGATAAGAGATTAGTTCCCCAGTCTTGTATCCAAGTTGAGGCAGGTGACTTTTTCTCTACTGCTGAGCCCCCCGGGAGTCGATGCAGTTCCACTCAGCCTCACGGTTCTGCTCCAGCAGCTCCGGTCGCAGGATTTGTCATTGTTGGGTAAATGTTAGTGGAAGCCTGAACTTGCACAGAGAAAGCTGTGAGGTAAAGAGAGAGTGAGTCTGGGATGCAGGGAAACAAACCCTTTTCTCTCTTTAGTGTTGGTTCTGTGGGTTTTGGCTCCTTCCTCTCTTGGAAGGGGTCCTTTGGAAGAAACATAGCAGAAATGTTAATGGTTTTAAACAAAACGCACTCTCTCTCACCTCAAAAGATTTTTATCAAGCCACTGTGTATCCTAAAGTTAGTTTGCAGTTTCCCAAGCCATGTGGGGGCTCTGTGGAAGGAGCGGTTACTTTAATGGGAAATGACAAATTTTTCTTATGATTAAAATATCAAGCCTATCCATTGACTGTTAAATCTAATTTGCTGTGACTGAAATGTTCTCCAGTGAGATAAGATAATCTGCTGTTATGGGTCAGAGGGCTCCAACTGATTTATGAGGGAAAATCTTGGTAGAAAATACAGATCTGTGGTTTGTGCTCTTACTTTTCAGCTTTTCTATCATCACCTAGTTAGTCATTCTTTATAAGATTTCCATTTAGCAATCCATAAAGTGACTTCAAAGGAGGCTAAAAGTTTATAAGCTGTTGGATAGGCAAAGCTGGAGCTATCACATGAATAATGGAACATGCTTACGGAACTAATTGAATTCGTATTAGATGAAGATAAGTACTCAGTGCTGATAAACAACGAGACAGGGAAATGAAACTATCAAATGAACACATCCATTTCATAATCTTGTTTTATTTCCTACCTGTGTGTTGTATGCTGTTTTAGTGTTCAGATTATATGAAGTTGACCTCTGTGTTCTAAGCAATGTCAGACTTAGCTGGCAGCCTTTTACGTTTTGTCATAGTGAACGATTGTTTCAGCAACTGGTTCTGCAGCAGAGGTTGAGTGTGAGGGCGCTGATGGAAGAGGAGAGCCCTTGGCCTAGCAGGCTGCCTGCTGAATTCCGGCACATGTGTTTTCCATGAGCCCGTGGGGGTGGTTCTGCTGGGCTGTCCCATCCCGGGCTGCGGGCGCAATCCTGTGCCGTGCGGCCAGTCCTTCAGGTCATGACACCCCTCCTTCCCCCCACCGTGCTCTACTCGCGACACTGATCCAATGTCTAGAGTTAACGATTAGAAAAGTATTTCTCGCCCTTTTTTTAAATTTCCAGTCAGTCAAGGACTTTTTCTAGGACTTCAGAATTTTAGTTCTTGCAAGGTTATCCAGAAGGAGGTTGTGTGTAAGACCACACTGCGTTTGTTAGGATGATTTTCTAAAGTCTTTCCTAAGCAGAAAGGACAGTTGTGGCTATTGTAAAGCCTACACCCCACACACAGTTTCTGGCAGCTCTTTTTCCTGTATTTACGTGGTCCTTCCAGGTAGCCGTGAGGATACTGAGTTTGTGATCCAGTCTGACAATGTGCCAATCAGCATGCATGGAGCCTGAGCTAACGAACTCAGAGAAACGGGTTCCATCAGCTCGGGTTCAGTCACGGCAGCACCATGCGGCTTCCCCTTGCCACAGTCGACACCCTGAGAAGTCATTGACCATCACCATCTTCCATGGGAGGTGTTAATTGTTAATTATAGCTTTTGATTGGAGTGAGGAGTAATGTTTAGCTTTTTCCATCCATTTATATTTAGCAAATCACTGCCTTTTCTAGCTATAACTGAGAAGTGTAGCGTTTTACAGGGTGTAAATGAAGGGGTTATGTATATACTTAAATCCAGGTCTTAAACTAAATGTAATTTAGTCACTCACAAATATTATAAATAAGACTCCACATGGTTTCAGGAGTGTTGATAAAAATATATTTACAAATACGACAAATTACTTACGGAATTGTCTTTTATCCAATTACTGGAAAGGTGAAAATAACAATTGTGTTTTAATAAGAGATTCTGTGTGAGGGGTGCGCTTTGAGAAGGACAAATCCGAGCAGACTTCCCAGTAAGTGCAGGAGGGTTTTGTTCTGTTGTAGCAGAGCGTTAGGCCAGCACCACTGAAGTTTGTCACTCAGTGGGCAGCAGCTGCATGTGATAAGGATCTCGAGAATCACCTGTACAGGATCAGGGCCCTGCACATCAAGGGTGGGAGCTGGCGGAAGAGCGAGAGATGCGCGGGAGGGGAGCAGCCCACCTGCTGGGTCTGGATCAAAGGGCTGGGGGGTCAGGGGGCACATCCCGCTTAACCAGATTTGTCTGCTGAATAGCTATTTCAGATTGTAAATCTAAGGGTGATTTCATTAAGTCCTTCTGGCTGCTGTTGGGGCATGAAATAATAAAATTTTATATCCGTTGCCTTTCCTGCTTCTGGCAGCCAGATTGACACATTGTTGTCTGCAGTGTGGTGGTGTTTTTCTTAAGGAAATTAATGGGAACTATTAACTAAGTAGAGACAAATCATTAAGCAAAGGGATTTTAGGCTTCTTGTGAATCATATTTCCATAACAATCTCAAATGTAATGCACAAACTAGCTCCTAACTGTGTTAGTTTACGTTTAGAGTTTTTACCTTGGCAAAAGAATTAGCAGAAGATACATTTTCTTTTTTCCTGTTACAACATTTTTTAATGTGTCGGTCACATTTGTATCTGGCTCTGAAACCTCATGATCACCCTGGTTTATTTCTTAGCACCGATTTAGCTGTAAGTTACACAAACTCAGTTTTTGGGGGCAGGGTGTTTGGATTTTTTTTCTCTTTTTAAAGGAACTCCTCAATAAGATCGCTCATCCGAAGGAAGTTTAACTTCAGATTTTGTTTACAGTAGGCAATGTAAAGACTGCCGACTGTAGGTAGTGATGATAAAATAACAGTTAGTATGAAGCGGTGTCACCGATGACTGTTGCCTCTAGCACGTGATGCGAGACAGCGGAGCGCTCTGATGCTTGTGTTAGAACAGAGTTTGTCCATGTTTATGGAAACGTTCATGGAACCATTGAAATGACTTCAAGTGTTTGGCTGCTCGTGGGCAGGACCGGGCGCTGACTGGGCTTATTTACTGACCTGGTGTTTAAGGCCCCCTGGAGTTTGTTTGAAAAGTTAAGAGATTTTCACAGTAAAGGTGCCATTTCTGAAATTTAAAGTGCGCTTTTCACCAGGAGATAAGTTCTCTCTGATTAAGTCAGTAATTCTTACTAAGCCAGGTTTATAGAGGCTATAAACAATGGGTTCAGTGTGCTTGTTAAAGCAGCTTTCCGTACCTCTCCACTCTTTTAAAAAGAGACATTTGAAATAAAAGGCAGGTGTAGATGTTAGTGTGATTTGATGGGTTTTAGATGATTAATTATGGCTACAAGTAATTCCGCAAGGATGGCTGAGAAGGGTTTGCTGTACTGATATGCGGTGCACATTTTCACTGAATCACATCTTTTGACTCAGCAAATCCCTAGGCTTTAGTTAAGTCAGAGGAGGAAACTGATGTCTGTATTTCTTCCTGCTCTGTGCTTCTCCACATTTTTTTTTCAGCTAAATCTGAATGTGCCCAATACAGTCCATTCTGTCTGAGGGATCGCTGTGTTTGTAAAATGCAGGTTAGATACTGAGGAAGTTGAGATACGAAGCGTAGCTGTGTACAGCTTAGTGCCTGTCCCTCCGTGTTCTGAGACAACTGCATCACAGAAACTGGACCAAGGAAAATTACCTCCCTGTATTAATATATAGTCGTGGTCCATGGAGTCCAGTGTGAGGAATACAGCTGGGTACTGGGGATTTTTACTAAAAATTCCAGGGAAAGCCACTGTCTTAAAACAAACAGTGAGAAGTTTTAAAATCTGCTCTTCACAGTGTAAAAATACATGGCTGCAGAGTTAATATCCACCTACCTTTTGGGTACACTGATTTCTGGACCATATGTGGAGCTGGTTACGCTGATGAGCATTTATAGGTCTTGAGCCATCCCCTCGTCCCGGGCTCCTCGCAGGTCCCGCTTGACACAAGCCTGCTCTTTGCTAAGGAAAACCCCAGCATTTTGCTGCAGGAAGGTGCAGATTCATCACCAAAGTCACAAACCCACCCACTGGTGGGTCTTTGGCAAGATTCAGGAGAAGGTTTTAATTCCTTCTGTCTTGTCCTACTAGCACTCGATTTTGACAAGCTTCTGGCTTTGGTTAAGTACGTTGCAAGACCTTTTTGTTAGAACTTTTTAGACTCCTCTGAGTATAAGTGAGATTTTTAATTTTCTGAAACAGGAAGGAGCAAATCAGTTTGTCTGGTGCTTCCGGACTCCTAGAAGGAGTGAGACTCCTGGATTGCTTTAGAGTTTATCAGATGCAGCCAGCAGAGTGACCTTTGGTTCCTGAAATGCAGAGGAAAGTACCTGGCTTGTCATGCCCTACTTGTGCTTTTTATATGGAAAGCATTAAATGTAAAATTCTTCCATTTATGTTAAAGAAATCTCTCATGGAAGACCTACGCTTAAATGTCTACAAAGTGTTTTTTATAGTTGTTGGCTTTTTTCCCCCCTCAGTACACAGCAGTTTGCTTTATAGACAGAGGACTGAGCCTTGAACACTGAAGGTAATTATTTAGATGCCTAAGGCTCAACTTAGCCATTGTTTTAGAGCTTCAGTTCCTTTCTTTTACAGGAAACAATTCCCCCCACCCTGCAAAACCTTAATTAAAAATGGAGTATGTTTTTGTTCATCTCCCCCCTCGGTAGCTTGCGTTTGGTCGTATGGATAGGTGTGTAGGTACTGAGACATTTGCTTACAGCAGCACTTGGAGATTTCCTTAATTACTGTATCCTATGGTCTATCAGTTTCTGATTTTTGAATTTTCAAAGCTGTATTTGATGAGGGCTTAAATATGAATGATTAGTAAAAAAAAAAAAGGATTTAATTCTCCTCTTAGTGGAAAAAGTGTTAAAATAAATATTTAAATGCTGCTCTGTTTCATGTCAGTGATTCATTAGCTGCTGCTTAAGGAGGGAAATAAAGCCTGGCAATGTCTAAATTTGCTTCGATCACCAATACCTTTAGACACTTAAAGTCAAAGGTACTAACGATCATTCTCTTGAGAAAGAGGTTCTGCATTTCCTTTGACTGTCCTTCTACTGTTACAGATGGTGTAAACACTCAGTCTGGATTAGAGACATTTCTTTCTCTCAGTTCATGGGAACAGGATAAAAAGTTTAGACTCACTGAACATTGAGAGACCAGGATATGGTGGAATAATTTTTCTCTTGCCTTTTTTATTTTAATTATTAATGTGCTACCCTCTGGTAGTGTCCATCTTACAGACAAATTTACAACTGTAGTTTTTGGAGTTGTGAAATTCAACCTGGCATTTGAAAACCAATTCCCACCCCTGACTTATTGCAACTCCTAGGTCCTAAAAAAGCCATTGTTTATTGTGATTTAGATGACTTTTTAAATATAAAAAAATACACTTGAAATCTTGACTCAACCAGAAACTGATGAGTGTGCAAATAGGGGTACCAGAATTACGATAAACATTAATGGAGGTGCTTGAAATAAATCTGCACTTGAATAATCTCAGCCAATAACTCTCCTGTTTCAAAATTGCACTCTGCACAATGTTAAGAAAGTCCTTCTGCAAACTGAGGTTGACTTTTCCACATTGTAAAATGTGAATAAATAAAACGAACCATGACAGAAAGACAGGAATGCTGGTAGCTTTTAAAACACTTGAAGGTTTTTAACGCCATGATGTTATGCTATCACTTGTGTCCTTTGTGTATAAGATTTAACTTCTTACTTACATCTTCCTTTCCCTTTTCTTGAATTTGCTCATATTTAGAAAGTAAGAAACATGGCCCTGGAAGATGTCGTGATTCTTAATGTAGACACCAACACACTGGAAACCCCTTTTGATGACCTTCAGAGCCTTCCTAACGATGTGGTACGTATGAAAGGATTTATTCAGCTATTCAATCACTTAAAAGCATAAATCCTTTTGCCCTGTTCGATTTGTAACCAAGCTGTCTCATTGTGTTACTCTTGTTATCAGAACAAGTAAACTGCTTTACCTCAGTGTTCCCCTGTTTCCAATTGTTAAGCAATGTTTGTTCGAACACTTGCAGACACATGCTTAAGCCTCCTAATGAAAATTATGTAATTCTCATGTAAGCTGGAAATGCTGCACAACTTGGTTTCAGTTATGGAATAGCACAATCAAGTTTCAGGTCATCTACAGAGTTAGAGTTCAGGTTGTGGTACAGCTGAACAATAGGTGGAAACTTAAACCACTTTCTTCATGGTGTGAAAAATTGCTGCTACTTGATGACATCTTTATCCTTTGCATTAGGGAAAAAACTCCAAATGAAATCATGTGGGTTTTTTCCTGTGACTTCTTCCTGGTGAGCTTTAATGAACTTTGTGCATTTTCTGTCCTGAGTTATGATTTCAAATGGGCTGCTTCATGTCCACCTCTAGCACTGCTCAATGTGTATTTAACCAATAAGAACTTTATTTTCTTTCTCATTCAAATATTATATTGGTAATTTATTTTTTAATAACTTGATAGAAATGTTGTTTAAATACTTGATATTTCCTTTTAATGGGGCAAAAATTCATCCAGTCTGCTACTTGCTGCTGGAATCATCTTTGCTAAAGAAGCCGAGAGGGAAGAGCAGTAAAGTGAGTAAGAAGCTATTTTTAAGCCTAAGAGTGACTCTTTAGGAAAAAACAGCAAGGAAAAAATCTGGATTTCTTTTATTAGTCTAAAGCGCTGACAGTTCTAGATCTGTACTTTTTTTATGGTACCTGAGAAATAAAATGGACATGCAGAGAGTTCGATATAAGCTGGTCTGTTTAAGGAGAAACTCCAGTAATTGTGAATACCCAGTGCCTCCTGCTGTGACATCCCATCATTTCTCTGTGATCTGCAGTGTGATCCCTTCTTCGAAAACAGTGAGCTCTGGATGAAAGGTCCATCCTGATTGGGAACATTTTGGCTTTAGCCAAGCATTTATTCTATAAAAGTTACTTCCATGATTTTTTTTTCTGGTTTTATATGGTTTTTCGTTTTGATTTCACTCCCGACATCCAGCTTTGCCAGCTGGTCGCCGCTCCTGCCGTTATCCACAGCCTGGGAAAGACAGAGTTGTAAAATTCATGGCATTATGTAAGAAGTGGCTGGATACAGTGAGTGCGGGGCCTCAAACATGCATATGATTTGTCAACAATCAAGTATTATATTAGATTTTATGAGACTTCTTTAAAGGAGCTGTTGTAGGCACACTGTAGGACATCAGAAGAGACTTCACCAATAAACACAGAACTTCAAGCTTTGGAATGTAATAAATTTTAAGAGACTTCCTTCCTTTCATTATTTACTTTTACTTCACTTTTGTAACAGTAAAGAGTTGTGTTTTATTAGTTCAGATTTCTTGATTCGGTATTCCACAGGTCTATTAAAAAGCTGCATTTTGTCTTGGAGGATGTTGGGAGCGTAGCAGAGGAAGTGCTGCCAGCAAATTCAATTAACTGGCATGGCTCACAAATAGCGTACATGCTGTATTTTTTTTCACAACTGCTATATAAATACAGCTGGGATTAATATTTGTCGCAACAAAGTCTTAACTTGAATCGTGTTGCGTAGTGTAATTAAAGTTTAGAATCGGTGTTTATGTCTTATTTAGCTTTGTTTCATTATTGAAGTTACCTAGATAATGAAGTATTCTCCTCTAGGTCTTTTTCTTTCCTTCCAACTGCTTAATATTTGGCTTTGACCGCTAGAGAGCAGCTGCTCTTCTTTGCAAGAATTGAATTTCTGTCAGTTCTTTCATGCATCATGTGTTTGGAACTGTAAGTGGATCAAGTTGTTCATCTCAGCAGGGAGACTCTAAAGCCAATCTATTATACTTTTTTTTCCTTTCTCTTTTTTTCTTTTCCTGTTTGCTTCCCTGGGAAGATGGGAGACTCTGGGAGGGTGTCTCCCCACTGGTCTCTCCCTAAATAGATGCATTTAGGATCTGGGAAACTGAAAACATCGTCTACAGTTTCATGGTCATAAATGGTTGTTATGTCAAACTATTCTGCTGGTTTTGCTACTTAATGTGAAGAGTGAGCAAATCATGCCCTGCTGAAGAGACACAAAATTTACTTTGTTAAATTAAATCTCTATTTTGAACAGTCAGTAAAACCATCTCCTGAGTGATAGATTTGCCATCAGGTAATTAATCCAGTGGAAAATGTTTAAAGCTGGTTTTCCCCTCTCCTTGAACAGCTTTTTAAACAGAGTTAAACAATGCCATGAAGTCCTGTGATTATTTTAGAGCTTCAAGTGGTGAGTTGTGCTTGTTTCATGATGGTGATGTTGCTGCCTAAACTGTTGATTCTCAGGAGTCTGGAACAAACCACTCATTAATTTCTTTTATTCCTCGGATCCAGACCCACAGAGGCTGTAGTGAAATGCTGCTCCATTTAACATTGTGGCGCAGGAGCTGGGGAGCGTTGAGGTGGTCCCAGCAGAATCAGATGAAGGCAGGTAGGCATGGTTTTGCCCCGGTGCCTGCTGGCCGTCACGCTCCCTCAGCTGTTTGGGTCAGGTCCCTGAGAACCAAGGTGTGTATGACTGCCTCCTGATTAACTATTGGAGATGTGAAAGCCCGGCTTTCCTTCACCCTCACCTTCTGCTTCTAATGTGTTGCTGAAAATCTGGCAGCATGAGAACACCCCAGGAAGTAACTTTCCTTTTAAAATAGTCAATATTAAAAAAAAAGAGATTTATTAAGGACTGTGATTACAATAAGTGCATCTGCTGCTGACAAGTCTCCTACACCACCGTCTGTGTTGCAAGGAATAGCAAAGAGGGGGTAGTAATTTTTTCTTTTTTTTATGCAACCCTTATGGATTTTTCATGTATTTCCAAATAAGTGTCATCTTCTAGTCTTAGTTGTAGTCAGAGCTTCATATTACAAGGAATAAAGCATAAGCTCACTCTGTCAACTTGTAGTTTTTATTAAATGAAGCCCTGATGCAATGCAGTGTGCTGCGCCAAGGAGCTCTTGCATATCTGATGGCTGGGAGAGAACTGTATGTTTGCACCGGCCTATGAATATCTTGGGCTGTTGGTAATTGAGTTGTTTGCTACTGTTGTCTGATCATTAACAAGTTACCACAAGTAGGGAGCCTGTGTTACTGTTTTTCACTTAGTAGGAAATAAACTGCTTTCAGGACAGCAAGAAGTACTAAACTACAACTCCGTAGCAGGACCGTTTCCTTGAAGGTGAATCCATTTTTATTTCTTACCCTGTGTTTGCAATAGAATGTTTCTTGCTTTATTCATGTTGACAACTGAAAAGCCTTGGACCTAATTAAAAGAATTTCCACTAGCACCTTTACTGAACCATTTCATTATGCTGCATTGCACAGATTGCATTTTGAAACATGGTGATAGTTTAAATCTGACCTTTAAACCTGAACTGCCAGAAGTATAAAAATCTTCTTTAAAAACACTCCCAGGGTAGACTGCATGTATATGTGTCTATTTGGTGAGAAATAATCTTGATATTGAGTGGTCACAGTCTTTTTTTTTTAAAGTATTGCTGCCTCTTTAGGCAGGAAATGATCATAATTCTGCTGGTAGAATCTACTTTGTCTTATGTACTAATTTATTCCAGAGTAAATGTGATTTTTTTTGACTTGTTAGTCTCTTTTAATATGGTGTTGTTAACATTTCCTTTTTTTAAAAACTGACATGCCTATTGCAATAGTCCTGATTGAAGGAATAATAGTGTGCATACATAGAACAGACACCCTACAGAGTTTTAGTCTTAGAAGACAGCAAATGGTCTGAAAGGTTAAGAAATTAGCAAAATACCTATCAATATTCTGCTCCAATACCAAACAGAGAAGGTGAAACAGAGAGAGACTATGAGTAGCCTTCTGAACTTTGTTGTAAAATGAAATGAAGAGCCTTTTCCTTCTGTATAGATGGCCAGTTCTTTATCTTCACCTGAATGTTTAAAGAAAACCACTTATAAAATGTTTGAGATTGATTTGGAAGTTACTTAGATCTGTGGATAATTTATTGCTTTTTAAGATCTACCTTTAAATGATTTGCACGAGTTGAAGTAGGAAATAAATGCATAACCTCATCCCTACAACATCAGACCCCGTCATACAGGCAGAAGTGCTGTTCGGGTTTGAAAATCTGATAAAGTTTTTGCCTTGTGCAAATAACGGAGCTCCTTGAGAGGCATTATCTCAGGGAATAGGAGCGAGCTATTTCTGTGGGCATGATAGACTAAATCTGTTATCGTGCATTATGTTAATATGTGCTTCTGGGCTCGTTAATGCATGGATTGTTGGCATAAGCCACAGCATTCAGATTTATAAACAATGCTGGATATGCTCTTGCTTATTTCTGTTTGCTAAATAACGGTAATGAAATTCCTTCTACAACAGAATCTGCAGAAAATTTAACTGGAAGTCTCTTTGCAACTGTTTTGGTAAACACAAGTGCAAATATAACATTTAGTTTTCAGAGCAGAAGTAGTAGTGCCCAGTGTGGGTTGTATATTTAACACCTCTACAGCAAGACGAGGCGTCTCTTTCCTCCCCACGCTAAGGGATTTAGAGAAGGGGGTTGAACCGGAGCCCTCGCTAAATCCACCTGCCATTTCCTCCTAAGGCAGGTAGAAACAGCTCCACTTACCTGCTCAGATTTGGGAGATGTGGGTGAGGTCAGAATAAGCTTTTCTTGTGAGCTGGAGGATGAGAGCAAGGTCTTGAAAGTTAATTCGACCATTTGAACCATCACTTGTGCTCTAAGAGATATTATTCATACTCTGAGAAAAGTGAGTGATGTTGACTGCAACAGAATCTGCTTACTCTGTAAATGATAATCCTACAACCCCATCAGGGTGTTTCAGAATGGCATTGGAAATGTGGATAGATTTATTTCTGTTGAATTCGTAATATGGATATTTATGGAGTCGTTCATGTGCTCCTGTGAATCAAGATGAAGAGGGATTGCCTGGCTTTCTGCTTTCCACCTGCAATTGTGACTCCTTCCTGGCTTGTGTGTAGGGTCCTTCATCACGCTGGGGTTCACACATGACACAGACACATTCTCTACAAGCAGGAGTTGAATTTCTTTCAAGACCCAGTTCCCAGACTGCTGGGTTTGGATTGCTGTGTGTTGTGTGAGATCTGTTGGGGAAACTCACCTTGCCCCAGTTCTCTTTGCAACACCAAAACATTGCGACTGACACGACTATTTGTTAAAGATTCAGTGTAACCTATAACCATTGCACACTGGCACAGTGAGCCTGATGTTAATCTTCAAAAGGTTTATTTGTCTCCTTCCTCGGCTTGTGTTTGGGAGAGCAAAATGCTGTCACTAACAATATAATATAGATACATGGCCTTAGCGCGGTAGTTACTGAGCTATAAGCACTCGAAAAAAGACATCAAACCAAGCCCCAGCCTTCCCGTGTGAGAGAGAATTCCAAAGCAAAGAGAACAGTACTGGATAATCCTCCAAAGCTGCAGCCCTTGGTATACACGGAAAACAATATTCAGGTAGCCCGGATCACACGGTAGCTTTAACTCTGCCAGCACAGAACGTGTGGGGTTGGTGTTTGCTAAGTTGTGATCGGTGTCTGCGTGTAAACGGTAATGAGACCGTTAGGGCCGTGTTCCCCGCAAGTGCAGCTCTGCGAATCCCCAGGTAATTAAACACCTCTGCGGTGGAAGGGAGAGGGCAACGAGGGTTGAGAGAAGAGCCGGCCCACGCACAGGTGGTTTGGATCTCCTGAGGGAAGAGGAGAAAAACCTGCAGTGGGAACAGGCTGCCTGGAAGGACCAGGTGGTTTGATTTGGCACTAAATACCCGCAGGTTCTGGTTTCTGAGGCGGGTTGGGTGCTGGTGGGAGGTGCGGGGCTGCTGCGAGGGGAGGCTGGGGCAGGACACAGCCGGCTCGGCCACAGACCCCGCCGGCACAGCCGAGGCCCTAGGCAGAGCTGGGGGTGCCCGTGCACCGTGTGGAGGAGAGCGCGATGACAGCCGTAGCCGCTCTCCCCCTGCGCCTCAGGGACAGGGTAGGAGATCAGGAGTGCAGGGGAGGATGAGCCAGGGAGAGGGTAAGGGGGAAGGAGTTTTAGTTACTGTCTTTGTTTCTCACCATCCTGCTCTGTTTTAATTGGCAATATGCTAAACTGATCTTCCTTAGTTATTGGTAACTGATCTCCCACCTTTATCTCAGCCCACGAGCTTTTTCTCTGTGTTTCCTCCCCACTCTTGCTGAGGAGAGAGGGAGCGGCCAGGTGGGTGGGTGGAAGCCAGCCCAGGGGGCACATCGTATGCATAAATTAAGGTCTCTCTGTTATTTTCCATTAAGTCTCTGAAATACAAGAAAATATAGCCTTAACAGGAAAAAAGAGAACTTGTATTTGTGGCAAACGGACTTTTCAGGCCTGTGAGATTTGGTTTTGGCCTTGAAGGTGGCAGATGGCCGGATTCTGAACAGTTTCTCTATTAGTCTGAGGTTTGAATTAGTTTGGCTGAAGTTCTTTCATGGATTCTCATAAAGAATGACCTAGAACTGTACCTGTAAAAGAATTCTCAACAGCATGTTAACAGCAGGTTTTAAGTAGGAGGAAAGGTTGAATGGAAGCTCTTGCTTTACTATTGTTTTCTGAATACAATCCAATCATATCTTAGAGGAGCAAAACAGCTTGAAAAACAATGCTTTTAGAACTGAAATATTCAACTCTAAATTCACAGCGTAACTTTTTGTCATAATTGCCTCTGTGGTGAGAGCATTTTTCATTTAGCTGTGCCTCAGTGTGTTAATCTTTGTTTGTAGTATGAGAGTGATCTAGACATGTTGTGTGATTGCAGGTCTCTACGCTGAAGAACAGATTGAAGAAGGTCTCTACAACCACTGGAGATGGTGTTGCAAGAGCGTTTCTAAAAGCACAGGCGTCTTTCTTTGGGAGCTACAGAAACGCCCTGAAAATTGAACCCGTAAGTAGGAAATCAGTAGGCATAAGATTTAAATCTGCAGCAGCGGAGGGGAAGAAAGGTAATAAGAATTCGAAGTGCAGTATAACCTGCTTTTACTAAGGTCAGTGTAGCAGTCCTTTGGCTGGCCAGTACTGAAAACGATGTTCCAGTCTCCTACAAAAGAGAGAGGCGCAACAAGCATGATCAGTCACACAGGGAGAAAAGTTCTTATGGAAAGGTATGGGTTTTGCTTGGCTTCAAAGACAGTTAATTTTGGGAGGTGATAAAAAAGTGTAAATAAATGACGACAGGAGGCTGGTGCGGAGCTGACTGTTTTCTGTCACTGTGAAATCTGGGAATTCATTGCATTATTTCTAAAGGCAGTAAAAGATACACTTTTTACATGATATATGCCTGTGAAACATGCAAACGTGTGGAATCACGGAGTTTAAGAACATGATTGGGAAAAAATAGTGCTTTTACAGAAACGTGAAGAATGTCTGGTGTTGTAACTATTGACAATAAATGTTGTTAGGGAAATTCCATCTCTTGCCTCTGGTTCAGAGCTAAGCTCTCTTTAGCGATGATTAAGTGTCATCCCAGTCGGGGAAGGATTTTTCTGTACTTGATCTTGGGTTTTATTGCTTCTAGTGAGGCGTCTGTTCCTGGCTTACTGCAAGTATCTTCATGGACTTCAATACAAATCAGTCTAGCCGAATTAATGTATTTCCACATGTTTTGTGCCGTCGTGGTTTTGCTACTGTAGACTTAAAAGTGTTTCTTTTAAAGTGTGTTCATTTAGCTGATAGCAGTTAGACACAAGGTAAGTAAAATGAGGAATGTTCAGTTATAATTCATGAGACATGCCTTAGCAATAAGGAGGATCAAAAGTACCAAGTGCTGAGTGATGCACACCATATTTCCAAAATGTTCCCTGTTCCCTGTGTCTGAAGCAGTGCAAACTAACACATGCAAGTCCAGCGCAGTGGTAAGTGTCACTGCAGTGGTCACAGGCCCACTTGAATTCCTTGTTGAAATGAGTCTGTGTTTAGACCTGTGGCTGCTTACAGAGATCCTCTGTGTAGAGGACAAAACACCCTTTTGCTTTATACTTTCATCTCTCATCTTCTGGCAGTTGGAGGCAGAGCAAAAATCGGTGGTGGCAGTGGAGAGCTTGAATACCACTGGGAGATGCTGAGATGGGATCTGAGTGTAAGTGGAGAGGCCGAATGAGTGGAGCGAGAATGAAGGCCAACTGGCTGAGAAAAGGCATTGGAGTTTGCATTCTCCTGCACTGTGAAGTTTAACGAAGGGATCTGACACGCAGACAAGTAAACATCTAACTTTAATCATGTTAAAGGAAAAGACCAGAAGTTGGCCTACAGACATATTGTTTCTTGAGTCCTATAGTTTGTCTTCTGTGTTATTTTTAAAGCCAGAAGGGAAAAATATCTCTGTCTGAATTTTAAACAGTCCGGTTATTGCCATCAAATAAACATCATTCCAACAATTCATATTCAGGGTTCAGAGGCAACTTTTGAAGTCAGCATGAGTCCTTTCACATCTTACTGGAGGATCCATGTATTGTGTGTGGACGAAATAAATTGTGTTGACTTGTTTATGTACGGCTGGTATGAGTATTGAGTCTTTAAAGCAAATGAGGCAAAATAATGGGAGGCATTTAAAATGCTGACTGTATAAATAACAAAAATGAGACCAGCAAGGCACTCTGGCTGTAAGCCTCTTTTATCCATTTCGGGGAGACGCTGACTTCCCTTCATCCAAGCAGGCTTCCTTCTTTTTCTATGCTCCTCCCAGTAGTTGCCTGGCAACTCTGGGAATGTTGGTGTATGCTTTGCCTGGATGTGTGTGAGATTAACTAGTTAAAGGATTTATGAAGAAAAATAAAAATTTAAATTGCCTTTCTGGAAGTCCCATCTGGTATTTTGAAGGTGGAACATTAAGGATGAGTGTTTGAAATTGGTTGACAACAGCAGACCCCTAGGAAGGGCAACTTTGAGGGACAGCTTACCTGAGGAGTAGAAGAAATGGTTTGGTTTGCTTATCCTTCCAGAAAAGAAAAGATGCAAATGGTACACTTTCAGTTTAGAGTATGCCAGTGGTAAATGCAACTACTGAGAAGATCTTGTTACAGTTAGGAACATCACACTTAAAAATTAGTTCAAACCTGTTGGAAAACTTGATCTTAAGATGCAGAACAACTCCAAACAGCCACGTGTTATGAGTAAAACGCTTGGGAGATGTACTTGCGAAGTTCACAAAAGAAACAGGGTAGTAATTCAATAACAAAGCATCGTAACTGGCAATTAGTAAGGCATCTTGCAATTTAAAGCCCTGTGATTCTCTGTTGTGCTGTGCTTCCAGTCCTGCACTTGAAATAGTCCTCTCTGCTCTCACATAATTCCATCTTCCAGGCACCAATTATGCCCATTGTTATTTCCTGCCAGCCGCTTAGCTCGGCTCACAAAGTTTGAAGACTGGATACTAACAGGGGTTCGGCGTGGCCATGATACACATCTTTTCGTACAGATAGAGAGTGACAGGGTTTTCTTGTGGAATAGTGGATGAATGTTAAAGTGTGTGCAGCAGCTCTGATTCCTCTCTATTGGTGTGTTGGAATCTGTCACAAAGACCACAGCAGATATTAGAATTGGCTTTAAAATTTTAATGTCTTTTTGAAAAAAAAGTATTTTGAAGTTGTTAATGGTGTAACAGTTACAAATAAAATCATCTTGGTATGGTTGATACAAATAGGAAACCAATGGAAGAAACGGCTTCTAGGAAAAGAACTTATTTTTAAGGACTTGTGGGATTTTTCTCTTATAACCTCCTTGTGTAATTGTTAATATGGGGCATAAACCCTACTGAACATGACCTAGTTCTTTGCTTTTGATGTCCCATAACTCATGAAATCCAACTGTTCCTTTGAAATTATTGGTAATTGGGTAATAAATTCAAAGCAGCAGTAGCTTTGCCTCCTTTCACAGCTTCTGTCTCACAAGACAATTTACTTTCATAGAATTATACAATAACCAGGTTGGAAGAGACCCACCGGATCGAGTCCAACCGTTCCTATCAAACACTAAACCATGTCCCTTAGCACCTCCTTTTCATTCAGTACAAGCTGACTTTTTGGGATGTATGGTGTGAAGCTATTTTCCGTTATTCTCTGTAGACCCAGAATGTGTCACAGAGCAGGCTTAAATTCACAAGTTGTGATCTTTATCAATATTACTCGAATTTTTAAGTCACAGCAATGTGAGCATTTTGTCCGTTTGAATTAGTTTCTTTATAAATTCCTGTTGGTCTGCTGTTTGCAGAGGGAATATTTGTATGATCTTCTAACTAATTGTTTCACAAAAGGTAATTTTTCAGACAGCAATAGCTGTGTAATTACTCTGTGTCTCCAAGGGTGTTTTGTAGTACTCTATAGCTGTGTGCGCTGGTAACCAAAGCGGGAAATGGAAATTAGACTCGTATTTTCTTGGTGGAGAGTTGACAGTGCACTTTCTTCTGCTGACACCTTGTGGTTGGAGCCAATGTGCCATCGTTTGGCTTGTGCAGCTGGTGGTGAGAAGCCAGCACCCTCACACCTAGAGTAAAGGTGAGCTCACAGGGCAGGGTACGTGGTCACTCCAGAGAGCTTTCCAAAGGGAATTGTCTTCCTTGATACAGCATTCTCTAGCCTGACAGATCTGGAAAGTTTGATTACTTGCACTTTGCTTTAAAACTGTGCATGCTTTATAAGAAAAATGTTGCTTTTCACCCCTGTTTTAATTCATGTCCAAGAAAGGTAAACTTAAGATTAGTCCTGTAGATATTTAGGTCTTCTACAACACTGGGAGTTTCAAAGTGTTCTGAGAGGATGGTTTACTTATCAGTCTTAGGGGTTTATATCACTAAAGATTGTTGATTTATGGATACCTAAGTGCTACCTTAATAGCAGTAACAGAATCAATAAGTTTCTCAGGAAGACATTAACGCAGCAGTGTGATGCATGTCATAAAGCTACTGTATTAACTGTCCCTTGCCCAGACTGACTATAAATTCCTTTAGCAATTCCAGGTCCATGAGATAGGAGTGGGACAGGAGTCAGAAAAGTAGGTGATGTGTGGTACAGAGTGAAAAAGCAAATGCCAGATGAGTCCAAAAGGATATTTTGTTGGAATGTGTGTGCAGTAACATAAAAAAGTTCATGTTATATCCTGGTGCATAATTCATTTTGAAAAGGCTTTGTAGCAGTCGGTGCTTTATCTGCTATGAAGTGTGATTGTTGCCATGGTGAATTATTTTTTTAAGTTTTTTGGTGGAAGAGTAAATAGTTGTTTCTAACTCCAGTAATTGCCACATCCCAGTTACCTCCTCTGCAGAGCCAGCTTTTGCATCGCTTGTTTTTCACTTGTGATTATTTTACAGATGTACATGGCTTACAGAGCAGGTCCCTCCCTTTCACCAGAGCCCTCTTGACAGGTCAGGGGTTTAGAAGTGCTTGTCCACCTGCAGAAAAAAAGAAGGGAGATCACGAGATCACTAGTGCTTATATGACATGGGGACAAACTTGTTAGACAACCCCGAAAGTGCCGGGGTAACAGTGAGCAGTAGTGTTTAAAACAAAGCCTTTTATTTTATATGTGGTTTTGTTGTGCTCCTTTAAATGTTAATGCTGATGTGTGTTTAGTAGGAATTTTCTCCCATCTGTCTTTACATTTTCTTGTTCAGTTGCTGGCAACTCTAGCGTGTGCCTGTACAGGCAGGTTAGTGGTGCCGAAGAGATGGTGATTTCTGACTCTCGTCTTGATATCTCTGCTAACAGATGGGAGTGGACAATGGCATTTGATATTTGTATGGTAAAAATGGAGATAAATCACATTTCTCTCTACTCTGGAGCTGACACTTCAGACTTTTTCCTAGCACGAAGATTCTTTTTTTTGTGACATTTAGGTTTTGACAGTCTTGCTTAGAAGCTACCTGTAACTATTGTGGTGCTTTGCTGTCTCTGGAAAGTGATCTAGCAGACATACGAGGATCCAGAATCACTGGCTGCAACAGCTCTGCTGGGGAAAGGCAGTTTTGTTTGTCTTCTGTGCGCTTTTTGTTTTCATTTTGGTTCTGTTGCTGAGTTTTCTCTCTGTTACTGTTGCTATAGATGAGTTTCAACTTTTGCTGTTTTAAACCTTAAAAATGTCTCTTTGGTTTGCAAGCATTTACTGTTCTTGAAAATGCATTTAATATTCTACATCTAAGTCTGTTGAGATATACATATGTTAATGAAACTGAAAAGGCATTCTCTTTAATCTCTTACAGCAGGCTGTTGTGTAGTAAATAGAGTTGTTTTGTAATTTCCAGACTGTTACAAGACACTGTGTTGTGTAATTCTGCGTGCCATGTTAGGGGTGGAAAGCTGAGATTCCAAGGGAAGGTAATAAAAAATATTGAAGGAAGTTGGTGTGACCCTCTGCTGAATGCGGCACTCCTGCCGAGAAAGATGCATCAAACTTTCCTGCCCATCACACGTGTTAAGTTAAAACAACCAAGAAACCCAACCCAAAACCTCCAAACCTCCACACACAACCCCTGAAGAGCCCCCCAAGCCCCAGCATGGGAGTGGTTTTGTATCTAGAAGTCTAGAATCCTTGTCCAAAGGAAGGGATGGCGTGTGCTCCGCCTTGCGGCGGTGCTAACAGCAACGCCAGGTGAACCGGTCCCTTCCTTTGAGTGTGGATTTTGGAATGCTGGTGTTCACAGGAGAGCTCATGAGGTTATTGCCGTTTACCTGTTTCATGCCGAGTTTTAAGTTTTTGTGGTGTCTTTCTTGGCTGTAACCTGTGAGCAAGCTGACGGGAGGAAACTTGTGTTTCATGGTGTAAGGAACTGTGGAGCCTCTGTTCAGCCATCAGACCGGAGAGGGTCGCTCTGTGTTGGTGCTGCGGAAATAAAAGTAGCTTTGTTCAAAAGCCTCTAAACCTTCTTGTTAGCTGGGAAGGTTGTACAGTGAGAAGCAGCTCATGATTCTTCGGCTTTGCTGTGGGAGAATTTGTACATTCAACTGATAAATTATTCGTGTCTGCCTCTCACACCTGATTCTCCTTTTTTTGTGCTATTTTATACACTTGTTTTTCTTTCTTAAATTGTTTCAAGCCTTTGTTTGTTTGTGTTAGCCTGACTTTTGCCTGTGTTTTTATTATGTTTTCTCTTGATACTTCGCTTATAATGGAGAGTGCGCAGCCCCAGCAAGCAATGAAGCAGCGTGCAAATGCGGGAGAAGTTGAAGATATTTCCTGAACTAATAAAGCGCAGGGGACTTAGAGCAGAACAATGAAGCACATAAACAAACACCAAGCATCAAATAACATAACCACTGAATTCAGTTTCTGTGTCAGGCACTTGGTGACTGTGTGTTTTTTAAATGAGCTGTGAATAAGTTGCATTTGGTGTTGGGGGAATGTAAAAGGGAAAAAAAAATCCCAACCACTAAAAATCCCACCCCTAATGGCAGTTGAGGCAGGTAGGGAAGGAGTCACATTCCCGTCCTCCTTAGCATGAGCAGCTGAACAACTGAACAGGCAAGACAACTGCTCTTGAAAGAACATGGTAGAAGAGGTTTGGGGATTTGGATTTTTCGAGTAGCCTTCTGTAGCAGGCAAACTTGATGAAATAATGATAAAAGTTAGAATATTTGGTCAGATTAGGGACAAATAAATAGAACTTCTTAATAGAAAGATCACACCACTCTAGTCTTTCATCATGCACTTTATGGATGGTGTATGGATTGGAGCATGCAATTTAACTCTTACAGTACAAAAAGAGTGAAAGGCAATAAATCAGAGTTATTTGCAATGCTTTGCATAGGTAGGTGATAGAGCTCATACTATGAAAGCCTAAAATGCTTTAGGCTTAAAGACAGAAAGAGATATTTTTATGTGTGTGGCATAATTGACAGTTGGGTTTGATTGCTTCCCATGGCAGGATGCGCAGGAGACCCGCGATCACTGGGGGTTGTCCTTCTCCTCAGGATCACACAGAAATATTCTGGTACTGCCCTGGGGCTTAACAAAATCACATGTGTATGTGGCTTCAGTGGTGTGCTTGCTGTCCCCCCGATTCCTCCGTTCTGGAGGGGAATGGCTACTGCTGGGTGGGGTTTTCACGTGGGACTTGTTACTTGCTTAAGGCTTCTGGAAAGGGAAAGTGTGGAAGGTTTGGCTCTTGCATTTCATCAGAGAATCAGGCAACACTTTCTCACAAATATGTTGGGTTTGATATGGACAGAGTGTTAGAGCAAGATAAATTCTGCTTTGTGACCAAGCTGCTGTGTAGGTAAAAATCAGTTTAGCATTAAGCACTTCTTTTTTCTTCTTTCTTCTGTTTTGGGGGGCACAGAAACATAAACTATGCAGAGGGGCTGATAATTGCATTGTTCTTTAAAACACACACTGCTGCGGTTAGTGAAACATCAGCTGAAGATTCCATCATTTCTTGTCTGTTTCTAATTTAATTCATCATTTTCTGTTCCTTTCATTCAAGGAGCAGGAGCTTTTGGCGATGACATATTCTATTGTGACTGAAATATGCATTTTGTAAGTCCCAGCTTTACTTGGTATTGGAATAAACTGTGTATGTGCAGCGTGCGAGATTTATGCAGAGCACAGCTGGGGGTATTCTGTGCAGAATTCCTATGGTTTAAAACGTCTCTTTCAAGTTGGAGAATGTGTTGTGAAGTAGATACCATTATGATAATTGCAAGTTCAGCTTCTCTGTCTTGCTCCATTATTTTTTTTGAATACAATTAACACATCACACACACTTCACCTGGTCTCTCCTCATTTACCTTTGACACTTCCTTGATATTTATTTAGACTCATGTGGAGGCTTTTGCTTTGAACTCCAGAGCTGGTGTAGGCACGAGGCTGTTTGGTGATGGTTTTTTTTTTATAACATTTTTCTTGTTTAGAGATATACAATTAGTTTGCAGTGTTAGAGAAAAATATACATATTGATGTCAATTTAAGTCTTTTACTTATTTGTTAGATGATCGGGACGTAAATCGTATCAAGATTGTAGAGAAAACTGTGATTACTCTCAAATCAAAATACCTGCTGAGAAGTTGCAGCCGCAGCTCGGTGGTTGTAGTTCTGACGAGGGAATGGCACAGAGGAGAGGCAAGAAGCTACCTGGAAGAAGAAATTATTAATATGAAAAATACATTCAATTTGAAATTGTTATCTTTTCATTAAGGTAGCATAAGCACAAAGCACAGAACTCGGTGATCTGTTTGAATTAAGCTTTGTTCTATCAGACCCAGCCCCAGTGCTTTTGTTTCTGAAAACAAAAGAAAGATTGTTTTAAAAACAAAACAACTTTTTTAAACTGGACTTAATAAATATGACTGGCAGAGTTTTTGCATCTTAAATAATGTCTGTAGTGTGCGTGGTATGTCCCAAGTCTGTAACCGTCAGCAGTGTGACGCCGGCGTCCTCCAGGAGATAGCGAGACATTATTGGCAATAGCTTTTATAATTTTGGAAAGAAAGGACATCTCTGTGAGAGATCAAATTGTAGGGATACCACAGGAGAGGAGAATAGGAAAATATCATGATCCTGGGTTTAATCAGCCAAAATTAGGTTTGGAGTTTTCTTTTTTTTCTTTCTTTTATTTTTAACATTTTACTTTAGTTTTAGGAACACTCGTGAGGCTTGGAGGTTTAATAAGGAATATATCCAAAATCCAGTCTAAGCTTGATCCTTACAATAAAGCAGGAAATTATTCTGGATACTTTCATTACTTTTATCTGCAGTTTGGAATGTACCAGAGCTGTGTTTGTAGAGCTCCCATTCATCGGTGTTTCCCCTAGGGTTTTTGGTAACTGCATTTCTGAAAATGTCTGATATTCGTGAATCAGTTTGATAGGAGAAAGGTGTCATCTACTGAAGAAGAATTAATGTTCTTCATTTTGAAATTGAACTGATCAACTCCAAGCTTTTCCAAACTCTAAGATTTTCTTATAAATGTTGAAAGCTGTTTAGAAGAAAGTGGGAAGTGAGTTGTGCCCTTGAATGAGTTTATATAAAGGGAGGCTTTTGTTGATAAGGAAGGTTCATCTCAGTTCTCATGCCTTGCAGAGAATCCCTCTTGCCTCCTGCAGCACCAGTTAGTCACAAAATGGAAATTTGCACAGTGTGAAAGGTTCTGAATCATTGTCTACAGCAAAGGAAGAGTGGTGGTGACAAAATACAAAGATGAGGTGTGTTGTGTCGCTTCAGCATTGCCATCACCATGGAGAGATCCGTTGTTGTCCGGTGGCATCTTTGCTGGGTTGCTGAGGGAAGGGCACGATGCAGAAACGATGAGAACGGGGCGTTTGTCAGGGAGACCTGTATCAGAGTAACGCAACGGGAAATCGGGGCTTTCTTTTGAGATACCTTTGGCTCAGGATTCCAGTTTTCAAAATACACATTTGTAATTATCTCTGCTACTTGGAAAAGTGTATTTTTTTAATTTCTTTTTTTTTTTAATGAAATCATTCTGTAATAAAATATTTCAAGTCCTGGCTAAGCTGTAAAGCTTAGGGCTGATAAACAAAGCATCTGAAGCCAAATGGCCCTTTAGCTAACCCCAATTAAAATAAAGATTTCATTGCGCTCTGTCCTGACAGAGAGGGAACATATTGTTGCCTTTAAGGGAGTTTGGTTTAGTTAATGAAAGAATTTATTTCATTTTTTCAAATACAGAACCTAATTAAATAAATTTCAACTTGACTTGTAGTTGAGGACATTTTAACTCCTTGAAGGTTACTTCCGTGTCCAGTGTAGCTCACTTTGGAGTAATTCCTGATGCAGTGTTTAGTTTTGTGATTTATATAATGAGAAATTTTGTAGCAAACATTACATGAGTTACTATATGCCTGTTTTATACATGCATACATGTATGTTTTTTATTCTAAATGTGTGAGACCTGTTGACGTTACTCTCTTCAAGCATCCCATTTGTCATTAAGTGTTACTCACAGACAGTAACTTGCACAAGATTCTTAAAGTAACGTGAATGGAGGTGGCTTGGGTTTGCTCTGAATGTGCTTTAAGAGCTGTAAGTGATGTACGTACGTTGCTGACTCCTGCTGTTCCATGAAAAGGAAGATATATCAAAGAATTATTTTTGGTGAAGCTCTCCAAGCAGTAGTTAAAATCTCTGGAACATTTTTTCTTAGAGAGGATTAATGGTGAAAATGAAAGCAATTTGTAAGGATTACAGATGTGATTAGTTTGCCTTTCTTCAGGATCCAACTGTACTTGTACAGGTAAAGTTCATCCCTCGTTTGTCAACTACTGATTTACTACATATTCTCCATGAAGAATATAAGAACAATAAAGAACACTTTTATCTAAATATGCTTTTTTCTTACCTACAAGACCGTTTTGTACTTGAGGTGGTCAGTGGGAACGCTGTCACTTGCCTAAATTTTAAAACATGTTGAATGGCTGCGATCTGTCTAGTAATAAAATCATGTGAGATGAATTACAGTCGCTATTGAATGATAGTGAATAATGTTCTTTGGCTGTGCTGTTTATACTTGGTCCCTGTGGTAGCTGTGATTAGAAGCACCTATCTAGCATTGTTCGGGGAGTGGAGGGTTCTTTGAAATTACTGGTTACGGAAGCTGAATCTGCTCAAGGAGGTTCATACTGAAGATAGATGGTCTTTAGTTGTAACAGGTAAATCTTTTCCCCAAACGCACCTATGAAGCTATAAATACATCTAGTCTTGGAGCAGGGGCTTTCCAATTAATAGGGAAGATTTCTTAATCACAAGTTGAAAACCATTCAGATGGTGCATCCCCTCATTTAGGGGTTTGAAACTAATGTCAGGAGTATCTGTTCTTTTCTAAATGTCACTTAATCTTGCGCCCTCCTTTACGTGTTGAATAAATTGCATTCCAGCTCTCTTAAAAAGAGTTTCCAGGGAGAACAAAGAAGCTGTTGCAAATAACGGGCCATTGATTTCCCTAAGTCGAGGTCATTCCCAAGGCTTTTGGCTACCTTTGCTTCAGGTCTATGTGACGCTGAATTTGAGAGTGTTGCCTTCAGCTGTGGAGGTAAAGGCTATTGAAAGAATTTCTACCTGTGTGAGGAAATAAGTTCACTTTATTTGTAGATTAGTCACAAAATGGATTGGGAGGGTCTTGCCAGAGCTTTTTCGTTAAGAAAGTTCTCTTGGATGTGGGTGTGAACATGAATAAAATTAAGGATGAGATGGTACTGGAGACCTAACTATCTCTTATTTGTTTGGCATATATTACAGATCTTGAGATAACTGAAATGCAGGACTGTTCTTTTCTCTTCTGTGAATTTCTGCAGAGCATTATAATTAAGATGCGTTTCAGAAATCTAAAGAATAGTTGCCAAACACAACCGAAAATAAAGCATCAAATCTAGCCAGAGTTCTAGAGATTCTCACTGCCCTAAAGCTACACTTTCCATCCATTATCTTGTCATAGCTCATTGTGCTTAATTTTAATTAAATTCTAATAGCAGTTTTGCAGTCATAACCGACATGGAAGTTTTCAAAAGACTGTTATGCCCACAGGATATTTTTCATATATATTTTTCTTGTTTCTTGTTTTTCATCTTGTCCAAAGTCTGTTCTCTGGAGAAGTCCTTGATGATGGAGAGCATGAACCTGGAAATGGTATAGAGACTTGACGGACAAGAATCAGTTTACAGCTGGAACTGATCAACTGCATTTGTATTCTTTGCAAACATTGATTCGAATAGTCATATAAGAAGTGTTAAAAACTGCTGTATTTGATAAGGATCTTGGCTTTTATCTAATTTTACTGCTGCTCGGTGTAGTGTACACAGTGTGTATTCGGCATTTAGGTGTCGACGTGCAGATGCTGAATCTTTAAATACAAAACCAGCTTTTGTGATGCCGCAACCTGCAGTTCTTGCTTTTCTGCCTTTCAGGGTGTTGTGTTCACAAATGCTATGAACAGCTTTTACTTTGATATCCCCATGTCAGAGAAGTCACTTGTTATGCTTAAAAAAATACAATCCAAACCCCTAAAATAGTGTTGGATCATCAGTCCTTATTTCCGTATAGGAAACCCTGTATTATTAATTGGTTGTCAAATGCCTGAGAAATAATAGATTAACGGGCTTGATCATAATGCCCTGTTGAGAAGCTGAAGTTTGCTGTCCCCAGCCTCTCTATTTAACACAATTACAGATACGCGTTCAGGACATTTGAGTGGATTGCATTTCATTAATATGATTTGAGCAGACAATGCTAAGTTGCTGTTGGGTCCGCTCTGACAGCTAATTACTGAAATGAAGTGTGTACGTGGCTAAGAAACAATGGAGCACTTGTCAGGAACGTTAAAACAATACAGAAACAGTGCCAGATCTTGGAGTCACTCTTCTAAACAGTTTCTCTTGTCTCTGCAGACCAACCTTGGGACATATGTGATTGTGCTGGTGAGTTAGACTTTAGGGAAACAAAGTTTGTTACCATTGACTAAAATGCAAGGTAGTTCTGATTTGCCTGTTCCTCTCTTTGAATCAGACACGTATATACGCTTGCCCCACTAGCCAGACACACCTCTTGCTTACAGACATTGCTTTTGCACGTTTTCCCCCGTGAAACGTCTAATCAGGTTATTTGATTGACTGCAGATGTCTGACCATTTTGTAACATTATTTACTGGAAAAGGTCTCCCTGGCAGTTTGAAGGAGGGGGATAGGGAGGCACTTCTCGTCTCTTCCACTAGTCTGAAGGCTGAGGGGAGAAATAACCTTCAGGCTTTCCACCTTCCTTGTCTTTACTGAACATCTGAACAGTGGAGACAGGATACCAGGCAGATGGACTTTTCATGGGATCACTTGCTGCCCTTGTGTTCTAAAACAGTGGCTTTCAACTCTTCTTCTTTACCCTGTATTTGGGTATCGTGCACTGGGAATGAGAAGTTGCATTGCTGGGGAATTGTCTAACTTGGCATAAAGTAATGAAAAAGGAAAAAGCAAGAACTTGTCTGGGCAGCATCTGAAACAAGGCTCTCCCGTCCCACTTCTGGCTTTCTGGGTTTTGGTAGCTGTTGTCTTTCAGAAGAGCTGCTATTTCTTTGTAGGACACCGCTTCCGAAACCTTCGTGTGCACCTCAGTCTGGAGGAGAAGCACCCAAAGCTGCTGTGTGGGAAGGGGCTTATCTCAAGGCTTTTGTGAAAATCTGTGTTACCCTCTGTGTTTTGTCTTTATGATGTCTGCGGAATTATTAAAAACAATCTCGTGCTGGCTACAAAGCATCTTTATCATTCAATTCAACTGACTTCTGTATTGTTGTAAGAGAAGGTGCTGGGTATTACTGGAGATCTTTGCTCTTGCTGCTAAGAGGAGTCTTGGATTACCGGTGTCATTATCTCCATGCATGCATCCATATCCCTGATTATAATGAGAGCTGGTGCCACCTCCAAGCAGCTCGTGTTATTTAATATGTGCAGCTCCACATCCAGAGGTAACATGGAGACGAGGGAGTTTGGATTAAATACACTTGAGCCCTTATTACCTCAGTGGTACTTGCTCAGTTTTCTGGTTTTGCAAGGTATTTTTCTTTTTAATCCGTGAACGTCTCAGTCGATAAACAGAAAGAGAGGAAACTGAAGTGGATTTTTCCATCCCAGTGACAATAATGATCAGCTAAATACGCTGATTTAATCAGATTTGCAATCTGGTGACCTAAACAAAATGCATCTTTAAAAATGTTCCTCTTCTCGGGATAACTGAGGACTTGTACCTAAGGTGCCAAAGAGATTTTGGGTTGGTGTCCAAGGATCTACCACAAGCCCATCCCATCAGACAATAAAATAATTGCAGTAGAAAAATATGCCATTTCTTGTTGAATTTGAATTGAATCTAAAAAACTTTTTATTGAAATCTGCTGCTCCAATTGGAGAAAAGGAGGACAGAAACAGGTTGCCAGTGAAGGGCCTGTGCTGTCTGAGCAACTCAAGAATTCAGGTTGAGGTGCAGGGATAGTTTGCCATCTTTGCAGTTCATTTTACAAAGCAAGTTCCAGACTGAGCTCTGTTTTCATGTGTTCTTTCTTCATGGAAATTATGTTCTTTTTCTTATTTCAAATTAGATGAGTACAATGAAATCCATATCTTACATATTTATTAACAAGGCTTTCATCCCTGTGTTATTGTACCTATCCTCACTACTTTATGCAAAGAAATTACAAGGAGAGCTCTCAAACCTTTAGGAGGTCTGTGTGATCACTCTTTTTTGGCATTGTTGCTCATACTCATATTCCTATTGCATGTCGCTCTGCCACCCTTTATGTACTGGCCTCCCTTCCATACACTGCTGATGGCATTGATTTTTTTTAATTCCAAAATAAATCACATTACAGGACTCACACAAAGACCAGATATCACTCCTTACTGCTGATGGAAAATTAGTGAGTGAAGAAACTATGTCGACGTCACTCTCTGGCATGTGGAGGGTTAAGGGAATTTTTAGCCTCACCAAAAAGTATTTGGTCAGGTACTCAGGTGCTGGAAATTTTCTTAGCAACATCAGTCACCTAGGAACATGATCATCTGCTGTTCTGGGGGAGAGATTACAGAGCTTAATGATTAGCTACTATAAGCTGCAGCTGATGCCAGACTCTACCCCCTTTACACCTAATTAGCCTCATTAATGAGCTCTTCTGCTCTCCGCAGAGAGGGCTTCCTCCTTGGAATAGGAGGCAAAAATACTTCACCCAGGTAGATGTGCTGAAACCTTTAATTATTGCCCACACCTGCAAAGCCTTGTGTCTGACAGCAATATTGCTTAGCTGAAACCCTGCTTATTTACAGTGACCACAGTGCAAAGTATTAACTCTTTAGCACCTTAGGGATTGGGTTTGAAGCTTTGAAAGTGTTTATATAGGGTCTAAATCGAAGAACTCAAAAATTTTGTTTCATGAAGTTGGGTGTGTGTGTTTCATACGTGACCGAATATTTTAGGAGTTCCTGAGTATTTTATTTAACCCTGTAAAAATGAGTTTAAATCCCTGTTGAATGTGAAATCACCAGAATGAAGAACAGTCAGGCATCTTTCACTCTTTAAATGTGCAACTTGTGCACTTAGAGCCATGTAATTTTGTGCTGCTAAAAATAAGATATGGAAAATTATGCATGCAGTAATCAATGGAGTAGACAATAACTGAGCTAATGAAGTGTTCTGATGCGATTCCTAGCTGTGGCAATTATTGGTAAGTATCTATTACAGTCGGGCATTTACATTTCTTGAAATTTGGTAACATTGTGTTTGTTATATTGATTATTTGTTTTAATGCTAAAATAGCTACAGGGCACTTATGTGTGCATTTGGTTAAAGTAATTAAAGCAGATGTGCCTGTACATTTATCAAGTTGTCTCAAAAGGCAGCACAAGTCAGTGCTGACTCTCATTTTAAGCAGGGGGAGTTCAGGATGCTGATTTCTCAGTGCAGCCACTTCGATGGCTCTCTGGTGGCTTTTCCCTCGGCAGCCGGCTTTCCTGACTCTTCAGCGGGAGACGTGTCCTGCGAGGGAACCGGCGTCCTGGGCACGGACGTTCTATGGGAGGAAAGCCATCCAGGCTGGCCGAGCACTCACTTTGCTTGAAGATGGAGCAGGCAGGTGGCGAATGTTCCCTTTTGCTGCTTTTCACGCTTATTCACCTGGCTTCCTCAGAAAACTCCCTGGAAATCCGCCTTCTCGAATGAACAGAAAGTTGTGTGCCTCCTGCGAGGTGTGTCCAATGCCTGTGTGGAGTGATGGGACTTTCCAGCCAAGGTTGTGTGGTTGTTTACTCTGAAGATGTTGCGAGGAGGATGCTGAGCTGATGCGAACTAGAGCATTGAAAAGGAATTTGGAACAGAAACATGTATTTGTACGCTCAGAAGAATACTGAGAAACTGAGAAGAGGGTCTCAAAGCCATGAGGTCACAGCAAGAATAGACATCATTATTAGCAATTCTTATGAATGTGTAAAGTCTCATTTATTTTATATAAATTAATAATTAAAATGGCATCAGGCCTCAGCAGCGAAGATGAGGCACCATCTGAAAGCAGGAATTCCTGTGCATTTTGCCAGGAAAGCACTTTGAATCCAATGCCAAAGTAAAGCATCAGAATGAGTGATTTTTCAGATATTTGGATAGTGTTTTGTTGGTTGTTAGTGTCCTTACAACCATTACGTCGATGGGGTTGAAGTCTGTGGAGTTTTCTGACTGCAATCTTGGCAGTTTTGTTCTGTTTCTGAGGTGAGGAAGCCTGAGGTCCCACGGCAGACGAGAGGGAATTTTACAAGCTAAAAATGCTTATCGAGGGTGTGCGGGTCTGGAGGGGAGCCGGGCGGGCTGCCCATCTGCTCTCTGTCAGAACGTGTTACAAGTGCATCTGGAGCCGAGCCCCAGCGCCGCGGCTCCGAGCGGTCAGGTGCTTGTCTCCACGACAACTCGAGGAGCCGGGTAAGCGGCTGCGCTCACAGCCAGATGCTGCTCTGCACATGTGGTCTCATTAGGTGGCCTTTCCCTCCTCGCTAAGGAGTTTGGAAATTCTGCGTGGTTTCTGTGTGGGAAACGTGTAGCTGATATAATGGGAGCCGGGAGGAGTCCGGTGGCCAAGCGTTGAATAATGACACGGGCAAAGCTTGGCTTCCACGTGGGAGCCGTGGGTCTGCAAGGCTGCAGCACAAATTCCCTTCGTTTGTTTCATCCTGGGTTGAGCAAAACCTGGGAGGGGGAAAGCGGTGAAGGGAAAAATCTGCTTTTTTCCCCCTCTTCAAACTGAACGCAACTTTCTCTTTGTGGATGTGTCAGGAAGGGATTGGGGGCTGAGACAGATTGCACATCTTGCAGTAAACGTGTGCAAGACACAGTGTTCTCAGTCTCTTGGAGGCGGGATTTTGGTTTTCTTTTCCTTTTTTTTTGTTAATTTTTTTGATTAAATTCTACAACTCAGACGTTGTAGGGGAGAGCCTGAGGAAATTAAATTAGACCTAACATAAAAAATGATGCTTTCTAATAAGGCAGGATCATCAGCCTATTGTGAGATGGGGAAAGGGCTTCATTTAGTGCCAGTGATCGAGGAGCTCTGTTAAAAGTAATTGAAAAGTCACACGGTTTTTGTGGCTTCGCTGATGTGGATTTTTCTCTGTCTTGCCTTCTCCTGTGGTAAAATCTGAGCCTCTTTCTGACAAATAATGAATGGCAAAGGGAGAATGAAGAATTCTCATTTATTTTAAAAGGGAAATGCTTTACTTTCCTTTTTTGCATCTGTGAAGAGAAGCATCTTGAGTGCTTGTGGCTGGATTTCTTATTGCTTTCCCACAAGCTGCTTGGGCAGACCCAGAACGTGCCGATGCTCCACAATGAGCGGTGGAAAGGCCGGTTCCAGGTGCTGCCAGGAATGGAGCTGTCGGTAACATAAGTTACTGAGTTGTAATCCCACATATGTGATAAAGAACAATGCCAAGCGTATTTTGTATGTGTTTATATTTTAATCGTTCACCACTCTTGTAGCAGTCTCTGGGAAAACTGGACTCAAACAGAAAGGAATGAAACCTTTTTCCAGCGTTCCTAAGCCAATGTCTTTGGCTGCGTCCCTCAGGGAGCATGATAAATGCCTGCTCTAAAGTGAGTTCTTTTCTAGATGTGTTTTTTCATGGCAATAGTTGAGGCTTCCACACCGAATTATCGAGTGACATAACACGATGACTAATCAAACCTCACTGAGTTCTGTTACAGTAATAGCATTTACTTTGCCAGATAGGATATGATGGAGGTGGCACCACGTATCTACCTGTGTATCTACCACAGGCTGGATGTCTCTAACTTGGAGAAAACCTAAAGTTCAATTCTGTTATATCTATTTATTTATAGAGACAGGTTTTTGTTACTTAGCTAAGAGAGTGGGATTTTATGACCTCCCTTCATGACTGAAGCTTCTCCCTCATTGCTTTAGTGAAGTTGAAAACACTTAACTCTCCTTCTGCACCTATATTAGCCATTAAATATTGTATTAAAGTATTTCTATCTTGAAATACTTGTTTTATTCAATATGGTTTTGGGGGTCATGATACAAAGGAGTCATAGAATCAGAACACCAGGTGGGAAGCAACCTCAAGAATCATCTCATCCTGCACCCAGTCCAGCTGGATCTTAAGTGTCCGAAGTTGGGGAATCCACCACTCCCTGGGGAGATTATTCCAATGGCTGATTGTTCTCATTCTGAAATACTTTCCACTTGTGTCCACTTGGAATCTCCCCAGGAGTAACTCGTAGCTGTTACCCCATATTTTTTCCATGTGACTCCTCGTGATTTTTACATGTATCAAAGAAATAAAAAGAAAGCAAAATATTAACATTCATGACCTCTGGGTGTATTGGTCGCTTCTAAGTCTTGGACAATAATTTGTTTTCCAAAGATTTTTTTTCCTAGTCTAACAAATAGTGTGTGTTCTATTTAGTTGTAATAAATTAAAGAAGAGCGTGTCCCTTGTCTTGTAGGAAATACTTGGTGTAGATTGTGTTTCCAAGCACACTTTTATATTTTGTCATAGTATGAAATAACGCCTATATAGAATTGCTCTGTAATTTTTCTCCTTTTTTTTATATTGCTGCTAATGTTCCACAATAGTTAAGATAGAAAAAGGCCCTTTTATTCTAGAAAACCTGAATTGGTAGCTGCTTTGCATGCAGAGCATCCCAGCTTCAATGGGAGCACGGCTCATGGAATGATTGCAGAACTAGGCCCTGAAATTACCTCGCCAGCTAATGATAAAATCGCATGCAGGCCACAGGGGTTTTTGTGGAATAAATATAAGATTGGAACAATATACAGTACACATTATACCAGTAATTTAAAGCATTTTCAGGACAAAGAGAGAGTTCCCGGTGCAGGCAGCATCATAGAGATTTGCTGTATCTGATAAAGATTAGGTTTCTCGGCTCATAATACCATACTATTACTTTTCTTTTGTTAGTCTTTCAACACCTACACTCATGCATTGACACAATATCAAGTAGGAAGAGGAAGAATAGCCCTGTATTTAAGGTACTGAACAGGGATTAAAGAAATTTCGGTTCTTTTTCCTGGCTCTGCCAGAGACTTTTGTGACCGTGTACAAGTTACTTATTATTTTCGTGCCTCTATGCTTGATCTGTGAAATGGTGATATTTTTCCTTTCTCTCCTCCCCCTCCCCCAGCCCTAAATGATCCTCACTGGCTTTTTTGCACTCTATCTTCTCGATTTGTTGCCGGAGGTGTAGGAACGCGGGGCTGTATCAGTTGCTTAGGGATAGGGAAGGGCTGGCTGATGTCCGTGATTCAGAAATGGTTGAATTAGCCACATAAACACCAGGACAGGTGACTTCTCTGTTACAGGAAAGTGGTTTCATTATTTGTCAATACGGGTATGTGTCATTTTACTTGGTCTAACGTGAAAATGCCAGGTATCCTAATAAACTAAAAGGGTTTGAAAGGAGAAGCAAACACATTGCAATGTGATGGAAGTCTTTTCCTGTTATGCGTTTTTTGTTAGCTTCGTGTTTTATTTGAAGTTGGGTTTGTGTAAAGTTTGTCAGACCCTGTGCTGGCTTTGGCTGTTGCTGTGTCAGACAACGCGTAAAGGCACTTTCACCAAATCTATCGGCATCTGAGCTGGTTTTCTTACAATGTTTTAATGCAAGTAAGATTACCCAATGCTTTTTCAACAAAAGTTTTATGATGATGTTAATGCCTCTAAGGTTTTTGGTTGGGTTTTTTTCTGCCCTGAAGGCATTTTGGAGGTTGTAGCATTGATTACAGCTTAACAATGTGTTGCGTTGTAATAATACACATATTACTGGAGTTCTGCAAGAAGCGCAGGCTGCAGAGTCCTAATTAGGATGTTAAAAACATTTTGATGAAGGCTTAATATCTACATGTTAAAATTTCCCATTTAAAGTTGAGTTGTGTGTGTAAAATGGTATCATCATTGGCAACCTGCTGGTAAGTATTAATGGTATCTTCAGTGTCTGTAGGCCCAGAGGTGTGTCCTTTCTGAGGATACTTTACTGCTCTCTGGTTTTTGGTCAAGAATCTGTTTTCTGATCTTAGTCTGCTTTTTTTCCCTGCAGTTTAACATAGGGCACCAGTTGGCCTTTAGTTTTAGCAAGGGAATTATGTGGGATTTTTGAGAATGCTTACAAGGTAAAGTTTTGAAATTTATTAATTTCTCTACATGAAAAAAATGGGTCATGGCCAGTGGCGCAAACTCTACGTTTTTGCAAGCTTTGGATAGTGCAAGCTGCATTCTGCTGCTTGGCAGTACAGTCAGCAACAATGCTGCTGTGACTCTTCAGTCGCGTCCACGTGAGGAGTTTGGGGAAGCTTGGTGTTTAAGTTATTTCATGCACCACAGAAATGGGTCTGTCTCGCCACATGAGATCTGTCTGTCAAGGACTGTTCGTGAAAAGAAAGCTCCCAAGCTCTTGGAAGGGCGCTGCCTGCGTCGCTGAACACAGCTCGCTGCCCCCGTGAGCCACGGCAGAGGGGCGAGCTGAGATTTGACACACGACATTTTGAAGGGGATGCAGATTTGATTAAGTATTACGATTAGTGTTGGGGATTTGGCTGACTTGCAGGCACCTTTCTCCCTTTTATTTCTTCTTTCGTGATGTTATTACAACTTACTGCAGGAATTGCTGGATCACTTGCAGAAGAATGAGCGTTGTCAGGAATTCTGGTTCCCCAGCAACTGCAAGGGCTGAGAATTTAGAGCAGTGGCCCAGCTTGTTTGGTACTGTAAATGTTATTCAAAGTACCTATAAAAAGTATAGGTACTGTAAATCTGTTTTTAAAAAAAATGGCAAAAGTGTTGTGGACAGTCACCGTCGATGGGTTTCTCCCAGAGGCTGCTGTCTCTGGCGAGGAGCACCAGCAAAAGGCTGAGATGGGACTGGCAATGGAAATATGCTCTTCACGAGACATGGTGTTTGGACAGTGCAGCCTGGGTTGGTTGATACATGGTTTTTAAATGCTTTTCAAGGTTACACATAGCAATGCTAATTTCTCAGGACTGGTAGTCTCTCTCTGTTTGGAGTCTTAATTTAGCTTTCTTTAGAAGAAGTGTGGTCAAATCTCCGAGCATGATTTCTTTGTTCCTGAGCAGCATCTTGAAATGCTGATAAAGCTGTAGTAGCATTTGCTTAATGCAGAGTATTTGATCTATGCTTTCTTGATTCCATTATGACTGAGGCAGATGCAAAGAGCTTTCTCACGCTGAACATATCTACTAGTGATGGGGAGGTTATTTGTCGTTGCAGTCACAAGCTGGATGAGCTGCTGTCCTATCCGGTGTCTGTCACCAATTGCAGATTTTCTTTATGGAATCCTGCTGGCTGACTGATGATCCTCCTTCGGCTGTGATGAGCTAATCTTTCCTTGACATTGCAATCACAATTCGTGGAAGGTCTGCAGAGCCGTTGCTTGTCTTTGGTTGCTGTTGTATCTGACACTGACATATATATGCACATCAGCAGGATCATTCTCTTATCTTAGTTTCATTATAACTCTGGATAGAATTAAGATGATGATTCCTAGAATATCCCTGCAGGCTTTAATTTATCATTTGTAACACAACCAATTCTAGTAAAAAATGTGGTTATTTGCAACATCTAAGTA
The DNA here is from genome assembly GCA_033459285.1 of Clamator glandarius. NCBI lineage: Eukaryota > Metazoa > Chordata > Aves > Cuculiformes > Cuculidae > Clamator > Clamator glandarius. The sequence continues at coordinate 1,377,881 of JAUNZM010000434.1, read as the reverse complement.
GTAATAAACTGATGATGTATGAATCTCTTGCAGGTCGTGGTTCTTGCAGTACGTGCGGGGGTTGCTGCGCTGTATACCGACACCAGACTCAGAGCCGGTAGACTGGCAGCTTGTCCTCTTGTTCTGCACCTCTCAATTCCACCCACATTTTTCCATCGCCTGGCTGGTTTACGGAGCAGCTCTAATGGCGTGTGTATTTATTAGAGGCTTGGAAAGAGCGCCTGCATGCTTTAAAGGCATGCACACAGCAGCACAAAATTCATTACCCTGTACCCACATGCTGACCATAGTAATACAGAAGAGATTACATATATTTTCCATGGCACAACTTTTAGGGTTGTCTAAACAAAGTCTTCAGGTTTGGGTCTGGTATTTTGTTCAGTTTTCTTTTTTTTGCCTTAGAATCAAGTTTTGTGATATCTTTGCTTGTGTGAGATGCTCTCGCTGCTGACCTAATCTGAGCCTGAGCCCTGTCTGTATTCCCTCGTTTCCTCCAGCAGTTGCTGCTGGCTGTGAAACCCCCTTGCCCAGAGGCACCTTTGGTCTCTCATCTCTTGCAGGAGTGGGAGTTCTCTTAGCACCAGGGTATCTTCCCAGGGATGTCCCTTGTGTTTGCCTCTGTCCCTTCCTCCAAGCCATTCTACAGTCCTTGCTGTCTTGTCCTCTGTGTTTTTACTCTTTTATATTCCCTGGGAAAGTTATTACCGTGAGCAGCTCCTGCCTGCCTGCAGGATGGTCTGTTGGACACTTTGGATGTGACGCTGCTCTTGGTGACAAAGTTTTCCTTTGTGAGGAAAAGTAATTTCCTTGAAAGATAAGCGACCACGATGAAATTTTTTTTACAGCAGAGCTAAGCAAAATCAGGCTTTATCTGTCAATTTTCTTAATGGCTTCTTAAAATAGAACAGCAAGCTTTGTGAGAGTCTAGAACAGCCTGAAATAAGGCCTAGACTCTCCTTTCGTTTTTCGCTTGCTGCCTTCAGTAGTTTTAAAGATTATTTTAGGATGTAGTACAATTCCAGTTTAAAATTGGGGCTGGCAACAGCTCAGATGTGGGCTGAAACTTTTCAGCTTTTTAAGGGGTCATGAGGCAGCAGCAGTGCCCTGATGAACTTCATTATGCCGTGTGAATATATAAAATATTCATATGAAGAGACATTCACAAGGGCATAAAGAAGGCCCTTATTTTTTTGGAATGCATCTGGAAGCCTTAAACCTTACTCTTACATTTGAAAGCTACTTCTCTTGTGTTAAGTTACAGATTAAATGTTTTTGAAATGTGTAAGTATTTGTATTAAAAAAATAATTTTGTGATCCATTCTTGAAATGCATGTGAATTCTCCAGTGTTACAGATCAAATCAGATTCCTCATGGAGGCTCTTGCGCACACACTCAGAGCATTTGCAGTGCCCTGTCTCGGCTTCTGTTAAGCATTTACAGTTGGAAAAAGGAATAATGGATATTTAAAGTGTTGATGAATCAAGGTGTAAATTCTAATTGTTGGAAACAGCAAGTTTAGGAGTTGATGGGTTTATCGGGATGAGTCCTTTTGACTGATTTACATGGGAGCAAGACGATTGATTTAACAAAATACCTGCCGTTCTCAGCGTTTCCCCTCATGTATAATGTCATCTGTGAGTAACAGCGCAGCTTTATAATTCACAGTTAACTAAATCTGCCAAGGAAATGGCCTTGTAGTCCATCTTTTCTTTTTGTAATGAAGCTGTGGATGGGGGTTGGCAACAGTGTGCTCACCCCTCTGGAGGTCGTGGCGGAGGGAAGGTACTAATGCATTCCAAGCTGAAAAGCTCACGCTTGACCTTGATGATTAAAGTTTTTCCTATCATCTAGCAGCAGTTGAGCCTGAATTGGCTCTTAAGAAGTCAAAAGGTCTAATCAACCTAATGAACAAACTCAATCATTAGTACTTTGGGGAAGGGGCTGTGTTAACACTGTAATAATCCCGGGCTCCCCCAGCTGCATGTGTTGGTTGGAACGGTGTGTGGCTTGGCTGCAGGAGGAGGAACCGGTGTCGCTGCTGGGTGTGCGGCAGAGGAGAGGAGGCTTCTTTTGGCAGGAGGCAGTTCTTTCCACAATCTTCATACCCTTAAAGGGTTCCTTCCAACCCAAGCTATTCCACGATTCTCTGGACACAGGCAAAACTTTGGATACTTGTAGATTGTAGAAAGTGTTGCTTGTTTCATTTAAAGTGTGAATTAAATGAAAGCAAACCGTTCCTCTGGTCAGCTTCTCTGATCATGGATTCGTCTGTGCTTTTCTTCATGTATTCCCCCCAGCTCTTTTCACACGCCAGATTATATCTATGTCAGACACAAATATTTCTCAGGCACCCTTTATTACATTCTGGTAGCTAACTTTGATGGAAAAGCCTTTTTCATGCTGGTCCAGGTAGATGTTGCCTGGGCCCTGCTTGGAAAGCGTCTGCTGCTCTGGTTTTTGTAGTAGCAGATGCGTTTGTGATTTCCTAAGATTTTTCTCTTACCAATTGTAGTGTTCTGTAGTATCCTGGCTTTTACACTTCCTGGAGTTTGAACAAATCTGGAGTGGGATCGCAATAGCTGAATTTAATATATTAGAGCTGCTGCGTGGGGAGCTTATTTTAGTCCAAATTGTCAATCCCTTCTCAAAATAGCTCAAGTGGTGCTGTGACATGGGGTTTCTTTGAGCACAGGCATTTTAGTGGCTCTGTTATCCTGACTTTGCACAGCCGATGGTAAATGAGATTGCTAATACAAAAACCTTTCGGAAGTGGAATGCTACCACACTTTTGTTCTTTAAGGTTTTTTGCTTTCTAGTGTCAATTTTAAGCACTCAGTAGGTGACGAGTCAAATACATTCTACTGTGAGTATGAAAAAGCCTCCATGTTAATTACACATCAGCATAATTCAATCAATTTTGTTACTTTCCTGTTTTTAATTCGATAAATAGAATTGCTTGCTAAATTGAGTATTTGTGATTTAAGTGTGGAGGAATTTTGTGCCCTTATGGCAGATGCAGAGCAGACTTCAGCATTAACATAAGTCATTAAAATGAGATAAAAGTAGAGCTGCAAAACAATTTCAGTCTTCTTCCAATAATGTTGTGAAAATGGGAAATTTGACTCATTCAGTATAGGAAAGCCACATCTTTCTGAACTGTGGAGAGAACAGAGTAGACATTCCTGACTCGTTTGTGCAGGTAAACTGGCTGGGTCTGCCATGCCAGATAAGCAGAATATACAGAATTCAGATGGCTCTGTCATGTTTTAAGGACATAAAAGTAGAATTACCTTTTTGGATGATGGAGGTTCCTTCACCAGCATTAGCAAAATATGCCTAAAGCAAGTGTGTTTTGTTTTGTTGATAGGTGACTTACCAGGTTCCAGCCAGTTTCAGTGACGTGATTGAAACCTGGAAATAAACTGCAGTTTATTCAGTGTTATGTAAAACCTACTGGTTTTCTCAGTTTTATCTACTTCCCTTCCAAAATAAATAGGCAGGAAATTCAAATGGATTCAGACAAAGCTTTTTCAGTGTTTAATGTTCTGAACTCTACAGGGTGAACCCATCACTTTCTGTGAAGAAACGTTTGTGTCCCACCGTTCTGCTGTCATGAGGCAGTTTCTTCAGAACGCCATCCAGCTCCAGCTCTTTAAGCAGGTACCGGCTTAATTACTTTAGTGTAGAAGCAGATTCTGTAGCTGTATGACCAAGGTTTTCAAGGGCTGTTCCTATATTCCTTGTTCTGTTGGCCACATGATGAGAAAAAAATCACCTAGTTGGAGCTGAATTCCTGCTTGCTGGCTTTTCTCAGGCTCAGGTGCTAAGGATTTCTGTAAGAGGGGGGTGGTTTCTTCCCTTGAAGGTCTGTGCTCAGTTTTGATCTGAGCATACCTAGACCTGATATGTCTAATGTAAACTTCGTACAAAAAGCCTGTACCTGTTAAACGTGATATCACTGCTGTGGGCAAGCTGGAGACATGGATGTATGGGCAGACACATGGCTGCTGCTTTTTCAGAAGCTTTTTCAGAAGCAGCATTCCCTTTTGCACTGGCAAACGTTTTGCCAGCTTGGTTATAATTTCGTTCTGTTTAGAGTCCCTCCCCGATAACAACATTGGGGTTATTCTAGCAGATGCAGAGAAAAGTCTCTCTGAAAAAGTAAAGGATGGGACGGTTGATTTGTTCACTCTCTCTTTTAACATTGATATAGTTCATTGATGGCCGTCTGGACCTGCTTAACTCTGGAGAGGGCTTCAGTGATGTTTTTGAAGAAGAGATAAATATGGGAGAATATGCAGGTAAGAAATACAATATTTTGAAGTAATTTAGACACTGTTCTTGACTTACTCTTTGCTGGCCATCATCATGTAGTGGGTCATTGTGGTTACTCACCTGAATACCTTAGGCAGTAATGATCCCTGTGGGTTGAAGTGTCTTAAATTTTGGTGATTCCTCTGTCAAGGACTTTGAGCAATGTATTGTAGTGTGGTTCAAGTCCGTTCAGTCTTACAGAGCCTCAGCTTTACCTCTTGGCTAAAGATCATCTTAAAGAGTAGGACACTGGGAAACCTTGGCTTTACCCAGAACCATCTCACACTTCTTTTAGCCATCTCTCCAACTACCTGAGAGGAGGGAGCTGGGCTCTTCTCCCCACAAGACGAGGGGGAATGGCCTCAAGCTCCACCAGGGGAGGCTCAGGATGGATATTAGGAAGAAATATTTGATGTAAAGGGTCATTGGGCCCTGGAACAGGAAGGGGGTTGTTTCACCTTCCCTGAAGGGGTGTAAAGGATGGGTGGAAGAGGTGCTGAGGAACATGGGTTAGTGATTGATGGGAATGGTTGGACTCGATGATCCAGTGGGTCTCTTCCAACCTGGTTATTCTATGACTCTATGATCTTAAAAGTACCCCTGAGTTCTCAAATGTCTGAAAGACAACTCAGAGAAAATGGAAATGCCTCTTGGCAAATAAACAAAAATTTCTAGATATCTGGTCAATTTGTTGTGTTTCCATTAAAAGGAGAGGATGGTTGTCCTGCCCGTTTGTTTACTGTTGATGCTCCTAGAACCAGTGAGTGCTAACATCTCACAGCTCTACCCTGGTTTCTCTTTGGCAGAGTTACAGTTTGTTTGGTTTTTGTGATTCTCTCTAGGTAGCGACAAACTGTACCACCAGTGGCTCTCCACAGTGAGGGTAAGAACACAATATTCTCCCAACAGGAACTCTCGCTCTTACTGCACCATTTTCCACTTCTGTTGGCCATTCATCTCTCTGCTCATGATCGCAACCAACTGCGTCCCCAGAGGGTTGGGTTTAGCTGCGAGAAACCAATGTGCTCTTCAGATGGAGTACAGAACAGAAGGAAAAATGCACTAAAAGCAATCACTTAAGAATTCTCAATTTTTTAATCCCATTTTAAAGTCTCAGATGCAGCTGGAAATAAGTTATTGTTATTTTGGAAAATAATGGTGTTAAAATTGAAATATGTTATTATAGGTGGTTTTAAGTCTCTTTTGATGCATAGAATGTGAATTATTGAACAGTAAAGTATTGGTGGTTTATGGATGTGAGTCTGTAGGAAGGATTGAATTGTTTCCTGACAGCATTGAGTTTTTCAGCATTCCACTTGCCTGTTATACCAGTCATGAATGGAATTATGTTCCTTATACAAAAGGCTGGGCTCAGTATTAACTCGAGAGTTTTCAATTATAAGTATATTGTAACTAATGCAGGAAATCCCATCACATGATTAGACAGGTAGATACATAAATATATAGGATGACAAGTAATTTTAAAATTATTAGAAAGGAGAATGACTGACATGAATATACAAATATGTGTAATTAAATTTAGCTATTGATAATTTTTGTTGAAGATTCATTGTCATGTAGCAACAGAAGGAGTAGATCTTAAAACTGTTTGCATCGGATTGCATCTTATCTCTGGAAGTGTAATTTTGCACTGAAATAAGAAAATGTGGAATTTTCCGAAGTCTTCATCCACTGGAGTTTGCCCATCTCCAGCGTTTATCAAATCACGTAGGGTACAGCGATAGACAGCAGAGATGTGTGAAACACCCACTAGATGAACAGATTATTCTGTCTGACATACTACTGTCTCATGACTTTTATTATGTTCACCACATGCAATTCAGCTTTTCTAGAGTTAATGTTTATGGCTCTAGTTAGATTTCATTTTCTCTCAATTTATCCCTTGATCGAATCTGTAGACCTTAAAAAGGTAGCAGGCTTTTGATAAATAGTAATGGGGGATTGTGGAAAGAAAAATACAAAAGATACGCTTCTTCAGCTTGAACGGACAGGCTTTCCTGAAAGTGAATTTTCTGCTCCAGATCTTGGGTATTTGGCAGGCTACTTTTGTCTTAAAAGTGTTTAGGTTTTCAAAGCAAAGTGCAGGGCAGCTGTGAGGGTGGGTGTAACAGACACAGGGGGCTGTTTGGAGACACGACCAGTAGGGTGAGGACTCCTGGTGTTGGAAGATGCTGGCACTTTTCATTTGAACTCCACTGCCTTGCCCAGAACCGGGATACCTCCGGAAAACCAGAGGCAAACATTTAATGTGGTTTTACTTGTGTTCCTTTTCGTTAAATTTACCATTTTAATACTCGGGTCTGCTAATGAGCACAGTCAACGCTTTGTTATTTTAAGCTAAGATTGGTGGATTTTAGATTGCTGTTTGCTCTAAAGAGCTTTGATGAAATGAATTCTATTGTTGCTGTAATTATAGAAAGGAAGCGGAGCCATTTTAAACACCGTAAAGACCAAGGCCAACCCTGCCATGAAGACTGTCTATAAGTTTGTAAGTATGGGGTGCTCGCTTACGGCTGAGATTGGAAGCTAATTATGATTCTGTTTTAACCTTTCCAATGAAGCTCAAGACTTAAATCAATTTGTATCGGACTCATAAAATTGCTTAAAATAGACATTCATCTAAGTTTCAAATTTAAATGGAAAGACATTTTGAAATTTAAACGTAATTGAAATGCAAAGGAGAAGGGGACTTGTGATTTCTTTTGAAAACACAGGTGATAAATTCTATTTATTACATGGCTTTGTTTATGGGGAATAGCACCTGTGAGCTCAGCTAAGCAGCTCTACCATCTCGTCATTACTCGGCTGGAAGTCATTGGTACCTCAGGTTGCTCTGCTTGCAGCTTCATCGAAATAAGGGAATCCTCTCATTTTCAAAATTGTTTCCATCTTTTCTAAATGTCAGTTAATTTCCCCTAGAGATTTCTTATACCTGCTTATTTAGAGCCCACCTTACTGAGTTATTCTTTAGATGAGAATGTTTTTCGTTCTGTGTGTCGCTGTGTTATCCCGTGCGCTGCCAGCTCGCTCTGCGGGGTGAAAGGCCAGAGACAGGGGAGCATTTCTTATCAGCTCCCTTTTAGGCAGTAATGCTACAAAAAGCATTGAGATAACTATTCAGACTTTTTGTCTCCTGCCTTCCTCCAGCCGGAGAGAGCTGGGTAGGTTGCAGATTGCTCTGCGAAAGGGGCCTGGCGTCCCGAGTGCTGCAAGGAGAGAGTTTGCGGGACTGTTGTTACTGCTGGGTGTTCCCTTGCAGCAAAGACCGAGGGGAAGACCCAAGGGTCTGGAATGCCCAAAGGTGAAAGGTGCCTGTGGGATCAGAACAGAGAAAAGAAAATGTTTGCAACGAGGTGGGAGTGGTGTTTTTCATATGTCTGGGGTTTTTTTTAGCTTGATATTTGTTTTACTATAAAACATTATATATATACACACATATATATATCCTGATATGATTTTTCCTTACCATTTTTAGTACCTAGAAAAGGTGAACCTTGCTGCTCTGAAATCAAGCGTAGTCACTGCTGGAAATAGAGGGGATTTTAACTTAAATTAATTTTTCATGCAGGCAAAAGATCATGCAAAAATGGGAATAAAAGAAGTGAAAAACCGCTTGAAGCAAAAGGTACTTGAAGTTCTTATTCAAAATGTATAAGCACCACGTATGAAATACTTGGCCACGAAAAGCATTATGTGATCAATAGGAAGCTGTTTGATACACTGTTGTTAGCACACTTCAAAATGCATTACCAGCTGTCCTGGATCTTTCACACTGTTATAAATATTCACAGACAAAAAAACCCGCTGCCTTCAAGTGCATTAAGGCTCTGACTTAAACCCACAAAAGCCAGAAAATCGAGTGTTGTGTTTGGAGCAGTCCCTCTCGTGTCCTTTGTGCGGGGGCACTGTCGAAGGGGCCTTGGTGAACTGGGAGCCCTTCCCTGCGCGACGGGCAGTGAACTGCTCGCAGATAGCAAACTGTCGTTCTCCGGAGCTCTCGGGGAAGGCGGCAGCAGCGTGGTGGTGGTTGCTGGGAAGAGGGTTTATGTGTTTCATGACTGTCTTTATGCCTAAACTTGGCAGTTGGGATTAAACTAGGGTTGTGTTCATTTCAAATTTGAATTATTGCAGAACAAATACTCAAACTGTTTGTTGTTTCCCAAATCTGTGTTGGTAAACAGTACAATTGCTAGAATACTGGATTGTGTTTGAAGAATGTATTATCCGGTACTATGTGCTCCTTTGAAGCCAGAAGCATCTTCGTATGGATACATACCTTGTGAATGAATGGTTAACACTGCCTTAGGTTTATTTCAGATATTCTATTTATTCTATAAAGCAGAGCTATGAGAGTCTTTTGGGGAAACAAGATTGCTGACTCACTAATGGAACTGAAGTTTATATCAGAAATTTGTATTCAATATGTTACATAATAGTTTGGGGTTTTTTTAAATCTATGCTATCTCAGTAAATTTTGTCTCTAAATTTCTAAACCATCCTCTTACGAAAGCACTGCAGATGCGTTCCTGTGGCACAAACAGAACTCTACCCAAATGCGTAGGTGGTACCTTAACAAAACGTTAGTGCAAAGGGATCGTTCTGCCGCCAGGTTCCGAGCTGCTGGAATCAACTGCTGCTCGCTCTCTGAACACTAGCAGATTGCTAGAGATTTTTAAGGAAGATAGAGTTGCTTCAGATGCTTTTAATGTTATTTTATTTTATTACACTTACTACTTTGTATGTGGCTACTTTTGGTAGATATGAAAATATTAGAAACATGAAGCAGTTTTCTTGTGCATAGAATTTTTTTTGTGTAATTCCATGTGTTTCACTTCTGGACATATCCTTCATGAATAATAAAATATTTGGCCTTCCTGAGTGCGTTTCTAAGGCAGCTGGAGCTATGTGAAATGACCAGATTGTTTTCCTGTATTTTAAATGCTGATATAATTGTGACATTTGTATAAAAGACTGGGGAAAGTCTCGTTCATTTGCTGCTTTGTTTTGTTGTTGGCTTCTTAGTCCTGCAGGCAAGCGTTCCTTTTAAAAAACACACAAAATTTACAAATAATGGCCCAATTTTGTTTCATGTTCCATACTACGTGGCAGTTCTGTAAGTCAACAGGTCACAGGCACATTCACGAGATCCCTGTGAGCAGTTGACACAGGCTGCTCTACCTCTCCTTTCTCCATTAAGCCTGTTTTCTCTCCCATCCTCTTCTCCGTTTTGCACCCAAGATGGGAAGATAACTCTAAATAGAGATACTGCTCTGTTTAAAGCAATACAAATGGCCAACATAGTTTTGGCCACCCTCGTATTATTTTTTAATCTTGATGCCTGTGCTGTTCTGTTGACCAGTCTGTTAGTGCATCCTCACCAATTTTCCTGTCGGATATTGTATTTTTCATGTATTTACTTGCTAATATGTGCGAGTGTTAACGATGTCAGAATTTTAAACAGTTAAATACTTGATTTTTGCCAGATTTGGGATGCTAGGCTTTCATCTTCTAAAGATGACCTGAGGTTATTTTTAAACTGAACTTACTATCCACTGCATTTTGACGTATTATTTTCCATTATTAACACAAAAAGTATGCAGGCCACTGCTAAGGAAAAATCAAATATAAACATCCCTTTTCCAGTTTTCGCTGCCAAATATGAGCAGCTTCTGTGCAAGACAGAATTTAAAAATGCAATAAAGCTCGAGGTCTGCTTCCTACAACTCTGCATAGCAATGGTGACCTCTTAAATATAATCAAGAGCCCATTTTGCCCTTGGTCTGCTCCAGTCTTGGGTTTGAATTGCAAATGGGAAATGCAGGATTGACCTGTTGAGAGGTCACTGTGGTGTGTGTAAGGTCCTTCTTTAATATGATAGTAGAGATTGAATGGGGCTCTATTTCCATCCCTTGTTCATTTGTGGTGCAGTATTTCAAAGCAACAGAAATAGTTTTCAGAGGATTCTTATGAGTGATAGCAAATACTTGTTAATAGATACAGCATGGCAGCTTTATTTTATATCTGAGACAGTGCTTTCTGCTTTTCTTTTCTTTCTCTTCTTTTTTTTTCTTTTTCTTTTTTTTTTTTTTTTGTAAAGGCTGCTTTTTCCATTTCACAAATGGACCATGGTGGTCAAGTCACTCCGTTATTGCCTTGTTTGAAGCTTAACTACATAGAATTAGGAAGAAGGAGGAATATGAACGGTACCGTCCTCAACTTTCAGTAAGGAGAATGTAGCTTACTGAAGGCTTCTGGATAAGACAATTTATATAAATGGTTGGGCACTTGGCGTTAATGTATTCAACATTATTTTACTTACTAGAGCCCTGCGTGGCTCTCGTTAATGTCTGTTATCAATGGGCTGTTGCCACGGCTTTCTTATCAGTACTCATTTAGAGGTTTATAAAATAACCTGAAGAATCCTTCTGGGCATTCTGCAATGTGCACTTTCCTCTTCTAACAGGCAGCATTTGTAGGCCTTTACAGAACGTCCCAGGCAAAATGACTAACGCATATTTAAGTAGAAGAAAACCTTATTGAATTGGCAGGATAAACTTTACGTATCTGTAAATATCTATCTTATTCTCTGAAGTTTCTCCTTTAAGTAGTGCAGATTTCACCTGAAGAGACAGTTGTTAGGGGAGGCGCAGTTTGTCTATGGGGCTAATTATGGGGTGTGAGAGATCATCGTTTTCCTGTTTGTGTGGGTTTTGTCTCTGTCTTGTACTCCCCATTGACTTCTGCGTAAACTAAACCTTCTCACAGTGCAGGACTCTGAAGTGTCGGGAGCATCCGCTGCCAGGGCGGCTCAGGTGGCTCTGAAGGCACTGGGTGCCTTTGTGGCAAACGCATCCAGGTCTGAACATCGGCGCGTGTTTAATATGGTGATACCTGTATAGAAATGTGTAAACGAAGCCTGTATTTAATGTTGGTGCATCTCAGAATGGAACACGTTGCTGCCATGCATCGTGAGATTCCCAATGGGCCAGTTGCCCTGCTAGCTCGCTGCTGGTTTGGAGCCCAAGTACGAGTTTGGCAGCAGCTCACCTTTCTTGCCGTTTAGTTGGTTTGGGGCTCTCTGTTACTAATTCACTGCACTTTGTTGATTTTTTTGCTAAAGACAAGGTGGCATTGTGCAGCTGGAGATGGAAGGGGCAAAAAAGTTTTTCTCTCTAGTTTGACCTTAACAAGTTGTTAATTTCCCCACGATCCTCAAGCCCGTATCGGTGAACCACTGCTCTACCAGCTGGATCTAAAAAGGTCTCTGCTTCTCTGTGGAGCAGACAAAGCCCCTTAGAAAGTCCATCCAGCTTTTTGTTTCATTTGACCTAAACGCATTAGGTCAGTCTGTGTCCAAAAGAACCATTTCTAATTGGCCATCAGCTTACACGTCTCATTATTGTACCTTAGCGAGACAGAAACTTGAGGGGGCATGTCAAAGGTCAGGGAATCAAAGCGATGTCTGTGGCAGCAGCCACCCCTGGGTCACTCTTGCCGAGCTACAGTGTGTGTGGCTTTCTCTCTATATTTACCAAGCATTATTTCCTTGACATTGTTGCAAAGAGATGTAAGGTTCGGGGCCCACTGCGTTACAAACTGCTTCTCAACTGACTTTCAAACTCTTTTCTCCTTGTCCGATTCCTCCTGGCTGCGTGCCTTTGTCTTTCAAACCTGCGTTACATACACCGTACCTGCACTGGCCAGGCCTCCTAACCTAGGCTGGGGGTCACCTCACTTCTGAAGGTGAGCACTGATGTCAAAAGCAAAGGCAAAGCACAACAAAAAAAGCATCCTGCCAAGCAGCAGTTTGTTTTGTACGATCTCCTGAAGGCGTACTCCGTACAGACTCCGAGATGAAATGCAAAGCGAACTAAGCTGTGAGTTTCATCTCTACTCGCCACTTCCACGAGTAGTTGTTCTGCCACGGATGATTCTGTGAAGTATGTAAATAAGATTACTGCTTTCTCTGGGGTTTGTGGAAAGCAGAGTGGCCCTGTTCGTGGGCTTCTGTTGAATTTGTTCCCAAAATAGGAATTTTGATTTATGCTTGATTTTCTCCCTATGTATTTTCTGGCTTTTGCGTGTTTGAGTCAGACGTTTTATTTGTAGAGTCATAGAATGGTTTGGGTCGTGCAACATTGGTGTGAGGAGGAGAGAGTTGTTGTGTATGAGCTCTGATGGACAAAATGCAATGAAATGTTTTATTCTAATGATTATTATTTTTTTTTTGTACTGTGGGTATTTTTTCCCTGACATCAAACCCGTTAGTCAGCGTTATCCTCTAGTGTCTCCTTTGTGCCCCTTGCCCTTAATCACAAGTGTTCCTGGCCATGCTATTCACCTTTTCCCACCGTGCAGGACATTGCTGAGAACGGCTGCTCCGCGGCCCCTGAGGAACCTCTGCCAAGGACGGCGCCCTCGCCGTTGGCTGAGAAGAAGGACCCCAAGCTGAGAGAAGATCGCAGGCCAATCACAGTGCACTTTGGGCAGGTATGTCTGGTGAGAGGTCTCTTTACATTGTGCGACTCGGCTAAAAGAGTTCAGAGAAAAGTCACCGGACTGGATATGTCCCTCATTTCCTTACTTTTTGTAACTGAATTATGTTGTTATAGATTTATTTCTGTGGCATCTGTTTAAATGGCATTCTAAAGATCTGATTTTTCTGGGGTTTGCCGATTCCTTTTGTTCGTATAATGATTTTTGAGGAAAATAATTTCTAGGCAAGTTTCTAAAGCGTAATTATTATAGCAGTTTTATCAACTACTTCGCTGTTCTCAGAGCACACAAAGTGCTACAGCCCTCAGGACTGAAGATGGATGATTTCAAATGTCCTCTGTTATCTAGCCAGATCATTAGTGTCAATATGGAATGGCCAACTATTAAAGCATTTTAACATTCTCTGAAAATTAAATGCGCTGAATTAAGATGGAAAAATCTATTAATAGCTTATTAGTGTACACCATTTCGCTATTGACAACTGAGCTACACACATTAGCTACTCTGATAGTGTTTCTTTTGATATGTCTGTAAAACAGTGAGTTTGGTTTTGGTTTTTTTTAAAGTGCTAATTATTTAGAAAATGTAGCTGCTGTGATTTTTCATGGAAAAGCACACAGTATCTACAATCAGTTTACCAGTGTTCCCCTATTAACTGTAGCTTGAGTCAAAAAATAACAATATTTGTGTTCAGAGTTCTTTTCTTTCTCTGTAGCTATTTTTTACAGTATTATGATCAGAAAACAGAAGTAAAAATCTAATTTCTTCTACAGAAACACATTGTGATTTAAAAGTGATTGTAAAATAAGTGGAAACGATAAAATGTGAAGCAAACCACATTTTTAGTTGAGTATCTATTAATAGAAACTAGTCAGTGTCACTGCATCGACTGCTTTGCTGTCAGGTAGAGCTACGCGAGATATAATCATTGCTCAGAGCAACATTGTCTGTATCACTTTCAGATTAGATTTGTTTCTTTCAGAACTTTCACCGCTGTGCTAATGCAAGTTCTTGGGGACTTCTTTTAAAACAGATTCTCTTCTAATTAAATATTTGCGGTAGCCATTTATTTTTCTCTTGCTTTCTGTGCCAATATCATTGAGAGGAACTGGGGCTACTGGAGAAATGCAGCCGTCGAGCTCCAGCAGGAAAATGTGACATTTCATTTAAAGCAATCAGAAATCCAGCTATCATCGTCATCTACTTTTAGTTTTTTCCTTTAGATTTTTATGAAGGTGGGATGGTTCAAACGTCTTGGTAGATTAATGGAGTGGAAAACGCAAATTTAAATTCATGATTTTCTTTTAATGGTCACTTTAAAATTTTTTAATGATCGCTTTCTCCGTGTCAAAAGGAACGCGCGCCAGTTTTACCGAAGCGCTGGCTGTGGTGAGAGGCTCGCTTGCTAAATGCTTATTGCTGTCGTTACATACAAATGTTGGTTTTCAAAAAATGATCTAACTCGGCGGCGTAGGGCTATCTCGCTTAGAGCCTTTGTCCTTTCTTGGGTCCTTTTTACCGAGAGCCCGATGCCACAATGAAAATTAAACCATACTTGCATTCAGAGGGAGAAGATGTCCAGGTTTATGAAATATAAATTAAGGCTTCGTGGAGGAAAAAAGCAGCAAATGGGAGATGGCTTCTTAGTAGTGATTAAAGGGAGAGATTTTAGAGTCACTTTTAACTCTGTCTAGAATACAGTAGGTGGGAACAATTAAAAAGCCACAAGATCTCTGAAATAAGGGCTGTTTGTGCATTCACAGTTCTTATAAACCGAAGAGGATGAAAGAGGCTTTTTTCTCATTGTCACTTGCTTTCTGTGTCTGCTGGTATTATGCGAGTGTATACGGCAAAGGCAGACTTTTTTAAAATGCATGCATGCGGATGAGGGTCAAGCCCCGTGTATCAGTAATGCAGTAAGGCTCGTCCGTAGCACTGCAGCGCGAGAGCTACCAACAGCAGCGAGATGCTTTAATTGAGACATGCTGTCAAAGTGACAAACACATTTGCATACAGTCTATTTATTTTTGTTGGAAAGGTCTGCAGTCTGCTGTTGGTTGAACATTCTTAATCAGCTCGCTGTAAGTGAGCCGGCAGCGAGCTGTCCTGCGCTAGGTGCTTCTCTTCATTACATGACAGATTAGCTAAAGGGGGATGGGCTAGCCAGCCGGCAGCAACCTTTAATTTTAACTCATTATCTCTCACCCTCTAGTGGGGTGGTTTCTAGCTTCTCCAAACACAGTTGTGTGTCTGCAGTTGTTAGGCTACAGAAAACAGCAGTAAAATATCTGGAAATGTCTCTGAATGTACAGCCCCTCGGCTGATTGTTCTCAAAAGTTTCGCAGTAATTACCCAGCCGGATGAGATTCCGTAGTGTTGTAGCTCATCTCGGTGGCTGGTTATCAGGCATTGTTTGAGAGGGCTGTTTGTTCTGGAATTGTTTTAACCGTGGTTTCCATAAGACTAAGATGTTGTGGGAAAGCTCTTCTTGATCCTGAAAAGGATTTTTGCCAGATATCCTAGGGCAATGCAATAAAGATTTAAACAAAGCGTTTGTAATAAGACAGCATGAGGAGCCCAAAGTGGAAGAGTGTGACCACATCTTTTTGTCTGGTTTGACTTTGCATGCTGTTTTCACTTACTGGAGTTGTACCTTTAATATTGACCCTTGGATCAACCAAATCGTAGGAGCTGTCATCATGGACTCTGAGATGATGCTGCACTACTCAACGAGTACCGGCAAGTGAGGGTTAGTGAGTGGGGAGAAGAGGGGACAATTTTCAAGCCAAGAAAAAGATTCACATGAATAGTATATAGTACTGAACAATATTCCCTGTTTGGGGGAAAAGTAAGGCTAATTGCAGCAGAAGGTACAATGCTACAGAGAACACCCTTTGTGAACGTCTTGTTATTGCTCGCTTTCTTCCTGCCTTTTATGTTAAAACCTGACCAAAACTTACTTTAACCATCAGAACCCATGCTGCATATTCACCTGCTGGCATCCGCTGCCAGTGCCATAGCTGTCCTTGGGCCCTTGCGTTTCCAGAAATATACCTTTTCTTAACATGTCTTTCTCTTAATGAAGCTTCTGCCTCCTTCTCCACTGCTTCCCGTCCCTCCGGCCGTAGCCAAGCCTTCACAGTGTTCCTCTGACACCTCGCATCGACTGCTTCTGCGAGAGCCTCGCTCATCCAGGACCATTGCCTGTGCCCTGTCTTCCCTTCCATCTTTGGGAGGCAGTGTAAGCACAAGACGGGGTGAGCCTGGATTCTTTAAAAACACACCTGTCCTTAGGAAGGTTCTTTCTCTGGAGCTCTTACACAGTCAGTAGCACAGCAGATCTAGCACGATTAAAACAACAAGTGCTAAGTTGCCAGAAACATCATTCATTGGGAAAAGGTATAATTTCATCAGGAGCAAGTTTTACTGGCAGTTCTGTTCAGCCCTCTGATTGTTTCTGTCATAATTAGTATGGGGTTTGTCAGCTTAGGTGTGTTCCTGTTTCTGTGGCTTATTTTTATTTACCAGCAAATAGAATATTTTTTCCATTTATGTACAAAAAGGTAAAGCTCAGTAGGGCACAAAGGACTGATCCAAGTATGCCTTTAATTAAGAGATTCAATGATGTTCCATTCTGCATGTAAACTAGAGAGAATTAATATTGTGGGGTCTGACGTAAGTAACTATGAAACAAATGGAAAATGTGCTAAAGCAGCTTATCTGCCTGTGAAAAGACTTGTCCAGGTTCTCTTCCCAGCTGACTCTTACTGCTGTTAACCTTTCATGGGCCATAAAATGGGAATCGCCAGCTCATTTGCTGTAAAGGAACATGTTCATTTTCCCCATTCATGATCTGCACTTAGACAGGCAGAACAAACAACTCTGCTTTGTCAGGCAGGTTTCTTCTTCAAGAAGATTAAGCATTAAGAGGTCAGGGGTAAGATGGGGAGAAAACCAGCTACATTCCAGAAATGCAAAACTGGATCGCTGAGGCCAGAGGCAGCCCAGGGAGAGATTATTTCCAGGGTAAAAGAGATGAAGTCAGGAAGGGAGGAAGACTCCTTTGCCAGATCCTATGACTCTCTTCACACCCAGGTGCATTGGAACAATAGCAGATTCTCCTGGATCACAGCAGGCATTGTGTGGCACTGAGGTAGAAACCAAAGGGGAAAGGGGAAAACGAGTTCACTTTCTAGTATTTGTCCATCTGTATGCTGTGGTTGCACAGCCAGCCCCCTGTTCTTGCCACTCTGAGCTGTTCTGACAGTGGACATGCCTTCATTAAAGAAACAAACTTCCATTCCACTCTTCCTCACCGATGAATGGTGTGGTCTGCCTGTTCCTTTCTGCTGAGCCATGGGATGTTTCCTTTCTTCCCTCTTTCCATTTGATTCTTTCTGCATCTAGTGGAAGTGTAAGCCTAATTCTTTAAAATTATTTTGTCTTCAGGAAACGTATTTTCTACCCTCATTTCTTCTCACTTCTTTCTTTGACTGTTACTTTCAGAAAGGAATTCACGGCTGCTCAGTAAAAGTCACCGGGACAGAAAGGCAGATGTCTTGGCCCAGAAGCACTTGTCCATCGAATGTCTGCTTGGGACTCCAACATCCCATCAGATTCTTAGGGGACGCTGTTCTTAAGGAAGTAAAAACAGTGTTAATGGACAAACAGATAATTCATTTGATTGACATTCTGCTCTGTGATTTGAAAGATCTGTAGAAATGGGAGTCTACGGGATAGGAGCCTATGAGGCTTGCACTGTTGTCATGGGTCTAATTATTTGACAAGTGAGTCCTGGGGCTCTCTTTAGGAAGACGTGTACCGCCTGCTGGGCACCCCCTAAGGTTGTGCCTCTCATCACTCACTCGCCAGTATTTTCTAACAAACACCCAGCCAGCCAGGTCATCTCCAGCTGTTGCAGTAGGTGTACGGCTCATGCCCTGTTGGAATTCAGCTTTGCAGTGAGGTTACGTGGCTGCAGTCCTGCATCCAGCAAATGCATTCATCCCCAAAAAGGTACGTTTTGGACTGTGGCTTAAAGTGTTTTCCAAATGTCTTGACATTTCAAGCACTTCTTAAACAGGGTTGTTCAGGATAAATTTACTGTCCTGGAGTTCGTGCAAGTCAGATGCCATAATGCTTGGCTGTACTGGAGAGAGTAGTGGGGCTGAGCCGCCCTCCTATGGCTCTGAGACAGCAGCAGCAGCTGTACCATCTGCAGAATTGCCTTGTTAGCTCTGTTGTATTGAGGAACCCGTAAATATCTGGTGAGTCTATCTTGGTCCATCACTGCTGGCATGTGGAAGAGTTATGCTTTATAAATAATACATACATATAAAATAAAGACATCAGTACATGCAAGGCTAACCAAATCACCTGGACTGACAACTTGAGAAAAGCTCAGAAGGTCTTATGGATGACTTGCTCAGTGCATCGATGTAGATCAGCATCCAAAAGCTTCTTATGTATTGCTTACGAAGCTGATACGTGCAGTAAGGCCAGAACTGTCTGAATTGACCTCTGGCTCCCTGGATTAAAGTAGGAGATTAAAGGGAGAGGGAGCGTGAAACATATGATTCTTCTCACTGCCAACCTCGCTGTGACTGCTTGCTTGGCCAGGCGTTCTTGGATTTGCCCTTCGGAGCTGGACTGATGAATACTGGGTAAAACATTTGCGTGGTGCTATGCTACAGACAGAGGAGCTGAGTACTTTTGTGTGAAGTATTCCACTAATTATACAGACTTCCTCAGTGGCCAATGAAGTTGACCAAACCAGCTTGTCATTGCTGTTTATAGGACTCCTGAAATGAGGGACCATTTTATTTTTTTCCTCTCTACAAGTATTCTGCTTGCTAGAGAGGAATAGCTGTTAAAAGGTAATAAGGGATCTGTCCATTTTCCAACATTTTAAGTCACGCGTGTTGCATGATCTCCTTGATTTGAATTCCAATGTTAGGCCCACAGAATTCCCGATGTAAAGCTGACAAAATGACGAGTTAAAAAAGAAAGCACACACAAAATAGTGCAGCTTTTTTGTTTATATTTAATATTGCATTGCAGGATTTTCCGGTATTTTAAATGAAAAATATATGTAGTTAGTTCCATGTTGACAATGTCCTTGAGGATTTGACAGTGAGATTTTCCAGCAGTTGCTCTTCGTTAGAATCCTGGTGGTGTTTAATAAGGCAGCCGAACTGCTGGCACCTTCGGTTCTTGTTTGTTCTCCGAGGGCTCGGGGCTGCTGCAGTAAGCACATCGACCAGGGCTGATCATTACAAGGGCGTACGCCACCATGAATAAAAATGTCACACGTTTTCCCATCTCGCAGCGGTACAAAATGTCAGTCCTGTCAAACAGACATTGCAGGTAGCAGTGAGCAGTCAGTACAAATTGGGAAGCCGAATATTCCCCCAGCTTTCTGATATTCTTCATTTGAAGCAGAAGAAAAACAGTTGTTAACCTATTAGCTGTGATTTTAAACTCTGCTGAGATAGTGGATGGATAGACTTTAACACATGGGGATAAAAATATTCCTGGGGTCTGGGATTTTTTGCGATGTGCCTCTCCAACCATGTATGTTGAGAAACAGGCAAAATGAAAACAAACCGCTGCAAAATATACCTCATTTTGGTAGAACTCCTTTAGAAATGTGTACATCATCTCAGTGAAATTCTCTCTCAAATCCTTCCCTGTTTTATCTTGGTGAATAGTTCCAGAAAGAGAAAAAAAAAACCACCCACCTCCTTGCTGTTTTGCTAATAATCCACAAAGGGCAGGGTTCAGTGAGTTACAGGAGTTTTCTTTCATGGTCCTTTCATCATGCAGTGATATAACAGCCGATCCTGATTTATTCTCTTTCTGTAACAAGTTCAAGTTGTGTGCTTTCAGACTGAGGCACATCCTGCAGTGTAGAGTCTATGGGATATGTTATTTTTTGGGTGTCAGACTTGCTGTGGTACCACGAACACCCCTGAGTGCTCAGTTATCTGTCTAGGATTGAGGCACCATTATTGTCAACATAGGATTCTGCTGTCATTGCAGGGCCCAGGAAAATGTGGTGCAAAACATTAGGAGCAAAGGAGGTGAGAGAATATCAGAGAAACCACAGTGATGCTACTCGGTCCCTAAGGGATGAGGGGAGCAGGTAAAACAGGCTGCAGTGCTCTGCAAACACGTATCTCAAATAAATTTGCTTAGAAGTCCATTCTGTGAGTGGAAATGCCTTCCTCTGATATGCTCTTGGCACACAAAAGCGGTTTGTGCATTTCAGCTGGTGAATCGGTGCCAATTGCCCCAATCGGTGCCAATTGCCCCTGTACTCAAACGGCACCGATTGCTGAAGCAGGTTCTGAAAGGGAAGGCTCAGCACCAATACTCCTGTCAAAGCTCCTCAGGCACGGAGCAGTTGGAGAGGGGCTGGGCAGGATGCTCCGGGCTTGTGGATCCAGCCGCCTGCAGTGCGAGTCTGGGAAGCAGCTGAGGCCACACTACATGTAAACAAAATAAGAAGCAATGTGTGAGGCTTTTCTGAACCAGAATGACTCTAGAGTGAATTAAATATTTTGTGTTCTGGAGGCGTCTGTTTCCTGTGGGAAGAGCTGCTCGGGACAGAGAGCTTCGCCAGGCACCTGGGATCCGCGCCAGGTAAACAAGAGGCTGTTGACAAGTCAGCTCCTCTGGAAAATGTCAGGAGTCCTCAAACTGCAAAGTGTTGAATAACAGCAGTTTGATGCAGTTCGGGGGTTTTGTACAGTGTGTTGCAAGAACTGAGTGTGTAGATGGGAGGAGGTCAGGGTTTATTTTCAAATGTGCAGCAGATAAAAAGTGAAATAGAAGAGCTAAATGGTCACAATCTCAAATTGCATTGATATCATCTCTAGTGGGCTTTGTACTGCTTGTTTGTGTAGGATATGAACTTTCCTGTCACTGGAGCTAGGAAGCGATCAGAAGTCTTGACAGGTCTTGACCCCAGATACCACTACAAGTTAACTGCTACTACGTGATATTCCTTCCATCAACTTTGTACAAAAACACACGCTACTTTGGGGCACGGCCCAGATATCTATCTGCTCAACACTTACTGTATGCACCTATAAAAGGTATCCATCCATCTCAACATTCTTCCTTTTTATGTAATTGCTGACAAAAGAAATAAAATACTGTTCTGTTCTCCAGCCCAGGAGTTTATTATTTAAGCTGTGTGTTTTTAGAATAGCAATAATGATCCACAGTAGCGTACGTGACCTGTGGGTTTGGGGTTCTCTGTCCCTGGCACTCTAAGGGGTCTGTTTGCTTCATCCTGGGGAGCCATTTAACTGGGCAAGATATGATCCTGGTATCGTGCTCCTGCTTTCGTGGTTTTAGGAGAGATCTGCATCTGGTTAGTACCCTGCAAGTCCTAGATTTATGGCATGTTGTACATTATAATGTCTAATATTTTAAAAGTTATCTTGCAGACCAAAAATGATGGTTTTGTAATGTTTTCTCCAGTATGAAAACCCTAAATAGCTGTACCATGAACATTCTTGGGTGTATAGCAGCCGCTTGGAGGTGTGGGATCTGTAATTTTTAAGGAATGTTTTTGCAGTGTAAAAGTGATGTAAGAATTTTTTTCCTCCTGCATCTCATAGCTTAAACATCATTTGTGTGATAATTAGTAAAACAGTGCTGGATCTGCAGTCATAAAATGGGCTTTCTGCAAATATTCTGTCTGGTTGCTTCAGAAGTATTTAGAACAAGACAATTAAGAAAATATCTGGAGTAGAAAGGTGTGCTGGTAAACAGTTATTGGTAAGAAAGTGCTAATTTAGACATTTCTCTCCTTTATAGAAAAAAACTGTAGTATATACATTTAGGAGCATACCCAGAACAGCAATTTAGCAGCTTTTAGCAGTGTAGCCGTGTGCTGCTTTGCACCCATTCGTCCTTACAGCGCAGGTAATTAAGCTGATATTCCAACATAGCTTCCCCTACGGACCTTTCAAAAGCGACATGTTTTGCTGCATTAACAAATTAACTTCAAATCAGTGGCTTTTCCAGTAAATATAGTCTTCCTATAGTTTAATATACTTGCTTATCCCATTCTGGTGGCAGAAAGTAACATCAGCATTGAAAATGAAGCTCTGGTAGAGGACAAATAACTGCTGTTTCCTGGCAGACCTCCGCTTCGGTTCCTCCTTGCTGCTCTTTGCTGATTCTTTTCCATGCTTCTCAACACTGATTTAAACCACACTGTTCCCCTGGTCATGTTTAATGGACAGAACATGCTAGGCTTGTCTCACGCTTTTATTCGGATCTCCTTAGTGTGCAGAAAGGTACGTACAAGGCTTCGAAATGCACTTCATTTCTGGTAGCACTTGAGTGCATAAGATAAATTTGAATCCAAGTGTTGGATTTGACTCTGTTGTTGCAAGAACTGAAGTCAGCTCTTGGAGTTAACACAATGCCTGTTCAGAAGTCTGGGAGGCGCAGGAAGTTTCTACACCTTTGATCTTTTCCCAAAGCGCATTTGTCTCTGTCTTTGTTGTGGAAACACAAGGAATTATTTTTCATCAGAGATGAAAGCTTAATTGTATGTGATATTTAACTCTCAGCTGGAAAAAACTACTCTCGTGACAGGTTAAGGATGTGAAAGTATTAGCTCCTGCAGAGGAGCAGCTCACTGTCACTGAGCGGATCTGCCTGTAACCATCACCCAAAGAAAACGGCACGATGCCAGTAGCGTCAGGCCTTGGCTGCTCACGTGTGCTCCTGCTTTCCAAACCCCTCGCTGGTGGGTGCACCAAGTAACTGCTTGGAGATTTTGTGTCAGGAACGTGTTGTATTTCTGTGAAACTATTGCCTTCTGATAGTTTTTATGTGGTCTGCGTGGCATTGATCTGTCCTGCGGTACCTTTGCATTGACTGAACTCTGCTCTCGCTGAAGTTAAGTTCGGAAGAGCAGCGAGATGCATCAATGCCAAGGCCACCAGAACACTTAGTAAAAGAAGAGAGCTGGTCAGAGAAGGCTGCAGGTGTAACCCTACAGGAGCTTATGGTTTTACATTACGATAAAACAAGTCTGTCTAGATCTCAAATAATTTAGTAAAGAAATACTTCTTTAAAAGCCAATGTCGCTTTGCAATCCCCAAATAAAATGGAAGCTGAGGTAACTTCAGTAAGTGCAGGTAACTCGCGTGTATGTCACAGACCTTTAGAAATTCTGTGTTCTGTAGTCCTTGGTCCTGGAGCTGAGTAATTAAATGAGAATCACAGCTCATATTAAAGAAAAGAGGTTTTGACCCTCTTGAAATGAGAGAAAAATTGAAAGCAATGTGGGCTTACACATATCACTCAGACCAAAACGGAAAAAAAATATGTATACGTAGTTTTGAGTTCTAGGCCAACATCCTGATATTTTAAGGTCTGACATGTAATTGTTGCTCAATTAGGACTAACAGGAGTAAAATATTAGTGCTATGTGTGGTTTGGCTGCAGGCAAGGAGAGTGCAGTGAGCTGGCAGTGCGGCTGGAGCCCTCTGCATTGCACTGGAATGCGTGGTGCTCTTACTCCTGTGTGTACGCTGACCTAATACTTATATCGATAAAAATATCTGTCCAGATCTAAAATAATAATGGAAAAGAAATAGCACTCAAGGCAGTGCCAGCCATGCCGTGTGGGACGTGCTTCAATTTCGCACCTAAATAACCAACTGGAGAGTTTTCTAATGTAGCGATGTTCACAGTTTCTAGGTAATTAGAGAGAAAACAAAGGGAAGCATATATGCAGGAGGTATGAAAGATTTGAAAAAACAAATGAATAATAATTGTGTCTTGTTTTTCTGCATCGACAAGTGCTTCACCCAAGTTGCTGGGTAGTTAACAAATGTCTTTTAAGTAACCAGAAAAGTGCAGATTTCACGTTTTTCAGCTGTTCCATTATGCTTCTGAAACATAATGGAGAATAAGTATGCTGTGTCACATAGCAGAAGTGAAATATATTTTAAGATTGTACTCTCAGCCTGAGCAGGTGAGATGGGAAGATACGCAGCAGCAGAACTCAGCTTCTGTGACTGGATTGGGGAAGAAAGTGCAGGAGAGAAACAGCTCAGTAAGGCTAATGGCAGCCACCTCTGCTCACCACCCTGTCATTTCACTCTTTGTTCTCTTTGTTTTCATACTCGCTTTCTTGGAAAATACAGAGGGAAGCTATCGTATGGAATAATCCTGGCCTCAGCTCTTCATCCCAAGTGTCCTTTTTGATTTTCCACCCCAAAAAGCTCGGCCAAGTACCTACCTGTGTGCTGTCTGGTACTCCCTCCTTGAAACCACAAGTGAGGAGAAATCAAACAGTGTATGCAAAAGTATCAGTTAATGGGAAATTTGAAAGAAAACCTGAAGAGGTGCAAGAAGAGAATTAAAATTATGTGAAAAGGGGGGCTAAAGTTGTACTATGATGCTGTGTGAGGGTGGTTGAGAGAGAATGTCTGTCTAGAATAAAGACTGTGCTAGTAAGAAGTTGAGAATTGCCAAGATATAGATCTGGAATCCTTTTTGGAGAAAAATACAGTAATCTGCTTAAGCTTTCTTTTTTTGTCTGGAGAAGCTGGCTCCCGCTGCCAGGTCCTGTTCCTTCTCTGCGTGGCTGATGGGGTTTTCTCAGGAAGGTGCTGGGGGCAGCGATGCAGTCGTTGCCTGGTCAAGCAGGCGTTCCGAGGCATTCCCGGTGCCCCTCGCTGAGTGCTCGGCTTCTCTCTTGGAGCACCAACACACGTACACAAGCTGCTGCTGAAAGGATATCAACATGAATCTTGTTCTCAATGTCATAGTTGTACTTCAGGGTGGTTTTATTTAGACTCTTGTTACTTGTCAGTGGATTCTGTATCTGCAGACATACCTTGGGGTGCCATCCGCGTGAGCAGAGTCGTGCTACTGGCTCCGGCTAAAGCAACTGGACTGAAATAGCTCCAGTGCGGTTACGAAGCAATGAGTTTGCCAGCTGCTAATTTAAAAAACGAGGGACAAAAGTAGACATTTAATGTACTGTTCTGTGTTCATTAGAATGGTTGCTGATGGGGCTTTTCATTTTCTTTACAGTGACAGTAGATACTTTGCTCTAGGCAAGGCATTTAAACCTCCATCCAGTACCCTATCTAAATGTGTGCTCATCTTTAAGTGTATGAACATTTTAATAGACTTAGGGGTTTTTTTCCCCATGCTTTTAAATGTCTCTGCTGGTTTGAGACCTTAATGTAAGTTCTTACAAGCACTGAAATCACTCTGATGATTTTACTGAAAGCTTTTTTTGAATATCCTGCTTTGCAGGATTCTTTCCACTTGTACAAATGTTGTCTTGAACCCTTGGATCTGGAGGTCTGAGAATCCACCGTAAGCGTCTTTGTTGTCTCAGGAAATGTTAGATGCTCTGGTCCGGAGTGCTGATCATGCTGCCTTTGGTTTCACGTAAGATACGCCAACAGGCAGATACAGCCACGTCCTGTTGTGGCACTTGGTAGCTCATGAGATTGGTCACTGCCTTGGGGGAATTAAAAAAGAAAAATTGCATTTTCTGTGGGGAGTACAAGGTAAAGGTAAATCCTGGGTTGTCATCCACTCATATCATACTACTTTTGCCACGAAATCAGAGGTATTTTCATATGGGTGACTATTTAATTTAGTTTCCGCTTTGATACAGCAGCAAGGACTCCGTCCGCCCCGGCCACCGCCTCCAAAGCTACAGCGTTCGTCTAGGCCCGTGAGTAGCTGGTAGTTTTGTTTCACTGGCACAGATTAACACTGCCTGAACTACGCTCGCAGTAGCCTTACTAAACCTCGGTAGTTTGGATTGTCAGACTTTGCAAAAAGCAATGTGTGAATTGTGCTCCTCAACTCCCTTCTTCTCTGCTGCGGCACAGCCCTGGGACCTGCATTTGTTCTGCTTTTCTCTGGCGCGTCCTGCAGCTCTCGGTCAGTCCTGCAGGTAACCGATGCTGCTGTGCCAACGTTTGGTTTTCCTTGTGTGGTGGTTTCTTAAACAAAGCGTCTTGCTAGCCTGGCATAAGTTTTTAGCCAGTGAGCTTTTGAAGACTTGCACTAAACTCAAAGATGAAAGGAAGCAGAAGTCTGAAGAGAAAGTATTTATTCTCTGCAAGAGGAATTGTTTATCCTCTGCAAGTTATGCTTTAAATTAATTCGAGATGCTCAGTTTTCGTCATGGAATAGTGAATGCACATGAAGGAAGTGAAGTCTGTATTGGGGCAGTAGACCGTAAGTACCACGTTAGGGGTGATATTCACATATACTTTATGTTCATTTAAAATGCAAGATGGGACTCGCGTAGCATTACGTAATATTAAAGATGCAGGTAGAGTGTGCTGGCCAGGGAAAACGACTTCCATAGGAGAACTACACAGAAATCATTCTCAGTGCGATACCTGCTCTCTTTTGGGCAGGGATACCTCATCTCAGCAGTTTTCATTCGAAACGCTACCCGTAGGACAATTGCTATATGTTAATTGTGCCAGATGACACTAAAACTGGAGGCTGTGCTGCTCCTGCACCAGAGATGATTTTTTTTTAGTAGCCCAGGAAAGTGGTATCAAGTGTAGAAGGGAAGATGGCTTTTGCAAGAGCCTCAGAAGAGATCTATTTCTATTCAGGACTTTTGCTTTATAAATGTAATTCCCCCAGAAGGCAAATCCATTTTACTCCGTGCTTCCTTGAACATACATGTACATGCATAAAAAAGAGAGAGATGCAAGTTTTCAAATCTAACCTTGCTAAAAATACGTTTTGGATGAGCAGGCAACTGGTTAACAAGTGCACTTGGGTGCGTGTCAACTTTTAATCTTGGTGCATGTTCTTACATCACACTTCAATAGCATGTGTTTGTTTTCCTCCTTCTACTTAACTCTAGGTGTTTAGCTTAACAGAGTTGTTTTATTGGATTCCTGCTCTGAAAATTTCTGTTTTCTGTGTTTAAAAGGTAGCGTTGACTATGCTTATGTGTGTTCTTTGAAATGTAATTGATGTGAGAGTCCCTCCCAGATGCGTTACACTGGGAACAAACTTTCCCTGGTGCTGTGGGGCTCCCGTCGTGCTTCAGAGCCCTCTTGGTTTGTGTTTGGCAGGTGCACGAGGGCACAGTGCGATTCCTCTGTACAGAAGTTGCGAAACAGTATTGTTCAGATCGAGTAATTTATTACATCAAAATCTGGCTAAGAGTGTTTAATCTCCCAGCTGTAGTGCATTAATAGTCCTCACTAGAATGGGTTTGTGTCAACTGTCTTTGCTCCCAATGTGATTGATAAAAGGTTGGAAATGTAATAATAAAAGCTCCTGTTGCATTCATCTCGCTGTGTCAAGAAGTGGAACAGAAATGCTTCATTCATCAAGCAGAAATTCAAGATAAATGTAAATTATAATAATCATTCCAAAAAAATATGCTTGTACCAAATATACATAAATTTGTTGTTGTTCAGAACTGTTATTTGGCTTTTAATAGTTGGAACACATATTTGTGTGTGTAAATAATACTTTGTGCAGGCTGCTTTTTCCCCTCTCTTAGTCTTGGCACATAGTGGAGAGGTGGGTATTGGCAAGGCGTTTATCCCAGCCTTTCAGAGCAAGCGCTGGGTGAGGAGTCCAGGTCCCTCTGCTTTCCCAACCAATTCCACGTAATGCAATTCCTGAGAAACACTCACTGTTTTCAGGATGTATCTGTGATGAAGAGGAATCCATGGCACTGGTCCTTACAGTCTGAGTCGTTACTGATGATAAAAACAAAAACACAGACCAAAGAGAGGTTAAGGAAGCAGAACAGCGATGTTCTTTACATTCTGCTGTTTTGGAAATGAGTCCTGGTGGTATTATGAAAGAGGGAAGGTTGTTGCTTATAATTAATAGAGATCTGTTTGGATTAATAGTGGCTGTTTGGAAACTTCATTCAATTAGAAAAAGTTAAAATATAATAATTATGCATAAAGTTGATGGGGACAGTAATAAGCACATTTAACCCTTCCATACTGGGTGTTTACCTTTATTCTGTTGGCTGTTTGCTCATGTAATTGTATTTTCTTCACGATTTTGCGTATGATAAGCATTTAACCTTGCCTGTTTGGCTACATAAGGCTCAAGATCCAGCAAGGAATTGGCATGATTCCTGGCTTCTCCTTGCAGTCCCCCTGAACAATGCTCTGAATCCTGCCTGGCATGTCACCCTGCGCTCTGCTGGTCTGGTGGCCCCTGGAGCCATCTGAACTCTCATCTCTGTCCCTCATCGCTCCCCCGGGGCGCCACCCAAAAGGTGAAAGTGTTCACAGCGTGATGACAAGCCAGCTTTGCACATTATCTTCCAGCTCAGATTTAATTAAACAGGTTTCTTTTTTCCTCTCTTTTTCTCTTTCTCCTTCTTGCTCTCTTCTCCCCCCAGTTCCTCTTGCTTCTCTCCCCCCGCTCTTGCACGCTCTCGCTCTCTCTTGCTTTTTCTCTCTCTCTGTTTTATCAACCCTAATGAAGCAGTATTCTTCATCGATCCTGCTGATTGCCAGCCCATTCCTTTTGTTTGTTGGCACCGAGCCATTCAGCTGCACTCTGACAGCTCAGCTCGTCTAATTAGCTCTGTTGTTCTTTTCCCCATGTTTCACCACGTTGCAAGTTCAGTCGAAGTTGCCACAAACTTAATCCTTCCATTCCTGCCATAAATTCACATTCTTAAGCCGTCTTTATTGTGAAGAGGAGCAGCCCTGTGTGGGGACTGATCTTCAAGACCTTAACATCTGACCTCTTTATAAGCCCTTTTTCCTAAGAAACAGTGGCGATACATCTCTGGGTTTCTTCATCATATCTGCTGTGCACCGTTGCCTTTGAAATGAAAATGCTCGACCGTAATCCCGCTGTCTTCTGCATAGCGTAGTGGGGTGCGGAACCACTGCCCGCAATGCGGGGCTTTCTCCTGGCAGGAAAACTCGAGGCGTATGTGCCTGGGGAAGAGAAACCGACCCCAACAAATAGTCATTTTGAAACCCAAACAAGCAAACCTTGCAGAGGTGGGAGGAAATCCAGGTCTATTCTATCACTGCAAAGAAATTTCTTGGCCATCCAAAGAGCCCTTGGGTGTAGGCCGAGATAGTGTTCACGTGTCCTTATTCCTTCCCATGAAGTAAAGCTTGTTTGCTTGCAGAGTTAATGCAAGTAGCTTGATTTCTGACTGTTAGAAGGTGACAGATATGTTATTTAAGATGGGATTTGCAGCATCATCTTCCACTGAAAGGCTTTGGGTTTTAATACAGGCAACAAAAGACACACTAAGGTAACACCAGGCGTGCTGATGGTAATACCTCTGGCCAGGGCTTCTGTTCAGCTGCTGAAAGGAAGTAAATTTTTAATACAAATAAGTTATGGTTTTGTGTTATCACATTTATTCTAAGTGCAAGTTTTTCAGCGCTCCCTTGCACAGAAGTCTTCCCTGGAGAAGATGGGTTCCTATGAAGCAGGGGACAAAAGGATCGTCATGTCAGAGCTGAACTCGGCTTTCCAATATATAACGTACAGCAGCATGCAGGATTTTCCACTCCATCAACTGACTGTACAGGGGGAAGCTTGCTTTTAGGGAGCCTTTTATCAGAGGTTTAGCCTGTCCCATTCAGTGGAACAAGTTTTCATTGCTTTGCTAATAGCTAAGTTGGTGATAAGCACGTTTCACCTGCTAATCAAAAAACCATGTTTTTTTTTTATCCTTCAACAAGTTGTGGGTCCTTGTAGTTTATATTCCTGCTTCGTATTCTTTTGTATCTCTGTATTCACTTGTAACGTTGTTGTGGCACAAGAAATATTGAAGTTTAATAATCTGAATGGAAGATAGCTTTAAGATAATGGTGGTTGTGTGTATTTTGTTCTTTATGTCTGCTGTTTGATCACCTTGAAGTATTTGATGAAACGTCTCCCGTGTGCATATAACAGGTCCGCCCGCCAAGACCTCATGTCGTTAAGAGACCCAAGAGCAACATCGCTGTGGAAGGACGAAGGACTTCGGTTTCTAGTCCAGAACAGTAAGTACTTTGCTGCGCTGCGTCAGATCAGAACTGGAACTGGCCAAAGGAGAAATTAAAAAACACCACAGAATAATGTGTTTTTTCAACTAACAAAAAGATGAGGGGGTTGATTTTTGGAGCATTTTCGAAAAAGTGTGAAAAAGCAAGAAACCAAAGTTTACACGTTGGAAAGTTCTGGTTTGCCAATTAGACGTAATCCAATCAGCCTTTTTAGGGAAAGTTTCGAGGTTTTGGAGATTTTTAAATTTCTTTGTTGTTTTGTTTTGAACTCTGCTTTAAATGGAAATGTGGCTCGAGTAGGGTCATCCCTGCCTGATGCTCCAGAGGGAGCAGCCGAGCAGTGAGGTGAGAGCAGCAGGCAGCCAGTGTACATTTTCCACGGCACGTGGCAAGTTTTAACCAATATTGCCTGCATGTGGACCATCAAACAGTGAGTGGAGTAGCACTTTCCAAATGTCCAGCATTGCATCAGTGCAGCCTGAGCATGGAATTCACTCTGGGACGACTCACAGACAGCAAGCAAGGGACTCAGGGCTGAAGGATGGTGGCACTCAAGGTGTGTGGTTCAGTGGTGGGGTTGGCAGTGTTAGGTTAAGGGTTGCACTGAATGATCTTTAAGGTCTTTTCCAACCAAAATGGTTCTGTGATGTAATCCCTGGCAGAGGTTTCCTTGTCATTCGTCTCTCCCTGCAGCACAAAGTCGTTGCTGGTCATGGCCACCCGGCTTGTGGCTCTGTTGTCAGTAACATGAAATGCTTTAGCTGATGCCCAGGATTGTCTGCTGTATCTAAAAATTCCTTCAAAAGAGGAATAGTCGGTTTCTTTAAGCACATCCCCATGTGTCCCAGTTCCCTGTTGCCACTGCTTGAGGGAGAGAGAGAGGTGGAGGCTCTCTCCCTGCCCCCAAAGTTAAGAGTGTTGGTCACCTTTTCGTGGCTGCTCATGGATGGGGAGATGCCCCAGCTTGTAGCTAAAATGAAGGGTCACTTCTACATCCTACAGGATTATTTACTGTTTTATAGTGGAAGTTGGTTGCCCTCTTGTGGAGTGAATTGCAAATCCTGGGAACAAGCCTGTGCTGTTGCAGGGGGCTGGCTGGTCCCACACAAAGGTGACAGGAATCATTAAAAGCTTTTTCTTAGTGTTTTATATGATGGCTTATTGCATGTAGGTGAAGGATAATTGGGTCAATTTAACCATTATCTGTGTTTTGTATGAAGGATCATGTGTATTTGGATTCAAAAGCTGCCTGGCATTCCGGTGTGCCTTGCTGCTAACCAGTATTGCCAATTCTTGCCGTATCAGAACAGAAATAAACACGAGTGATAAACATGATACTTATACTAATATATTATATCATGATTAGTATTTATTAGGTTTTTTTTATTATTTACTGATTGCTTTTCACTTTAGTGACTCTTTACAATTCAGCTGCTTTCACAGACTAAACTAGGGACTTTATTTTCTGAAAACCATTAACAGTAATCTACAAAAGTCAAAGCAGATGCTCTGTAGCTGTAAGCCGGGTTATTTTTCTTCATGAGCATTTTACTGATAGATTTTTCCATCTTTTCAATGTGGGAGAAACCCAGGTAGTGTCGCTAATGCCCCTGGCCCTTGCTCTACAGCACCAGCTGTGGTCTCCTCCTGGTGTCTGCCAGCTCCTGTGTTTTATCCAGTTCAGATGCGGTGTCACAGCAGGAACTGATGTCTTTTCATTCTTTCCTGTCACCAGCTTCAGGGGCCAAACAAACTCTGTCAACTACTTCCAGGCAGTTAATTGTGGAATATTGTGCTCCACCAGATGTCCTGTAAGGCATCTTGTTCAAGTGTTTTACTCTAACTAGTTAGGATGGGGGGAGATGGGACACACGACTCTGCTGACACTGATGCTTCAGTTGTGATTTCGGAAGTACAAGTGGAGGAAATATCTATTTGCATGCTTACTAAAGCTCAGGTAACCGGCTTACCTAAGCTATAACTTGAGGTGGCTTCCTTTGAGACAGGTAATGACTCTAATTCTGGTCTTTTTCCTTACTACTGATCTCAAAATGACCATTTGACTAAAGGAGAAATATTTTTTTAAATAGTAGTTCCAGATATGGTTTTCATCACAATTTTCATGGCTTTCTTTTTTCTGTCCTGGTAAGCAGTGATCTTCCTTTGTTGTTGTGAAATTAAAACAGAAATCCAAGTCTTGTCTCTTTAAAAAAATACACGTTGTTTCCCCTCTTGGATAATACTGAAATGAATGAAACCACCACACTGCGCATGGTCACTCGTGTTGCTCAGCAGTGTTGGGGGGGCCCTTGTTGCAGATCAGAGATTCCCTGAAAGCAGCAGCAGGGTTGGCAGGGTGCTTTTCTTAAACTGAACTTAACCAAAATAGCTTAATGGCACTGGTTCCAGCACAAAGTCTGCACCTGTGACTTCTCCCAGGTGCTCGTGCGTGGGACGTGTTTGTGAGGAGGAGCTCCTGTTCACACAGAGTTTCTCTCTTGAACGCCAACACTAGCTTTTGGTATCGAGTGATTGCATGAAGGCTTTAGAGACTTTCCCCAGCGTATGTGAGCCGTGAGCTCAGGCTGTGGCTTTGCGTCCTCGCTCCACCTGCTGCAGACGGGATCCCGAGGGCCGTGGGCACCCAGGGGGCTCCTGCCGCAGGGCCCTCTCTCTCCCGTTTGCCGCGTCACCGACAAGTAACCGTTCTGTCAACGTCCCCTCAGTTGTCCCATGGATTTCAGCATTGCTTATGAGATTAGGAAATCTGTATCTATGGTTACATAAATCAATTTTTTTAATATCTATAAAAGAAAACCTTTTGGGGAGGGGTACATGTGCTCATTTTCTAATCAATCTTCAGTTAAAATACAGGAATACAAGTCAAACACCCGAGATTCTTGCTAATGGCTGTTGTTTAATCATTATCTTTGGAAGAGCTGGGGAAGAGCTATTGTTTCCCCTATCAAAATTTTCAGCAGTTTTTTCTATTTCAGTAGAAAGTTTTGGGGTTTATTTTCAATCTTATCAATAATTCAAGGTTTTTGATGTTTGAGTCTTCACAATTTGTCATTAAATCCAAACTCTATGATTTTTTAAAAGTACTTTTTTAGTTATAAGAAAGAATTTCTAGCCAAGAGCTCAGAAAATGCTGGATTACCACCTGGGGCAATCCTAGACACGTGGGACCTGCCTCCTTAAACACAAATTAGTTGTTCACAGAAATAAGATGTTGCATTTTTAACAGATAGGCAGTTTTTTGAGAGCTCTCTTTTACAGCGCAGCAAGATTTCCTATTAAATGTAGAATAGGCTTCCAGAGGGCTCTGGGATCCGTCTTCTCTAAGTACCGACTAGCTGGCTTCCAGGGCATGCAGAGTGGGAGGAAATTAAAATAGGAAATCAGAGGGTCGGGCTCACAATTAACAGCATGTCAAAAGGCTCTCGGGCTGGCTAAACCCGTGGCAGTGCTGCAGCAGTTCATTATGGCTTTCCAGAAGTCGTGTAGGACTTTGCAGAGAAGCTAATGGCTTTCTCTTCTACCGTATGAATGAAAATGGGCTGCAGAGCAATAACAGGTTATTACGCTGAATTCAGTACGAAGTCAGCGTGATGGCTGTGTTAAATGATATGGGCTCATAAAGCACATTAAATTCCAGTTACTGTCACCAGGCTCTCGGAGCTCTGCCACGCCAAATTTGTTTATGGTAAAGGTTTTCCACGGCATCGCCGCGAGCAGCAATCTCTGCTCAGGAAGAAAGCGAAGCCAGCGAGTGCCTGTCTGAGCAAGGGTGGATGGAATCAGAAAGGACGTAGTGCAGGTTCTAGCAAACACAACTCGCTTTGTCTGCTTTGATTCCTCTGCCTTGGGGAAACCAGCGTAGAGGGAGCTGGATGCAGTGAGGGTGGGTCAAGAGGGCCCCGCAAAGGGACAGCAAATGGGGAAGAAACATAGGGAGCGCCGTTGGGATTTGATGCTAAACAAGAACCGTAGGACAAGGCAGGCAGGGCTGCCCTTTGGGAACCCCGATCTTCCTGGATCACCCTCTTTCCAGTGTGACTGTTTACAAGAGACTTTAATTTGGGGGTTGTTTCTGCTGCCTGCCAAGTGCATGCAGCTTGGCTTGTAAGGACAGAGGAGATCCACAGGGAGATGGTCCTTTGCACTGAGATCCACAGGGAGATGGTCCTTCGCACTGAGATCCACAGGGAGATGGTCCTTCGCACCAAGAGAAGAGTCAAAAATGGGAAACGGCTTTGTAAGATCTGATGTCCAGAGCAAGCAGAGGTGCCATCCACCTTCTTCCCACTTCAGATTTTTCATTCATATCTCCAGCTCTGTCGAGAATTTGTATGAAGTTCACCAACGCTGTGAAACGATGAGTTGCTGCCCTTGGTGGGAGCAGCCATCGCAGCTCTTGGGTTTGTCGTCTGGTTGGGTGACTTGCAGTATGAATTGTTCTGTTGTTTTAATTTCAAATAGCCTTCATGTGAATGGTTTTGCTTTTCTGGACATGCTCTGCTCCCGAGGACATTCCCAGTGTACAAAGTGGTACTTCAAAAACCAAATGGAGAGTTTAAGATGTTTGTTAGCTCCCACTCGGGTGCAGAGAGTATTCAGCACATGCAGGAAGGAATTCCAGCGATAGGTCTGTGCTTTGTTCGGATTGAATAGGCACCGGGTAATCCCCTCGGTCCCAAGTCTCTTATTTCATACCAGCAAGAAAAAGCCCGTGCGTCCAAATCCCTCATTCTCTTCATTTTACTGTCTAAGAGGGACAAATTCCTTAATTCCCTAGAGCTGATGTGTAGCTGTTCTTTAAAAAACACATTAATAAAACTCAAAATCCTCCCTCAAATTTGGGAACCATTTTTAGGAGAATAATGACAAGTCCATACTGCCCCTTTGTGCCAAATCTGTATAATCAGGAAAATAAAACACGGTTAATAAAATACACACGTTTAATTTTCTCATAACCAAAATATCTTTTAAAATTATTACAGAGTTCTCCTTATTAATTCCCCCTTCCCGTACTTGCATTTTCCGTATATTTTTTTTTTTCTATCTCAAGTACATTTAGGTGTCAATTAAATTTGAAATATCTACATTTGTCAGCATTTCATTTTTGGCCAGCGTGATGTGCTGCTGATTTGTCCGTGCATCCTGACACATGAAAAAAGCTCCCGAGATGCAGATCTTCCTCATTAAAAAAGAAGCCCACACTATCATAATGGGACGCGGAGCCACGGAGCGCATCCCCGGCTTTATCGCGCCGTGTTTCTGACATGATATTTAAAAAGGAACAGCCACGGCTGTCAGCGCTGTCATCTGCCGCTGCTAACCGGAGACGTGTTAAACTAAACATTAGAAAGAGATCAGCAAGTCATCTGCATGGTAACTCAGCGAAGAGATTAGGTAGGCAGGAGCCGGCGCAGTCATGTGGAGATGATGAGGGTTGGAGCTGTGACGGACACCTTTCTTCCCGCTCCGCGAGCCGCAGCGCCCGCCGTGCGGCGGCTGCCGGTGACCTGCCTGCCGACAGCTCTTTGTGTGCAGGAGCTGGCGAGGGGCGGCTGGCAGCCGGCAGGAGAGTCGCCCAGCTGGGTTAATGAGGGAATACGCACCTTGGGGGGATTCTACTGCCTCGAGCTAATAAAAAATTTAAACTTGGACAGTTTTAGATGGTTCGTCCCTTATCTCGGACCAAACCCTCTAACAGAGCACACCAACAGCGGAACTCGAGCGCGTTCTTTTCTCTAATTCCCTCTTTCATTTAAGGATTCCAGCAGCAGCAGCAAACCCAGCACAGATTAACTTGTGTGTATTTAATCATGTTCACACTGAGGTGCAGCTGATGATCTGGCCGACCGGATCCTGTCTCGTTTCTCCATAGTTTGTTCCCAGTTTACTGAGCGGGTGCGAGCAGACGCGGTGGGTTTGACTTCAGTGAGGTCTGAAGGCAAACAAAAGGTGTCAGAGGCAGCACCGGAGGGGCAACTGCACCCACACGGTGGTTAAATGCAGCTACCAAACATTTTGTGTGTTGGCAGGAGATGTGGAAATCCATATCGTTCTTGATTTCTGGGAATGATTTTAGATTTTCTGGAAGGACGTTAAATGGTGATCTACTCTCCTAAGACAAAGAGAGGTGTGTGTAAGTTCAAAAAAGAAGTATTTTGATTTCAGATTTATTTTAGGTGGAGTCTTTCGTTAAGCTCAATTGAAATTTTTGGATAATAGTCCCTTTCTTAAAAAAAAAAAAGGAAGGGGGGAATAAAGTTAAAAAAATGTTATAGGAATTTTTTCCTCCTGCAGCAGCACCACCTGACTTTCCCAGGGTGCCTGTGATATCAGGAGAGAGGCAACAGCTGTAATTGGAGCCCTGCAAACGATGATTTAACACTGTCGGCTGCATCCACTGCTATTTTAGACTTTTTATTAATTAGCTCTGTCCTGATTGTGAACAAACTGCAGCAGCTCGGGCCCCCTTGAGCTGTTGGTCGCAGTGTCCAAATTCTCTTTTTCTGACCTATTCCTGTAGACTGATTTTCATAACTTTATCACGTAGTTATTTAGTGATTTGAGACCAGAGAAGTAACGGAGCGAAGGCTGGTGGTGAGTCCTCGTGCTGCTGAGGGTAGCAGGTTAGAATGTCTGTGCTATAAAGGCAACAGATGAAATCCCTTCTCTTTTCCTTCATGCTTTTGGTCCTGATTGCAGCCTATCCTTGTCTAATCTGTAGTCACGTAGGGCTGTTGTACCTCTGCGTTGCTGCACGATGCCGGCAGCGTAGGGCCCCGTCCTTTGTGCCACACGATGGGCCTGATTCCGCTTACATGGAAACGGCAAATTGTATTCTGACCTCAGCGACAGCAAACTCCGTCTCCCCGTCTCAGTCGGGAGCTGTTCTGTGTCAATCACGACCTACGCTTTGATTCGCTACAACAACGAGGATATTATCAGTGATGTGTGGGTGATAAAAGTAAGGTGTTTGGGAAGAGACTTTATTTGGATGGCAAAAAATTGTCCTGGTGGTTTCTCTTCTGTTGTTCTAGTGATGTGGGGGAGAAAGGAAAGCCCTGTGCTCTCCGGCACATCCATCAATGCATCGGGTGTGAGTGCAGGTTCGGGAACCCTTCCTAGCCGGTGGCACCCTCGACGTTTTTAGGAGAACTGAATTTTCTGCCCTAAAAGCAGAGCTCAACTGGTCCCACTGAGCTCCATGGTGGGAGTCAGGCACGCTCCGAAATGATTTAGAGCCTAATCACTTGGTTTCTCTCTGCTCTGGAGCTTTGAATGTAATAACTCGATAATTTCCTTTTCTTTTCCTGTTTCCCCCAGCCTGGTAAAGCCCATGCGCCACTATACGGTCTTCCTCTCTGAGGACTCTTCTGATGATGAATTTCAGCAGCAAGAGGATCCTGTCTCTGCCTTCTCTGAAAACTTTTTCTTCTCTGCTCCTTTCGAATGGTCTAGCCTTTACTCTTTCATTGTATTCATTCAGTCTTCGGACAGCGGGGTTGCGTTGTCAGGGTGCCTGCTCCTGTACTCGGAACTTGGGAAATGCTCCCGTGCTCTGTCTGGTGCTCGATGAATGTTCAGCATTTCTCCTGCTTGTTTGTACTGCGAGTTACCAGCATGCAAACACCCGCTCCTGCATGAAACGCTCTGCAGCGACACAGCTTATGGTTTGATAGCGACTCGAGCTCTGCGGGACGTCACCCTTCTGCTCGCCCTTGTTCCGATGTGCTGCTTGTGTCCCTGTCCAAACCCTCTGCCGTTCTTCCTGGAGCAGTGCTGGTTGTGCTTTTGGATTGTCCCGTGAGCCTGATTTCCGTGCGGTTATTGGCTTTTTCTTGTTTCCTTTGCTCAGTCCCAGTCTCTCTGTTCAAGCACCCCATCCCCAGTGGCTCTGGAAGTCTCCACGCCGCCTTCCAAGGGCTTTTGACTTGAAATTACACGAGAAACTGCAAGCAGCTCGCTGGGTTTACTCGCTGGGTTATTTGCGTCCAACTTTTTAATTTGTGACTTGCCGTGAGTTCCCGGATCTCTGTAAGTGAGCTCTGAAACACGGTGCTGAGCAGCGCGGCCCCTCGCAGCGACCAGTCCCCGAGGACGAGCTGCTGAGCCCTGGCCATGGGGTTCTGCCGCTCGGCCGTGTCGGGGAAGCGCTGCTGCCCGCCAGCTCCTGCGGCTTTGGGATGGGAGGAGGGATTCGGCTGGACCTGACCGGGTGTTGGAACCTTCCAGCCCTGCGGGGCAGCCTTGAGCGAAGGCCTCACTGGCTGCCGTCCAGAGGGTTTGTTCTTTGCTAACCTCACCTGCCTGGGAGTCCGAGGGGTAGAAAAGGAGACAAACTGCACAGAACGGCACAAATTCTTTTAACAAATGCAGAGCCTGTAGGAAGAGGTGCCCGGATCCTGTGAGCTGATGGTTCCAAACCCTGTGTGGTGCTGGATCCGGGCAGCTCCGGGTGCTGCGCGATAGATGCCCAGTCACCCCTGTCACCTGGAGCCCTGGAGCTGCAGGATGAGGCCACCAGGCTGGCAGTGGAGCCTCCAGTGTCTGATCTTCATTGTGTGATGCAGAAGGCGGGTGCAGAGTGACCGGGCAGGGGGTGGTGGCCGCGGTTGGGCACGCGGAGAGGGAGCCGCAGGTTCAGCAGCAAAGGGCCAGAGAGCAGCTCCCAGGCTGCTGCAAGGGTTTGTTTGCAGAATGCTGCTGGGGGGTTTTGCAGGTGATCTAACATTTAGCTGGTGAGCACATAGTGTGCGGGAGGCTAGAGTTGTGGCTGAGATGTGCAAGACCCCCCTCATCTTAAAGCCACAAACCATCCACTGTCCCTCTTGTTCTGGCATCATTACATTCCGGTGTCGCCAGCAGAATCCCTGCTGTTTGTGCCGATGAATGAAGTCCTGGTTTTAAATTTGCACGATATAGATGTAGTACAATAAAATATGAAAAGAGGAGGAGGGTTCTTCCATAGGATGTGTTTTTGCAGGTCTCACAAATATTTTCCTTTAATTGAAACTTTGTTTAAATGCCACGGTACAACCGTCTGCCAGTCAAACGCCAGTCACGGCAGCTCCGTGTGGCACTTGGCTCTTAATTGGCTGCACATTATGCTGCTGCGCTCTGCACGCTCCGCCCGGATGCAAATCTGCTGGGCTTCGGGTTTTTGCTGAGGTGCATGCAGGGTGCATCCTGCTAACTCAGCCTCGGCTGCAAATGTAAAATAGGTGTCTCCATAATGGATTGTGTTGTTTCTCCCGAAGATGACACCGGTGTAATCATCAGATCTGTGCAGAGTGATCCCAATTATTGCAGGGAAACACTGAATTCCATTCAGTGCCGAGTTAGCGCCTGCGGGACTCGGGGCGCTGGGCAGCTTCTCGTGTAAAGGGACCGAGCCGAGGAGCAGGTCTGTGTGCGGGGCAGGGCAGGGGGCCCAGAGCAGAGCTGGTGTCTGTTAGTGCTGCCCCAGAGCCCCTCCTCAGCCCAGCCTGTCTGTCCCTGCATGCTCACAGCTTTCCTCGCAGTATTTCACCTTTCCTTTCTGCAACCACCGAGTGTCTTTGTGAGTCCTCCGTCCCGGTCACTCTGCTCGCATGCGTGCTCTTCCCAGGGCAACGTCTGCTGTGTTTTGCCACCCAAAAGAGTTTGTAAAGCCATCCAGCTCCTTCGTGAATACTTGTTTTAAAACAAAACATTAGGAAGACAGTCATTTGCTGCATGATTTTTGTTTCTCTCCCAGGCCTCAGCCATACCGGGCTCTGAGGGAATCGGACAGTGCTGATGGGGAAGAGGCGGTCAGTCCAGAAAAACCAAAGGAGCCTCTGCCTCCGAGCCCTCTGCTCTCCAGCAAGGCCACAGACGTCAACATCCTTGAAGATATTTTCCCTAATCTAGAAGTAGAAGCACAGCCTCAGCCTCTCAGCCAAGCGAAGAGCCTGGAAGACCTGCGGACTCCCAAAGAGGAGGGAGATGAGCGGTGCTCCTTCGACTACCAGGTTTGCACAGGGCTCCGTGTTGGCCGGGGGGTGGCACAGAATGGGTGACCGTCCTCTATTGTTCTCTGAGGAATGTGCTCCTGTTATCGGGTAGATGCATCCATTTTCCAGACATTTGCCCATGGATTTCTAAGTCCCTTCTGAATGAAGAAATCATTGGAATGGGACTCGGTTACAAGATGGTAGCTGTTTCCACTAAATGCGCAGCCTGTTCTGCTAAAGAAGGAAACATTTGCCCTGTTCCTCAGAGCCCGTTTTGTCCACTGGCTGCCTCACAGAGCTCTCTTTGAAGCTGATGCTCCACAGTGAGAAATAACACCTGGGAACTTTCAGGTCCCCTCCAAACCGCATGGTTTTTGAATGATGTTCTTTTAATCTGACCATTTTGGTCCAGGCATCATCTGAACAATCTCTGTTATAGGAGAGAGGTTCTTTATGAAGAACTTCACTGAAAATACGCAGCCTAGGAAGTGTGAAACTGAAGCAGAGTCTGAGATCTTTACATGACATGAAAGAAAATATTGCTATTTCTACCTTATAATAATATTTAATTTAGTGTTATATCCAGCTATCTCATTTGACAGCTTTCTCCATACAGCAATTA
Source organism: Clamator glandarius (assembly GCA_033459285.1). NCBI lineage: Eukaryota > Metazoa > Chordata > Aves > Cuculiformes > Cuculidae > Clamator > Clamator glandarius. The sequence continues at coordinate 1,337,406 of JAUNZM010000434.1, read as the reverse complement.
AGGCTTGGAGTTTCTGTGCCTTAGACGCAGGTCTGTGCTCCTGACTTGGCTAACGACAAATGCCACAACGTGTCACAGCTGAACAACTCGTTAGAGGCAGAGCTTGAATTAAAACCTTGGAATCCTGCTTCTGCTTTCCTATCTGTCCTCCCAGGCCGCATGCTGTTGACCCTCTCCCACTCAGCTCAGCAGCTCCATGTCACGAGGAGATCAAGAAAGGTAAACATTTATTATGCTTTCTTGCAGAGAATGGATCTCAGCGTGTCTGAGAGGAACAGGATTGTGCCGACCATGAAGCTGTCCCACCCTTACAACAAGCTGTGGAGTATGGGTCATGACGACATGGCTATTCCCTGCAAGTATTCCCAAAGCTCACCAGAGCGGCCCCTGACGGCACTTGGTAACGAGCCGCCGGTCACAAGGAGACCCTGGAGCAAAGACAGCATTCTGGCTCCCGCAGAAAAGGATGAATCGAGTCCTGCCATTCAAGGGAACATCACCATTCCTAGGCCGCAAGGAAGAAAGACTCCTGAACTGGGGATAGTGCCACCACCACCAGCACCCAGAGCTTCCAAGCATCAGACTCCAACCGGGCCATCAGAAATTCTCACCGCCCACGGTACAGGACGTAGCCATTTGGTTTCAGATCTTCTCCCAGAGCCCTTTGGAGCTGGCAGTGCATCCTTAGACCCTGAAATGCAGCAGTCTGCAAATTATGCCTCTCGTCCATCTCAGCTTCTGTCCAGTGCTCCCAGCACTGCTGAGATGCTCCAGCCTGTCAAAGTGAAGACGGAGAACACAAGTAACGAAAGCGACTACCTTCTTAATCTGCTGGATCCATTAAAAACAGCCAGCTGGCAGAGCAGTGGCCCGCAGCAAGGTCCCCGCAGCCTGCAAAGCGCAGCCACTCCACCCCCAGCAGCCACCTTTCCCTCAGTGCCAGGTGACTTTGTGCCTCCGGCTGCACCATTTGTCCAGCCCCTGGGTTACCCTTCCTCGGTCCCACCGCCTTTTTTACAGCCATCTCCTAACCCATTTACACACACAGTGCCAGGAGCCCTTTCGGTCTCTCTAGTGAGACCCCCAAGGGGCTCTTTCACCCCCTCGTTAGGTCACGCTTACAGCTCTAGCTTCATCACACCTAGTTCTAGCTTCTACCCACCGCAAAGACCTCAACCAACCATGACAACGCTATCCATGCCAAACCTCTTTAGCCAGGCTCCGGCTGTGCCGCCAGCCAGCTCCGTGCTGCTGCAGCACCACGTTCCTTCTCCAACCAGCTCTCTGCAGCCGGCGTCTTTAAGTGGTCCTTCTAAAACCAGAACATTGCAGCTGGGCCAGTCCAGCTCAAAGGTAGATCCCAAACTCTCTCTCCTGTCTACTGAACCCCCTTTGATCCCTTCAAGGCCAGCCAAGGGCTTGGAGCCAGTGTTACTGTCCTCAAAATGTGAGGAGATGAAAGATCCGTTTGAAGATTTATTAAAGAAGACGAGGCAAGATGTGTCATCCACACCGGGGAAGGTGGAACAGCTCAGAAAGCGATGGGAGACCTTTGAGTAATGCTCCCAATGGCCTTTGGATGTCCCTTTGGAATTGACAGAGGGTTGCTTTGTTTTTTTTGAGCCAGCATAAACCCAAGCATTTCTTTTATGGAAGGCTGAGCCAGGATTGCTGCAGGACCATCACGGTGCCGCCGTTTGCACTCAAGTGCTTTTTGCCCAGAGTTCAGAGCCCCCCATTGTCCTGGTCCCTGCTGCTCCCTCGCTCCTCACCGCTGGAACCCCTTGTGACTCTTGCACCAACCAAAGCATGAAGGTAGCTGGGTTTGGCTTGCTTTTCGACACATGGCTTTTCGGCCCCTACTACTGACGCAGAAGCTACTCCTTCCCCTGCACTTTGTCCTTAGCGCAGCCGGCGCTCAGTGCCACACGTTGTTCAGGAGGGTTTTCCTGCCGCTCACTTTTCCTTGTGTTACACGCAGAGCTCTGATTTCACACATGGAACGCAGCAAACAAACCCCGGCTTGTGGGCTGCACTGAATGAATCCCTTAGGCTCCAAGTCTTGCAGTCCCATCTTGCAGTGCAGACACTCATTTGGAGAAGCTTTTGTTGCAGGGTTTTTTCTGTCCCTCCCCAGGGCGCTGACACCGCGCGGTGACGGGGCCGCTCTGGTGCCCAAGTGCTGTAACTCCTTGTGGCAACGAAATCATAGGAGAGAGCAATTGCTCCGGATTTGGTCCTGCAGCTCTGGTGGGAAACTGGAAACACCAGCAATTGTTTTTCTTTTTGGGATTTTTGTTTATTTGTTTGGTTTTTTGTTAAACACATCAGAAAATAGAGGCCATACAGCGTATCTTAGCTGTTATACTTGTGTGTTCATGTTCGATAGAAGTGCTACAGATGGCAGTATAGGAATGGGGTGTAACGGTATCTTACTTGATTATTGCAAACAAACAGAAAACAGGAAAAAAAAATGGGGATTGATGTTCCCAGCCCTGAGTTCAGCCTGGAGGCTGTTGTGGTGAGGAGAGGGCCTGGGTGCAGGTTGATGGAAGCTGCGGTGCTTGTCTGCAGGCCCAGGCCGGGGCTGAGCCGAGTGCGGGCAGCGATGCCGGGAGCCCAACGTGCAGCAGCTGCCCAGACCTGCTGGACCTCAGAGGGGGGAACTGGGGTTTCCCTCGGGTCTGCAAGGTGCTCGGCTCCTGTCTGAAAGCCCCCAGGCATCATCCTGCTGCAATGGGAGCCGTTTGCTGGGGTAACAGGTCGTTATGTGGTCAGTGGATGGACCGCAAGGTCACGAAGTATGAAGATCAATGAAATGGTGAAGGGGCACAGTCACTGGGATTTTCTAGGACACATACGGTGAGAATAGCATTCTCCAGAAATGTCATCTTAACCTTGGCCTCCCTTACAGAACCTGCTGTCTGCAGTGGTCATTTTTGTCTGACTTAAGTGGTGCTTTTTTGTTTTGTTTTGTATTTGGGCACAATCTGGTGTAAAATGTTACTCTAGAGGAGGGAATCATGTCACCGTTAAGCCTTTGATAAAGGAAATCATGTGGGACACGTAGGGAAACTCTTGTAAAGCTTTATCTGATTTCCAATGTATCTATTTTATTCATATAATCTTGGAAGTTTTCTTACTCGAGTGTATGAAACGGCTGTCTGCGCGTCTGAGGCTGCGATGCAAGAGGGCTGCTCAGTAGCTGAGATGCCGACTCTTTGGGAAGACCGTAGTATTGCATTAATGCTGCATTTCTGTGAAGTCCTGTTACTCTGAGAAGCCATTTGGTTGGATTTGTATTTTCTTTTTTTGTTGGAAGACAGATGGTTTTAGTATTGCATAGTAAAATCTGTAAATCTAAGAGAACAGCTCCATTTTATTTTATGCAGTTCAGAATGTGAATGTTCAGAGCACCTTTGCTGTGACTGCGATGCTAAAGCTTTCTCAGTGATGCTGGAGCCGTACGGACACCGCAGAGCTCGGCATACGATGTGCCAGCTGAATCCCACCTGCTCTGTTTTAGAACCGTTCACATCACGTGCTGAGCAGACCCTTTGCCCGTGCTTAACTCAAAGAAATGCTCAGGTAATTCCGTTTGGCTGCCAATCATTTTGCATCTCTGGTCATTTTTCTTTGCCCATATTATGGAACATTTTACGCAGCTGATTTTTTAGACTAACATTATTTGGCAAGGTAGTTTTGGGGCACTGAAAGGGCTCCCCCCGATGGCACTAATCCCCATCACTGTCTTCCCAAGGTGGGGCTGAACACCCTGCAAAGAGCCAGAGCACGAGGCTCCTGGAGCTTGTGCCCTTCCTCACTCCTTGAGTAGAATTTGCAAGCAGGAGCTGTTTTACTGCACGCCAGAATAACTGAATCGGACCATCCCCAGGACAGGTTAGCTTTTTGTCTTATTTAAACTCAGGAATCCCTAACATGACTCATTCCTGCCCATGCCAGAGGTGAGCACTGTGTGCTTGTCTGGGAGAGCAGGCTGGGACCTCCAACCTTGCTGCTTCTCATGGAGAAAGTGTTTGGATGTTTTTACTAAACTAGTGTAAGAACTGGTCTCGTTACCTCTCGGCTGATGATTTTGCCAACGCCTTCTGTGAATCTACATCATCTCCTTCCTGGCTGCGCTGCAGCTCTGCACCATTCAGGTCTTTGCTTACAGCTCTGGTGTGTGACACAAATAATCACAAAGTCAATACAATTTTAACTGTGAAAGAGACACTGAGCTCTGCAGCTGGGCTGCCTCTGAGCTGCACACCAGGATCAGCCCCACCCCGACAGCGAGATACTCTTCAGAAAATCCTGATCACAAATCAAGGTAACAAGATCAGGTTTTAGCCAAATTTTATTGTAAATTTCTTTTGAAGGACTTTCTAATATTTACAAATTATAAAATTTACAATTACAAAAGAAATCTGGATTGGGATCATGAACTACAGCAACTCCAGTTTTGTGAAAAAATATATTCAAAAATTAAATATCAAAAGAAAGTGAAGTTCATTAATGAAAAAAACCAACTTCCATAAATTACTCTGCAGAAATGCTCAAGACACTGACAGTATTTTAACCTTTTCTAGTACTGGCTTTGGGTGCTTGAAATCGCATCTGCTCTGCTAACCCTTTGCCACGACCGAGGGGCTGCCAGGTGAGAGCCAGGATGAGTTTTGTTTCTCCAGAGAGACAGAGTCCCTGGCTCAGCGTGCAGGGCCTGCTCTGTCGCTGCTGAGCGGAACCAGGCTGACCTTTCCCTGAGGTGCAGGTTAACCATTCCCAGCGCCCCCGGGGACGGGGCAGCAGAGCCCTCTCTGCCCCAGCTGTGTCTGCCTTTCCTAAAGAGCAGCCGGAAAGCGCACAGAGCAAACCAGTCACCTTGGGAGTAAGAGCAGTGTTATTGCTAATAACTACCTACCAGCGACAGCAGCTCACCGTGCTGCCCGTAGGGCACAGCTGTCTCTCGCTCAGCCCTGTCCAACCCCTTCCCAACCTTTTCCTCAGCACAAGAGGAGCCGTGACTTCACCCCAAACACTGTCCTGGCTCCCCAGGACCTGGGTTTTTCTGTGTTCCAGAATTGCCGTCTTCCTCTCATCCACAGGTGTGTTTGGGCAGGAGAGCTGTTTGGCAGCAGACCGACCCCAGCGGCACTTTCATATTCTTCCCTTTGCTTAGAATTATAGAGACATTTACAGCTACAGTAAAAAAAAAAAAACATAAATCCAAGAGCAAAACAGAGCAGCATTTTCTCCTGGGGGCGAGTGGCTGTGGGGCCAGATTATTAATACAGCTTAGGAGATGAGAAAGCAGACATCGTTTCCTAAAATATTTCTCATTGATACTTGCAGTAATTATCCTGAAAAACTAATCATTTTAGACCCTGTCTGGCCTGCCCTGCTGCATTGCTTCCCGAAGGCTCTGCCCTCTTGGGTTGAAGAGACAGGACCCATGCAGCTCAACAGGTAACAAAGATGAAGTAAAGCCACCAAAGAAATAAAACTCCTTTTCATGGCAATGTCCAAAATGAACACAGTGTCTCACTAAACACAAACCTGCTTTTCTGGCCAAGGTCACTACATTCGATAACTAAATCCCCCTCTTGGTAGCAGCAGGCCCAAACCTATCTGTCCCATGAGATCTGGGCCCTGGAGCAGCTCCTGCCCGGCTCCCACGGGGAGCACCACGTGCTGGGCAAACACTCGAGCTCTTACCAAGATCCGTTCTCTGCTCTGGCTGCTCAGCACCAACTCCTGAGCCCGGAACAGCCGCTCTGGGTGGGGAGGGAATGGCCAGCAGGCTGCTACCCACGCCTGCGAAGGCTGATCAAAGCAAGCCAACACTTCTACAGAGAAACAGCCTCCTTTCACCCACGTTAATACTGGAACTGGCAACTCAGCCATAGGAAGGCACTTAAAGTAGCCCTGTGGTTGACGCTAGGTCTGAGGGACAACTTGAGTAGCAGTGGCTAATGCAGCGCGTGGTGCTTGTTGTCTGGTAACGCACCGTTGGCTCTGCCGGCTGCACAAGGACAGCAGCAGCTCGAGAAGAGAGCACCCCTCACTCAGTCACCTCTTAGCTGTGCAGGGGAGGCACAGGCACACCATTTTTCTGGAACAACCGTGTTATTTGCATTTCTTCAGAGTGGTTTAAATCTCATTAATCAGACCCATCTGGTTAGCTGCTGGCAGGGATGATCATGAGAGCTGCGAGCCCTGTGTGACTGAGGTAGAGGCAAAAGCAGGAGGCTGAGCGAGGCTGAGCCGTGCACCTCTCTGGGTGACACGGAGCATCTCTGAGCAGGTCTGTGTACCTTGCTGCTGCCACAGCCACCTCTCCTGCACAGGGACCCTCCAGAACTATTTTTTTTTGGCCCTCCCCGACTTTCCTGCCCTTGCTGGCAGACCCATTTCACACAAAGCTTTTATGGGAGGAGCTGCAAGAACCAAGCTCATTCAAAGCAGCTGAATCTTCCACCAAGTAACTGCAGGTGATTGCCCAAAGCCTAGGAAACAGCTTAAAGCAGCACAGACCCATCCCACAAAAAAACACATCTCAAGACCTAAGACAGAGATGCTGCAGCAGTTCCAGGATTGCTAAAGGACAACACGGCACCTCTTGTGTGACCCCAGTTCTCATATCAGCCGCTCAGTTGGCGGCATCTTGATGACGTTCCACATTTCCACTCGAGCCCCATCTTTTTCTTGACGGCTTGGGCTGTAGGTTCCCTGAGTTGCTCTCCTCCTCTTCATGGCAATCGCCGTGACTGCAACAACTGCAAGGAGAAGGGCAGCCCCTGCAGCCCCGACTGCTCCCACAACGGAGGAGTTGCTAAGATGCGCCCACACTGGCTGCTGCGGTAAAACAGGGTGTTACTCAGAGCTTCCACACGGCATTTCCCACCCCAGCCCCTGGCACCGCACTAAGCTGCACAGTGCGGACAGCAGTGCCGGCCAGGAGCTCCCCCCTCTCACTACTCACCTACCACCGTCCCCTCCCTCTCACACCGGAGTCCAGGGAAAGCAGAAGCAGCCGGGGACCCTTTTCCTGCTCCCCTCTCCCCTCACGTTGTGGCTCCAGGCACTGCCCAGAGCTCCAGCATGGCCCACAAGCCCAGCGAGTTCCAGCAGCACCTTTCCCGGGTGGTATCCATGGGAATGTCTAACAGAGACCACGTCATAAACCAGTGCTTTGCACAAGGATCTCGGGAATTCCTGACGATGCCCTGTCCCCCTGTCACAGGGGGAGGTCAGAGCTGCTGTTGCTGTTGCAGACTGGCTGCGTGCGAGAACCTCAGACACCTGAGCTGAAAAAGCTTTGAGTGCATTTCAGCTGTTGACAATACCAAAACAGTATATATAAACCAATCATAAATACCCTCTAGACAATGCTCCTCACAACTATATATAGATCTTAAACCGTAAATTAGTGCCTAATTTAACCCTGCCTTTTAAAGCAGATTTTACAGTGCCGCTGCTGCCTGGAAGGTGGAACGGAGCTCCAGCAGCTTCAAAGTGGCTGCACCTCAACAGCCTGCACTGAGGTGACCTGTGGGGCAGACACAGGCTGGGACAGAAGGGACAAAGGGGCTCACTTTGAGCCAGTTGTGTGCAACGGACTCAATCAAACCAACCGGAACAGCTACCGCAGACACATTCTGCCTTGTGCTCCTAAGTCCATGTCTTCATTACCAGGCCTTAAGGAAACCGAGATAGGGTGGATCTGATGCTGCAAGTGCTGGGGAAAGACCAAGGTCAAGCAGACCTTGCAGGTGCATCTCTTTGTCAGGGTGGCGCCTAGATTAACCGCTCTTCGGGTGGCACCTTTAGGACACTGTCCATCTCCAACCGCGCTCCTGCCACCTCTTGCTGGCTTGGGCTGTAGGTTCCCTCTGACTGGCGCCTCTTCCTTGCAGTGAGAACCATGAATATGAGGCCAATACTGAGCAGCAGTAAAGAGCCACAGGCTACGGGGACAGCTACTTCAATTAGTGGGGAGGGGAAGAGAGCACCTGGAGTCCCCTTCTGTAAAAGAAATTAATGGAGAAACAGTGAAATCCCAAGGTTACAATAACATCAGTTGAAGAATCCATAATAGTCAGACCAGAGGGAAAACTTCTTTAAAATGAAAAAAAAAGAACAGTAGATCTGAACCTGAATGGAAAAGGACAAGCAAGAACCAAGTACAGGGCTTGAGGGCACCTGCACAGAGACTGTTCATGTTCACTCTTTAATCTCTTAGCAAAACACATTCAAGCTTATGTTTTAAAGTGGACTGGTTCAAACACAAAGAACAGATGGGAACACATTCTGAATTTTTCTTCCCTGTTCAGAACTGTTACGCTCACCAGTGACACCCTTGAACTGGCAGCTCTGGTGAAGCCGAGCTCACCAGACAGAGTCACAACCAGATTTACTGATGGGACAGTCAAAGCCACTATAATAATTCATTTAAGCCAGGGAATGATGCTAAAAAAAGTTCAGTGGTGCCTCTGACGGCAAGGGGGAGAATTTATTTTGCTTTAAAACTACATACTGCAACAAGATCCTCTGCAGACTTGTGGTGCGGGACTTCCTTGAAGGTGTTTGGACAGGCAGGGATAGTTCAGTTTCAGGCCTAACAGGTAACAAATCTCAAAGCCAGAGGAAAGACTGGGATACAGAACCAAGAAGTGACATAACTTGCAGAGACTTAGTGAAAGCCTAGGACAAAAGTTTAAATAATGTAAGTAGTGAGTGGCGAGTTCACGATCCAGTGAACTCATAACTCAAAACTCCTAAATGACAAAGGCACGCACAGTTATGTCCATGAAATGTAAAAATGCTGTGGAACAGACTTGAAGACATCTTGCTGCAGAAGGGGAGGATGTTAAAAAGGGCAGTATGTGGATGAGAGATGGAGATGATAAAAGGCTCAAGTACTGAGAAGAGAAATGCAGATGAATGAGCACTCTTTATAGTCTGGTGGAATGACAGATGGTATGGAACACAATGGCAAGGAATTTTAAAAGGTGTGGAATTTTTGTCACCAATGAGAGCTTTAGAATAACAGTAAGCCTCAAAATAAGAAATATTTCTTATTGCTAAAAATAGCATCTGCCACCTTCCAGTTAAAAGAATTCCAGCTTGATTCTTTACAGCTCTGGGATGCCACACAGGCTATGCTAATGTCACACAGCAACACAGCACAGAAGAAATATTCCTAGAGCTCCTGGAAGTCCTCCTGCCATTTTCAAACATCTAAAGTTGATTTCTCTGTGCCTGCCAAAACTCAAGCAATGTGCTAGGAGTTAGCTCTAGTTTGCAGCATGCAGATTAGTCACGCAGTGCCCACAACAGGAGATTTCAGCAGGCCTGTTGCACGCTCTTTGGCTGCTGCTGTTGGTGGGAAGAAGAAAGAGCAAGGGAGCACAGCGAACATCCCTTTGCTTTGATGCTCTCGTTAACGGTGGACAGAACCGACAGCCATGCCCTGTCCTCTTCCCTGCCCCTGCCTTTCAGGAGGGAAAAGATCAACAGTTCTGCAAAAGCGATGGGAAGATGAAATGAATACAAGGAATCTACACAAAGTGTCCTGGGACAGAGGAGACTGAGATGCCTGTAGGAGTTTACGCATGCAAACTGCAACTGTCAGGAATGACTTCATGGCACATGCACTACAGAGCCCTCCGGAACAGCAACAGCAGCAGAGGCCCCGGCACACAGCCTGCCCACACAGCACAGGTTAGTACATTCCCAGGTTACCAGATAAGCCGCCTGGCCATGCGAGTAGCTTTACAGAGAAAAAGCAAGCGTGTTGATTTAATGACTTCTGCACAGGAAGGATTCCAGCCTCAAACAGCGATGCTCTGCTTACATGGAAAAGGAAAAGCATCACTGAGATTTCCCATCCACCAGGCCCACTAAGACAGCAGCAGACTCAGCAGACAAAGGAGGCTACTTTTTCCCTTGTGTTTGAATCTCTTTTAGCTTGACTTCATCTGGCTTCCCTTCTCCAAATACATCCATTCCTAGAGAGGTGATCAGTGGAGAGGGGAGGTGCTTTGTAACTCTCTCCTCCAAGATAAAATTCCAGCTGAAATTCCATTCTGCAGAGAGCTGCAGGGGAGATACAAGGAATATCTCCTGGCTACAGGACCAGCCACAGTTGTTTGGTTCCTGCCCAAGGATTCCTAAATCTATGGGAAGCTACAGAAACAACCCTGAAAACCAAGGGCAGCCCATGCAGGTACTGAACAGTATTTGCTGCAGTCACTAACATGCTGGGACTAACTTGCAAGAGCACTGCAAAGAGAAATAATTTCACCCTTTGGTTCCAGCAGATTTCCTGATTGTACTAACAGCCCGGTGCCCCCAGACTCTGCTGAGCTTACTGCTGCCACTCCTCACAACTCACAGTTTGGAGAGAGACAGGAGCTTCCAAGAGCAAACGGAAGTGCTTACGTTAATGTCGCAGCGTTCTCCCATGTAGCTGGCACTGCACAAACACTCAAATTTGTTCTCAGAGTCTTGACATGTGCCTCCGTTCTGGCATGGGTTTGGATCGCACTCGTTTATATTGATTTGACAACTGAAAAAAGGAAAAGGGTATTAAAATTAAATGGAATTTCTTACATAGGTTCTTCTGCCACATCACAATAGATCAGCCTACAAAAGCCTTGTTCATTTGAGAAGTACCTGCTGCACGTTTTTCAGGTGCCTTCTCCAGGACCCAACAACATGAAAGTTTTGCCCATTCAAACCGAATTCTGTATGATTTAAGCCAGGTCGGGTCTCTAAGCACACTGAATGAACTCTTGTGAGGTGCAAGAACCACATGGAGGCAGTTCACACTGTGACGATTAATGTTGTCAGTAGGATCACAGCAAGCCTGCCTCTCCTAAAGGTTACAGCTAGCTTACAGCTTTGGAGTAAGAGGATGAAGTGTTTGAACCTGCTCAGCCATCTCACTGCTGTAGGAATTGGAGCACTCTTTCCTGTGTGGGAAACCCAGCACTTACTTCCTTCCCATGAAGCCAGGCCTGCAGGTGCAGTTTGCTCCCCAGCTCTCGCTGACGCACTTGCCACCGTTCAGACAGGTGAAGTTCTTGCCGCACTGCTCAGGTGGGAACGGCCACCTGGGAGAAGGAGGAGAGAGCTTTAAAGCAGTCAGTTTGGGGGAAGGGAAAAGTGTAGTTAACCCAGCAGAGACTGGGCTGGCGAGGGGCATCAGCACCGCCCCTGGTATTGCTAGGAAGGAGTTGGACACAAGCAGAGAAGAAAATTGCCTCAGAAATCGCCCATAACAGAATTCAGCACACCCAGAGAACAAGCAGGAGCTGCAGCTGTGCTAGGACGTTCCTCCCATAGCTGCCTGTTCTTGCTGATAAAAATATAACCAGAGACAGGATGCTGTTGGAATAGCAAACTACAGCACAGCAAGACCACCAAAACCAAAAAATCATGCAAGTGTAGACAATTGTCAACACCAGAACAAAGTGAGAACACCAGGGAATTGGACCTGGCTGAGCTTCAGTTATCTCAATGTTCAGGTTGAACAGGCATGAGTAGATGGAAGCTTAAATAACACGTTGATTCCTACTTCCTTTATCAATACGAGACATACCCTTTGACTAAAATATGCAGGATTTTTTCCAAGCTAATACAAATGGTATAAATAACACAGACTACAACACAGCTATAAATATCAAAAACCCCAGCCCTGCTCCTGGCTCCACATCAATTTCCCAACTAATTTCACGAAAGCTCCGTGGAGGGGTCACAGAATGTGCCCTGCTGAGCACAACAGGTAGTAACGTGCCAGGTAAAGAAATTTTTTTTCTCACAGTGCACATTTGATAAGGAGCAAGAGACTCAAATAGACCTTTTTTTTTAACCAACGCAGAAACACCCTTAGTCTTGGGACCAATGCCACAAAGTGCAGCCAAGCCCTTGGCTTGGAACACCATTCATCAGTCTAGGAGTGCACATGGATTTTTATCTAATATTATCGGAAAGTATCAGTCAGGGCAAGGCTTGTTTTTGCAGAGACAGCAGCAATGGGAAGAGGTAGCACGGGCAGCTTTCTGCTCGCAGGCCAGAAAAGCATCGCTGGAACGTGGCCCTGTACCACAAGTAGCAAAAGCAACAGGCCACACAACTTGCACTCTGAGCAGCTCTGAAACGCAGCATGGGGATAACCCCCATAGAATGGAAGGGTTCTTTGCCTAACAGACGCTTGCAATGAAAAATTTTCCCCAGGTGTCCCAAAGTAAAAGTCTGGTTTATGCAGGGGCACCTCTGCCTCCTGCACCTGCCCAGCCCCGGCACTTACTCGCAGCGCGGTCCTGAATACTGAGGGGGGCACTTGCAGGAGTAGCCATAAACCCCATCAATGCAGGTAGCTCCGTTTAGGCACTGGTGCCGCACGCAGTCATCAACGTTGATGTCACACTTCTTCCCGATGAACCCCCGGAAGCATTCGCACTGAAAATCTGCCACCGCATCAACACAGTCCCCATGAACACACGGGCTGGACTGGCAGTCATCGATGTTTGCCTCACAGAGCGGCCCCTCCCAGCCGGCACGGCAGGTGCAGTGGAAGGAATTGAACAGGTCCTCGCAGCTGCCGGCGTTGAGGCAAGGGCTGGAAGCACAAACATTGGCCCCAGTGCAGCCCAGCTGGATGGTCCTCCTGCTGGATTGCTGGAACTGCTCTGGCTGGGGATACAGGAGATGGGAAGTGAATGGCAGGTAGATCCCCCCTATCATCACTTGTCCTAGGCAGCCAGTGAAGTTTTCAGCTAGAACAATCAGTGCATTGTTCTTCAGGAAGTCCAAGTTCCCAGCACTTCCCTGCAAAGTCGTATTAATAGAGCCATCCAAACAAACTAGCCACCTGGAAGAAAGTGCAGATGGCTCTTCCATAGACATGGAGACAGTGTGCCAGGCACCATCTGTGACAGACTTCTGACTCAGGAAGCTGACACCTTCGATGCTATTCCCACTCCTGATGTCCACAAGCAGGGAGGAGTTCTTAATGGCTATCTGGAGGGAATCCACTTCTTCCACAGCCCAAAGCAAAACAGCATCTTCATCCCTGGTTCTGAAATCCAAGCGGAGGCTGCTCAGGGTTCTCGTCACTGATGCATTGGTGGTAAATTCAACGGCAGCATAACTATCAAACGTTGCATTAGCCAGACCTACAAATAAAGGGGGAGAGCGTAGGGGATTTGAAAGACACGGTCTGTGCCGTGTTTGAGACAGACGAATAGCAAACTCCTGGCAGGTTCTCTCCCTTAAGAGCCACATAAGCTTACTGTGAGTAGGATTACAGGTCTAGCTGCTGGCATCCTTAAAGCTCTTCCTGTCTACAATTTTACTCTAATAATAATATCCATCTCTTATGTAGTAATTTTTTTACTTATCAGTCTCATAACACTGCATAAAAATAAAAATATTCTCCGATTACCACTAGAAAAGCTAGATCGTAAGTCACAAAAGTCACACATCCAAAGCTGCTGCAGTGCCAGTGACAGAGCTGGGAACACCCCAACATCTTAAGTTCCTGATCAACTCAAAGTAACAGAAGAAAACATCTTTCAGTACTATTCCTTGCCCTATCACAAGCTGGTGGTAAATGCATAAAGTGGATGCTGCCTGCAGGAGTTTGTACCTGGGCACCATTCCCAGTTCCCTTTTGCAGTGGGTGTTTATATTTATTGCAAGACTACAAAGTAGGATCAGTGATTCCAGACAGGGAACAGTAAGGACTTTGCTGGAGAACACCACTTACACACATATCCTGCTGCAACATCTACACAGGTGGTGGATTCAGGACATGGGTCACTCTCACACCAGACTCTCTCTTCACAAAGTTTCCCAGTGAAGTTTGCCGGACAGCTGCAATGGAAATCATTCCAAGTGACAATGCACCTGCCCCCATTCTGACACGGTTCAGACTGAAAAACAAAACAGTGCAATTTAGGAGCAGCGGAATTCATCAAATTTGGTAGAAGGAAACGTGACAACAAGGATTAGTACAAGCGGTGCTTGACTCCAAAAAGAAGGGTAATTAAAAACAGAGGGGGCTGCCTGGATTCTACAGACTGTGCTTAAACTGTACACAGTACATTGAGAAGTAGGAATGTATGGGACCACGTGTTCACTTAAACTTCTCATCTTCCTGCTATCAGCAAGAGCCAAGCTGTTCTACAATCACAGAACTGTAATAAACAGCTGCACACATGTAGAGACAAACAGGAGACATCCTACCTTGCAGGTGTTATCAGAGATGCAACCATTTACAAGGTTCCCGACTTGGGTCCCATTGAGTTCCTGCAGCAGACTGGAGTTCTCAGCTGGAAAAAACTGTACTTGATGGCTGTTCAGCTGGAGATCTTGTAAGCAGCCTTTAAACCAGCCTCCCCACATAGCGACACTGGCAGCGCTAGGATGCCCTCCAATATACACTTCATAACCAGCTAAAAGAGGGGTTGCTCTGAGCTGGCCTAGCTCCAGATACGTGTCTGATTGGTGAGCATTAACAATTCCTCCCTGGAAAGACAAAGCTACCAAATGTCTTCTCCCATCAACTACATTTTCTGGAAGCGTCACTGTATCTTTAGAGTACGTCTCTACCCTCAGCTTGCCATCGCTCAAGTACAGGGTGAGGCAGGGGCCGGTCTCATTGCTGATTTGCAATAGCAAACCGTTGGGTTTCCGACTACGAATGAAAAAGGAGATGTTGAAGTTTGCACCAAGGCTATCAGAAAGGGAGAAAGAGGCAAAGCTGGTGGAATTCTCTAGGCCAAATGTTGCTGCTGGGCGCTCTGGAAGAGAAAAGAAAGGCACATCAGCTCAATGACAAGGGGAATGCAGCTGGTACAGGGATATTCTAAGCTGCAACTCCTTAAGAATGGGGCAAGACCTTTCTTCCCAAAATTTTCAACATGCCTCAGAGTCATTACAGTATTCCCACTCAGGTCTGTGAAAGAAGCAGATGAATGCGTCCTTGCTTTCTCCAAAGGAAGATTTCAAGAATTCAAGCAGTCAAGTATCGGACAGGGGAAACCCAGGTCTAGCAGAGTCCGTGCCACTACACAGATTTATTCAAGGACTTTTTAATACAAAGCTGCTTCTAGATTTTTTATATTTGGTGCTAACAGTAGTACAACTTTGTACTTCCTGTGTTTAGGGCTCAGGAGTGAAACAAAAAACTGGAAGAATATCAATACAAGCCTGCAGGAACATTAAAAAAAAATGCAAATAAGATATAATTTTAACTCAAAATTATAAAACACATCGTGTTTTACCTATACAGCAGTACATTCCCATTCACCCTTCACTCAGAAGCTCAAGATCAACTTTTCACAGTAAAACGACTTTCCCTGCCATCCTGCAATCACATAGATCCAATACAAAGATGAAGTTGGAGTCTTTGGCTCAACAAGAAATAATACCTGCACCACAAAACTGACAACCATTCCCACAGGAGCAAGTAGCAGAAAAGGGAGCGAGGAGAATCTTACTTATAGAGGGGTTTCTTTAGTTTTCCCACTGGTCAAACAGAAAACACTGCTTCCAATGCTAGCATCTATGGTGATCTGGTCTCTCTGAAGCACCAACTAAAAGTGGAGCTGGCAGATACAAATCGTGGCACTTACCGTACGAGCAAGATAGGCCTCCATAAGGCCGGGAACAGTCGCACCTGAAGGTTGCCCAGAGGTCCACGCAGAGCCCTCCGTGAAAGCAGGGCTCAGAGAGGCACCACTCTGTCCGCTCACAGCCCCGCTTCACTGGGGAGGACTCATCCACAGGCAGATTGTGCGGGAGCACAGCTTCAGCATCCACCTGAAAGTCTTCCAGGCAGCCGACAAAGCCTTGCTGGCTCTGGGTGTTGTTGGCCATTGGATCCTCAACACCTCCAACATACAAGTTCAGGAAGGCAGGTGGGATCAAAGCAGCACCATGCGGGACAGGAGAGCTCTGCAGGCAGACACCGGCATCACACGAGTCATCCCAGAGCTTCAGCTGTGCAGTGCTGTTCAGAACAACTTCAACTTTATGCCACTGGCCATCATCAACTCTCAGCCCCTCAAGGAGCAGTGGGTACTCAACATCCTCCCACTTCAGTGCTGCATGCAGGATGCCATCAAAGAGCTCCAGGAACAAGTATTCAGCTTCATGGCCCCGGTAAAAAAGGATAGCGCTGGGCAAGGTGGTTCGGAATCGGAGGGACACACTGGGAAACTGATCTCCTGCTACATCCCTCCTGCTCTGGTTGTTCACGGGCAGCTCAATGAGGAGATGCCCTCTGGAAGCAAAGGAAAACGTTGTTGGTGTCGAGCACGTGGCATCATAGAAACCAGGCTGGCACTGGCATAGGTGCCCATGGCTCTCAGCTTGGTAGGTGGGGATGCACAAGGCCTCATTTTGGCAGTCGTGCATCTGGCAGCCAGTGAGCTTGACAGAGCAGTTCTTCCCTCCCCAGATAACGCCATCCTGGCTAGGGGCACAGTGGCAGGTATAGTCAGCAATGCCATCCTCACAGACAGCTCCATTCTTGCAGGGACCCTCCTCGCACTCATTGATGTTAACAGCACAGTCCACACCTGCGAAAGATTCAGAAATGGGATCTCAACGCAGGGGATTGCAAATCCCTTCCTTAGAGAGGCTGCCAGTCACACCCCACCCACCCCAGCACTGCTGCTCACTAAGCCATTCTCCCCAGGAAATCCCCAAAACACCAAGAGCTGCCAGCGAGCAGCCCTGTCGCTGCAGTAAGAGCAAGTGAAACACTAGTGTGCTGGCCTTCCAGGAGCTGCAGGGAAGAGGCTGTTCACTGGGCTTCAGCCAGTCAGCCTGCATCACCCGGCAGACCTCTGTCCTCTCCTGATATCAAATACCACAGGTAATCAATGTGTAGAGGATATGGAAAGGACAAAACAGACTGGCAAGAATTTTATGCTTCCTTCCCAATAGCTTTTGTATGTTGAAATTCAAATTAAGTCCATAGATCAGATCAGAGCATGTTCCCGGCACCACTGTTGCAGACAGTGTTAACACAAGAAGTTATTGGAAAGCCTCAGCTAAGAAAATTACAATTCCCAGAAAACCCTCCAGTTGTCAAACACACACCAAACAAAACATGCTCCACAGGCATTCTGCCATACTTGCACTAAGCTGATTTCCATTCTGCCTACCCCTGCAGAAGTGAACTGGGTAAGAAGTTCTGCACTGCCATTCAGCTGTCTCCGAGGCACTAGGATCCCAACAGGGCTCAAGTAAACGAAGAGACATTACACTCAAATCTGGTTAATGAAAACCTGTTGTCATTTTCCTGGATATCTCCAGACTGAGAGCCCTTCTGAACAGCTCACTTTATCTGGTCCATAACGCGGGAGCTCACTAATCTCCAGAGACAGTCACACAGATAAACCAAGCATGGATTATCCCAATCTAATAGCATTACCCACCGAATCTGCCAGCAAGCACAACGAGGACAGCGGAAAGAAAAAGAAGGAATTCACACACAAAGGAGGGGAATCCAAACACAAAAGACATTTGAAAAGAAAAACCACAATGTGCATGTCAAAGAGATTAGAGAGTTGCCCGAGGGAAGGAGATGAGGGGAGGTGGGGCATTAGGAGCACTGGAGCTGGACTTGACGTGTGATAAAAAATAAAACCTTAGCAAAGAACTGGGTTCTTGAACAGACGCATTGACGGTTTGTTCCCCTCACTCCCCAGCAGTGCCGCACAGGCAATTGTGCACAAATGCCCTGCACCCTGCTGGGTAACCAAGCTGCTCTACTCCGTCCAGCCCATGGTCTCTGCTGCTACCGGTGCTCTCTCTGCAGTAGGTGAAGCACAACCCCAGCTTCCAGCTCCAGGGTTGCATTGTGTCAGCATAGGGCCATAAGATGTATGGAGCTTTGAGCAGCACTGCAGTCAGATTTGAGGGGAGAAAGATGGGTTTGGTATAGTCCCAAATCCATGAGATGCCCCCCATTTTAGATCAGAGCTGTTTACATTTACCGGCAGATTAGAAGGCAGCGCAGGTTTGGATAACAAAAGGAGACATGCCTTGAATTTTTGCATTTCTGAGAAGGCTGGGAGGCAGGCTGAGAGCCCCATTTTCCCACATTACATTCCTAGCCTGGCCAGTACCCTCCAGCCAGTGTCCTCTCTCCTGGAGCAGCAGCAGGAACCTGGGCCCAGGCTGTTTCCCAGCTGACACCTGTGGGGCAAGTGCCTCACCCGGGGAGGCAAATGAGACCCTACAGGGATTGCATCACCCCAGGCTGGTGGCTGATTAAGCAGCAGGATTTCCCACAGGACACAACTTATTTGATTTCTTCAATTGTTTGTTTGAAATGGGTGAAAAGCATAAGCTGACACTTCAGGTCGTTACCCACTGCTGTCTAACCTCACAGATTTGCAAACAGGCTCAGGAAATGTTCAGCAGCAGAGAGCAGCGCAGCTCTTCGTGGAGGAACCAAAATCACAGGCAGCATCTTTATTGCCATCATTGCTTCTGCTCGCAAACTGCCTTCCCGGGACTCCAGCCTCTAAAACCACATCTCATGCGTAATCACCAATGATTTTTGGCAACTGTGTTTGATCATCTCTGAGTTTTCAAATTCTTCAGTTACACCAAAACAAGGCAGAAGAAGGAGGTTTCTGTTGTATATTGCTTCCTAGATGTTCATTTCTGTGCACAGGGGTCTATAATTTTGCAATTTTGCAGATGACAGAGTATAAATGAAGACAGGGATGCCAGCAAAATAAAGGACATCCATTATTTCACTCTTCTCCAAGACATGGACAGTTGTGTCTTTTCAAACCCACTGGGAAGTGGACATTAAGAAGTTCAAAACTGACTTGTTTGTCAATACTAAGGGCAATATTGCCAATCTGATCCATTACAGCATCAGGAGACTTCAAGATGTTTGATGAGTTTCTTATCTAGTTACAGACTAAAAACTGCGAGTCAGTGGAACTTGTTATCTGAGAATCAGACAAGTGTTATTTCAAAGGCTGCTATCAGACAAGTAATTCCAAACACTGCAGTTGCAGCTAAAAGCCCCAGCTCAGACCCCACAGGGGCTGGGGCAGCAACAGGCATTTGGAAGTCGCTTGGCTTCAGCAGCCTGCAGTATTTTCAAATACATATCCATTCACTAAACATTCAAGTGTTATCGATGCGGTGAGAACAGTCCTGTTCCATAGATGCCAGCGTTACTAAAATGCACATATCCCACCATTCCTTGAATGAAGGTAACTACACATTGACTGCTATTAATAAGCAGAAACTCATTGGATACAGCTAAGAATCACATACTTCAACAGGTACATAACATGTTAAAAGAATAAGCATGCATAAAAAGAGGAATTCTAGTGTAGCTGTCAAATACCAAAAACCCTTGAAGGACATGGTGTATTTATGGGCCCAGTCTTGAAACACCCACGTTCAGTGGGGCTTCCCAGCTAGTGCCAGCTTGCCCTCTCCATAAGCCTGCTGAATTCCTAGCAGCCTCTCCTGGTGCATCCTAATTAGGGTTTGTATTCACATATTGTATCATTATTATTATCAAAAGAAAAAAGGAGGGGAGGGAGAGAGGGGGAAGAGAAGAGAATTAGCTGAAACCAGCGACCCCAACACAATTACATTTGCACAATTACTGGCATTTCCATGGCAACACGGCGCCCTGACCTCCCTCCCGCCGGGCACGGCTGCCAGGAGGCGCTGGGGGAGGAGATGAGGAAGGGCACAGGCCAGCAGAGGTTCTGTCCTCCAAGTTAAAACAAAACCAACTTCTCAATAAAGGAGTTTGAAATCACAGGAAAAAAGAAAACTTGGAAATTGTATAAAAAAGCAAACCCAACGTTTCCCATAACTGATGGAGAGATGTCTGTGTGTTTACACAGGACACTCGAGTCCAAAACAAGGACCCTGGAGCACCCCGACTCGGTCACTGCACGGAGCGGGGCAGAACTGCAGCACAGACACACAGGGAGCGGCTGACAGCTCCGCATTCACCTCCCAGCAACAAGGAAATTCCTTGCCCCAAAGTTTCCAAAACAAAACTTTAGGTTTCTTCAAAACAAAAACATTCTTCCTTTCCAGTCAGTTCTGGTTCCCTCTCCTGCCTCCAGCCACCAGGAATCACACAGCCAGCTCCCTGCCCCAGGCACGCACGCAAACATCCAGCACACGCCACAATGTCTCATTACCTGCCAGCAGAAACATCCCCTTCACGATCACGCCAATCAGCACAGATTTCATGGCCGACTCCTTGTGGACATTTGTGACAGTAAAGGGGAAAAAACTGAGGGTGAGAGGGGGGAGGAATGACAAAAGAGGCCAGGCTCAAGCAGCAGAACGTGTGGAAGCGCTCCGTGATGCCAGTCAGACAGAGAGGGATTGGAGATGAAACCAGCCAATATAGACGAGACCTGCGCTGTAGTGGGAGCTAATCCAGCCCCACTCTAAAGCTCCAGCTGGCCTCTGTCAGCGCTGACATGAAGAATGCGCACTCAGCGTGCACTCGCCCGGTGCCTCACAGAACGCCCGGCAGCACCCGCACATCCAGCACCAACTGCAAAGAGTAAGGACAATCTCTGGCCCTTGCCACCTCCTGGGTGAATCTGCCAGTTCCACAAATAAGGCCAAAATATGGATTTTTCTCTTTACAGGCTAAACCAAAAAGCTTCATCTACACCACTGTGCACATTCGATATTGACTTCCTCGGGGTCCAATGCTTCCTGTAGCTTCCTTGCTCCATGTGCCCCATTCCATGTATTTGCGAGCACAACCATTTCCACTCTGCAACAGTCACGAAGAAAAGTCTCCAGTTTTAACCACCATGATCTTTTTCTCTGAAATCAAACTGAATGGAAGGAAAATCTCCACATGATGCTGATTGTTCTGGTTCAAAGAAAGGACTACATGATCAAACTGTTCACCTTCCTCGTTAGCAGCCTTCTACAATCAGCTGTTGCAATATCATTTTATTCTCTGTGGTTTTGTTTGGTATTTTTAAGAAAAAAAAGTGGTTCCTTTCACATTGTAAAGTTCCTGGAGGCCAAATTGTGCTTTCATGCTGTAGGGAGCCCAGGGAAGGTTCTTATTTCTGTAAAGAAATGTTATCTGGAAGATTTCCCCAAACTTGGAGTCTCTGTTAGTATCGATGTCAGGTCCAAGCAAACAAAAACTCCCCTGTGTCCAAGTCTGGAATCTGTATCAGCAGTATCACTTTGCGATATTAAAAGAAAGCATTCCAGCAACTCTTGTAGCTATTTTACTTTCTTCATCTCACCCAACCCAAACATGCCAGCCAATTTTACAGATAATTTAAGTGGGAGGGATATGATGAGTGTTTGTTTGGAGTCAAAACTTCTCAGACAGTCACAGCTGGGTCCTACCTACACACAGATTTTAAACATTAATGCTATCCCATATTATAATAGCCAGTAAGAACCTTATGATATTGTTCAAGAGAAAACAAATAAGCAGCCTGTGCCCATTTGACTGCCTACTGCAGCAATAAACTACAACTGTGAGGACTGGAGAATGTTAAATCACCTTAAAAAGATCCCTACTTTGGTTTCTACACACGTAGTCTCTCTATATCACTGAATGGAAACACATTCTACCCAAGTCCCTGTTCTGTAAGTCAACAGATTCTGATTCCCCACAAGCCACTAAATCTTCTCTAATTCATTGCTTGAAATATTAGAAACTGTGACTGCTCCTTTTCCCAGGATCAGTTTAAGGATCTACACAGACTAGGGTTCTCTACAGACAGAATGAAGATAGCGAAATACAGTCATGACAACTGCAAATAGTACATCTATATGTCACCTTGCCATACCTACGCGCAGGGGAATTCTCCCTCTCTGTGACACTGCTCTGCCCAGTACTTGCCTGCCCCAATTCTGAAGATGACTTTAACCCATTTTAGTTAGGAAGGAAGTCAAATTTAATTCAGTTGCTCCACTGTTAATAATCCTCTCAAAAGCCTCTAACCATGGTGACCTGGCACATCTCAGGTTGTCCACAGTCAGAAAACCTGTGCAAAGGGCTAGATCAAACCAGACTGTGCAGTCACCAGCTTTGGCATCTCTAAGGACTCAGAACTCACCTGGCACCTAGACTCGAGCAGCGTCTAGACTGAGGCACCCGCTCTTGCAGCGCTGTGATCAGATGACAGGAAAGTCAGAAGGTCTGCTCACCGTGGAGCTGTGATCCAGAAGGGAGATGAGTGTGGATCAGAAGGGAAGCAGGAGGGGAGGATGTGTTCCACAGCTCCCTTCAGCTATATTTACCAAAAGGGATTCTGTGAAGGGGTAACACTCCTCTAATCTCTTTACTATCTTAACCTTCTGGCTGCCCTTTTTGTAGAGCCTACATCTCTAAAACAAGACTAGCATCAATAAATAAAAGCACAGAAAAATTAAATCTATCCCAAGGTGGTTAGAAGGAAGCAACATCTCCCATTTACTTCATAACCCACGACCAGGCAATTCAAGCCTGTTTGATCTGGGCTGGCACTCTTACAGAGTAACCATTTACAGCCAACTAGACTGAAGGCAGCCTACTTCTTCAAGGACATTTGACAGACATTATGGTTGAACAAAGTAAAACTGTCAGGAAGCACTGTAATCATACTGCGATACATTCACAATCCCTCCTAAATTTACCACCACATCACCTCCTGAGTTCTCATGAAAGCAGAAGCCTTCCTCAGTCATGTGCAGAAAAAGCTCTGAAAGTTACCACGATTGCAAGGTGCCACTGCCAAGGGATGTCAGCAACTGGAACGCTGGTGCTCTTCTCCTTGCATTCCAGCTGAGCAATGCCACAGCAGCATAGTTTAGGACACTGCCTTCCTAAAGACAACTTTAGCAGGGTGGAAATACAAATGGGAGCACTCAGGCCGTTTAAAAGTTTTTAAAGAATGAATGAGCCAAATTCCACTTAAGCGATTAGATTCTGGAAAGTTAAAAATCTGTTCCCGTCCCAAATGCAGGTACTTGTCTTTTTCATGTCCTGGCCTAAACCGTAGCCTAGGACATATGTGATGGACCGAAAACATTCCTATGAATAAAAAAATCATTTTCTTCCTAAAACACAGACTTTTCCTGAAATGCTTTTTATCTTGACCACAGTTGACAATTTCCAAGATTATGCAAGATTCATCGTCTTTCTCACTTCATTTGCTTTGATGCAATCTTTAGATTCATACTTCTTAGATCCTCTCCGGGTACATCCTCTACCAAAACACAAACTGATGTGCTGAACAGACTCTTCAGGACCTACTATGTGATTTGCTCAGGAATGAGGCACCACTTTTGTAGCACTTACATCTCAGAGAGCACTGGCTCATCTCCCTGTGCTGTCGTAGCCTCAGACACCACTCAGGTAGTTAATTTGCAAAGGAAGAATTTGTCCTGGCTCACATTGTTATCCCAACACTCCCCAAATTCCTCAGACTGAAGAAAAAAAATACCGAAGGAACCCCCTGCAGCCTCAAGAAAGCCTTCTTCATCAGAGTAGCAAGTTCACTTTAATCAGCAGAGGCAGCTTAAACCCAAGTTCATGGCAGATCTAAGCTGCCAGAGAAATGTGTTTTGAACAGAAACATTATGGGAAGCTTCACAAAGTTGTTCTGTGATCCTAATATGAAGTAATAAGCTGTTTACCCAGCATGACTGTACTGGGATTAATTGACAAAGGAGGGGAGATTAATTGCTACTATTTCCCTGTCAGCTTCACTCCTCCACACGCACTCACTGATGTCCCAGATTGCTCCCAGCCCTTTGCTGTGTTCATGTGTCAGAGATACCTCAGCTGAGAAAGTTCTTTACCCAAAGCAATACCTAGGAAAGTAACCTGCTTCTAATCCCCTTCAAGTACTAACGAACCCAAATCTGATGCAACAGAATGAACTCTCACACTCCCTCGCCCATCATCCCATGTTTCTGTCAGGTTTTCTGCCCATAAGCACACCAAGAATTGGAGAGGATTAAACAGATCTAGAGTCTGGCAAAGCACAATGAAATTCTGAACTCTGCAAGGGTGCCAGGGCACTGAAGGAAGAAAAGGGAACAGGGCACGTACATGAGTGGGAATTCTGACAAGTAGGATAAACTTCAAACCATCTCTTTGGACAAGATCTCAGTTCACGAGTACAGCATTGTAACTACCCAAGAAAGCAGCAGTAAAGTGCTCGGACAAAGGCTTATTTTCAAAGAACTTGCCTACAAAAGCAAATTTTTCTTGGCCTCACGTGAATTAGGAATCCAAAGCACTCAATTTAGGCCAGAAAAAAACCCACAGGTACTTCAGCCCAGTTACATAAGGTGTTAACTAGAAGCTGATTTGAGATTCTGGGAGTGAAAGTATCGGTGCAATGGGTCTTCCCAGGAAGGAGCTGGGCAGTCACCCCAACAGCTCAACTGCTCGGACCACAGAAGGAACACAAAGCTTTCCCACGCAACAACGCCTAATGTTAGTCTCTGGAATGCTGCTACCTGCAGTCGCAAGAAATTAAAGGGACATGGTTTTCTCCGGGCTTCAGTTTTTTCTTTTCCCCCACGAGATGGCAGCCTAGTAACACTGCGGAAAAGCAACATCCATCTCAGAAATGCATAAATGCAGGATTGCGCTGGGGATCACCTTTCTCGTGAACTAGTTTATGGTGTTAAACTGCTCAAAACGGAGAGTGCACATGAAATTTAAAGATGCAGAAGACATTTTTAAACTAATCTGACGTTTAGTATCAGTTAGCAGCGTACCTTCCCAACAGAGCTGCTGTGCAATATTCACTATCCTCTAGTTTCTCAGCTAGAAAACTGAGACCCATTGGGGTCACACAGGGCAGGTAGGTAAGAATCCAGACTCCCCATTCCCTTGTAAACAGAGAAGGCTTCATTTCCTCACATCACAAAGACCTTTTGACCTCCTAACATAGCAGATTACTGCCTTTAGCCAAAATCTGCTGCCTCTTATCATCCAGGGTTGTTAGGGAATGGAGATGTTGCACAGATGTTTGATGTGCTGGCAATCCAATCTGCTACACTCAGTAGCTTTCGACAACTAGAATGTTAACCACCTTTTTCTGATTTGAAGGCTGGTTTTCTTCACAATATATGTACAAAAAAATCCCACGGTTCCCCCAGTGAACTTTCCCTCCAGGACACAGATCCCCTCAATATTCTGACCGTTAGACTCTTCAGCATCATTGATCTCAGGTCTCAAAATCTAGTTCATAGCCTATCAGCTCACTTGACCAAAGTCACACAGCTTTCCCCTGGCATTTGAGTCCTGAAGCACAGCCATCCCGCGGCACCACTACCACGCGCCCCGCAGATCATCTCAGTCCTGCTCCAAAGCCTGGGCAGCCCAAGGCTGGAATCCAGTCCTGCAGCCCCGCAGTAGTGCAGCAGGCATTCCAGGCACCCCGCTTCACCAGCATTACCTGAATAACCTGGTAGACAATGACAAACGAAGCTGTTAACAAGGTCTACACAAAGCCCTCCATTCTGACACGGCTGGGACTCGCACTCATCGATGTTGACAAAGCAGGTCTCTCCTTTAAAGTGAAAAAAACCAAAAGGCATCTTAAGTGCACACGTACATCAGTGAAGGAAGGAATCTAAATAACAACCGTATTCATAATTTTTTTTGTACTTCCTTTCCTTTATCTAAAAATGCAAAAGAATCTCTTGAGCTATAGCACGCCTCTCCAGCCACTCCGGCACACAGATACCAGCACCAAAACCATTAGAGAATAGGAAGTAGGGAAAGGTCAAATGATTTTTCTGTGTCATGAAAGAGAGCAGTGGCAGGATGAGAACTTCTGAACCACTCCCATCCATGCAATAGTGAGGCAAATTCTCATTTTTGTCTCAAAAAAGAATACAGTACTATAGTTTAGCCCCTACAAACCAAGGAAAGAATGATACTTCACTTGAACATCCACATTACTGCTAGCTCCAAGAGCAAGATATCAAGAAAAGAAGAGAAGCTGTGGATGCCCCAACTCTGGAGGAGCAACATGATTCTATGCAGAACCCCTCTCCTCCGACTCCCTCTGATTATACAGTTGCTGTCATGAGAGTAGTCTCATGGGGACACATCTACAACAGTTATCCGGGACTCCAGGGAATTAAGTTTCCTCTGATGAGGAGTTTCACAGATGTCTTATAGGGATGAATTCTGCCCTGCATGAGGGAGACAAAGAGAAAGCACTTTGGCATCTCCATAGCCAGAGGGCATCTAAGCACACGGGGGAAGTGTGTGGCTGCTGCCTCAGCCTGGAGACAGGCTTGCTGGACAGAGTGACATTCAGAGAGCTGTCTGCGATACAGCCATCCAGTGCGTGAAGAGATGCTCCTTCCTGAGGCACCAGGCTGCCACCCCCTTGGAAGTACCACTCATTAAGTGACTTTTGTTGCACAGATAATCTTTGCTCCATTCCTGTCTGCTCAAACCATACAGCAGCTGTCAGGTGCAGGCAAGATGAACATTTACTGCACAGCTCACCTGTAAAGCCTGGCCGGCACTCGCAGAGGAAACCAGCTGCTTGGTGATAACTGAAGTAACCGGGGAAGTCAGGCCGTATTCCGTAATAGGCTTGGTTGGATTGCTCTAAGCACACACCTCCGTTGTGACAGGGATCCGAAGCACACTCATCCACATCCTCTTCACAGTGCTGCCCTGCGTAACCTACCAGGAGACATCTGTCAACATCACACACAACTGCACTGGAATTAGTTTCCCAAATATTGTGTCTGCCCTGAAGGCGAGAATGAGACCCAGAAAGACACCTCAGCTCGTGCAGTAGGGAGTCTCCACTTTCTCCACTATGTCAAATGTAGGAGCCAAATAATCAATTTGCAGGAAAGCATTTACTTTGTGGTAGAAAAACGCATGATGGAAAATGGCAGAAAAGAGAAAGAACATTTTTGAGAAGCGGGGTGCATTTCCCAGCAATGAGGCCAACTGGATTTGGGGATGGCTTGTAAAGGGAAGCAGCAGCAGCCTCACTGTTTCAGACAATGAAAAATCATACTGGACCATGCAGCACGATCAATTCTTTACTTCTTCAACGTGGCCATTTCGTACGCACTCTCCATTGCAGTGTGCCCACAGACCAGCAAAGCAAAACTGACTTTTTAACTTACCTGGCCAGCAGGCACAACTGTAGCTTTTGATCCCCTCCACGCACGTGGCACCGTTTAGACAGGGGTCAGAGGCACACTCCAGAATATCCAACTCACAGTGGGCCCCCTCGAAGCCTGTGTCGCTGCAGTCACAACGGTAGCTGTGGGGCACCAAAACAGAGTAACACCTGAGTTCTTAATGCGACTGCAAAGCACGCTCTAAGGAAAGAGCAAATGGAGCCAAGCTGCCAGTCCTCAAACCCACTTGTGGAGCAGACGAGAAAGGAAGTTCCGTTGACACAGACCACACTAACAACAAAGCAGAACCACCAGCAGCCCCTGAGTTCACACTGTACTTATGAAAACATGAATTCAGACACACAGGTGTGTTCTGAGCAGCTGCTTTTGCTGCTCATGCTCTGTCAATCACTTCTCTTTGTATCAGCTGGAAGCAATAACAGGAATCTCTTCCTACCTTCCTTTAAGCACTTTAGAAGTTCTGCTCCTGGGAGGGGCCTCCTTCCTTACTGCCATAAATCCCCCAGTTACTGCCAGTGGGACATACAAAACACTAAATCCAGTTCACCGCCCAGATTTCCACCCTAATTTTCCCAGGTTACACTGAGCAGACCTTTAGATCAGTCTTGGCATCTAACTGCCCAAGGGACTCGGATTTCTCACCTGTTAACAAGGTCGTGACAGGTCCCATTGTGCTGGCAGGGCTGGCTCACACACTCATCAATGTCCACCTCACACTGCGTTCCCTCGTAACCCGGTGCACAAGTGCAGGTGTAGAACCCAATCTCATCATGGCACAGGGCCCCATTCTGGCAAGGGTCTGAATCACACTCATCTATTTCAGCATCACAGTTCACACCTTTGTTACAAAACAGAGAAACACCTGTGTTACAAACCCAGAACAGTAGAGCTGTGCTGCCTGGCTGCTCAGCTGGAATCACAAAAGCTGTGTTATCAACCCAAACTGGTTACCATAGTGATCCAGTTTAATATTGCCATCAAAATATTGGGAATACATGAACCCTATGTGATTCTTAGGAACTAAGGACTTTTAATTTTTATTTTGTCTAGACTTCTGGATTTTTTGCCTTCTATCAAAACTAAAAACTAGTTTCTGTTATTTGTGAGGGTTTAGTCTCTTTTATTCAGGTTTGTCCAAGCAGCCAGGCAATCAGCACTTCACAAATTAAACCTTATTTCTGAGTAAGCCACAAATGCCTGATCTTACACACAGCTCTTAAAAATCCATTGATAGCTGTTTTGGTTTAGGATCTTTTGAGGAAAGGGAGGACAGGAACAGAAGAATTACACTGCTAGTCAGTGTTATCTGAACCTTTATATATGATACAGTTCTTACAGTGTTAGTTAGACAGGGGACTCTTCACTTGTGTTGCGCTGCTATTTATCAGATCCAGTTGCATGGGGGTGTGGGAAAAGTGATCTCTACCTGCTCCTCCAAAACACTGCTGCATTTGCTTAAATAACATTTGTAACTTGCTTTGAGAAACCTAGGAAAAAAGCATTAAAGCAGTGCAAAACACTAATTACAGTGATACTAGATACTAGTAATTAATTCTATTATGCAATGCTATTAAAAATTAGGTTTTAGCTCCAACTCTACTAGTCAAGAATAACAGCAAGTCATGTATTTTTGGACCCTGACAAAATAAGACCTCCTGCACAACTTCTTTGCAACCATCTTACCATACTACCTTCCACCTCCAAGTTGTCTGTGCCCTGACATCACCTGCAAAGTCATTACAGCAGCACCTGCCGATCCATCTAAGCTCCCCTTCCTGGCAAAGGCTCACCACACAGCAGGCGTGGCCATCCTAATCCCGATGGAATGTGGGCCCCCTAATCTGCTGCTTCAAACCCGTCAATACCCCTGTAAAACTTTCTTCACCCAAATTCCAGCTGCAAGTGCCAGGAAACAACATAGTCTTGCTGGCCTATGGTGCTAGAACCTCTGGGTGAAGCACTGCAGCAGAAGGCAAAGCCTCATATTTAACCTCAGAATAACTTGGAGCACAGCTCCTCCAGCTGCCTGGATCACTTTATCACTTCCTTGGCAGAGGAATCCCACAATGCTGAATTGAGGATTCAGCATAGAGATAAAAAAAAGAAACCGATTTGCAAAGACAGAATGATGTTTGATACCCAAAATCAGTAGTAAACTTACAGCCTACACAGAAATTCTGCCTTTTTTTTCCTCCTTCATCTCTATTCTTTTTTATCAGAGAGTGAGTCAGCAGCAGGGACTACGTTCCTGATGTTGTAACTTCTCCTCATACCACTAGTAATCGGCAGCATTCCTCCACAGCAACCTCACTCTTTAAACACTTCAGCCTGTGACAATGTGGAGTGCTGAGAAAGTTCATGTGCGAGGTGGTACCAGGCAGACCTGGGCGCAGCACAACTGCATTCCGCTCCGATAAGCGGAGCTGGAGAAAGGAGAGCCCCCACTGCCTCCCACACAGATAACTCACAGGTGGAGATATTCTCCAAGTCAACACCAGTGCTGATGCACAAAAAAAGGAGATACTTAAGTCACACGCCAAAAACCATTCGCTGGAAGTGAAAGAACTAGAAAAGATATCTCCATTTTATTCCAAAAGAACTACATCCCTCAGAGAGATCCTACAGCACAGCACAAAGAATTACAGCTCAGACAGGCAGAGGTAAGTTATACCTGGAAACACTGAGTATACATTTCCTGATAACAAACATCTCTTCTCCTATACCTCCCTTAATTTCATACCGAGAGCTAATCACATCTCCTTGTATCAGAACTCAATGTCTCAGGCAGCCCACTCACTCTCACTCTCAGATCCATGTCTCTCAACATGCACATCATCCCTGGCAATCAAAGCCTCAACCATCTCCCAGAAGCCACAACACCAAACCCTGCACCATTATTCACGCACAGTATCAAACACTCCAGAAATGCAAGACATGCAACAGAGATTGCAGTCTCACAGCTGGTGGAAGTACATGAACAGAGAGCTGTAACCCCACCACCTGGCAAGTACATGAGTGTGAACGGTACCTGTGTAGCCGGGGATGCACTTGCACAAATAGTGATCCATCTCATTGAGGCAGGTGCCATTGTTTTTACAGGGCCGGGAGGCACACTCGTTGATGTCTATCTCACAGTTGTATCCTTGGAACCCAGGCACACAGAAACAGCTATACTCATTCACCCTGTCTCGGCAGATGGCTCCGTTCTGGCACGGGTTGGAGGCGCACTCGTCAATGTTGTCTCCGCAGTCGGCCCCGGTGAAGCCAGGCTGGCAGATGCAGGTATAGTCCCCAGGACCCTCGACACACGTCCCGTTATTTAGGCAGGGGTGGCTAGAGCAGACAGAGCTTTCTGTTTGGCAGCCTTCTCCCGTCAGTCCTGCTTGGCATTTACAGCTGTATCCATTTACACTATCTACACATTCAAAGCCAGGGTCTGTACAAGGGTTGCTCTCACACTCATCCACATCAACGCCACAATCAATACCTGTGAAGCCAGGCATACAGGTGCACTCATATTCCAGGACTCCTGGAGTGCTGTTGCACATCCTATGGGCAGGACACTCATGTTTGACGCAAGCATCATAGAGGAGTTCACAGTTTGTGCCCATGTAGGCTACAGGCTCCACGGGGCACATGCACTGGTAACCAGCTCCCAGATCCTTACAGCTGCCACCGTTTTCACAGGGGGATGAGGAACAGCTGCTCTCGTTTTCAGAGTATGAAGTTCCTGTTGAGAAAAGAGACTTTATGTTAATCAGCATTTGTAGCTCTAAGGAAGAAAGTTCTCCTCCTAATCACTGTGTACAACTTGGAGACTGCCCACTTAAATTCCACCTGCAAGACCCTATTGGCCATTAGCCAAAAAGGCTATAGGAGAATCAAACATTTACTGTTAATACAACACAACACATCTTCACATGATGATTTCTTGCCCCATCGGATGTCCAGGTGCCTGGTTTCTAGGAGGTACTTGCAAACTGACTGTTTTACTTCATCCCCGAGTCATTTTGAGAGCCATGAAACATACCACCTTAAATCCATTCACAAGATGAACTCGGTGTAAACTTCACCGACCCCTTTCACCGAAGGGCGCAGCATGGGTGCTCAGCATTTCAGAGGGACAGACTGTGCTCCTTCTGCACTTCTGTACTTTTTCCCAGCTAATTCTCTGGTGATTCGAAGATGCTGCCATAAACAATCTGAGCCAAACTTCAAACTGGCACATGCCACACAGTTTGATTACCACGAGCAGCTCTGAGTGTGATACTCACTGCCAGGCCCCCTCTCCCCACAAGCAGATGTGCATTTATACTGCAGGAAACTTTCAGGTGTTCTGAGAACAGCAAAGAGCAGAGACCAAGGAGGTTCACTGTCCTGATGGCATCGTAGATCCAAACTCTTCCTATCTGCAAAGCCAAAACGCCAGTCTAACACCCAGATACTGGCAACTAATGTGGAGACCCTAATATCCCTCTAAATCTAGAGGCATTTGAATGGGTTCAGTGTATTCCCACCCAGCCACAATGCACCCAGTGAGTGCCAAAGGCAGCGATTCCTGCCAGCTGAGAACCCTTGCGTTAAAATGCTGTGCTCCACACCAAAGATTTGCCGGGATCACACACCACAGCATCGCTTCCCAGCTGACATTACACATTCTATCACTCAGACCATCGTTATCCCAGCCCATTTTTGGTCATGTTTGCCTTGCTCTGTTGGGTGCATCTTCTACACACACAGTAGTTAATCAGTGTGAGTTTTCTATCAACCCTCTGCCCCACCAGCCCTGTCTCTTTGTACCTGAAGGCAGAGGAATCAGGCTTCAGGGCCTGAAGAGGATTTAGGAGACTTTGGTTTACAATAGCCTGCCCCTGCCCTGACCTCCTCCAAATTCCTCACACCAGAAGACTGAAGTGTTTCTAAGTCTCCTTTTAAGAGGCAGTGTTGATGGGGAAGGAGGGTGCTCAGGGATTTAGGCAGCCCTTTCTCTTCCCCGGCAGCAACGCTGCCCATTCCTCTCTTCCTCTCTCATGTGATGCTGGGGAGTGTTGCTGAGCATTGCACTGTCCAGCAATCCCATTA
This sequence comes from Clamator glandarius, assembly GCA_033459285.1. Classification (NCBI taxonomy): domain Eukaryota; kingdom Metazoa; phylum Chordata; class Aves; order Cuculiformes; family Cuculidae; genus Clamator; species Clamator glandarius. The sequence goes on along the minus strand of JAUNZM010000434.1, from coordinate 1,305,129 downwards.
TTCTGCCATCCACCCTTTTATTCTCAGATTCCCAGTCAGGCAGAAAACAAGGGTGACGGAATCTGCCTGGAATCTCTGTAGCAATTAGAGTGGGAGCCTAGGAAACTATTTGCAAAAGAGCCTTCCTAGGCATGAGATACAAGCCTTTGTGCACTTAATGAGTAACCAGTCCCCAGCCTGCACTTCCCAGGAGCAGAGTCTGGGATAAAAAAAAGAGAGAGACCAGGCCCACTGCGCTTTCAGAAAGACTCCTCTGACTTGCGGCAGATTTACAGAGACGTTCACGTTCCAGCAGAACCACCAAACACTGCATGTGTAGACTGGCTGAAGTAATTTTACAGGCTACATCCATGGTTTTCTGATTCCACTACAAGCAGACAACACAAATGCTTCTTGCAAATAAAGACAAATACCGAATTCCTCTGCCATTTCTTGCCTTTTCCAAAGCTCTTTTGCACCAGACATACCTGTTCATAACTTCTCTATTTCAGTTCATCATGACTGCAGTGCTCAATAATCTGAATTAGTAATGCGCGTCCACCACACAAAGATTTGGTGACAAATACATGGCCCCATATTCCCACAGAAACTTGCAGACTTCACAGGGCTTGAACTACAGACAGATACCATGTCAGGCAAAGACAAAGCTTCGCTAAAGCTTCAAAAGACCCTGTTGGTTTACCCAAGACCAGCAGCAGTGCAATGGGGAGAACTCCATCTTCTCTAAGCTCATTGTGATCATGAAGAGCAGCAGTTACCTAGTTATCTGTACTCACTGTGGTGAATAACTAGTTGTGTACAGTACTGCATAGAGAAAAGCTCGATTCCTGCATTGTTACTGTATTCATTTTAGCTGCTTTCTATGACCCAGTGTTACCTTAGTTATGTCCAAGAATGATGACTTAGGCAGGACCTCATTTTGGAGGACAGATCCTGACATGACACTGCCCATAAGGCACGCATGGAGCAGCCCGAAACTGCAGCATAAACCACAAGGAATGAAATAAGATCTACACAGCTTCAAATTATTCTGTGAACTGCAGCTTGCAGAAATCTACCCACGAGTTTGCCCTACTCAGCAGAGGTCACAGGCGCATTAATAGGACTAACTCCATGATTATATCATACACTTCCCTGCATACAGCACGCCTATGCTAATACTGGACTATTTCCCAAGGGCAGAACACACCCATGCATAAATACAGTATAAACCTACTCATTATTCAGTGGCAGTGCTAAACTTCTGGCTAAATAATTCCTCAGATGAGATGCTCACTCAAACCAGAATTCATCACAGAGTGATGTCAGAGAGAGGATTTCAGCAGTGAGCACAACACTTGTGACGTGCCGGGAGGTTAAATGCATTCTGCAAGAATTCAGTGTACTGAATGGGTACCAAAGGCTCAGAGTACCCCCCGGCTTGAGAAAGACCTTGTGTGATGCCATTAGCTCTGGTTTCACTACTTTCATCCATCAATCCAGGGGCATAAAATAACTCCTCTCCATTTTGGAATATATTATTACATGAATGTGAGTAGCATATGGATATGTATCAATGTTAATAAGCATGATGAATACCTTAGCTTCTCCTGCCACAAAATACACCAACCATGGAAACACATAATTCAGACTATGCTATCCCATGAAGAAGGTGAAAATCAGATCAAAGAAGCTGTTGAATTATCACTAAAGTGGTTTTTGCTGGATTGACAATGAAATTCTGAATTTCGCCTTTACATTTCACAAGAAGAATATGAATCAGTGATGTTTGTAAGTGAAAAAAATGTTAAAAAGTATATTGCACCCTTGTCATCCTACAACCCCGCTCTGCAATGAAACTGGAGAAGACTACAGTTCCTTTGAAGAATATGTTCCAGGCATTTAGGGGTGGATTAGGGGGAACATCAAAGGGAAACAAAGCTGCATAAAACTCATTCATTGAGCTCAGTCAGGACAGGCCTGATTTTACACTTTAAAGGTAGACGACAAAGGTCTTCCCTAAAGGAGGAGTTTGTGACCTTTTGTCTCACTGTACGGCAAACAAGCTGCATCACCTGGCTTTGTTTTAACAACCAGCTTTAATAATTTTATACTTTATATCTTTACTAAATGATGTTGTCAAAGGGAAGTTGTAACAGAGTGTTTTCTAGCCATAAAAAGAGAAACCAGAAATGAAGGAGATGCTGGGCAGTCTGAGATCCCTCAGCAGCAGTTCCCTTTCTCTCTCCCAGAGTTCCGGAGAACCTCTTACTCCAGTAAAGCTGCACAAGATGCAGTTGTGCTGCCCTGGCCAAGAACCTTGCAGGACATGATAAAGACAGCGTGGGAGGAGGAGGAGGTGGTTCAGGTTTGCAAAGAGCTGCAGTAAGTTTTCAGTCTTTTTCTTTAAAAACAACCCATCCTCCTCGCTTTGACTGTGCTCCCTTATCTCACACACGTGAACCTCAGGGGTAACTCCTCCTCAGCGTGAGCTGCATTGCTGCAGGCTCTCTCACAGCCTCCTCTCTTCCCCACCCCGCCCTTAGGTTACCACTGCTGGCAGAGGTTTTACTAGAGACCAACCAGGAGCAGGTAAAACAGACTGGACACGGAGCTTCAGTCATTTCATTACTTCACAACTTCTGAGACGCTGCTTTAGCACTGCTCACTGGTCCTTGGTTTTTGGTTTGGCTTTCCACAAGTTTGTTTTTTCAAAGACTTGGTAAACTATGATGGGAGGATGGATGTCCTCGTGCTGGGGATACAACTGACCTTATGGAAGACAGTGTCACATCTCCATGAACCTCTTTCTCACTTTAATTTTAGCAGCTGAAGTTGTCGATTCCCATGGTCCCCTTAACTGTCACCCTATCCGTGAACAGGTACCTGAAGTTCCCAGATCCCACACTGCTTCACTGATAACCTTTAAGGTGCTCTTAATGGTCACTTAAAATTCCATCAAGGAAGCTGCAGGCACTGGGGTTATCAGCTCAGAGATTACCTTGTTTCCTTCTTAGTGAAGGACAATTTTGACAAGTGATTAATGTTTTCTTATAAAAGAAAATAATGTTATTCAAATGGAACAAAATAATCTTCATAACCACAAAAACTCTATGCAGAGTCCATGCTACTTACTGAGAGCACCAATCTCTGTCCCTGCCTGTGTGCTGCGCTCACAGGGCAATGTCATCTTTTCACCTTACAGCAACTGCAACAAAGACAACTTAAAACTGGGAGGTGAGAAGAGCAGCCTTCCCAGCAGCACCCCAGTCATCATCGAGCCAGAGGAATCTTGGAATGCCTAAAGTGGGAATGCTCAAATCCCAGCCTGATGCAATTCTTACCAGCCAGGCTGTGCTCCTGCTGGTCACTGCAGCATGTTTCTCACCAGAGAAAGATGCTGAGGCCAAAGGCAGAAAGGGAATCCCTCTACCTCAGAGTAACACATCTACTAAATAAACTCCATCAATGAATAAAGGAATGGAAAGAGTTATGTCTCCATGACAACAGGTAGGCATGTGCTTATATTAGTAAATCCCTGCTGACCTCTGCTGATCTTTCCCTACTCAGGTCAGGGTACAGGATTAGTGACAGGGCACACACCACGGCCTGTTCCCAGGAGCCACACCAGGAACACTGGGCAGGTCTGAAAAGGGGCTTTCATGCTGTTCACCCTCTCTCTTCTCCACCCTTACTAACTCTGGAAGGACGGCGTACCTGCTATGGGAGGTAATGGCAGAGTAAAATCACACCCAGCTTTAGGAAGTGCCTTCTGTGTATTTGTCCAGGGAGCAAACAAGGCCTTTAGGGGTGGCTCTGCACATCCTAGGGCTTTACAAGCCCCATTTCCTTCTTCCCATAGGAGATTAAACCCTTTCTCTCCAGACCTGAGTAAAGCACCTACTTGAGTAAAGCGCCTGTCCCTGGCATCAGCAGCATCAGAGAACAAGGCCCTGAAATTCTGAGACTGCCAATAAGCTCATGACATGCTAACAATTGACACTGATTTTTCACCTAGCCAAAAACATTCCATAACCTGTATTCCTTGTCCCGCTTAACATCGTAATGGGCATCTTTTAACAGCTGCTTTAACAGTGGGCTCTTCTTTTCAACATCTGAAAATGGGATGTGGGCATGGGAAGCGTTACAAAATATCAGTGTTTGATCCCGACCACAAGCTTCATGGGCTGCAGCAGCTTATCACCTCTGCCAGCACCAGGAGAAGCTGTTGCAGTGCCTGCTCCCACCGACCTGCGGCTCCCTCTTTCCCATCCACTTCCCGTGAGCTTTTGTTTGAATTTCCAAGTCTTATAGTCTTATGCCTAGGTAATATCACCACTACGATTAGGTGTATTCAAGTCCCCTCAGGATCCTGGGAATGAAGTCAAGTTCTTCCTCTCTACTTTTCCATAGCAAGTTAGGTTTTTTGGTTGGTTGGTTGGTTGGTTTTTTTATCATTGTGCAAATAGGATAAAAGAGAGAAACAAAATGGTACTTCTTGAAAACTGAGATACTACCTGCTGGCTGAAGCTAAACGTTGTCCTTATCATCTCAGGTTATCAGGTTATCAGATCTGACAGTGTCTGTGAATCAATACAGGCCACTATGACCAAAAAAATGCCTTCAAAACAAAGACTAGATAATCAAAAGCCAATGTTGGCAATCAGCAGGTAGCACCTTTAAGACAATACTGAATGAATGGCATAGCGAGACTCTAGGGATCCCAGCAATGCCTACAACTACAACACGTTTTAGATGAGGCCTTCTTAAGGAAAGCCTTACAGTTCATACCTTTGTTGTACTTTGGAGAAGTTTGGTAGGTTAAACACACAATCCCCACACCTCACCCACCTCCCAGCCTGGATACTCCTATCCAATCCTCTAGTGAAGTCCGTACACACAGCTGAGACTGCGGTTTTTACCATCCAAAGGGTTAGACGGATATCGTGCATTTATCACTTCCCAGTCTACTTCTTATGTTGTTTTTCTTTGTAACTGGAGACCAACAAGTTCCAGACCGTAACAAGTACATGTTGGGTTTTTGGTGTGACAGAGTTCCTTCATACCAGAGAGATGTACACAGCCTACTAGTGGAAAGTATTCATAAAGAATTTACAAGGGCCTAGACCACCAGTTTCATTAAGACAGGCATAAGATGATGTGGCTCAGTTTCCCTTTGTGAAGTATGCATAATATTTACCCCCACAAAGAAGGGGAATCCTGATTCCTGGCTCTCTCCCTCCCGCCCAGTGAGTCACTAAATGGAGCCAAACAGTGGGCAGCGACTCCCAGGCCTGAGCGATGCCAGCATCACAGGCAGAGACATTAACAGCATTAACTAGAAATATCATTTTGGGGAATTAAACTAACTCTTAACACAGAACAAGTACCTAGCTCGCTTGTTTTCATTATCTGTTCACTGTTATAACACAGTTTTGAAGATGTAACTTCTATTATCGTGCTTCTACAACTTGGAGAAAGACGGGAGCCATAAATCCATGCATATGTTGCTGCAGTAGCCCTTTGATCTTCTGTGCTTATGACACCCCAGTATTTTCCCTTAATAAACGCTCCTCCGAGCTGACCTTCATGGTTTACACGTTCTCTGATCTCTCAGCCATTGCCACAGATCAAACACTGAGGCAGAGGGGTTCCTGTGTATTTAGTTAATCACAGGCTTTAATTTCCAATTCTTATTTAAATATACTGACCATCAACAAAACAGCCAAAGAGCCCTGTTCCCACAGCCTGTGTTCCCACTTTTTGAAGTGAGTGAGATTCAAACCGTCCCTATGTCCAAACTAATCTCAAGAGTCTGCAGTAGAGGAGATAACAAAATGCCAGGAAAAAGGTCTGTCTGCACGTGTTCGCTCTCAACAGGCGTCCCAGGCATTTTCCAGGCCACAGGTATGTGGATTACCGTGGTCATTGCTGGCGAGAGTTATGGGAACAGAAATGAGCAGACACACATTCCACCCTCCAGAATCTCCTTCAGAACACAACAAATTGAGCTAAGAGCTATTCTGCCCATCACACAGACAACAGCAGTAAAACCAGAGTCACATAGAGTCTGTGCCTTTGGGGTTCATTGTAAACAACTGGAGAGAGCATGGATCTGGCTGCAGGGTGGGCTCACAGCTCAGACTGCAACACCTTGATAATTAGGATTTTCTCAAAAATTCTTAACAAATAACATGGCCGCTCTGTTCTCCAGTGACATTTAGACTCAATTAGAAATCAAAAAAATAAAGTGGTGATACACCTCACAAGAGCAGGTAAAGGCATTTCCTTATGGCCTCGAAATTCTGCAAGTGCCATACAAATAACGCCACTCACTGCAGTTAAAGTCTGGCACAATTCCCCTTGCAAAATAGGAGCAGGTGGAAAGACTTTGGAAGTTACCACTTCCCTGGAGCTTTGCTGGCTACGTCAGGATGTGTCATCCACCTGCCCTCCAAGAGAAAACAAGGTCCTCAGTAAACCACTGATCCAGAACAGAGCTTTACCCGAGAATGGAAAGCCATTGGTGCAATGGTCAAACAGCACCAGACCCCAGAGCCGCGCCAGCTCCCTGGCAGCCACACAGTGAAATACCAAACACGCAAAGGGCCTTCCTCCTGCACAGCACAAAGCCACCACAATTGCTCCATGCTCCAAACCAGTAGCTATGGTTACTGGGTACAAAAGACGGTCCTGCTGCTTCCCTGTGGCCAGAGGAATTCCAGGCACTTGGGGCAAGTGCAGCAGACAAAGAAGCTGGTACAAGGAATTAAAAAAAAAAAAAAAAAAAACACAAAACTATCAGATAAAAATCAAAAGAGATTTTTACTTTCATATTCATGACTGAGGTGATGAGAGTAGAGGAAATTCAGGGAGAATTCAGACTGGTGGCGAATCAAAGAAAAAGCTCAAAACTTTCTCCAACTCTCAAAAAGTACATAAACTTCAACTACTGTGAGAATATGCCAAACACCATGTCCAGCAGATACCAGCACAGAAAGGGCACTTTGTATTTTCTGCATGTTCTCTGCCTTTTACCTCCACTTCACATTGTTGATCACTCTCGTCCCAGCTCAGTGGAAACCAAACAGGGCTTCTATATACAGCTACTGGCCTGGCAGTACCGGGAAAAGGATAAAGGAGGCTGGTTCAATCCCAATCATACTTTCCAGTAAAGGTTGGAGATGTTCCTGACATGACCTTACAATCCCTAGATGACTAAACCACATGCCTGGGCCCAGCAGATCTCCAGGCACTTGTTCCAGAAGAGACAGAAAAATCTGTTCTTCAGGGAGCATAAGAAATTGTATATAAGGATTACTTTTGGAGCCCAAAGGCACATTCAAAAGAACTTGAAAAATCCCAGTACACTCAAACATACTCTTTGGAAATAAAAGTACTTTTCAATGTGGAGGGAAAAAAAACCCAAAAAACCAAAACAAAACACCCATCAGTGTGATACATTTTTGTTACCTCACCACTTCTTGCCCTTTCTAAGTGAGAATATTTATGTACTCTCTTCTTCCCCCACGTTCTGCTAGAGGTATCTGGCACTTCGGTGTGTTAGTGCACCCCTAGGTGCACTCCTCTTTTGCCCTGATGTATTTCTAAATCATACAGAATAGAAACCAAGCTCTGTGTTCTACAGTTGTAAAATTCAGAACTTTTCAATGGAGAAAAGGTTCCTATAAACAGCTGAATACTTCATTACATCAAATGCACAAACTTCTAGCTCTTGTAAATAAATGCATACATACACGGGCACAGGAAGGAAGATGGGAGACAAGAAATAAATAGAATGAAGTGCCTGTTTATCTTCCAGACAAGAACTTTTCAGGCTTCAAATCTAACAGAGTTTTTGCTCAGTTACCTTTGCAATACAAGGGCAGGTCACAGATTTGACACAAAGTTATTCCATAGTAGCTGGGTAAAAATCAGGCACAGAAGACAAAAACTTACCCCAAAGTAAGAGGAAAAGTGGCAGCAGGAGAGCAGCGTTGTACGCCCTGGGTGTAGTTCTCCGTAATTCCATGTCAAGTCTAAGAGAGGCTGTTCTGAAAACCTCTGGGGGGACACGGTAGTTGTGCAGCAGCAAAGAGGGGCTCTCCCCACATCACGGGCTGAGGAGAAGCCTCCCTGCTGCCGGCTCTCGCCCCATGCCCGCAGCTCTGGGGACCAGCACTAACCCTGGGGACCAGCACTAACCCTGTGGACAGAGTCCCGGGCCGCCCTCGTGTGCCCGAGCAGCAAGAAAACGCCGCCTGGATCGCACGGACTGAACCGCGCGGGGCGAACAGCCCACGGCTGGCAACAACCACCAGAGTCACAAGGAAAAAGGACTCAGGTTTTTTTTTTGCTTTCTGGCTTTTGAACTCCCCCTACATAAACCTGAAAGGAGGTTGTGGAGAGGAGGGAGCTGGGCTCTTCTCCCAAGTGACAGGGGACAGGAGGAGAGGGAATGGCCTCAAGCTCCGCCAGGGGAGGTTTAGGCTGGACATTAGGAAAAAAATTTTCACAGAAAGGGTCACTGGGCACTGGCAGAGGCTGCCCAGGGAGGGGGTTGAGTCACTTTCTCTGGAGGGGTTTAAGGGGACAGGTGGACGAGGCGCTGAGGGACGTGGGTTAGTGATTGATGGGAATGGTTGGACTCGATGATCCAGTAGGTCTTTTCCAACCTGGTTATTCTATGATTTTATGATTCTATAATGAAGAAAACAAACCTGGTGTCTCCTCCACAACTGTGAGAGGAAGCCAGAACTGTCCTGGGGACCGAGGTGGACAGAGGCAATTTCTTGGACAAGGCTTCTGTATCAGGTTATATTTACAAACAAATTCCAGGTGAGGATCTGTTGCAGTTTTCTGACAGAGACTGCTTTGTTCAAAGAGAAAATAAGACAAAAGACACAAAAGGCACACCGTTAATCCCAAACAGCAGTTAGTCCACGTCAATCTTTACTGCTGTCTCCCACACCATGAGATGTGTGAGCCCACAAAATGTGCATGAACCCTTTTCCTGATTAAGGAACAGTTATAGAGATCTACAGAAGTACCAGCATAACAGAGGCACAAAATCACATCACCACCTGTAGATGCATGTGCTTAGTTTCAGAAGGGGAAAAAATTAGCAGTGTCCATTGTTTTATTGGAGTAACTGGAAAAAGGCAGAGCCCACACTCAGTTGTGACCTACTAAGTCCCTCTAAACCCACATCACAATTGGATTAAATTAACGGTAATGAGAATTACGTACATTGCCTCACCCTTCCACTGACAACTAAAAATAGAAGGCAGGTGAGATACTGTACAAATTCCTAGTTTAAACAAGAAATATGCAAGATAGCAAGGGACTGGTACAGACAGACGTGGGCTGCACAGGATGCAAACCCCAGCAACCCTACAATGAGTAATTTCTATTATCCCAGCACCCTTGTGGAGCAGGCGGAGGCTGACAGGCCACATGCAGAGGAATAGGAGAGTTACTGCATTGTTTTTACCTTCCATGCAAAAAGGAGAACGGTCACAGCAAGAGCATTTCCACCACTAAAACACTGCAATTCAGGAACAAATGGTTCATCTCACTGTCCTGCCTTGGAATGCTCCGAGATGATATATCACGTGTTATCAACCTTATCTGGACCACCCTGCCCCCAGTTTCATCTCTGGGGTCTGCAGCCTGTTTCCTCAGGATCAGCCTCAGTATTAGTTTCTTGCCTGTTACCACAACCATCTGGAACTCATTTCATTTCTCTCTCTTTAAACTCTCATTTCTCTCTCTTTAAACTCTCATTTTGCTGCCGGGGGATTTAACCAAACACTGGCATGCGCAGAATCTTTCTGCTTAGAAATTTTTTGTCTCACCTGCAAGAATTCTCCTCCTAACAACTCACCTTTTCCAAATCAAAGCAAATTCATATGAATCCATTGCACGAGACCGCTACTCTTCCTGGACCGAACGTGGCTATTTCTGTGAGATGATCAGCACACGACTTCACAACACTTGGGAAACAAAACTACCCACAGTAATTCACAGCTCATGCGCCTACCTGCAGGCCATGCTCAGCTCTCATAAAACAGAATTAGCAGAACAAATCCCACACATAAGAAATCAGAGGTCGCGTGTCACAGGGGCTTAGGTCTCGTGTAGCTGCTGTGCTGTGTGGCCTGTGGCACCTCACGCTCCTGGCAGAGCCATGAGCTTCCAGAGTCCCATTGCATATTAGCGAGACTCAGAAGAGCAAAGAAGAGGCCTAACAATAAAAACCTCCAGTGGAATACTCTGGGTGTCACTCAGTACATCCGAGACAATGCCTCAAGCAGCAGCTGCTTGTGCTAAGGACTGAGTTTTACCCTGGAGTCTTCATTTGTTCCTTCTGTCGAGTTAATGTTGGTGGGTTTGAATAGAACTGCTAACACGGCCAATGCGTGAACAATCTCACACGTGCAGGAATGCTACGAATGGTCTCACTTCACGCATTTGTCACAACCAGGTTTGGACTTGAGCAGCCTGGGGAACAGCAGCAGCGCATGGTTCTTAGCCAAAATCTGCCACAGGCAGAGGTGAGACTCCATGCCTGTTCTGCTGCCAGGACACACACATTGGGAGTTCTGGGGCTGGAGCAGGTTAGGAGGGATGATCCCCTTGAAAAAAGCGTTCTTTTGCTCTCTGTGACCACTGCTAAATGCTAGCACATCGAGGGGGTCTGCCAGGATTTAAGGGTCATTTAGCGTCACTCAAAACCCAAACAAATGAAGCCCTCAGGTCAAGGTCAAGACATCAAACTTCAAATATAATCAAAATACCGTACTCCAGTGTTGCCTGTGAGGATATTAGAATTGAGTTTTTTCAGCGGTCATGGTTGCAATTTATGAGATTTTGTCAGCATAAAAGACAGACCATTTCTGTGCTGGACCCTTGGGCACAGAAAAGCCTACGTGGGTATTAACCAGCTTAGCCCAATTAAAGGACCCTAATGCAACTCTCTCAAGGCCCTGATTTGTTAGGCTTGACTACATTTCCAAAGAAGGAGCACAATTGGGTGGATTTGTTATCTAAAGCATAAGCTCCAAGCCCTTAGTCATCCTTGCTAAAGCCTTCCCCAAAGTGGCCACAGTTTGTGCTACCTCCGCATCGCTGCAGCCCAACGTCAGCATAATCTGCTCTTAAACACAGCATTAAAACTAGAGCCAAAGGACACAGCTGCTTTCGTCTGTGGAACACTCATTACAAGAGACTTAAGGACAGCATAACAGCAAGGCTTCTATTCTCAGCGGGTAGGCAGGAAACTTTGCAAGCCGGAAATGCATGAAAATGGGGCAGCAGTAGGCAAGCTGGATTACGAGAAAAGGGAGCAGATCCAGGGTACTCAGCAAAACCTTTTGGTCTGTTTATTCTACACTTCTTTGTATACTTCTCACAAAACAATCCTAAACATTTTTCTACAAACAGTTCAGGATGAACTGCACAGAAAAGCACCTAAAGAGAATTGTCATTCCATTCAAAGAACAACATAAGCTTGCTATGTTTCACAATCTTTCCTCACGCAGGGCTTAAAACAATCCTAATATTACAGGCTGGATACGATGACAGCCAATACGACAGACTGAAGCTGGTAAGAATCAAGGCATTTCTACCTCCTGTCATATAAACACTGACCTGCCTCAGAGAAGACCACCTCACCCACCCTCCCTGCAGTTCTGGAACCTCACCATCGAATACAAGTCTGCTTTTCTGAAATGCACAATGCAAGCTAACAGCTTCCAGATCTTCTGGGTTTTCCCTCAGCTTCATCGCCTATGGGTTATTAGGCCCAAGCATAAGCACAGGAGCCCATACCAACAGTGGCTGCAAACTTACAACTTGGGAAGTTGAGCTCATTAAGAAATAAACTTCTAGTTCCATTCAAAACTAGTGTGCAATAAATGACTGCTTCAGTGCCCTCTCTGCTCGCAATCACTGCTGAAAAGTGCCAGGTATATTTTTAAGAAGTTCAGATTTTGGAATTTCAAGCCTAGAGACTCACAGGCCAATTCTGTAAAGAGAAACATTCACATGCAGTTTGGTGATGTAATGCTCGAGGGTTCTCCAGGCTCCAATTTCTAATTAAAAATTTGTGCTTTCCCATAATAACCAAAGTTATTGCCCGTACAGGCACCGTCACCACTTCCACACCACTAGATGTCCCTTCTGCACTGCACACAGGCCATTGTGTGACAACAGGAAAGCTCAAGAAAGAATCCCATTACCACCAGTGCAACCAGATTCATCCTGAAAGGCTGCAGGGCAGTGCCAGGCAGCCCACTGAGCACTGTGGGACCTACTGCAACATCCACACATCAGCAGAGCCAAGGAAGAGTTTCATCTGAGTCAAAACTTTAAAGTTGCTTTTAAACTCTGATAAAACCACATAAAAGTTCCAGTTTTGAGACATCCTCATTGCATTTCCTAGACATAGTAAATTTAGCTAATCAGAATCCTGCCGCCTGATAAACTACAGAGCGCTGAGCATATGAGACTGGTCAGTCCTAGGCAATGACAACTACATGATCGGCATGGCAAGAGCAGAAAAGGATCCAACTCCTCCTATCCACAAAGCCTTGCAAGCCTGGCCACCAGGCGCCATCCTGTGGCAACAAGCTCGTACACTTGGGATGTACCAGTAACCGGGCTCGAATTTGTCAGTCGTATCCCTAGAAACAGCCAACAAAAAAACCTGCCTTTACTAAGGAACCAGGACAACATCTGGTCCTCGTAGAAGAGCATCACTTTTAGAGAAAAATGATACCTTAAGCAGAACTTTTTCTAATTAGTAGTTTCTTGGATGATTCCTGTTTTTGTCTGCAGACAGCAGGAGGTCTAGAGTTTGGATTTGAGAGAACAAAACTGAAGCAGCCTTGCCTGAAGTCATACTTGCAATATCGGCTGCTCGCGTAGAGCTCTTCCTCACGCGCCTCATTCCCAAAAAGCACAAGTTGTAAGAACCCTAACAAGGACACCCAATACATGCACAGCACCTAGAGGCTCCTCTCCAGCGCGTGAGCCCATTCACAACACACGCAGACTAGGCTGTAGCAAAGACAGGACCGTGCTCCTGCCAAGTTGTCTCCAAAGGCAGTTACAGAAGTCAGACTCTGACCGTGTACGCACCCTTTGATCTACGAGACCCTGCCCGAGTGCTACAGGTCAACTTTAAGCCCCTTTGATCCTCTTCCACTGCTTACAGCTGCCTTGGTGGAGGTGAATCCCTTCCAAGGGGCCTCTCTTGACAGATGGGAAGATGAGAACGTTGATCAGCTAACAAGAAGCAGCAGACAGTGTAAAGAAGGTCTCCAGCAAGATTTTCTGCAGTGAAGTGCTATAGCAGGATGTGTCCCAATACACTGCCTGGATCTAAGAGTGTTTTGAAGCTGTGTTGACTGTTGAGAGGCCTTTTTGCTGCTGTTTTTTGTTGAAATGAACAGATGTGCCTGTAAACATCCCTTTTTCCTAGGACCTCACTGCTTAGAGGGAGCTTCCCACGCCACTGGAGGGCAGTGCTGGGCAGTTCAGCTATCTACCAGCCTAAAAACAGATTTGAAAGGCAACTTTCTGAATTGGCATGTTTGTTGCAAACTCTGCATTGCTGGCAGCGCTGGAGTCAGGCTGGTGCCGGGGGCACTCAGCAGGCGTCAGGGGAAAGCGAAATGCTCAGCCAGCACCAAAGGAGCCCACAGTCAGAGCCAAGGTGAGGAGCAGTGCCCTGCAGCAGGTCCTGGCTGAAAGCAACCTTGCAATGCAAAAGTTTGTTCTCTGTCAAGGCCACACGTAGGAGTGGGGGGAAAGGGAATTTTGGAAAAGCTCCCAGCTGGACCTGAAAAACAAACCCATCCAGCTGCATTGTTGTGAGCTGTGTGCGCTGAAGCAGAGTCTTGCCTTGAAGTCCTGCGTACGACGTCTCCCTGTCACAGAACTGACAACTCTGAATACTGCATAAATCAGCAAGCTCTGCCTCATTTTCCTTCCAGATGTGATGTCTGTTGTCTCTCACAGTCCTCCCATGCAGTCTGCTCTGTAATGAGGCCTCTGGGACAAACTGGACACTCACCACAGTAGGTGGCAAGGAAGAAAATTGTTGCAGATCAGGTATGTGCCAAATAGTGAGGAACGAGCAATTTTCTCCACAAAGCCAAAGACACGGGTCTTGCTTTTGTGCATTTGTATCTTAATGAACAATCCCACTCGAGAAATACTCTCCTTGCCTCCTAGTCTAACCCAGGTAACTAAACAGACACACATGCCAATAGGAAGACAAGGGACAACAGAATATAGCCCTGTGTTCCAGTTCCTGCCCCACCAGCTGAGGATACTGCCCAGCCACTTTCAGTATCTTTGGCTCATACACTATGACTTTCAAGGCCACACTTCACATCTATATTCATATATCCGCTGCCTGGGTCACAGTGACACGAAGCAGCAAATACATCCAGTTAAATTCTGTTCTAAGAACATTTCACAGACAGAAGGTCCCACTGGAGTCAATTGTTTCTTCTTCTCGGATGCCCCACAAAAATGGCCTTACCTAAACTGAGCGTGCAAAAGTGGCTGGATCTGCTGTCACTGGGGTAGGAATGTCTGGCAGCCTTGCAAGGATCAATACAGCACGCACTGGCATGCAGACAGACATTTCATCTTGCTAAGATACTAAATCCTGGTGTTTCCAATTAACAAATCTTTAAGAATGACAAATACAGATCTTTACATAATTGTTAACACCATTCAAGCTTGTTCTCATGGTTTTCAAATTGCATTTCATCCCAGTGCCAATAACACTGAATTTATTTCATAACCAAGACTTGATTAATTAACTTGTCACCACACTGGCAACAATTTTTCCAGACCCACTCCATTCATGTGGATCTGTCTTTAATAAAAGAAAATATCATGTAAGTCAGCAAATTTAACTTAATAGGCATATGCACTTGTACTCCTGACTGTTTCTTTCTGGCATAGAAAGGTTTTGATGATGACCAATGACATCACTGCTCCTTTGGCAGCACTACTGTCAGATCAGAACAATCCACGCTGAGAGACAATCCCACAGTCAGTTAATGCTCTCGTTCTCTGTTAATACTGCTGCAATGCTGCAAACTAAAATCAAGGACTAGGGATGCTTACATGCTATGGGAATATACATTCGCTGCTGAAAAGTGCTCAACATCAGTTAGGACAAATACACAGGTAAACTGTACCAACACACAAAGTGTTTTCCCAACATCAGAATAGCAAAGTTTTATAAGTGATCAGTTACAGGCCTAAAGATATCAGTAATCCTAAATTTTATTTCAAAGACATAGTAAAAAACCAAATTCAAAGTATATGCTCACCATAATTCCATGAACCTTGCAGACTTACATAAGGCTTAATCCCTCACATCCACTTCTAATTGCACAACTAGACCAGAGAGAAGAGTAGGCTGGGGTTTTTAGGGCTTCACCACTCTCTCCGACTGCAGGGAAGCCCTAGTTTGCCTCACTTCTTCCAGGGAGCACAGCTTATGCACATTTTCTACCTCATGTCTTGCAACAGCAGGCAAGCCTAGCTCCTGCGGGAAGTGATATTGATCTGCAACACAAGTGTTTGAGTCTTTATCTCTCCTTGGTGTGCTGAACGTGCACAGGAGCTCATCAGTATGTCTGAAACAAAATCTTCTCAGTGGCCTCTGAAAAAGAGAGAAATGAAGCTTGCACAGCATGCTGAATTAAAACACAGTGTATAGTCTTGATTTATAATCAAGAAGTTCAAGTACGATACAATCAACACTCATATACATGATACAATCAACATTCATATACACGATACATCACATTGCACAAGGTCAATACGTCTTTCTCGCTACAATGGGCAAAAAGAGACGTGACACTCAAGTCTAGCAGCTGTGAAGGCAACAGACTGAGTCTGCAGGAGTGATGCAGTTCCAGGTGTTGGACTGTGCGCTTTACTGCAGAGAACAGCTTTAAGCCAAGAGCCTTGCTTGCTCCTGCTGGAATTCAAGAGCAATCAGCCCTGTGACAGCACTGCCAAAGGCCTGAGGTGTGGGAAGGTGAAGTAGCAGCAGCAAAATGTGAAGTTGGAGAGTCCATAATCATGTGAGCACTTACAAACTTAGAGCAGAAAGTCACCTCAACAGAGCGAAGCAAACACACAGGGACCTGCTTTAAACTTTTCCAACCTATTCCAAGCACAACCATAGGAACAGAGCACTGGTAAATCCTGGTAAAAGCACAATGGGGCTTCATCAGGATTACGACTGTTTCAGGAAAAGCAAGAAAAACTCTAATGAGAGTTGCATGAGGATTCTTATGAGGTTGTACAAATGGATGAATCTAGAAACTTCCCAAGAACTAAGGGAAGAAATATGGAAAGAATGGCTATTAACTCCAGCGCTGACACACACTTAGCTCCAATTTCCTTGTTTACTCCCCCGCAGGAACTTAACCGTACTGGCATTTTCTGTCAAAAATCATAAAGCTGACACTTCGAATTCCCACCACCAAATACCCACCGGAGTTAATACTGAATTCAAAGCCACAGGTCACCCTCTTTCCATGACTTTAAAGCTCCATTACGATAGCCAGTAAGGACAGAGATTTGCCAATTCTGCCCGGCAGAGGATTTGATCACTTGTCTTTTTCTATGGCTTTATAGTGATGGTATTTCAATGGTGAGCACATCCTTGCAGGCTGAGAGAAACTCACTGTTAGGTCAGAACAGGCTCCAAAAATTGAGGAGCCAAATAACTCATCTGGGCAGTAATGCACAGGAATTGCCATGGCAGCAATGGACACAATGCTTCCCAATTCATTCATCCATCTTCAGCTGAAACTGAGCTTCCAGGGTGGAATAAGGTCAAAACAAAGTAGAGTGAAATGGAACATGTTCAACAATAAGCCAGGTGTCAGGCACCGGATCCGCAGAGCCGGATCAAGGACAAAGCGGTCATTCTCTGTTCGCTGTGGTGGGATGTTGGGAATTCTGAGCAGATGTTAATAGGATTAATACATACTAGTCATACAGTCGTGGAATGATAATGCCTCTGAATACCAAAAGCATATTGATCTCCTGAAGTGCACAGTCAGAACATCTAATGGCTCCAGAGAGAGCAGGGAAACACTGAAAGGGGGGGCGTAAGGAAAAAGAAAAAGAGAAGATACTGTAAGTCAGAGTTTTATCAGTTTAAAGAGCCTTGGGGCACACCGGGAATGTTAAAATGCTGCTGCACATACAGACACCTACTGAGGGATGCCAAGAATGCACTCTTTGTGCACAGGAATGGAAGAATGCATGAATGCATTTACAGAACTTGTGTGATTATAACAGGTCTAAACCACTTCTTCTAGGTAGACTATTAGAACCAGGAAGCACCTAAAGAGGAAAACAAATCCTTATTGAACTGTCCCAGTGGAGTAAAACTGTGGGAAAAGAAAAACTAGCACCAGTGATGCAGAGAATGCAAACACTGTTCAAAAGAAATTAGAAGACAAATTATTTCTATTTAATTACCTCAGCTGTTATTAGCAATACTGATATGGCTTTGTTTTAAAAGGAAGTATCATTTCTAACCTGCAGTGTCTTTTTTAAATGCAAGATATCTGAAAGCTCCTTTTTAAACAAGGGCTGTGTAACTGGGAAATTCAATTCACTCTCTTTGCTTTGATATCTGTTTATTTCAGCACTACAGACACCATCAAAAGCAAAATGCTATCCTCCACTCTGCACTAGAGGGCTGAAGTTCCAACGGCACATGGTCTCTGCTCCACAGTACTGATCCAGTGTTTTCACCACCTGACAAAAGCACACAACTCTTTCAAGGACAAGACTCCAGGATAACAGGACAGGAAATTATCAGCTTGTTTGGAGGTGTTTTTCTTTTTTTACAAGCTACAAAACAGACTCAGCTACACTAAGACCATTGCAAAGTTCATTATCATCAGTGCCAACATAGGAGCAAATCATAATTCCGTGATATTGTTGACCAGAGTTCATGTATCCACTGAACCACTAAGGACATTAGGCAAACACACTGAAGAGATGGCAAGAGATTCCTGTTGTCCTGAGCTTCCCACTCTCTGACCGCAAACCCACAGTCTCACATCAAACGGGGAATGAAACTCAAGGGACATTTTAATCCTACACCCTTGCTCTAATTAATAATCCTACTTTATCAATATTTGATGGAGCTGTTATTGCATCTCCTCTGACCATTACCCTTTTCATATCATGCTCTACAGCACTGTAATAGCGCTGTTCTCCTTCTGAGGTGATACAGATAGCAAACACAGCACCTCCTTTCCTATCAAGGTGCCTTTCCATAGGCCGTGCTTCAGGACCAGCCAACAGGATCAGCAGAGATAGCAGATGAAACTGCCTAACAATCTATGGAAAAGGATGGCCCAGCTCAGCCCTAAATAACACCTCATCTTTGTGACCCACTGTACTGCCATCACAGGGAAAAGAAAATACATTCATATCCTGAAAACCAAACTAAACCCGATGTTGAAGGCAACAGTGAACACTGCGTACACGGCATGGAGAACCACAGTTCATACGGCACAAAAGCAATTAAGAAAAACCAAATATTTTTGCAAACTAAAGTGCGGAGAGGAAGATGTAGACTGCCCTGTGCTAAACATAACAGCAATGCTGCCCCTTCCTGTCACACGGCCTCACTTGGATGAGGAGCTGATTAGGTGCGCTCTTGGAGCTGCGCCTCCTCGGGGTTCAGGTTTCTGCCACTCCCCAGCTGCAGAGCACTCCCCCTCGCTTCACATGCAGAACTGCAAACACAGGGACTCCCAGACCAGATGATGTCAACGTGATCAAGAATATTCACTCAGCAACTGGAAGTGCTTAAATTAACGTGAATTGCTTAGGTAAAAGGCAGCTCAACAACAATTATGTACAGCTACATGAGAAGTAAAACATTCCACAGTCCACATCACACTTTTAAAGGATCCTCTTTGGAAAACAGAACACAGACTCAAAATCCTCCATCAGTGCAGAATCATTAAGATTGGTCCCTGTTATTGAAGAACTGAGACACAAGTGAAAGCAGTACAAATTTGTGGATACAGAAAGGGCTTTTTCCATATATCCTCCAGTCTCTCAGTTTCTGAATATTGTACCTTTCATCTGCAAGGGAACGGGTGAATCGTAGAGGCATGGCACTCTTCTTCCCCAGGTCCCAAATGCAGTATCAGGATAAAGACCACTATTTGGTCTCCCAGTAGTGAGGGGGGAAAAGGAAAGAAATAAGTGGGGATGAAGGAAAAATAAACCAGTGAAAAGCAGGTTTGGGGCTCTGTGTAGTTAGATTGGTTATTTATTCATGTGTAACCTGTAACCCTTACCATCTGACTCAAAGCCCAGTGAAGTAATTGAAGATATCTAGCAATTACAGCAGGCTTTGGTTCAGCCCCACAGGGAACACGCTGCTCGGAAGCTCAGTCCTATGTTTCAACAGACTGCAATGACCATGAGATGGCCAAAGGTCAGAAAAACTATAGGGAGAGAGAGTAAGTCCTGAATAACACCTGTCCAACGAGATAGAAACATGAGATGATGCAAGCTTTCAGAGAAATTTTATGTCATCTGTTCTGTCTTTAGAAAGAAGAAAAGATGTGGCTGCATTTTATTTTTTCACAGCAGCAACACGAGCACAGAAGAGCAAAACAGATGGAGGTGTCATAAGCAAAGCGTGGCAAAGAAAAGAAAAGGAATAAAGCAAAAGTCCCTGTGCTGGAGATTATCGTCTGTGAAATCCTGTCTGTAACGCCCTGTCAGAAAAACACCTCAGTTACTGCAGGCTGGGATAAGCAGTGGACAAGCACAGGTACTGAACCGCAGAGAGGGAAGGGCCCCGAGGATGGGCTGGTTACCCACGCCACAAAGCAAGGCAGGGCGCAGAGCTGGGCAGGCCAACGACTGCACATGGCACAGCAGCAGAGCAACAGCTTGGCGCTGCCATCAACCCTGGCGTGATACTGCTTACAAGAGTATTCGTGCAGATTCTGAGCAGTGGAACTCTTGAGAGAGCTTGAATGACAGGGTAATGCTTTCATTGGTTGTTTCCACCAGCAAGTAGGCGAAAAAGATGGAAAGTACATAAGAGAAAACGCTCTGTAAGTGAAAGGAGCTAAATTTTACCAACATATTATGGAAAAGGCTTAATGTGGATACCAAAGACTGCATATCACCACCACAAAACACACTGGCAGGGTTTAACTGAGCAGTATGGACCTTGAGGGACACACAGTTTTATCTATAAAAAGGTTTGGAGACATTACATTTTAGTCTTTTTGCCAGAAGAGCCTTTATTAACACTGCTGTAAATGGCAACTTGTTCAACTAAACAGGAGGCTCCTTCTGCCAGGAGCTGTAAAAGGACTTCAGTTTCAATTCTGGTTTTGAAGGATGTTTCAGATATTGATTTCTACCTCACACTCAACAGAAGTTACATTTCCTTCACAGTTCTGGTGCTCAGGGCAGGGAGAAGCAGCATTTTACCCAAAGATTTTCCTGAAATCTCAGAGCAGATCTTTTTTAACAGAAGGTTCTTTGAACAGATCTTCCCAATATTTCTCCATCCATTACCCAGCAACCACAACAAACCACAGTATTTGGCTAATCTGACCGCTCAAAGAAATCCAAGACTCCTTTCTGTCCACGGGTCTCCCTGAGGGCCTGAGTGGGCTGCAACAACGCAGACAGGCGCTCTGAAGAGCAACTATCCAAACACTGCTTGATGGTGATTAATTACAAAATGTTACATGTCCAAGGTTCAAAACAAAAAGCCCATGGCACCTAAAAAATGCTTTCCGTGGAGAGTTAGTCTTTGTTATATAGCTTTTCTCCAGCCTTGACGATCAGCACTGGTTTAGCCTTTCAGTAGTGGTTCCCAACAGCTCTGACTGACCTGGCTGTCAGCCCCACTGCTTCAACACACACAGAAAAAGGCAAAGCCAAAGCACGGCCAGGGCAACACCACCTCTGGCTCCCCAAGTAATTAAATATATGAAAGTAAGTGTGAGCTTATAGTCTTTTAATTATGTATTGCATCTGAATTATGCATGGAACAGAGGGCATGCAGGAATTCTGGTGGAAAGAAACAGCACAAGGCAATAGTATTTCCTCACATGACTGTACCCTATAACAGGTCTGCTCCAGTTTCATGGAATCCTATGATCCCCAGAGACTCTGTACACCCATTCTCACTGCAAGAAGCTGTCCCACAGGCCTGAGAAACTTCCTGTACTTCCCCAGAAGAATACATTTACATTGCCAGCAAGCAAAAACCTCCTCCAACATCCTGCTGTACTCTTACTTAGCCCAAGCACTGTTTAAATACAAAGGTACTTTACACCTATAAGCCTCTAAGACCCAACCGATTCAATGTGAAGTGTTTAAATACAGAATATACATTATGCCTATAATATGAGTCAGTGGTTAGTAACATATGGCAGGTCCCAGAACTGTTCAGATTATTCTGGGACTTACCTAATCAGCAATTTCACTGCTCTGTTGAAAAGTATGGCTGGTTTTGCCACTCAAATCCAGAATTTACAGCTTCACCATATTCATGAGGGATGGAAATTAATCAATTCTTTTCATGTCCTACAATCCAGCTGTAGTGTCAAGTAGAAACAAAAGTCAGCTTCTGGTTGGCTTTTTGGTGTTGTCATATTAAGACTACACGCACAGTGGTGAGAACACCTAAATTAGTCAGCATATCAGGTTCTGCCATTACTCCCTATAGTGGATCTATAATGAATGTGTACCTATACAAATGAGCCATTAGTATAATGGTACCCGTGTTCTATCCTTAATTCCCTTCTTCTCATTAGCTTTTGTTTTATGTTCTTCATTTTAAACACACAGTTCAGTATTATAGATAAATAAAGAAATGCTTTTTAGAGAAGTGGTAGCAGATAGTGATTAATCCTCTGAGACATTTTTACAGGTTGGTCTGCCCTGACACATTTCAACAGTCAGACATCAACAAGAAAAGCTCTTCCACTTCTTCCACCTCAGCACCTCATCAGGCTGGGTCTGTACCTTGCACTGGGCAAACCGCTGAACACCGCTCCCCAGAGCTCACTTTCAAACAGCAAACAGCAGCTGTCAGCTTCAGACACAGAGTCCCACACACAGGCTGATGTCTGCTTTGTGCTGGGAAAACTTTGGGAACTCCAGGTCTTATTTTGCACGAGGAGTATTTGTGCTTTTGTCTTTCCTTTAGGCACACTGACTTTCCCTGAAAAGGCAACAACACTGGCCTGCTGATGCAGCCCCACAGCCAGACTCCTCTGGTGGGGTCGGTGACGGGCAGTGGAGTCCAATCACCACTTGGCGGCAGAGGTTTGATACCAGAACTACATCGCTGCTTCCCAGGAATGCATCATGCATGCTTATTCTCTGCCTAGGGTGACTCTTAAGATTATTTCTTGTCTCCCCATTAATTACTATACATATTTATAGATAAATGAAAGATTCAAACTCAAACATTTATTCAATTAATCACTTTGAGTTCTAGTAGAATAAACAGTATCAAATCAACTCATTAGCTCAGGGGTTCCTGACAATTTAGCACTCTCATTTTCTGGCTCAAATCAGTGGTCTCATGTCTCACACAAGTTCAAACATCGAACACCAGCAGCTGTCTTGGAAGAGAAATAGCTTAAGAAGTTCTGAACCAACTCACAATGAACAGAAAATGGATTTGCTACGATAATCAAACTGGGCTTGCTTCTATACTCTTCTTGCAAAGCCATCCTATCTGATCTTTGAGTCTTCAGCTGCTAATTCGATTACTAGCTTATGGAGAGCAACTACAAACACAGTATATGTTACTGCGCTTTGGTTCACAAGATGAATAAACAATATTCTACAGGTGCTTGTGAGTGTTCACTTCATAAACCTTGCTTATCACTCCACCTCTGAGAAAGCTGCAGATGTCATTCCCTAAAGATGCTGCAACGGTGCTGATTCTACGGCCACAGCCTTCTATCCCATGACAAGGGCAGCTCTTGACTTGAGTGGCTTTGCTCAGCGCAAAGCTGTAAGGTCTAACCGCAAGAGAAGTCTTTGGACTCTTTCTGCCCCTACAAATGCAGTACCCACCCTTTACTCTTCACCACCCCAGCCTCCAGTTCCACAAGGCCATTCAGAATAAGTTACACACACAGCTGCAGAACATCACCACTGCCACGCTCCAAGGCAGAATACTGCTAATTATACAATAGTCACTAAAGCAGGATTAGGAAAAGGGCTCTTTAAGGACAAGTAACTTTTATCAACTATTTCTGCTGACAGGAAGCTTTGGACAGACTGTACGAGTTGAAGTTCCAGACAGAGATTATAAACCACAGGCGTTTATAACTTCAGAGATAAATATCACAAACCTTCTGAATAATGATAATCTCACCTAATAGTGTTTGATTTGCCCACACAAGAAAACCCTAATCTAGAAACACAGACATAATTAAAGAACATCTTAGTATAAACCATTTCATAAAACTTCAATTAAACAAAATCCATCCAGACGACCCGGCTCTGTGCATGCCAGCTGCACTCCATCAAACAGGAACATTCTACTTACAAAGTATGCATTTATCCCAATTCTGTGGCCCTCTTCTGACACTCTAAATGAACACTCAGACAAAGCACAAACACACCAAGATGTTTCCATTGTGGTAACTTTCAGAATTTAGAAAAACTATCACTTTGTTAACATTCCATGAAGAAATCGATCCGAGTTACAATCAGAGCAGGCAGTCACTGTGTGTGCGTAAGAGATGAACCAACCATTTAACACAATTTACAAATCCTCAACAGAAGCAGTTATTGCAGAGACTGCACAGACTATCTGCCAACCTTCCATTAATTCAGAACTACATTATTTAGCATATTATTCTTTCATCCATTACATGAATATTTTCCAAACCCAAGGCACAGCTGTTAGAGCTGTGGGATCTCCATTTCTTTCAACACAGGTAGGGAGTTACCATAGCTGCTATCCCTCTCTCATACCAAGACCTAATTTTATTTGAGTTTCCCATTCCATACATCTGCTCCTCTATCTCCTGACATGTCTAGTTTTAGACCTGTATATGGCAGTGCTGCAAAAGCTGGGAAGCGCATCTTTCTCTTTTGCTTCCTTATTGGGCACAAAGCCTTGAAAAATACAAATGCACAAAATACAGTAAACCCAGGATTTGCCAAATTCCTCCAAATCCTTTTTTTGGAAAAGTTCAGGTACAAACAAAAATTTGCAAGCAGGATTTCACAGAAAGCAAATGCTTTACAGTGTTTATTATCTATTGTCATGGCTCTTAGCATCAGGGGATCCAGGCTCTGAAGCAACAACGAGAACAGCACTGACCTCTGCGTCCACCCAAAGACCTAGGAAAAATGGCCATCTGTCAATCCTCCTCTATCAGTTGCTCCAGCTTCTTCCCAGAACAGATCTGTATCTTCACAAAATTTTGGGAAGATCCCTGTATTTTTAGAATATGCTAGTCTCATCAGGACAATCAACCTTTTTTTCAGTCCCCATTGCACCGTTCATGAAACCCTTACAGTGCCATACAGCTTAATTCTGCCCTCAGTATTCCAGCCTTGTATTTATGCAGTCTGGGCCATTTCCTTTATTCAAACCCTGTAGACTCTTCTGCTTTTCAAGTATTTAAGCACTTAAGCTTTGCTAATGCATCTTCTTATTTGCAGTTCTCACACTTCTTCGCTAGATGCATGCAGCGTGCCACACAGCTTTAAAAACAGCATGTAAATATCCTTCACATGGCTCGAGCAGAGCAGGGGGACAGATAGCATGCAGCCCTGGACAGAGGCCGTGCTCATTGTGACGCTACCTGCTGAGCGCAGCCCCAGCATTCACAGCGTTATAAAAAGGGCATTACTGTAACAATGACAGAGACAGCGAGCACTGCTTGCATGTTGTTTAACGAGCAACATGGACTGTGGCATTTGGAGACTGACAGTTTAGCTTTATTTGTTGTTGGGTTTTTTTAACCCCAAATTTCCATCCCCTTTCAAATAATAAAGAACAGGCATTAATCAGAGCCAGTTCTGAGAAAGCAGCGTGTATGACTTCAAGGCCTTTTGCAGAGCACACTCACAGATGCCTTTAAAGGCCAGTACAACCAGTCTTCTGAACAGAAAGACATTTGAGAACATCGCCCTATTCTTGCTCAGAAATAATTTTGCCTTTGCAGGACCCGAACTATAATTGAAAAGCTGATGTTGGAACAAGGACAACAGCTGAACCACAAAAAGAGAACAGAACAATTTTCAGGACAGGGCATTACTCACAAACTGACTGAACAGGTCACGATGGACAAACTTCTGGGACCAATTCTTTCCAAGTTTCAGACTCTGCAGAAGCAAACAAGAAGATCAGAAAAATAAAAACATTTATGAATTTAAAAATAGTAATATATCCCATGCCAGGCACTTCTGCTCTTCCCCTTTAAATTTTCCCCAGAACAGCGTTTCTGTAGCTGCCAGCTCTGTGACCTTGCTGGAAGTCACCAAGCCAGAGATCAATTAGTGAGTACAGAACAGAGAAGCAGCATTGCCTGCATCCTGCCCGTCCCTTGGGAAGAGCAGCTGTGCTTCAGGGTAGAGCAGCAGACGCCTGGAAGATTGCAATCCAGTGGGAGTGCTGAGACGCAGGCTGGTTACCAACTGCAAGATGCACAATGCAGCAGCGCAGAAAAGGATCAGGAAAACCTCCTTTTCCTTTGACTGCCACATTTACATTTTCCAATAATTTAAAAGCACTTCAATTTTACACACAATGAAATCTTTTTACACTAAATGATACCCACAACAAATGCACCATGCTGGCTTCAAACACATGAATTACGAACGTTTGTTAGTATTCTTCCTACTGAAATACCCATAGGAAACAATCCTTTAAAAACATTTCATACTTTTCACACACCCCATTCACTCACTTACCAAAGCTGGGAAAAGTATGTCTGTAAAGATTAATCAGGATTACACAAAATAAATTAAAAGGATTTTTTTCTGAATCTCAGAAAAGGTTTCCCAGTTTTTACTAGCAAAGGAAGAGAAATATCCTCAGCAATCTTTAAGCATGATCAAAACACCTACCATCTTCAACCCACCTTGAAAAAGCACCTTGCTCTTCTTTGAAAGGGAAATGCAGTACAAAGAGTGGAATACCTAAAAGGGAAAAACAAAAGGGAGTTTGCACCAGCAGTACTGAAGTCTTGAAACTAGAGAGGTCATTATTCTTCTCCATGGCAGAGACTAGTTTCAAATACATTATCCAGACAGGCGCAGCAAGCATTTCTAAGCAAGCTCCATAAACCCTCGGCAGATCACTGTTCCCCTTTTCATACACAGGATGAACCAAAACGCTGTAGAATTTGGAGGGTTTACTTGTGTGACACACCAACCCACAGCGACAGGGAAGCGTAACAGCACCAGTACCTAACTTCCAGTTGCATATCTGAACTACCACACAGGTTACGTGAGAGGACAACGTCCTACCTTCCTGACACCTCTGAGGAGCTGCAAAGTGTACCTCCTGCTACCCCCAATGACGCACAACTCTTCCCAACCCACTTCAGGCAAAGCTTTTGTGCACACTTGCACGCGCTATTTTCTCTTTCACACAGAAGACTAACACAAAGAATTCAGAATTACGAGAGTTAGACGCCATCTCTGCACCTAACAAAAGCTACTGCTACCTAATTTGACTTGTGCTTCTATGACAAAGTAGAAGGTGAAAGAAAACACAACAGAAGAGACTTTTACAAGTGTCAGGAGGTAGGGAGAAGAGCAGCTAACATTTTAGCAGACTACTGAAAACATTTATCCCGTGCAATGAGACCTCACCTTCCCCAGATCTTGACTTAGTTACCGGTCTCCATCTCACATCCTGCAGTACAGATCACCAGGATCACAGAACAGCAGCCTGAAAAACAGAACTATCACACTTGTAAGGTCTAACTGAACTCATCCATTAGATCACACGATGTAAACAGAGAGGCAAGTCTCCCCCTGGGGTATTTCAGTCTCCCCTTCCAACAACCCTCATGGGTGTCAAAACCAAACCAAGTCAGTCCCTTGTCTCTTGCCAAGGGAAGAGGAACTATTTGCAAGTCAGCAGGAGCATCTCAACACTCAGTGAAATTGTTTCACAGCACCTTATTAGACACTTGGTGGGGGTCGAGTAGCACTATCTGTAAGAGCTGACTGATGACATAAAACATAGAACATTTTGAGACACGGAAATGTCAAAGATCAACCCTACAGAATCGTATCTATAAGGTTTTCTTAATTTTAAATATGAGCATTTTAAATACTATCCTGAAAGCATCTTCAGGAAACACAATGACACCTGATGAACACACACAAATTCTCAATGCTACACCACTTCTGTATCTCCTAAATTTCCCAGTCACTTGTTCTCTTTCTCCAGTGACCACACCAGCGCTCCAGGAATGGGAAGCCAAGGACAGCAGCTCAAACCGCTGCAGTTCCTAGCAAAGGACCCAAACGGCTGCACGTCTTTAGAACATAACTGTGGGCCTTCCCACTGGGAGGATTCAACTGCTGACCAACAGCAGCCACATTCGCAATACTGTGCGAGCTCCAGCTCTTTAGCATTTAAATCCGTACACAAATATTTCAGTTAGAATTCAGCCTAAAATAAGCCACCTGCCTGGTTACTCCAGTGTTACAACAGTCTGCTTGCCTTCATTTGCAGGCAACTAATGTTATTTGTGTGATACGCTATTCCATAAGGCCTCCCAGAAGAAACCCGAGAGATCAATAGTCCTTAAATAAGTAATTAGAAGAGCTGATTCATTTAGGTCATCAAATAGCAAGTAGAATAAATAAAAAATCATAGGTCTGTGAACACCTACATCTAATAGAATTTTTACATGTATTTATTGAGTGAAACGATAAAAAGGCTGCACACCAAAGCATAAGAGGCAGCATTGCTGAATAGCATCTATAATAGGAAAGCAAAATAGGATAACAATACATGAAAAGAAAGAAGACTCACCAACAACCTTTAACTTCCCACTCCTAATGCAAATGAATTTAGATCAAAAATTCAAACAGAATAGGCATTTCATAGAAGTGATACACTAAATATAAGAAAATGTATGTAACATTTAGATAGTGCCTTGGCAAGTCAAAGTTTATGAAATGTTGAGGTACACGCCTAATGGCTGGAACGTGACCTAGACCTGTTGCAGACCTGTTTCCTATTCATCCCATTCTGCGACAACACTGTCAGTTAAGCAGCAGCATATGGGGCACGTGGGGTCTCAAATACTGAAAGGACACTGTGCAGGGCAAGGAACTCGGCACGTTATCCCACAAGAGACAGAATAGCTTTTGAACAGCAAGCCTTCCACAGTGGTTCCACTTAGAGGGATGTGCCATCCCCTGTTTGTCACATCCAGGTACCAGGCCACATCCACTGCTCTACAACTTCAGCTGCGCAGAGATGAAGAGACATCAGAACTACAAACTGTCCTGACCCCGTGCTGTGATACGAAGTTTGGGTACCAGGACAATCAGGCAACACTCACACCAGCTCCAACAAGGTCAGTGTTTTATCCAAAGGGTACAGCCTATGAATATTTTCCAAACACCACTGAATTCTGGCTGCAGTCTCAAAAAAACTTTAATGAAGTTATAAAATTTCTTCATTATAACCAAAATTCTCATTATAGCAAGATTTTGAGACCAGATTTCTGACCACAGTTCAAAGCCTTTCATTTCTATCTAACAATTACTATTATTCCTAAGGGTTCTCCACTTTCTGTTAATGAAAATGAATCTCGGTAAAGCTTTTCTTCAATTATTATTATTATGGCTGCACTGCCAGCTGCACTCAGACAAGCTCTGATTCAAGTTCCAGGCTTCAGAGTCATAGATGAAAACTTCGTGATTGCTTCCATCAAAAAAATACACATTGTCATGGATAAAAACAGATATGGTAAGAAGAAAACATGCAGTAAAAGAAACCAAAGAGAGGGGCAAAAAAAACCCAGCACTGAAAACAAAAACTTTTTGTACCAGAAACAGATTGAAAACAGAAAGAAAATTAGCATTTAGGAATGAAAAAGCCTATTCACTGTTGATGTTAAATACAACACCCGCAGAGACTGAAGCTGGGTTTATTTTTGATAGCAGCATAAACATTAAAGATAAGCGAAAAGCATTTAGAAAATACGGATGCAGTACAAAGGCTCATGTGATGAGGGCGATTTTGCTTTTTATCTTGACCTGGAAAACCTCTCGTATGACAGAGCCTCTTTCAGCGGAGTCACAGTCCTGCCTTGCTACTCTGCCTATTTGTGATAAAACGGCCACCCAGGTTGTTTGTGCTTTGGAATGATGGCAGGTTTTCAATCCTGAACTTCAAAGGAAAGGGAAAAAAAGAAAAAAAACCCCGCACATCCATCTAAGGACCTGCACTAAACTCCTGCCCTCCCTGAACTGCTCCAATCCCACTCTTCCCTAAAACAACAACCCTTGTAACTGCATCACTGTTCTTCTAAGAAGGACATACATATTCCCGCAGTATTTACTACTCATCCCCCATATCTCAGTACAAGATAGGTATTGTCATATATGAGATAAGCATGCACCATATCCTACCTGCACAAAGGAAAATGCAGCTGGTTCCCAGATCAGTTCATGTCTACAGTCCCAGCAATATAAACATGTTAGCCACACCAACCACAGTCCCTTGAGGGTTAAGCATTCACAGTCACACCTGAAATGTGCATTACAAAGCATTAAGAGTGAAAACTGTGGACACCTCTGAAGTTCAGTCCCGCTTTGTATGCCTGTTCACACCGTCCAAGCTCCTGTAGGGAGGATTGCTGCCAACCAACAGCCAACCTGCCAACCCTCGCACCAACAAAAACTGCAACGAGACGCCTGCTGCTTAAGACACACCAACCCCACAGCTCAGCTACAACACAGCTGCAGAACCTTCTTTCTGCCTCCCTCCCCTGCACAGATGATGCAGGCAGAGATGCCCCGCGGCCGGCAGCAGTTACCCCATACTCCCACATTCACAACAGGTAAATGCACTTCCATTCAGAAGGAAAGAAAAATTCAAGCCCAGATAATTTATCAACACCCCATTTCCCAAAGGAGAGATGTCAAGGATCAGATGATCATTTAGGGCCCCATCTTTTCTGGAAATTTTAATTAAATGCTCACTGAAGGTTGGCAATGTTGCTGATTTCCTGGCCTGCCTATTGAACAAGGGATGTTCCGTCGGGTCAGCTCAGTGCTCCTGCGTAGCCTGGCTTTGTGTTCCTGGAAGCAGCGAGAGGACGTGTCCCTTGGAGAAAGCCTGGGAGCCTGGCCTCTTCCCATGGCCCGCTCGCTCTATTTGCACCGCAATAGCCATGTGAGAGGGCATGAAGTCAGTGCCTCCCACTTCATCTCACTTCCCTTCTGCAGGGCTGACACCGTACAACCAACAGGGGTTGGTTAGATGCCACCTCCCTGCAGAAACGCTTCGAGATCAGAATTTAAATGAATTTTTCCCCTCTACACTGGCAGGAGTTAAACCGTGCCCTCTCCTAAGTTAGCGACATTCAATATGGCAGCAGTCCTTAAAAAGAATTCATCCTCTTTCCCATCTTGGGCGATGCAAACCGCATTTTAAAATAAAACATTAAATTAACTACAAAGTTTTAATTTCTTGGGAAACACTCCTGGGACACAGGCCACAATGAAATAATCTTAGCAGAAAACACGTCTGCACATGCAGGCTCACATTTTAAAGGCTGTTTGCTGCTATGAGCTTTGTCATGGCCACTAGTGGAAATGTTTTAATTAGGCATTCAGCAGTTGCTAGATGGGGGAGAACACAACCAGTGGGCTGAAGACAGCACCACGGACAAAACAATTTATAAGGGATATTAGGATGGCCCAGGGTAGCTATGCTGCACTGCGTCCTGAACAACATCTATGAAAACAAGACTAAAGCACCTCTGTTTACCTGTGGTTCAGGCAGCTGCTGATGTGCAGGTTCTGTTCAGACAACTCCACTGGGGCTGGCTGCAGCCAAACAGCGGGACAGGGATGCAGTGACAGGGTCAAACCGAAGGGACTGCAATGCTGAGTGCCAGCACAGCACAGAGCAATTCACTGCTAGCGTAAGGACCCCCTGCCCCACGACCATCGGCAAAGCTGCCATGCATCAAATAGAAATGTGAAAGCAGAAGATTAACAGGCAGAGCTGCACATACTGAGATAGGCACTCCTTTTTTTTCACCCTAGACCTTTGTTGTTTTAAATAATTGATATAAAGTAGCAAATGACTCACTAATTGCACTTCTAAATTGTAACCCAACCTGGAATCAATCATATGTGGACAAACTTCTGTTCGTATTTGCAGCTAAATCCACCACAGTGCAGGCAGTAGCCTCTCTAATAATTGCATTAGTCATAACCCGAAAGCGTTTCCCACTTACTTGGTTCCAGTTTCGCTTGCTTTTCAAGCTGATCCTCACCCCTATCGCTAAAAAGATCTCCGAAATGTTCCCCCCAAGCCTGCTCTGGGCCTTGAGGAGCATTATGGTACATTTCACGGTGTGATCCCTCCTCTTTTAGTGCCCAGTTTTCCTCTAGTACCATTTTCTCTCCTTCACTCCTGCCCAAAGTCAAACAGCTATTCAGGATTGCACCACATTATTTTACTCTGTAAAGCCCTTTATAATGAGGTAGGCACACAGGGAACTGCCAGATTTATGCATGTCATCTTTTGTTTTGCAGCATTCTAGATGTTTAAGCACGTTGTACTCTGACTAGCCCTCTGCATGATTCTCTCCCTTTTCCACCTCATTTTGTTTAATGAATATGGAACCTGTAAGCATTTTTCAGAATAAACTCTTACCCACAGGTTTTGGGCTGATGATTGGACTTGATAATCTTAGAGGTCTTTTCCAACCTCAATGATTCTATGAGATTAACCAGCTAGGAACTGTGGGCCAAACAAAAATGAAGGCAGAATGGAATAAAACACAACAATAAAAGCTAGGATCGAGTATACACACACACACACAAAAAAAGTCAATTCTGACACCTAGGAACATGTGGGATGCTCAGGAACAATGAGACAGCACTTGAGAATTACCAAACACAACCTCAACTAACTGACTTCCATGGGATCCTCACTAGGGAACAGAGATGGTAGAGCCCATGTCAAAGTAAAACCCAACAGCACTCGCACTCCTGGTGATGTAGCGGGAAGCCAGGCTAAAGTCATAGCAGTTCCAGCACAAGCAGGGTGTAAGGAATGCTGCTGTGCTAAGACTTGGATTTGCTTTCGCGTCAGTACCCGCACACAGTTACACCCACCACAAACACGGCTTATCTACCCCAGCAAAGACTACACTAGCACCAATATCATTTCATCTGTCCTCCCCCCACTGTGAATCCTCTACCCACATCCTGCAAAGAAAGAGATGCAATTAAAACCTGCCATGTTTTCACTGCTGATTTCCCTTCCCGCACCCCCAGACCACTCCCAGCAACTGACTGCTCAAATATTGAGCCTTTGAGCTTAACAAAGATTTGCAGAAATGTTTTTATTGACTCTGGGTTCAACACTTGCCCAGTCACCCTGCAAAAACAGGGGATTTGGAAGAAAAAAAAAATGTTTACCCTTTCTGAATGCAGCCCTAATCTGCTCAACATCTGTTATAACCCTTTAACTTTCACCTTCTGCTCTCTGTGTTGTTGGGCTCTTTTGTAGAAGCCAGATAACGCCATGACATTCCACTTCATTCTCTCTATCCCCTGGCATTCTACCTCCCTTCTCTTCTCATAACTCCTCTCCACGTAAGCAAATACAGCAAGACAGGAGAGCAGTCCTGGACATTGTTTTATGTTGTAGGGGATTGTTTCTGACTACATTGCTGTCATTAAAGATTATCCACCTTCAAACTTTAAGATTTTCTCCAAAACATCTCACATTTGCAAGCCCTCTCCTTAGCTTATCATCCTTCTAAAGCCCAGCCTCCTGTCTGGGAGGCATTCAAACCCTGCCAAGCTTCAAAGCATGCAAACAGCCACATTAAGTATGTGATGCATCCCACCAAAATTAAAGCTAAGCACATGTAATTATTTGCTTTATAGATGATGAAGATGTAAAGTCAAACAAGTTCCGTTTCAACTTCTCCAGTTTTTTGTGATTTTCATGTTCCTGTGACGCTTATGAGACTAATTTCACATGTAAAGACAGCTTTTCCTATGAAGATTTTTAAAATACAGACCTCATAGAGGGCTGGGTTTTTTCCAATTCCAACTCTGTCCTCAGATCTCTCTGCACAAATCCCATTAACTGCACTACATGTCTAAAGGCAGAATGTGAAACCTGTAAGAACTGGGTCACTGGACAATGGCAAGTTTCAAACAGAGATTTCTTTTCTGAGTTATAACAAGAGAAAAATCCCTCCTCCCTCAGGCATGATGAACATTCCCATTTGTCTGTAAACAATACCAAACACTTGACATCTGATAGGTTACATTTCATCCTTGCTCACTTAGAGTTTTTCCCTTTACCATAGCTAATCGCCATTTAGTCCCTAATGCAGAGGTTGCAGCTGATACTGGATCATCCGAGTCCACCATCCCACGGGGCTGATCACTGCGGATTTTAGTGCCTGGCTCCCTCTACCGCCTTAAAACCTGGGGCTACCAACAACTTCTTAAAGCAACCCTCTGTTCTGGGTTTTTCGGTCCTCAGGTAAACCTCTTTCACATGCTGGCCAGATATAGGAGCTCCTGCCTTGCCTCTATTTCTATTTAATACTGGTAATAAAATTTTTTTATCGCAGTCATAGAATACAGCATAAATTAGGTATGAGATCTGCAAGCAGGAAAATCAGTGCAGGAACAGAGATGTTTTTACGAACTAATTCTACATTCACTGTGTCAGTAAACATGAGTGAAACAGTCCTGGAAGACTTCAGACACCTTGACTGTTCCTCACACTGGCATCTCAGGTCCGTATGCTGGTCTCATACGACTGGTTTTATTGCATTATACACGCTTGTTACAGCACAAGTACTTCAAGTTAGACCATTCTAACGAACCTGGCCAGCCAGGAGGTACAAAGAGACAGGGCAAGCCACCATGCAGTACTCAGAAGTTAACTATGAGTTCCCTTTCCACGCTCACTTGTCCTAGAAAGTTTAGATTTACCAGAATCATTCAGATCATTAAACTTCTACTGAAAAAAACCCAATAATTCAAACTTAGATGCTAATGGCACGTACTTTCTGTTGTCAAAGATACTATTGCTCTTCAGATGTGCTTCCACTTGCAACTGTGGGGCCAGCCAGCCAGAATGAGAACAAGGCTTGGAGTTCTAATCCAGGCTGTGCCACTTTTTGTGTGTGAGCTCAAGCAAAGTGTTTCACCTAACTTGTCTTTACAGCCTCCACAATGCCCTCGGTAGTCTAAGAGATGTTGATGACATTCAAGAACACATGACAACATCTTAAATATTTCTATGAACATATCTGCAGGAAACACCCATTATTTCCACTGCAGTTATATACTTCTAAACGAATAATCTTTCTATGCAAGTATTTTATCCCAGGAAAGAGCACAGTTATTGTTAATGACTAACTTTCATCAAGGTAACTCTTAACTCCAGGTTGCTTTTGGCACAATTCAAGTCTCTGTCTCTTATTGAATATACATCAATTTTCTTTCTTTTTACTCCATGAAGCCTAAAGACAAATGTTAACTTCTTTTCCAAACCTCATGTGTTCTTCCCCTTGTTAAATTTATACCCTTGTACTGCAGCCCCAAAGCGCTTCCAGTTCCCTGTATTCTAAATTAATCCATCAATCCCCTTTCCTCTGTGTTTTTGCCCTTGGCAAATCATTAGCCCAAGGAAGAACACAACAGAAAAACTCAAGATTTCACTCAGACCACAGCTGAAAACCTTTCTTCTGCCTCCACAAAAGCTTCACCACCTGAGATGCCATCTCTTGCAGATTTTCCTCTCCTCACTACACAGCCACTACTTTTCACAGCTGTCCCTTCCCGTTGCGCTGTCTCCTCCAGGCTGTGTGTGTATTAAGTCCCTATTCCTTGTAATCAACTTAAAATAAAAGCGTTCTCACATTCAGTCCTTGGACCAGTCCTTGATTTTCTAGCTGTCACCTTCTTGCCCCTTCTCAAGGCCTACACTGACGGTTTAAGGCCACGCAGCAGATGTAGCTACAACTCACTCATGGCTTTGAAACCTCTTGATTCTAGATTTGAAAGTAGTAATTGATATTCCCCCAGGTTTGTTTCTCCTTTCAATCTTTAAACAACATGAGATAGAAGTCTGTTACAGAAGCAGAGCTGTGTCCAACAGCGCAGAACTGGGGTGACGCTCCAGCCACAGGCTTGCAAAGAAGGGTACAAAATATAACTTGAACAAGCTGGATCTCTCATTATCCATGAAGTTGCTCATGCACACGTGATTTCTACTTCCACTCTAATGCTGAAAATGATTCTTTTGAATGAGTTACTGTTTCAGTTCAGCACTGCAAATCTTCTGATCCTGCTGCCTTTTGCTAGTTCCTCATAGGCTGCTGCAGCGCAGCATCTCACGTTCTGATTATTTTTGCACAGAACTCTCCAGTCAACTTTCATCTTCACAGCCTATAAAGAACTACTTTTGAAAAGTGCAAACAGTGCCATTAAATATGGCTGTCACAGGCTTTTGGGTCGAAAGCTGACTTTGAAAAGACATCTAACCGGGAAAACACAGCAGATATTTTGAAGCACTCATGCAAAAAGATTGGCCATTTGAATGTTGACGCAAAACCGTAGAGGTTTTATGGAACGCACATCCAAATGAAAATAAATCCCACCAGACGCAATCCTCACTCCCTGCACCTAAAGGTTCTGACATGCTGGCATTTCTCTGAGCAGCGTAACAAACAACACCTGGAGCTTCCTCATCAACCACATGGCAGTGCCCGTCCACTCTAGAACAGCGTGAGGGCTGGGATTGGGGACAACTATTGCAGGGGAGTTGAGAGCGAGTTTAGAACCATGGAATGGTTTGGGTTGGAAGGGACATCAAAGCCCATGCAGCTCTACCCACTGCCACAGGCAGGGACACCTCCCACTGGATCAGGGGCTCCAAAAGCCCCATCCAACCTGGCCTTGAACCCCTCCAGGGATGGGGCAGCCACCCCTGCTCTGGGAAATCTGGGCCAGGGCCTCCCAGGTTGCCCAGAGCAGGGGTGGCTACCCCATCAGGGCAGGTTTTCCCTCACAGGAAAACATTTCTCCCCAAGATCTCATCTCAATTTCCCCTTTTTCAGCTGAAAACTGTTCTCCTCATTCTGTGTCTGCACCCCCTGATCCAGAGCTTCTCCCAGCCCTCCTCCAGCCTCTCTCCACACTGGAAGCTGCCCCAGGTCTCCCCACATCCATTTGTCTCGATTTCCGAGAGAAAGATGGAGATTGCCGAACGCCGCATTCCTTGCGAGGCCGGACCTGCCTGAACACACGATAAAGCGGCCTCGAATTTGATGTCCTGAGAGAACGGCTGAGGGCTCCGAGAGGGAGCAGCTACTCACGTGGAGCGGACTCTGCCCTCACGCACCCACCTGCCCCGCCATGAGGCAGCGCCCGCCCGCCTCGCTTCTACGCACTCTGCGCACGCCACGCCGGCGCTTACGGCGTTTGCGCAACGGATGCCTCTCAGGTGCGGCGCCCGGCCACCTCGCTTACGCACTCTGCGCGCAACACGCCGGCGCCTACGGCGTTTGCGCAACGGGAGCCCTCTCAGGTGCGGCGCCCGCGTTGACGACATTACGGAGAATCCGTAAGGAACACTAACCTCTTTGAGGGGCTTTACGTAAGTGGCGTTCCTAGGCACGGGCTCGGGCGCTCCCGCCCCGGCGAGGCCGCGGGAGCTCTCCGAACGGCGGAGCGCCAGAGGGAGGGATTACGCAGTTTACGCAAGGAGTAACGGCCCCAGGTAAGAAACCGGCCGTGCCGAGCCGAGCAGCTTTACGCCAACGGCGTACGGCCGCGCTCGGCCTGCCGCGAGGAGGGAGGAAGCGGCGGGCTCCCGCTACGCAGTGTGCGTAAGGCGCTCTCTCAGGTGCAGGGAGGGGGCGGGCGCACGTTGCCCGCGGCCGCAGCCTATGGGCGCGCCGGGCGCCGTCACGTGCCGCGCCCCGCTCGCCGCTGCGGAGCCGGGGGAGCCGCGGGGCCGCGGGAGCCGCGACGGGGCCGGCGGCGAGCGGGGTGAGGCGGGGGAGGGGGGCGGCCGGCCCCGCTCCTTTTCTTTCAGCGGGGCGGGGTGGGGGGGCGCTCGGGGCTCCCTCTTTCTCCGGGGCGGGCTCGGGGTCCCCTTTGTGCCACCTGCGCGGCGCTCGCCGGCCGGGGGGGGCCGGTTCTCGGGGCACCCGGCGGGCGCCGTGTCCGCGGGGGCCGGGGGCGCCCTTGGTCCCGGCCGAGCGGCGCACGGCGGGGCGGGGGGCGCAGGGACCCCCTTTCCCCGGGGCTCGGCGCTCACCTGCCCGCGGGGGGGGGGGGGGGGGGGTTCGGGGCGCCCCTTTATCCCCCTGCGGGGCGGGGGGGGCGGAGCTGTCTCGGCGGGGCAGGGTCTGGGGGCGCAGGGACCCCCTTTCCCCGGGGTCTCGGGGCCCTTCCCGGGGCGGTTTGGGGTTTCTCCTGCTCGGTGCCGGGTTGGCTCGGCCCGGGTGGGTTAATGGTTAACCCGCGGGTTCTGCATCGCACCCATCGCGTGTGTTACCTACCGAAATGTCTTATTATTTATTTACGTGGCTCGGGACACGGCGCCGTGCGATTTACAGCGAGGGAGAAGAAAATGCCCCGCGCCGGAGAGGGCGCGATCCAGGCGCTGTCAGCGAGGGCCTGGCTGGGGCTCGGCTGCTCCTCTTTGCTCCTCTTTGCTCCCTCCTGGAGTTTATAAACGTTTTGTAAAAGTTCTATCCTGCTTTGTCCTGAAAACTTAGAAATTCCAAGTGTGGCCAAAGTAAAGAAAGGCTTAAATGGGCGTTGGTGACGGGAACGCTGAGGCGCTTCGGAGCTCCAGTCCCTGAAAATGGTTCTGCAAGTTTAACTTAAATATTCCAGCTATTTTAATTTAAGTTAAATTAAGTTAAATTTAAGTTAAATTAAAATAGCTGCGAGCTGTGGCGAGCGTCTGAAACTTGGCCTTCTAGGGTAAGGACAGAAAATGGAAATAATTTCCTTCGTTCATGCAAAATATTTGAACATCCTTGGGAAGGATGGAGAAGGCAGGATTGTGTGCGAAAGATGCTGTTGTTTGCTTTGTGAAGCTGTGCTGACGGCTTTTGAGAGACCCGGAGGAAGCAACCGGAGGCAGAGAGGGCCCAGGGTCTGCAGGAAGGAAGGAAGAAGGAAAAGTGCTGCCTGTACTTGGAGGGGAGGCCTTCAAACCAAAACATCTGGAATGGGAAGGGAGGAAGCCTGGCAGGGGCTGTCTTGCTGTGTCCCTTTTTTTGCACAAGGTCATACCCAGTAGTCTCTGAAAAGCAAAAGTGTTTTCCAAGAATTTGGGTAGTTCACCTCTTGGATGGGCCATCCAAGTTTGTGAAAGCTGGATGGGAATGATTTCCTGCCAGGGAGAGAGAAAGAACTGATCCCAGTCAGCAGACTGGGGCTGGCTGCAGCTTCTGCTGAATTTTAGGTCATGTTTAGGAGGTTGGACTTGCCTCTGGAAGTTCTTGGCATGTGTCGTTTTCTTCACTATGGAACTTTCCAGTGATCTTTCCTCTGCTTCGTGCTGGTGTGGAATGAAAGGGGAGATGGGGAACAGAGTGGGTAAGGATTGTCAGTAACAAAGGTTTAGTGTGGTTTGTTTTCTATTTCTCGGGATCGTGTTGTTGATGGTGCAAGAGCTGCTTTGGAATTTCTTGTAGGATCTTTCATCTTTGACAGTTCTCTCACTCCTGTTCTTAGGAAGGGGTTTTATTCGCACAGGCTGTTCATACAAGCAGGTCGCTATTATTGACCTACTGGCGGTGTTGTCTCTCTACAAAGAAGACGCTGACAACGTGCCAGTCCTTGCTCCAAGTGCTCGGTGGGCTAAATGCAAGGTAGAAGCCTAGGACTTAATTTCTTGGGGAGCTGGCAGGGAGATTCTGTCTAGAAATACTTGTGTTGGGGGCTGGGAGAGCCCCAGGCGATGACTGGTGTGAATGTTGCTGAAGAAGTGAGTGGTGGTTTGTCTTAGAAGAAAGAGTTTCAGACATGATTGATTTCATAACAAAAATTCGGAGGCAAATCAAAGAGAGAATAAGCAAACGGAAAGACAGCACAGAGGATGACAGGAGGCACACCATGCCCAAGCATCAGAGAAAGGAGCTCAAACTCTGGATATGCAGATTTCAGCAACTCTTGTTTCTGATGTTTAAACATTTTTTTCCATAGATGCTCATTCAGTAACACGATGCTTAAGGTTGTGGAGTGCTCTCCCTTTGAAGCCCCTTGGTTAATGCTCCTCAAAGGCCTGTGGGTGGACTGTGAAATCCGGTTTGGAAATAATAATAATAATAAAAAAGTGGTCTAAGAAGCTGCTTGGTGTTGTGAAAAAACTCAGTGTAGAATCATAAAAGCTGCACTATTTCCATGTTGCTTTGGAAGCTGCTGAACTTTGTAACTTGGGATGTAAATAGAGCTCTTTGATGAGCTTGTCCGTGGGGGGAAAGAGAGGAGAGAAGTGCCCGGGCTGGTTAAGAAGCTTTCCAGTATATAAGAAGCTACTGTGAGCACAGTTGTCGAAGAGTCAGTTAAAACGTAGAAGAGGGCTTTGCAGAGCCTTGTCTGCGATGTGGTGACATGCACACACCTGGGAGCGGTTGGCGTGTCCGATTGTCGATATCAAACAGTGAAAACGGGCAATGAGTGTGAGCTGAGAGCGCGTGGAAGGTCCCTGCGGATGGGCTGCTCCCAGAGCGAGCGCAGAGGTTCTACCCTGCACTAGGCTGACTCTCAGCTCTTGGTGAGTTAGGAGTTGGGGTGAGTCTAGCCACGCCGGCAGAGGACTTTAGCACAGTATTTTGGTTTCTGTAGCTCTGGACTGAGGCTGGGGGAGGAGGCCTTCCCTGTTCTAACACCAAACACACGAGGAGCGCTTGGCCGATGGAGCGTCCTGCATTTGCAATAAACTGAGTGATATTAGCAAGTGGGGATCATCTGACTGCTGTGTACGCTGCAGCAGTGGAATTGAAAGGAAAAATCCAGTTTAAAGCAGCGTGAAAAACAGTTGCAGATTGAAATAGCAGAAAAATGCAAGTCTCAAACAATTCTAGTTTGAATACAGTTGTTGCACTTGCAGCGTGATTTAACAGATGGAAAGTTCGTACTTCATATTTAAGGAAATGGAAGCCTAAGCTGGCCAACCTGAAATATTCTCTTATATTTTTTACTAAAAGCAATAACTGATACAAGATACAAGACCAGAAGTAATATTTTCTGACTTCTGCATTTCTTGGCACTTGTAGTTTTTCCTTCTTGTGTGCCAGTCTCTCCGTGAGCACTGATGAGAGAAGACCCAGCCAGTGGCACACAGAACGTGTCAAGTCACAGAAGGAGAGTGTTTCTGTTAGCTTTTCTGAAAACCTTAATTCTTGTCCTGTTAAGAAAAAGCATGTGCAGGGACATGAGTGAATTACCATAAACTTCTTGCACTTCGGGTTTCTGGACTTTATTTTGTAGCTAAATTACCTTGTGTTTCTGGTCCTCTCATTCTAAATGCCAAGAAGCAAAAGAGGACTGAGGGAATTCTTGGTCCCTGCTCTGTGTTGGTCCGTTGCCTTGTGTTCGTGGTTTAGCTGGCAGTGCATCTCCTGACCTTTCTGTTCAGCTCCTGCGCGATACAGGAATGTAGCTCCGGTGCTGGTTATAGAAGAGACACAAGGAGACATTCAGGGTATGTCATTTGTTCTGCTGTCGCTGAAGGGCATGTGAAGCGCATTCCGGGGCTGCTCTGTCCCTGCTCCTCTCCTGGCTGGAACCAAGAACCTGGGGAGCGATCCAAGGTGGGGATGTTCCATGTAGCTGAGCGGGGTCGCTGCGTTACGGGGCCACCTGAGCACGTGCTGATTGGCGTCTCCGGCCAGAGGGGCTGTGGGCTACACACCCCATGCCCTTGTTTTACTCCAGAGAGTTTTGCATGGCTATAGAAAAAGCAAACTCCTGTCTAGTAAAATAGTTCCATAATATTTTCATAAATTAAAGGTGTAAATGGATGTTCAAGAGGGATGATCTTATGAAATCCAGTTGCTAACTCACTTGAGGGGATCTCTGGGATTGTGATCCTGCCACATGGGTTGGTTTAAATTAGTTCCCTTGTGTTGTGGTCGGGCATGCTATTTAAGAGCC
Source organism: Clamator glandarius (assembly GCA_033459285.1). Lineage (NCBI taxonomy): Eukaryota > Metazoa > Chordata > Aves > Cuculiformes > Cuculidae > Clamator > Clamator glandarius. The sequence continues at coordinate 1,263,681 of JAUNZM010000434.1, read as the reverse complement.
TCAAGATGCTACTGATGATTGGCATAACAAAATGTAAATTATATGCTGGTTTAGTAGGCTCTAATTTATCTGTCGTAAGGTTTGTGTACCAACAGAACTAAGCTCTTCTTACAGTAATGCTTCTCTCTCATGCAGTATCTACATAGGGGAATTAAATTGCTCTTAATTGTACGCTTAAAAATAAAACAAAATTGGGGGGTGTCTGGCTATCACAGTAAACTAGATTTTGCTGCTTCTTGATCTTTTTTTCTGCATTTATTTTAAATTGGCTTTATTGGAAAATTAAATGTTTGGATATCTGCTTGGGAAGAAGACTCATGCTGGTGGGTAATCATGAGGCATCACAGAACCAGAAGAAACCTTAGAAAATGAAGATTTTAGATCGTAAACTTTGTAGTGAGTGCTGAAGATGGGAAACGGTGATTGAAGCCAACCTTGGCATTTGGCTTGACAGTAATGAACTCGGTGGTGAGAAAATGATGTTGCCTCTTAAAAATTGCACCGTAGCGGGAGCAGAAAAGGGCAAATGGATTTGTGAGGCCTTCACTTCTCTCTTTCCTCAGATTCTTGGCAGGGGAGATGCTTGCGTTAAATACATTTCTTGTTTGACTTGTAATACAGCAAATGTGAGTGTTAGCACAGAGCTTTAAGTACTGGGCCCTGAAGTGTCTTTAAGTATTCTCTGAGACACAGGCATGAAGTTCCAGGTGGGAATGTTTCTCCCAAGCTATTGGATTAATTCAGCTGATTATGACCTTGAGCAGAATCTTCCCCTCATCCTGTTTCCCAGCTGGCAGTGCCTGCCCTCCTGGGAAAGCAGGAACAGACTGCAGGTGCCTGTGGAGCCCGGGAAGCATCAGTTTGGAAATGACTGTTGGGGGTTTCTCACCAGGAGCTCTGGCAGAGCAGCAGCGGGCGGCTGAGAGCAGGTTCCTCGGGGGCGTGCGGCGCTGCTGGCTTCATCCAGTGAAACGGGGCCACAAAATGGTCCTTCCTAGTGCCGGCAGTACTGTGAAGTCAATACACCATTTTATTCCATGTCTTAAAAGGGATGGGTCCTGTAACTTTGGACTGTGTTGAGTCATGGTTAATCTTGGAGGAGGTAGAAAAATTTGCATTCCTCGTGCAGGGTGTGGAGTGGTTCTGTTTTGTGTCATGGTGGAGCAGCCAAAGCATTGTTACCATGAGCCCATTTACGCTTTTCCATAAACATGGTATCTCTCTTGAATGTCCTCATCTTTGTGCTTTAAAAATAGCGTACGAAGCTACGCCCCTCTGAATTCAGTTGCCATTGTTGAAATAGGTCAAGTCTTAAAATTGCTGGCTGGTGTATACCTGAATAAAGAAGGTACTTTGCTTAAATGGTTTTTTTACAGCCTGCTCACAAGGCACTGAATGGTTGTACCAAACGTATCACCTGGAGACTGGATGAAAACATACAGTTAAGATCAGCCTATTTAAAAAACAAATTAGAGCTTGTATTAAAAAGTAAAAAAAAAAAAAAAAAAAACAAACCCAAGCCCCAAACCAAAAGGCATTTGAATTCTTTGCCCTGTGGGAGCCAGAGGGCAGCTGGGCTGCGTTTGTGTTCTAGACTGCAGTGTGATCAGAGAGGGTCTGATGCTGTAACCTTATGCAGATAAGACGAATGGGATTGGGTTGTGGATGTTTTTGTTGACCGTAGAGACAAATAACATGTTATCAGTGGGGCTGAAAGTACTGACTAACGTGTGTTAACATTCAGCCCTCCCATTTGGAGTTGAATTTAAGTAACAGCTATTTATGTGGTGTTAATTATCTGGTCCAAGTGTGCCTGTGGTGCTGTGGGGAGCGTCACCTGCCACACAGCCTGCCTGGCCGGCTCGTCTGGCTCTGCTGCGCGAGGTTCTGAGAGCTGCGGGGTTGGTGCTGAGTCTGGGTGGAAGCAGCACTTATCCAGTATGAAGACAAGAAGAAAAACTACTTAGTTATTCCTATTTTTTTTAATACTGCTGTGCTGAAGGGGCAGCTTTTTGCATATGGAAACATGTTCTTTTTCTCTGGCTGCGGGGTACTGTGGTTTGCTCACTGGCCCTCTACGGGCTTCGTACTTCGCTCCTTGATTTCTATATATACAGTATGGTGATTTGAATATTTGCTTTAATGGAAAAAACTGGAATAAAAGGGGGAGCTGCAGATGTAGCGTGTGCCCTCAGGAAGTGAAGTACCAAGGAATACATGTAGGCACTGGAAAGCTGAGCTATGATGGGATGAATAGGGAACATGGGATTCCAAGTAAGATAGCTGAAAGGAAGGGGTCACAAGGAATCCATAAAGGACAATATAGGAGACTATGAAGTGCCTATAGAGAGAATGAGGATTGGCACCCATAAAAATCTAGGAAGTGTTTAGCTCCGTAATGTCATACGTTGTGGTAGTTCTGTATCCCTGAGCCCAGCCTGGGCTGACTTTACAGTAGATCAGTGAGAGGTTGGACTGTACTTTACTAGTACAGGGGTGTTCTAGAAACCTGACTGGCTATTGTTTTTTCTTTTTACATGAAGACATAAACCATGTGCCCAGGTGGGATCTTCTCTTAATGTAAGTTAGCAGTGCTTTAGGTGAGTGTTAATTGTGTAACTCCCCACCCTGAAACTAAGAGAGAAAAATTCATATGGCCTCAGCTCTTGGCTTCTGCAGTTCCTTTCCTGAACAATAAGTGTGGTGAGAACTGGGGATTTTCCCACCCCCCCATAAGTAAACTAGCCTGAAATCCCACCTGAAAACCTATTGGAGGTGGCAGTTGGAGTCTAATTAAAGTGAAGGAGCTTGGGCTCATCTTGTTTGCCTCAGAAAGACTTTTGACATTGCTGGACTGAGAAATGAACTCTCAGATGTAATCTCAGATACTTGCTGGAATTACCTTGAAAATTCATATGGTACAGAGGCTTAGAACATTCATATTTCTACCTCTCCTATGCTTCCAAACCTAATATCTTTCCCTTTGCTCCGATAGCTGGTTTAGCTCAACAGAAGATGAGAGGAAAACAAATGCCCAAGAACTGATGTCTCCCCACCTCAGCTTTGAAGAACACCGTTTCCACGTCATAGATTCTTAGGGATTGTCATCTTTTCAGAGAGCTAAAAGTGTTTGGTAAGCAGCTATACAGCATCCTAATGCCTCATGATCTCTTGATTTGATGTCAATATAATTGGACTTAACAGATAGATTAGGGCTGCTTTGGTTACCCGGTCACGCTGTCCAATGCTTTAATGGTATGGAGACTTAATTTGTTTCTTGATCAGCTCTGCTGGTTGGATTTCGGATGGCTTCAAAGAGGGGTGGGTGTATCCTTGGGCCTCTGTAGGCTTGAAATGTAGCATTTCTTATGCACAGTAGCCAGGAACGTGTTGTGGTGAGCATCACAGGCAGGCCCAAAGTGACTGTGAGCATTCCATCCAGTGAAGATGATTGAGGTATTTGTTAAGGGGAGCATTTGGCCACTTCCAGGTTCTGCCAGTGATTTACCACACAATTTAATTTCTCTGTGTCTTGAGTTCCCTTACAAAGACCTGATTTTTCTCTCTCTACAAAAACCTGTTATTTTAAGACAAGTAATAAACGCACTTCAGTAGATAAGGTGACCAGCATTCTAGAAAAGCCAGGAAGAAAGGCAGATATGGGGAAGGTGGGGAGGAGACAAGGCTGATAACTTCTTTACTTCTGGTGGGTGAAGGTGAAATCGGTGACTGCCAAAAATATGAGCTCAGAGAAGTAGCTTGTTCTGCTCCGAGCCCACATCTGTACACACCTCCTCATCTCTACAGATGGCCAGGAGGCTGAAGAGAGAACACAGTTGTCTAAATTTGTGTAAGAGAAGAGAATCATGACTCCCACCTTGGAGGCAAACAAGAACCTCGTATAACTGGTGTATTTTTGACTGTTTAAAAAAACTTGGTTGAATTTTCAGTCTTAGCAAATTGTGTGAAACCTGACACTGTTCGTAGTTGCTAAATAAATAATTTTTCTTATATTACTTTGTAGTAAAAGACGATTGGCAGGAACTGTATTCCTCCTTTCAAATCTAGCCTGCTGAGGAATAATTTGATCCAGAAGTTGTCCTTGCATGCTTATGCTTTAAGAACTTGTAAGATTCTTTTCCACCTTAAATGGCAGATTACTTCACATTTTAGAAAAAACAGCTGTCACCATCTCAATAGCGATGGTACCATTTGAGTTGAGCATGATAAAAGGCACAAAACTAAAACCAAAATATTTTCATCTTTGTGTTTCATTTCTCCTGCGTTAGTGTGGGAATAAGATTGTCTTTTGCAGGGTGATTAGCTACATGCAGTCTGCTTTATCCTGTGGGAGAACTCAGTCATTTTCCTTTTGTCAGCTCATGAAATAAAGGATATTGTTTAAAGCAGGTAACTGGGAGTCATCATTGTATAAGCAGGGCACCAAAATTCTCTTTTTGTGGATGTGGTCTCATGCAATAAAGCAATCAGAAGAGCAGTTAAGAAATTACATCTTAGAATTCTGATTAACCTGTTCTTTGCAGACAGGGTGAATACTGAATTTTCCTGAGCTGTAAGAATTGCAGCCTTCCACTCCAACACTGAAGAATTTGAAACTGGAGACTTCCCGACCCTTTGAAAAACTAATGAGCAATGTTGTTTAACTTCTTGCTGTGGGTCAGGAGCCTGAGCTTCATGCCAAGGTTCAGTATGAAACAAAGTAAGACTGCAGAGTTAAGAAAAAAAACAACAGCGTTGCAGAGCATGTTTATATGGAGCTGCTGATAAAGCTGCAACTGTTGAGGTGCTGTGCCTTAATAAAGTGGATTCTTAAGAGGGAAAGGAGACAGGGCCTGTCCTAAACATTCTTCAGTAAATTGCAGCTTTGGGGTGAAAAAGTTACCAAGCACCTAAGTGCAGTATTTTGGAATCGTTAATATGGATTCCACGTTTCTGTTAGAATAACTGCATGTTACAAAGGGATCTGGTTTTCTGTGTAGTTGGGTAGCAACACACCTCTGTTTTGGTTCACGTTGAGATGCTTCCAAGTGTGCTTTTAGTACTACAACATAAGCACAGTGTCATTGTCATAATAGCATTCCACCCGCAGTGAGAAGTTGCAGCAGCACCATGCAGAGAGGCGGTTACAGGATCCTTCCAGCACGGTGTCTACAAAACTTGCCATGATGGCTATGTCAAGTTCCATGAAATTTTAGAGGGGAAAAACTATACTGAGAGAGTACTAAAGGGTAGAGAGGATTCAGAAGAGTTATCACAAAAGCAGGCAAATGGAGTTGAGTGAAGCTGATTGGGATCAGTGAGTTGCCTGGTGAGGTAAGAGAGTTGGGGTGAAAGTGCTAAATGCTCCTTCAGTATTGGAGTATCCGTTTGCTGGTGCTTCTGCAGTTACTGCAGGGTCTGAGTGTTGTACTCATGCTTCTGCAGTTGCTGTAGAAACTGTCGGTTCAGGCTGTCTCCTTGCATCTCTCCTTCAGAGGAAGAACTGCTTGAGAGCTTGTCTGGGCATGGGACTCAGTGGCACATTTATTGTTTTCTTTCACGCTGCCATCTGTAATCTTTATTTTAATATAAATCCCTTGGCTAGCTTCTCTTCTTTTGCTTGTAAATGTTTGATCTGTGTGTGGTGCTTGCAGCAAAGGAGTTCTCTTGTGCCAGAAGAACAAAGACTTGCTTTCTGTTTGCACTGGGCACTGCTGATTTGCAGTAGTCGACTGGTTTTACTGCCAGTTTTTGCAGGTGCACCTTGTCTCAATGAGTCTTCTTTGCTCTCGCCACCCAGTACAGTAGCAAGTACATAGAAGATTGGGTTTTGGCTGAAAGCTGAGGAGAACAAGGATTTTCTGTACTTCCCTCTCTTTCCTGGTCCTTGCTCTACTTCACTTGTGCTCTTCTGTTGCAGCTGGACCATTGTAAGTCCCTTCCAAATAAGAATATTCTATTCTAATAAAGTGGAATATCTCCTGAAAAGACTTTTTTTGTGTGTGTAGCATTTGTGTTGATAGATAGAATAGTAGGTCAATAACGTGCATGTACAAAATACAGTCTTAAGTATTCTTCCTGTTTCGGAATGCTGGAGTAGATCAGGAAACTTGACAGCCTTTATGCTGTAAAAGGGCTCAGGAACATTCATTCATTAAATGTGTAGAGAGAAGGCTGTTAGTGTAGAGAAGATGGGGAAATGGGTTTGGGCTGAGAAAGGAAAAATACCTTTGAAGTTTCTTTGGGGTTGCAAAAACTTGCTATTCTCTTCCTGGTGAGTAAAGAACGGAGAGGTTGGAGGGAAGGGGAGGGAACAGGCAAACTCCTACAGGCTTGGTTGGCTGGGCCTTCCCAATCACAGCAGTTCCAGGCTGCAGCTCCACAACACTGGGCTTCCTCTCCCCAGCCTCTCGGTAGTCGTCGGGCACTGCAGCATGAGGATGGCTTGCAGGTATTCCAGGGTGGCTGTTCAGACTGGAACAGGGAAAGGAGAAGAGTCAGCCCCATTTAGACCTCTGTGTGTTTGCTGTACAGGAAACAAAACTGCTTGCCTGGAGATCCAAATACCCAGAATGTGTAAAGCCCAAGGGAAGCAGTGCATGTTTGTTAGACGTGTGCCTCTGCTTTTCTTTTGTTTGTTTCTTAGGAGCCAGAGAGAAGATGGGCTTAGAAGGAAGAGAAGTAGCCTTTTGGCAGAGTTTGGCTTATTGTAGGGATTGAAGTACATGCTCTGTAGTTTCCCTGTCAACAGATCTAGGATCAAAGTAGCCATCCTGAGTGAACTTGCAGAAATGGTAACGGCTCTTAGATGGCTGGAGCGTAGCACGGAGAAGATGGGAGCGATAGCATTTGAGGCGTGTGGTTTGGGTGCCAGCAGGGGAAGGGCACTCCAAGTGGCACAGACAACTGTCTTTGGTTTGGAACTAAAAAACCCAATATGCTGTAATTTGCTGTCCAGAGTGAGGTGCTTGATGCTGAGGAGCAGGCTGCGTTGTGGAGTGGGGCTGCACAGCTCCCCCTTACCTTCCAGAATGGCTCAGGTCCCTCGCTAGTGTCCTCAAATGTTCTTATTTTTCTGGCTCCTGTTCTTGCTGAGAACAGACTGTGTGTGTTCTGCTGCTGTACAAAAGAGAGGCTCCATTGTCCTCTTTTGAAAAGACACATAAGGTTCCTGAGTCCATGGCAGTTCGACTTTGAAAAGAGCGGAGCGCTCAAAAAAATTTGATGCCTGAAAATAGGACACATTCTGAATTAGATTCTTGAGTTTAATCACACTATATTCAGATATTGAATTGCTAATTTGAATCTCATGAATCTACAGGTAATTGTTGTCAAGCATTCGCTACGACAGCTTGCCAAGCTGGCCTGTGAAGGGTGGCTCTGGTCCTGTGAGGGAGAGACTGAGCAGCCAAAGCAGCCAGCAACGTGGAGCCTCTTCAGTTTGTAATAAACTGCAGAAGCCCAAGCAAAGGGTGGGAGGCCAGAAAGGATGGGGGTGAGAGCCTGCTCCAGAGCCTGGTGTGTATGGGAAATGAAAAACTATCTCTTTTTGCCAAGCCCTACCACTGATTTACTACAGCATTGGGCAAGTTGCTTGGAGTTGTTGGGCAATGGGGTCTCTTCTAAATGCAATCAGCCAAACATTTACACCTATTGCAGCAGTTGGAGAAGTCGTGCCTATGGAATGTTGTGAAATTCATGTGGTTGTAGCTGGAGTCTGATGGTTGTTGGGGTTTTTTTGCTGATGAAAGCACATTGAATTTGAAACTGAATCAGAATGGAAGAGACTGAGTGAAGTGTGTTAATCTCTGCTGTTAAGTCCAGCCTGAAGATTGCTCCCTCCCACAGGTTGGCAATAGAGCTCCGGGGAGTGCTGTCTGCTTACTGGTAGGTGGAGAAGTAGTTTCCCAGACATCTTTGGTTTGTAGCCTCTGAGCCATTTCATTCAATTTATTGTTCCTGGTGTTGCAAAAAGCCTTGATCTCTGGCCTGGCTGCAGAGTCGTTACTGGTGAACTCACAGGGATCACCAGTTGCTGCCACAATACGGCCTGGTGCCACCTGCAAACCTTGGTGAGTATCTGGTTGCAGTATTTAAGAATGAGATCAGAGTCCAGAAATGCAATTTATTTTCCCCATGGTAAATGGAGAAAAATTTACCACAGCCACTTTGAATTAATACAGTTATGCAAGTAGTGTTATTTAGCAATCTGTGTTTATTCTCCAGTGGAGATAACTTTGATTCCTCTATTAGCTTTTAATTTCTATGGCAATATTCCAAGAGGAGAAATCACTGCTGAAGTTTAGTTCTCAGCACAGAGATAAATAGAGTGTTTCTGTCACTTGTCTGAAACCATGTGTTGAAAGGCATGATTTTTTTCCTTGCAGTTTTGCAGAGTAATGGGACAGAATAGGATTTGGGTTACAGAAGAAACATGTGGGGTCAGGTTAAAGTCTGCCACGTTCCGATTTGCAGTTTTGAGAAAATTTATAACAGCAGCATCCGAGCGCCTGCAGAAATCTTCATCCTAAATTGAACTTGTGGAGCTTGTCTCGGTAAAGCGTGAACTGTCTGGTGTTTGTCCACTGGATTTTGGGGGCAGCCTTTGCTTGCATGGAGAGCTCTTCTCCTGGTGCTGTGGTGTAGGAGTTCTGAACACTTCAGAGCCTACTGCTGAGTGAGAAAGTGTTAGCTGGGTTTCATGACTTCCTTTTTGTTTCTTTCAAAATATGCAAAAAGCCTTTGGAATAATATTCTTTCACTTGTTATTTTCTTTAATGTATTCCTGTGGTTAATTAATGATGAACGAGATTTTAAAACCGGTTCTTATTGGCCTCTGCTCTGCTGCAGCAAGCACAGGAGTTTCCAAACATCGCTGAGAGGGCCAGCGCAGAGACTTCTATTTCTGCAGTAGTGGAGTCATGCGAAGTGAACAGAAGAACTCATAAAACTGAAGCGAGTGCTCTTCCAATGCACAAAGCAACACGTCTGTGTAGTATTTTCAAAAGGATTTTTCTCATTAACACAAGTTTCAGGTTTTAGAGTTGAATTTTGGTTGAACTGCAGGAGAAGCTGAATTGACAACATCATGACCTGACAGGCTCTTACCACTCAAAGTGTGGTCTTAGACAATGAATTTCTTTTGTGCTGACAAGAGCAGAGTTCCGTGTTCACTTCCCTCTGGTTCCTGCTCTCCTTGCTGTGCTCTCCTGTAATGATAGTGGTGTGACGTGGACACAGATTCACATAGGTGGCTAAGCAGGCATTAAAAACATTAAGACTCTAATCTAGTTTCCTCGTAACTCCTCGCTGGGGGATGAAAGGTTTTGTATCCTCTTGCCCAGCTTAGGAGAACACCGTCAGTTTATGTTGTAGCTGGGGTTTAATTCTGGGTTTGATCCTGTCCTCCGCATCTTGAACTGCGCTGCCTCCTGCCCTGAGAGGTTGTGGTTTTCCAAGTGCACCTTCTTTAGAAAAATAAATCCCATCAGGATTGCTTTTGGGAACAGCAGGTTTGCTGTTGTTGGGGGAACTGGAGTGGCTAGACACAAAACGCAGTTAATGGCCCAAAATAAACCAACTTAGATTGTTTTTCTCTAGTCTCTCCCCTGACAGTAATTTCAAGGGTTACTTTTAGCACATGTAGCATCTGAAGTGAGCTTTGGGGAGAAAGTGAGATTTTTGTTGTTGTGAATGGATCTCTGTGCACAGCTGAGAGCACTGTGAATGCCGCTGTCGACGGCGCAGTCGGTTTGCTGCCCTCTGAGCAAAACGGGCGTGCAGTCTCCTGTAGTCGGGGGCTGCAGCAGCGCCGCATCGCACGCTTCTGTCTCCTGACCTGGATGTCACGTTGTTAACCTCCACAGACTCGCTGCAAGGGGGTTCCTGGAGGCAGCGTGTTGCCTCCCAGACACCGATGTTGATCACAGCCTCGTAGTTTGCTGTTCAGGTGGGTGTTGCTTTACGTTGCCGGAAAACACGGTATGATGGCGATTACTTAATCTAAAGAAAACAGTGGTGACTGGCAAAGACTGGGGAAGCCTTCTGTTAACAAATGAAGACCTGTGTCTTTTTCACACTGTTTTAAGTGGAGGGGCACTGGAGATGACGTGATCGCTGAAGAGGATTAAACTAATTCATAGCCCTATATGGAATTTAAAGAAGAGGCCAAACCAACAAAGTTGTGTCTATGTTCTTAGAAATTATATCCAGGTGGAACTGGCAGGTTTATGCCAATAGCTTCTTTTTTGCTCCAGGTTTTATTTGAAATTAAGAAGATTAAAAAAAGATTAAGTGTAACTTCTCAAGTTCAGGATCTATTACTTGCACAGCTGCGTGCTCCAAAGACATTGCAGAATACAGCACCACAGAGGCCTAAACCTCAGTTTGCTGACTCCACTTATGTCAATATCATGTTAAAATAAGCAGACAAAACAGACTATGGAATTCATTACTGATCACGGGAAGTTCTGAAGAATGAGGTGACAGATACAACTTACACTGAGAAATTAATTTCACAACCTAGCTTGTGGTCTTCAAACTGAGCGTTGCCGCACTGATGGTCCCTGCTGACATTGTCTTTTTCCCTTTTTTGCTGTTGTGCTGCACTAACTCTAGAGAAGAAGAGATGAGTTTTACAGGTGAAGGTGGCAGATCTGACTGCACACACGTGCAGTGCAGATCTGCTGAGGCAAGGAGATGTGAGATTAAGCCAATCTAAAATATTTTTAGACTCTTACAGTTTTCCAGGGAAATAGGATTTTTTTTATTTTTTAGTTTTGTACATCTCTAACTATGTTTGAGGCGCTGTTCTTCCTCATAGCCAAGCTCGGACATCCTACTGCAAAATCTTGTCCCAGACATCAGCAGTGGACTGGAGGCTCTAATGTCCAACCAACAGGTCTTTCTCTCCCGTCTTATGCATTGGTGTGGCATTACTTTTGACTTACATTATGGTTATTGTTGATAGCTTTCATGCCTGAATAAACTAATTCAAATCTTTTGGTAGGGTTATTGTGCATTTGAAGTAAATAATTGTGTTCTGATGCTGAAAATTGATGGCAGCCAGGGCGCTCTTCCCTAGGGAGATCCCCGTTGCTTTCTGTTGGAGGGGTCCTTGTGCTCTAGTCTGAATCCAATTTGGGAGCTTCAGCTTGGCAGATAATGTTTCTTCCGTTCTTCTCGCTCCAAGTGCTTCCATTTCTGACACTGATTAAATGGCATTGAAGAGTGGGTTTTTTTGGAACGTGCTTCTTTAGAAACAATTCTGCTAAAAATCTCCCCTCCCGTCTTTTTTGTGTGAATGACTTCTAGAATGAATTTCAAGTTGGTCATGTGGAAGAAATTCCTGAATCAAACTGCAGGTTTGGCTTTGTTGTAGCCGCGGGTGTCGGGGCTGCAGCCCCAGCGCTGCGGCAGCCGACAGGATTCAGCCCTGCAGGGCTGGGGAGGCTGCGTGGGCCCCATCTGTAGAGCTGAGGAGGAGGAGGGTCGCAGAAGAGGAGGCTTTTGTTACCAGAACAGCCTGAGATCAGTTACAGATCTTGTTTCAGATGCTTCTGTGGTGTTACATGTTGTGTCACTGAGCTGCAGACTTCCCTGGAAATAATCATGTAAGACACGGGAGAATAGGAGAGCGACAAACTGAAACTAGCAGGGTTGGGTGGATAAGAGATGGCAAGAAAAAAAACTCTTGAAGAAGCTTTTAGTAACCTAGAACCTTTGATGGGATGATCTTTGACAAAATGGCCAATTAGGCAGGAAGTAAGAAACGAACCTGAACTTGTTCAGTAGTGGCAGCGGAACTAAAACATGGTACAGTTGTGATGGAGGATATGAGCTGGCTGGGAGCACGGGAGCTCTTTGCACGATACTTGCAGTGTAGTGGTCTCCTCTTCCAAATCCTTTTAAGTCTTCTCGCTTTAATTAAAAACCCAACTCACTGAAGCAGCGAGGCTGACACACTAGAAAATGCATTTGAGTGGAGAGTCATGAATGTTTAAACTGGCTGAAAGGCAGATGTGCACAGTAGGCAGTGTGGGTTTGCAATATTGAAAATGCCAGCTTCTTTACATGTTGACATCAGGGGAGAAGTTCTGGGGGGAGAAACTGCTGCTAAAATTTCATGGTTTAGGGTTGCTGAAATTTTAGTTGGAAGGATAGAGTTTAGTCTTAAAAACTTCTTAATGCCTTGACTTCAAGACTTCGTGTAAGCATTAGGAAAACGTGCCTCTCCAAGACAGCATTTACACTGTATTACTTGTAAGAAATAATTGCTAAATCTTTTTATTTACACCACAGAGATTTAGGATCCCAGTTGCTCTTTTCTTTCACCTCACTAATTACTGAGACCAGTATTGACTTGAGGTGCAGTACAGGGAAAAGCCAGCAAACGTGGTGTTCTGCTGCCTCATGGAAGGATGAAAAGCGCAAACCACTGATGCTGGTAGATCTGGTTTTGCTGTAGGGCAGTTGGTTTGGATTTTTTTTTTTTTAAAATTTATTTTTTTTTATTGCCAGCATGGAGAGGGATTGCCGTGATTTCCAGGCTTTTCCACGTGTTTGCCTTTGGCCTGGCAGTTGTGTAGAAGACACGTTCTCCTTGGTGGAAGAGCAACATCTTGGTGGCCTTTCCCCCATCCTGGCTGTGTGTGTCTAATGTCGTTAGCCAGTAGGCTGCAGTCCACGGGATGTGAATCACAGCCGGAAAGAAACTGGGGCACTGCAGCTATTTTGGTTACACTGAAGGGTGCTAGAGAGGCAATGTCCCTGTTCTAAATCTCTTGATCATCGTGGATTCTTCCCACTGTGGTTCTGGAGCAAATAAAGCCTCATGAGTGAGGATGTGGACGTGGAAAGTATCTGGGAGTTTGAAGGTCTAAAAAGCTTTGGTGTTGGGATGGGAGTACGGGACAAGGCTTGGGTGGTGGGAAGCCCAGCCCAGCACTGAACTCGCTGTGTGCTTGAGGGGGCAGAACTGTGATTCTCATTTGGAGAACGTGATGTAATTTCAGGCATAGATCCAGAATTTTGCTTAAACCAGCTCCTTCTCTGGAAAAATGACATTGCAGATGGTGAGTGTCGTTTCAGTGGAATGTAATCCTTTTATTAATTTCAGTAATTCTTCAGCTGTAAAGGCAGGTAGTCTGTGCTATGAATGTCAGATGATTTTGAGTGTGGATGTCAAATTGTGACCGTTGTACAAAGGGGTGTGACTACAAAGGAGCGTCAGGTTGTCCAGTTGAGCCAGAAGAGCCGGAATTCCTACGCTGGGACGCTGGAAATCAGAAATCAGTTTAACATTTCATAGACATTGAGAATCCAGTGGTTGTTTCTGTCTTGTCTCAAGTGAATACTTTGCTATTATTTATGTACTATCTAATCTGTGATTTTTTTTTTATTTTTTTTTTAAGATACTTGGCAAGAAGTTCTCCTTTTAAGATGTTTTCTGTAGTGCTCGGTTTTACAGGCAATTCTTTTTTGGATGTTTCTGACTGGTTGAGCAGGAAATAAATTAAACTATATTAATGTTCATGTGCCAATTTGTTATTTAAGCGTCATAGCCAGTTTTGAATTCTTTCCTGTGCTTGGTCTGTTTCTGCTCCATTTTGCATCTTGGCACCCGAGCAAGAGAAGAAGGGATTTCAAAATTATTTTGTTAGAGAGCCTTTGTAGCACAAGCTGCGACTGGTGCGCTGGGTGCGTGCAGGTGCCGGGGAACATGAGGCCACAGGGAGGTCTGGAGGGAGAGATGTAAAAAATACCCTGAGGACTGCAACTGGTGTGCTGCTCTGAAGATTGCTGAGTGAGTCTGGTGATGTATCTTCTTGTCCTCAGTAGCGAATTAAACTAATTCATAGCCCTATATGGGGCTTACATACTAAAGAGAAGGTTTTATTTTCCTTACAAAGCAGCTTCTCTTTGTTATACATCAGAATTGCGTATCTGCAGTTATTTCTACTCATGTGTATTTCTTTCTGTATGGTGTAGTTCTACATAAAATACAGCATTTTCTTCTTCAAACGGCTGTATGCCTCATGCTGTGCCTCTGTTCCTTTTGTAACCTTCCTGTTAGGCTAGTGATGATTTCCCCTTGGACCATCTTTTCTTCACCTTCTTTCCAGGAGCTAAAAATACGAGCTGTGCTCTGCACAACCCCGTTTCCTTTTACCTTGATACATTAATCTAGATTAGATTGTTTGGCTTTAAATCTTCAATTACTTTACCAGGGTGATTTATTGTGGCGGTTTTTTCAGTCCTTGCTCTACGATCTGGCAGGGAATCCATGTGTTCACCCATTTTCAGTTGCGCGTGCTGTGTTTTATCGTTGAACCAAGGGTCCCCGGTTCCGTGTCCACGCAGCCCCCCCTCGGCACAGCTGAACTCTCACTTGAAGCTCTTGCAGTGGCTTCCTCTGCACCACCAAGCGAGCTGCTGCCAAAGCTTGAAGCCCTGCAAGATGGCCTTGATTCCTCCATTCTGGTGATCACAGGTGCTACGACTCCAGGTCCGTTTATCCCCTGTCTTTGTCACTTGTTACAGGGTGGGGCTACCTGACAGAGGCTGCTGCAAAGAGATTCCTGATCATAGGAGCCTTTTCTTGAAATGTGAGAACTGAAAGGCAGGAGTAACAGCTGACCCCGGTATTCATTGTATGGAGTGTAAGAATTTGCCAGAGGAAGGGCCTTTCCAGCTTTTGACTGCAGTGTTGCCGTGTAATTATTCATTTGGCTGGAAGATTGCAGGCTTCTAAAGGCCAATCCAGAGGCAACTTTGCCAGGAACTGCATTTATTGGAAAATAATAAGACTCCTATGAATAGACAGTCTCCAGGTGAACCTGAATACCGAGCACGTTCTTGGAAGCAGTCTGGGTATTCTTAAATACGCATCCCAGTGTTGCACCCTTGTGAGAGGCAAGGATTTCTCTTCGTGTAGTGGTGAGGAATGGAGAAACCAGTTCTTTGCAGTGCACAGGGAGTTCGGGTTTGAGACAGTAAATATCTGCACATGCAGAAGGTCAGTCAGACTTTGCAGACTTTCCTGCCCTGTGCTTCTTAGCGTGAATTGTATTTCTTCTTCACTCCCCTCAGTTTGTTGATGCTTTTAACATGATGGAAAACTATTTTGATATTTCTCTGTCAGTTATTTTGACATTAATGAACACTGCAGATCTTGTTTTGTTTGGTGTCTGAGTACATCATAAAAAGAGTTGCTGAAAGAGTTCAATTATAATATCAGCGTCTCTGCCAAATGTATTGAGCTGTTCTGAAAAGCGGCTTGTCTTTTCTGACCCAGATACACAGTTTCCAACTGTGGGAGATGCTGCCAGAAAGGCTTTTGGCAGAAGGCCAGCAATAAAATTATACTGCAGAAAAACACAACGTATTTTCAGCAGCACTTTGTACCATGTGACAAAAAATTACCTGCCTCTTGAATGCAAAGAAGGAGTTAAAATAAACCTGCAATTTAAAGTTGCACGCCTCTTATTCTGACTTTTAAAAGTCACAAAAATGGCTACATATTGCATGTAAACATTCTGTGTGAATTCTGTGACGGCGCCTGATCTCCTCAGGCTGTGTTAGATACTCGCTGGTTTGTTATTGGTGACCTTTGTTGTCCTTGCTGCTCTGTTCCCGTAACCTTGCGGTGATGTTACGCGTGGTACCCTGTGAGCCGTGGCTCTCGCAGGCAGATGCTGTGTAAGGCCAGATTAGGGGAGAGGAGGGGAGGTTTGATGCTTCAGCCGAGTGCTGGTGTGCTGCCTTGATGGAACATTTAAAGCTGGTTTTCCTGGTGTTCTGCATGGCCTGGCTTGGTGCCCACCCAGCAGGGCATTGAGGATGGAGGCTTCGAGGGCTGGAGTCTCCCTGGTTTCCTCTCTCGCACCAGGAATGCCGCTGTGCACGGTGCCGCGCTGGGCTGCCAAGGGATGCTGGGATGCCAAAGGTACTTTGTGTCTCCATTCTAGAAGCCTGGAGCTGATATTACATCTCGGTCCCCATGGAGTGCGAGTACCCGCTTCTCCTGCTTTTCACTTCCCTGTGCACAGGATCTTGAAGGTAGCCGAGCATATTCATCACTTTGGGCTGTTTAAACGTCTGTCCATTGGGAACACAGCTGCCAGATGCAGGAATACATGCGACTACAAGGGCCTCATCTGAAATTCTTTCCCTTGTTTGTCTTGTGCCAAAGCATAAACTTCCTCTGTGAAGGATGGGATGTTTAATGGAAACCTTGTTAGACTGTCATGGTGTTTTAATAACATTTCTAATGTGTCAGTTCCCTGGTGACTTTAAACCACGTTGCAGGCTCGGCTCGGCTCTTCCGTGACCTGGTTTGGAGGCAGCAAGTGTTTACTCCTGTTTTACGCTTGAGGGCCACACGATGCAGAGGTAAAGGACTTCCTCAAGGTCACCCAGGTCCTGGTAGTGCCAGCAGCTTTTCCTAGGGATTTTCTTACATGTGTGGATGGCAGCCCCGGGGTAAGAAACATGCACTTCCATGTCGTGCCTTTTCGTCAGGGCATCAACTGTTCCTTCCCTGAGGATGCAGGGACAAATATCTAGCTCTAGCCTAGTAGTGGAATGAGGCTGCTGGATTTATGGAATTGCTGCTCACTTCACATAATGCTTTCTGATGTGTTTGGTGCTGAGCTGTGTTCTACTGCCTTAGTCCATATGGTTGGAGCAGATTTGATTTTAGTTTTCCTTTATTTAATTCTGCCTGCTGTCAGATGTACTTAGTTTTGTGTATTGTGTCTGCACAGTTAGAGTAAACTCCCTCCTTTTTAGTGCTTTGTTGGAAAGTTTTCTCTCGAAGTCTGAACTGTACTCGGTTTTCACTCCTGTGTGCATTTCTGTGTAATACTCTTAGGATGTCACTGACTTGAAAGCCATCAGGTATCAACTTCGACTCAACTTTCAGGATTTTATTCCAGCCTTCTGAGTTTTGTATTAAAGATCCCTTTGTAATTCGCTGTTTATGCTCTGCCCTTGGCAATTGAGGGAGGCGTCGAGTGCTCCCTTAGCAAGTTTGCAGATGACACCAAGCTGGGTGGAAGTGTGGATCTGCTGGAGGGTCGGGAGGCTCCAAAGGGACCTGAACAGGCTGCACTGCTGGGCTGAGACCAACGGCATGAGGTTTAACAAGGCCGAATGCCGGGTCCTGCACTTGGGGCACAACAACCCTGAGCAGCTCCAGACTAGGAGAAGCCTGGCTGGAAAGCTGCCAGGAGGAGAAGGACCTGGGGGTGTTGGTTGACAGTGACTGAGCATGAGCCAGCAGTGGCCCAGGTGGCCAAGAAGGCCAATGGCATCTTGGCTTGGATCAGAAACGGCGTGGCCAGCAGGGCCAGGGAGGTTCTTCTCCCTCTGTACTTGGCACTGGTGAGACCGCACCTCGAATCCTGGGGTCAGTTCTGGGCCCCTCACCACAAGAAGGATGTTGAGGCTCTGCAGCGAGTCCAGAGAAGAGCAACAAAGCTGGTGAAGGGGCTGGAGAACAGGCCTGATGAGGAGCGGCTGAGAGAGCTGGGGGTGTTTAGCCTGGAGAAGAGGAGGCTGAGGGGAGACCTCATTGCTCTCTACAACTACCTGAGGGGAGGTTGTGGAGAGGAGGGAGCTGGCCTCTTCTCCCAAGTGACAGGGGACAGGACGAGAGGGAATGGCCTCAAGCTTCACCAGGGGAGGTTCAGGCTCAACATAAGGAAAAAATTCTTCACTAAAAGGGTCATTAGGGAATGGAACGGTCTGCCCAGGGAGGTGGTTGACTCGCCTTCCCTGGAGGTGTTTAAGGTGTGGGTGGATGAGGTGCTGAGGGGCATGGTTTAGAGATTGGTGGGAATGGTTGGACTCAATGATCCGATGGGTCTCTTCCAACCTGGTGATTGTATGATTCTATGAATTCACTGCTGAGGAAAAGGGCAGGTAGACTCTAACTTGCAAATACCTTCATCCAGCAACTTATACTTGTCACTGAAAGTTGAACCTGTCTTGAAAGCATGACGATTCCTGCTGGATTAAGGCAGGGAACTGAGAGTTGTTGTGGTTTTGCTTCATCTGTCCAGTAGATTAACCCTCATCACGACTGTGAAATGTTTCTTTTCGGTCTGTTTCACATATTCAGCAGACACTGAAAAGCACTCAGCACATCCAGAACTGCACCCTGAGGTATCTCTGTTTCCAGAGCTTGTGCAGGAGTTTGCAGACTGCCTCTCTGGACAACAGTCTGCTCAGCAATTTATCCAAAGCACCAGAATTTGCTCAGCCAGCTATCTTTGTCCATCTGCTTTCCATATACTGTACAAGCTGATAAGCAACAGCTTGCAGCACTCTTCACAGGGAGGCCAGGCTGGAGCGTTGCTTGGAGTCTAGAATCGTTGTACGGGGCATATGCTGAAGTCAGCAACACATTCCAGTGCCCTACTCCCTGCCTGGAATTGCCAAGTTACAGTTACCACAGAAGACAGCAAACTGAAAATGTGAAATGTAGGAGTCACGGGGAAGAAGCGCATGGGAAGATAGCTGGAATTCAGCTTGAAGAGAGAATTAATTTGAAATAGATAGATGATCTGGAAACTTGTCTCCCAAAAGTCTCTCTAGCTTGCCATCTGCTGACTTAGAAAGCATATTATGATTATAGAACAGCAAAACAAAACGACTTCGTAAAGAATGTGGTTGCTCCTGGGGATGGTGAAAGGCTGTTCAGTGTGGAAGAGCTTATGACAAACTTGGAGTTAACAGTGCCAAAGCAGTAATCTTTGCTTATTTTTCCTTCCAGGAGCACTGCTGGACTTCCAGGATCTCTTAGGAGAGGAATCTGGCCCTGTGAAAGAACATCCACTTCCTTGATAGCTTCTGGGAAGCAATTTGATAGTGTTAGTATATCTTGGTAGGGTATGTAGCCTTTGTGACAAGAAGCAAGGTCCAGCAGGGTTTTCATTAGCTTGCTTTGCCCAGGTATTTTTAGCATGCCTGCATTTACCTCTCTTGGGGTTTCTTCCTTGGCAGTCTTTAGCTGCTGGAGCAGATGGGTCCCTGCACAGTGGTCTTGTCTGGCTGCTCTTTGTTTTACCCAGTTCCACATCCTAAATTCAGTGGCATGAGATACGAACAAACATCAGGCACTTGCTGCCAAAGCTATTGGTCCTGTAAACCTCCTTCATTTCTTCTTAACAAGGAAAATAGCAAAGCGGGATTTGTTTTTGTCTTTCTCCTGGTATGTTCAAATCTCTATGGGATGCAACACTTCACTTATTCCCTGTCACACCCTTGAGGTCTAGGCATCTACTTGGCTTTCAAGTCATCTCGCCCATCCCTCTGCTGTTGCTGTACATGCTTTTAATCTCTAACAATGTCAGATTTCTCTGACAGAAAATATGTAATACATTGCTAGAGAGGGAGGACCAGCAGAGGAGAAAAGGAAAATGTTTGAGTGCGTGCCTCAGTCTGCAAAACTTTACTAACTGGGTTTCCAGTTGCTCCCAAATATTGCTGAGAAGCTGCTGCATTAATATGCACAGTGAAAGGAAAGCAGGGGTTTTCTGCAAGGACTGGTGTCTTGTGATGCAATGAGCTTCTGCTTTCCTCTCACACGTTACCTGCTCTGTTATTCTCTCCTTCCCCAGGTGTGCAGTTGCTCACGCTGCCAGTGCTGGTGTGTGTTTCCCAGTTCTGTGCAAGAGGGTTGGTTTTGCAGGATCTTCTAAGTGTTGTGTGCTGTGAAAAGCAGCGCATGGGCAGCAAGGGCGGTGTGGGTGATTTCAGCTGAACGTTGTCACAAGTCTCACATCTGCAGTTTGTTAGAATGTGCTTGTAGTCCTTTTTTTTTTTTTTGTAAGTAACAGCTTGTAGTTATTGCCATGTGAAGTCTCAGCCCTTGGGATCAAGGGCTGCGCTGGGAATTTCAACCAATAATTACTTTGTGATAACTAAATATAATGTGTTTGATTCTTGATATGGATGCAACATAGAGACTTTTGAGCTGGTTTCATGTAGAGCATATTTGAGAAGCTGGATTTTGCATCTTCCTCAAATCAGAAATGTAGATTGCTAGGCAGCTGACAAACCGCACTGGGATAAGCTCTCCCTGGCATGGGAAAGTTGTTCCATACGTGTGGGCACGCTACAAAAAGTTGCTTTCCACAGTGACATCTGCTTGTTCAGGAATAAATGGTTCAGCGACTGCCTCCCCATCTTGAAGCCTACTTGCTTTAATCAGTGGTTTGACTTTGTGTGCTGCATTGAGCACTTACTGGAATTAACGATGCCATTGCCTCTGGTTTGAAGTTGCTTCTCTCTGTTGCAGGTGAATTACAGGAAGTGACTCCCACAGCACCTTGGCTGTATGAACTCTTGAGCTGTCAAGAGACTGAGAGGCTTATGAAGAGGTTCTGTCAGGCAAAACAGTGCTTAGCAAAGACACCGAGGAGAAGGGAAAAGGAGAAAAGGAGGAGGAGAGAGCTGAAACACTAACAAACCATGGTAGGTATTTGCCATCTTTCATGGAGTTGCATTAAAACTATTCTCTGCTGATAGCCTTGCGTGGGGCCTGATAAAACCCGAGCGAGGGGATTTTCTGACCTTGCACTGAATTGGAGATGGTACTGCATGCTGTGAGCAAAGCCAAGGCTGATATATTGTCAGCATCTTAAAGCCAGAGAGTTGTCTTGTGAGCCTGCATTGCATGAATTATTAAATACGACTGAAGGGGATGCTCGTAAGGTTTTCTAATAAAACTGGCATTAGCAGGCTGTAGCAAACAGCCTGGGTGACCTTGAACTTGCAGATTGCATAACCAAACACTGATATTTCCCTTCAGCTGCTTCCTCACAACAGCAGGTGTTGATTACTCATGTTTGCGTGCGTGTGATTGAATATGATTCCATGCACACCTTGATAATAAACCTGCAGATGAAACGTGTGTAGTCGCACATACTTGCTTTGTGTTGTTGAAGTGAGGAGTCATTTCTAATCTCCCTGGTGTTGGTTGCAAAGTGGGGATGCCTGAGGTGTTGGACGTGTAAAGCTGTGCGAGTCCAGAGTGTCGTGATGGTAAGAGTCTGAAGATGCATTCACAAAAAGGCAATAAACCTACCCCCTTCCTGAAAAATACATGTGGAGAGCAATTTAAGCCTATTTATGTATTTTAAGTCCTCTTAGGCTTATTACTGAGAAAATGAGCATGAGAATAAAGGCGATGAATTTTAAATGCAGTTCTCTAACACTTGAGTTTTTGATTGCTGCTGATGCCTGTGTGTTTAGAGAAAGAGACCTTAATATGAAACTTTTACCTGTTACAGAGCACAAAGGCAGGAAGAGCACTCAACAAAACAGAGTTGTCAATATATTGTATTTTAAATAGTGTCCTATTTTGCTATTATTTTTGGCCTAAATTGTAATGAAGAATTGGTCTTGTCAGGCACTCTTCAGTAGAAAAGAAAACAAATGTCTTCTAAACTAGGAGTTACTAATTTGTTCCTGTTTGACTGTTTTCCTAATTGACGTTTCATTAGATAGAAGATGGTACGGGTGAATTAATAACTGCAGCTTGTCAGTTCTCAGTGCTGAACTGCAGCTGCCGGCTGTACCTGTGTTGCGAATAAGCCACAAGAGGGACCTCCTGGAAGCATTTTGCAGCCTATGGAAATACTTGGGATAATACCAGACCCCCACTGATGAGTTGCTTTTATGACCTGAATTGTCCATCTGGGTAGAAGCACAAAAGTGGGAGTACAGGGACTGGTCTGCTCCTAGACCTGCATTCTCTCTCTCTTGACTTGCGCCGAGCACATAGTGGTGACACAACTTTGGTTACGATGGACATATCAGACAAAAGATGGAGTTCTGTTGATTAATTTGTAGACATCTATAGCAGCTAATCTGATATAGCAGTCTAGACTTCTCTAGTCATACATGCGTGGGCGAGAAAGGTACCTCTGCAGCACAATTTATCCCATCTTGAGGTAGAGCTGGGCATAAACTGTGTGTTTTACCAGCTTAATGCTGATTTTTGCACTGATGTTTGATTTCTTTATTTTGTCTTTTTAAAATTTATTTAAATAAAGATAAGAAGTGACTCCTTCAAGATTATAAGCAATGGTCATTATAAAATGCTTTCCTACATCTGTCAGGGAAGATTCCCATTCAAGCAGTGTTCTTCTATTGATAATCCAGTAACCATCTTCTTTTTTCCCCCGTTTCCCACTTCGTAACAGAGATCTATCCGATCTTTTGCTAATGATGACCGCCATGTTATGGTGAAACATTCAACCATTTATCCATCTCCAGAGGAACTTGAAGCTGTCCAGAACATGGTATCAACAGTAGAATGTGCACTTAAACATGTCTCTGACTGGATGGATGAAAAGAACAAGTCTACAAAATGTGAGGCTGATGTGGAAGCAAAGGAGGAAGCTGCAGAAAGCAATGCCAAGTGAGTGAGCCGAGCCTCATAATGTGTCACTGTACAGCTCTGAAAGGGTTCCTTTCCTGCTAAATAAGGCTTGCAGTGTTACTTGATTCTGTTGCATATGAATGTTCATAGAAGGAAACGAATTTCTTTGGATTCTTTGAGGTGGGAGCACACAGGGGCGAGTGCAGGGAATAGCAATAAGCCCAACGTGGGCAGCAGTTGCTCTCTATTCCATTATTTATTTTACCGTGAAGTTGCATTCAGGAGATGCTTTTCAGCAATTTTAACACAGGAATGCAAAAATCCATCACAAATCCATGATTCAGTGCAGGTAATGGAGGGAGGTCTTACTCTGAATATTACTGGCTTAATACAAGCACAAGAAACGTGCTCCTGTATGGGTGGGTGGAGCAGAAAGCATTCATGACTTGATCTGTTTTCCCAACAGCGTTATGGATTCTGGGGAAAATTCCTCAAATATTAATAGTGGTTTTCCACGGGTTTCTTTCTTAACATGTAAGTTTACTGTGGATTATCTCTAGGAGGAGGTGGTGAGCTTGGGAGCTGTTGAAACAAACTGCTTGCTCTGCATGAAGTTTAAACACAGCACTAGCTACTTGGAATGCACTGATCCACATAGGAGATGCTCAGCAGCACGAAGACCATTTGTTTGGTAGCCTTAGAAAAGTAAATGTACTAATGGCCCTCATTGGACGCCTGTGGCTTTCTGTGTTCCCTAATAAATATTTAACAGACACAAGTCTGATCATGGGCAGTTTTGTGTAAGCTGAGCTGCGATCTCTCTCTTTTTTTTTTTTCTTTTTTTTTGGTGTGAAAAGTATTCAAACAGAAATAGCAAACTACTTAAAACTGAATATTTTTACATAAAAGCACTAGTTCCTGCCCTCTCCCTTCAAAACACACAGATGAAGTCCAGTTATTAGATGAAGGCATTTGAAGTGAAGCTTCGGATGTCTGTGGTGACCTTTGATCACGGTGTGACTGGGTCTGGGGGGTTCCCTCCCTCTGGATGGTCAGTGTGGTGTGAGCAGGGATGCTGCCTTTCTGGCTGAGGCCGCTCACCACCTTCCCTCACCAGCTGCATTTAGGGAGGTTTGTAATGGTGATGTGCGCTAGTGAGATCTGTTGTGTGGCAACAGCTGGTGTTGAACTGTCAAAGATGCATTTCTTGCATTTTTCTTGACGTTTTGAATCAATCCTGGTCTACTAAACTGTTTTTTGTTGCAGTCTTTCTCTCAGTACTCAAAACATAGCTGTTCTTCTGTTGCTCTGAAGTTACGTGTGCTGTGGCTCTTAAATGCTTCCCTAAACTTTAGCTGGAGAGAAGAAACTAGTACTTGGACCTCTGTTCCTTTAGGTGTCAGTTAAGACTCGTTGGAAGGAATTGTGCCTGGAAGACTTTTTGAAATGAGCAGCTTTCCTGAAATGTCCATTTTTAGTTTACGGCTAAAACTGCAGAAGTTGGTTGCACTATTTTAAAGATAAAGGTTTTAATGTGTGGATCAGCTGAAAAAAAAATGTTGAAAATATGTGTGGCCTTGTTTAAAGTTGGGGTGTTGCTAAAAGACAACAAGGGATCACTCCTGAAAACAGGATTTCAGTCAGAGAGCTCCTCTAGATCAGTTTTTCTACTCATTTGGTAGATCTTTAGACACTGAATTTGGACTTTCTGAGCAGTGAAGCTTTGTGACTTGAGCTGGGCAACGTCTGCATCCACATGAATTGCAAATCAGTGCTTCAGTTAATTATTTTTTTCCATAGGAGCTACTTGCACAAATGGAAGCCGTGGTTTTCATTTTCTAAGCAGGGATACGGCACTTCAGCAGTCAGCCGTCTCATTCAAGTATTTTGAATGTAAAAAATACCATTTTAATTACTCTAAATTGTTTCATTTCCAGGGATCAAGGTGGTCGGACATTGTGTGGTGTTATGAGAATTGGCTTGGTTGCGAAGGGCTTGCTGATAAAAGATGACATGGATCTGGAGCTGGTTCTCATGTGCAAAGAAAAACCCACAAAGACCTTGCTGTCTATAGTTAAAGACAATCTCCCAGCTCAAATTCAGGTGAGTCAACCTGCTAGGTTGTTATGGAGCAGTGGCTGATGGCACTGCACGGCGTGCTTGGGAAAGGGCTGGAATTTGTTCCAGGGGAAAAGACAAGTGATATAGATTAAAGAAACTTCCTTTGAATGTAGGATGACATCTAGGGTTTGTGAGGTGTTTAATGTGGGGATGTGAAGTAGCTCTTCACAAAATTTCGCATCTTATTGTTGCCTAATCCCCATCTGTGATGTCACTTTTCCTATGATAGCAGCTAACTTTTCTGTTTGGTACCTAATCCAGTTCATTTTTGCTCTCTGGTCCAACCACTAACATGAGCTAAACTGCAGTCCCAGAAATCCTCCCTACATGAGCATGTGCCTTGTTGTCTCGCCTCAACCTTAAGTTCTACACTGCAGCTGCACTGCTTCGCTTGGGCTGCTCCAAGATAAATGTCTCTCTAGTTATGAAGTGAGAACAAGTCACTTCAGGTGGTCGCTCATAGCTCTTTTTATTTGTGGCTGTTTGGTTCCGAGATTGGCGTTCATTAGGCAGCACTTAAAGCTGATATTGGTCTCATTAAAGCAGCTGGGGATAATGCCTTTCTGACAGGGTTCAAGGTCTGAATAATCAGTCCAGCTTCCAGACTGACGGAGACCACTACTGAGAAACGGTGCCCTGAAGTATGCCCCCACTTTCCAAACTATGTCCAAGCTCCATCTGCTTTCCACCTGATCCACTTTTCTGCCTTTCCACATACGCAGTGTGGGCTTTATTGGCAGCGGTTTGTTCTCACCGTTCACTTGTTCAGATGAAGGGCTTGTTTTAACGAGAGAACATTGTGTCTGCAGATGTGGCCCTATCTCTAGCTGGAAATGCTAAGGAACTCTGAGCAGCAAAGACTAAATTTTACTTGTTTGAAAATAATAGAGATCTATTGAGTAGTAAAGAGCAAATTAGGGATGTGAAGGGTTGAAAGTGATAAAAATTAGCATATGCTTCAAAAAAAAAGAGAATGGCAGAACAGATGCATTAAAAGGTGTGAAGACTGCAGTAAATTCAAGGGACAAGTAGTCAATCCTGTGGGAAAGCACCATCAGGGAATGTTAAGAGGAATCTGACTCATGAAACAAGCTGCAGCTATCATGGGCATAAAAGACAGCGAGATATTCTGTAGCCAGATCGGATACAGGAGGGAGGAGGAGGGTGTAGGCCCATTAGTGGACAAAAAGAGCAAACGAGGTACAGAGATGTGTAACCCTGCTGAAGGCTGTAGGGAGCAGATGCTTCAGTGTTTTCATCCTAACAAGAAAGGAGCTGAAGAAGTGCAGATCATAAAAGGGAAAAAGTTAGAATGTGTATTAGATATGTTCTAACCGTATGGTCTTGCTGAAACAAACTCACAAACAGGAGGTTTGTGCTTATCTTTGCACTTTTGGAGTCTGAGAGAGGTCCCAAGGGACTGCTGAAAGGCCTGCAGATAGAGATCATTTGAGATAACTCTGATGCAACACACATGGATGGAACTAATTATTAGGCAGTTTGTAGTATTATCTGCAAAAGAAATTAAGCAAGAAATAAAAAGGTTATTGAAAACAATTTAAAAACTACTCAATGTATTGTTGTGATACTAAAAGAGGAAGGGCAGGTTTTCCAGGCATTGGCAGAGATCTCTCCTGGAGATGGTATTAATGAGTGAAGTGGGGGACAGTGGAGTTTCATATCCAGTTTCAAGTACTCTGAGGAACAGGAGTGAGAGAGATGGACGGACAAGTTGGAGGAAATCAGACGAGTGAGCATGAGCACCTGGAAAACCACATAATGAAAGTTTTCTGGTTTGAAAGAAGTCAAGACCAAATGCAGGTGTAAGTTTTAAGACATTAATGATTATTTATAAAGGGCCAGTGATTCACTATCTCACAGCTACCAAAGGTAGGATGAGAAGTAATTTGAACTGTAGCAAGGAGCATTTTGTTGCAAAATAGGTCATCTAGATTGTAAGTGTGGCTAAAAATCTGAATAAGCTGTTTGGAGAGGTGGTGAAATCTGTTGCTAGGCTGTCTGAAGGTTAGGCAGGAGATGGCTGTGGTGTATTTGGTCATACTGCACAGCAGGTACATGGACAAGGCGAGCTGGTGTGGCTCCTGCACTGGAATCTCTCATCCATTTGCATGGACAGTCACGGCTGGGTTGGTCAGACTGCATCTGAGAGCTTGGACACCTAGAGGCAGCGTTATGGAGAAGCGTCTACTTAGAACAAAAGGTGCTGGTGGTATTTCACACACTGGCAGCTATGAAAGTCAGCTTCTGAATTTATTTTAAAAAAAAGGTTAAAAAAGTGATAATATTGTGTAAGTAGTTAGCGTTCTCATTAAATCTGCTGCAGACGTGTTTTGGAAGCACATTACTGGGGTTGTCCTGTTTGTTTTTAATGAGGGAGGCAAAGACTTGTTTGTTATTGCAGTGTCTTTTAGGCTTTGCTTTAGTTAAGAGATTCTGTGGGTTTACAGTTGACTTGGAGATTCTTGAAATCTTTCTTGGTGACTTTCAGAAACTTACAGAAGAGAAGTATCTCGTGGAGGAGCATGTAAATGAGGCAGCTATTATTATTCATAACACAAAGGAGCCCAAGCTAACTTTGAAGGTGATACTTACATCCCCTCTCATTCGAGATGAAGCAGAGAAGAAGGAAGGAGGTACAAGACAGCGTTTTAACTTGTTTTTGAGACTGTTCTATCTAAATGCCCTGACTGTGCAGCACAGGGTTAACTGGGGAGTGGTCTTTGTCTTCAGTTGTGCATCACACACTGACTAGATTGGCTATTTTGAAAAGGTCACATTATTTGTATCTTAAAAAGATAAGAGTCACTTGATTTTCATGTGAATCTGCATGGCTTTCGCTTGCAAGCAGTGTTGCTGCAGTGTGAACAGTGACACACAATTAGATCTTGGTTCTCCTTTCTTTCAGACTTGCTAGTTAA
Organism: Clamator glandarius; assembly: GCA_033459285.1. Classification (NCBI taxonomy): domain Eukaryota; kingdom Metazoa; phylum Chordata; class Aves; order Cuculiformes; family Cuculidae; genus Clamator; species Clamator glandarius. Next base: position 1,236,228 of record JAUNZM010000434.1, on the reverse strand, counting down.
TTCTTGAGCACCCGGCGCTGCACAGTCTTGTTTTCAAATGAAGTCAGTCAAGTGGGATTGGTTCGTAGTATCTTGGAAATCTCATAAAATTGTTTCTCTTTTTACATACAAAACAATCTCCTGCAAAGCTCGCAAGTATGTCATCCTGGCCCTCAATTTTTATTACCTGATGATACACATGTATGTTTCTAGCTCTAAGAATTTCCTAACTGGGATACGGTTGAAATTACAGTGCTGTAAGACAGCACTTCTGCTTCTGAATTGAACGTTGTACCTCATGCCCTTAGAACAAAACAGGTGTAGAAAGCTGTGGCTGAGTTTCTTTCTGTTCCTTCTCCCTGACTGCCTGGTGTCCAAGGTAGTGACGTGCCCCTTGTTAGAGGCATCTTGACTTTCAGTGACAACGAGGTTGAAAATGAACCAAGAGAAATAGCGAAGAGCAAATGTAGCCATACTTTATTTTATTTTTAAAACCTTGTCAGTAATTTCTGCTTCCCAAACCTATCCCTAGAAACTTTGCCACTGGATGATGTCAGACCTTTGACCAACTGGCCACTCTCTGTCATGACAACTGAGGCAGCTGGGCCCGTGTGGGCTAGGGAACTCCCTGTCGCGCTCCTCCCATTTCTAGATTTGCCACGAGTCCTTTGCTTCCTCCCTTCTCCCACATGAAAAACCGACACAATGAGAAATGTTGGTCAGTTTCTCTTCGCTTCTGTCTGGGGCAAAGGCAGGAAGGACCCTGGGGAGTGGAATGGAACCCTGGCAGCCGCTGGATGCAGAAAAATCTTACAAAACAGATGAATGGCAAAGATTTCCTATTTGCAGTCTCCGTTCATTCTCAAACTAGTAACCGTGCTCTCTAGCAAAACCTTTAAAAACAAACTCCATATTACTGTAGTTGTTCTCCAGTTTCCCATAAGATGCTGAGATCAGCCCTGCTGATCCACGTTCGTGAGAAAGAGCACAAAGTGCAGATCAAATTTTAATGATGATGGGTTTGTTAGATGCTCACGAGGGGATAGAGCTTTGCACAGAGACTTCTGTCCAAGTATTTTCTCGCACAAAGTGATGCTGTTATGGCAGTGAACTGCAGGGACTCCTGGATTCATCTCAGACTGAATGAGGATTTGAATTTTTACACCTTCTTTTATCTAAAATGTAGGGGTTCTGATTTGTTTTCAGTCTGAAAATATTTTTCAAAGTTCCATACTAATATTTCTTTTTAAATGCAATGGTTTCCTAACTCTGAGTGCAGTTACTGCCCTGTCTGCGCAGCTGGGTAGGATAATGGAGCTTGGTTTAAAGCCCAGGTCTTTAACAGAGGTTCATCACAAGTGAGCAGACATTTATCACAGTGCTTTTCAAAGGTATGTGAAAAGTTATGTGGTGTCACTAAGTAAATTGAAAAGGGATGAGAATACTTTTTCCCCTCCCCCATAGTTCCAAGCATATTTAGGTCACTTAGATTCAGGCCAAAACAGTTTCATGCCTAGTATCAAGGGAAAACGCTCAGAGAAACTGTCTGGAGAAAGTACCGTGATCTCCAGAGAAAGCACTGTCATATATTTCTCAATACCCCTGAATATATTTTCTCTGCAGTTTTAACAACTGCCTTCAATATATCCCGTACTATTTTTTGAATGAAGGAGCTCAGAATGCTTGCCAACTTGCCTTTCATCTCCCATGTAAGATGGAGCCTTGGGTCCAGGCGCTGCCCCGCTTTGCCCCAGCGCCTCCGGCCGGGAGCACTGCAGCAGCGGAGCCTGCGTGAAACTGGCCAAGGTTTCGGTGGCTGCGGTCAGCACTAATCTGTCCCCTAACCCCGCCCGCCAGGCCAGGCACCCGCGCGCCAGGTCGGTGCTCCCATCTGTTCTGTAGGAATGCTGTGTGTGCCTTCATGCCCTGATGTCAGAATGCATCGAAAAACATTCCTGGATTTCTCTTCAGTCCCCACCTCTTTGGAAGAGTGTTCATGTTAAAGATGTGGTGTTTGTCCTATTTGTTTTTGCTGCTTGTTAGCAAAAATAAATAGTGGCCCAGTGTGTGTGTGCATTTCGGTGTTTCTCACAAATGGCTATCCATAAAGCTCTGCTTTCTCATGTCGAGTTGAGAAGTCAAGCACCTAAAATTCCTGCATTTTGCATCAGTGTTTAAATTTAAACTTCTTAAGAAATGGAATGTTTAGTCATAGCATCAAATATAAATTGGGCTTTCCAGACCAGAACCTTGTAGCTTGCACATCAGTTGTTACTGAGCATATGGTAACAAGGAGCTTACATAATAATAAACAAGTTCAATTCCCAAAGCGGGGCTGAAATCAACCTTGCTCCTTGAGCACCGACTGCATAAAGAGTCGCAGGCAGCGATGCCCAGAGGTGCCAAGCGCCTCTGCAGGGCCACAGCCCCAGCTGTACCCTCCCTCAGCGGAGAGGAGCGCGCTCCTCCTACGGCTGCCTGCAAATGGATCACGTTGGCAGCCGCCATGTGAAGAGAATACAGCGAGTGGGGATGTGTTGCAGAGTGTGAGCTAATGCCAGGGCTTTATCATTGACTGTTTATAAAACTCCTTGTGTCATTGCCCTTGTTAAAACCACAAGAAAACCAGTAAAGCTTTGCAATCGCATTTGAAAATTTCGATTGGGTCTCACTTTCCTGACTGGCAGAGCATGAAGAGACATGCCGCGCTCCTGAGGGTGTCCACCGGGAGCCTGCTGCAAGCCGCTCGCCCTCTTCACTGCCTGTCCTCGTCATCTTTCTGTTTAATAGAATCTTGCACCCAAAAGCTGACTGACTGCATCATCTGCCAAGGTACTCGGGACATGAGCGCCGAATCTGTAATGGGCAGAGTTCCCCAAGACATTTGGAGTTTAGACCTTTAGAAACTGCCTTAATCCTGCAGGGAAAAGTCAAGCTCTAACTTGCTGAAAACAAATTAGATCTTATGAGAATAGAAAAGCCTTTTTGTTCACCCAAATGACAGGCAGCACGTGTTCTGTTTTGGTTTGTTTAAAGGAAAAATCTATTTACTTTCTCAATGGCTGCAACATGCTTTAGCAAAGCCCTGTACAGCGCTAAGGACAAGTCTGCAGGCATTTAAAGGTCCAGTTGGTTGCCAAAAATTAATGATTTTGCAGTCAGTCACCTTTGCCATTTCTAACGTTTTAAAATAAGATTCTGGTCATTCATTGACAGTAGGTGTTTTAAACAATACATGAGCTTGGAGCAGATGTTTCTGTTGTCCCCACTGAAGTTTTACTGAACTCCACAGCTGTACACTGAGTCATTGTGTGCCACAGAATGCTAATCCTGAAAATTATGAAACTGCAAAGGAAATTTAGAAGTGAATCTTGTGCTCCAGAGTGACCTTTAGTGCTCATGGAAATCCAATGCTTTGAGACTTTGCAGCTTTCATTTGGAAAACAGGCAAGAGGGGTGATTAATCCCAGTATTGTAATACTGTTGATGAAGGCATTAAGAAACAATGCAAATATCTGCTGCAAAGTTCATTGGGGTTAGAAAATAAGCTTATAGCACTTACATCTTCTGCTGACAGCTGAGCCAGTAGGCGCAAACCACAGCTGGGAACTGTCAGACAAGGTCTCTGCTTCTGTTCAGGTTTACAGTGGTTTGTTGGTTTTCTTTTTGGCTCTAGGCTCTTTTATCCATTGTAGCATGATGTGATTTACCCACGTTGCCTTCCTATGGAATGGCAGAGGAGGTGAAACAAGTCTAAAGGTGCTGTTACGCTTGCAACCAATGCTACACAAAGTAACCTATGAAAATGTACTTTGAGGTGCTACCGATAAATTGTACATACAAACTGGTGGTACTTTTTTCCCCTAATTTGTCCTCATATTTAAAATGTCCTGCTGGATTTTGCTTGTCTAGCAGAGTCTTGCATTTGGAATAGATATTGTATTTCATCAAGACCTGCACAGGTCTCTCAAGACCTGGAGAACTGACCATTATGAGCCATAAGAGGACTATGTTTCTAAATTATTTACATACCCAGTTACTATTTATTTCATAGGTAAATAACATATTCACAGTTTTAGTTGAGCCATAGATTAATTTAGGTATTCCAGTACTTTCTTCTCATGTCAGCTAAAAACTGAAGCCTTTTTAACCTGATTTCACAGACATGCAGTTTGTCATTGGTTCAGAGCTTCCAGGGAATCTGAATGCTAATAACGCCTTAGGATAAAAAAAATTAAAGATGAGGGAAGAAAGGACTGATGCTTCATGCCCCTCAATATAGAATGGGATGCTGCTACTAGAATTAGTTTGTTTGTTTGCTGGACAGAAAAAAGAGAAAGAGGGAGGAAAAAAGTGTAAACCTGCATAGAAGATATCGGTGTCTTGTCTCTCAAATCCTTCTTTGAATTTTCTCTGTTGATTTTGGTTGCTGTTGGAAAGAGAAGATTTTTACGAGAGGGGACTGACTACCAATATGTTAATAATCTGGAAGTTACCAAGTTTACTCACTTCTTTCATGTGTTCTGGTTATATGAAAGATTCATCAAACCACAGAAATCTCCTACTAGTGTTTCTTATGTGTTTCTTTCATTGAATGCTATTGGCCAGTACTGTTCATGTGAGAATATTTCAAATATATTCAATGTTTTGCATTTGAATTCTCAACAATTATATGGACATAACTTCATTTTCTACCCGATACAAAAAAAATTATTCCCCCTCAAGAATATCTTCCTCTTGTCCAAAGCTTGTCTCTTTGATATTCTGTGCCATTTTTGTGGAATAAAAGTCACAAAGAAGGGAAAAAGGAGGGGAAAAAAGCCCAGTACAACCCCCGAAAAAAAAAAAAAAGACAAGTGCTATACAGCTATTTTCTGCCCTGAAATGTGTTCTACATTTTTAATAAGATCCCAGATTGTCTGTAGCAGTGGCCATCTTTATTATTGCTGTTATTTTACAAGGAGTGAATGCCTTTGTTTCTGTTGCACATGTGCACATTTACTGCACTTAATGGCTTGTTTAAATGAAATAACACTGTGCACTTAAATTCTGGGAGTCTTATTATCTCATTGAGATGCTGCCGCTCTTTTTGTATTGTGACAGAAACCCCTTGGTCAAATTGTATCTGTCTCTTTTTATCCCATTTTTACCAGTAGATAATGTTGCGATGAAAGATCCTCCGGACTTATTGGACAGGCAGAAATGCCTGGAGGCCTTGGCGTCTCTGCGGCACGCCAAATGGTTTCAGGTTGGCTCTTTGTTCTTACCTTGTTGTTATTGTAGCCTTACGAGGTTTAATTTGAGACAGTTTTAATTTTAATGCTTCTTTAATTTCTGACTAGTCCCTAATAGAACAAAGGTCTAGAATTCAGAGTTCAGCGCTGTACTGCTCGAGGGCAAACGTGACAGGTAGATGGCCAGCTGGTCTAGAGTTGTCATGAGGCTACAAAAGCAGTCTTGACATTTTGCTTCCTTTTCTATATATCTCTCTAAATTGAAGTGTTTTATGTAACTGTTTTTATTTTGCATGAAGCTGATTAAGCATTAAGTAATAATATTGAAAAAAACCCAACCAAAACAATAAAAAGACCCAAAACCCCAAACCAAACAACTATCCCAGGACTCTGTGCATTTTAAAAGAAAAGCAAAATTGAAGGCCAGGTCTTTGCAGGTGTATTGGAATCATTTTGTTTGTTTTAGGCCAGGGCAAATGGACTAAAATCATGTGTAATTGTCCTTCGTATTCTGCGGGATTTGTGCAACAGAGTCCCCACATGGGCACCACTGAAAGGATGGGTAAGTACAGAAAGAGTGCAGGCCACGCAGCCGGGTCTTAGACCTCTCAAGAGCTGTAGCTGTGTCCGGATCGGAGAAACCAGTGGTTGTATAAACCTTCTCTTTACATTTCCCTTCCTTTTGCTCCCTACTTACTGTTGCCTGCGTAGAAAAGTGCTTATGGGAAGGGAAAAGAATGTGAGTATTTCTTCAGGCTGTGAGATGTACATCTACCATGGAAAGAGGTGTAATGTGGGGCCTTGCACATCCTTATGGAGTTGCAATAGAATCCCACTTGTTGCCTCCTAAGTTTAGCTTTTCAAAACCATCCAGCTACTGTGACAGTGCTGCTCCTGCCAGAGGATGCCACTTGGCGTTAATGGGTGTGGGAGGGCCAGGTGCTCTGCATCTCCAGAGAGGAACACCTTGTTGGTCAGCAGAGGCAGCGTTTTCTCTCACACGGAACTGATAACCCTTTGACAGGAGGAGAATACTCACCTGAGTTTGCTTGGGTAGGTTCCTCCTTTTAGTCTTCTGGGCAGTTCATGGAGAGCAGTTGGTTTCCTCAAAAGGTGACTCAGAGCAGGGAACAAATTGGTGTGCCTGTCCTCAGGGATGGATGGCTGTCAGTTAGACATGTAGTGGATTAAAAACAAAGGAAGCTGATGTAAATATTCTTCCCCTCTACCCCTCCATGTTTAACTGCAGTTACAGTTACCCTTGTGTCCATACTAATCGTAATTTAATGTCTTCTAGCCACTCGAGCTTATATGTGAAAAATCTATAGGTACTTGTAATAGACCTTTGGGCGCTGGGGAAGCATTGCGACGAGTGATGGAGTGTTTGGCATCTGGAATTCTGCTTCCTGGTAAGGGGCCAAATTAACTTCAGGAACACAAAAAATTGATCAGACAGCCTTAATGTTTTGCTGTTGCTATGTGATTAGATGAAAAATGCCTGCCTTGAACTCCTGACCTGCAGTGGAGCCAAGTACATGGTTTCTTCTTTAAAATTTAAAGGGGGCGAGGGGGAAGAAGAAAGTTGCAGAGTTGTAACTGGATGAGCACTTCTAATGCAGTAGAAGTTAAGGGGGATGTCAGGTTTGCCTATAAATATTAACCCCTATCTCATTAAGGCATTGCAAACAAAAAAATAGACCCAACGACCATGTCCTTTCTATAGCTTCATCAAAATCTATGTATCTGCTCAAGTTATCTGGGTTTTTTAAACCTACTGCTTTTAGTTCCCACTATTATTTATAAGCATCGTTAACCCTGGGAAGTGACACCATGGGGTTGCTTTGTCAGGTGTTTGAATCCTGTACTGGGAAGATGGTGTAGCTGTCGTGACGTCCGTCAACCTCATGTGGCTTCTCGTTTACTCTCTAATCCACTCTGCCTCTGTCCATCCTAGGAGGCCCTGGTCTGCACGACCCCTGTGAGCGGGAGCCAACAGATGCACTGTCCTACATGACAGTCCAGCAAAAAGAAGCCATTACCCACAGTGCTCAGGTAGGAAACCTGCGTTCCTGAGGAGCCTGACGCTGCAGTGTCGAGTAGTGCTGGGATGTAATTTATGTTTCTACTGTCACCTTGTAGCACGCCCTCAGATTATCAGCTTTTGGTCAGATCTATAAGGTTTTGGAAATGGATCCCCTCCCATCAAATAAGTCATTTCAGAAATATTCCTGGTCAGTAACCGACAAAGAAGGTAGGTGTTGCTTGCTCCAAAAGTCACTACTTGGGTGGTAAACTAGGGGTTCGTTCAGAATGGGTGAAATTAGTGAGCTATGTGCTGGGAATGCAAGGGAAAGGCTTTTTGTGTTAAATGTGAGGTTTTTTAAAAGTCTTTCATTCTTAGGAGAAAATCTGGAAGTTCTGTTCTCTTAGAAGTACCAAAGGAACAGTGCTACAGCCAGAGCAGAGCTGATGATTTGTGTTAAGCACAAAGTCACTTGGGGTCTGAGGAGTAAAAGTAGTGTTTATAATTCTTATGCTGGGGAAGGAGAAACTTTAAACTGGTCAAAAAGCATAGAATGAGTGTCCTTAATAAGGATTACTCAAGAGAAAACAATACACATCTAATAAAAATAAATTCCCAGATATATTTTTTTGTAAAATCAATATGATTGCAGTTCTTGCTTTAGATTAAATGCACTGCATTAGGCACTGCAGAATTACACTTATATCACACATGATACTGGAAACAGATTCGTTGCATGACATGGAACAGTGAGGAATAAGCCAGTACTGGCTTATGTGTAGCCATAAGAAAGCTTTGAGGCTGAATTGTTTTCATTATAAACATGCATGGAATGGTGTGGGACTAATCAGACTCCTGCTATGGAATTTTGTTTTTCTGATAGCATATCCATATTACAAGGAAATTTATACCCTAGGTACAGGCTCATCTGCTCTTAAGAGACCATTTGAAGACAGTGTCGGGGACGATAAAGACCCAAATAAAAAGATGAAGCGTAATCTGAGGAAAAGTAAGTGTGACATTTCTCCATTCTGATCTCAAAGATTGTACACTGGGAGCTGGTTTAAAAATTGCTCTGTGTTGGTGTGGAATAGCATGTGAAAAAAATCTTTGGAACAGACAATGTTGTCTCTCTCACCCCACGTCCAGAACGTCAAGCACATCTCTTTGCATCTAGATTTCCCCTGGCACATTGTACTAACTGAATGATTTGCATTTTTAAATGGGATTACCCATCATGTTACAATGAAATGTAGGTTGCCCAAGCAGCTGAGATATTGTATTGATTATGTCCCTGTGCTGTGGTTTTTTTTCAAAGTATTGCAGTGACTTTGCTGTGTGAAGATTTGAATTTTGCATTCTTACCCTTCTTGAGCGAATTGTTGGTCTCTTGAGACCTCCCACAAGAAAAATCAAGTGCTTGGTCTACAACGTATTGACACTGTGTATGCACACAGACTGGAGGGGTCTCAGCATTGCTGGGATCCAGTCATTTCTGGGGCTGTTTTCACTGTGCTGCTTTAGTGCCAGTTCTGGATGTGGTTCCTCACTACTTATAAAACTTACTACTTCTTTTATAGCAGCCAGGAATTGTACAGCTGGCTGCAAAAGAATTGTATTAAGAAAAAGGTTAATATACTTGTTGCCCAGCAGTAGAATGGCATATTAGAGACTCCGCAGCCTTAGGGCTGGCCTTGGCCTCAGCAAGGCTGCAGGGTTGTTTTGCTCGTAAAGGAGACAGAAGGGGCTGAAATGCAAACTGTTTCATTTTTCTGTTCATCTTGTTTGGTTCATCTCCCGTATTTTTTTTCTTTTTCCTCCCTCCCCCTGCCCTTTCTACTATCTCGTACTAGTACTAGATAGTAAAGCAATAGATCTCATGAATGCTCTGATGAGGCTGAACCAAATCAGGCCAGGGCTTCAGTATAAGCTGCTGTCACAGTCTGGTCCAGTCCATGCCCCAGTCTTCACAATGTCTGTAGATGTCGATGGTACGACATACGAAGCATCAGGACCTTCTAAGAAAACAGCCAAGCTCCATGTGGCAGTGAAGGTAAGGCAGCTCGCAGTACTCTGCTCTCCCCACATCTGGGAACAGGCAGGATGAAATGTTGCACACCACTAGTTCTTACCATCTTAACAACAAAAATACATGGATGAAGCTGTGCTAGTCTTTATGTACTCTAAACAGAGCTGGGCATGGTTCAAAGGACATCACTGGTTCTTCTATAGTAGAGGAGAGAGGGACCATGTGGAAATGTGGAGGAAGAACTTCCCAGGGCTTTGCGGGTCAGGTCACATGGCAGTGGATCGAATGTGGTGCTTAAGCTCCAGACTGGAGGGGTTGTGGTTTGTCCTGTGCTCCTCCTCCCACCCCGTAGTTTGAAAATGTCATGTTGGTGGCTCCGCTTCTCCCCTTTCTTCTCTGTGTCCATTCCTGGGTTGTGAGCTGTAGGAAACATGGATTGGTTTCCTGCCTTCAGTGTCCTGTGAGTAACCTTGTGCATGTGCAGTGTACACAGATGCCTGGTCGCTGTCAGTTTTTCAGACCAGCGTTGTGCAGGCAGAGCTCAGCCTGCTGCTGGTGCGCGTGGGTGCTCTGTGTGACAGAGCTCAGGGCTGCGCAGCAGCGATAAACTGCAACGCCAACATCAACAGCCTTGTGCTCCATGAGGACAGCTCAGATGCTAAAGCAGTCCAAGCCTGCTGGGCTTCTGGGAAGAAATGAAAGTCTCTTCCAGGCAGTTAATGTAAAAGAGAACCTCTTTTAATGGAGCTGAGCTTATGATAGGAACCAGCCCATCTGTCATTGTGGGCTTCTTTTTCTTTTGAACAGGAATTTCCTTTTTAGAAGCCTCATCCGGCAACTTTCTGCTTTCCTTTGATTTCAGTTTTGAAAATCCTATTGTCCTGCGTGCTTTCAAGTTCAAAATGTCCAGAAGTATGTGAGGGAATGTGGTGTTCCTCCAGTAAAAAGTAGCTCTCTGCATGTGTGTCCTTACAAACCTGACTCATCCTTTTATTTTGCCTCCCTCCCTGCAGTTGTTTAAAGCAAAAAAAAAAAAAAAATATAAAACTTGCCCTGAAAAGCTGCAACTTCTCTGCCCTCAAAGTGATCTGCGTCAGCCTGTGCTGCTGCCTACCCAGCTCTGTTCTCTCTACCAGCTGTCACCTGCCATGTCCTGATGTGTCTGTATACATAGGGAGAGGGGGAAATGCTGTCCAAAACAGTCCCCTTGCTGTACTGTTACGGAGTGTTGTACAGTGTCTGCGCTTCTGAATTTCAGTCTGTTATTTTATGAGGAATTCCCAAGATGATGAATGATATTCATGAGTAATTGCTGTCTTTGAGATTAAAATTTCTGTTTGTGTTGATTCCACTTCTGGAAAACCAGAACTATTTTCCCCATTGCTATTGTGGTTTGCTCCATTTCAGCACAGGAGAAAACTTATTTCTGAGCAGTCTGCCTTTACTAAGTATAGAGTGGTGTGATCAGCTTTAGATTTGTTTCTGTACTGTTCCCGGTTTTCAGTTCCTTCCACGTGGTTTTGTTGTAGGTTTTACAAGCGATGGGTTATCCAACTGGTTTTGACGCAGATGCAGAGTGTGTCAGTTCTGATGAAAAATCAGATACGGAAGGTAAAAATGAATCAACATCTTCAATCTCAAGCAATAATACTGGAAATTCCACAGCCGACACCTCCGCTACCCTAGAGGTGAGCATCACATTTTAATTACATCTTTGAGACATGCTACTTCCAAAGGGCCAGTCCTGGTACTAAGGCTCTTGATCTTTATCAAGAATAGGAATTTGCTTTTGAAAATTTTGGTTTGATCACTTAATCATCTTTTTTTTCATTAGTGAGTAGTCATTTGTATCTGTAAACGAGTGCACTGCAGGGTGATACACCAGTGTGCTGAGATTTCAGCTTTACCTTCCCTGCTTCCCAAACAGTTACAGGTATTTCTGCTGAAACGGATATGAGCCTTCTTTAGTCAGAGCTCAGTAGTGCCAGGATGTAATTAGATAAAGCGGCGGCGATGTGTGCAAGGTTGGGAAGGCTAATATCTCCTTTCAGCCATAAAGCCTTTGATTTCAAGGAACTTGACACCATGGCCTCGGCTTCAGCTTTGGATCCCCTCAGGGCTGAAATTCCAAGTGCAGCTGGTGTAATGTTCAGTGTTGTGCAGACTCCCGACCAGGCCGTGAGAACAGTAGGTCTCACCAACAGAAATAAGAAGGCGTGACTCCTTCTACAGCAGTGTTTGTCCCCCTGCCATTCTTTAGAGAAGAGACCTTCCACCTGCCACTCTAGTGTAGCGTGTCACACCAAAGCCAAGGCGATGTTATCTTTGATGTGGGCCTGTCCCGAGGCTTACACGGGGACAAGAACAAGCTATTGCAGAGGCTTGACACGGTGGTAAAGCTGCCATTCTCTCAGGGGTTGGTCCTGTGGCGCTGTAAGCCACGCTGCTGTCAATATTTGTCTGCCTTTTGAAGAGCTAATGGCTCTAAGCAATACCATAAATGTCTCTCCAGGTAAGAACTCAGGGTCCTATACTCACAGCAAGTGGGAAAAATCCAGTGATGGAGCTCAATGAAAAAAGAAGAGGTCTGAAGTATGAGCTCATCTCTGAGACAGGGGGAAGCCATGACAAGCGCTTCGTGATGGAGGTGAGTGAGGCAGTTACTGAGTTGGGTTTTATTAGCACTGCTTCAGTCTTTGGAGTTGCTTCCTGCTGCAGTTCAGATTTTTGTGTTTTGCTTTCTGCAATGCACACCTGTGGTGGTGACGTTTTCAGGTTTTTGTATCTGTCATTGCTGCTCTGCTGGGGAAAGGAATGTCTTCCATGCTTTAGGGAAACACAGAATTAAAACTGGATTCTGACAGCCCCCAAACCTGTCAGGACATGAGGAGGAGGGAAGTAGAAGATCCACGTCTTGACAAAAATACCCCATTTGCAAATTTTGCAAGCACACATGGTAAACCCACATCAGTGACCTGATTCAAATCTCCTGTTGCCAGCTTAGCCAGGGGTATTTGGAATGACTGCAGCAGTGGGTATACTCATTTGATTCCTCCTCTTCATCTAATTGTGCTATCTCTGAAGTAGTCCCAGGCTGTAAAGTTATGTGAGGTAGCATCCCAGTTAAACGATGTGTGTATAGTGTAGGCAGAGATGTTGGTGTAAAAGGGGTGGATAAAGAGGGGACCCTCAAATGATTCCTGAACCTCCCATTTCCTTGTGGTATTGATCATGTGTCAAGCAGCTCAAGCATACTGGCTAAAGTCAGCACGAAATAGATACACTGGTCCTTTTTGAATTGCACTTGTAGCTTCCAGGTTCCAGATACCTGTGATGCAGTGGTGCACAGGATCACTTGGGTGTTCTTTATCAGCTTCATCATCTGGAGCAATAGAAATTTGTCATGTAAAACTCTCAGTATTTTAGTTTTGTATGCTGAAGTTTTCAGGATGGCACATCATGACAAGCGGGTGCTGCTTTGTATTGCCAAGGACAAATACTAGGTTTAAATTCATGTCTCAATTTTCAGGTAGAAGTAGATGGGCAGAAGTTCAGAGGTGCAGGCCCAAATAAGAAAGTAGCAAAAGCAAGTGCTGCATTAGCAGCACTTGAAAAACTGTTTTCTGGGCCTAATGCAGCGAACAACAAGAAAAAGAAGATTCTTCCTCAGGTAAGTGTTATTTGCACTTTAGACTGCTATGTTATTACAACTCTGGGTTGTTTTATGATACAGGAACTTCTATGGGAAGCAAGTGATTCCAATCTCTTGTTTTATGCCCACGTGTAAGGTTTCTATGTTTATTCTTCTATAATAGTTTGTTGTAGTATAACGATATAATCTAACAGTTGAGAGAGTATTGTAGAAAAGGAGGCACAAAGAAAAGGAGGTCTGATCAGCTGGAAGAGATACATTAATGTCTGTGCTTCAAATAGTGATGACAGAGAAGCCTGTTCTGTTTCAGGCCAGAGCCATAGTGTGCTGCTCCATCATATAAGGTGCATAGACGTAGGGTGTAAGTCTTTTATAGCCAGGTAAAGGCCTTAACTCCAGGTTCTGGGTTGAACTGAGAGTGTTTTCACATTGGTTTTGTACCTTTCCAGCTTTTCGGATGAGCCATTTGATTTGGAAAGGAAGACTTGTGTAATTGTATAATAAAAAGCTCAGTTTTGTCCATTAGATTTAACAACCGCAATGCTCTTTAAATCCATTAAGATTAAGGTTTAATAGAGTAGAAACTAATCAACGGAGTTCTTCCTCCAGAGGACTACAGTCTGAATGAAGTCCTGAGGATTACAATTTGTCTCTTTTGTGCAAACATGTTAGAATCAGGATTTTCTTGTCATTTCATGCTGTAGCAGAATCTACCATAAAATACACTTACAAAAGATAAGTCAGCTCCTGGGTTTGGTTTTGTGCTGTCCTCTCTATTTCACCAAGAACTTTGTTAGGAATATTCCAGTTTCCATTACTGTTTCTGAAATCTAGAAATTGAGAAAAACACTACGTCACAGGATATGTTCCACGTGCAGTTAAGATGTGAACATTACGTCTGGCAGTAGGTCAGTCAATGATTCCAATAACTGCCAGGCTTGTCTCAGAAATACCTGGATTTGCATTATTTTGTTTTCAGGGGACATTTGGGGCATCTAGGACAGCAACGCTGGGCTATGATGCAGCCAGCCTCTGTCACTCCTTGCTGTTGTTTAGCTTGTAGGCGGTGACAATGGGAAAATGAAGGTGGCATTCTAGTGAAGTTAGGTTAAAAGAGTCTGCTGTGGTCGTGAGGTGTTATTTGTCTTTAGAGTGGAATCCTGGCCCTGCTGAAGTTATGTGGGTTCAGAATGGTAGGAGAAAAGCAAAGACCATGTTGCAGACTGAGGAGAGGAAGCTTGTAAGGAGGTGGGAAAGAGAGTGGTGAGGCACAACAGAGAAAGGGTCAGAAGCCACCAATGTTCATTCATGCCCACACAACCAAAACTGAGGTGGATAATGCACAGCTGGACCATGCTGGCTGCCGGTTTTAAGTGACCAGAATGTGCTCCTGGAGTCGGTGTGCACTGCTTTGCACTGCAGTCAGAGACATAGCAAGTGACTCACTTGGTTTCCATCAGTCACAATCCTTAGGACAGATACTTCTGCATTCTCCGTTTTGCCTTGAACGAGATGGCATGCTTGATGTATTAAAGGTGGTGATTTCATACAGATATATTTCCAGCAATGCTTTCACTTTCTGAATTGCTATTTTTTGTTACTCTGGGCAGACTAAAGGGGTTGTCAATACAGCTGTTTCTGCAGCAGTCCAGGCTGTTCGAGGCAGAGGACGAGGTGCTTTAACACGAGGGGCATTTGTTGGGGCAGCTGCTGCTACTGGATACATTGCACCAGGTAAGGCATGACGCTAATAGTTTCATTTGTGAGTGCTGGGGTGTTCCTTTCCATGTGTGTCAGTCACCTGTGCAAGTGATTTCTTCAACTTTAATCATCTAAGATGAAACAGAAGGGAGAATTCATGAAGCTTTAAATAAATCAAAGAGCTGAAAAAATGGCATTACTTGTCCTTTAGAGCATACAACTTGAAGCCTGGTGTGCACAGAGCACACAGTTATGGGCTTAATGGCTCTCACGGCTTTATTATTTTATTCATCGTTCATTGCCATGGCACAATTCCCAAAACTCTCTTCCTAGCTAAGAATCTCCTGGATAGCGTGTCCTTTAGCATTAGGAGTGGCTGTTCCAAGAAACTCTTGTGGAGATTAAGTTGGCAGGCTTACTGTGCTCCCAGAAACTTTCTAGATGAATCACATGTGAGCATGGCATCTCTTGGTAGCTTCTGTGGTGGCCAAAAAAATAACAACAAAAGAATTTCCCTTCATACTCTGGGCTGATGTTAATTCATCATCCCTGCTGCATTGTTCTGATTAGCAGAAAGATGTTTTGAAATTCAAGGGCCTTCTGGTTCACAGTTACCCTTGGTACTTGCCATACAGAGCAGGATATCTCGCTGCAGATTCCTTAGGACAGCTTTGCAACCATCAGAGGCCAAACCGTTCCAGCTTAAGAAGCTGAAGCACTCAGCTACTACTGAGTATAGTAAAATAGTGTTGGGTTTTTGTTATGTCATTTTGGTTTTGATATGACAGATACTTACGGTGTAAGGTGTTAAAATGTAAACACAAGAAAACTGTAATGAAATGTTCACCTTCTCATTCCCCTTTTCAAAGGGCATTGTTGTGCCTCTCTGCAGCATGTCTGAGGTTTGCAGGTGACATGAAGGGAATTTCTAAGAATGAGATGCCTGGGGTTTCTAAGTCAGAGCAAAACCAATAGCTTCCAAAAAATAAAACATGTTCCTCGTGCTCAGGTTTTGAGATTACAGCATGGGCTGCAGTTATACCCTTCAGCAATTCACACATGCCAATAGCATAGCCCTGTTTGGTAGAGCTGCTTTCTGGCACAGTTGACAGCACCTCGTCTTCATTGTTCCTGTATGTTGATGTAATTATAAATATTAAAAACTGGTAATTCATTTTTAATGGCTGTTAACATTGGTTTTGGAACTGTCTTTCTGCCTAAGGAGCCATTTGTGAGACACTTTAACCTGCCAGAGGCATGCTTCTTGCCAGCGTGGAATTAGTCCAGAAATAGGTTTAATTTCCCAGGCACTGCAGTTGTTAAGCTTTTATTTTCCTTGGCCTTCATCCCCTGTTCTTCTCAGGAATCTCCTGCTTTTTGTGATGGGGACAAGTGATCCCACCAGAAAAAAACTGCAAAGCCTTCATGAACCAGCGAGATGTAGCAACCAAACTGGTGTTACCACTCTGCTTTTTGCCTCACTCCAGAGTCTTCTCTACCTCTGTGTGTTCAGATGCCCTTTGTGAAAAACACTTCTGTTTGTTAGAAATGGCAGGAAAGCAGAATTCACAGGAGCTCTACTGATGGTGATGTGGAATCTGCCACAGACATCTCAAATTCCAGTCTTTAATGGAAATGGAGGAAAATCACTGCTTTCTTCGTTAGATTGCAATTGTGTTTTAGGAAGAACATATGCAAGTATGGGATGTCTGTTATGCTAACTCCATGCTCTGACAGTATGGGCTTGAGGGCTTCAGCTGAAAAAAAAACCTAAGGAAATTAAATACAGAATTTAATTGTTTGCTGAGGCTTAAGGAAGTCTGTGGATAGCTTGTTCTCAGTGTAGAAGGATTTTAGTGTTTTCAGCAATTTTTATATGTATTGTTGCAAGTTTGTTTTTTCCCTGTGGTCCTGCTTGTTGTAGCAGGAAAGGTCCCTCCTTGTGTGCTCGTGTGTGAACACTGTCTTCAGGTAGTGTAGGAAATGAAACCCATCCCGTATGTGTTTATGTTGCAGGCTATGGAGCACCCTATGGGTACAGTACGGCTGCACCAGCTTACGGTATGTATAGCCTAGTGATTAACCAATTAGAAATTATAGAGAAACTGTTGTGGCAGTCCAAATGTGGCGGTCCAAGGAGAAATTCAAAGAGATTAAAGCTCTCAAACCATGACGACAACAACAACACTTTTATGCCATAACCTTGTGGTTCTTTTTTGGTTGGAGTAGCTTTTTTGCCTATGCTTTGCCTGACTTGTGGAAGGACTGCTTGTTCTAATTGCCTGTTCCCTTTCATACTGAAACTGAAGTAGTTCTCTTACTTTTTACAGCCAATCTGTGCTCCATTCAAAGACTACCGAAGGGCCTATTTCAGCATCTCTGACCAATATTTATCTAAATGGCGTTACAGCAACATTGGCAAAATGTTTGTCCCCAAGCATAAGTGGCTTGTGGACAAAGCTCCCTTGATGCTGTCAGCTCCATGAAAGCCCCAGGACAGGATGTGCATATACACCTACTCCTCCCTCCCCTGCAGGCTATAACACTGCTGCTTGGGACATGTAGAATGGGTTTTGTGTCCCTCATACCATTAGCAGTGAGATTGCAAGGAAGCTAGGACATGGTAATTTGCCACAATGCTTTTTACTAAGAATCACAGTGATATTAGGCTGGCAAAGCACTAGTTTCATGAAGATTGTAGAATAAACTAATGACCAGCAGTGATGGAAGGGTTTTTCTTAACTCAGCTTCTTCCTACCCTTAGGCTTTTTCTTTTTTTTATGCTAGACTAACAATGCGTACCTCTAACTGGCCCTTTTGGTTACTTTGAATGAGGTTTATGTGGCAATGGGAGCAGAGAAGCTTGGAGTCAGTGATCTGTCCTGGCACACACAGCGAGCCCACCAGAGCCAGTCCCTCTTCTCTCACTGGGACTGGGTGAACACCTGCCACCCAAAGGATGAGTTCAGTGCATTTCCAGGCCTGCAAGTTTCCATTGCGGAAACTAAGCCTGCAATTTGCAACTGATTTTCTAGCTTTTGTAGAGTTTGTCATACTTGTTCCTCTCAAATTTGTACAGCTTGGCCAATAACAACTCCCCTGATAGCATTATAAAAGTTAAAAAATGCTTTGGATCGTTGATTTCATTACTTGCTTTTAGAGGTATGAGCTATAAACTGTAGAATGCTGCTGCCTTATTGAACTGTTCCCTTTGCTTGACTGAGAGCAGCTGGTCATGTTCTGTACTCCCACAGTAGAAAGGGGAAAGAGAATGGGCCCATAGGCTGTGCTTACGCTGCAGGATTCTCTCTTCAAAACAGAGGCAAACCTCTCTAAAGGTAAAATTCCTGCTCCGTTGTCCGGCCCAGTGCTTTGGCGGGACGGCAGCTGGGCAGCAGTGCTGTGTTGTACTACACAATGAACAGCTACCTGTTTTCTCAGGGGAGAATAAAGGCAAGTTTAGTTTAGGGCTTGCTTCATGCCATGGATGTGTAAAATATCACTTTGGTTCTTTCTGAGCCATAGTCATTGACTGTAACCAAGAGGAGTGGGATAGATTCATAGAATAATAGATCTGCCTGTCTGTGTTTTTACAAGCAGGGATGTACAGCAACTTAGGATGTACAGCAACTTAGGAAGAATCTTTTCCCTTCTGAAGAAGAGAGTAGAATTGTTGCCAGCTCACTGTGCAGCTTTTCCTGCTTTTTCATTCATTCCTCCTGTTCTGTGTTTTTTTTTCTCGTGATGCCTATTTTGGGAGCTGTATTTTAACCACTTAGTTGTGTGTATGTGACATATCACTGACTCCAAAGCATTGTGGGATTGAATGCCCCCATTTTTCACATAAAGAGTTTCTGTTTTTAATGTCTTATGATTGTGATGCGAAGTACTGGGATAATGCTTTTGGCTGTAAGGTAAACATGTCTCTCTGCCTCTGTAAGCTGTTGCATGTTGGGAAACTTCACTTTGATCATCTGGTGCTCTGGAATACCTGCTGTTGCTGCTTTGTGATTTCTAAATGGACACATAGGTTAAATGCTAGAATTTAAATAGGCAAGATTAAAAAAAAAAACAAATTTTAATTGTGCAGAAGTTTGTGAGGCCACAAGAACTCTGTAATGATCACAAAATCAGGCAGATATTAATCTTTCCAGATTTGCCACTTCAGTGCAGGAGAGGAAATGCAGAATCATGAAGCAGATGCAGAATTTACTGTAGGTGCTTGAGTTTTGGCTGACCTACTTGGATGCTTATCAAAACTGCTGACCAGTTTCCCTGTGAGTTCTCTTTTATGCAGAGCAGTGCCCATCTACGATACCTGCATTGGTAACTGGCCGGTGAAATTAACTCAGGATGTAGCAGGAGATGGTAGAGATGAATTATCATAGAGATTATGAAGTAGAACTTCAGGTCCAACTACACACTCTGCTTTTGCGGATATTGCTTACTTTAATTTTACCAGATACCAGGACAAAAATAAAAGCAAAGCTTAAGCTGTCTGAAATAGTGCAAGCGTTGAAGTTTTACTGTTTATGCACCCTACAATCACATGGATTGACTGATCTGGAAAAGGTTAATGAGAACTGTAAGCTCTTATCTGACTTTCTTGGATCACTGAACTTATTTGGAGTCCTCTCCCTTTCTTCTCTCTGTAGGTTTACCCAAGAGAATGGTTCTGTTACCAGTTATGAAATTCCCAACTTATCCTGTTCCCCACTACTCATTCTTTTAGCAAATGGCAGAAGCTAATTCCTATTGATTGAACAACACAATACAGTACAGAATGTTAGAAGAAAAAAAAGCCTTTTTATCCTGTTTCTTTGAACACATACTTGAGCAAGTCATTTGTAAAGAAACATCTTTTTCCTACTTTTTGATTTTAACAAAATGCAAATTTAGTTCTCTAAAACTTGAAAAAAATGTTCTGTGAAATGTTACCTCATTTTCAAATAACTTATACCAGCCTTCTGTTATAGGGAAGAACTAGAAGCTTAAATCTTACGTTTTAAATGAAGTATTTGATTATGTAAAATTAAATTTGTGAAGGATGTATAGAATATAAAACACTGATCACAAATAAACTGTTTTGTTGTAACACAAGAGTACTGCCTGTTTCCTACTGCAGTCACACAGATTCAGTTAACGACCTGTGCTTGTGCTAGGGTTATTAAATGCAGGGCACAAATCTTTAAAAAGAAAAACTAAAGATTTTAAAAAAAAACAAACCCACACAATAGAAACTTTACAGTTAAGATTTAACTTTGTAAATATTATGGTGTGTAATAAACTTAGTAAAAATGGGTTAAAATATTGTTTTATCTTATTTTTTATAGATAAGCATCAGTACCTGAGTTTCCCGATAATCTTTGAGATCAGCTTACTGTAACTGTGAGTGTAGGCACAGTCTTAATTATCCAAAAAGGTTTTTCACTTGTACACGCAATACTGAAAAACAAAGGAAAGAAAGTGAATTAGTTTAAGACTGTCTCTGTGTTAGGTTACATGATGGGAAATAAGTACTAAACAAAGGAAGATCCCAGAGAAGGACTCTTCTTACACAATGAACAGGGATATTCAGTTCAGTCTGTATTGCCCAGAGAAAGGACAACAATAATGTTACAATCAGGTTCTTTAGAGCTCAAAAGCTGCTGTTTTCCTTTTGTTTCTACAAAAAAAAAAAGAATACAAAAGAAAAGAAAAAAATTGCACTTGTTCTTGTGGCCTTCTTCACTTTTGAGATTGTCTGCCCACCCTTGATTTTCCATCCATCATTTCTACAGAAAGCATTTTAGTTATCGATCTTGTATTAAACCAAAGGGTTCTCCTTTTCCCCCTAACATTTCTAAGAATCTAAAGCAGCAACAAGGTCCCCATGAAAACTCGCTATTTAATTGTCCCAGTTCTTGTTGAGTGCTGCTGTGAAAAGTGACACACTTCAGCCATAGGCCAGTACTTTTCTAAGGGTTGGTGCTCAAACCCAAGGAATCCTCTTTCCTACGAGCAGTGTGTGCACCTGTCTGAAATTCCAGGACAAGCCCCAGCTCCCCACTGTCTCCGTGTATTTTAGACTTGTGCATAAACACTGCTGCAGGCTCTAACGAGGGATTCGACTAATCTTTATTATGGTATCACCCCACAAAATAAGCAGCGTTCTTGGTTGCCCTTCTCTACTCCGACCTCGCCTGTTGCTTTTCAGTAGGCTTGCT
Source organism: Clamator glandarius (assembly GCA_033459285.1). Classification (NCBI taxonomy): domain Eukaryota; kingdom Metazoa; phylum Chordata; class Aves; order Cuculiformes; family Cuculidae; genus Clamator; species Clamator glandarius. The sequence continues at coordinate 1,215,404 of JAUNZM010000434.1, read as the reverse complement.
TTGTTCGTGCTCCTTAAAGCCTGCTTTATACACTCTATTCTCCAGCAGGCTCTGCTGCTGAGCCAGGGGATACCTTATACATGAAGAGGGTGTGAGAACGGTGCTTAAAGCAACGTAAAATTCCTCCTCCCCTATGACCCCCATTAGAGGAAAAAAATATTAGAAAAACGTAATAAAGGGTGGCTTATCCAACAAGCTGCTTTTCTTGGAATTAACTGTTCTTATGCAAAATATTTGTGCTTAGGAAAGTGTTTATATTTAAATGGTTTTTCTTCTGCCATAGCTCTTGCTTTTGTTTGGTGTTGGTGGTACTTTAATAAAAACCCCAGGGGTGAGCCTGCTATTGTCACCCATGCGTTAGTGTTGGAATAAAGAGCAGGGTCTGGGGGATGTAGTCAAATCGTAAATCACTGATACGTTTTGCTGGCCTATGGATGAAAGGAAGCCATCACGGAGCAGAAAAAGCATGGCTGAAAGAGTCCGTTTTTGTTAATCAAATACTCATTAAAGGAATCTTTTCCTCTGCACACATTCTACCCCTCCCCTTTTGGAGCTCCCCTGATTGGCAACTGCTCTTAGGGTTTTTTTTTTTCTTTTTTAATCCCTAGCTTTGTAAAATTCCAAACAAAACGTTTTCTGAACCTATTCTATATAATGAACATTCAGAAGCCCAATCACTTGTTCTTATTTCAGAAACAAGGAGGGTGCTATGCTCTTTTCCAACATGATGGCAGTCATTTCAGATGATTTATAGAAGTCATTCTTTATTTTTTGTCATTTGTTGGGAGTTACTAACCACATTGTAAACTTCCCCCTTGCTGCATATTTTACATTTCTCTGCTTTACTGAAAATATGAATGAGCTGTCAGTTCTTTGTTTAGAAAGTGGTAACCTTGGAAGTGTTAGATGTTTCAATACCTTCAAATTACAAGTGCCCGTTTTACAATGAAAATTCCACTTGCAGCTGAGAGAGCAGAGAAATTTAAATGGAGCTTTAGCTTCAGACAGTCTCTCGGAAATTAACACCAAGTTTTTGCTTCTCTGCTCTTTTCCCACTGTAGGTGGTTTTTTCATTGACAGTCCCTATTGCCAGCCTGTCAGCATCGCACCTTTTATTATTGACTTGGGCCCTCAAGATTTCTTCTCTGACTTCTAGAACCATCAGGTTGTGTGGCTCCAAATGGCATTTTGCACATGTCTTAAAAGCAAGAACAAACGTGGCTCGTTTTGGGGTTTCTCAACTTCAGACATGGAATCTGAGCTTTTTTCCTTTTTTTTTTTTTTTTAAAGTGTTTTTCTCGCTTCTTGAACTCTGTTCCATTTAATGAAAAGCAATACCTACTCCAAGCCACAGTCCTTTCTTTGGGTACATAGCAATAGACGTGTATATACTCTGGGTATTTCTTTAAAGTAGAAGGGAAAGACTGCTATGTCGAGGTGGGGGAAAACCAAACATTAAACCAAGAAATTAAATCTAGCAGAGTGCCTGCTTCAAGCAGTGAATCCTGCATTTGCTTTCACTACTTAACTTCTTCACAGTTGTAATACTATGACTGTATTTGCATGTTTCCTGTACAAATTGCTACAAAGACTTGCAATGGTCACCCTTGAAGCAGCAACGCTTTGTGCCATTGTACATGTCAGCAGACATGAAATGTAGCAACAAGGCAGGAGAAAAAAATAGAATATATATTTTTCCTGAAATCTAACTAAATTATATTGTCTCTCTCTCTCTCTCTGTCTCTTCCCCACATCATTAATGTGAGGCACAAAAAGGGTAGGCCTGGATTGCTTTTGTGTCTCAAAATCATCCCCAAATGATAGGAAAATGTAGTGTTTGGTAAACATCCAGGACAGAAACCTTTGCTGCTCTAAAGTTACTGAGTTTTTTCCCCTCTTAAATATTTTTATGTTGGTATTGTGAATCAGCAATCAGCAATAACTGAAAGGTGAATGTATTTTAATGGTATTGGAACATCTATATGTTGCAGCTTAAGAATTTTAAGCAGTTTTCAGCAGGTTAATACTGCTTTATTCTCATTCTCTCCGGACCTTCATAGCCATATGCACTTGTATAAAATAAGCAGAAATGTAGTGACTGTAAGCTGAAATCGTGATATAAAAGGTAAGAGATTTTATTTTCAGCTTAAAGAATATTTTTATTGCCTTTTCTTTTCTAAAACTCATATACCTGTGACAACCTTGTATATGGCATGTTTTTATGTCTTGTTTAACTCAATGTTTACGCAGGTAACACATAGGTCTGAATTCCACCTTTGTATATTTGAAGGCCACTTCAAATACTCTTTCATTTTAAAAAGAAAATATTACTTAACACTTTCAAGAAATTGTTTGGTTTTATCAACAGACTGCTCTCCTCCACAGATTTTTCTCTTGCATAGCGTAAAAAGCTGTTCTGATACTGCTGTGTGTCAGGCCCTGCATTCCTTGGGTGCCTGCGGGAAACGTTTGGGCAGGTACCAAAGCCACGGCCACGGGCAGCGCTGAAAGCCTCACCGTGGCAGTAGGTGTGTGGGACGAAAGCGAGACGTGGCATGTGCGATGGTATCTCGCTCATACACAGAGAAGTTATTTCCCTCAACTATTAGAGCTGAACTCCAAATGCAGAACGAAAGACTTTGATGGTATTACAGCTAAAATCTGCTGAGACCAAATTACATTAGGCCAAATTAATTAAGGAAGCAGCCAGGTTTGCTTTCCTCCTGTGAGTGCAGTGGGAGGAGAGGAAGGCAGGCAGGCAGTGATTTAACTCTGCATGAACAATTTCCTTAGCTGTGGTTTTCTAAAGCTAGAAATTAGGATATAGCCATCCATAAATAATTACTTTCAGTTCTGTAGTAAATGTTTTAACAAATATTTTACTTGGATTAAAATGGGTTTGGATTAGGACCTATATGGTGCACATGATATGTGTAGTTTTAAAATACTATGGGTTTTTTTTTAATTTGCCTTTATATAACCTTGTGTTATGCAAAGTTACATAGTACGGTACTGCACCACTGCGGTGCTTACAGTACTTGAAGTTGCTGGAAACAACTCTTTTTATATAAAAACAGTAAAAAAAAAAATTAAAAAGATGGAGTTGATGATGTATTAACATTTTAAGGTCTCAATTTAGAGATGAAAGCATAAAAACCCTTTGACTGATCACAGTTCATACTGATGTGAAACAGGAAAACACTTGGTACAAAATTTGTAGTATATGTTAAGCCCAAAGCTTTTTGTTTTGCATCAAAATATAACAGCAAAAGTAAACTATATTTCATTTCAATACTGAAAACATAAAATTCAGTAAATAACTGCATGTGTAAGTTATCCATAACTCAGGATATGTCTGGATAGAATCCGTAGGCTGCTGTAGAAAAATAGCTGTTAAATATTGTTAGCTTTGCTACTGTTGGCAGAAACCTGTGCTAGCAAGTGGCCTGAACAGTTGCACCTGGAGAAATGAAGGGAAGGAAATGTTGCCTATAACCATTTGATTACATTTGCAGGTGCAAGTGAGCCCTCAGAATGGCCTTCCCATTCTGTGGGGCAGGTTTTCAGCTGCTGTTATCTTCAAGGTGCAAACTCAGAGCTTGGTCTGAAGCTCACTTTAAATTCAATTAATTCTTTCAGCCTGCCAAGTTAAGCAGTGCTGAGAGTGGAGCAGCAGGCTGCTCTCTTTCCTTCAGAAGCCAGTATTTTTTATATGCATCAAGGCAATGTTAAGGTGCATTATAATGTACGTCTCTTGAGCGTTCCCTAGGTTTAAATTATGTCAGTCTGACAAGCACTGTCCAGTTCACGGACTGATTAATAAAATGTCTTGCTGACTCTTACTTGATCTGTTTCTTTGTGGCCTGTATTTGGCAGCTTAATCCATTTGTCTTGCTTTCCATCAGAATTGCTTTGACTGTGAATTTCCGCATTTTTCTGTCATTACCCTTTTAACACTTACAATCCTAAGCATTCTACTCTTCTACTTCGGTTTAAATTCTCACTTTGTTGGATCTTCTCTTTTTTCACTGAAAAGATACTAAATCTCTCTTAAGAGATTTTTGTTGGTAATGTAAGTACTTGCGCCTGGAATTTGTCCCCTTGCCATTGCTGCTCCCCTTCTTCTTAGGAAAGACACCTTTTCCTGACATGTGAAATAAACTGTGTACTTAAGACTCCTAAATCTTGTTTCTTGCAGCCACTTGGAATCAGTGATAAGATCATAAGGTGCAAGATTGCCCAGGAATCTGTCTCACTGGCAGCGGAACTTGTGCAAAACATTTTTATGTATTAAGTGTCACTGATGTAGCTCTTCAAGTGCCCAATATAGTGGCATTTGAGAGAGCAGTTAGATTCCAAGAGTAGGTTTTAACCATCAGGATGTTATCTGATGAGTAATCTGGGTAACATCTGCTTGATCAATGCTGCAGCAAGTGCTGTTTTGCTAAGGCAGAACTAGAAACTCCTTTTTTCTTTGCATAATACTTGCTGCATGTTTCCTTTTAAAAGCCTCCTCACAGGAGCAGGGTCTACAGTGCCTTTTCTGTGAGATTAGAGGTGTACTTTATGGCTACTGAGCTTTGGCTTTCTGGACATACCCAACAGCCAATACGTGAACCTAGCTCTGTACTAGTATCACTGCCTATTTTGTGGTACCTTTTCAGTAAAGCAGAAATGTTATTTAGAGTTTGAATTTCTGGTTCATGGAGAATAATTCTGAAGAAGTTCCCTTCAATTATCACATGTATAAATAAGGCACCAGGGAAAGTCTGTGCCTGTACGCTTCCCACCTTAACTCTAGTTTTAGCTAACCAGATGATAGTGTGTATTTTTGGAGACAGTGTCTGGCACTTAAAGGATTAAAGGAAGCTAGATCTCTACAATAAAGAACTGACCTGGTTAATGTGTTACCTGTATTAGAGGTGAATAGCATCACCCTTGACTTTGGAAGAACAACCGTGAGCCTCAGTGGTCTGCTCAGTTAACACTGAGGGAAGAGGCTATTCAGATAGTTTCATTGTTAGAGCAGCATTTATTTGCCTTTAGCCAGGCAAGTACTTGCTCTTCCTTTCTACCAGTTTGTGTTCCATGGGACCAGCTGAGGGAGGAATGTGTATGTAACGAGCCTGTTGCAGTCTCCGACTGGTGTTGGAAGTGCCCATGCAGGACAGCAGCTCCCCTGGCCCATCTTCCCTGCAGAGAATTTGATCCCAGTTGACTCCATACAGAGTTGTAGGGCTGGTGTAAGAGCAGAACTGAAGTTACTGTGGGGTCCTACATTCTAGGAGCAGCATTTTCTTTTGATTTGAAATAGGTGAAAGCTAGACAGGAGAATTTTTCAGGAGACACCTGGTGTTATCATACGTACGATAAATGGGCTGGTAGGTCCTCTCCAAAAGTGCCCAGCACTGCGAGGAGTTGGCATCTCCATGGCACCAGCTGCAGCGGTCAAAGAACTCCAGTCTTTACAGATGGAAACCCTTAATTACTGCATACTCTAAACACAGCTCAGCATTTCTCCTGCGGGTGTGTGACTGGCAGCTGGAATGCTTGTCGTTTTCCCAGATACACAACTGTGAATTTTGAAGAAATAAGGTATTTAATAAAGTAAGACGTAAGTCCTACTTTGCCAGCCATTCAAGATTTCTCCAGGTGTGTTCCATCTGGAGAAGGTTTTAAAGCAACCATATTAGTTTGGGGGCTCGGCTAGCTGAAAGGATGGTATGTGATGCTTCCTGCCCTCATGTCCTCTCTCTGCCAGTGCTCGCTGTCTTCCTTAAGCACGCATTGAGGAGTTGGAACATGGGGACCTTATTCCTGGGCATTGCGCCACTTGGATGGAGGGAGGCCAGCCTGTACTCAGGAAGGGAATGTGTAACACAGCCTCAGTTGCCCAAGCGATTCCTGTTGGACGCAGTGCACAATCCAACCCTCACAAAGGCAATTTAGTGCCTGGGTAGGTGGTTCCTAATCTGTGTAATTTGCTGTCATGTAGCCAAAGTGAGCTAATTAGATGATTCAGCAATTGTCATGGCTCCCATTTAATGTGCTCTAAATCTTGCTGCCATGACTTTCACTGCATTTAAATACATTTGCTTCTGCGAATTGTCCTCCTTCCCTGCCTTTTCTGATCACCTTCCAGGTTCCCAGTAAATAACTGATACGCTCAAATTATGGCATTTTTACATAGAAGTTTCTAGATTGTTAAAACCTTTTAATCAGCTTGTGAGGAGTTTCTGAGTAAGATGTTTTCCTACAAATATTTCAACTTATTTGTGTGCCAAGGGACTTTTACTACACATTTACAAAGATCTGTGAAAACTACTCTGGTATCCCTGATCTCTGGAGACCAGGAGCTGTCTTTGAGAACATTTGCCTTCTGGTAGGCAAAACGATTTTAAGCGTATCTTACTTAATGAAAGGCTATGCACTTTAGCCAGTGAAAGAACTTAATTGGAGGAGAGAGCACAAACCTAAAATTATTTGAGGCTTTTTGCTTTCACCGAGTTATTGAGAAAAATTTCCCTGACGACAAGTTCCTGACATTATTATGAAGTAGAAAATGAAGGAAGAGTAGTATAGCTTTCAGCTGGTCTAGGCAAAAAAAAATCTCCTGTATGGCTGTTCAACTACAGGACACCAGTCTCTTGGCACTGCTTCTAAACCTCCAAGACAGCAATAAATGTGAGCAGCTTTAACGCACCATACCTGATCCAGTCCCAGCAGTGCCCCCAGAGAGTGAGCCTGGCAGCCTCTGTCTTTTCAGTCACCAGTACCCTGAAAGAAACACCATTCCTTGCTTCATTTTTAATTCAGTATCTGTACTTTTGAGAGCTCATAGATGTCACAGTCTAAGGTTGGATTCCTGAACATCTCTCCAGAACTGTATAAATTAAGAGCAAGCAGACAATATTGTATTTCAGTCTTTACTCAGACAAAACTGCAAGTTTCCCTGTGCCTCTTTTTCTTGGTGGGCCTAGATAGGATCATTTGATATTAGAACTTCTTGCCTTTAGCTAAGTTCTCTGTTCCCTTAATCAAGGGAAAAATATATCCCAACTTCAGATGAGTTCCACGTCACAGAAGTAGCTTACAAAACAGCTACTCTTTACGGTGGCTCTGGGAAACAGCACAAGAACTGCTGCACTGAATTCTTTGATACATGATGAGATATGTAAATATGAAGTTCAGATGGCTGTCCTCAGCTGCCTGGGACCTCTCCCATCTGCCATCAGAAGAACAAAAATGAGCTCTCTGCTGGATTTGCCAAGGAGTTCTATAAAGAACGGTTGTACCATCTTGGGTAAACAGTAAGTCAGCTTAAATGTTCAGGACACAGACCCTCTCAGGCTTCCTGCTCAATAAATACATTGAAAACTGAAATACTTTATTGACTTATTCAAAGTGAAGGGATATTATGGTTACATCCACTACCTATAGTATATGAGACAGGTTACCTAGTAGCTCATTGCTTTCATTCTTCTTTTTTAGCATACCTAGCCTGCTGGGAATCTGGTCCTCGTAAAGCGGAAATGCCGCTAGAGTAATTTTAGAGCAATTCACTGGAGAAACTCGGCACTGGAGTCCTATGCCTGTAGATTGTGCCAGCAGTTTTTACCTGTACTTTCTTCTGAACGTTTACCACTTCAGTTGGTAACTAAGCATTTGATATTAAGAGAATTGTCACCACAAAGCTGTTTTATTACTCAAACCCCGAATTTATACCTCTTCAGCTTTGTCTCATCTAAACCCATCCCTATCTATGTCCAGGTTTTCTGGTGCTCTTAAAACATCTTCTTTTTTCCCATTCTGCTTATAGAAATGGGAGTGATTCAGTTGTTCGTAACTGATGTTTAATAAAATACAAAACCAGGAGCAAGACACATATGCCTGTTCTCCAGTCTGGGGTCTTCTAGGAGAGTGGTACTTTTTCTGCTCAACCTGCCAGGTACTGTGTAGGCAATGCCAGGCTGTACTAAAAGTAGCTATGGCAGTTTTGGAAGAGAAAAGTTCATCATAGAACAAGACTTAAATTCAGTAAAGTGGTTTTCCCTCCAATTCCTGAGGCTGCACGAAACATTCAGACTTCATGTTTACCTTGATGTTTAAGAGGAGCTGAATGTCCAAAAGTGATATGGGGAGATGTGCGGTTCTAAAGCAAATCTCTTCTGGGTGTAGTTTCATCTTGTACTTCGTGCCTTACCTCTGCTCATTGTAAGGTCATATACTCTGTACCGCAGGTAGTTTAACAGTTAAATGTACATTAAAAGAACCCGTCAAGCCTAGTCTACAGAAACTGTTGCAAAGACTGAAGCCTCTCAGTGGGAGAGTTCTCTTCCATGTTTAATTAATAGTCCATTGATAAATAAGAGTTGCAAGAATTTAAAAGAGCATATAAAAAATTTAACCACAGACTGAGGCTGAATTTATCTGTTTTCCAACTTTAAAGGTTTGTGGCAATAAGATAATTAAAGGTACAGTATCACCTATGCTGTGTAAGTAAACAACATCAAAATGTTTTACTGCTAGTTAGATGTGCTTGTTTGTAGAAACCTCTGGACTGTTATCTCTACTAGAACAAATTACACTAATTCTAAAAGGCATTAATTGAATGTAATTGGTTATTCTTCATTCTTGGTACAGGGAAGTTGGAATGAGTAAAATTTGCAGTTAGGGACAGTAGGGAGTTGGAAGAGTAACAGGTAGTTTTTAACTCCAAAATAGCACATGGATTTAAGCCTCATTCCTGCTTCTTACCCAGATCCAGAAACTCCAGGTGCCTTATGCTGCTTTGCAGTTTGCGAAGTGTAGTGCAGCTCCTTCTTGAACACATGCTTGTGAAATGCAGCTGGTCCTGGCAGAATGGACTGAGGTGAGAGAGAGAGAAACAAATGAAGCTAGAGTGCCCTCCTCCAGGCTTAAAAGTCTATAGGTAGGAAGGTGGAGGGAGAGTTGCACTGCATTTTCCAAGTTATGAATAATCTGTGGTAAAACCAGCAGCCTTAGTGTGCAAAGAGCAGGTGGAGACAATATTGGTTTTTTCATAGTTTAAAACAAATGTGGTAAAATGAGTGAACAAATTCTGTTTCCTGATGCAACCCTATCCAAAGTAGGGATGCTGCTCCAGGCAGTGTCTACAGCTTGCAACTCCATTTTGGTCGGGAAAGGAATAATAATCATTTCCCCTAAAGCAATACAAGTAACTTCCTTCTACAGTGCCCACAGTATTCTATAAAACTTGCTTTTAAACAGACCAGCATGGCAACAAAGGAAAGCAGATATTCCTTCCACACAACTTCCAACAATGTACAGATTCCAGGCCACTGATATTGATCTAACTAGTTGTGAAAAAGTGGGTTCATCTCACCAGAAAAGCCTATCTTGACATTCTATCCACTTCTGTTTTTTTAAGCTAGAAGGGAGTTAATTATAGCACTCGTCTGTTTGGAAGGGAGTAGAGCAGAAGGTAAGTTTCAAAATTCAAACTTTGAAGCTGCTATGAATAAGTTGATTAACAGTGTTCCATGGAAACAACCTGATGTACTTACTTACTTTGTACTCATTTCTATGTTCTTAGAAAAGCTCAAGCTTGTATAAGCGTAATCAATACAAAGTTACTCAGGGTACTGCGTCATCTCAGCAGTGGACACTAACTGCATCTTAAGTCAAATGGCACATATAAATCAAGCTTAATTAGGAGGAACAGAACATCTTGACAGGTTTTGCTTTACTACTGGCACTGTTACAATTTATTCATCTATGCATATGGCAATGGGTGCATTGCTGCACTCCCAGTAAACTTGTAGTTCCACAAGGGCATCCTGTAAACTAACAAAGTAAAAGGTAGTCAGGGTAGGAGAGAGAGCATTCTTTCATTACTTCCAGAAAGAACTGATGAAGCAGGCAGAATGTGACACTGCTTAAAGCAGAATAACGGTGGGCTGAAGAACAGCATTCCAAAAGGTACAGCTTTTGAAGCATTAGTGATTACATGAGCTGAATTATGAAAATTCTAATTTGCTGTAGAGGTTATTTCCTGTGTTTTCAAACTAGTATCACTGCTTCCCTGCTCAAAATAACAGGATAAAGACAAGTGTTGTTTTCTAATAACATGTGTTGCATGGAAACAGACACATACTGGCAGAAAACTGAGGCTGTACTGCAGAGAGCACATTCAACTACAGAGCCATTCTCTGGGCAATGCTGCATAATTTAAGAGTGGGTAAATACGCCTTCAGGGACAATACACCACACAACAGATGTTTAAAACAAACTAAAAAAGCACAGACAAAAAGCCTCAAAGCTTTGTCCAGTCATGCATTTATTCTTCCCTGAAAAAGGGACAGGTACATTCATATATGCTTAGTGGGTTACACATCAGACATCACAAAGATCCTCAAGGACGGATGTTCTAAAGCTAGTCTACTTTTGGACAGAAAAGGGAGGAAGTTGACTCTTGTCTTCCAGTTCCAAGTGCAGTGTCTTATTTCTGATCCTAATCCTAAGTCAATACTTATTGATCAAACTGACTAAGCTTTTTAGGTCAACAAGCTCTCTACGAAGCAATTCTGTTCTCTCGAGCCTCTGCGGGGGCCAACAACTGGTGCTTTAACTGCTACTTCCACTCCCGAATGTCACCCATCCTCCAGTTGTCCCACAGCCACTCTGGGACACTTGCATTCCTAAGAGAGGAACGCTGCGGGACTGTCAAAAGCAAGGCAGTGCTGCAGCAGAGCAAGTCCCAGCGGGCTGCATGCTTTCTCAAGTCCTGTCCAGTTCTTAGTGATAAAGTTGAGCATGAAACCTGTAATACCAAACGTACCGGCCCCTTAGTGAGAAGGCTGTATGCGGGAAGCAGTCTCAAAAGTGGAGATTTGGAGGAAAGGCTGGTGTTTTCCAAGTCTAACTCTTAAGCTTTTTTTTTTTTTTTTAATGGCTGAGTTTCCACCCACCAAAAAAATCATCAGTCAAATCAAGTAAAACAACTGCTGCTAATTTGGGCTAAAACATCCTTCTTGTATAACCCAAACTACCCCCACCCATCCGTCTAAAGAATTCTTAAGCAAAGACTGCTCAGGAGGCAGAGCCCTGCTGAGAGTCTGTGAGCAGGTGGACTGGCAGTCAGGTGGGGCAGGACGATACTTTTCTGATGACAATGACTTCTGTGAGACAAGGAAAAAGACAGAGGCAGTGCTTTGGGACAGCGTTTCATGCTCAGCAGGTTTGTAGAGGGAAGGAATGCAATTCTATAAATCGCTTGTACTGTATTTCTGTTTCTAGACTTGAATGACTTTCACTTTTCCTTTGTGGATCAGCATAGTAAACATAAAAGAAAAGGTCTATTTTTCTAAATCTCTTTCATCAATAGAGGTCTGACCTCCAGCCAGCAGATGGATTTATTTATCCACAGAGGACAGAGTGTTTATTTTTACATTAAGATTGGTTATGGCATTGAATAAAAACTATGTCCTTTGAACTATCTAAACCTTAAATACTCTGAACAAATTCCACAAATGAGTAATATGGTGGACAATTCCCTCTTTCTTCCCAATAAACCTCTCTCAAAAGAAGTTACCCAGATCTAAACTTCCAAACAAAGTAAAAGAGGTCCTTGTGGTCTAATTACAGACTGCTTTGCAAATATTTAAGATTTCTCCCAATTTGTAATCCGCAAAGAACAATGTCAATTAAATAAAATATTCCTGACTATACTGTAAATAAAGCAACTTCAAATAAAGTAATTTGGCAACAACCTTAGCTATTTACAGCACTTAAAATGTAATCTGCACATTCAAATGGTCTGAATTTGGTAGGGATTGAGTGGGAAGAAAAATAACTGCACACTGAATTTTAAATTGAGCTGTATCTACTCACTAACCAAAAAAGCCTGCAAATGTAAAGTAAATGGAATGTTCTTTGTACATTAAGTTGCTTCCTCACGTGATGCTGTACCCTGTACACTTGGCTTCATTTGGCTTCTGTGTTGTGGTTTGTATGCCAGCCACTGTTACTAACTGTACACAACACTTAGATCTGCACTGTAACCTTGGCTCATTTGCCACTGATTGTAACCCAATGCTACAGATTTCTCTGTATATAAGACCGTAACCATGTCCCATTTGCTTCCAGCAGCACACAATAAAGGCTTATCTCTGTAAACAGTAATTATGGCCTTATGACTGGTTTGGGGTTTCCTTCTTTCCAGTGAAGAAACTGGCCTTTTTGAAGCCTGGGAAGCTGAACCGCATTAGTCCATTCTACTTCAGGCTTAGCAGAATGGGGAGACAGACTCCCTAAGGGGCAGTTTTATCAGACACAACAACTGGCAAAGACTTCGCGATGTAAACATAAAGCACATGCACACTGTAACAAGCAGCACGCAGGACTGATTCTTGTGTCTGCATGCTGAGCACTGAAGTGGTGCAAGAGCTGCTGCACACGTGTGCCCGGGGGTTGGCCAGTGGAACGAGGAACTGAAAAGGCAAGAGGCTAGCTAGGAAGGCAAGTTTTACTTTAGAATGAAAACTGGGCATTTCCTAGTACTTAGCTGATTAGAAAAACTGGATGTCTGCTTTCTTAAAACACAAATTCCATAAAGAATGAAAAAGGTTCTCAAACCTTTTGCCTCTCCTGCCTCTCTTCTTTCACTGTATTTTCTAAAAAATAAGTCCTGTAGTCCCAGTTTGTCCTCTGAGGTCTGAAGCAAATCCAAGCAATTTCCTTGTCCAGAGGCACTGAAGGCAGGAGTCGAGGATACCATAAGAACTGTGTGACTGTTGTTGTTTGCATGAGGCTGCACTTCATGGTAAGGTTTACTGGAATATACTGGTACGTCCAGTTGCCTGGAGTTACAGAACACGGTTTTACTCAAGAAGATCAAGAAATAATTTTATCATACGCTCTTACCTTTTCTTAGAAGTGTTTTTTTCTGGTCCTTAATTCAGCATTTCAGGTCTAAGCGCAGAGGTCATTCAGTTCAGAAGAGATCAGCCTTGAGGAAGGATTAAAAACCGTTGTGAGCTAACTAAAGGTGAGACTGCTCAATAAAATGAGAAGTATGGAAGCTGACAGCTTATCATTATGTGACAAAAGGAATAAGAGTTGGTGAGACTTCTGCACTCAACAAAACAGTGTGGAGCCAGCCGAGTGCTGCTGTGCTGTAAACAAGTCAGCCATGCACATAATAGCTATTGAGGGACCTCTGTACCAAAACCAACCAAACCACGTGTCACTTGAAATTCAGAGTTGATCAAATATTTAGCAAGTAAGATCCATAAAGTACTGAGTAGTCAGTTAAGAAAACATCATTGATGCTTGGCTGCAACTGAGGTCACTTTTACCCTATAAATCAACATACTTCTGTCCCTATGTACACGCTTAATGTTAGCTCACTTATGACAAGGTGATTCAGAATGCTACCTCAGGATTATCATCTCAGAGACGCTGAGCAGGCTGACAGCTCTTCAGTGTAGCCTGGCAGTTGCTGGTCGGTGACAGCTATCAAAATGACCTGGGTCCACTCCAGCAGCAGGCTGACATTTTATGCCTTTGCAAGAATAGAGCAAGGGGTAGATGAAGGAGTGGTGCATGGGAGGAATAATAATGAAAAAATGGTAAGCAATTGCAGTTATTGCAGAGAGAAAGAAGTGGTCTACTTTCAAAAGAAAGTAGGATACTTAACAGTTCCTCAAACAAGGACTTCTATGCTTTTCAGGCTCACAGGCACCTCCCACAAGGCTGCTGGAGAGTTGATGAGTCCAGGTTTCCTTGCAGAAAGGTACTCATTTGAGCATTTAGGGTTCTGAAAACTTGCGTGCGTGACTGCCTGACTGGTAACTTGGGTGACAACTATGAGCTGCTGCTCAGAGCAAGAACTTAAGTATGGAATCAATTCCCCTCATTCCACAAAAAGCATGTCAGAAGCGAGATTACAAAACTGGTCAGTGGCTGCCAGCTGTAGCGGTGTAAACCTCGGCCTCAAGTCCCACACACTTACTGCCCTCTCCTCCACTTTCTCTATCAAGCCCCTACTCTCCTCGCTGCCAGAGGATTTCCAGCTCTGCTGCACAATTCCTGCTGGCACTTCACACTTCCTTGAGCATTACCTATCCTTACAGGGCAAGCCTTCAATAAAAGTGAAGAGTAATTTCTTCACCACAACCAATGCCTTCTGCTAAGCTAGCACAAATTCTTCATGAATTCTACAAGAACAGCAGTGTCACCTCACTGATTTGCTCAGGACATAATGCTGACTTCAGCTGTTTGCCTGCAGAACTGAGTTCCAGCACATTGCCTAGAATGAGTGCTCTTCTTTCTCATTTGCTAAGCTGTAAATTACCCTTCCCCTTTGTCACCCCAGCCCTTGGTACGCTCAGCTGAAAAAGTGGAACTGCTAACACTTTCAGGGCCATGAATTCATCTTTAGACTATACATACCAGCACATTTATTTCTAAAGCTATAAAAAGCCTGTGTGTCCTCTTGTTACAGTACAGAAAGGTCCTTTCATGCTCCAAATGTGAACACGGAGCAAAACCCTAAAAAGGTCTTTTGATATCAAAAAATGGCCACATATCCTAGCACAAACATTTCCCTCCTGTACCCTCTGCTTAGGTGCTAACATGAGCCAAAGATGGGATTTCCTGCCTCAGACCCAGCCCTCTGCTAGTTATGATTTATTCAAAGGGATATTTTTTAAAATCTGGGTGATTTCTGATTACAGCAGAAGAGTGAAGGCAAAACAGGGCAAGATGACAAAATACAGCTCAGTTAATCAAATTATGCTGCCCTGCAAAGCAGTTTCACATGAACTCCTACATTACTGACAATGCAGGCCTTGAGGCAGCACGAGGATTGTGCACACAGCTCAAAACAAGCACGAGGACAGTGATCCGAGTTGCAAATTACAGGTCAGTTATCCTGGGTTTAAAGAACAATGCGGTTTTGAGAAAGATGCTGTTACCTGTTGAAGACCCAGGATGTTACATGTCTGCAGCCTGGGAACTGCAGAGATCCGTGGGTGCCTCGTTTTTAGCTGCAAATAAACAAATGACAAATCCCAGGGAATGGAGGAAGGGTGATAAAAGCCTTCTCCACCTTCTATTAATACAGTTATTCAAAAAAATCCTCCTTATGCTGGTTAAGATTAGAGGCTTAAATCCCCAGAAAATTAAGCTAAATTTCAAGAAACTGCTCCAAACTGACTCTGAGGGCTCCGTTTCTGTGCAGTCTGAGAAAAGCAGCCAGTTTGCAACCCTCAACTGGCAGACCCCAAACAGTCAATTTAATTTCATCCTGGCAATAGTGAAGGCAGAGGCCTGCCTGCGCCCTGCCTGGCTGAGGGGGAGGATTGTCCCTACACAACAGCTTCGTACTTGAAGATGAAAGGCACAAGATCAACAAACCACGCCAGTGATGCCACAGTTACAGAAAAGAGTCTGTCACCTCACAGTTCTGGCCGACCCACACAGAAAGGACAGTATCACCAATTCTTTCTCATTATTTTGAGCCTTTGTTCTGCATATTTCTGAGGGTAAAAAACACAGAGCTCCTTAAAGGAGACATCTGTTTACAGCATCTGACAGAAGCTCATCAGAACCTGTGCACCAAGACTGGGCTGCATGTCCAAGCAGCTATCTCAGGATATTTTATACTCTATCGAATTTCTCACCTTGCCTGCTATGTACAAAGGGCACACGGACTATTCAGAGTTGTCAGGGACCATGAATTGGCTCATTTTAAGACTGAAACAAATTAAAAATTACACAGCTGAAGCAAAAGGCATCACCCTCACTTGCAAAACCAACAAAATAAAAAGAAAAACCCAAGCCACTAAGGCCAGACTAGCACATACCATGGTTAGAAAAACACAGCAGCATTCAGGTGAAAGATGACAAATAAACTAAATTCAAGTACATTAAATTATTCTCACTGAACACAAATAAATGAAGACTTGGATAAAGTTTAGAACTTTCCAGTTGCACTGCTTATTCCTGGCCTCTTCATTCTGTCCTAACCACAGGAATGACCAGCACCGGTAACTTCTAAAAGACATTAAGAGGTCAGAGCAGGCTGTTGAGGTGCCAGTGGATACTAAAGACAGTCTGTTACTGTAATGCTGAGACTGCAGGCACCCAGGAGCTCTGCAGTTTGCTGTTCGTGTCTGCGCTCGCAGCAGACATCTCATCCATAATTCATGTAAGTCTGGCCAAAGCGTCCATAGCCCCTCCAGCAGGCAGGGTTTTTCACCATACCATGCAAAAAACACCTCTGGGAGACACAGTCATCATCTTGTAGAAACACTATCTTTTCACCTCCATGCTAGACAAGATCTTGTTCCACAAGCGATTCTCAGTGGGAATATGCAGCAGTCCTGCCACGCCCAGGGTAAGTGGGAGCTCAGACACACACTACTCTGGAAGCAGCAAGCCTTCATCCTTCTCCTTTTTCCCACCCATTCAGTCTTGTGCACCACTATTAAATTACCATAAAACCACTTCTTTAAACTAGAATAAGCCTTCAGGGTACAGAAGCCATTAAGTCACTTCCACCTTCTC
Organism: Clamator glandarius; assembly: GCA_033459285.1. NCBI lineage: Eukaryota > Metazoa > Chordata > Aves > Cuculiformes > Cuculidae > Clamator > Clamator glandarius. Next base: position 1,198,850 of record JAUNZM010000434.1, on the reverse strand, counting down.
TTGTCAGCCAAGACCTGTGCCAAAACCACAGTGGTTTTCTACGGTATTCTTAAAAGAGCTGTTAAAACCCTTTGCTCACACCGTGAAAGCTGATAGGGACAGAGCTCTTAGGCTCATCTCAGCAAATACTTCACTACCTTTTCTCAGGCACAAAAATTGAATAAAACCTGCACATTTGTTTTCTTTTCCCTAAGAGGGATAAACTGGTCAGATAGATTAGAAAACTGTGTCGAGAGTCATTCTAGTGTTCCTTTCCAAAATTCATTTATTAATGTGGCTCTAAGGCTACCCTTTACCCTGGATCACACAGAGAATTCTGCACTAACAGATGCTCTCAGCAGGGAGTTGAAACACACAGCTTTGATGTATTCATGGTATACATTGACTACACACTCCGAATGATAAGGGCTTCTGCTCCTATCTGGCAGCCTGCAGATCTCATCGCTTCTGCACCTTCTGGAGTATGAGAGTCCAGAGTGGCAGTGACTCCACCCAAAGAGCTGTAGAACCTTCCGAAAAATCACTACGTTTGCATTATGAGCCATTGGTTAAGGTGAACCTCTGCAACACCAGAACTAAAACAGCATGCTCACTTCTGTAAAACAACTCCTAACTACTATTCTGGCAAGTCAGCATGAGTAGTGATCCTAACAGCCCACAGCAACCGGCATCCAAGAGCAAACACCTCTGACGGTGGCACTGCCTCTGCAATGCAGCCTCTATCCAGAATGCTGGAATACGCTCCTCTTTCTTCCACACCAAAACAAGGGGGAAACCATACACACAAAATAAACTGTGAAGAATATCTGGAACATCCATTTCATTCAGAGCAGTGTGTGATGCGTCATCCGCATCTAGTTCAGAGCACCTTTCAGGACAGAGGCATCAGCGCACCCTTCTCTTAGAAGAAGGTCGGTCAGCAACAGTGTATCTCAAAAAAAAACCCAGTTGGCATCTTTCCTAAACCACCTACCTGCAGAACATCAAGCTCCTAGCCCAGCTATCACAAAAACTTTTCACTATAAAAAGGTGAAAAGTAGCCTTAAAATACCAGTTATCTACAGCAAAGAGTTGTAACAACAGTACTACAGGATGTCTCTACTGCAAAACCATTTTAAGACACTCAAATTAATCCTACTGGACTGAGCAGAGCCTAAGCGTAATTAGAACTTCACTGCTCTGTCCCTGCAGTTGCAGACTAAGGATTCAACACCACAGTAAATAACCATCCAGCTCTGGCAATGGTGTGCCTGCTGTGAGTGCTGCCACCAGGAACGTTCCACTGGGGGAGAAGGACTGTCCTTTCAGCACAGTCTGATCGTGATATCACTTCGACCACATTGTACATCTGCACCTAATAAGCCAGGACATACTCAACGGAGCATGCTTTTTAGCAAAACTGAAGGTTTAAGTCTTGCAAAGTTAATCATTAGACAAGCAGAAACTCAGCATGGATTGGAGTGTCCTAAGGCAAAAAAAAAAAAAAAAAAAAGTAGTACAGCCTGAGAAATGCACCTGCAAGGAAGCACCTGCAAGTGTTTTCATTCTTCACATCTTCTGTGACATGTGTAGGATTAATATGACATGCCAAGCAAGCTTGATAATACAAGTACCAAGGATAAGACAGTACAAAGAGAAATATTATCTGGAAATCTGCCTCTCTGGCTGGATGCTATTTGGCACCTTGACAGGTTCTGTCTTTATCGGTTCATTGCTTGAATTACCTAATTGCTGGATTTTATTAAAACATATTTTAGCTCCCTAAAAGTATAGAGAACATTTAACTTAACATTAAAAGATCATTCAACAAACATGATTTCTGCTAAGAACCTTGCTATTTAACATTTCTCTTTAGAAGTCTTGCAAGGTCCAGGACTTTTACAGTGCTATCTGCAGCAATTTCATCACCACCAATTTAGACCAAACGCTGAAGTATAATTACTCAATTAAAAATACAACATATTTCACAAAACTGGTTAGCAAACTGCTTCTGAAGTCCTCAGGGGGAGATCAGATAAATGATATCTTCCTCCTATTACTTCAGGAATAGAAATCAGAGTTCTGTTCACAATCATTTTGACTCTTTATAAACGCATTTGTTTCCATTATGTGTGTAAACAATAAGCTGTAGTATTTTTTTTTCCCTACACACATTAGCTACCTACAGAAATAGCTTCCTTTCACACATCTTGTTCCTCTAAGAAGCTGACAAGGCAAACAGCCCAGCTGAAGGGCCTCTATACCACTGCACACAGCACAGGCATAAAACCAGAGGAGGGGATGCAAGCCACTGTACAGCAGGTAAACTACGAGGTAAGTTGAAACAAGCAGGGAAGGCAACCACTGGACCTGTGGTTCAGAGAAGAACTTGCAGGTGGTGTGATAACTGGAAGCTGCCTTGGGCACAGCAATCACAAAATGATGGTGTTACTGATTCTTGGAGAGGTGAGGAGGAGGTCACCTGCAGATGTTTAAAAGATCTGTAGATGTGGTGCGTAGGGATGTGGTTCAGCGGTGGTGTTGACAGTGTTAGGTTAAGGGCTGGACTCGATGATCTTAAAGGTCTTTTCTAACCTAACCGATTCCATGATTCTGTGATGTCTACAAGCATTACCTCAGTGATTTTAAGACTTACAGAAGCAGATTTTTTTTTCTCCTTATTCAAGCTTTCTGTACTTCCAGCACCAGAATACAACCAGCATTCAGCACAGCCAGCAGGGAGGAGGAAACCATGAACCACCTTAACTTTCTCAGCAGTCAGCGATTTGATTGGCTTCTTGTTGTGCAGGGTCTCCACGGGGAGAACAGTACAAGGCAGCCACTCACCGCATTGTAGATCAAACGGTTCGAGCACACAGTGCTTTATTAGTTCTCACATCCTATTTCAAAGCTTTCCACTTTGGGAGGCCTCAATTCACCTCCCAGCAAAGCCGGCGCAAGGAAGAAACAAACCTGTGTGTGACTGTGACAGGCTGGCATGAAAATCACACACCTCCCCCCAGCACAGCAGGTGTTGATGCTACACTGGAGAAGAACTGAACCACGGCCCTCAACCTGAGGGGCTACTGGTACTGTCAGCAAAGAGCAAGGAAAACTAAACAGAAGGCAATTTAAAGCCTATGCAAATTAAAAGCAAATGTTACAACTTCTGTACAACGACCATTAACGCACTGCCAAATGTAACAATGGTTTCATGGAATGGTTTTGGATAGAAAGGGCCTCATCTGGCTCCGCCAGGGACAGGGACAGCTCCCACTGGATCCATTTGCTCCAAGCCCCATCCAACCTGGCCTCGAACACCTCCAGGGATGGGGCAGCCACGGCTTCTATGGGCAGCCTGGGTTTGGGCCTCCCCACCTTTATCGTTAAGAAGTTCTTCCTCATGCCCAAACTAAATCTTCCCCATTCCAATTTAAAACCATTCACTTCATCCTGTCCCTACACTCCTTGATCAAGAGCCCCTCCCCAGCCCTCCCGAAGCCCCTTTCAACACTGGAAGCTGCTCTGAGGTCTCCTTACAGCCTTCTCTTCTCCAGGCTGAAAAACTCAAACTCTCTTAGCCTGTCATTGAGTAGCTTGGTTGGAAGGGCCCTCAGAGCCCATCCACTCCCACCCCTGCCATGGGCAGGGACACTTCCCAATGGATCAGGGGCTCCAGCCGCATCCAGCCTGGCCTTGAGCGCCTCCAGGGATGGGGCAGCCACCACTTCCCTAGGCGCCTCACCGCAATCACCGTTAAGAAATTCCTCGTTATGTCTCATCTAACTCTGCCCCTCGCTCCATCACTGCAAGCCTTTATAAACAGCCCCTCCCAGCTCTCGAGCAGCCCCAGCGGTAAAGCCACGCTTCGCCTCGCCTCGCCCCGCCTCAGCCCCTCCTCTCCGCCCTCCCCTCTCCCTCACCTGCCCCGAAGCTTCCAGCACACAAAATGGCGCCGCGGGCAGCGCGCGCTCCCGCCCCGCGAGCCGCCGGCTCCCTCTGGCTGCCCCGCGGCCAATCGGAGCGGAGCCTGGGGCTCAGCAGCCAATCAGCGACAGCGCCGCCGGGTCGGCTCCTCCCAGCCCGGCCGGGAGGGCGCCTCAAGGGCAGACAGGCGGGTGGGAGGTCTACAAGAAAGCTGAGGGGGGACTGGTTACAAAGACTCGCAGTGATAGGACGAGGGCCAACGGGTGGAACTGGAGAGGGGCAGATTTAGTCTAGACGTAAGGAGGAATTTCTTCACTATGAGGGTGGGGAGGCCCTGGAACAGGTTGTCTGGAGTAGTCGTGGCTGCCCCATCCCTGGAGGGGTTCAAGGCCAGGGTGGATGGGGCTGGAGCCCCTGATCCAGTGGGAGGTGTCCCTGCCCATGGCAGGGGTGGCACTCTATGGGCTTTGAGGTCCCTTCCAACCCAAACTATTCTATGATTCTGTGTTAAACTTCAAAGTCAGCTCAGTGCCGCTCATCTTGCAATTGGAAACAGACTGGAGCCGTGTGAGGAAGCGCTTGGAATCACAGAGCGGCCTGAGTTGGGGGGGACCCACACAGACCATCGAGTCCAGCTGCTGTCCCTGCACAGGGCACCCCAACACTTACACTCTTTGTCTACAGGCGTTGGTCAAACGCTTCTGGAACATCGTCAGGCTCGGTGCTGTGACTGCTTCCCTGGGGAGCTGTTCCAGTGCTCCACCACCACCTGTGTGAAGACCCCTCCCAGGCACATCTTCCTGCCATTCCCTCAGGTCCACTTGACTTTCCCTGTCCCACCCACATCAAGCAAAACCACTACTTCCTAACGGGGGCCGTCGTGCTTTTCACTCAGTCCATGCTTTCCTGCCATTCCTTTAACTGGACTGCAGCTGTGTGGCCAGATTAGCCTAGGAAAAAGCCTTCAGTACAGGATTACATGTTGTCCTATTTCATTAGCATTCAGAAAACGCAGCAAAATCAAATCCTCGTTCCTCAAAGTCATCACGGATGTGCAGCAGTAGATCCTAGCAAAACTGTGAAGGTTTTTTCTATGCAGAGTCTTAGAATCACAGAATGGTTTGGGCTGGAAGGGACCTAAAAGTCTATCCGGTTCCACCCCTGCCATGGGCAGGGACACCTCCCACTGGATCAGGGGCTCCAAGCCCCATCCAACCTGGCCTTGAACCCCTCCAGGGATGGGGCAGCCACCCCTGCTCTGGGCAACCTGGGCCAGGGCCTCCCTGCCCTAACAGGAAAACATTTCTTCCCAAGATCTCATCTGAATCCCCCTTCTTTCAGCTGAAAACTGTGCCCTCTCCTCCTATTCCAGCACTCCCTGATCAAGAGCCTTTCTCCAGTGTCCCTGGAGCCCCTTCCAGCACCGGAAGGATACTGTACTACAACAAAAAAAAAAAAAAAAGAGTATAATTTAAACCACAAAGCACTGCTTGCTGTGCACACATTTTCATTATTTGCCTATTTAAGAAGGATCTACAATTTAGGTGGTAGCGCCTTTGTTCTGTTGGGGGCCACTCACCCTGTAGCACTGTCCCCTCTCCCACCGAGGGCCGAGAAACCTCACTGGATTAAGCGCTTACGTTAGGCACCTCTAAAGTGTCTAAAGTTAGGCTGGATGAACGCGAGCCAAGCTGTTGAACAGATGGAGTGAAATCCTCCTCTTGATAACAGGAACTTTATATCGCTGCCACAGATAAGAAGGGCAGCTAAAAAAAGTCGGGGAGGCAGTTATGTAAGTTTCGAGAAGGCTTACTAGAAATGCTTAAAGGTAAAATTTTTGGATAGATCTCGAATATCCACTTCCAGCTGCAGCCCATGAGCAGCCGAGGCGTTCTGCAACAAAAATGAGATGGTAACACTACAGCTACCACGCTGTGAGACCACAAGAACTTAATGATGCAGCACAAGCGTGCAAAGCATTAGGAAGCTGGAGCCTGGAGCATGCCAGACAAAACCCAGCATCAGCACGGTGTCACTTATCTCAAGTTCAGTGCATAAACCAGCCGAGAGGCATGTGTGAGCAGAAAGTGGGGTGCTACCAGCAACAAATGAACCATCCTATTAATGCCAAAAATGCTACCAAATTCGCTCATTCCTTTGCACTAAATTTCTATAAAATACTTGTGCTTATAGCAGCTCTGACTCAATGTCTTTTTTTTTTTTTTTAACCTTGCTTATTCATAGTCTTGAACATCTGCAAATTAATTTCCCTCATTTTAAAAATAACCTGCTTCCTTGTGCTTTACAAGTAATTGCACTTCAAAAGATGTGAGTCTCAGCACAGGATCCATTTTTCTTAATTAGCTGGGGATATTTTAGATGGAGTCAGATGTGACATACATTGGTAATATGTATTTTCAAGCATCAAAATCCTTCAGGTAGGTATCTAAAATAATCCCCAATGACTGGAAACTAGGTATAAAATGTTCTTATAAAACATTGTGAAGGAATAAAATGGGGAGTATATGCTGCATGCAGTTTTGAACTAACGTTTAGTTACAGAGAGGAAGAGATCAGAATAATAAAGTAACTTTCCCCCCTTCTCATTTTGGAGGACAGAGAAGGCTACGTTATTTTCCCATCCCTTTGGGGAAGATAAGTGGATGAAGTGCTTTGGAATTGAGTTGTTCTCTTCTTCCTCCCCTCCTGCTTCCCTTTCCCATATTTACCCTCAAACTTTCTCCAAAATTTGTTATTCTAGAAAAACTGCAGAGCTGAAGTTACCAAGGGATGCACGTCTGTGAAAGACAACACGGCAAAGACTACACACGACCTTATAACGCCATTCTCTTAAAGCAAAGTCTGGTTAGAGAAGTGACAGTGTGAGAACAGCCTCCTAGAGCAGCGCTGCTTTCGGAATCACCTTTAGTCATTTTGGTGACAAAAATACATTTTTACTCCTTGTTATCTCTGCAGAACATGGAGCTAGGGGAGCTGCGCTGCACCGTGACCCAATTAGTGCAGTCATCCAGTCGCACAGCTAAACCCTGCGTTCAGCGAGGACTAGAAAACGCTAGTGAAGATGACGTGAACGACACTTGACCCCCACAGAATTTGTTACTGATGATGATAAGCAGACCTTGCCTACATTTATTTTGCAGATCCAAGCAGAATTTGGAGGGCCATGGGAAAAAAAACTGTTCTAAATTGGACATGTTGGAGAAGCACTGAGTCACAAGCCTCAAGCTGCACAAGGTCATTTTTGCAGTTTCACTTTTTCAAAGCAAACCCCAGATCTCATTATATAAAGCAGTGTTGGCAACACTTAGAATATGCAGTCGTTTTTAGCAAAGCCCTTTGCGGCATGACTGTAGTTTCAGTCTTAAGAGAAGCTTGCAGATGCCTCTGCTCCTACTTTACGACGAGAATTAGCTTCATATTGCAAAATATTTAATTGATTTCCTGTTAAAATGAAATGAAACAACAAAATAGTTATACAATTTTACTAGTTTATATTTCAATTCATAAAGTATACACACTGCAACTATGCTACCACAATGTCCACGCATCTAATATTGATGGAGTTACAGTATTTTTTTTGGTATTAAACAATAGAGATAATGTATGCAGTTAAGGAAAAAAGCTTGGACATAGCATGTTCTATTCCGTAGTTACAGAGTACATTAGCTAGCATTAGTACAGTAAACAAGAGAAAGGTAGAAATACAAAATAAACCAAATATCTTTATATACAAACCAGTGCCTCTTATTGTTACCAGCTTATACTCACACTGCACACAAAATTTATCCACTGACGCAATAGATACTTCAGCATAACACAAACCATTATAAATTAAAAAAATAACAAGGTGCAAAACTCCATTCTACAGCTTTCTGGTGAGAACTCAAGACAATCCAACAAATAAGAAATCCAAACACGTTTAGCACCTATTAGTGCAACTGCATCGAGCGTGAAAAATGACCTACACAACCTCGGAACTTGTTACCAGGGAAGCGAGTTGGATAGCTATAGATGCTCGCAGCTACACTCAGCAGTGATTTTGCCTCAATATATATCTCAGTTTATCATTTCTTTGTCCCATTCATACCTATGTGCAAAACTAAATCCTGGAAGCTTTCTCCGAGCTTCACAGAAGGCCTGCTACAGCCGGGTAAAAACAGACAAACCGAAAACAGAACAAAAAACAGACAAAAAACCAGACAAAAAAACTCAATTAAATGTCAGACCATCCACATATTTAGAACGTATTAGCAGTCCTGGCGTTGAGGATTCGAACGCTGTTGATATGTGGATCAAACAATATGACACAAGTGAAACGGAAATTTAAAAATTCCGATTATTCTCGTCTAGCACTTAGACAAGTCTCCCGGCCTCAGGTTGTGAAATTTGTTTGGCAGCCCATGCCAAAAAGCCCAGAGTTGCATAGAATTGATTAGTAACAGAAAGAAATGCCAAACACAGAGAGATGGATGCCGCATCTACTAAAACAAAGTGGGGTTGCTTGACAGGAATGCTGAAATCATCCCCATTCATAAAGCAAAATATGTCACCTCCTACTCTCCATATCCTACCTCTGGGGACTGCTTTCTGGCACTGATGTAGTTCTTGCTAAAGTTGTCTTTTTTGTTATTTTTTCTTTTTTTTTCCCTTTTTTTAAATTATTTTTTTCTTTGTTAGTGACACTTCCTTTCAAATAAAATATTAAAAAAGGTTATAACTGTAAAAAAACCTATCATATGTAAACTTAACAATTAGGGTTTGGTAAGTTCTCGTACCTAGTCTGTGAAAAGCCTCCAGCCAGACCGCAGAATGGAGTGTTTCTCTGAAGAGCTTCAATCTAGCTACATCACCTGTTAAATATCAGTAGTATGAAGATCACATGTCTAGCAATAAAACCTTTCTGTGTTTCCATCCTCTTCATCACTGACCTATTGACATCCTGACATGCTGTGTTTATGTACATTCTGGTCCTCTCATGTCACAGAATTAAACATCTGGCCAAGGAAGGCAACAAAAGGTGTTGTGTTAAGAAGGTGTGTTTGACAGAACTGCTTTTCAACAAGTCTCTTTTCCTTGGACTCCAGTCACTGTTTTTATAGAGCTTATTGTTCTGTTGAACCACGTTTTCTTTGCAGCCTGTACTTCGTTCAATGCCAGACCCAAGTGGTGCTCCAAATCCTGCAAACACAAGAGTAATTTCATTATTTTGTTATGCAGTTGCAGACCAAGGTTATACGAGTTAAACTCAGAAGGCTGTAGGACATCCACAATCTCTTGGCCGCTTTTGATGTTAAACAAGTCTCACATAAATTAAAAGTAGCACAACAAGCTGATGAAGGAAAAGAAAAAAGCCAGCTTTGAAAAGCAAAACAAGAGTCGTCTCATTGCCCTTGGTGAAACATTCAGCATTCTTTAGTACATCTGAACCCTTTAATTCTTTCCCATTGGAGAAGAAGCTATTCCCACAGGAAGCAGACTTATACAAACTCATTTTTACGTTTCTGTGAACAAGCAGTGCTGGCAGACCAGTTTGAGGCTAAAAGAACAATGTTGTCATATTTTATACAAATACCTCAAATACCTGGAGCGCTTTCCAACTATGTTTTAAGAAACACATCTAACATCTGTCACACGTCACTTCTTCATTTAACATCGATGGCGAGATAAGGAAATGCCTGATTCAGTACTCTGTCAGAGCTTGGATGTCGGCCACGGAGCTGCAGCAGCCCAGGCAGTCGGCGCTGCGCTGCAGCCAGGCGGATGTCGGGAAGCTGCAGTAGCTGGTAAATACAGTTCACGCCATTTCAATTACAGTGTCTGCAGACAGCAAGTTTCAGACCCAATGTTTGGTTAAGTAACCCAGGCAGGAAATAGCAGGTTATGGTTTGAGCCAACAGGATCTGTTCCAATCCCTCTACCGCACACATTTTTCTAGGAACGCAGACACACCGTATACACCACAAACTGAACCTCCAAAGCATTACCTGTATTTTACATTCCGCCTCCACAAGCTGCAACTTGGTCTGGGCCAGCTCAAGCTCCATTTCCCTCAGCTGGTTTTTCAGCGTTTCCTTCTCCTCATCTGTGTCCTCATCTGAACCGTCCTTGGCAGAACTGGCAACCTTCACACGGCCTTCTTTATTGAAGAACTCCCGGCAATGCTCACAGTCATCCACTTTTTGCTAAAGTAAATACCTGATTGTTAATGCTCGCAGTTAAGTGATGGTGATACGATCAAAGCCTTTTCCTGCCTCTGCTCTGGAAAAGCAGCACAATACGAAAGGGACCACTAACGATTGCAAACTCGGGACAATTTGAGGAAGCCCAGACAAGCAGGAACTCCAGCCACCCTCAGAGTTGGGGGCTCTAGAAAACACTGCTGCATTTTTGGTAGAAGGTTACTGTTGCAACACAATTCCACTCAGGGAAGTGGTGGAGCCTCCATCCCTGGAGGGGTTCAAAAAACATGCAGATGTGGCTCTTTGGGACATGGTTCAGCATGCACGGTGTGGTTACGCTGATGGTTGGACTGGATGAGCTCGGATGTCTTTTCTGACCTTAAAGATTCTATGAATTATGGGCTCTGTACTGCCAACGTGTTACTTTATGCTACAAGACAATCAGAGAAGTCTCCTTCAGAAAAAAAAGCCCCCTCAAAAAAATAGACATTTATTGTTGCCCAGCATCAACATTGACATGAAACTAATACGGCACAGGATGGTTATTCAACTTTTCTCCAAGACCTTCTCCCCTGTGATCCTCTTCCCAAAACTCTTAGTCACTAGGTAACTCTCCTTCAGCCACCATTTTAGTAGTGGAATAAATTGTATGCTTTCTGTTATGATTTTGCTAAGAGATTTTACCATTGCAGACTGTGGAGGTGTCTGGTTTCTTACCCGTATTTTCTCTATTTCAGCTTTATTTGCCGTTTGTTGCTTTTCCAGTCGCTCACTGAGCTGGGAACAAATCTGACAAGAAAAATTATGTTACCAGACCATTTATAAATGCAAATTCCCTCCCAAATGAATGCTGAAGCACAAGTAAATGCTACAGGAGTTTTAACTAGGATAGTCTGAGGGCTCCGAGAAAGCCAGGAAAACTGGGATATTACATTAGGTTTTCTTACCATGCATATTCTTATTCTCTACAAATTCTCCTGTCCCCAAAGGAGAAGAGGCAGTTTCAATGTATGTTATTAGCAGCTCGGCCTTGCTAAAAGAGCCTGAAGAGGTTAGGAATAGCGTGGCTCGTTTTGTTGCCTTTGGGATAAATGAACCAGGCAAGACAGCCGCAGTATTGAAAACCCCAGTTCATTCCTCGACACCTGCGTGTCTTAAGGACTTAAGGATGTTTTGAAGGTTATGGGCCTGCTGGAACGATACATGAATTTGCTCCCTTGATACCTTAGATCAAGAGTTTGAATTTGAAAGGAAAAAGGCATCTTTGTTATTTCTTAAGTGCAGTTACCATTTGATTGCAGGAGGGAAGCTGGGAGAGTACATTTTTTTGGAATGAGGTGAACCATTGATATACAAGAGCCCATTTGAACGTCAGGCTGTCACCGAGTCTCTAGGCCATCAGTCACCACAAACACCTACGTCGGGGGCAAACAGAACTGACCACCTTGCATCAGGATCTCGGCAAAAGAAAATACAAACTTAACCACAAGCTTCCCATTTAAAATAGCTCATGTGTCTCCTCAAACGCTTGGCAGAGACTGCATTTATTTCCAGAAATCTGAAAGCCTTGCAATTGGATAAAAAAACCACATCATCACTAAGTTGTACTTACCTGCTTGTAGTCACCAATAATAGAGCTGTTCTTTTTGATCTCTGATTCTGCCTTATCCAGCTCCCTGCGACACATTTCCTTCAGCTGTGGAGGGAAAAAAAAAAAAAAAAAAGGTAAAAGGTTTATATATTTGTACAGGCTGAAAAATATCCAGGTGGTATTTTGTCCTTCTCCTTAACCTCACTGCCTCCACACAGCACCAGGGAACAGTGGTGCAGCTCAGCTCCGGGCAGGCAAGGAAAAGACTTTGGTGGCCACCATTAGTAAAAGTGACCAGCTAAGAAAATAAAGTATTAAAAACAGCACTGACAGCTGAAGCCCTACACTGCCTTTCTGTGCAGCCATCTCTGGCATAGTCTGCGCCTTCGTGATTTCAAGTTAAAAATTCCCTACCCCATGAAGCACCTGGCAGGAAAGTAAAGAACTCTGCTCTGCTGAAGACCTTTCTACTGCAGAAGAGGGACAAACGTGATAGGGAACACAAAGCCCTTCCCACACTTGTCGTATTATTTTTTTTTTGTAATTCCTGTGCTGCACAGAATTGTGAAAATGACAGAAATGCCCCTAACCTGAGCTGATTCTTCTTCCAGGCGCCTCTTTTCTTCTTCTGCATCAATCAGCTTCTGTTTGGTCATTAGCAGTTCCTTATTCAGCGCATCCGCCTTTTCCTCCGCCTGAAACACAGAGCGGGGCACGGCGCTGAGAGGCTTTCTCGCTGCGCCGCTGCTGCCAGGCGGCCACAGGCACAAGCTCCAGCAGGACACAGCTAAGAGAGCAGTCTTTTCACTTGTATTAATATAGGTCTGTCCATTGTTAGTAGTAACTTATTCTTTTTTTAATAAAAATTACCCCTTGCCTTAGCAAAGCAGCAACAACTATAAATCACAAAGTCACTATGCTCCATCCCTTCAAGTCAGCGATTAGCTTCAGCAAAACCAGAGTAGGGAGTGCCCCAAAGAAATCCAATAACAGAAATAAGTTTTGTTTTCTCATCCAGACTAGACGCTGACCAAAACATTCTGAAGACAACAGAAGGCACAGAACAGTTCACAACATGCGAGACTGATAAAAGCTCAGACCTCAGTTGAATTTGCAAACATTCAACCTTGCAATGAAAACAGAATTAATGAAAAATGCCTCAGGAACCTTTAGAAACGCCTACTGATGGGTGCAATACCATCTTTATTATGTCCCCCAGAAAATACTGTGTGAAAAAACCTAGCTCCCAAAGCAAACATAGGAGTCAGACCTCTCTTTTCTTTTCCTCCTTAGAGAAAAGAGATGTCCCACCAGAAACCATAGAATCCTTTTGTATTGCAATTTTTTAAGAATAAAGATGTATTGCTGAAAAATCTCGGGCTCTTTAAAAACCACTAAAAACTCTCTCTGCAAAGTTAAGACACCTTTTCCTGCCACATACACAGCGACACAGTGCTTCCCAATAGGTGCATGGATTCTACATAAAAATAGATCAATAACCCAACTGTTATATAAAATCTTCAGAAAGTAGCTGCACCAATTCCCTTCAAAGGAATAAAATCAAAAAGTGAATTTTAGTCCCTTACGGTCCTGCTGATCCTTTAAAACAGATGGCAAAGGCAAAGAGAACATCTTTTCATTATATGTGGTTTTTAAGCTGGTTTAAAGTTAATGAAAACTGGGATGTGGGAGTCCAACAACTGTGGAAAAATAAAGCCTGTTTTCTAGTGCAAAGGATGTTAAGGAAATTTTTGTATTTCCAAATGCTTTGATCTTTTAGGTTGCCAGATTTGAGACATGCCACGAAGGCATGAGAGAAGGTGTGTCAAACAATGTCTTTTGGTAGTTTTCAGGGCATCTGGATTGTAGAATGAAACTTGTCATTTCGGGATCCAATTAGAAGAACTAATCAGGGTCCTAAAGAGGCATCAAACCAACCCATCCCCTCCTGCGGGATAACCCAAACGCTGCCAACATCATTTACCGTCTTTGAAGGCAGGACTGTGGTACATCCAATGAGGTACCTCAAACAGATTCCTTAATTTTGTTCCTTTCTCAGCTACCCATTTAAACAAACCAAAGCAAAAGCACGACTTGTATCTCATACAGGCTCAAGCAGCCACGCACAACTCTTAACAGCAAGTACAAAAAGCTGCTTTGGTACATTTTTTTACTGGAGTTCGCCCCCTGAGTGCAAGCACTGGGCAGTCTGCACGGCCTTCCACGAGCTATCGTTAACCAAGAGCAAAAGCATTGGTAGCAGGAAGTGAACGTGCCAAGGCTTTGCGAAAACCCTGCTTCTAGAACACGCTTCTATGATTCATAGAATTTAACTAAAAGGCAGCAGAAGTAACAAACCTGAAAGTCGTAAACCAAACGTCATTAGGAGCAACATTCACCCATCAGAAGTAACGCTCCCTCCAAATATTCTTTCAACAGTAAGTTTCCAGGAGACTGTGGGAAACCTTAAATTCTCTGAAGTAGATAAGCTGAACCATTTTAAAGCCTGTCAGCTCCTGTGCTGTATGATTTTCAAAAGTCGTTTTCCTTTGAGATTTCAGAAATGCACTTATCTCGGTACAGAACAAGAACGGCAAAACACAAGCGCTTGAACTCTTCCCCTCGCTCCCCAGGCAGACAGACCAAATGCACTCCAGCCTGCTGCGTGCGCTGCAAACGCCAGAGCCTTTCTGCCTCTCTGTCTTGTTAAAAAATGCATATCCTAATAGAATCTCCTCAACACCCACATGTCAAGATGGGAATGAGACTGCACGCTCAAAAAAACCCCACAATAATCCTGTAACACCAAGTGAACCCAAAGTTTCCTCCTAAGAGCTCTGCTGATATGGGAAACAACCCAGGATAACGAGTTTGCTTGGGCAGATTGCAACAAGCCAAATGGAAACCACAATAGTATTTCCATAGTTGCCTGAGGTACCTGTGAATCTGATTCCACTTAGAGACAGACAGACTCAGACTGTCAGGTTTATTAGGCACTTTGCACAAGCCTGTCTGCTGGGAAATCTTAATTCACAGGAATCCCAGTTGAGGGGAAAAAGAATACAGCGTCCATGTTATTATCTCTGCAATGATTCAAAGACTGGACTTAGCTCCTGCTGGACTTTCTTTTAATATATCCAGATAAGAAAGCAACTGCTCAAGTACAGCCTCGGAAACTCTCTTCTCCCTCAAATGACTGAAGGCTTTTCAGAATAATGAGCACTTCAGTCACCAGTCCCGTTTCCTGTGGACAGGCCCATGTTCATCAGTCTGCAGAGGACAAGGAGGAAAGAATCCAATCCCACCCAAATAAAAAATACTCTTATGTGCCTCCTCTCCAAAGAGAGGAGTAACAGGGAATTAGCCCCAGCACCCTGTCTCCACTAGAGAGCATGAAGACATGTCTTACATTGTCTAAATCTTTTCGCAGAGCAATCTTGCTAGTCACCAGTTCGTGTGCAAGATCATCATTTTCTTGCTCAAGCCTCATATTTGCTTCTTGTAGGCGCCGGTTCTCACGCTGTGGGAGACAAAAGAGAGCAAGAAAAAGGCTTTCCTGGGTGTTCGTCCATAAGACCCAGCGCTTACTGCGCCTACGAACAAACGCCTCCCTTATATCTTAAGTAGGTAGAGACAATCCCACTTGCATGAAATTCAGCGAGGATATAACTAGCCAGCCATACTGTAAATATACAATAAAGTAAATAAAATATTAACCTTGAGAAGAAACCACATATAAATAGCTCTGCTAAGTTATTATTTGCTGAGCCACAGAAACATTTCTGAAGACTGCAGTAGTAGAGGTGTCAGTCTGCCATCCGTACCTTGCCAGGAGGTTCCTACAAGAACCAATTTTCTTGGCGCAAAATAGAATTTGCGTGCTGGAAACAGGTGAGAGGGGAGGATCCTGGGAAACCACTCTATTTTTTCCCCTTCTGTTACAACTCTCAGCACACAGGCAGATATTAAAGAAGCTTTACATAAAAGTCTTCAGATTATATGTATTTATGAATGTGTGTGCTATTATGTCACATATATGCATGTATTTTACATCTAAAACTTATTCCTACATTATATATCTTTGATAAATATTTATGAATTATATACTTACTGTAACATAAGTAATTTGAAATTAGGGAGAGGAATGAAGGCAGAATTATAATCAAAAGAAGGCAGAGTTATAATCAGTTAGGCATTTTCTTTCTGTCAGTGGCTTTTAGTGCAATCAGCACAAATAATAGAAATGGGCTGTGGTGGAGCAGTGGTACAAGCCCAAACAGAAATTCATACTACTCCATTTTCCACTGGGAAGGTGGGTTCACAACCACCCCATCCCAATTAACACTGGCGATACACAGAGATGCACGTCATGTTTGTGCAGCCGATTCCCCTTTTGTATCCAAATCAGTCACAAAACAAAGAGAACAGCTCAAAGAAAATGGAGTCAAAGTAGGTACTTGCTGCAGATGCTGTGTGTGACATCGTGGAGCAGTAACGTTACCTCAAATCGTTCTATAGGATCCTCCTGCTGTGCCTGTTGCTCTCTCATGGTATGATATTCCTTTTCATACTTCTTCAGCTTCTTCTGGCTAATCTAAATTAAAGCAGCCCGTTAGTTCCTGCCCAGAACATCAATAAAGAACACAATTCACAAGGAGTTATGGTACAACCGTCTGGCAACTCCTGCCTTCCACAAAGCAAAGCCAGTATCTTCACCCCATTTTGAGTACAAAACCCTCAGACTTGGTCACAAATTCTGTTCCTCTCAGTATAATGACAGAAGCATCCCTTCCTCTCAACCTTTTGGGGAAAGTTGTTGAAAGGCATCGCCCGGAGCCTGAGGGCTGCCTGAGCCTGCCCTGGCGCTCCCGAGCCTTAGCGTAACAGATTGCCTCAACACCCCTAAGATGGGTTTGATTTCTGAACTAGCACCATGCTGAGGGTCCTTCAGCTGCTCTCCCAGCTGTAACATTTATCATGACGCAGCAGTGTTTGGTTTGCTTTACACGACACTGCAAATGCCAAAAGGGCAAGCGCCGGCTGCACTGACATTTCTGCCAGTGTCGCTCAAGCTCCGCAGGGAACGGTCCAGACCGGAGCTGCCAAGGCGCTTCAGCCAGCAGCAACGACCCAGGAGCACGTACGTTCTGCTGCTCCACATCCAGAAGGTTGGAGTCCCGTCTGCACGCCAAGAGACACACAGCTCAAGGAAAGCAACTCTCTTGGGGTCCCAGTTTCCTCTTGTGGGAGAAGGGAGAGAAAGGTGGCATTGAATTCGATATTTTGTGCAACGGGCAAGTCCCACAGGGACAGAGAGCACGGGAGAAGCTGTAACAGATCCTGACGGGCACCTTTCCTGGTGTCACCTGTCACCTGGGCCATACACGGCGGTGGTTTAGCACACAACTAGCACACGTCTACATTAAATCCCAATTATTAAGAGTTGCTGCTGAACCCTCCTTATTATTTCAGTAAGGCAAACAAATTAAAAAAATACGGCTCCTTTTTCCTCTTTCAAAAAGCCTGGTCTGAGAAGCACATTGCATTTTACATGGAGAAGTCACAGGCAGAAGGGAAACTGCGTTGTGTTACTCTTCTCTGTGGTTTTATAGCTTAACCCGCCTCCACGGAGGCGCAGAAGCCCGGTGGCTCGGCTCCCTCTAGTGAGAGCTGCTGTGCAGCTCCAACGCGCTCCAGCTGATGCTTTTCTGGGGATGCCAGCCCTGTCGTTTAGCTGGAGTCAGTCCAGCCCCATCACAACTGCAGAGTTCTTCTCACTAAGCCTCCAAAGAAACACGCAGAGTATTAACCCTTTGCTGACAGTAAGCCAGGAACCTCAGCAGACTATTTCCCTGCCCAGTTATTGGGTTTCCCCCACCAAACCTCCCGCTACACGTCAGGTCTCAAGAAACGAGAGGAAAGTAAAGAAGTCACACCGCTCTGTTTTCAACTTCTACTTTTCCAAGTGCGTTAAATCAAGTTTGCCTGCAGATACCACTAACAAGGTGATCCTGAGAAGACTGACTGTTGTCACCGGTTCTGGATTCCGGAGCCCTCCAGGGACCCGTGCCTGCGGAACGCCAGCGAGGCCATTGGGTTGGTATGGGAGAGGACGCAGATGTGCAGAAATGAACCCTGAAGTCTCACCACAGTTTTTCAGGGCACAGAAGGCGGCAGTGACTCCGTTAATTGACTGCAACACTGAGGAGTGGCTTTAAGAAGCCAATGTTGTCTCAAGCTGATCATTTACTGACCTCCTTTCCAGCAGAATGCTGTTGCAATCACGATGTCTTAGCCAAGCTACTTCTCCCTTACCATAAATGATTTATTTTGACATCAGGCCCTTTTCTGCTCAAAAACACTTCCAGATGCAGAGTCGGAGATTTCTACTGACAGCAAAGGACTTGTACTTTAGGTCAAAGAAAGCAATTATGTACAGGATTCCCAGCAGGGGCAACACACACGGATGTGGCACAGAAGTGTTCAGCACCCATGCCGAGCCCAGTAGCGCAGCCCGTACTTCCTCCATAACGCTAACTCCTCCAGTGTTAGTGTCCTAGGGAAGGTTTGCACTTATACACTGATGCTACAAAGAATTCCTCTAGTGAATTTTAAAGAAAATGGATACTTGGAACCATACAGCAGTGTATTTGACTGAAAACTGAGCTACATAAAACTGTAAAAAAAAGAATCGCAGCTTCCTTAAAATACACAAAATAATCATTTCCATTTTAGAACTCAATCTATAGAAAGGAAACAACAACATCCTAGCTGTACTATTTTTTTGGAGATTTCACTTTAAGTGCTTGTTCCAAAGTACCCATCTAAAGCTTTAGTTACAATATTTACTCATGGGAAAAGCAATTGCCTTTCAGCTGTGAGGTAATGCAATATTTGCTATATATAACTAAAGTCTGAATGTCAAAGGCTAGAACTTCTATTTCATATAGTTGTATTTAAGAAATTGGGCTTAGTGAGCAACGGAAATCTACAAAAAGCCCCACAATCAAGTAAAAACTCCTCCCGTTACCTCAGTAGTTCAAAATACAGGCAAGCCCACAGAGCGCTCGGAGTAAACACTGTTCAAAAAATGGGAATTACTGAGATAAATTCATTTATGGGACAGCATCTCTCCAGGCTGCAGCACACATTGGAATTGTTCCTTTGGTTTTGTTCTGTTCAGCAAAAGGCTTCTATAAGGACAGGAGATGACATTCTGCTGTGATAGGAGGTTTCTGTTTGGCGAGTCCCAAGTCCCATCGCTACCACCACTTCCCAGCCGCTGCCTGTACGAAGTCAACCAGCAATTTGTGGGAGAAGCCAACAGCTGCAATGACCACAACAGAAAACAGTCCAGATGAGCTTGCCCAGCTCAGAACTCCCTCGCAGAATGCAGCAGGCACTTAAAGACGACTCACGTTCAGCATCATCTGCCCAGCACACCCACCACAGCTCTGCTTCCAGGCAGAGGCTGAGCACTTGCTTCCAGGACCCCAGTGAAAAGCCAAGAAGGAAGCCAAGGCTGTAAAACCGCTCACGTGGGCTGCTCAAGGAAAACGATGTGTTTCTGGATTATCAAAAAACTTCAGCTAACTGTGGCAGCGCAGACAACATTTCACATCAAGTAGATCAGAACAGCTTAACCTGTTCCTGTCAGCTACCCAGAGTACAGGTGAAATAGTCCTGAACAGGAAATGAACTTAAAATGCTTTTTAAAAAAGCAGCAGCTATCCCTCACCATAAAACCACGACAAACCAAAACCTCACACAGGGAACACATAATCCTCGAGGTCATTACCCTGCCTTGGCTTGTAAGAATTTCTAAATGCCACATCATGTTCCTTGAATGCCCTAGAAGATCTGTAAATCTCTCCATGCATTTTTAATGAGCTCCCTATTGCAGTACCTAAACATCACAGGCACCCACGATTAAAAATAGCCACGTTCTGTCTGGAAGATGAGATTCTGGTCATCATTTACTGTTTTAAAAGAAAACTCCCCACTAGCTCTCGATGACAGATATTCCTGTCTGCAGCTACTGCCGCAGAAAGAGCTCATCAAAAGGACTGCAGAGATGCCTGCAATTATTTTATATTAATGCCATTAGTCATTTAAGTGGTTTTTTTTAAGCAGTGTGATTTTGAGTACCACTGAATATTGCTGTCTGAAAGCCACCCTGTGAGTTCTCCGGGGCCCACATCATTCCAGGAACCCTGGGGTTAGACTGTAAAGCATCTGCAATCTATGAGGGAGTTGCAAAGTTACATATGGGGATGGAAATCGTATCTGGTCAAGATGTGCTTGCAGTGGCTGTCACCATGCCTTTACCTTCATATTACACGCCAATTCCATCAGCTTTTTTGCATTTTCTTCTGAACGGTATCTCTTGGGCAGCTGTACACGGAAGAATTTCAAAGCCCCTTCAAAGTCAGTTAGTAACAAGTCATCCTTGGTGGTCTAGAGACAAGGAAAGAAAAACCAGTCACTGCAAAGCAGGGTTCGTATAACTACTGAATTCCCAGAGACTATAATGCAACCACAGCTTTGTAAAGCTCCAAGAACACAACTACTTTTTAACTTTCTGCCAAAAGTGTTTATTTCTATTTCCGCAGCCTTGTATTTCTGCTCTCCAAAAGCTCCGCGCTGTCCCGGACCTGCCAGACAACAGCACAGCTAATGCAGGATGTGGAGGGCTTTTAAAAGAAAAAGCACAGGACTTTTATAACAGGCTTCTTAATTTTTTATATCATGCATGATGATGCACAAAACTCAATGTAATGTTGGATACTCACTTTTAACAATCCCAGTGCAACATTGAAGATAACACTTATCCCCTGGCAAGAAAAATAATGACAAAATAAATTTATTTTTCGGTATTTACCAGCCTGGATGTTTATATCTTTGGTGCATTTTGTTGTTTCTCTAGTTTCCATGAAAAGAAGAACAAGGATACAAATGTGACCGATGCTACATTAAATCCAAGGCCCAGAGAATGACTTTATAAGCAAATCCAAAAGGATATTTACTGGGTAGCCATTACTGATAGCAAAACAATGTTTCAACATAGGTTTTTCCATCTTTATTTTTTAATGACTAGTTGGCCACCTCAAGATCATTTCATTTTCATATGGCAACTTCAGAAAACACCAGATTAAACCGCAGCAAGAGATACGGCAACGGGTTCTGTTAAGGTATCAGAAAATCGGGATAATTTGTGTAAGGAAAAAGAAAGTGACTCATGGGAGGACAGAGTCCCACCTCATCTATTTTGCCACTGCCTGTTAGAAGAGTTTTATTTATACTGTCAGGTTAAACAGTCAGTTCCTGGAGTCAGCAGTCACACACACCTTCTTAAGGGGCACATTTGATAATGTGAGCACGTTGCTCATCTTATTTCAAGATTCTCTTTTTCCTACCAAATTATTCTTTCACTATTACTTTAAAATGATAAAAAACCCTTTAAACTTCACTCTGAACACATTTACTATGTATGAACTGAAGATGTGTTTCTAAACAAATAGAAGTGATTTTCTCGTTCCATCTGTTGCTCTCCGTTCCTTTGGCACAAAGACAAAGCGAGCAGACAGATACACAGAAAAGGACACAGAAAGGGTAAAAACAGTGACCAGGAGATTTTCAGATGCCAAAACCCTTCAGTAAAGGGAATGCAGACAAACTGCCACTTCACAGCAACAATTGCATATCCAGTGAAGAACGGATGCATGATGTTAACCAGCAAGTGAAAAACGAAATCATTAAATAACTTGAGGATGCTTCAGTATGAAATGTGATTTGTTCACTTAGGTTAATAAGCTCTGACTCAAATGGCACTGCTTATCAGAGTAGTACAAATATACATAATCATTCTAAACAAGATTGCATACAAAAATTTCTATGTAAAGAACACTGCTGTCTAAATACATGCTGTGAAGTATAAAGAGACTTCAAGTTCCAAGAGAAAGAGCCCCAAGCTTGTTAAATTACCAGCACGAGATATAGCTGGGCAATTTGATATGCTACAGCCTCCACGCAGTAACATTCTAGACAAAAGATAAGTTATCATTGCATATAACACATTTTAACAGCAGAGGAACCCACATATTTGTAAATTAACTTTCATCCCGTAAGCACTGTGTACAGAATCTCACAGAGATCCAACAGCGTTAGAGAAGACAGGAGATGAAAATATTTTATTGAGATAGAGACTCCTAATTTGTACCTTTAAAATGCTGAGAACTCTTTCATTGCAGAAACACGCTTTGACATAAAAATAATTACCATGTGCCCAGCTCTGACAGAACAGAGAGTAACAAGGACAGGAATCGAGAGAGTGAGAAGCTGTCAAAGCTGCTAGCAGCACGAGCCCCCGATTACAGCACGTACCTCACACAAGAGCAAGTCAATGATATGGAAGACCATGTAGAGAGGGAATTTTGCAGTGAACAGGGTGAGGAACCACTGGGAAGCATACATGTGCGCTTCAAGGCTAATATCCAGAAAGTGGTTATACAGATCAGGAATGTATTCCTAATAACAAAACAAACAGACACTGAAAGTTAATTTATACTGTATTTGAAAATTGGAACTGTAGCTGAGATCCCAAAGTGACAGAAGTGAGTGGAGGAGAGGGACAATCAGTGCCGCAAGGTAAGCTTCTCCGTCCCCCTGTACCTGACAGGACAGCTGCCGACACGCTGAAGGGCCTCCTAAGGACGCTGAAGGCTCGTCCTGCCGTGGGTGCTCAGGACACTATCACAAGTCCAAGCTCCCAGCCCTCAGCTTAGCGGGAAACCTGCCAGTGGCTGTGCTGGCGCTGCGAGGCCTCTCTGAGCGTATCTGCAGTGCTCAGAACACCAGCACTCAGAACCCCCCACCGCAGGGGATGGGACACGTCCACCTCAACAGCAGACCGGCCTTGAGACAACATTCTCTATCCAACACGGTTAGTCCTCACTCTCCATCCTTACCAAGAGGTCACAAACGCAACTCACGCCTAAGATAAACTGGTGTCGAATCGCAGGCTCTGATCCACTCACTCGATCCACGGCTGAGCACCCACCTGCATGAGGCGCTCCAGCTGATAGAACTTGCAGTGCAAATCTTCAAAGTTCTGTTTGAAAAGTTCCCTGAGTCCATAATCAAACATGATTTTGACCAGAACACTGAAAGCTTGCTCCTCAGGCATCTGTGAGAGGGGAGAGGGTATTTACCAGAGAGCATTTAACTCTTTCCTATCAGTTCCATTGACCCTTCCCTCCCTGCTCCTCCCTCTTACAGACAGCCCAGACCGCCACTGCGTTTGAATCTGACCCAAGCCAGTTTGAAAGTGAACAAGAACATTAACACATGAGATTAGGTCTAGGTCTAGTGTTGCGAGCTGCATTTCATTCTCATTCTGGAGAGTAAACCACCTCTCAATCGCTCAGCTGAAAACAACTCTGAGACACGAGGCCAAAGCAGCTTCTTGGTGTCTCTGTTCCAATCAGGCCATGGTCCAAATCCTACAGATTCTGAACAGCCCAACCCCTGCTCACAGAGGATGGTAAACAGGATCTTTCCCTTATCCTTAACAGTATATTTACATTTTAAAATGACAGCATTGTATTTCATGTTTATCTGTTAGACAGTATGAATAAAAGAGACCAGTAACTGCTAACAAAAAGTTCCGCACATCCCAGCTCAGCACTGGTGCAGGAAAAGTCAATATCCCTTTCCTGCCAAAAACTGAAGAAACGCTCATAGAGTTTAGACATTTTTCCCTGACATCAAAATTCAGTTTTCATATTTCCATAGCAAAGTCTGACTTCAGGTCAATCACTTGTTCCCGTGAAGGACAGAACATCCATCCCAAGTGTTCTGTTACTCATCTGCAGATGGAGCTTGTTAAATCTGAACACTGAAACATTCCAGCCTTAGTTGTGAAGGACTCGCAGAAACTTAATTTCCTTTTCTGCAACATTTCTTTTTAATATTTATTTTCCCTATCAGCTACACTCCATAGGCTGACTTCAAAGATAATCAAATAAAAAAAAAAATGATTTGAAATTTAGCCTTTTTAGATGCATACATTATTCACGGCTCTTGTTATGAAAGAACTCTAGAATAACACACGGTTCATTCTTGACAGCAAGTCTCTCTAAAGTAATGGATATTAAAAAGTATGGACATATGACAATGAAAAAGCTAAAATAAAGCATGTATTTCAATAAAGTGTTTGGCTTTATCAGAGAGCATCATCCTTCTTGATCTGATTCAGGGTAGCAATAAAGAATTAATTGCTTATCAAATATTTCAGATGACAAAGAACTACAAGGTTGTTATCATTGATCACTTGGCTTTTGATTCAAAAGAATGGAATTTACAATCTCCTCTGTGTCCTCCACTGACTTCACAACACTATGAAAAATGCTCCACTGAAGACCAGACTTCCTCTTAACTCAAAGTTGCAGAGAAGTCTTCACACTCCACTCTCTGGTAGCAACGATCACTGAAACGCAGCTGCGGAAAAGAAGTCTCAAAACACTCCTGGGCTGAGGAACTCTGCTCTCTTTCAACTGCCCATGGTCACAGCAGGGACACTGATAAAAAGTAGGCGTAACTTTGAAAAAAGATGGTCTATAAATAATTTGTACGGATTTCTAATCCCCTCCTATTTCCCAAGCACGAGTGAATGCAAAACTTTTGCTTCTGATACACATGAACCGCACATCATCTCAGCTTCTGAACAATCCCCTGTGCACAAGACATGGCGAATACCATCTGTATTTCTGACTCCAATAGAAACATCTTCTACAAAGCTTAATTCTGACCTTGAAACCCTTTTAACACACATTTACAGTGCTGTTTTACACACAATTCCATGCCTACTAGCGACCATGAATACACGCCTGCAGTTTCAAATGGAAGGGGGTGTGCAACAGAAACAGTGACATGAACGCGGACTGTAGGCACAAATCACTATGAATGCCACAGAAAGCTTTAAATAATGAAGTCTTCTCTGTCTAAAGTCACATTATTATTGACCAGCACGTAAGCGGATACGTGACCTGCAGCCCTACTAGTTCAGGTAAGTGGAGCAGTATTTACTCTTACGCTTAAAAACAAATGGGGCAAACCCCACCACTTACATGTAGCAGCAGCACAGCAGCAAGAAACGACTGGCCCTGGCAGTAGCCAATCTCTTCATCGTAGACAGAGTAGGCCTAAAAAAGAACTGAGAGTTTACAGTGTATCCGTCTCAAGCTACAAACACAAAGAAAACAAAACACTGCATTGAACACAACTCCATAGATTTTTCAGGGGGTGCATTCCAGTAAAAGTACAATCAGTACGAAATCCAAATTGTGATGTGGAATGGCAGTGGCTGGTTACGGTGAGGTCCCAAGACGGCTGCAGCCTATTACACAACTAATCTAAGGGAGGTTGTGGAGAGGAGGGAGTTGGCCTCTTCTCCCAAGTGACAGGGGACAGGACGAGAGGGAATGGCCTCAAGCTCCACCAGGGGAGATTTAGACGAGGTTAGGAAAAAGTTCTTCACGGAGAGGGTGGTTAGGCATTGGAACAGGCTGCCCAGGGAGGTGGTTGAGTCGCCGTCCCTGGAGGTGTTTAAGGTTAGGGTGGATGAGGTACTTAGGAAGCATGATTTAGGGATTGGTGGGAATGGTTGGACTCGACGATCCAGTGGGTCTCTTCCAACCTGGTTATTCTGTGATTCTGTGATTCTGTAATCTGAGTGCTTTTATCTCTACACAGGGGCTACAGGGACATTAGGAAGAGGGAAGAACACTAGGAACACAGGAGAGGGTGCTGGAAATCTTAAAAAATCTCAGCTGAGACAGTTGAACACAACAACAAGCTGTTAATTTTTGCTGATTTCTTCTTTTCAATAAGCAACTTCCACGCATGCCTCAGACTTCAGAGTATTTACGCAGTTATATCCAGCTTTAAAGACAACTATACAAGACAACAGCTTATGGCTTACATCACACATAAAAGACACACCCAACATCAGAACATTTCCTTTTGAAGAGACAACATCAGCATGATCTTCTACATGTGCAACTGTGCTAGCAAAACTTGGACAATACTGACAACGTAGGACCATGCTGCAGCCAAAGGAGAGCTGCTCTCCATCAGCACGGAATCAGCCCGCGTCCCCATCACAGCAGATCATCTGTCCAGCTTGATCCAGGCTGGCATGTCTGGAATCACGTGCAGTCTCTGCACTGAACACCTCAGGGTTCTGGAATCCAGAAGGGCCAATTACTTTAGGTCTCCCGTCCGAACGGGCTATATCCAGGGAAACACCTACGTGGGGAACCAGCCTGAGCCCAGTGGCAGAGTCTGTGACAATGCCACAGTTAACATAACACATACACATTCTGCTCAGGTAACAGAGTTACCTCTGCTAATGAGGCTAAATACACGTTACCAAAAGCAGTCAAGAAGAGTTTATGGAATACCTTGCATATTTTGTACAGGGAGTCCTGGCCATCGCCCCCAGTGTCTTTAAAATAATCATGAGCAGGGAACGTTCGGTTGATGTCTCGGGTGATAGCGCTGTCTTGCGGAGACTCCTATCAGGAAAAAAAAAAAGAAAATGTAAATTAACCCACATCAAAAGAATATAAACCACAATATGCCAGGACTGAGAGCGAGGAGATTGGCACTGTGTTCTGTGTGCTGTTCTAAATTTAACAAAACAGAGTCTACTCAACCAGAACAGTCTGCCTGCAGGCTGGCAGCTCCAGATCGCAATCTCGACAGATCCAGTTACCTAAGCACATCTGGGAACGGGCACTGAGTGGCAGAAAAAGCACACGCACACAAGTGTTCCAGGACAATGCAGTGCGGGCAGACAGCAGCCTTCCCTTGGACTCTGGAACACAAATGCTGCTCAGTCACGTTTCTTTTATCCCACAACTGCGGAGAGCAGCGGTCAATCGCCAGCAGCCGCCTGCTGCTATCCAAAATTCTGACCCTCAGTATCAGACGGAGAAGCCACTCTGCAGCCCCTCCACAGAACACGACAGTAGGGAAGTATAAAACTGAGTCCTAAAACACAACATAGCACAGCGAGCCGCCTGTACGAGCCGGGCATTTTATCAGGAGGAAGATGGAACTTGGTTCTCTGCAGTCTCTGAGGCAATCGGCTTCAGATGCCTCAGACATTTGGAAAGCTGAACAATAGCAAACAGCACACGGTGAAGAAAACCAGTAACTGTGGACAATGGACTGAAAAGAACAGTTGGAAGAAACATCAAGCATCAAGTCCTAACACAAAAAGCAGTGAAAACTGGTAGAGATGAAAGAAATTTAACAAAGCACAATAATTAAATAGTAAACAGTAAAAGGGCCTTTTCCTCCCAACTTTTCTCCAAGTGATTTAAACGTCAAAAAATCTCCATGAAATCAGCAGGCAACACGGGCCTCAAGTAGCCCATCCTGCTCGGAATTGCCAGTATTGCTGAGGATAGCTGAGAAGGTATCCTAGTCCTACCTTGGAGATGTCTCCTAAAAAAAATGGTTTCCAGAACATGGAAGGAAGAGGTTTGTGTCAGGCACATTGTGAGAAACCATAAGCATTTGTGAACAATGTCCAGTGTAAGCTAACTTGCCCTCTACAACAGATTCACATCCCAAAGGCGAAAACAAGCAGGTGCCATTCCCACACTGAGGTCTCCTCAGCTCTCTGCCAATATGAGATGTGAGCGAGTGAGATGTTCTGATCCACCTCATTTGGTTCAGTTTGAAGCTATTGTTAGTGCAGTCATTTAAGCCAGAGCTCACAGCACAGCAGACAGAAAACCTACCCCTTCCACTAGCAAATGAAGTAGTTTGCATATTTAGGAAGCCAGTGGAAACAGCTCGTACACACCATACATCCTTCCTTAATACAGAAAAGAACAATAATAAACATATATTTAATAAACCCACAGCAAATAGTGACATTAATGAGAAGAATAGTAACCACACACACAGCAAACTGCAGTCAGCAGATGGGTCGCAGTTCCGAAGCCCTTTACCTTACAAGGAATATTTATGCAAATTGGAAGATCAAGCAGCTCCTTTCATGTGGATGGAAACAAGCTGCTGAAAGAGGCTGTAAAGTCTCCCACCATCACAACTGTTCAAGACTCAACACAGCAGGGCTGTGAGCACCCTGGTCTGTTAAGACCAGCAATTACCCGATGGCTGTAACCACTGCTAGTACCCAAACTGCCAAAATAAAACAGAAACAGAAGCCCTCCGCCTGTCTGCAGGTATTTCTGCTTGCGATTGGTCTCTCTAGTTAAAGAGCTCCTGAGTAACAGGAATCATCTGAAAAGATGCACAATAATCATTAAGCAACATTGCTAATGAAAGCATCGCAGGTTCCCTTGTCAGGTGGCTTCCCTGGCATGGACTGAACAGGCAAATACAAAAGCCACTCATCTTCACCATGCAGCAGTGTCCAGGGCGACACTGCACACATACAAGAGGCTCTGGGGCAGCAAAACAGAAGAGATTTTATTTAATAAAACCAAACACGTACATTTTAGTATACCCAAATAACCCATGTTTCTGTTAAAGAAATGGGAAAAAGGGTAGAAGTAAAGTAGACAGAGAAAAAGTACATGATGTAGCTAGTGTGAAGATCATTAAATACAGCTTGTAGTTGAACTTTTTCTTCCCAAAACAATTTTGCAAACAATATTACAACAGCGTACTCAGTTTTCTCATCTGATTTTAATCCAAGGTTAATGGTCCTCTCTGTGGTTTAACAGAAGCATTTCATTAAGCAAGCACTGCACTGCTAATAGCATAGAGCTATTGGATTGTTTGGGAAATTATATCAAAAGTATTGTTCAGCGTTTCAATTTGATAATGATTAACATTCCATCTCATTATGAGGAAGTCAGAAAAACAAAATCCAATGCAAAATAAATTTCACATAACGATAAGCCTTTTAACTCAACAAAGCCAAGTGACCTCCTGGCTGTCAGCTTCACCTGGTTTTGCAAGCAGAGAGACAATGCTCAGAAACAGGTCTGAGAACTTTGCAGCGTGCGAGTACAGCCTCAGAGAACAACGTGCAGCTCCCTACAAGCTCACAAGACTGAATTACAGAGCAATCCCCCGCTCGCTGCCAACAGCAACCTGTGGTACCGAAGGAGGGGGATCCCTCATCGTGCTGCTGCAATGGTCAAATAACCTGAAATCCACTTGCCTTTTAATCCACTTATTTAACAGCAGGGACCAAAGCACCTGCTTGGAAACACTTAGGACAGGCTTCTCAAACAAATCGCTCATTATGGCTAAAGAGAACTAATTAGTGGTCTCTCTCTAGCTTTGCGTGACTTGTTCAGCACTTGACTCCTCTGTTTCAGCACAGCTCCTCAAGTAATCAGTAAGGCTAGTTCCTGCAGCTGAAACAGAGCTCGGGAAGAGAAAAATTAACGGAAATGATAAGGTTTAGAAAATGTTTTTCAAACCATGGCTTTGAAATCTCCCCATTAGTACAAACCGCTGCAATGCAAGCATTGTGTAACCTTTTCTTTACTCCTATTTTTATACCTTGCTGTGAGAATTGGCTCAATGGGCAATTTCTCATGCTTTCAGGGGACTGGGAACCAAAGGAAACCCTTCTGAACCCACACCCTTCACAAACTGGGACTGAAAAATAGAAAGCTAAGAATGACAGGAAGAAAAAGAAAGCAATAAAGAAAACAGAATGGAAAACAGCCATGAGAACTGAGGCAAGTATAGTGTAGATTAGAATTCTCACAACAGCTCACTGCTCCAAAGGAAAGCAGGGAAATGTAGATGCTCAAACTAAGAACGTTCCCTTTCTTCTCCTCTTTAATACACTTCAAAATAACAGAGTATGTATGCTGAAACCTTCCTCTCCAGTGGTTTTAAAAAGTAATTATGTGAATATTTATGGAAACCAGGATGCAGTCCAGCAAATAAAAGCTCATTTATCATATCAGCCCATCTATAAAAGCAAATTCGTTCCCGGCTCCTGAACTGGACACACTTAAAATACATTTTCCTTCTATTTTCATTTTCTTCCAGGGGCCATCCCAGGATCTGCAAACGGTATCACATGGTTACAGGCTCCAACAATGTCTTCAGTCCGAGACAGTGTTACTTGAGAAGCTTTTTCCATAGCTTAGGCCACAATTAAAGACATGGAAGAGATGGACCTCCTAGCATCTCCTCATAGGGCTGATCTACTTTCCAACAGCTCTGGTTTATTCCTCCTAATCCCCTGCATAAGCTCAAGAGGATGCAGCAGCAGCAGTGAAAGATTGCTGAAGGGACAAGATCTGTCACAAAAAAAAAAAAAGAAATAAGAGACTTCCAAAGAAGCAGAGGAAGCTGCCTGCTGGGAACGGCTCACCAGCCAAAGATCAACTCCTGTCTCACCGTGCTAGTGAGAAATCCAACGGGGGCATAAAACAAAGGCTTGACCCAGACACAGGCTGACTTCCAAAACTACATAAAAACGGAAAAAAGGTGAGGTCCAAACTTTAGATTTCCCCCCTGCTCCCATTCTCAGAATGACTCAGAATATATAAGTCTGCTCACTGGGGTGATCTGTCACATCCAC
The DNA here is from genome assembly GCA_033459285.1 of Clamator glandarius. NCBI lineage: Eukaryota > Metazoa > Chordata > Aves > Cuculiformes > Cuculidae > Clamator > Clamator glandarius. The sequence goes on along the minus strand of JAUNZM010000434.1, from coordinate 1,168,558 downwards.
CGCAACCCCCAAACTCCGCCTGTTCCTCGCTCTTGCACCACGGGATCGATTTTCCCATTGCATTTATTTCTTCAGAAGGTCTCACTGACTTGACAAGGGTTCTGTAACACAGTCAGAGATCACTGCAAGAAGAGTCTAGAGTGAGAGGCATTCCACACGCCTCGCCCAGGGTCAGAGCAGAACACGGTGTTGTCGCTGCAAGGCACGAACAAGCCATTCCAGAAAGCAACACGCTGGCTGACGGCTTTAGGCAGTTGCAACAAACAGGAAAAGCCAAAAGTCTCCAAAATTTCCACAGGCAGCAACAGGGCTAATATTACACAATGGGGAAAGGTTATTTTGAGCAGATCTGTACATTTTAAGTACATCTGAAAGTATTTAAAGCTCTTCCAACAGCTATTTTCAAAGTTGGCAGGATACAGCATCAGCGAGTCTTATTTTGCAGGTTGATGGCATTCCCAAGTTTAATTTTCATAAGGAATATTTACGCTGACTTTCACACTGAGCGCATTCCTGCATTTGTCTTGGACACAACCCTGTGAGCCAGTTTTGGAAAGAAGAACTACACCTGCTCCTGAGACCTTAGGGAAATACCACAAACCCACTTCCAAAGCAATGGACTCGCTGACTTCTCCCAGGGAATGCTCCCCACGGAATGCAAGTGTTACCTGGAGTGAGCCCTTCCCAGAAAAACTCACGAATGAAGAGTATTTACAGAAAAGACCTGAATAATTTAGACAAATTGGGAATGGTCAGACAGCTGCAATTTGATACAATAATGCATTGATACCACATATTTTCCATCCAAATAAGGCAATATAGTGCAATTCTAAAAATAAAAGTGAATCCCTTGTGATATCCAGCCCTTTCACTGTGTTCGTTTCCTTTTAGGGCTCAAGTTTCCCACAGGAAAATTATGGAGGAGAGTTTGCCTACAGTGCCCTACATCATGTATGGATAAAGCATAAACACAAACGCATGCGGGAAGGTTTTCCTGCTCTCTGATTACGTACAAGCCGGACTATTCAGAGCAATCAAGATAAGAGGGAAAAACCCCACCCGCTCCCCGCTGAATACATCTTCGTCAGCGCAGTTACAGAGAAGTCATGCGACAAAAGAGGTGAAAACATGTGACATATAATTTATTTCTTAAATGTATTTATGATCCATTCAGACCTTTCAAATAAAGTGTACAAGTGCATTTCAGGATAAAAAACTACACTCTTCACACAGCTCTGTAGAACACTACATTTCATCAAGAAACTTGAAGCAAAAACTTCCTATGAAACCACCCATGCATCCTTTGGCTACAATATCATCACCAATCAACAAGTACTGCTATTCAATTCCGAGTTTCCCTTGAGAGAGAAGGAGCATCCTCAAATACGCCTCCCCTTCCAGGGACTTCTCTTTAAGGAGAGAAAATGAAATAAATTAGCTAGGCTTTTAGGCAGAACAGTAAGGCTACGTAGTACTGTTGATGCATGATCCATGTATTTGGAGAACAGGCAATCCCAGGCTATGTGAAATGCGCCAACAGCCCTTGAAATTTTCATAGTATCGAGATTACATCAATCCAGAACAAATGGCAGACAAAAATGTAACCAGGGGAACAATCACTGAGAAATGTGCAGTCTCTCCTAGGATGGGAAGTGCTGATAATAGAGTCAGAAAAGTGTTTATAAAAGTCGCTACGAACCACACCGACATTCTTAAAATTACATATTTTACAAAGCCCTAAGGTGTGCGACTGTACAATCACTGCTGTGCTGAACCGCTTGTGTTGATACATATATACACATACGTACGTAAAATGCAGATATATGTATTTTAAAACAACTAAATGAACAGCGCAGTGATTGTACAGTCACACAGTACACATAAATATATATGCATGTACACCTACAGCAAAAAGGAAACAAGCCAAGAGATGAAAGACACGGCTGGGTACAGATCATCTCAAAGGGAATAATAACACATTTCCTCGAGTTTTCATAGCTTATAGCAAAATTACCTCTTGGAAATAACTATGCAAAGGTTTAGAATCAGATATTTACATGCTTCCCATTTATCTAGTTCCATTTAATATTTAAAAATATGCAAGTATTATTTTAAACCAGTAACATTTGTCATTTTTGGCTCAACGGTAGTTTTTCTTATTATTAGTGTTGAAAAAATAAGCTACAGAAATGTCTTAGAATGACAGGGTCGAAGTGCCCCTTCTCCCCTGTATTTTAACAACAATTCTGAGTTGGCACAAGATATGTAGTCCTGGAGCCCCAGCACTGACTCTTCCTCAGCTGCGTCCCACATTCAACCACGTGCGGCACCTCCCCTCCCCTGCAGGGCACAAACCAGTGCAAACCCACAGGCAGCAACGAGGACACCGAGGAGCCCCGATACTCCCCATTGTGTCAGAATTAAACACAGCACTGGAGAGTCTGAAGGCTCGGACTGGCTCCAATTCACCTGTTTGCCTTCCTAACCTGCTCTGGCGAGTTGTTTTCCATAGTTCTTCATCGCCGGGGTTTCCCATTCATGCCTCCTCCTCCTCTTTTAATACCAAGGTGCACAGAGTTCTTACACATACACACTCCTACGTATGATTTTGTCCGTTCTTGGCCTTTTCACTGACACAAGAAAAACTACCAGTTGTGCCGCTGCTCGTGACAGGAGCGGGACAGTCTCCCACACCAAACTCCTCCTCACGGCCCTGACAAACAACACATCTCCACAGGACACACCGAAATCATCCCACCGGCAGCTCCAGCTGCCCCAGGCACTGCGAAGGCGCAAGGAGGCAGGCGGGATGCAAGAAGCAGCGAGCATCCTTTACAGTAAGGTCGCTCCACTGCATCTTGTTCAGCAAAGCAACCTAAAGCCCATGCAGGCAGAGCCTCCCATGCGAGCAGTTCAAATTGTAAACAGCGTGTGAAGGAAACAATTAAAAAAAGTACTAATACAATTCTGAAATCCCTGAAGAAAAGACATACCCATGTGGATTAAGAACAGTAAAAAAAGCTCATCATTAGCAACCGCAAGCTCGTTTCCATCCTGTTGCATTCATTAGAGGAATACAAAATTGAATCGAGTGTTCACATGCTAGAAATACAACAGAAACCAGATCCCAAAGGTTACGCAGGGAGAGAATTCATCAGCATAGGAACTTGCAAAACACGGTGCTGTACAGCGTTTCTAAAGACACGAGTCTGTGAAGACAACGTATGCGATTGCAAATCCTTTCAGGCAGTCCAAAAGCGTGGCTGGAGGTAACACCGCTTCCTCGGAAAGGATTCACTGCACCATTTGTTTTAGTAGGTTTTAATGACAACAATTTATCCTCAAGAAATATCGACCCCCTCAAAAACCAAGGCAATAGAAACACAGGTACCTTACAGCCCTCAGGGGTTTATTTTGTTGTACACCAAACACCGATTCTGTTGACAGCATCTGCTGAAAATGTTTTAAAAAATGTTTTTATGAAATACTTTCAATACTCAGTAATGCTAATATTTAAAAATACTTCACAGTGTGGTACTAATGTAACATCATAAAACGAGCAACTCGAGTTCGCTAAAGCTCCAAGCCTTACATTATATTAAAATAGTCCGAAGATCTCACACATACACACAAATCACAAGCACTATAAATACGCCTCAGCCACTTCAGTGCAAAGTCTGGTTTTGCTCCCCCTGACAAATCCCTCTATATTCCTGCCAAGCATATTAAAACGTCATCCTTTACTAATCTAATTACTGATTTGCAAGGATTCATTTACAGTTGAAATCCCAGAAGAACTTCTTTTCAATTTGCCATAAAAGCACTGACTTGGTTTATTGAGCACTCGGTCACTTCTATCCCAGGATCTCTGTAACGGTTAACAACTCGCATTTGCGCAGCAAGAGTTGAGTTCATCTTTGCAAGGAGTTACTTCAATTTATTCAGCTTTTTAATTAAAGGTTCTCCAGTAATGACCATCAGAGAGAAGCCAAAGCTTTGAATTACAGAATTGCTATTCTCACCCTAGGAATTGATAAAAAGAAAGAAGTCAGACCTAAGGGTTCAGGCTCCCTTCCCTGTCCCTCGCCACTCACAGGTGCTCCCAATGCTGGATCCCAGGCCCAGGTGCAGCACTCCTGGAGCAAACGTGAACTTCAAAACACATCCGTCTGTCTAAAGCCCGACTCTAAACAGAGCCTAACGCGCCGTGCATCCGCCCAGCATTTCAAAAAACCTCTTAGCAAACCAAGGTACTGGTTATCAGCCTGGGGAATGGAACAGTCCTGCAGCAACTGGGCCTCCCGGTCTCTCCCAGAGCAGAGCCCGCATCTCCTGTGCTCAGCTCAGCAATCATCCCCACATCTTCAGGCCAAAACACCGACTTAAGCAACTTCTGTTTCTCCGTTTATGTAACCACAAATTCACCAGGCAGAGCATCAGTTTGACTGGGCAGATTGCTGAAGTACTCCGGGGTGCTCCGTGAACAGAACCCCTGAACACTGAAGAGACCAGAGAGCACCAGAGCATTTCGCCGCTGCTAGAACAGCTCAGACAGTCGACCTGTCTTTTAAAAAATGTATTGCCCAAATGAAAATTCTCCACGCTTGTGACACAACTTCAGCTTCTATCCAGCTCGTTCCTTTGTTTCCACTGGACACAGCTTTTGAGTTTCTTGCTCCAAACACAACTGCATCCAGTTTTACACACAAAATCTGAAATCTTAGAGGTGCCAAAGCGACTCACACATCTGATACCCAGCAGTGTCCCGAGACCACCGCCACATACAAACAGCACTATTCAGAATATAAAGAGTATGAAATATAAAAAAGCCCTATGTTATCCATGCTCTCCAGAGCTCTGAATTTCAGCTGTAGGAATGCAAAGAGAAGCACTGAGAATAGTCGGACAGAAAGAGGCTCGGAGAGCCCGCAAGAAGCACAGCTTCACCCAGAGAACTGACAGACACGGCTTGGGTGCTTCTCCTCCACTGCCAGGCCCCGGTCTCTCCTCTCCTGGAAGCCTCAACAGGACAATCCCAGCATGTGCCAAGCATCCACCCCTTTAGGTTGTGTATGGAAGGCAGTCACTCTTCCTTCAGTTCTGTACAGAAGTCACAGAGGCCTTTCCTCCGCTTGGATCTTAGCAGAACCATCGATCACAAACATACGCTTTGCCAACTTTGGGCAGTGTTGGTAGTGAGGTAAAATCCAAGTTTATCTTGAATGCCACCACAGAAGGGATGTGGTGTTGTATTCTTCAAGGTCATAGAAGGGAAGAAAGAAGTTTCTAAACTAAACAAGAAGATAAAGCCGAGGTTAGGCAAAAGTTTTAGCAGGTGCTTCAAGTACCCAGAACCAAGATTGTGTTAAAATAACACAGGCCCTCCAAAACCTCCACCTCCGCTTACTAAATTACAATTCCTACAGTAGATTAATCAAGTAAATGGAAAAAATATAAATGGGCCTTTTGTTTGTAATCTCTACAGGGAGGCTCCTGAGCTCAGATACTAATTCCTAAGAAATACATTTTTTAAGAACTGACCTGAATTAGAAGTAGAGGTGCTGTCAACTTCAAGCCCTGATGTGGAGTGAGATTAGACTGAAATGTTTCAGGTTTCCTGACTCATGAAGGCTCAGTACATCTGGTAGCACAGAATCAAAGAACAGTTTGGCTTGGAAGAGACCCTAAAGAACCTGCCCTGCCATGGGGGGAGAGGGTGGGTGGGGATCACCACACCAGTTAATTGTGCCACAAGAAACACTGACAAATCTGCTATGAGATTCGTATACCAAGCATTCCATCCCACATCACAGACATGCCCTAGAAGTGTCTTTTTCAGAACAGACAAACTGCTGAAATCTAGAATTTCTTACAGGTACAACCTTCATATGATTGTGGGAAAGAAAGGAACAATCTAGAGACACGCATCGTGAGACTGGAATTTGTGAGTTCTCATCGGAGTCGGCTGTATCGCGCAGCCTCACACTACGCTTGCGATTCCCAGCGCCTCGGTGCTCTGTCCCACTTCCCTCTTCTCAAAGACCTGCGACAAATATTCCAGGTTGCCCCTAGGCACTCTCACGTGGAGCCATGTCAGGATTCCAACCAGTAGAAACAAATTTCTAAGTGACAAGAAGCTTACAAACAAGTACCAAACCCTAGCAGCATATAAAGAGTACAGAAAATAGGTACATTTAATTAAAAAACCCTACGAGAAGATAACAGCAAAACACCCGAGATCTGCTGAGTTAAAAACACTGACACTTGACTGGAGATCAGAAAAAAAAAAAAAAATTTCACAGTTTTTTTCCCCAGTCTGTTTTGGAATATGACAACATGATCACAAACTCACAACCAAAATTTACAGTAAACTTTGTTTAAAAACATCAAGAGTTCTCGATGAAGCGAATTACGGCCTGCTGAGAAGCAGCGCACGCAGAAACCTTTCCCATGGTACTCAAAACACACCACTGAATTGCATCCTGCAAAGCGAAGCCTCCTAGCAGCTTAATCGAAAAGTGAGGCAGAGAACCATAATAAAAAAAATAAATTTACAGTCTGAGATAGAACTTCAAAATTAGTTCATTTAATCATATCACAATAGAGTTTTTATGAAGATGCAATTTGATTTCTCTCTTCTCCTCAGCGCGGCACGTATCTGTGCAATACTCCTGGTACCAATTTCTAAAGCACCAGACACAGGCGGATGCAAATCCAGCCAGGAAAGGATTAGTTTCATGTGTACAATAATGAAAGCGATCCGACTGGAGAGCGCGCTGCTTGACAATCACAGCCCAGACCGGGATGGACGGGACTGCCGTGCCTCCCGTTAACTCCACGACAAAGGATGCTCCATGGACCTCTGAGCAAACGGGGTCATGCATTTCAAAATCACTTCTTCTGCAGTTGGCACAGTGAAGGAGATTCACCCCCGTGCAATTACACTGAAGACAACAGGCTCCCGTGTCATGAATATTTAAAACATCTAGTCACAGACAAACCCAGACTGACGCTAAATTAACTTAGAGAAAACAAAGTAACTTAAATTTAAAAAAAAAAAAAAATCAATAAATTAACACAGACAAAAATAGAAATATTTGACACTAAAATTAAGCTACCGAGGCAACAGCAAAAACACTGGATGAAACTTGAACTGGCTGCAACTCCTTCCTGTCCCCACCTCTTCGAGACTTACTTCCAGACTCCGATTTTCACCTCTCGCAGAAATCAGCCGAGCTGATGAAGACTCTGAGCTGGGCGAGGCAATGGAACAAGAGCCCGTGAGGAATGTTATAACTGAACCTGAGCTGCAAAGCAACAACAGCTGCACACACGTACATGCATCTGCAACAACCACCACCACGCTGTAAGGACAATTAGGCTTAGAGCAGAAGCAGCAACTGCTCAAGCTCCAGTTAAAGCTCTATCTCGTGCTTCAGACCCCTCATTGCTTTTTTAAATTCTCCATATTCTCAAAACCCAGCACACAATGCTGCTATTTAAACCCTCTATTCATGCCGTCAAAAAAAAAAAAGCAACAATCCTCACTCTCCAGCTTCCACCTGAATTTGCTGATTTCCAGCTGATTCTTTTCTCCTATTAAATTTAATAAAACACTATTTGAATGACAGATTGCATCACTTCAAGGCCTTGGAAATGTTAGATAAGGTGAAGAGTCAGAGCAAAGCTATTAGGAGTTCACCTGAGAGGCTGTTCCAAGAATACGACACATGATATTAATGACTAAGGCCCTGGAATTGTTCCCTGAAGCCCACCTCTGCCGTAATACCTATAGAACGCTGGAGAACAATTAGCCAGCTGATGGGCTGTGAGCTTATTATGCTGCATATAAATGACTCAGTACACCCTTACCCTGCTCTCCCACGGCCGTCCGCGCCTACGACCAGAATTCAGACGGCAGGAGCTCTGCAGGTAGAATCGCCCCCGGCAGGTCGGTGCACGGAGCACAGCACCAGCCCCAGCTCCACGCAACGTCTCGTCACTCAGCAGAAGAAGAAACATCGTTGTGAAGGCATCAGGGCTTAGACAACCTTAAAATTTCAGATGAACTAAGGGAGGAAGTTTATCTCGAGGGGTTTGGACTAGGCATGAAATACGCTGGAAGCAGACCATGACAGGACTTCACGTTCTTTGCAACAGGGCTCTGGACCCAAACCAGGCAGCAATAGTGAGGGTTCTGCGCTGTCCTCCCCGGGAACCGGTACACGCACACAAGCGCACGGGGAACTCGTGTCTGTGCCGACACGTACGAGCCATACCAGGAGCGCTTCGTCCTGCCACGCTCCCTTCCCTTCCCTGTTTCCTCCCTGGCAGCCTCACCAAACCGCACTGGAGCAAACACGGATGGGCAGCGAGCGGGACGGGCTCCAGCAGTCGCTGCACGTGCAGACACAGGGCAGAGACAGATTGGTACGTTCCAGGGCAAAGCACAAAAGATGAGAGGACAGGGTCCCAGCAGAGCAGCGAGGAGGCATGTGCATGCTCGTGGGAGGGACAGGGTAGAGGTACTAGACAGAGAACGACCTTGATCCATAACAACAGTAGACCTGAAACCATTTAACGCAAATACAGTCTTGCCTTTGGCCAAGAGAATTACTCCAATTCTAAAATATCAAATTACTTTTCCCTACCATTTTTCATTCCCACTCTGACTAACAGCGCACACCAGATCTGAGACACGAGCTCACGGAATCCCCCAGGCTCCCAGCACCGCCTGGAAGCTGAGAGAAGGAAACAAACTGGTCACAGTGCGCAACCTCCTCTCAGACCAGCGTGGCAGGGGACAGCCCTGAACAGGGATGGGGTGAGAAAGGACGATGCAGACCACAATCCATTATTACATGGTTCCAATACATTTCCCAATATTGCCATCAGTGAAAAGCCAAGAATATTCTTTTGCAGAGCTGATCGATCAGCATTTCGGTACTCAAAAACATTTCATCTGAACTATCTTGAAAAAGCTGCTGTCAATGGGATTTTGTTACTCAGCTATTGACTTTAACCAGTTAGATATGTGTTTGCCAACAGGATTTAGCCCCTGCTATATTCGAACCTTCTTTAATCCCACGAAGGCTAGAGAAAAATGTCTCTCATTTAGCTCTGTGCACTTAGGAATAACTCAAATACTACAGTTACATTTACAGCATAGTTCCATTAGCTGTTTAGAAGTCAATTGTTTTCTTTCCTTTCCCCTTAAGTTCCAGTATGTAAAATATCAGAAGAATTTAGATTAAAAAAAAAAGGGGGGGACATGTTATTTTTAAAGTGGTTCTTGAGAAAATTTCCACATACAAACCCATGGCATTTCTCCACTGTTTTGAGAATAATTTTCAGCTGCTGGCACCATCCCCAAGCGGCTGCTGCAACTCTGCTATCATAAAGCTACATCTATTTTTTTTTTCCTTAGCTTATCAAAACACATTTTGTTTAACTGCTAGATCTGGTCTGATCCAAGTTTTTCTTCTTACTTCACGACAAACAGGAAAATGCAGATGCCGTACATGCATCCTACCAGGGAAATGGGGCGCGGAAGCCAGCTCGGCCCTCCCAAGCACACGACCGTTCAGATCACATCGCTGCACTCATGGCTCAGTTAGACTTGAAGTTCACACTACAGCGTTCGCGTCGTTCACTACTGCTCTAGAGGTCCTGCCTAGGTAGCAATGAAAAGCAAATTGTTTGGCCCCTTCTGCTATGATGCTGGAACATTATGTTAATATACTTTGGCATACATTAAAAAATCCCTGTAATATACCATATACTGTGACATTTCCACTTCAGATCTATCATTTACATGTGAAGCACGAAGCTCGAGAGAACCTAGTAAAGCTGTAAGAAAGACTACATCTTGCCGAAGCTCTCAGACACCCACTCCATTCAGTCACACCAGCTGGAGAGGTAAGTGTCAAGATACAGCTTTATTCTTAAAAATGAACATGGAGGTGAAACTCCGCAGCCTCCTCCACAGCAGTGTTTTTTTTTTTTTTAAAGTGAAATCACAATGATAAGTGCTCCTGATTCCTCCATGTCAGCAGCATTTCTCGGAAACCTTTTTGCAAATCTGGACATCTTAAAAACATATTTAACTTATTTTGCAATTTACAGAATGGTCCCTGCACTTCCCAGTCCAGCCGACAGGCGTCTTAGACATGACATCCATTGGAAGATCTTTTGCTCCTAGAGGTAGAGGAGTCCTTAGCTACCCTCTGTCTCGCGCAGGAGGCACAAATAGCCCCCGAGAGACGCTTAAGCCCCTTCTGAAAGACACTGTTGGAGAGACTGTAAATGACACAGTTGCAGAAACTGTTGCTAATGGCAAGCCAAGTGGTCAAGAAGGACGCAACGCGGTTACTGTAGACATTGGAGCTCTCCAGCAGAAAATAGATGATGTAGGGCAACCAGAGGATGTAGAAGACGCTGGTAATGCGGAAAAGAACCATGGCGTAGCGCTTGTCTGGGCAAGGCTGCGCCTCCCCAGCCTCCCCGTCCTGAGAGCTGAAGCGCACCCGCCTCTCGTTGATCTCCTTGGTGTGTTGCTGGCAGATGCGGAAGATGTTGAAGTAAGTGAAGCAGATGATGAAAGCGGCCGGGGCGTAGAGCATCACCACGATGAAGAGGGTGAAATAGGGATCGGTGTCCCAGGAGCCGGCACACCACCGAAACACGTCCCCGTGATATCCGGGCTTTCCCCAGCGGAAGGAGGGCAAGAAGACCAGGCAGGAGTAGAGCCAAATCATCAGGATGCAGACCCGAAGCCTCCACGGGGTGACCAGCGCGTTGTAGGTCAGCGGCTTGGTGATGGCGATGTACCTGTCGATACTGATGCAAGCCAAGGAGGCCATGGAGACGCTCTTCAGCACCGACACCACGTAACCAAAGACCTGGCAAACCAAGGACTCGCTTAAAACAATAGGATAGTGCAGCAGAGACAAAGAAGGCACCAGGCAGCTCACGCCCACCAGGAGGTCAGCGTACGCCATGGTCTGGATGAAGTAGCTGGTGGTGTGGTGGTTCAGCAGAGGCGCGCAGTGAAAGACAAAGATGACGATAACGTTGCCCGAAATAATCAGCACCATGAGGAACACGATGACGACCACCTCCAGGAGGCAGAAATCCACGCTCTCCAGGTAGCCGAGGGCCAGGAGGCAGAAGGGCCGGCCGCTCTGGTTGCCGAGCGAGGTCGAGTTCATCTTGCGCGCCGCCCCGGGGCTCAGGCTCCCGCCCGGCGGCCCGCGCCGCCCCGCGCCCCCCCCGGCCCCGCGGCCGAACCCCCGCGGCCGGCCCCGCCGCCCATCGCGGCCGCCGAGCCGGGAGCCGAGCGCCCCGAGCGGCCCCGGCGCCGCCCCGCCCCGCACGGGCCGCCCCGCGGCCGCCGGCCCCGCCCGCCCCACCTGCCGCCGCGAACAAAAGCCCCGCAGCGGCCGCGGGAGGGGCGGCCGCAGGAAGGGGAGGGGCGGACGGACCCGCGGACAGACAGACCGACGCGGCACCGGCACGGCTCCGACCCGGCTCCGGCACCGGCGCGGCTCCGACCCGGCTCCGGCACCGGCTCCGACCCGGCTCCGACCCGGCTCCGGCACCGCCGGCCGAGCAGCGGGCACCGTACCGGGACAGACGGACCGACGCGGCCCGGGTACAGCGGGTGGGTGGACGGACAGACAGACAGACACGGCGCCAGTCCTGCAGATAGACAAGATGAGCACACACAGCTCTGGTCCTGCAGACAGACACCCACTGACACCCCGGTCCTGCAGACAGACACCCACACCCTGCTCCTACAGACAGACGGACACTCACTGACACCTCAGTCCTGCAGACAGACAGACACCCACTCACGCCCCGGTCCTGCAGACAGACGGACACCCACTCACACCCTGGTCCTGCAGACAGACAGACACCCACTCACACCCCGGTCCTGCAGACAGACGGACACCCACTGACACCCCGGTCCTGCAGACAGACACCCACTCACAGCCCGGTCCTGCAGACAGATGGACACCCACTGACACCCTGGTCCTGCAGACAGACACCCACTCACAGCCCAGTCCTGCAGACAGACAGACACCCACTCACACCCCGGTCCTGCAGACAGACAGACACCCACTGACACCCCGGTCCTGCAGACAGACACCCACTCACACCCCGGTCCTGCAGACAGACGGACACCCACTGACACCCCGGTCCTGCAGACAGACAGACACCCACTGACACCCTGGTCCTGCAGACAGACACCCACTCACAGCCCAGTCCTGCAGACAGACAGACACCCACTCACACCCCGGTCCTGCAGACAGACAGACACCCACTGACACCCTGGTCCTGCAGACAGACAGACACCCACTGACACCTCAGTCCTGCAGACAGACAGACACCCACTGACACCCTGGTCCTGCAGACAGACAGACACCCACTGACACCCTGGTCCTGCAGACAGACAGACACCCACTGACACCCTGGTCCTGCAGACAGACAGACACCCACTGACACCTCAGTCCTGCAGACAGACAGACACCCACTGACACCCTGGTCCTGCAGACAGACAGACGGCCACAGCCTGGTCCTGCAGACAGAGCCACCTGCACTAGACCTACCCACAGACAGACGCCCGTGCCCTGGTCCTACAGGCAGGACACCCACTCAGACCCTGGCCCTGCAGACAGACAGACACCCGCTCACATCCCAGTCCTGCAGACACACAGACACCCACCCACACTCAAGACCTGCACAGACAGACACCCATGTCTCAATCCTGCAGACAGACAGACGCCCACCCCTGCCCAGGTCCTGCAGACAGACACCCACACTCTGGAACTGCACCGACAGACACCCACATCCTACAGACGGACGGACACCCACACCCCAGCTCCTCCACTCCCTGCCTCCCCACCAGACACATGACAGCCGTCCAAGCAAGGACACGAATCCCAGTCAGAATTTAAGGCTTTTCCATCCCAGCCCCTCTGGGAAACGCTTATTGTGGAATTAAAGGTGTTTGTTTCCCACGTGCTGTTTGTGACGCTTGGGAGACGTGTGAAACCGAGGGCAAAGCCAAGGACTGCGTCCCACCACGAATCCTGGTGATGCTGCAGGCACGTGAGCACCTGCTGCACTCAGACACACACAGCACAAGGCATCGCTGTCCCCGAGAACCCCCGAACACCCCCAAACACCCCACACCAACCAGACAGGAGGGAAAACCCTGACGCCATTCCAGAGCGAGAGCACGCAGCGATTCACAACGTGACCTGTACATTCAAGTTCAACCCTAAGCAAACACTGTCACGTGTCTTTCACCAGGAAACCTCAACCAAGCACGTTCCCATGGTTCGAGGAAGCTCGTCCTCCGACCTGGGTGCCAGACTGCGCCACTGGCACCGCTCAGGACAGGCCCAGCGCTGCTGGAATTGGTCTCCGAGCTGATCAAACCAGCATGAGACTGGGGTGAGGCTCCTCCTTTTGCCACCAACGAACTGGCACCCCTACAAACGTGTCCACACACTGAGTTCAACCGATTCCAGCAAACCAAAAGGTCCTGGTTAACCTCAGTGAGCCTCATGGAAAACGAACGGCAGCCAAAGGGACAGATCTCAAAGCAATCGCACTGCGACACGGGGGATTTGCGCTGATCTGTAAGCAGGGAAAAAGCATTTTACGATACACTTGTACTGGTCAAAAATCCCTGCCAGACAAGAGCATGACTTGGCAGATTTTTTAGTCAGTCTTGTGCAAAAGCCTGAAAACAAAAACTTGTTTTTCCACCCTATCATCTTTACCCTCAAAAAGATGCCTTCCCTATTGTCCTTCATTTTTCTTATAATTTATGGCATTTCTGCTCGTGGCAACTGAAGTCCGAGAACTGTAGCTAGAAAACAAACTTTGAATTAAATTTAGGCAAGGGTATTGTGGTTATCCAAAAAACAAGCTATAATTGAATTACTTCTGGAGAAATGATCTCCCGTCTCTCCAGAGCAGAAAGCGATTTACATGCCAATCGATTCCAACAGTATTCCTGGATCCTTAGGCATGAACAGACACATTAGAAACATCCTTAAGATACTGAACTTTAAATATATCTCAGATAAAAACAAAGTAGCACTGGAAATCCAATATCTCATCTCAATCTCCTCTCTTGCGGCTGAAAACCATTCTCTTTGTCCTATCCCTGCCCTCCCTGATCAAAAGCCTCTCCCCAAGTTTTTCTGGAGTCCCTTTCAGTACTGGAAGCTGCTCTAAGGTCTCCCTAGAGCCTTCTCCAGGCTGAACAACCCCTGCTCTCTCAGCCTGAAACTGCGCCTGGGATTGCCCCGACCCAGGAGCAAGACCTTGCCTTTGGTTCATCCCAGCTTACTCCTCCTTGTTTAACACACCCGAACCCCAACCAGCAACACCCAACGCCTGTTCCCTCAAGCTCCCCGGCACCAGGAGCCAGACGGAAGAGGCCAAAGGGTGTGCAGTGCAGCAGGAAGGTGACGGGGCTGGGATACCCCTGCTTGCTGCCCCAACTCTCTGGTCAGGAGCACAACCAGCCCACCAAGAAGAACCGCTTCCACGTGACACACAAACCTGTGGTTCTGGTGGTCGGGGTCTGTGGGAGATAGAAAATGCCTCTGTTGTAGAGACTTCTCCCACTCCGCAGGGATACAATACAACCTCCTCTAAAACTATTAAAAGGTATGCAAGAAATCACTCAAAGTTATGACGAGAGCTCTTGGGAAAACTACTCTTTGGAAAAGATAATTAAACTTTTATCACCATGTGATCAAAACCAATCAAACTAGGGAACTGACAGCAAGACTGCATCGTACTTCTTACACAGCGATTCACAGCCATACACTAGGTCTAATTTCAGTCGATCGTTCACAACCGTGGCCCTTTGTACTCCTGAAAATTAAATGTTTTCTTCTTAATTTATATGAGCATATGGAAATCTGATTGTGACACAAGTGGAAAATAACTGTTAGCCACCCACAGCTGAAGTGCTGTTACATTTCATATCACCGATGAAGCAACACATCCAGTCAAATAATGGTAGTGACATTTTAATCTATTTCCTCATTAAAAACTAGCATCACCTGCACCGAGATAGCCGAGTACACCAGGCAGGACTGTGCACTGCCATCCTCTGCTCATGGAGACAAAAGAGTTGGAAGACGAGAACGTGGGTAGCAAGAGTCCCAGGGCCATTAGAAAAACTGGAAATTAATCTCTTACCAGGCCTAGAATTTGTCCCAGAAATGGTGACCCTGGGGAAACATCCCAGAATACTACTTCTGCCACTGGACTTTTTAGTTTCATTTGATTTGTGCCACAAGATGTTCCTCACGGTGTAATTTCCTTCAAGTATATTTATCTGGTACAACAGTTTTTTTCCTTTTGAGGTTATTTTCTCCCACACAGCTCTATATCCAAAAGCTTTTATTTTCTCCTCAATATTGTAAATGTCAGGCTCTTAACATTTTGCTGTTAGGAAGTACTTCCCCACTGAGAGATCCAGTAGCTGTATTAATACCCAGGTTGGATGGGGCTTTGAGCCCCCTCACCCAGTGGGAGGTGTCCCTGCGCAAGGCAGAGGGTGGGACTGGATGGGCCTTGAGGTCCCTCCCAACCCAAATCATTCCATGATTCTATGATTAATCCTTTTTAAACACCATGACCAAAGACTATCATCTGTTTTGCTTTGTATCATGACTATTTTCTAACCTGCACGGCCAGCTTTACAAGTTTGCCACTTAACAGTATTTTCCATCCACCTAGGACTGTTCAAAAACACCAAGTATTTTTCCTGTGGGTGCCCATACCTGGAGCGGGTCCCCACGCCTCTTCTCCTCCCTTTCAGTGGCTTAAAGCCTGAAGGTTAACAGCTATAACTGCAACCACCAAAGTCCTCCCAGGAACAGATGCCTCTTGAAGGGATTGTCTAGATCATTTTACCTAGAGTTTGCTTTCTGTCCCCAGCAGGGACATGACCTTAATTCACTGGGCTGGCTTTCATCCATGATCCCCACCACGAGCAGCGCAATCTGGAGCTGCTAAAAGCTTCATTACTGCACACAGATGGTGAGCACACTCTGAGAAGTGATTTGTGGAAGCACCACAATGGTGAAACTCAGACACTACTGCAAGGACAAAAGCGCCGAGTACAGAAACCCAGCTCATGTTAAACAAAGAAATAAGGAGCAAGTAATTAATAAATACTGTCATGATGACTGGAATGCAACGAGCACACCTCAAGGCACAGTTTCAATGCTATTTTTAATGCCCGAGTCAGATCCAAGAAGAAACCCAGACAGCCTTTGCTGGTAAAGCACAACAGAAGACAGTTACTCTTCAATCATTCAGTAGCTCCACACCAACGATAAACAACAACCTATCCTTGCAGCAGTTAATTTGCTAAAGAAACCAAACCCCATGGATTCATCAAGCACCAGGGACCAGATCTGTACAGGAAAGCAAGCACCACAAGAAATGTCCGGGTGACTGCACCCAACACTCTGCCACACCGGAAAAAAAAGTCCTGAAAGAGGCCAGGAGCGCTTGGAGCGGCTGTCATCACAGATCCTTATTAATTTGGGACTACGCTGCCACACGGGGTCAGGAAAAGCCTGCCAGAAATCAAATGCAGCTACAGGAATAGAGGTCAACATTAAGAAAGAAGGGGCGCTGGATTAGGACTGCTCAAGAGGGCTTATTGCATCTCCTGCTTGCACCGAAGAGCAAAGGTTTTCCATCAGCTCCTTGTGCTCCTGCTCTATGCACAGCAGTTTTTCTCACATACACCATGTTCAGTGTAGGATAATGCAAACAACTGCACACTTGCCAGGGAAGAATTCATACTGGTGACTTGCAAAACACAGCAAAGCATTAGAAGGCAGTGAAGTGATGTATTATAGGGGACCCTTGCTTTCACATAATTAACAACTCTCTTCCCCTGCCGTGTTTACTCCTGTGCATTGCTGCACATTGTCTGTAACTGAGCTGCTGTTTCCAGAACAATAGGAATTGGTCACATTAGAAACAGAAAATTGCCAAGTAATCCATGAAATGCATGAAAATAAAAACTGAAAGACAAAGAGGAATCCAGCATTACAAGACCATTAGCACACAGTGCATATGACGGGTCTGCAAACATTATCTGCCTGGCTCTTGCATTCACGTTCTCCCAAACCACCTCTGCATCCCTTGCCTGTTCTCATCTTTAGTCCTTCCACACAGCCACCAATAACCCTTTTTGAAATCTTAGGCTTCTCCCACTGCTTGCACATTGAAGAAATCACCATTCTGCTAAGAAAAAACCAGATACTTCTGCTCTCAAAGTGCTGGTCTTTGTCCATTTGATGCAAACAGCCACAGCCCTTTTTCATGCCATTTACACTGAAGTCACAGCAATTCAAACAGCCTCAACACGGGACTAGAGATGCTTCCAACACATTAGATCCAGGTTATTTCCTGTGGCTCTGCCAAATGTAAATGAATGCAAAGGTTTCACAGGTTTAAAAATGAAATGTAACACAATTCCTTCCTAGCTCACAAAGACAGCAGCAGTACATGTCACCAACTATACCACAAAGAGCTCAGCTCTTCCATTCTGAGACCAAAACACTGAAACAGAGGAACAAGTGATGCTGTCAGCTACTCCCTGGGCAATTACAATAACACAACAGGGTAACTGCGATAGACTCCTTGCCAGAGCACTCAACTTCCACGTTATCTGTATGATCTGTTCACAATAAATTCTAACTATAATGCATGAACCGATATTAAGGAACTCTGATCTAGTTTTTTCTCCATTCAGTAAGTGTGAAAGTACTTATGGCAGAATGTTTCTAGCTAATCTAACATGATTCATTCAAGTCACGTAGGATCCTTCCTGCAAGACTCCAGCAGAAACTAAGTTTAATTTCAGTAGCTCTCTTGCCCTCAGAATCAAGTCTTTAATTGTTCCTTGTGAATCTGTATCACAGAATCATAGAATAACCAGGTTGGAAGAGACTCACTCGATCATCAGAACAGAAACACAAAGGTCAATTCAGTTGTTTTGCTTTTTTAACTGGTGAATAATTAATTTCTGTTATATTTGCAGTCAAGTTACATCTTTAATAAATAATTTCTGATATGGTCCTTCTAGACTGGCACATTTGAGGAAAGCAGTAAAACTTAATGCATCATACAGAAAATGGTCAAATCCAAATTAGCACCTTGGTTTTCTGCATAAGGAAGTGACATTTCATTTTCTGACACAATCGTTACTCTAGAACTTTGAGAAATACCAAATGATGCCTGGACATACAATTCTTATTTTCTTTTCCTGTGTTACTGAGGTCAGCATTCAAGACAAGAAGTTAAAAAACTGCTGTCTAGTGCAAAAACATCCAAAGATTTCTGGGTTTTCCTCTCAAAAAAGGTTGCAATTTCAACTAGCACTGGATTTTCAGCATAAATGCTAAGATAATATAGCAATATCCAGCTTTCATTCAGGAAAGCCAAAGGAGCAAATGAAATGAGCTTCCTGAACGCTGATTATGAAAGCAATTAATAGAATGCTAATTTTTTTACAAACTAACTCAGAACTCATCTGAGTAAAAGAGAAGCAGGACTACTCAAAAGAAAGCCCTCTAAATAGAGGTAACACCGCAACCAGCACTGCATGTTAGGTTTTCTGTTGGAGGGAGGACCGAGTTATACTCACTGGATGATACACAATATTCAGATACACTCATGAACCTTTAAGCAGGAGGTGACACTTGGAAGTCTCTCTATTTCCATTCTTTAAGCTACTAGGGGCAAAATGATAAAAAAAAACCCAAAACATTCTACCTTTGTGATGAGTATGCGGTATTTCTCCACCAGGTGATCGTTATTGTGACACCCTGCCAGCAGCTGCCACACTTCTCCTCTGAGGGCCTCGGGGACACCGCTTCTCACCAGCGCTGACAGCGTCTTTGGCCTCACGCTCAAATTGAGGTGCCTGGGTCAAAGCAAAGGCATTGTTACCATCATCCAAATACAAATAAGCGAGTATGTGAGCTACAACGGGTGTGTAACATCAAACATGTTGAACAACAGGAATTGCAAGCAGGTCCATACATCGCCAGAGAGAGAAAAATTCAGGTTATGAACGAAACCGATTTGGAGAAGATTTCCAAACTATTTCCTTGATTCCTATTAAATTTAAACACAATATAAAAGGGCAGATACCACCCTGGGTACAATTCCAAGCTCCAACTACACCACCACGTGAGAATCAGTTTGCAGCAGCATGTGCTGCTCTCTGCCCTCCTGCGCCTGAGCAGGCAGGGAACCTCCCAGGCGAGGGAGGAGAGGAGGCACACAGAGCTATCCGAGAGCTCCCACGGTTCTGGTTCTCTAGCTACACCCATGCTGTCCAGCAGCTCCCACTGCCAATGCCAGTCCCGTCCAAACAGTTTTTCCAAGCAAGACTGGTGACAGCTCATAAATTACAGCACTGTCAGTTGTAAAAACTAAACCTACATCTGATTTATGCAGTTACAGAAATTGAAGCTGAACAGTCCATTTGTGGCTTATCCACAAAATCCCCAAAAGACAGAAGCTTTAATTTAAGGCAATCACAATTTTTCTGCAGTTACTAAAAAACAGACTTCTAGGTGAAATGATGAGAGACAAAGCCAGGAAAAAACTGACCTTATGCTATACTGATCGCATTATCATCTTAACGATAAACTGCTAGTTAATGTTTGTTAACAGCCTAACAGATATGGGGATGATTATTTTACACCAACTCCTTGTTGCCTTTCTTCAACCCAGAGTGCTCCAACACAGTGATGCGGAGACCAGCCACACTGGACATTTGAATCAGCTTATACTGCGCAGAAACCAGCATCATAGTGTCCTCCTCCACTTGGCTTTCTCTAAACAAAATCAACTATAATAAAAATAATATTTATGTAATAGTTACATTTATATACATCCATATCTACAGACTTAGGTTTGTTATATATTTATAATTTATGAATACATATAGATATATATCTATATCAAATACTTGTTATATACAAAATATTCCAACTCTTTCCAAAGGCCCATAAAACGCCTTTGCCTGAAGTTCAGATCTGAGCAAGCCCAGCAGGAAAGCCAATGAATGCAGCTGTGAGCCGTAAGGCTGCAGACTAAAAGCCACACACTGCTAGATTCATCCAAACTATTTTGAAATGAGAAAATTGTGACTCAGCAGTTATGCAATGCGAGCAAATATTATTCAGAAATCGCAGACTACCAATGCCAATTTAATTGCTATACAAATCTAATTACAGGATTCTAAAAATCTAGCATGAAACTACCTGAACTCCAATTTTTATGATTTTCAATCCTCTTACGTTAAAGGCTCAAGGATCATTACTTCCAAACACTCAGTTTTAGTTAAGAAGAAAAGCCCTTTAACACATATTAAAGTTGCTGCCAGCATTAGCACAGAAGCATTTCATATCCTCTTAGAGCTGCCAAAACATTTTCAATGGGAGTCAGGTGGCTTAATTATTCCTGAGCCCTTGGAAGAATGACAACAAAATTCAAGCTGAAAAACTTTCTCACAGCAGCAGATGCACAGAGCTCATCTGTTCAAGATGTTTCTAAAGTCTTGGAGACTGGGGGAAAGGGGATTATATAGAATCTTGCCACAGCCTTTCCCCATCTCTGATCTCCACTTTCCTACCAAGTTGGCACAACCTATTAGAGCAAAACCAAACTGGAAGTAGAAGTTCTTACTCAGGTAAGTACTAATTGCAGTAAGTAAAAAATAAAACTAAATTGTTGCAACTTTAATTTGAAAAGAATCCTGGCTAAGAGGTCACACATCATCTAAAATGCCTGGCTTATTCCAGTCTCTGCTGTCCTGCTCCTCAGAGCTGGTATTCTATCGGATCTTGGATCTCCTGCACATCCCCTCACCCTGCTCCTCAGAAACATGGGGAAGCAGAAGGCAACAACTAACGCCAAAGTCAAAATGGAGCATATCTGAGTGCAATCTGATGTCGTGCCTGCCATTCCCCTTTGCAAAAGAAAAAAAGCCCTGAACTTTTCAATAATGAGCAGCACCACTTTCTTCAAACCGCTCAGGCTACTTCAAGCTGAATAACAGATCCTTCATGAAAGGAAGGCAAGTGTTGCATTAGCAAATTGATCTTGTAAGTTGGCATTTTCTAGGATTAAAAAAAAAAAAGCTAAACAGATGAGCTCATGTACTTCCTTCTTGGCAGGCTCTGGAGCCATCTTCCTTTAGAAAACGGAGGAAAAGCATCTTCGCCATCCAAGTACAAATCTCCCATGTTCTTAAGCTGCAGTTACTAACATGACAGCTGCAGGAAAAATTGGCTGTGAACCACACCAGAATTACAAAGAGAAATGGAACTGGCCCATGGAAAATACAAAGGGAGAGCTGCATTTTTTTTGTGAGACTTAGTTTAAGGTTTGCCTTAACAAAATCCCAGTGAAACTAACAGACAAGTAAAATACTCATTTTAAGGGAGAACCACCTAAAGATACAGCATAAGTGAATTTCTGTACAGTATTTATGCATGCACTCCAAAATGAAAATACTTCAAACGTCTTCTGAAAAAATAAGAGAACACAAAGCCAGAAGGGGTGTTGTGGGGATGAAAGAGAACTAAATCCACGCTAATCTCATCTCAACTGGCTTCTGGAAATAAAACCTCTGAGCAGAAGAAGCAAACTGGCTGAGAATATTCAAAATTGGAATCGTTGGCATGTGATTTTGCCACTTACCATTTGGACAGCAGCTCTCCCCACGTCTCAAGGATTTTTTCCCCGCACTCTTTGGAAACATCTCCAGAACCACTTAAGAGTGGCTCATCGTTGTCTGCCAACAGAACAGAGGGGATGCTGTGAGATCAACAGTCATCACTCTACCTGTACAGATCTAAACGTTGCTCTCCCAACAGTATCAGTGCGGTGAGAACTCCTCATTCGTGGATGCAGCACTCGTGCTCTCAACACAGAGAAGGCAGAAGTGTACTCTTCTCAGAGGTGTGCAGCAATGCGACAGGAGACAGAAGACAAGCAGCAACGCGTGAAATTCTGGTTAAACATCAGGAAAAATTTCACCACGAGCATGGCCCCAGTGAAGTAATGGAAGCATAGTCATTGGAGATGGTAAAACCACCACAGAGCAAGGCCTAGAACAATCCACATGTCTGGATTCACACAGGGTGGCAGGCACGACTGGAGATCTCTAGGGGTCTCTCCTCGCATAAGTCATTCTGTTATTCTAGCCCAAACCTTTGGAAAGCTACAAGAATTCTCAAATAGCAGTTTTCCGTATGTGAAAAGCTACAATGCTATGAAAGACAATAAAATCAATGTGGTCCCACTGGGTAGCTGCAGACTTGCTGAACTGTGGCAGATCCATATAAGTCCATGAGGCATTTGAACTGTTTTGTACTTTCACTTTGAAAACTAGTACATTTTGATAACTTTCTTGGCTTAAATTAAACAGGTTATTTGAATGAAATGCTTTCAAAGACGCAGTGGAGGGACAAGATGAGCATCATCACAGTAACTCTCTCTGAAACCAATGCCATCCTACGCACTCCCAGGTATTTTTAAACACAGCAAGGATACACACGTATAGCAGTTAACACTGGGTTTGCACTGTTGAGAAAATCCATTCTTTTTCATTAAATCTACGATTTCTCAACTGACACTGGAACTTGGCAAACTCTTGCAATGCTGTAAGTCCTATCAAACCACAAATACAATATACACACATGCCTGATCTAAAAAACAATAATGCTGTGGTTAGAGATCACTAATGAATAGCAAAGGAGTTAATTTGCAGACCAACTTTCCCCTCCTTCGCCTCTCCAAAAGGGAAATTCAAGCACCGGAGAGAAACAATTGACCCAAGGCCACAGAGATGGCCAGCAAGAAAAGGTGAAAAAGCAGGCACTTAGCTCATCTTCATTTCAGTGCAGAGCTGTAAAGGCCAGATGTTCATATACTCAGAACTAGACCATATTTTGGTTTAAGAGAATTTTTAACAAGCAGAGAAAAAAGACCTTGGAAACACATTAAGTTCCACGCTGGGCAGGCTCTGGTGTAGTTTTATGTAGTACAGATGTCTACACTCGCCTCTTCGCTAAAACACATTGCTTGCTTCTACTTCCAGAGAATATCAGCTTCTCATCTGTACTCGCAAATCTGTTCGCAGCTGCTCGGGGAAGGGTAGAAGCTACACAATGATCTCAAATTATTAGCAGCCTCTTTTCACATTGTTCCAAATATATCACAGTGGAGGCTTCAGGAGCCCTGGGCCGTCAAAAGCACAGACATACAAGTGTCAGACAAGGGAGAGGCTGACCCAGGAATGCAGGGGTACTGGTTATGGTGCACTTGCAGCATTAAAGCAGGAAAAAAACATCAGTAGGACAGATTCTGACTGGAAAGGATTCAACATGTTTCATAACCGTTATTTACCAATTGCTCTTTCTTTCAAAGTATACAAAGCATGCAACCCACTTCTTACCTTCCTCTTCATCATCCTCTGGAGGAGAAGGAATCATCGAGCCCTGTGATCCAGACTGGGGCAGGCGAAGAGAAGGGCTTGCTGTTGTTTTCCTTCTCTCCCTTTCCGATTCGCTTTCTAGGCACACAACTTCATACAACGTGTCCGAGTTATTCTTCCTGTCCTTTTGCTTTATCTAGGAAACAAGACATTTAGTTTTACCAAGAAAAGCTCTACGAAAACCCAGATTACGTCATAAGGCTCTATGTTCTTTTTTGGAATAGGAGAGCTAAGGAACAATTTTCATCAATCCCTACAGCACACAATGCATCGTGCAGGCCTGCAGGTATTTCTATTCCGAATGCCCCAGGTACTGCAGCCAAAAGGCATGAACGGCTGTCACAGACAGGGGCAGAAGTGTCCTGTGGGTCTGCCATGTGTACACAGCTGGGCACAAATGCACGGGTATTTAAAGCTGTAAAGGCATCTGTCCAACCAACTGTCTGAGAGGGGAAGGTTCCCCTACTAGGGGGAAGCGACTCTGCCTTTATTTAAAGATTAGCAGAAACTTAAAAGCAAAATCTTTAAATTTATTGAAGATACAATGGTGGCCAAAGGAGAGTTTTAGTAAAAATTGTTCATATTTATTATCTTACTATGGCAACTGTCTATAGTGATGCTTCCAAGTCATCTATCTGTGCGCACACTGCTTCAAGAATAAATTGCTGTGTCCTGAAATTCACTATGTGGCCCTGCTTCCTCCTTGATTTTCAATGTTTTGATATCTTCCTTTTCTTTCAGGGAGATTTTTCTTTGCAAAGCGGTTCTAAAATGTTAATACGCTCTAAGGATTTAGACCTCTTTTTCATAAATTAATAAAAATGGAGAGCAGAAAAGGGAAGGTGAAGAAAAGAGGGGAATAAAATTTATAACTACACTCTACACTAAGCACTCAATGCTCAATTTTATCCTTTGGCCTATTAAAAATGAAGAGAAATGCATCAAAACTAAAAATGACTACATCACTAAATGTAATCTGAGCAACTAAAATCCCTCTGCTTCCACCACTTCCGAATAAAGAAACACTGCCAGAGTAAGTTAAGCCAATTCTACACAGCTGTATTTTTAATAGACTAATCATGACACCATAGAAACAGGTTTCCCTTCCAGGCTTATCAGGCTGTACATTCTATATTTGTTGCTTCCACTATGAATTTTGATAATCTTCCATGAGTAAACACTGGAAGTTGCATATCCCAACAGTGCCTGTGGAAAAATGAGAGTTAGCCAAGATAAGCCACAATGCCTGTGAATTTGGTAAGACAAAAGATACAGAATTAGCTAGAAAGATAAAACTTCTTTAAACTGCCAAACTGAAAAGGCGCCTTTTGGAGGTTGTAGAAATATTTATAGCCCAGCAGCCTTAACTGTTCAACATCTCCATGCTCCACCTCAAATATATCTCAAGTAAAAAGACTGATCTCATCCAGGAAAAATTTTTCCACCTTAAATTTTGAAGGAAATTCTGAAGGAAAGCTTCCCAAAAGCTTATTCATATTTTATACAAAAAAATAAGACATACACAAAAAAAGAATCCTGAGTGACCCTCATCCTTGTTGCCACCACAATGCTGTTATTTGCTCGTACTTTAAGACAAGTGCAAGAACAACTAAGAAAAGCCTCTGATTGCATCCAAGGCCTCTTTAGAAAAGAACACCTACCAAGATTTTTTTTCCAGGGAGGAAACTTGGGATACACATAAAATCTCTGCTTCCAACCATATGCAAGGGGGAAAAGAGACTTTCACAAAAAGCAGTGTTCTTCTGATTTCAAAAGGATGTTTGCTCATCAAAACCAAATTGGACTTCTATGATAAAATCAATTTAGTGACATATCAGCATGTCACCAAGATGATATTAAAGGTTTTGTTTCCTCTTAAACCTTAATTTTTCATATTCACCCTACTACCTCCTTATTCAAGTGACTCAGCACAGCTCCAGTTTGCAGATAAATCCTCTGTTCCTTTTATTTCTGTGGTTTGGCTAGAAAATCCTTAAGCCTCTACACATAACCTGCAGCCTCATCAAAGCTGTCAAAATTTGCTTTGAAATAAGGACATCCAGTGTTTTATGGGAACTTTAGATAGCCAGCAGCAATTAGCATGAGGGATATCTTCCCTAAAATTGAAGAGCACTTATTGTACCTCAGCAGTTTGGGATCAAAATGTTGAGATACGAATGTTATATTAGTAAAGGGTTTACCAGCCAGAGTTAAATTCTGATCTGCCACCAGGCACTAAGAACTGCAAGTCACCCTTACCTCCAATGTATTTCTATTTATTCAGCATTACACCAAACCCTCTCCTCTCAAGTCTCCAAACAACACATCCGACCAAAACAAATCCCAAATTAACAGTAGATTTATTTGTTTTCAAGGGTTACCTGTTTCAATTTTAGGAAGAAGTTTTCAGTAGAGCTCCGTTTGCTGAAAGGCCAGAACAATCTCTCATTCGGTGAGCAAACGCGGACTTTTGTCTCCAGAATGAATCGAACCGGCTCCTGAACTTCAGTTATCACCAAATCCACAGCAGTAGTCATGAACAATACTTTATCTAGAGAGCAAAACCAAATAAATACTTCAAATAAAATGTTTCATAGCATCTTTCCTGGTAACACAAAAGAACAAAAGGCACTTTTTTTGCAGATTTTAATTTTTTTCCCCCCAATTTAACATCTCAAACCCCTAGAATTTTTGAAACAGGGAATAAGATGGCTACACACTAGTCAGTGTGCAGAAACCTAAGCCTTCAAGCCAAGGAAAGGGTCTTGTTAAAGTGAACAAAGATTTTGCTTTTCTAATCCCACTGAAATGTATCAAAAATCTCCACTAAGCATTTGAAGGAATCTGTGTCCTCAGCTCCACAGTGCAGATCCTCTGCCATCAAATTACAATCAACCTAATGACATTTTAGATGGTTTTGTTTAGAAGTCACTTAGCCAACACTGAAGTCCCATCCTATTAAAGGTAGCATTTAAGACTCCCTCAGCTGTGAGATTCAGAAAACTGACTATACAGGACGAGGCTCCAAAAGAAGGCGGCTGGACTCTGTGACCTGGGAGATCACTGCTGGTACTAAATGACGACTCCCGTCCTTTTGGAAGGACGGCATCCCATCTAGCAGCAGCTCATACCCAGCTGTACCCAGCACTGACTTCATGCCTTCCCAGTCAATTCCCACTAACTCCTCAGCCTTTGGCACAAAAGCGTGACAGCAGATTGGAGAGATGGTAACTCAGCTGACCTCTTAAAAGAGGTAATGACAGATCTGTTGCAGGGCTCAAGAGAGCGATGCAGCATCAGCAATTTTCAGATTACAGTGGGGAGTGTTTTACTTTCGCTGTCATAGGCACAGGAATCCTTCTTTTAATTAAAAACTTGGATTCAGAAAAAATTGAACTGATGACAGAAACTAAGCAAAGAAATCTGCCACAGTCATTTAGTCCCACTCTCAGGGGATTCTTAAGCAGCTCTAACGCTGTGCAAAGCACCTGTATATCATGCCCACATCTATGCAGCCTCCTCCTGGGATGCAGTTACTCTTAGGAGGTGTTGGTGGACACCAGAGCTTCCTTCTAGCCTTCTGTTTTGTTAAGAATATTACATCTGGCATCCTACTTCCAGACTATGGAACAAGTCTTTCTGCAGGATTCATCTTAAAAGGAAAGAGAACTGATCCAATTCCACCACGTCAGCCATCTGCCCTGCCTAGGGATAATGTCCTGCGAAGTTCATACCTTTTGGTGTTTCTTCATTTACAAACTGGAAGTGGGGAGATTTTTGATTCCAGCTCCCAGTGATCACGTATGATTTCCCATCAGAGCTTTTACCCATGGACTCCTGGAAGAAAGGTAAGCTTATGGTTTTTATTTCAGTTAAAGAAATCTCTATATCATGAAGTCCCAGCCCCATAAAACGGCAAGAGAAGGGCAAGCATCTGAGGTTCACGTGACAGAGATCATCTCTGAAGAAAAGAGCAGAGTTCCCAGGCAATCTTTGGTCTCCTTGCCAATAAACACAAAAAGGCCAGTTAACACTAATTGCTATGAACAGCTGTCTAGTGAGACTTGAAGAGCAATAGCTCATTTGAGAGGTGTCCATTTGATAGCAACTTTCAGCTCACACAGGAGTAGGTGAGATCACAGCCAAGTCCTTTGAAAGGCAGGACTCCGAGCTGCAAAAGCTTTGCTTTTGTGTTGCTGTTTGGAAGGAGAAGGGAGAGAAAAAGTGAAAAAAAAAAACAAACCCAACCAAAAAAACCCAGAATGAAACCAAACCAAAAAAAGAAACACCTGCATGAGAGGTAAAGCATTTAAACACAATGCTGTAATCGTGAGCTGACAGGATGTACTTTACTGCTTCTAATACAAGAAAAATTAAATTGTAACACTCTTGCAAACTGCTGAAGCTTGGCAGATGTTTCACATTAACACACCTTGTACTTCACTGTGAAGTTTCAACACACCAGATGTGCTTTATTTTATCCTAAGTAATTGTTTTATAAAATAAATTTTAGTCTAAAGCATCTTGAGATCCAGTTTCATTCAGCACGCAAAACATATTATTCAGCTACTAAGATCTAAGTAAATATTTTATGTTGAGTGTTCCATGTGTCTGCCTGCTCATCAACTTTATTTTCTGGGCAATCCAAAGCCTGGTAAAAAGCAAATTTATTCATGTAACGTGGGGCCTTTTGGGGCACTCACTACTCTAACAAGCAGGTACTTCATCAATACTGGCAAGTTTGTTTTCACAACATGCTTGCGAGGTCAGATAATCACTATCATTCTTTTATAGATGTTAAAGCGAGTCATAAAAACTAGCCCCCACTAATTCTCAGTGCTATATTTGAAGCCACCTGGGCCTCAATTTTTACAGTGCTAAGCGTGCTGTAAATCTCCAATACTCAGCATTTTCACCAAGTTGAAACATGGCTCCATGTTTCTTCTTCCAGGCCCCAAACGGAACAGTCACGACTGACTGCAAAACCGGGCAACCCCCTTGACCCAGCATCGTGTCATATTCCGACCCTGCAGCAGAGGCAGCGATTCAGCCCTGCTGCCCAGAGCCTCACACTCACAGCATAAACTAAAGCACCGATCCCCAGCAAGCAGGCATAAGCATCTGAACCTTCCCTGCCTGCCCCGAGATCACGTATAATCGTAATAAACACTATTAATAAATTTTGTTAATCAAAGATCCTTACCAAATCTAAAAGGTGCATGTCACCACTCCGGACATCTTTCCCACGGCTAAGGAGAAGGCCAAAACATCTGCAAAGCCAGGCAAAACATTTAACTGCAAAATTAGACGTACTCATAAACAAACCATTAACATTCCTTATCTAAATACTCCCTGTCATCTATCACAAGCAGCCCATGAATCCAATTCAAGCGTCAACAAACCCTGATGTTTGAAAGCAGCATCAAGCATGTCAAGCAAAAAAAGTCAACCCATTATTAAAAATGCTGATACATATTTCATAAGCATATTTACAATATGATCTCACCCGGCTTACAGGAGCCTGGGAAGCTGTTCAGTTATCTTTGTTTGTGAGAACAGTGCAAAACAGCACCACTAACAAGGGTTTCCTAGCCCACAGAACAACTTGGCCTGCATTCTTCTACCCTTCTTTTGTTTTTTTTTTCTATTTGAGACACATTTGCATAGAACTTACCCTTTGATAAAGGCAGGAGTTGGGAAATTCCAGACAAAGCACAAAGACCTATCTTCTATGGTTTCACTTCACAAAGCCTTGTGGCCTGCCCAGGTATATCCCACTGCATTTCGTTCCAGACTACAAAGTCTGGCAGGAGCTGTGTCCTTCCACTGCAGTGTGAGCAGCACTAAACTCTGTCAGCAGTCAGCCAGTCAAAACCGGCCATTTATTTCTAAGCAGGAAAAGATCTGAGCTCTCCCCTTCCCCACACAGACGTTTTCTATTCTAGAATCTCAGGTTGAGGGAGATTCACAGTCCCACTCTGGAGAGGGGTGTAGAGTTGAATTACAGAAATGGAGCATTCATGGAACAATTACTAATCTGCTGCCTCAGAGGAAAGGGCATAAGACACCCAGTAGATAAGGAGTTTTTTAAAAATTGATGACATTACCTCTCAATAGCAAGTTCTTTATTAGTTGTCTGTTGGACGTAAATCACAATCTTCTTATCGATTCCTTGGCGGAGTTTAAAGCACTGCCTGTCCTTGTCTTTTGGAACCGCACTGTTATTTACCAGAAAAGTAAATAAAGCTCAGAATGCCTTTTATGTTTATTCCTCACATGATTCAAACTCAGCACCAGACACTAGGTGAAGCTTCTCACACAAAAGCACTCGAAACATTTCTTCCTAGCACACTGTCACCACTAACATTAAAGAAACAGCAACACAACGAGGTGATGGGTTTTTATCACAATTATGTGAAAACCAAGGACACCTACTTTTCAAAATACGATCTATAATGCATTTGCTTCAGGAGCAAATCACAGAATCACAGAATGACCAGGTTGGAAGAGACCCACTGGATCGTCGAGTCCAACCATAACTAAATCAGCCAACCATGACTAAAAACGCATTGCACAGAAAAGGGTTTAAAGATAGAAAAGAAAAAAAAAAAGAATATAAAAAACACTTTGCAGGTAGCACCAGGTTCAGTTCAATGAGCAAGATTAAATATTTGAGAGGGTCGTCACAGTTTTACTTCCCAAAAATGTTTATGTCTGGGATTCATTCAAACTAGAATAGGAAGCTTTCAAAAAGGAAATCGAGGGACCACCTCAGACTCACGCTATCTCTTTACTCACTTTCCAACAGAACCAGATGCTTACACACAGGAATGAAGAATCCATACCTGAAATAACCTTTCCCATCATCTTCTTTGATTTCCAGTGACACAGAAAAGGTGAAAATATCACTGTCTGGGGTCTGTGGGGTGGCAATGGCTGAGAGTGGAGTTTGTTTGGCAGAACGACGGAAGGCAGTGGCAAAGCTGTACAGGATTCGGCTCACCTGCATTTAGATGGCACCAAAGATCAGAAAGCTGCAGACAGAGAATACAGCAACTCAAACCTACCCGAATTTTCATCAAGTAATAGAATGAGATGCCACCGTAAGAAAATAACTCGATTTTAGCATCCAACATGAACATAATTATCATTTGACAAAAAGACTCAACTTACAGCCTCTTGGATTTCACATCGGAAGACGTGAATCCTGAAGAGTTCTGCGTTGTAGTGGCTTTCAGTGAAAGCAAAGCAATCACTTTCAGGGGTTCCATCATGCCCTCGTACACAGAAAAGGATTTTATAGATTGGATAATTTGCTATTTCTGTGTTCGTCTGAGGATCTAAAAGTCTGTAAAAAAAGATAGAAAAAAACCCCAATGATTGCTCCTTTAGAAGAATTATTTCAGCCAGATATTAATTTCCAAGCTTTAACAATTTCATTGCTACTGGAGAAAGCACATCATAAAGAGCCTAGCTCTAGACTGTCATTTACTACAAAGCCCGACCAGAATAATTATATTTAAACTGAACAGCATAAACAAGTACAATGCAACAGACACTTCCACTGATAATTTCCTCACAGTTTTCAGGGCTTAGCCTCCAAAAAGCTACATTAATACACAGCATCCCATTAAGTGTCATCCCCATTAAGCTTTGTGTACAAGTCATTTTTCATCCCTGAAAGCAAAATATTTTCCAGGCTATTTCCTAGGTGTTCATCAATGACTGCACTCACTATGATTTTTGGGAGACCTTGGATCATCATGTTTCATGTTGATCCTTGAGCATAAGCTGTCTTTGATAAACAAATTCAAAACATTGCTTTCCTCAGATGCCTTTAAAATTCACTTTCTCTAAGCAAAATCCCAAGATACTCCTGTCTCCTCCCAGCTAAACTGGCAGCTTCTTTCCTTTGCTAAAAGGAAGTAAGATTAAAAGCACAAAGTCACAGAGTACCCCTGCGCAACCTCCATACCTCACTGTTCCTTCAGAGACGTTAGGCACTGACAGAGTCACGTCTAGAGAGATCTGGCACTGGCTGCGTAGGATGGACATCATCCTCAGGGCTTCCACTTCACTCCGGGGAGCGTTCACAGAGGCGCAGCCCAGGTAGGTGAGCTTGCTGAACACCACGCTGTCCTCATCTGTCAGAGGCGTAAAAGGGCTCAAATCCTCACAGTCTGGGGTGAGACACAAAAGTCAAACATAAGAAGCAAAACAAAGCATACATAAGTAAATTTACAGAGATTGACTCACCCTACTGACTGAAAAAAGCCATCACACGTTATAGAAAGACAGGTCAGACTAAAATACTTCAGGAAAATCCTGTCTGAAAGTGAGCTACTGATGGCAGAAAGCACTTCAGCCATCCCAGGCCTTATTTTCAATAGGAGTGCACCAATTTTCATTACAGTAATAAGATGCATGGCTGAGCTACACAGACTAATATTTTATAGAGCCAGGCAAGCAAGCGCAGTGTCTCTGCACACAACTCAAGGCCAGCATAGCAAGGGTTTTCAGAAGAGAGATCAGTTCATCACATGGTAACTTGCATCCCGTAGCCTGTCATTTACCGCACAAGGTGATCCTAATGGGAGAAACAGGGAGAGGTGGGCGGACACATTTGTACCTAAATTCTCCATCCTTCCCCCACAAAGTGAGTTCATAAGATACCATCATGCATTCCCCGTTTCCTTCTAACCTCCCTGGGATGGTTTCACTGGCAAACTCATATCCGGTTTCTGGAGTCCTGCCACCGACACAGGATTAATGGTAGAGGATGCAGAAACTTCAAGGACAACAGGTTCTTCCCCGTCTCCATCAGTCCTAAGTTCCTCTCCATGGTCCCGGTCACTTGAGTGATCTTCCATGGGTGGGTCCATCAGCACGTCTTCGAGTTCCCTCTGCAGTTGCTGTTCGCTTCCATTCCCCACAATCTAAGAGCCAAAACCAGAGTTGGGACACAAAAAAAGAAAAGAAAAAAACAAAACACTGTTCAAAGGAAAAGGAACACTCCTCAGGCACAAGGTCATTCATACGGCTTTTTCTGTCAACCAAAACAGCAGTTAACACACTTCGCCTGCTTACAGCTGTCACACAAACTGCAAAGTACAAAGGCTCCCAAGTACAGATTACACCCTCCCTGCTTTAACAAACCTACAAGCTCAAAGCAGGAATGCTCCAGGATGGGAAAAAGTGAGGAGACTAACTTTAAAACTAGTCTTTGGTCACCAACTCCAAAGAGGAGATTATGACCGAAGAAACTCAGATGTCCACAGCAGAGCTGTCTCTAACTCAGAACAGTACCAGAAAGGGCCAAATACAACTAAACACGCTGTGCGGTTCATGGGACAGCAAGGTTCCACAGGAAAAGGAGAATCTGGAACAGGATTTTGCTGTCACGCTGAGCAGAGGCAGTGATGTTTTATTTCCAAACACTCAGCTACAGCCTGACTTTGCAGTCACTGAAGTCAACATGAAAGCGCAAAGCAACCTAAATGGTGTGAAATTAGATCCTAAGCTAGAAAGAGAGCAAAGACATTAATCTCAGGAAACTCTTAGATACTGCACCTAAGGAAACTTTGTCCATTCCTCTGCAGTTAACAGGGAAGCGACTGATGCTTTACACAGCGGTGAAATCAAGCACGGAAATGGAGTTTGTAGAAGTGTTTTACCAGATGGCAGTCACAGAAAGGTATTGGATTCCAACACCTCAGCTGCTGCCGGTTGTTGTTGCTGGCACCGAAAGTCCCCCTAGCAGCAGACACGCATCCTTACATCTCTATAAGCTTACTGACTGAAGACGCTACACACAAGCTCATAAAATCCAAATTGTACAACTACCTCAGGTTCTTAAAGACTGTAAATGAAATCTTATTAAAGATTTCTTTATATGTCTTTAAAATAAGATCGTAAAGAAAGCAAGTGGTTAAAAACAGGAGGGCCCAGGGAGCAGACAGAAATCTGCCCATAACACAATCTCAGTAGAGCAGCACATTACATGCCTCAAAACCAGCATATCACAGGAGAAAATTAAACTATCCTGAGAGTTCCTGAGGCAATGGCCAAGGTCCCCACATTTTAACAATAGATCAACCTGAAATCTGGTTTAGATTGCTGAAATAACCCTGGGACAGATAATAGAACATCTTTATGCACACAGATGAGCCTTGCAACAAATTAAATACATGATGAGCAAAGCATCAGATGTCACTTCAATATCTGTAGGTTCACTTCCACCAGGCGGTCTCAGGAAAAACTGCAGAGAGACTAGAGGTTTCCCAGCCAAGTCAGAACTCAAGTATATACCCATTTCAATCGCATTCCCAAAGACAAGCTTCTCAGTTCAGTGGGAAAAGGAAGAAAAGTGATGCTTGCTTACTGCCTTCTCTTTCACACTCAGACCCACACCCTCCCAATAATGATCTGTACTCGCAGCCTCTGTCTACGCTGCATTAAAGGTGTACACAGTGTATTAGCTTCCCGGTGAAAAATAACTATTGAGTGTACAAGAACAGTAACAAATCAGAAACTTCTCACTTACTCTACAGTAGAGCAGAATACAATTACTTCACGAGAAGAAGTCTCAGGTACTGGTTCTTCAGAAGAAAGTAGGAAAAAAGTGAAATTCACAAGTAATGAGAAAAAACAGCGAGCACACAAGATCCCAGAGGCAGGAGGGACAAAAAAAAAAACAACCCAGTGGCTGTATTACTACAGAACCTAAACAACAACAAAAAAATCC
Source organism: Clamator glandarius (assembly GCA_033459285.1). Taxonomy (NCBI): domain Eukaryota; kingdom Metazoa; phylum Chordata; class Aves; order Cuculiformes; family Cuculidae; genus Clamator; species Clamator glandarius. Next base: position 1,134,239 of record JAUNZM010000434.1, on the reverse strand, counting down.
AGAGATGTTTATGCTCTTCAACCTCATGCTCAGACAGAATGTAATTTTTTAGTATGAATTAAAATACATCCATGTGCAATTTGGGATCATCTGACAGGAGCAGGACAGCGGAACCACTTTATTCAGCTGCACATCCACAGACAGATCAGTAACCTGTAACTGGTTATAGAAATTCCACAGATTTGCATTTTCCTCCCAAAAATTTTGGTATTCATTTGCATGATTCACCATAGAAGCAATGAAAAAGCTTGTACAAGCACATGGTCACCAAAGGCAAAATCCTTCTAAGTAATCAAGTTTATTACTCAGGCCTTCGTCAGAGAGATGGTGATGATGATGGAACACGCACCATGTTACTTTACTGTATGCAGTTTATATGTTTAGCAACAAAACAGAATGAATCAATCACGATATCCTACTAGCCCCATTGAAGCCTATACCTAAAGTAACTCCTAGTTTACAGGATTAGTCTTCTATAAAACTTGTAGTTCAAATTCATGCTGGCAAAAACCTGCATCGCACGTGCTTTTGCTTACATTGATTGAACAGTTTGGGAAAGGAAGGTGAGGAATTTACATCCAGTAGGAATTAAGTATTGTAATGGTATTAACATGAAATGCACATGAAAAAATTCTATTGCATTAAGATTATGAGCCAGAAAAGACGGAAAGGTCATCTACTGTATTTGGGAAAATAATCAGCATCAATAATTTATATCTAGATACTGCTCTATAAATTGTGATCTTGAAAACAGAAGTTCCTAAAAACAGTAGTGACAGGTAAAACACGAACCAGAGCTGTTCTCAAGAAAGGATTCTACAAGGCAGAGCAAGTATCTTTTGTCCTGGAAGAGCACTATTCCTTAAAACTATGGCTTATCCACACACCTGAAGTGAGCCTCAGATCTAAGCTACAAATTTCTCAGCCTACCCCATTCAGCACGCGCAAGCCTAAGCTCTAGCACCATCCTCAGACTGCGCTTCACACACAGATAATCCTCAAAATGCTCTTCTAAGGAAACAGAACACCAGACACCTGCTCATATTTGAAACTGAACTTCTTTTCTGCTTTGTGTAGTGGGTTTTGACATATACAAGCAAATTAACTTAGTTATAAATACCAAAGGAACTCCTTCTCCCTGAAAAACCTCATCTCCCCATTTGTTCCTCTGAACTACAGAGCCTCTGCTCTTGTGGTGCACCATTAATATCCATTTTCCGTATACTACTTAGACACTTCTAGACACTGCAGTGACAGTACTTTCAACGTACCTCCAACAACCTTCACAACTCCTCTTATCTGTGCACACAGATAAATAACACAGTAAAAATGGCTACTGAATGGCATTTGCAAGCTGAAAGAAAAGATAAGAGCAAAGCCATATGTTAGGGGTGTATCTCTTTTTTCTTGTAGAACAAAACCAAAAGACAATTTCTATCCCTAAAAACAGTCTTCCCATTTTTTTCTGTCAAACGTTTCCACCTCCATAAGCAGAAGGAAGGAGGTTAACTGGAAGATCCCTGTATAGGAGAATTCAGACTGCGCACCAACTGCTTATCTAGGTGTAAAGTTTCCATGAATCGTTCCAATCACAGCCTGTAACCAGACAGCACAAGCTCCCAAATGCCAGAACACTGAAGGGTTCAAGGTGAATCGCTTTGTTCAAGGATTGTGCCCAGTCTTGGCACCAACTTCATAAAGCAGCTTATCTTAAAGACCTGCAAAGCTCCGTGACACCCACTGCCAAACAATGGACAGTGTAACTTTATTTTACAGTCATTGAGGATCAGGAGGTTCCCCTTTCCTCATGAAGGGGAGCAGCATCCCTGCAGCCAGTGTTTTATAAACCACTTCGGGAGAGAAAAAACAGGAGGAATATTTAAGAAAGAAGTTTCAGGAGTCAGTCTGAAATGGCTTAAGGATATTCTTCTCTGAAATACCGTAAAGCTTTATGAAGATGACTTTATACACGAGTGTCTTCATTGTCTTTGATTGTACTAAACAAGAAGCAAAACATCACACAAACACAGGGCAGTCCTTAGGCCAGCAATAGAAACAGCTCCCATGTGGAGCAATAAGTGTTGTAGATTACGGCATTTCATGTTTCCCAATTTTCTTTGGGAACAACAGAATGGAATGGAAAATCTAGTTGACTGTATCTGTCTCCTGGGGTCCAAGAGGATACATCACAATTTTGGGAGGTAATTACAGGTGATGCCACATCAGCATCCTCGAGGTAAGCACCACAAGGCAGACCATTCTGAATTCTTACACATTTACAGCTGCTGGAATTTGCAGCCTCTAAAGACAAGCATGAGGTAACAGTTCCAGCGGGTTTCAGAGATCACCAGTCTGACTGCTCAAGGAAACTTCAATTCTTTTCAACTACCCGATGACAAGAAGCAACAATCTTCTGCAATAGCAATAAAATAGAAGGGAACATTTTTGCCAAATTAAACGTAAGAAAGATCTTAAGACTCCTACCTAACAGAATTAGCTTCAAGTCCTATGTAAAAGAAAACAGCCACGAGAACGGTGTCTTGTCCAAGACTCAAAGGAATGCAAGAAAAACAACAAAAGCAGTTGGAAGGTAAAAGGAAGATGAGCAAAAGCATCAAGAAACGTTCAGTCAAGTCTGTTACAACTGCTGCTAAAGAACAGAGGAACAGGCAGAACACGTGAGTTCTTATCATCTTTTAAGTCCTTAATTTGAAAACATAGATGTGACTGCAGACTTCAGGCTCTTCAGTGGTGGAATATCTCTTTCCATCTCCCACAGAGAGCACACAAACTTGACTCACTCTGGAAAGATCTGGCTTTCAACATATTAAAATGATGGAATTTGGAGCGACTATCACTCTTATGTTACTTTAAAGCCTGCTGAAATACAAACTGAGATGAGAGATTTTCTTTAAGTAGCCAAAAAAAAAAAAAAATATTAAAAAAAAAAAAAAGGAAAGAGAACACGACAAGGGTGTCTTTCGAACAGTGCTTCTAGAAGTGAGAAGACGTCAATGTCCTTCCAACTCATATAAGCCTGCCGCACTGGCTTGTGTTCTCAGATTCACATCAAGTTGTTAGTTGTAACTACACTCTACATTTCTTAAAGAGAACATTTCACATTGGGGAAAACTTTAATGTATGTTTGAATTAACAGACAGGGTCAAATCAAGCGTACATTAACACTGCTTTCTGTCTGTAAGCTGGGATGAAATCACAGTTCCAAGTTCTTGGCAGTTTGCTTCATCCTAGGCACTTCATGAAAGATTCGGCCAAGTGGGAAAAGACCCACAGGGAGTGATGGAGAGTGCTCTTATTCAAACCTAATTATCACCTCTGATACCAGCAACAGTAACGCAGAAATTACTGGCACAATTGATTCTTGAATAAATTCTCCCTTCTGTCAAGTTTTCCACAATAAGGAAGTCCCTCTTTAAGCTCTCTATAGTTAGTTTGATTAGAAGAACAGGGAACAAACTCAGGTTATCAATTCTTACCTTCAGTCCTGTTTTTTCATCATCACTACCATTATTTGTAGATGGTGTTTCATCCCCTTGCCTGGAAACCAAGACAAAATCTTCACTGTTAAGAGTGGATACCGAGTCTGAGGAGACACTGATTTTTCCAACAGAAGCCTTGTCATCCATGACTTAAAAAGGAAGTTCGATTCATGAATGAGATTAAATATGTTATAAACTCCTGAAAAACAAAAATCATAAAAATACTTATATAAAACTTCATACTAAAATGCTTGAACGCTTCTTTTCAGACACCTGCTGGCCAGTTATAAGAAGTAACACATCTGACAGTATAACCAGGTTACAGCTCCTCAGCCAGCACACTCGCGTGGCCCTGCTGTGTGCTCAGCACCACGCTGCTCTCAGAGTGCTGGTTCCCACAGCTCGCAAAAGGGAAGTTAATAAATCTTTTTGCGGTCGGTATTTCATGATTGTGTCAGACGCAATTTTCTACCCAAAGCACAAAACAAGCCCTTGGGACATACACTATGCCTGCCGAGAAAGGACTTGTGTGAAGGCCAGAACTGTGAAGTCCATTTACTTTCCTCAGAAAATGCTGCCTCCACCTACATTCAAGGCAACAATTACTTTTGCAGCCACCTGAGCTCACTGCATGCTGCGGTCATGTTCTCTTCCCCCCGAAAACACGAGTTAGAACTTACTCTTGATATTTGTGGTAAACCCTTGGGACGTACGACATTTCATTAATCTACGCTGAATCTTCCCTACTGCAAGGAACAATGGAAGAAAATACTTCCAAGAAGCAGGAAGAACAGCACGGGCTGGATCGGTACTGAGAATCAGGGCCAACATAGGATTTTAAAAAGCTGGAACTGGGACCAAGAGGCATTTGAAGAGAGGAACAAAAGGTGAAGTTCAGCTGCACACCTTGAACTTGCCAGCAGATTCTCAGAACCTGTGGCTTGAAACGGACTGACAAGATAAAAATGGGTTATTAAGTTTCCGAGAAACTTGAATACACCCTTTATCACAACGGCTTGGGTCCTTCCACGCTCCCAAGCACGACCAAACCCAAGTGCCTTTTCAAGCCCAAGTTATGCCTTTCACTCACTGGAGCTCTGTCCCCACTCGGCTTCCAAAAGAGCAGCCAAACAACCAAGCAACCTGGCAAAACCCACACGCACAGCTCATCACATTCCTCGCTGAACGGAGAACAATGCACCAAAAATAGCAAACTCAGCCTTTATTTCTATCAATGCCCTTCTCTTCATGGCCACCAATATGACTTGAAAATCTGCCAGAAGGATTACATTTTTTTTTTCCTCTGGGTTATTTTTAAGCTGATTATTTTCCCGACCACGTCGCTTCATGGCCCTGCAATGTTTCTCTGGACAACTGAAGCTGAGCACAAGAGGAAGAACAGCTGTGTGTTGCTCACAAATAACAAAACATCTATGATTATTTGGTTTTGTTTTCAAAAGCATGGAAGATAGTTGCATATCCTTTTCAAAAAACAGACTTGTCCCCAGACTTATCAATGAGAATTACCAGCTGAGAAATTTAGGTATTTTATAAAGTTTTACCCACCGTGCATGCCTATCTGCTATCACTCACAGGTACCTTCAAGGCAGGGCAAGGTTCTCAGTTTTAAAGATGCTCTTGTTTAAAATCACTCATACTAAAACATTTCTAGAGATGCTCCTTATTGCACCATCTACGCTATATACAGATCATCTGAAAATGACTAAATCAAATATATAGAAGCACAGACTAAAAACAACTTCAAACATTTAATACCTTTCTGGCTTTACTCTTTTCATTCAAACAACACAAACTCATCTTCCACACTAAGACAGAATGAGAAGAAAAGCAGGCTTTGATCACAAGCAGTTCTAAAGATCATCTAGGCAAGGATCAATTTTGCAATTTATTTTGGTGTCAGGCATCTGTCTTCAAGTGTTAATTTCACCTATTTCCAGTCTTTCAATCTGACACTTTGCACCGAGATTAAATTCACCTGAAGAACAAGGATGCTGTGCTTTGTGTACTCCTGTTTTTAGCAGTGTGGTGTAAACAGACATCACACTCGATCCTGGAGCACAGCTGGCTTCACCCAGCCCCTACAGTATTTTCACAACACAGAATTGCAACAGCAGAAGGTCCCAACCTCACTGAAGTTACACAACAGGGCCCTGGAAAGGGGACAATGCAGCAGACTACTGTAAGCTTTTGTTTATTAGCAACATATCAGCAAACAAGGAACTTGATTTCCTCTGTTCCTTGCTATCGCTGCACTCCATGCGGATTACTGCATGGATCACTTTACCCAAATCTGAAAGCTCACGATAGCAGAAAGACTGACGGAAAGGGTGTGGGGTCCTTAAAACACGGGCCGGCCTGGAAGAGCACATGGCAAAGACCAGCAGAGTAATGGAACACGCCAGGTTTACAGCTCCTCTGGAATTGCAAAGTAGCAACCAGCAGCGGTGGCAGCGCTCTCTGGTAGTACCTGCAGCTCATCTAAGAGATGAAGCTTTCTGTCCTCACCGTTTAGAGGCAGGAGAAAAGACCCTACTAAGCGCAGATCTCAAGTTTTAATATTTCTCCAAAGCAGCCAACATCTCATCCCTTACAAGGAAAGAGCCTTTGGGTTTCTTCACCACAAGTGCAGTTTAGCTCCTGACATGCTGCACCACAACGATGTAGTTTTTGCCTGGAGGTGCCTCGACACCTCTGTGAGGGACAAAGCCTCTGGGTAAAACACAGCCTGAGAGGCAACTCTTGGACAGCTCATTTCTCTGCTCACCTGTGTAACTCAGTGGGTATCCTGGCCTCTCCTCCCACAAAAGACCACTGGAAAAAGCTCCAACACGGCTGGCTCTTGGGTCTCTGCTTTTGATTCACCTCTACCCTGTGCTTGCTGTTCTCATACAACCCAAGTCCAGGACCCAAACTATCTTCTTAAAAATGTCCTGGTTTATGTTTAAAACAGAAACCTACCCTACTCTCTCTAACATGCAAAGGAACAGCAAAGACACCACTCACACTAAAATCTCAAGCACCTGGAAAGCAAACCTGCCCAAGACCAGGCCAATTTACACAGCTTTATAAAATATTTATCCTCTTCTTTCCTATCCTCTCCCAAGGATTTGGCATCTGACCTGCAACTTGTGGTCATAATTTTCCTTGTAAGTACTGCCAGAATGAATTTAAAAGAGCTTAAAGCAAACAGTATATCAAAAAAGAAACCAGAAACCTTTCCATTTCACATTACTGTAAGAGACTGAGCCTCGAATGCCGTCTTGAGACACACGCAACAGGTGAAGCAAAGGATGCCCTTTCTGCAGTGATTGGAACATCCACAGCCACACAAAAAACCAGAGAGTTAACAGAAAAAAACAATGTTTCAGCTGGGAACTTCCTGAATTGTTAAAAACAGCAGTGACCTTTAAGTCAACAGCAGATATAGAACCCTTAGCACTGAACTTAGAGGGGAATACAACAAGTTTTGGGCTTTGAGGTAAAGAGCAAGCATGAGACCAAGACATGCAAACTAGGGAGGAAGAGAGACATTTCTTCCCCCCCCATTCTCCTATCTTTCTCAGGTTGTGTACTCCAGCTGCACTGCCAAGAGCAACTCCACAAAGTTACAGTTTATCTGATGAAGAATGCACCAGACAGAAGAATACAGCAATATTAACTCAATTACTGAAGAATATTATCATTCAAGAAGCTGCCTTGAAGAGCAAAGTCAGAAAGCTTGGCATGCAAAATAAAACTATACCCTCTACCCCCTAGAATGTTAAAACCACTAAATATAATGTTGAAAAAGCACGGAAAACAAGGAGGTAGCACACAGACGAGACACCAAGGTGAGTGACTCAATGTGAAATGATCCACTGAAAACGTTCTGTTTCTATTCCTCTGGCTTTATGTATAAATTACAATAATATGGCTTGATTAAAATACGTGGATTTTGCTCGCCTGGTTTTCATCATCAGTATCTTGGTGTTGATGCAAAGTGGAATTTGCAGCAGAGTTACGAAGCTTTGCTGTGTATGACAAACAAGCCAGCATTCTTTAGGATTCCTCACTCTCGACAGTCTTGGAAAGCTATGATATTACCTTTGCAATTCAACTGCACACATTTAGTATTTTACAAACACACAGGGGTTCTGGAAGTGGCCTGGAAAAGACTCCAGCGTGATGCTGTCACCCGGAGCCCTGCCAGGGGGTTCAGTCCAAGCAGCACAGGAAATTCAAGAGCAAAAGTGATGCCGTGCTGACAGACAGGTGGGAAAGGAGCTGTGGTTTGGCATTCCCTGAGCACATACACACACTGCCTGTATTTTATTGCACCTTTGGGAAATTAAACATATGGGAAAGATCAGTCCCTAGGAATGCTTTGCTCCTTCCACACCACGTGATTATCCTGCATAATCACGTTTGATCTTCACCCACCTTCCCTGTGCAAAACATTGTCAAAAGCAACTTTACTCTCAAAATGAAACAAACAAAAAAGCCTGTGGGATGCTGCATGTGAAAATAAAGATTTCAGGTTACTAAAGAGAGTAATTAATAAAAATATAGCAACTACAAAACTAACTCATCTGTTTATTTTAAAACACACTGACACCACAGATATTCCAGCTGTTCAAGAGCCAGAAACAACAATATTTATTAGGAGATAACACTGCCTCAAATTTCACACACACCCTTCTTGAGAGAAGAGAAGGGGAAATCTCAGGAAGCTCAGTGAATCCATCACAGGCAGAATCAAGAATCAGACAAAACACAGGAGTTAAGCCAATGCAATCTCTGTTCATAACCCTAAACAGATTCATAGCTATTGCCAAAATAATTTGGCTTTTAATCCCAATTTGAACTTTTCGCTCAGAGGACCAAACATCGATTTTTAGATCTTGTAATAAGCAAATTCTCCAACCCCAGAAACATGCAGCAAGTCCTGGGAAACCGTGGTTTATAAAAGAAATGCTGACAGTGCCTCAGCAAACCCAGCAGCGGAATGTTGCTGGAATGAACTAACTGTGAACGGCCAGTTCATCATCCACGCTCTGCCAGCACCAGGCTCATCCCTGCACTGTCTGCACTGAGGAGCTGGGCCGTGCAGGACACAACAGGCTGGGGTAAAGGCAGCGCAGCCAGGGGCCAAACGAACCCTAAGAGGATGCTCTAGGTACTCCTGGAGTTCCTCTCCCATTGGGATTCAAACAGAAACAGTAACACGTCAGACAAACCCAGCACTTTAAAACAAGCTGTGAAAGAACCGAAAAAGGAGAGTTGCCCACGGTGCGCGCTGCTAAAAGCTGTCTGCGCCCGGATTTAGAAAACGAAAGGAAATCCATACACCGAGCTCCATTCGTTAATTTGTTTACTGTGTACACAAAACTATGTTTGCTCAGGTCCTTGACCTTTTAACTTTAATTAGATGTCTATAAAAAGAATACAGCATTTCGGTAATTTAATCAACAATGAGGCAGTCAACACACTCAGGCATTTTCTAATAAAGTAGACAACAAACTCAGAGGTCCAATCAAACTGTGCATTAACAACTTTCTAAGGAGAATAAAACAGGGAATATAGACTAAAGCTGTACCTGTGTAACGACACAGGTAACCTGTACTTGACCTCTCAACTTGGATTTAAGAAGTAAACATGATTTTTACCCTCTCTCTGAACCTCTTCCATGTTTTTTTTCCCCTCCCTCCAAACCCATCCCGCGTACTTTTTTCTCCTCCTTTCCCCAAAAGGCCCTAGACAGGGAAACTATGGATGACTACAGTCTCCTACTAACAATTCCAACTTCAGTTAATTTATCCGATGAGTGGTTTTAAACCAACACAGCACACAACCTGTTTGTTTACACTAAATCCTTCTCCCCAACAGACACAATCAGCCCTTAAAAATGATCCTCTGGGGATGTTTTAAGCAGAAGGAGCGCGTCCCCGCCAGCAGAAGGCACGAACCCGAGGGAAGCACCGACGCCAACCGAGGAGAGGTGCCCGGACGCGATCAGGTGCCACGTTTCGGGATCCACCGGGAAGCAACAGGCACCGCCCGCGGGGAGGGAGGCGGCGCGGCCGGTGAAACGGAGCCGAACCCACCGGGAACCGCGAGGGCCTTCGGGGCCGGGGGAGCAAGGGGAGACGGGCGAGAGCTGCCGCCCCGCCGCCCCAGGGCCACCGAGCACAGAGCGGGCTCGGCGCTCCCTCCCTGCCCCGGGACCCCCCACGGCCACAGGCGGAGGGGACGGTGGACACCGCCCCGCAGGGAGAGAGAGGGTGGGGGCCGCGGCCCCGGTAGCGGCAGAGCGCGAGGCCCGGGCCGGGCCCACCTACCGCGGCGCCGCCGGTGCCGGGCCTGGGCCTGGGCCGCCGCGCGACCCACGTGACCGCGGGGGGGGCGCGGCTTCCGGGCGCGCGGAGGGGGGCGGTGACTTCCGGCGGCGGGGCGGGCGCTTCCGGCGGGCGCACGATGCGGTTCCGAGTCGCGGCGCTGGGCAGCGGCGGCGGCTGCAGGGCCCGGCGGGCTGGCCCCGAGCGCGGCCCCGAGCGCGCCGCCCCTACCGCCGCCGCGGGCCGCGTTCGCCGGGCGGGGAGGGCCGGGCGGGGCCGCGGCGCGGCGCGGGGCCGCTCCGGGGGCGCGGCGGGCGGCAGGGCCCGGCCCGCGGCTCGTGGCGCCTCGCCCCCCGCGGCCGGGGCCGTAGGCGGGGCCCAGAGCGGAGACGCGGCCCGGCGCTACAGGTACCCGCTGCCCCGGGACCGGCCCTTCGGGGAGGCGCCGGGCGAGGAGGCCGGAGGGTCGGGGAACGCGAGGTCGGGCTCGTTTTGCCGCGTCCCCGGGAATGAAGGGTCGGGGGCCGCTCCGGGGGGGGCTTTTCCCTGGGAGATGAGCAGCGGGGGGAACTGAACGCGTGGCGGGGCCAGCGCCTTCTGTTTCGATGCTCGAGGAACGCTCAGGGGATGCGATGGGAATGGTTGGACTTGATGATCTGGTGGGTCTCTTCCAACCTGGTGATTCTGTGATTGGTGAAGTTGAGCCCGGTTAACAGCACGTTGTGGTGCTGCCGCGGCACAGGCACCTTAACTGCATCTGTGCTCTGTTATCCCAGGGTGGGGAAAGCAGGTTCGTGAGCAGGCTTCCATCAGTACTTCCAAGAAATAACACAAAAAGAAGTAGTTTGGAAAAGCCTGAAATTCACTGAATACTCTTTAGGGTGCTGCTCAGGAGAATTTCTGTCCTATCACCTCTACTTTATAGTCAGGCTGCACTAAGTTAAAAAGAAATGTAAAGAGGCTGTAATGTGAGGTTTAAACTTGTGGCTTTTGACTTTTTACTTGTAATGGACTTGAGTATTTACCTAGGATAACTCCTAACGTCTGACTAAACACACACTCTGTGTTATTGCTTTAGATGCTTGTGGCTTGCATTCTAGAAAAGTGAGAAGTTCTCACTTGTTTTTTTTCCACTGCTTTTCCATAGGTGTGCCAAAATGTCAGAAAGATCAGATATTCTTCACTTCAAGTTTGACAATTATGGAGATTCAATGTTACAGAAGATGAACAAACTGAGGGAGGAAAACAAGTTTTGTGATGTTGTGGTCCATATAGATGATGTTGAAGTGCACGGGCATAAGATTGTGTTTGCTGCTGGCTCTCCCTTTTTACGAGATCAGTTCTTGCTCAATGACTCCAGAGATGTAAAAATCTCCATACTGCAGAGTTCGGACGTGGGGAGGCAGCTGCTTCTGTCCTGTTACAGCGGTGTTCTGGAGTTCCCCGAGATGGAGCTGGTGAACTACCTGACTGCTGCGAGCTTTCTGCAGATGAGCCACATTGTGGAACGGTGTACGCAGGCCCTCTGGAAGTTCATAAAACCCAAACAGCCATTGGAGAACAAGGAGTGTGAACAGCAAAGTGACTCCTCGGAGCCGAAGGAACATCAAGGAGATGATGATTCTCTGCAGCAGGATTCACCGTGTATTCAGCCTTCAGAAGACAGCATGGACATGGAGGACAGTGATATTCAAATCATCAAGGTGGAGTCCATTGGGGAGGTAACAGAAGTTAGGAATAAGAAGGATCAGAACCAGTTTATTTCTTCTGAACAAACTGCACTGCATTCCTCAGAGCCTCAACACTTCCTTATCAACTCCACTGTTGAAAACAGAGCAAGTGAAATAGAGCAAAACCACCTCCACAACTATTCCCTGTCGTACGCTGGCAGCGATAACATCATCCTGGCCTCCAAAGATATGTTTGGGCCTAACAACCGAGGAATAGACAAAGGCCTCCAGTGGCACCATCAGTGCCCGAAGTGCACGAGAGTATTTAGGCATCTGGAAAACTATGCTAATCACTTAAAGATGCATAAACTATTTATGTGTCTGCTCTGTGGCAAGACGTTCACTCAGAAGGGCAACCTCCACCGGCACATGAGAGTGCACGCAGGCATCAAACCCTTCCAATGTAAGATCTGTGGGAAAACGTTTTCTCAGAAATGTTCCTTACAGGACCATCTCAACCTGCACAGTGGGGACAAGCCCCACAAGTGTAACTACTGTGACATGGTTTTTGCCCATAAACCCGTTCTGAGGAAACATCTTAAACAGCTACATGGTAAAAATAGCTTTGACAATGCTAATGAAAGGAGCGTTCAAGACATAACAGTGGACTTTGATTCATTCACATGTAGCGCTGCTACAGACAGTAAGGTCTGTCAGCAAGTTGATGCAAGCCAGATACTGGATGCAGGGAAGATGCCTCAGGCTGTGCTCAGTTGCTCACCAGAAATGATAGTACCTGCGTCAATGAAGCAATTAGAAACGGCCCTTTGTAGGGATCGTGACTGAGAGGAGCAGACAGTTGGTTTGGGCTCTTACCTAAAGTAGTGGTATGCCCTGAAAGGCCACGGATGGATGGATGGCGGGTTGGATTGCAAAATCTGGCAGGTCTTCAGCCACCGTTCTTAGTCTTACTTGATATTTTCTGTGAATAGCAATCTTCCTTCAGGTTTCTCTCTGTGTCTCTACTGTGGATCATGGGGTTAATTGTTTCATTTCTCTCTGATTAGGAGACTCAAGACTAACAACTTTTGAAAGACTGTTGCTGTGGGCTGCAAGTAAACCATCTGCTGCACAGTTAGAGGCCTCTCTGTGTCTGGGCAGGTGGAGGAAAGAGCAAAGAGGACAAGTCTGTGAGATAACCTGATTTTTTTTTTTTTTTTAAAGCACTGGATAACTGAAAGCACTCCGTGTAGTTAAATTTAAACTTACCTCTTAACATTATCTTCTCTGATATTACCCCTCGACCCCTACAGTTGAAATGAAGTATTTTTTGTGTCACTTTTTGCCCTTTCTACACTATTTCAAGAAACTTGTGCTGCCAGTCAACACTATCCTAAAAGCTCTCAGGGTTTTTAACCTAAACATGCATTATAAAAAGATAAAACCCTAAATGATTTGGCAGGGCTAGCCGGTTGTTGCATAGAACTGCTCACAATGAGAACGAATTGCAGCTTTGGAATGTGAGAGGCTGGTGCCTGGACTGCAAGTATGACCGATGTATTATGCTGTCATACCTAGGATTTTCAAAGGGCCTTTGCCAGTACATGAACTGAGACAAACTAAATGCTTCAAAACTAAAAATTATCACCTGTCTTCTGCAAATTTTGCATCATATAAGCCACAGCAGTTGTTGGCTTAAGAGCAAAGCTGGAGTGAAGAAATACTGCTTTTTGACACTGTGAAAAGAATCCGTTTTAAAAGCTGCAATTTATAACAACTTCATGCTTTTCTTATTTTTATTCTTTTTTACCCCCCGCCTCAGTTCTTGTATATCTCTTGTTGATATTTGATAAAGGCCACATTTCAGTTAACTTGAAAAAAGAATCAAAAATACCTGCCATGAGAACATTAACAACATTATGGATTTTGATTTCTTGGACACTGAAAGAAATTTTTTTTAATTACCTGCATAGTTCATGACCATTGATGTTTTACAAAGCCCAGGATGAGGTATAGGTAGCACAATTCCCATAGGTTAATGTATCAGCTATTGACTGTACTCAGCAATACCTCTTGTATACCGCCTTAAACATCAAATGTAGCGGGAATGGCATGTTAGCTGGGATTCTGGAATTACTCTGTACTGCTCCTCAAAAGTGCCGTGGAATTATCCGTATCCCAATCAGGCTGAAAGAAACTAATCTATCCGAGGAACACCATTCCCAGCAGAACAGCACTTGGATGACATTGAAGTGTAGCATAGACTAATAATCGAATGGCTGATCCTCAACAGAGAACTGCTGTTTGTGTCTCGAATACGTATTTCAATGCAGCTCTTTACCACAAGGTTTGCCGTGAGGCTGAGATTATGCTTCCTACCTAATGTTTGTGTGTGTTTGAGTGAGAGGCTGCTATTGTATGGTTAACGATGCTAAACAGGTATGACCAAAGGTGTGTTAGAGCAAAAAACATTTTGTATGGAGTAATGAAAAGTTGGTCTTCAGATCCGTGTGTGTAGGAGCCAGGATTTCCTTATGCAGATGTTAGGCTGATGGACGATAAAAAGTGTTAATGTTACAGAATGTTCTCAGAAATCCACATACTTTCAAGTAGAAAAACAAGGTGATTCTGTGAATCAGTTTTTGCATTTGAGTTGTTAAACTACTGTACTTGACTGTTACGTGAACTGTTACATGGACAGCGATGAAGTAAGCAATGAAACAGAGTCAGGGCATTACATCTTTCAAGTTGTAGCAAATATATTTAGGCCTAAAATCATAACTGTTTGGAACTTCTAAAAATTACTGTTCAGGTTCCTGGGCAGAAAAGAGGTTTGCACAGGAAGAATAACTGGTTTTTCTCTTAAAGCCACCTGCTTTTGGATTTGTTTTGAGCTAAAACTGACCATGACAGTGACAGTTGCATCTGATGCATTCATTCTGTCTTCAGGCAGAATCTTCAGTATTGTTTAAACAGTTTGATAATGTATTATTCACTAAATGGAAATAAGTTATAGTACTGATATCAAAATGAAGGTAGACATGGAGAATAAGAGCTTGCAGAGCCAGGTCAATGTACTTTCAGGGACTAGTGAAGAATCTAACCAGATGAATATGGACATGGTAAAGAAAATGGTCTGCCAGAGAAAGGAATAAAACTGTACAAACGCTAGAGAAAGTGGTGGACAGTATTGAAAGCTTTGTCTGTCTGGGAAGGTTGGTTGTGTGGAATCGTGAAGCTGTAATGTTACTGCAAGGACAGTACAGCTTGTTGAAGCAGCTGTGGGTGACCTGAAGGCGATGTGAAGAGACAAGTGGTTTCCTAAGAAACAAAAATATGATTTGGTCAAGATTTATAGGTTTTCATCTTGCCCTGTGCTGTGGTAATGGCAGTGTCTGAGAGGGCTGTAACTGCTAGCCTTTCAGTTAAATGGCTGCTTGTGATTTGGTGAAACCATGGCAGAAATAAATAGGAAAGAGCAGAAATGCAGAAGACTGCTCCTTCAGTGAAAATGGACACACCTGTTGGATGAAAAGTGACTCTTTATGAATGTCTGTGCTTTTGGCCCCTGAAAAAGGGTGCAGACCAAAAGATTTATGCAGGAGACAGCTGCGTGACTCCAGAAACACTGGAGATGTAAGAAAGCGATGTGCTGATGGCACGGTGCAGAGTGTGCTGGTGGCAGAGTTCAGCTAAGATTTGCCCCTGTATGGAACAGACAGGTGAAGAATATAGGAGAGGTGTCAGAAGAGAAAAATCTGGCCAATGCTGCTTCTCTGAATTACAGATTTAAATGGAGCAGGAATTATTATAAACAGAATATACAGAGGCAGCTGGATTACAGAATAAGATGAACTTAATTGTCCATGTATGTAAAGTGTTGTCTTCGTTGCCGTATTCCGATTAGTGAACGACTAGATCCATTGGGTGTTGCTACTGATGCTGCGTGTTCAGATGAGGACTGTGGCAGTTATCATGCTCTGTGTGTTCATGTGTAGAATTTGATTTGCTGGTAAGTGAATAGTCCCACAACTTGATGTGCTGTACAACTTCCTGCGTGTCCGAAAAACAACTGAAGTCTATTACAGAAGTATTTTAATAACTCCTTTAATACATTAGGATTTTTTTTTTATGTTGGCATTTGATTATTTTCTATAGAAGAAACTCGTAGAATGCTTTAGGTTTGCCAGAGGTTTAGGCTCACCACGTGAGTGGTGGTAGCTTGTGTAGCACACGGAGCAGCCGCACAGCCTCCTGCATAGATCAGGGATGAGTCTTTATTTATTTTCCTTTTAGAAGACAGGTTTTGAAAGTTTGTAACTGATAAAAAGGAAGCGTCAGTCTCTTTCTCCCCCGATTTGTTTTGGCAGAACTTAGATAACTGCCGCTGAACTTTTGGAATCTGTTAACGGTGTGGGGGCCGATTCGCATCACTTCAAAACGGCGTGGGGGTTCTGGAGTCATTGGGAGGAGAGAAGGCGAGGAGGGAGAATCGAAGCGTGATGCAAACCGAGACCGTCGAGAAGCCGAAGTCGCGTTCCACCTCGGTTTTTAAAGGCGAAGGGGGAGGCGGTGAGGGTCGAGAAGGCAGAGCGGACGCCTCTCCCGACGGAGCAAGAGCTACCTCTTCAGCGACCGGGCGCCAGCCCCGTCCTACGTGTTCGTACCAAAGCAGGCGGGCGGCCGGGGGGAGCCCCGGGGCTGCCGCCCTCCCGGGGGCCTTACGGGGGCGGCGGTGCCAACTCTTCCAATAAACGTGCTGCTAACTCTGCCTGCCTCTCATTTCGAGCGGGGAGCGGGGAGCGGGGGGCGGCGCCGGGGCCGGAAGGGGCGGGAGGCGCTTCCGTGGCGCTGCGGCACCGGGGGCGGCACCGGGGACGGCACCGGCCGGTGAGTGCGGCCCCAGGGCCCGGCGGCGCCGCGGCGGCCACATCGGCGGGACCGGCCTTGCAGCCAGCGGCCGTGCTGGTGCCGGTGTCCGTGCTGGGATCGGAGCCGGTGACCGCGCTGGGACTGGGATTGGAGCCGGTGACCGCGCTGGGACTGGGATTGGAGCCGGTGTCCGTGCTGGGACCGGCATTGGAGCCGGTGACCGCGCTGGGACTGGGATTGGAGCCGGTGTCCGTGCTGGGACCGGCATTGGAGCCGCTGTCCGTGCTGCTGCTGGTGTCTGCGTTGGGACCACAGCCAGTATCCGTGCTGGTACCGGTATCTGCACTGGGACCGGAGCCGGTGTCCGTGCTGGTATCAGTATCCACTCTGGTACCGGTGTTGGTGCCAGGGTCTGCGCAGGTGCTGGTATCGCAGCCGGTGGCTGTGCTGGTGCCAGTCTCCGTGCTGGTACTGGTGGCAGTGTCGGTGTCCGGTGTTGGGAGCGGCACCATGGCCGCTGACTCGGAGGTGCTGCATTTCCAGTTCGAGCAGCAGGGCGATGCCGTTCTGCAGAAGATGAACCTCCTACGACAGCAGAACCTCTTCTGCGATGTCTCCATCTACATCAACGACACCGAGTTCCAGGGCCACAAGGTGATCTTTGCCGCCTGCTCCACCTTCATGCGGGATCAGTTCCTGCTCAACCAGTCCCGGCAGGTGCGGATCACCATCCTGCAGAGTGCCGAGGTGGGCAGGAAACTCCTGCTCTCCTGCTACACCGGGGCCCTGGAAGTGAAAAAGAAGGAGCTGCTCAAATACCTCACAGCTGCCAGTTATCTCCAGATGGTGCACATTGTGGAGAAGTGTACCGAGGCTCTGTCAAAGTACCTGGAAATTGATGCTTCCATGGAGAACAGCGATGAGGCTGTGGAGAGGTGTCATTCCTCTGACACCGAGCTGAGAAACAGCGATGAGGGTTTAGATAAAGATTGTGAAATAATTGAGATCTCTGAAGACAGCCCTGTGAACGTAGAGTACCCTGTGAAACAGGAGAAGGGGGACATCTCGCCTCCTGCAGGGCCAGGTTTGGTCTCGGAAAGAAAGGACACCAAAACCCCAGAAATATCAACAGTTGAAATTGGGTACAAAGACGATGAAATCTGTATCTTCAGAATGGATTCCATGAGTGTAGCAAACGTAGAGAATGATCATTTTCCTCAGCCGTGCACTTCCTCTAAAACAAATATGTATTTCCCAGAAACCCAACACTCCTTGATAAATTCTACCGTTGAAAGCAGAAATACAGAAATGTCAGGAACTCACTTCCAGGCTTTTGTCAGCGACAATCCAGAAGGAACTTCAAGCCTGATGAATGGGTTCCAAAGCCTGGACGATTCTGGCAGTTCGTGTCGGCACCAGTGTCCAAAGTGCCCCAGGGGATTTCTGCATCTTGAGAACTATCTCCGACATCTAAAAATGCACAAACTCTTCTTATGTTTGCAGTGTGGCAAAACATTTACACAAAAAAAGAACCTCAACAGGCACATCCGTGGGCACATGGGCATCCGCCCCTTCCAGTGCATGGTGTGTCTCAAGACCTTCACGGCCAAGAGCACGCTCCAGGATCACCTGAACATCCACAGCGGGGACCGGCCCTACAAGTGTCACTGCTGTGACATGGACTTCAAACACAAGTCTGCACTTAAAAAGCATTTAACTTCTGTTCATGGAAGGAGTAGCAGCGAAAAACCAAACCTGAGCACTATTACAAAAGTTAAAATAGACTATGATTAACTGATGGGTGGTTGTGGAGCCAGGCTCCATGGAGAGCTTCTGCCTATTGAAATTCTAGGTGCAGTTCCTCAGAGAGAAGCAGAAATACATGATATGTGACTGGTGGTCAAAGACAGGCCTTGAAGCAGCAAACTTGCCTGCTGCATTCATGTTGCTATTGCTGTAAGTGCAAAAAATATGTTCACTAAAATGCTGGAAATTATTTCATGCTTCTCTTCTAATATCCCAGACGCGTTCTGATTTACCAACCCCCAATTATGTTTTGCAGTCCTCTGTTTCAAAGACAGGCGCTGCCAATTTTCAACCTATAACTGATACTGCAATAAGCCGAGGCCTGAGCGATGATCTGTAACAGCTCAGGAAAGGGATGTTTTTATTTACTCAGCAAGTCAGTCATTTCTACTCAGTTCACGTACCGTTTATGGTGAAATCATCTCCTTACATAAATCTTTCAGCATAAAGAAGGCATGTTTTCATATTCCAGTCTGTGATATTTAAGAATACACAACAAACAAAAAATAATCAAGGAAGGTTTCAAATTGCCTCTTGCAAATAGAGAATTGGTAAAAGAGGACAAAGCAGTATTCCCTTGAAGTTCATTTTTAGTTGGATAGTCCCATCAGAAAGACTTGGATTTGGTTTTATGAATGAGTTTTGAATTTTTCTAAGTGTCTTTCTTCTGATCTTTTTTTCTCTCATCACAGTATTTTGCACACATATTTGACTAATTCCTGTTAAGTTAGTCCCATTTGAGTTGTAACATTTGCCTTCATTTTTTACAACTCTTAGGCGTGTACACTGATGTGAAGAATTAAGCTGTGTGCTGTTAGGTAATAGCAGTTTCTCTGTTCATTTTGAGAAACAATCCTTTATATCTTGTTAGGAATGACTTGGACATAGAGGTCCTCTCATACTCTGATTCTGTGATGCAGTAAAACCGTAACTACCTGTGTTTGCATAGCTGTGTTTGTACTTTGGCAAAGATCATCTCAGTTTCACCACAAGCATCGAAACCCTGTCACGCAGTCTTTATCTCATACCTGTCTGTCACTGGTGTATGTTCCTTCCACTTAATGTGATATGAATGAAGGGTCTGATCAGTTGTTGCTGTGAGATAACAGTACTTACATTTGATTCTCTCCAATCAGCAGAAAGCAGTAGTTCTAATCTTGTCTTAATTACAAAGGTATGCCTTCTTTCAGCTGTCAGAGATGCTGTTTCAAAGTTCTTTCTGGCCTGTGTGCTCCTTAACGTGGCTGTTTTTAAAATACAAGACAATAGTTTTTGATGTCTGTTAAGAGGTTTCAGTAACTTTCCTTCCCTGTGTCCGTGAGAGCACCAGCCATTGCTTGGGGCTTTATTTTTCAGGTACATGAGGGGTGAGGTGTGCACAATACCTGCCGTGCAGTTTCCTGTCGTTATCTGTAATCAGCGCCAGCCACTCTGCCAGTGTTATCACTGTCTTCATCTATGGGAAACCATAATTGAAGAGTTTTTACAACCTTGTTTCATGGGGGATTTTTTTTTAGCTCTTCCTCTAGTATTATTCACACTTAAAGTACATACTCATTGGATTGCAGCAGTATTTGCAGGTCCAGGTTCATCCCAGGCCTTGTGGTAGGCAGTGTATTTCTGCCTGAAAGCCTTGCGATCTAAAGGCAAGCAGTGTATTCAGAAGGTCAGCACACCACTAGTACCGAGTTCTTCCAGAAACTTGCAAAAATGAGAGTTGACTTGTGAAAGACTCTGTTAGCGCTGGATCACTGGAGAGGCGTGCGTGCCAAGCTGGTGTACCAGGGTGTCCCTGTGAAAGACAGAAACGGCACCCCAGAGCAAGCACCAGCGTTAACTGTGAACTGAAATCACCTGCTTCATCCAGTACTTTAAGCATATGGCCCAACCTTTCAGTCTTTGCTATTACTTCATATTAAAAGTGGGTAATTTCCTTTCTTTTGGTGATTTGTAACTATAGTAATACTACATCTGTAATTGTTATGACAGGTAAAGGTTAAAAGGCTTGGGAGTTGTGTATGGTTAAAAAAAAAAAAATTGCATTTTATAGCAGTTTTCTGTTTGCATTCATTAGTCTGTCACTGTTTACAGCCTGCTTGACCTTGTTATCAGATTCGTTTGCTTGTTTTTTCACAGAATACCATTATTTTTTTGTTCTCAATTGCATAAAAATTAAACGTCTGATTTTCAAAAGCCTGCTAGTACCTGCACTTGCTTTTATTGTATTTACAGATGTTAACTTTGGTATACATACAGGTTTTTATGTATTTTTTCAGGTGCGTCTACAGACTTAGTTACTTAATTCCCTCATCCTTGGAAGAGGCCATAATACAAGGAAAAAGTTTACTTTCCTCCTCCCAGCCTTTTTGGCATTGGGATGTTATTCCTGTAGTTCAGTAAATAAATGTGTTGTGCATTTATGGGACAGATTTGGTTCAATTGTGTTTAAATTTGTTCAGTTAATATATGCTTTTCTCAGGTGTGTGCTTATCATTGATGACACTTTAAAAGATCACTCCTTTTGTTTTGTTCAGCTGATTTTCACAGGTGTAGGCACAGGTATTCCGTGTGTCTCAGAGGGGGAGCGGAGGCTGATCTTTTCAAGTACATCTTCTGTGGGAGCAGGATTGCGAGTTATTTTGGTTTACTGTTGTACTGCATGTAAACAAGAGAGCGAGTTGTATTGTGTGACGGGCCAACAGCATGTTCTGTTCAGTGGCTAGAGTGTCTTGGTAAGCTTCGTGAACAAAAACTGATGTTGTGCACATGTTCACTTTAGAGGTGTTTCCTCTCCCCTGTCCATACATGTAAACACTCATCCTATCATAACACAATAAATGGAATGCAAACAAGATATTGTTTCAGCATATACTTTCCTCTAATCGCCATTAAATAATACTGTATTGTGCATACCTTTGTATTTACTATTTTGGCTTGCTGTGATGAGTAAACAAGATGTAATCAAAATATGGTGTTCAAGTGGCTGTCATTTAGTAACATGTTTTCTCTGTCCTTCAGAAGGGTCTGCCAGCAGCCTCTACTTGTCAGATAAACACTTTCTCCTCACAGATCACAACTCTACACTGCCTCAGCCTTAAGAAAGACATGATCAAGTTGGTAAGTGACCAGAGAAACAAGGTGCTGCTCCCAGGCTTTTCCCTGGTGTTCCCCGTGGCAAAGCAGAAACCCAGGTGCTCCAATAGCATCTTTGAGCTCTGAGGTGGGCAGCACTGGGACAAGCAGCATGTGCCAGAGACAGCCTCTGATCCCTTCATAGAACCACGGAATGGTTTGGGCTGGAAGGGACCTCAAAGCCCACCCAGTCCCACCCCTGTCATGGGCAGGGACACCTCCCACTGGATCCGGGGCTCCAAGCCCCATCCAACCTGGCCTGGAACACCTCCAGGGATGGGGCAGCCACCACTGCTCTGGGGAACCTGGGCCAGGGCCTTCCCCGCCTCACAGGAAAACATTTCTGCCTAAGATCTCCTCTCAATCTCCCCTCCTTCAGCTGAAACCCGTTCCCTCTCGTCCTATCCCTGCCCTCTCTGATCAAGAGCCCCTTCCCAACTTTCCTGGAGCCCCTTTCAGTACTGGATGGCTGCTAAAATCATCCTTCTTAGCGCTACTAATAATAAAGTTACTAATTAACACTTAAAAGGGAGACAAACGACGGACCGAGCAGCTGGGCCAGGCCTCTACGCGCTGAGGGGAGGCCGCTCTGCCACGCGATCTCTATGGTCGCCTCACGACAGCGGCTCAGGCCCGACGGGCGTGTCTGTGCCGCTGTCTCTATGGTAGCTCCCCTACCCTCGCCGCCGTCCGGGGCGGGGCGGCCGAGGGCGGGGCTCTCGCTCGGCGGCCGGCGTGTTCTCGCGAGACGCGCCGCAGGTCTCGCGAGACGCGCCGCAGGTCTCGCGAGACGGGGCGTGTCGCGGCGGCGCTCCCGGCTGTGGGCGCGATGAGGCGGCGCCGCCGGGGCCCCCGCCGCTGCCTCCGCCGCGCCTCGCCGCGCTGCCTGCCCCATGGCGATTGAGAGCCCGGTCCCGCCGCCCGCTGCCGGCCCCGCCGCCCGCGCCTCGCAGGTAGGAGCGGCGCCGGCAGGGGGGGACGCGGTGACCCGGCAAGGCCCCGCCCGCGCTTCCCCCCCATCCCCCCGCCTTCCCCGCGGCGCTGCGGGGCCGGGCCTGGCCCGCCCTGCCCTGCCCAGCCCGGCCCGGCCCTGCCAGCGCCCCCGGGACCGGCCCGGCGGGGGAGGGGGCTGCCGGCCAGCCCCGGGGCTGGGGCAGCCATTTGGTGGCGGCGCCGAAATGACGGCGAGGGCCGGGTGCAGCTCGGGAGCCTCGGGCCGTAGGGTAGGGTTTTCCTTCCCTTGGCACCGGGGAGCCTGATTCGGTAGGGCCGGTTCTCCCTACTTCTGCGCTGGCACCGTGGGTCCGGTTCCTCCTCCTCGGCACCGGCACCGTGGGGCCGGTTGGGTCTGATTTCCCTCCCCTCCCGTCCCCCCCCCCGGCACCACGGGGCGGTGGGTCCGGATCTCCCCCTTCTGCACCAGCACCGTGGGACAGTGAGTCTGGTGTCGTCTCCACCCACCGCCTGCATCAGCACCGCAGGGTAGTGGGTCCGGTTCCCCTCCCGTCGGCCCCAGCACTGTGGGGCAGTGGGTCCGGTTCCCCTCCCCTCGGCCCCAGCACTGTGGGGCAGTGAATCTGTTTCTCCCCTTTCTGTACTAACGCCGTGGGTCTAGTGACCCTGCCCTAGGCACCAGCACCATGGGATAGTGGGTCCAGTTCTCTCCCCCTCTGCACTGGCAGCAGGAGGCCGTGAGCGCAGCCCTTCCAGCACAGAAGAAAATCACACCAGTGTCAGGAGCATTCCTGCTCTGGAAGCTGTATGTTAGGGCAGTGGGGAAGAAGAATCATGGGGAAAAACTGGCTCCAATCTACCAGGTTGCTTTTAAAGTGTCTTGAACAAAAACCAAAACAGCTGAGCAGAAAAAGCATGTCTGGGCTTTCCCAGTGCTCGGGGTGTGCACTGGGGTTTAAATGAAGTGTCAAAGTCAGCACAAAGCATAGGGAAGGGTAATGATGTGAGTGGCGAGAGATGAAGGTCCAGTTACTGTCTGGGCTCCAAGTGAGATGGATGTCTTTATGGTAGAAAATAATGACGCCCAGGAGAATCTCTGATGCATGTTTGCTTAGGTACAAACTTGGTTGGGTTTAGTTGGCATTCCTGTAGCTGTTCTTGTGATTGTTCTTTCACGCCCATTACTGCTACATCATAGCGTTAGAAATAAACATAGGCCTTCAAATCTACACCCTTGTAATCAGTAATTGTGTCTGAACAGAATTTTTTTCATTTTAAATGAGAACTAACAAGTGCAATTGTAAATCTTCTGGACCAAAACACTGTTGTTTGACCTTTGGTCTGTGTTAATTAACTGTGGAAACTAGAAATCAAAGCTTGTGTTGCTGGTGTTAAGTACTGCTCTGTGAAGCACTGAATCCTTAACTTTTGTAATTAATCACTTTCCTGACACCCGCATACCTTGTTAATGGACTTTTTCTTGTTTCTGCTATGTAAGCAAAGCTCTCCACAAGAAAAGGTTTCTTATTACCTCGTGTTCCCATCTTGTTTGAGGTCATGTCAGTTCTTTCAAAAATATTCTGTTCCAACAATTTTGGTGTCAGTCCTTGAGATGTCTCAAACTTAGGTCTTAGTTTTGAGTATTGATCTTTTTTATGTAATACTTGTCGATCTACAAGCAGAAGAATGTTTACAGTATCCAGAGGGCAATAATGAGTAGGGGTTTTGTTAGGTGTGTGGTATGTTTTGTTTGGTAAGATTTTGTAGACCCCTTAGTGGGATGAATAGACACAGTCTCTCCTTAATGTTTGGGCGATCCTATGAAAAGGGTCTGCGAGTTATTCTGTACGAACTTTAAAAAGGCTCTCGCAAACAGGTTAGAATACGGAATTTCTCATTTGGTAAAACGTATTGTTGAAGCATAGAGGTTGTGTTCAAACATAAAAGGGGGAACTGAGCTGTACGTGAGAATCCTTATTCTCTGAAGACATTAATGAGAAGTAGGGAATTCTTTAGCATATCTCTTCTTGAAATAATTGTGTCAAAATAGCTCTGCTCAGACATGGTTATGCTGAATGCAGAGAAAATTCAACTGATTTTTGATGGAAAAGAATTTTTTGTGTGTATTGCCCTTCAGCTAGTCCCAGAAAGTCAATACTGCTACAGAAGCTGGATTGGTATCGGGCTTATGGCAAGGAAAAACTCTCCTTTTTGTCACTCCTACGGAGCACAAAAACCCCACAGTGGCGTTACATAAGAATATAGGAAACTTTTAAAAGTGAGCAGGCACGAGCTGCTGAGGGTGCACGAGTGGGTGTTGACTTGGGGGATTCACCTCTGAAGTGAGTGAACTTTGGCAGCCACTGAACAACTGAACTTGTAAATTGTGCCACTGTTCGTAGGGAATTATTCTTCAGCCATGTGTTCTGGGGAGGTGGAGGAGATTTAAAGCTTTAATTTTTGAGAGGTTATCAAGTGAAGCATCCTTAGGTGTGCTGGCAAATCACAGTCTGGGTAGAGATGTCACCAATTTTTCTCTTCACAACTTTTCTGGAATTCAAAATTGCCCTCTCAATGGCATTAAAGTTCAGTGAAAAAGTTGCATTGAAATGCTGTCTTTAGTGATCGTTAAAGACTGCACTTTATGTGTAGAGTTTGCATGTGATATAAAGGGATTTACATGTGCCAGATATTATGGAACGTAGAAATAAGCAAGTCACTCTGTAAAGATGATTTACATTAATTTCAAGCCATCATAGCTGAACGATGCAAAGCTTTTATGGGATGGCCCTTTTCTAAGCCTTTAATGAAGCTAGTTTTTTTAGGTCTGTAAATGGTGGCTGTTGAAGAGAGAAGAATAAAAGGTTCTAGTCCCTTCAGAGAATAATTTAATACAGATAATTTGATTACATGGGCGCTAAGTTTTTTGACCCAGTCAGGATGCTTTCAAGAGTACATAATTTAGGAAGGAAGGCTTGAGTGTAGTGCAAACAAATGATTAATCTGCATAAATGGAAAATTATACTGGAGGTCACTTAGAAAATACCATGATCTCTGCAGTCAATATTGAGAGCAAGTCAATATCAAGGACTCTTTAATTTAGTGATTAAAAATAAATTGATTTCCAAGATTTAGGCTTAAATCCACAGTGGGATTGTAATTAGACTAGCTTAATTTGTGAAAATGTCATATAATCCCATACGTTTTTCAAGTTTTTCCTTCACCTTTAGAGAAGACTTCCCTTTGTTCAGCACTGTGGAATTACTCGGTGTCGCCTTCTCATGCAAACTCTACCTATTAGACTTCCCTTTGCCATGTCCCACAAGGGACCTGCTCAACAGGCCTGAGCAGAGGGGACTTTGTCACTTGCCACTGGTTTCCTTGTCTGGCCAGTGTCTGTGTCACCCATTTCCTTGGGATTTCTTTTTTCCAGGATGCTTCTGCTTTGATAGGGGGAAAGAAGCCAGAGACAGCACTTCTGCCAGACCAAACAGATAGACCAAGGGTAGCTGTGCTGAGTACGCTATGTGTCAAAACAAACCCGAACTGACTGCTAGTTTACTTGCTTTATTATGCTCCCCTCCTCGTATTTACTCGGTTTAGAGCTCTGGAGCAATTTGTTCTTTCGGAGGACATCCCTGAAATACATTATTTCTGACAAGGAGTATGAATCTATTAAATATGTGGTTTATGGATTTTGTAGAAGCTGACATGATAATTAGGAGATGTGAGATTGTTTTCTTGCACTGGAGAACAAGAATGGCAGGAGAGCTGGCATGCTCGGTAGAGGATGGAGAGTTCCTCTGAGCAGGGCTGCTTGAAGTTTAGGAGATGAGAGCTTTCCCCAGCTGTTTGCTGATTTAATTAGATTTTTTTCTGTCAAGGAATCTGAAGGTCAACACATGCTTAGAATCTGTCATTTATGATGATTAACTACTCTGAGATGAATTTTTGAAAATGGGCGGTGCATGCCTTAAGAATCTGTTGTGTTTCATTTCTGTGCTGGTCGGGAAAACAAACAACTAGAGAGTGGCCCTTTCTTGGAAGTCTCTGAAGTGTCTGTGGAAATGGAACATGGGTTCTGCCTCTGAGTGAAGATTCAGCGTTTGAGAGAATACTGAGCGGTGTGGAAACAGAGACTGTTTATTAGGAGAATTGTCAGTGACCACAACATGTTAGCACACGCACAGCATCTAAACTTTTCCCTCTGAGAGTCATGGTGGTAGCACGTTTCCCAGAGTTGTCTGGTTTGTTGCGTTAGCCGTGTGATGCGCTCTGGTGGAGAACACTGGTGGCATTCCGAGGTCAGCAGTGACATTGCTGGTAGTTCTGTCAAACAGCTTTAAGGACAGTGCTCACCACGAGGCATTACACTGCTATTCGATGCATCTCCTGTCCTGTTTTGGTAGAGAAGCTGAAGTGGGTGTGCTAAGGAGATTGTGGGATTCTCTATAGAGGAATTAAAAATCTTTCTAGGCCTGTTGGCTCATTGTTTGGTTTTGCTATTATTTGTTTTGCTTTTGAGTTTCCTTGGTTAAAAGACACTTGTAGCAGTAGCAGATAAAAGAGGACTGTGGGGGTTTTTCATTCCTCTAAGACCTTTGTTTGCACTTTCATAGAAGTTGGATGAAAATCTTCTTTGTCCAATACATGTGAATATTCTGGCTTACATTGAAAGTGTAACCTCAGCAGTTTGGTTTTGAAGGGACAGGTTCAACTTTCAGTTTGTTTTGCATTTACTGTGGGAATTCATTTGGGGAGAAATTGCTGCATAATATTGAAAGGCTCACTGAGATAAGGACATCTTGTACAAGTATCCTGTTACTTAAAGGGCACTGAATGTTCATGGTACTAAGTAGGATTTCTAAACAGATGGTCATAACTAACATAAAATACATCCATGGATAGAGTCTATTTAGTGTTCTAGTAATTATTTCAATGGTCTGATATGGTCTGTAGCATTAATTAAACTGTAGCACAGCCAACAATGGAATTGCAGTAAAGAGTTACTGAATTTATATGTGGAGGGGAGATCTCTGCTTCCTCAAAACACATACATTTTTTCCATTGTCGAAGGAAAAAAAATAGAATGTTAAATGTGTAATTAAAACATTTGCATACTTGCATTTTGAACAAGCTGCTAGGAGAAGCTTGTTCTTAACCATGAAGTGAACTAACTGGTCTCTAGGTTGCATGGAAAGTTCAGGTGGTTGCACATTGCAGCGAAGGGTGGGGCTGTTCAGGTCTTGGATGCCGCTGTGAATTGAAATCTTTGTGACAAAAGCTTGAATGTGAATGGTTTCGATCGACGACTTCTGCCTGTTATCTTTTTCAAGAACATAAGTTACATAAGATGGGAGGATCTTTCAAAACTTCTATAAATCCATGTTTTCCTCAGAATGCTATTATGGCAGTACTGCACAGAGTGGGATGTTTCAACAGAAAAGACTTTATAGCAAGCCAACTGAAGTTACTGTGTGCTTTATCATAAGTTTTGTTCAAAATACTTGGATTTCCAACACATTGGAGCTTTTCTTTCCATTGGTTCATGGAAGTGCAGTTGCATTGTTGTAAGGTCGAGATGGGAAAACCAAAACTGCATGCAGCAATCTCTGCCCTTGGGTGCTCCAGCGGGGGTTCTTGGGAGTAAAGGGGGAACTAATGCAAGAGAATCATAAAACTGAAGCTAATAGCTTATTGTTTTAGTGTTTTCTTATTATTCTTAAGTTTTGTTAATGGATTTATTAGTTTATGTCTTTTAAAGAAAGAAATGTCTTTTTTTTTTCCCAAAAAAGCAAAGCTGTGTTAGTTTGGTGTCTGAGTCTATATAAGATTTACAGAAGGAAAGCATTGTTCTACTTCACTTCAAATGGAAGATTACATTTTAACTTCCCCCCAGTAATTAAATAAATAAAAACTTATGTGTCTTCTCCTTGCCTAGGCCCGTTCTGCAACCAGGGAGTGCTTTCAGAATCTGGAAAACTTGAGGTTAGCTGACATAGTAAGGGATGAGTTACTGAGATTCACACCTTTATGCTTTCCGTGCCAAGAAATGTCTTACTCTTCCTGCACTAAAGGTGTATTTAATACTATGAGAAAATAATGCTGCTTATCATGAACAGGTTCAGGTTCAGCTTTAACTTGTAGTCTGTTATTTCAGCTGATGAACCTTTTTTGATACAATTATTAAACTAACACAAAGTTGGGTGTTTTGAGTCTTTCAACGTAAGGATTTGTTTTATTCTGTAGAATATTGAAATGTTGGGTGTTTTACTTGAATTAAGAAATCATTCCAAATTATCAGAAAGCATGTTTTAAATACTCTGTTATTCACTTACAGCTGCCAAAACATAGTACAGTGAAATAATGGTCTACTAGCCTGCTAAACAAGTGTCCAGCTTCCACAATGCCTGTGCAGGCAGCTCAGTGGACAGAATTTCTGTCCTGCCCAATCTGCTACAATGAGTTTGATGAGAATGTGCACAAACCCATCAGCTTAGGATGCTCTCACACTGTCTGCAAGACCTGCCTGAACAAGCTTCATCGCAAGGCATGTCCTTTCGACCAGACTGCCATCAATACAGACATCGATGTGCTTCCTGTAAACTTTGCACTCCTCCAGTTAGTTGGAGCCCAGGTATGATTTAAGCAGCTCTTCACTTTGCTAGATCATGTTATTTACATGCCAGTTGCAATATGTATGCTGATGTTCTTCCTCTCATTTTAGCCTAAAAAATGATGAGATGCTGAATTGGTAGTTTCTAGAGGTCCATGCGTACTCCAAAAGCAGCGGTACCATTTTGTTGACCATACTTTTCTCATAAAGAAAAACTTGTTATAATTGAAAGCTGAATTCTGCTTTAGAAAGGCTCTGGAACTGTGACTGGAGAAAAATACCCATTAGGAAAGAGACAACTATTTGTGACAGTTGTCATTAGAAAAATGAACCTGCAGATTGCACTCATTCACCGTGCCTTTACAAGGAACTTTGTTTCTGCATGTCACGTGTTTGAGAGCCACTAGCTGTTTGTTTCAGAACTGTGTATAATTTTGTTAGAATATGCATGGCGACGGCTCTCCAGTTGTGCTTTCAGACACTGGCTAATCAGGCCGGGAATGCTCCCCGTGCTGTCTCATAGTTGTGGCAAAACAGCGATTATATAATCAGCACGGTGCTGGATGGAGACTAAATAAGTCTGTGCCCCCTGCGCTGATTCATGTGCTTTCTCATCGCACCTGCGTGAGGCAGTGAGACGATGCTTTTTACTTCACTTATTAATGTCTTTATCACACATCTCGGCACAGCTACACAGCTATTGACAACAACACTATCTGTGTTGAATCAGTTTGTTTCCCAAGTTCGCATGTTCTTTTCATTCTTTTTTTTATGTCCAAGTTTGGTCAGATCACTGTCTTTATATTACAACATTTATTTTCCTGGTCTCCTAGCATCTTGAAATGTCTTTCAAACAATTGAATGTATTGTGACTAAAACTCCTTCTATCTTCAGTCTTTGACCTTGTTACTCTACTTATCCACCCAGTTAAGTTTTCTCATTCTCTTTGAAGATTTCAACATGTCCAAATTATGCTAAAATGAATTTTTAACTTTGCATTTGATTTTTTTTTTATTTTTCTCTTACCATTTAATTTTGTTTCATAACTTCCCTTGTGTCTCTAGTAGATCACACTGATGTGGTACGCTGATAATCCTCTCAAATCCTGCGTTCTTCGTTCAGCTTTTAAGTACCTTCTTGTTAGACTTAGACTGTTGTTTCCTATCCTTCTTTTGTTCTTAATGTGTTGAGTACTAACAAATAATCTTTCATCACCCTGATCCTCATCTTGAGTCCTTTTTGTTACTCCTTATCACGTTCTATATACCCTGGTTGCATCCTGTCTTTGACTTCTCTAAAAAGCAGTCCACATCTGCAGTGTTATGTAATTAATAACAGGGCTGTTAGTGCCACTGGCGGCAGATCGCGTAGCTCAGCTGGGTATATGTAATTCTTCTCACCCCTTCCCCCCCCCCTTGCATTTTCTTAGGTACCTGATCATCAGACAGTAAAGTTGAGCAATGTAGGAGAGAACAAACATTATGAAGTAGCAAAGAAATGTGTTGAGGATTTGGCACTCTACTTAAAGCCATTAAGTGGAGGAAAAGGTGAGTCTCTACTGAACAGTGGAATTTTGATGTAGTTTACTTTGAACGGCATTGTTATCAGCACCTATTTTAGTCATCAATGGGACAATTCTCTCATTTTTGTGATAAACTTTCCCATACGTCTTTAAAGCTTTTTCACACCTGTGACACTTGATTTTTTTGATTAAGTTAGCAAAATATTCTTTTTTGTTTAATAATATTTCCTTGAGGCTGACTCTGTACTAAAGCTGATTTTCCCCAAGGGATGGGTTTGGTGTCTATTTAAGACTTTAATTAATATTCTTTTTGGTAATGTTAAACAGTTGCAGAAGAGAAGGGAAGATAGCTGTGACTAGTATCTAAATCCTAGAGAAAGATGCATACTAGACAGTTTTGTTTCTTATTCATTTAGATTTATCTGAATAAGAAGCAATAACTTTCCTTTTCTCGCTTTCTTTGAAGGTGTTGCAAGCTTGAATCAGAGTGCACTGAGCCGTCCCATGCAAAGGAAGCTTGTGACGTTGGTGAATTGTCAGCTGGTGGAGGAAGAGGGTCGGGTTCGGGCTATGAGAGCAGCTCGATCACTGGGAGAGAGAACCGTTACAGAACTGATCTTGCAGCACCAAAATCCTCAGCAGCTTTCTGCCAATCTTTGGGCCGCTGTCAGGGCACGAGGATGCCAGTTTCTAGGACCAGGTAAAGTAGACTCTGCAAAAGGGCGTATTTAGCTGTACCTTTTCTTAATTAAAAAAAAACATTCTTTGAGTGTTTCTTCTGTCTGATAGAAGATGTAATTACTTCTGCTTTTCAACTTTTTGCCAGCGAGAGAGGAGGAAAAAAGAAAGACAAGTTAGTAAAACCTGCTTGTTTAAAGTTTTGGTGTTGTCCTCCCTTAACTGTTCCTGCAAAATGTAAAGAAGTATTTAAAACTGGAAAAACAGAGTAAATAAGCATGCTTTCTGCACAGTTCCTAATGCAGTGTAACTGTAACACAGGCAGATTGTGCTGCTGCCTGTGGTTAGAACTAGACAGGAGACTACACTGTCTTCTTTGTTCTTCAGCTGTAAATACAATCAGCCTAACTTCAGTACCAAGCTACTTTTAATTAAATGTGTAATGATCCTGTTGATAAACCCAGCAAATTCTTAGTTAAGAATGTTACTAAAGCAAGCACAGAAATGGAAATTGTTTAAACTGCTAGTAGTCCTCTCTTAATGACAGAACTGATGATGGTGCTGAAGAGGTGTCCAAAATGACAAATGCCACAAGTCTGCACAGTGGAAAAAAAGTATAAAAAACTGCATTACTGAAAATTAGCTCTAGCTTTTTTAATTTGCTGTGTCTAGAGTGCATCTAAATATTTCTAAACTAACAAATTTCTTAATGTTTACAAATATTTTTTCTAATGAGCAATGAAATAACAAGTAATAAGAAATTATGTTCAAGGTGATTCAGATGTTCCTGCTTATGGTGTTAATATACGTTGGCCTTGCTGCTTTCTGGAAATGTATTTCATTTCCTATCTTTTATTTGTGTGTTTTAAAGCTATGCAAGAGGAGGCACTGAAACTTGTTTTACTGGCACTGGAAGATGGCTCTGCACTCTCTAGAAAAGTTCTGGTACTTTTTGTTGTACAAAGGCTAGAACCAAGATTTCCTCAGGCCTCTAAAACGAGCATTGGTCATGTTGTGCAGCTACTGTATAGAGCATCATGCTTTAAGGTAAAATACCGGTATTTGAAGTTTGCTATAGTGAACTCATACAACTCCAGAGAACCTTTCCTAGCATTAGTATCTTTCATGTGCATAATGTTACATAAATTCAGTTTCTCCAGATTTAAATAACATAGACTGTCAGATTTTACGTAGAGCTGTCGTGAAGTAGTTATTTGATATTTAAAATTCCCTGCGAAAGGAACAAATGGTCACATGGAATTAGCCAGAAGAGATTCTGAAATTGCTGCCCATCATCTGGAAATTCCCTCTTGTGAAAGAGGTGTGGAACCTGACTCTGTATGCACTCCTAGCCCACTTCAGGAGGAGAAGTGTTTTAATAAAATCACTTTTGGCTTTACTCAGATTCATAAGAGTGGGCTATGGCCAGATGTGCCACACTAACCTGGGTGCCCTCAAAGATTAGAGTCCAGTCCCAGAATTCTAAAGAAATCTTTTGGAATGCTGTAGTCCTGGGAGATTCCCTACCCCCCAGCACCTGGCACGAGAGAGGGGCTCTGTACACAGAAAGTGCTATCAGCCTGAGCTCCAGCATTGTGTTCCAACACATTTGTCACACTCTCTCCTTTTTAGTTTGTCTGTGTCAGCTGCTTTGCACTGAAGAGCCCCTTTCGTTTTGATACATATGGATGGGTTATTTAAACTGCACATTCCTACTCTTTGTATCTGGAGAAGAGTGAATAGAAGATCAAAATATAGAAGAGCAAATCTGATCACTTTCCTAGTTGAAGTAGTGCAATTGATGTAGTTTTGCACCTGTGATGCTGTAAAAATTTGAAGAGCTGGCTGTTCTGCCTGTGCACAGTTGTTGAATGCATAGAAGAAAATTAAGTATATGCTAAATACACAAAAGCAGTTCTTTTGTGCTGTGTAACTCTTTTTTCCAATAGACTTGGAGATTTTTTTTGTTAAAGGAGGATTTTTTAACTATTACTATTTCTTAGGTCACTAAAAGGGATGAGGATTCTTCTCTGATGCAACTTAAAGAAGAATTTCGGAGTTATGAAGCTTTGCGGAGAGAACATGATGCCCAAATTGTTCACATTGCCATGGAAGCAGGACTTCGGATATCACCAGAACAATGGTCTTCCCTTCTTTATGGTGACTTGGCGCATAAATCACACATGCAATCCATTATTGACAAGGTTCGTCAAAGGGGTGATTTTAGTGTCTTTGTAGGATTAGATTTGATGAGTGTTACTATAAAAATCCAAGAACCTTGGATTAACTTTTCATCTTTAGTCATATAAAATATTAATTAAAACTATAATTAATTTTTTCCCCCACTGTAGTGTATTCTTCATATGAAGACATTTTGCTTTCCAGTGCTTTGAGACTAATACCTTTTTGGTGTCTTATGATGAAGCTTCATAGGGCAGATTCTGAGCTGAGAGATGAAATTTCTCTCCAGTGATACTCTCTATATGCCATCTGAAGACACTACGTGTTGCATTTAGGAACTAGTTTAATGAAAATCTTTCTAAGCTTGGTAGTTCACGGTTGTGAGATGCAGCACACTAACACTTGCTTTGTTTTCAGCTCCAGTCTCCAGAATCTTTTGCAAAGAGTGTACAAGAATTGACAATAGTCTTGCAGCGCACGGGGGATCCTGCAAACTTAAACAGGCTGAGGCCTCATTTAGAGCTGCTGGCAAACATAGATCCAAATCCAGGTATGCAAGTGAAACTTTTAAAACACTTGCTTATGTTTTTTTATATCTAGTGAAGTAACTATTAAGATGATAAACTCCGTTCCTAGTTTCAAAATTCCCATTAATTAATACAGTTTATTATAAACCCTTCTTTGGAGCTCTCAGAGTTCTGTCTTAGTACTTGGTGTTTGAAGTACTAGAAGAGTTCCCTCTTATTTATGCTTCTACTGGAATTACTGGCAGAATGGCAAGCCTACCTTTAATAATTTTAGATGCAGCATCTCCAACATGGGAGCAGCTGGAAAATGCAATGGTTGCTGTGAAGACTGTGGTACATGGGCTGGTGGATTTCATTCAGAATTATAGTAGAAAAGGCCATGAAACTCCACAGGTAATTACATTCAATCATTGTGTTAGATGTCTTAATCTACATTTATTGAAAGAAGCAACTTTGAAAAACTGCTATTGATTTGAAATATTTACAGACTTCTCTGTGTAATAACTGATGATACTGTTACTGCATTCAGGTTTTGAGATCTTAACACTGCTAAATATGTAATGCAGCAGAGCTTGCTGTAGTGAGATCCGTACAACAGCAAAGTAATTAAACTGATTGACAAGAGATATCCCTAATTTTCTGATTAAAGATGCAAAATGTAAAAGCATATCAGGGATGTGGCTGTGTGTTAAGCCTATTCTGTATAAATGTCTAGACTATAAGTGAAATGTCATGTGTTTTTTCTAAAGCCACAACCAAACAGCAAATATAAAACAAGTATGTGCCGAGACCTTCGACAGCAAGGGGGATGTCCACGAGGAACAAACTGTACATTCGCTCATTCTCAGGAAGAGCTTGAAAAGTAAGTGTGGAAGGCAGCTTTCTTTTTTTTTTCCTTTTCAATTTAAATCCAAGCACCCTCCACTGTATTTTGAAAACAACTTTTTCTGTATGTTTATTCATTTGGAAAGATTTGTGAATCTCTTGAAGTTACAACTCTTTACATGAAATTGAAGGTACCACAAAGCAATATCTGTAAACTAATTCTAGGTTTATTTTTTATTTTACCCAATGGGGAGTAAAACTTCCTTTCCCAGGAGAGAGGAATAAAGCAAGTCTTTTAGTTGGTTGGTAATGTACACGTTTGTTGAAGTTGGTTTCACCCATATCCATTTTCTAAGAAATACAGAAGTTAATCTTCTCAGAGGAGAGATGATCTTTGGTTATAAGGAAGATATTGATGTTCTAGTTACAGATCATTGAAAATAAGCATCTGTTTAAAGTCCTGCAATTTTTGGATATAGTGTTCCTCTCAATCCCTTCCTTTTGCTTGTTTTACAAATATGTTAAACTGCACAATAACCAATTTTTGAATTGTCTGTCTTCTGTGTGTTTGTAGGTATCGCTTGAGGAACAAAAAAATCAGTGCAACAGTGAGAACATTCCCCCTTCTAAATAAAGTTGGCGTAAACAGCACCATCTCAACCACAACAGGAAACGTCATTTCTGTCATAGGAAGCCCAGAAGCAGCAGGAAAGATGGTGCCAAGTACTAACGGAATAGCTAATCTAGAAAGTGGTGTCCCCCAGTTGATCCCTCGCTGTGCGGACACCTCCTTGAGAGCTTTGGAGAGCACCAAGAAGGGAGGGAAGACTGGAGCCAGTGGCCAGAATGTTTCTGGATCACCTACAGAATCACTACCTGAAAGGTAGGTAACTTATCATGCAGACAACTAAGCACAACATTTTGCTTTTAGATTATCGTGGAGCGTATGGATGGCGAACAACAGATACTGAATTCTGGTCCTGGCTTGCAGTGATTGCTGGTGCTCGCTGGCTGCAGAGTTGTGTAAGATCTGGTACTGCAGTGCAGATATTGTTATACAAAGTCTGTGGATTCAAGTTGTCAGAGCCAGCATCAATTGTTTTAGCTGTTAAATGCTCAGTGCAATATAGATAAAATAGTAAATCTCTCCCTTTGTTCTGTTGTCATCAGCCTGGCTGATCTTTGTTACTATTGGGTTATTTCATAAAACAAAAAACGTGCACTCAAAATTTGATGTTTCCTGAAAACAAGACATGTGCACATAGTGTCTAGTCCCTTAATAATCCCAGAAACCTTCTGTATAGAGGTTTTCTCTTAAAACCTTTTAGATTCTTCTCCTATCTGGGGAAGTGAAGGCACTGGAGAGACAGTGAGTCTCTGAACAACTTTCCAAAGCCTTTGGCTTTACCAAAATGCACTTAGAAGTGCAATGTAAGCTTCTGAGTACACCCCAAAATGTTTATATTAGCTTTTGAGTTGTCTTAGCTGAAAGTCTGAGATAGAATAATCGTTACCAGTTTGGGTGATGAAAACTAAAATTCCAGAGGAAATTGCATGGCCCAGATCTTGACACTACATGTGAGTGTGTGCGTAGAGGTATCTGAAATAAGTAAAGATCTGCTTAATAACTTCTCGGTAATCCTTTTCAGTAAAATTGGTTCTCCACCCAAGACTCCTGTAAGCCAGGCAGCAGCTACCTCAGCTGGTCCTCCTAATATTGGAACAGAAGTTAATTCTGTACCTCCGAAATCCAGCCCATTTGTTCCCAGAGTACCTGTCTACCCTCCACATTCTGATAATGTTCAATATTTCCAAGATCCCAGGACTCAGCTGTCATATGAAGTTCCGCAGTACCCCCAGACAGGTGAGTGAGACAAGCACTGAATCAAAACTAACTCTCAGCTTTTCTCTAGATAAACCTGAATGCTGAGAAATAACTTCTATCTTTGTTTTGTGGATTTTCTTAAAATACCAGCTGAATTTTCACTAATTGCAATACTCTTCTGGTCTGTTGCCGAGTATGGGAGGGACCTGTAGTTTGCTCCCAGCGCTGGCAGTTCTTGTCTTTGTGTGCTCTGTGTTATGCAACTTGTACCTCAGCATCCAGAAGAACCTGAACCTCAAAGTGTTTCATCTACTTTTTTGTTTGTTAGCAATGAATTGCATTTATTTAGGCTTCTGCACCTGCACCCTGTCCGTGAGGGTGTCTGTAGACAGCATTCAGACGGAGGCATAGCATGCTTCTTTTATGAGACTTACACATCATTGTACTTGCTGAAATGTTTCTGAAAGCTTTCAGTCATTTTTGGGTTGTGATATGCATGTTTATATTCAAGCAAACGATTAGGTGTTCTAGCATCAGGCCATTCACAGGCTCTCAATAAGAAAGGTAGACGTGTTTAGATGATCCTGTCCAAAGAAAAAAGAATAAGCCAAGTGTGCAATGGTTATTTATGGGCCTTCAGAATTACTTTTTTTTTTTTTTTTTTTAGCCGTATTGCTTTTTATTTTAGAAAGAACAATTTCAACTTCCTAAATAGAGAAGTGCTTAATATGCAGTCTTTCCAGTTACATAGTTAAACTGTAGCACCTAGGAGCAATGGCAGAGAAACTCCTTTTTCCCAGTAGGGTCAAAGTGCTAAAGGGTCAGCACTATATCGGCTAATACAGTTGTCATACATGAATCAATATTCCACAGAAAAATGCTAGAGTCAGTAAGAGGTTTGTAGAGTGTGACTCTTCATTCTCTTAAAGTAGTTGTGAACGCTGTTTGCAGTTTTAGAAGGTGTACATTTCTGGGTCATTTGTAGTTACATTAAATATGCCTTTTTCCAATTTTTAAGGATATTATCCACCACCTCCAACTGTACCAGCTGGTGTGGCTCCCTGTGTTCCTCGCTTTGTGAGGTCCAATAACGTTCCAGAATCCTCCCTCCCACCTGCTTCCGTGCCATATGCCGATCATTACAGTACATTTCCCCCTCGAGATCGACTGAATTCTCCTTACCAACCTCCTCCTCCGCAGCCGTATGGACCGGTTCCTCCTGTCCCTTCTGGAATGTATGCTCCAGTTTATGACAGCAGGCGCATCTGGCGCCCACAGATGTACCCACGAGATGATATTATTAGGAGCAATTCTTTACCTCCCATGGACGTGATGCACTCATCTGTCTATCAGACATCATTACGTGAGAGATACAACTCTTTGGATGGGTATTACTCTGTGGCTTGTCAACCTCCAAACGAACAGAGGACGGTGCCTTTACCAAGGGTAAGTGAGAGCTGGAAAGGGGGGACATAGTCTGGATTCTGAAGGTCATTACTGAAAAGCTGGTAAATAATTAGCATAGACCTCTTTTGTTTATTTGAGGTTACAGTGATCATGTGACTTGGACAAAGTTCTTGTTTGTAACCCTAATAAAATGGGTTTGTGAAATAGGCCTCTAATGTGGATTAGGACCAGAACCTTCTGCCTCCTTGATTGCCATTAATGTTGCTTGAATTTATAATGTCTTTAGGATTGAAGTTCTCCCCCAGATCCTTGTTCAGTTCATCTAGGGATATCAGTGGCAGGTTACAGACCCAAGGGAATTTGGTGTCCCCTGCCCGTATTTACCTTCTGGTTAGAGTATGACAGGATAACACAGTCCTTTATTTCTTATTGCTAGGAGCCTTGTGGTCACTTGAAGACTGGTTACGATGAGCAGTTAAGACGGAAGCCAGAGCAGTGGGCGCAGTACCACACACAGAAAGCTCCTCTGGTACCGTCAACCCTTCCTATGGCAACACCATCTCCAACACCACCTTCTCCTCTCTTCAGTGTAGATTTCAGCACAGAGGTGGGAAGCCAAAGAACTTCTTTATTGTCCCTTCTTGTTTCTGTAAGGTGCAATTTAATATTTCTAGTAAAGATTTTCTACCTGCCATCTGTTGTTTGTAAAATTAATCTTCTAGTAAAAGGAGAGTAATATCTAATAATGCATTCAGTTTGAATTGAAGGTGATGCTGAACATGATTGCTGAAAAAAGATCAAAAAGTGAAGTGATTCAGTTTACTTTCCCTAATAGAAATGTAATTTTATTGAACTAATGAACCTTCAGGTTTTTTTGTATAGGGAGCAACAGTTGTTTTCCATTAAGGACCTTCCTTTTTGTACTTGAGATGGCGTTATGACATGATGAGTAGACTGAATCAAGCTGCAAATGCCTGTCACATCCCAGAGAATACATATCCCTTAGAAGTGGCAAAGGCATTGCTAGGACATTGTGTACATTCAAGTTCTGTAAATAAGGATAGAAACTCAACAAATAGGAATAATGTGCTTTTGAGGAAAAAAAAAATGTGTTGTTTATTTTCTATATGTGTAAATTAAATGCACTCAAGAAACTAGTTTGAGAACCTGCACCCAAGAAACTAGTTTGAGAACCACCATGCCCAAGCACTCAATGCTGTGGTTTGGCAGTTCCATTGATGATATATTTAGAGTCTAACACCTCAGATTCAGAAATGGTCTCATAAAGGCAGGTGTACCTGAAG
The DNA here is from genome assembly GCA_033459285.1 of Clamator glandarius. Classification (NCBI taxonomy): domain Eukaryota; kingdom Metazoa; phylum Chordata; class Aves; order Cuculiformes; family Cuculidae; genus Clamator; species Clamator glandarius. The sequence continues at coordinate 1,095,085 of JAUNZM010000434.1, read as the reverse complement.
TCCCTTATGGGAGTATTCAAGGTTGATCAGGATTTAGTCCTTTTCATCCAAGATGTAGGGTTCCAAGCTGTATGCTGCTGGCTTATACATAAAAGGAAAATGAATGGCTTCTCTTAGTTTAATTACTACAATTATTGTCCTGAAGAAACATGCCACTGGCATAGTGACCCTTAGTTCAGTCTCTCACCTTAGCAGGCCAGGCAGTTTGTTTCAGTGGCAAAGCTTGCCCTTTTGTGTGACAGCATCACCTGAGCTGGTTTAAAACTGAATTGAGCGGGTTATGTTGTCCCTTGTAATTGTGAATACAGCTACAACTCCTTGATTGAATTCTGAGATAATTTAGTTAAGTAGCAGTAAACGTCTTGTTTTATTTTAATATGAATGCCCTGGTTTTATTATTCACTGCGTATTTTATTCCCTTTTCTGTAGTTCTCAGAGAGTGTCAACGATCTGAGTGGAACTAAATTTGAGGAAGACCATCTCTCTCACTACTCACCGTGGTCTTGTGGCACTATCGGTTCTTGTATAAATGCTATCGACTCCGAGCCCAAGGATGTGATTGCCAATTCAAATGCTGTATTGATGGTAGGTGGTTTCTGCATGTTATCTCATTAGTGTAATGATACTTACACATCCGACTGCCTGCTGTTTAGTTAAACAAGCCTTTTTTTCAAGTTTACAGCTTCTATTCTTAGTATTTTAAGATAATTCTGCCCATCTGAAGTACTTCAGAAATCTTTTCCCAGTTTCAGAAATGCATGGTGTACTTAGTTCGGTGACAAATTGTAGTGGCATGAATAAATTCTCAGGTATCTGAAACAACTCTTTTATTTAAAGAACTCTGAATCAAACTTGTAGCCAAAGTATTTTGAATAGATGGTCTGTAAACTGATAAGAACTCTCTAATTTTAAATGTGTTCTTTGATTATTAGAGTGGGATACAAATTTTTGACTTCTCAATTATGTTTGTCTATATTCAGAGTTCTTTGTATAAATGTATATGTGTACACCTAAATCTGTACAATTCTGAGGCGTCTAAAATAATCTCAATATGTTGCAGTGGAAGCCACAGTGATTAAAGTTATTGGCCAGCTGCAGAATCTGAATAACCTCAAATTGAGTCCATGCCTTCTGTCTCCTAAATATGTAGGATTTGGACAGTGGAGATGTTAAAAGGAGAGTGCATTTATTTGAAACGCAGCGAAGGGCAAAGGAAGAAGATCCTATAATTCCATTTAGTGATGGTCCGATCATCTCCAAGTGGGGTGCAATCTCCAGGTCATCCCGCACGGGTTATCACACGACAGATCCTATTCAGGCCACTGCTTCCCAAGGAAGTGCTACTAAGCCCATCAGCGTATCAGGTACAGGTTGTGTCTGACTGTATAGCATACCTCATGAGCTTTTCATCCTGCTCATGCTTACTATGGCAATGACTATGCAAAGAGCTAAAATACCTGTATATTACGCTTTAAGAACAGAGCAGGTAATGAACGGTGTCTTAATTTGTTACAGATTATGTCCCTTATGTCAATGCTGTTGACTCAAGATGGAGTGCCTATGGCTCAGATTCTACTTCATCAGCACGTTATGTGGAACGGTATGGCCTTTTTTTCTGTGTTCGGTTAAAAGTATTTTCTATGTCTTGATATTCTTGAAAATCCTGAGTTGTGAGGGGGAAAAAAATCTGGAACTATTAATAGATGTTCTTAAAGTAAAATATCTTTTTCTTACCCAGTGTAAGGCCTTGGAAAAAGTAGGTTATTAAAACTTGTCTAGTCTTTAATTCCTAATGCAGCTAACGCTACTTAATTACTAGCAACGTATCCCTTCAGCGACCTAATCAAAAACTTGGGGTCAGGTACTGTCAAGCCATCATCTTAAAATCTGCAATCTTGAGTAGTTCCTCTCAGGTTTTCCTGCCACATCTTAACCATATGTAAAATCAGGATGTTTGCTTTGTATAATGCCTTGAGGTGTTGAGCCCCAGTGAAGATGAAGAGCGTGTTGTCTTAGTCACAGGGTTTCTATCCAAAAATCTGACCTTGACAGACTCATTAAGTCTATCAGTACTGTAATATGGATTGTGAGTCACTATTACATGAATGGCAGGACCTTTATCTTTAGCGAACTTGGTTTTAATTCCCAATTTTGCCTTCTTTCTCTTAAAGGGACAGGTTCATCGTTACAGATTTGTCTGGTCACAGGAAGCATTCCAGCACTGGAGATCTATTGACTATTGAATTACAGCAGGTAAGATGGGATATTATACCCTGTGGGTTTTATAATTTAGAAGAAGTGGTTTAGTGAAGTGATTTAAAATAAATTTTCTTAGTGTCGCCTACAGAAAACAGTAGAATTCATAAAATTATCAGTAAAAGTTAACGAGGTGCTAGCACCACAATGCTTAGAATGAGCACTGCTAATATGAGCTAATATGTTCCATTGACATCGGTAAGGTCAGTTTTAGGAGTGTCAGCAAATGCGGAACATAATAAATGCTGTGCATCAAAGGAATACGCAAATATCCATCTAGCAAGAGAACTATTCTTTCTGTAAGCTGGTTTATTTTGCCTTTTGACAGTACATGGTTTAAGTGTAGTTGTTGGTAACCAATGTATTTCTTTCTGTAGGCCAAAAGTAACTCATTATTACTTCAGAGAGAGGCGAATGCACTAGCCATGCAACAGAAGTGGAATTCCCTAGATGAAGGCAGTCGTCTTACCTTAAATCTTTTAAGCAAGGAAATTGATTTGAGGAATGGTGAGGTAAAGAAAGGGGTGATTGGGATGAAACGTATCTTTGAGGTGTTTTATATAGATATAAGTGCCTACATTTTAACCAAGAGTTAAAACTCTTAGTTTTTGTTTCCAAATGTTTATAACACGTTCTGCACAAGTTAAGTCACTGTTGTTGCACCTAGTTATTTCCCTGGGGTCGAGTAGGTGTGCATGCGATGCTGCTGCCCCAGTCACCCCATTAAAAAATGGAGGAATGTGATGATCCATTTTGTGCAGTCATTTCTCTCCCTTCTTCTTGTACATGTTATCAATCTAAACGTTCTGCCAATGGACCCTAGAGAAATTTTTACTTCAGTATTCTTTTTACCTCCGTTTCAGTACTTAAATGTGATTACATTTAGCTTTGTATCCAGTGTTGTCTGCCCAAAACTCTGTGTCTAACTAGCTCTTTTGTATTGTAGAATTATCGTCCCAGAAACGCATCTTCTGTTTTTACTTTAACACTTGCATGTTGTGTGAAGCAGGTGAAAAGCCAACTTGATATTTACAGAACATGTTAATTCTTTTTTTAGACTGATTATACTGAGGACTGTGCAGACACAAAGCCAGATCGAGACATTGAATTGGAGCTGTCAGCCCTTGATACAGATGAACCTGATGGGCAAGGTGAACAAATAGAAGTAAGTACAAAAACTTGTGTCTCTAAAGAGCTCACTGGGTCCTTCTGTTAGGGATTGAAAAACTTCTGAAATGTCTGTGAAGTAGTAATGATGTTGCTAGCAAGGCCTTTTGGTTTTAGTCTTTGTAAGGATATCAAACATTGGCCTTATTTTAACACTAGAGGTCTCATACTTCTTGTGGAGACACCTGGAGGTTAATAGTACCTAAGTTTAAAAGAGCTCACCATGTTCTTTGTCATAGCTTTCAGCTTTTTGCTCTTTTTTTTGATAGCATTAGTAATGATGAGGAGTCGTTCCTTCCTGCTTCCTTCATATCCCACCTGATAAACTATGTTCTAGCAACTGATGTTTACAGTGCTGTTGTCATTCATTGCCATCTTTGAATAACTGTTTTTCCTTTATCCTATAGTGAAATGTGGTAGACATTTCAGTAGTATGAAATAAAACAAGGAATCTTGTGACGCGACTCCCATTTCTGTCAGCTTTATGTAGTGGAACATAATAGGAAAATGAAGGCTGGTAGTGACAGTATTGATGGATGTTTCTCCTTCTCTCTGTAGGAGATTTTGGATATACAGCTAGGTATTAGTGCTCAAGATGATCAGCTGCTCAATGGAACAACTGTAGAGAATGGGCATCCACTAAAGCAGCACCCGAAAGAATCTATGGAACAGAAGAGACAAAGTTTAGGTGAAGACCTTGTGATTCTGTGAGTGTTAGACGAAACAGCAGTGTCTGCCAGTGTTAGACAAAGAGCAGCGTCAGAATAGCTGGAGCGTGGTTAAGGATGCACTGCGCACCTACTCAGACCTGGATCAGACATCTGCATTGTGTGTACATGGTGAAGTGAGAAGAACTTGTTAAGAAATAGAATTAGGTCACAAATATGAAAGTCACAGGATGGTACCATTGTTCATGTGCATTGTTGTAATCGCGTATACTGAAACCTGTCACAGCTGTTAAATACCTTTCACATTCAATAAGCAAAAAATGCAAAAGTATTTTTATAGTGAACAGAAATTAAGAACTTCAGAAGGTTTAAGTCATAATTGTTTGCACAAATCTCCATAGAGAGGTAGTTTTAAAAATACACTATTTTAGGTTGTCCTGTAGCCTTTAATGTGTAATGCAGCCTTTGAAAATGAGGCGGACTGCATTTAACATCTCGAGCGTACCGTTCCGTAGTTAAGATGTTTAGCCTGTTGCTAAAAATGAGTTTATGTCAGTATTTATTTAATGCACACAATTCAGTTCCGGATACTTGTGCATGTACTTGTTTAATATTTGTGTAACTTATTTTTCTCCTCAGGGAGGAGCAGAAAACAATCCTGCCCGTAACTTCTTGCTTCAGTCAGCCGATCACAACATCTGTTAGCAATGCAAGCTGCCTGCCCATCAGCACATCAGTCAGTGTTGGCAGCCTCATATTGAAAACAGCTCACATTATGTCTGAGGATAAAAATGACTTTTTAAAGCCTGTTGCAAATGGCAGGATGGTTAACAGCTGAAAGGCATTCATCTTTCCAGCTTGTGACCACACCATGGAAGCATTTACACTAGCTTTTTATATATATAATATATATTATATAATGTATATTTTTTTTAAAAAAAAATATTGGGGTCATGCATTTCCTGTGGACTCTTTGATACTTCAAGCCCCTCTCGCATTAGCATTCTGAAGAAAAAAAAAGAACTTACTTTATTAGGGTAAGGCGTTCACTTTCCACAAACAAATGGAATTTGGACATTGTTTTACTTAAGCTTAAAGCAGCTTTTTATGAGTTTGTAGCAATCCGGTGCGGTATCTGAGCCATTCTTGTTTGAAATGGCTTCTGTAGAAAACTAACAACTCAGTTATTTAAACTAGCAGGATCCTACGATGATACATCTAGTGAAAGGAAGACTAACTTATTTGTCTCTATTTTGTTTCATGAGAGAAGAACTTGTGTCTTGTTGCAGCTGCTTTTTCTTTAGTTATGAACTTTGCATGTAGTATTGTTTCTTGTTTGAAGAATGAGAGGTGGAGATTTGGACTTGAGACTTACAGGGTTAACACTCCATTAGCTTTTTGCACTGCTACGTTATTTGCAGGTCTGTGGTGCAGTGCTCTGCTGAAGCTTTTTGTTTCCATTCCTCCCCGATTTCTGCTTTAGTACTGTAGATACACATACACAGGCTACTTGTCCAAGTAAAGTTATCAGAAGTAAACCAAGTGCCTAAGTCCTCCAGCTAATGTACTAGGTATTGATTTCCCTAAGTTATACATGAAACAAATTTTCGCCATTTTTTGAGAGGTTATGCACTAATGTAACGGCAATTTTGGTTTTCCTTTTTTTTTAATTAATAGTTCTCAACTTGGAGATTTTAGAATCCAGATGACTTGGCAAAAAGTATCAGGTGCTCTTGGCTTTCCTTTGAAAACCCTGTATGTAGTGTTTGCACTGACTAACAAGATGATATTGTTGTTTTTTGTACTGTTTTGTTTTTAATTTAAACTAAATATTGGGAATTTAAGGCAGTTGTATTACCTTTGTTAAATGTTATTAATCATAATTTTGTATTCAGGTTTAATTTTTGCTTGTTCAGTGGCAACTTGTTTTCCAAGACCTTGAATATATAATAATATAGCATTATCTGACCTTCAGTGTACTGAAAAGTGTATGAATTCATGCCCTGTTAAGATGTGACTGAGGATCATGTTAGACATGTCAACTGAAAATCTGTTCTCATACGTACACAGAACTAGAGCCCTGGGCATATTTTTTTTGCAAAGCTTAAAGATCCACCTTTTTTTTTAAGAAAGCAGGACTCACCCTCCTGATGATTACTGTCTTCTTGTTTGTCCTCTTAACTTTTCTTTGTGACAAGTTTTACATTTTTTTTATGTTTTTATTAACTTCTGTGAAGTTGTTTACTCTGAAAATTGTACTGGAATATTTTAAGCCAAGCTGATCTTTCACCAGGTGTACTGCATGTAAGGGCTTTTCCTGCTAGCAAAATGCTTAAAGAGGATCATGTTACTGGTCGTCTGAGTTGTTATTTTACAAAATCACAGCTATGTGGTCGGGTAAGATTTTGATAACTGTTTTGTGCACGCTTCTGGGGGGTGGGGGTTGGCATTTCCCTGAGGGTTACTGATTAGACTAAGTGAATATTGGTGTTTGATATCTCTCCTAATGAACATGTCCATGAAATAATTATGTTGTAAATAAACCTGGAAATCCAAGGGTTAGTTTTGATATTCTGGTGTCAGTATGGAAGATCTTACACATCTATTTAATACTCAAATGTAAAGGAATGTATGTAGAAAAACAGTCGAGTAGCCTTCTCTTAGTTTCCTCTGGCTGTTGCTGTACCTTCCTCTCGCCAGTGCCACCTTGCAGCTAGGATTAGACTGAGGCTTTGTTCCACTTGCAACTCGCAGTAAATGGATACAAGAACCAGACCACCTTTGTCACCTTAACTTATTTCCTGTCGGTGTTAACTTTAACTTAGAATGTTAGACATAAATATGATTGTTGTATATTTTATACCAAGACCATTCTGTAAATATGAATTTATATTACTTTTGAAACGCTTCTGAGATACTATTATTTGCTGTACAATGTAATTCCAAAACAGATATGCAAACAAGTATGTCTCTTTCATGGATATTTAAACAGTGAGATCTTCCATGTTGAAGGTGATGTAATTTTTTTAAAAGATTTTTAAATTTTAAATTGCTATTTTGTTACAAAAATAGAGAAAATATAAAGGTTTGAGAAGTCCTTATTTGCCCTCAGGGAAAGAGCCCTCTGTGCACCAGAACTCCACAGAACATCTTCAGCATGATCTGAGGGTGAATATATACTACATAAATTGATTGTGTATTTACCTTAACTTTTTAATTTTAAAATTGCAGTTTTAAGAACTTGGTTGTGCTCTGCTGGAGGGGGTTTGGGATAAAGCTGCTTACACACATTTGCCTGTTTGTCCAGTGAAATTACATAAGCCAAACATATTCCTGCCAACCATACTGGCGTATTTAGGAACCGATGTAGTATCGATACACTTGTCTGCAGCAGGAGATCCCATGATGTAGCAGCTCTTGGTTCTTAACTGAGGCTAGCGGGTTTTTTTTAGTTGAATTTTTCATCTATAGAATGACAGGCAAAAGAACTATTGGGGGTTTTAACAGCATTTCTTTATGGTTTTAACACTGACTGTGGCTTTTGCCATGAAGCTGTGCCCTCCAGTGCCCTGACAAGGAGAAGCTACAGGTGGGAACCTAGTTCTGGCTTTCTTCTTGGGTCAAGTTTCAGCCCTTGACTTGTACAAGTGAGTATGTATTCATATGTCTAGTTGCAAATCAGGTGCCTTTGGGCTATGGAAGGGCTTATTTTCTGACACTGAGGTAGCGTGACTAATCTGTGTGTGTTGATAGCAGTGATTCCCATTTAGGTTTTGGCCTAACTTAGCAGTGCTGTCAGAAAAAAAGGCCCACAGCAGACTAGGGAGAGAGATTGGCTCTTTTGCTTTGCTTTGGCAAGCATTTTGGGTTGGTTTGGGTTGGTTTTTGTTTTGTTTTGGTTTCCCCCCCTTCCCCCCCCCCCGCTAGGGGTACAGCAGGGATTTCACATGCAAGAGATACAGGAATTATTAGTATCTTAAGTTAATTTTGTTGCCTCACTACCTGGATTCATTCCTCGGTTGCCTCGTTTCTCATGTAGGTCTGAATAGAGACGAGTGCTTGTGCTGGGGGAGTGCTGTGCGAGAAAGGAATTGTCCATACAGTCGTGCATACACCTGTAGCAAGGCAAGTGCCGGCGACCGATGTTTTGTCCCTGTAAGCAGGTGACAAGAAATGAATCTTCGTGTTTATGCAGATTTTGCATTGTAGAATGTATACTAGACCCTTCAAAGGAGAGGTTAGACTCTTGGCAAAGCAAACTGCTGCTGGTTCTTGGTAGTCTAGTACAGGGACACTGAAGTTTGGCGTTTGATTTAGGGGAAAAAAAAAAGTTGTATGCAGCTGATTATGTTAAATAAGCTCTTAATTGCTCTTTGTAGAAGTCTAATTTGGAAGGTTTTAGTGCTTTGATAACAAGTGAAATTTTAATTTGTCCTGTACTCAAGAGCTCAGTGCTGTTCTTGTATAATAGTGTGCTTGGCTGGGTGGTGAAGTACAGAGTAATGCACAGTGGTCAGTAACAGCTGAGGAAAAGATGCTTCTGATAACTTGATCTGAAATCAGAATAGTTCCAAACATTGGTTTTGTTTGCTTTTTTAAAGCACAAGTTGTACCTGTTGCTGTACATAAACACTGTATGCCAGCAGCTGCTTGATCATATTTGTGAACAGACTATTCATTATTATTAGACTGTTATTACAGGAAGATGTTGAATTTGAGAGTGTAACAAACTGAGAAACGATCTAATTATCTATGGGATGTAAAAGTCCATACTTTATGTTGTAGTTTAATCCCTCTGTCCCTCATTGAGGGACCTCTTTTGCAAGCAGAACACAATAAATGTGCTGGTTTTAAATGACCCAGTTTTCCACTACAAAGGAAAAGCTGACTTTGGCAGTAGTCATCACCCTGTGTCTCTCTTTGCTGGCAAGGGAACACAACAAGGTAAAAAAACCCTTTTGATTATTCTTATTTATCTCATCACTAAAGTGACCAATGCCCGAACATAAAACTACACCTGTATTTGAAAAGGATGCTTGTGGGAGCTTTTAATCACTCAAGATTTTGCTGTAAAAGCTGAACTAAAACCGAGCCTGGCTGCATTTATTACTGCCAAAAGCCAAGGTCATTTGCACATAGCCCATCGATTTATCCAGAGTAGATCTCCGTGAATCCAAGGCATGGGAATGCATGCGTTTTCGTAGCTGGGCAAACAAGTACATTATACGGTAGTTGTGATACAACACACGTGGCTTTGATTTGTACTGCACATCCCCACTGTACAGCCACTCAGAAGTATCGTGGTTAGCTTGCAGCATCTGCTGTCGCATTTATACTGTTTACTGCGTATTCTTTTCCCTGGAAGTTTTAAAGAGAACTTTTTTTTTCTTGTTGCATTGATGACATTTTTAATAAATTTGCTTAGCTGGAAAGTTTGGGAAAAGAGGCCTGTTTGTCAATTGTACAACCGATTGTGAAGCTCTAGTGTGAATATTTTTACGTCTGTATTAGACATTTTCTTTGCAAATCTATTGTTCGATTGAAATGTAAATGAAATAAAAGATGGTGTACACCCATCATGTATAAAGCAGGCACCATCGCTACGATGGATTTAATGCTCATTTTTATGGCGCATTCTCAGCTTCTATTTAAAACTATAATTTAAAAAAAAAAAATCTGTAAAATGAAATGGGGATTATATGGGGGAGGAGATTCTATTCCGTTGCTTTGGGGTTGGAGTTGTTCCGTGGTGTTAGGGTAGGGCCCGGCGGTGCCGTGTGTTGGCTGGCTTTGGCTGGGCGCGGGTAGAGCAGCCTGGTGTTCCGTGTGTGAGAGACGTGATGGAAGAAGTTTGCAGTATTGACATGTATTGCATGCACCAATAAAATTATTTGTCCACCTTAATCAACTGCCTCTGTGCCTTCAGCCTCTCGGTCCCTCTCCCCCTCCCTCGGGCTGGTTCTCACTCTGGACCTCTCCCTTCTGCCCCCTCCCCGCCTTGGGTCCCCTTCCCCACGCGGTGTCCCCCTTGCTCCCCGACACCCTCCCCTTGGTCCCTGTGTCCCCCTGCGTCCTGTCCCCCACCCCGGGGTCCTTCTCATGCCTTTCTCTGACTCCCTTTCTCCCCATTCATTGTCTTCTTTCCCCCCCCATTCCCATCTTTCTTCTTTCCCCCCGCATTCTCATCTTTCTTCTTTCCCCCCCCATTCCCATCTTTCTTCTTTCCCCCCCATTCCCATCTTTCTGCTTTCCCCCCCATTCCCATCTTTCTTCTTTCCCCCTCCCTTCCCATCTTTCTGCTTTCCCCCCCCATTCCCATCTTTCTTCTTTCCCCCCCATTCCCATCTTTCTTCTTCCCCCCTCCCTTCCCATCTTTCTTCTTCCCCCCACCTTTTCCCTTATTTCTTCATTTCCACCCCCCATTCCCATCTTTCTTCTTCCCCCACCATTTCCCATCTTTCTTCACCCCCCCACTTTCCCATCTTCTTTCCCCCTTCCCTCTCCCAGCTTTTGTCTCTTACCCCCCCCATCTCCCCCCACTTTCCCTCCTCTCGCTCCGCCTCCTTCCCGTCGTGCCCCGCGCAGCCCCACCCGGAAGCGGCGCGGAGCGGGTGAGCGGGGCCGGGGCGCGGGGCGGGTCTGGGCCGGGGCTGATTCCAGGGCCGGTGCCTCGGGGAATGTCCCTCTGATAGCGGGTTTCCCTTCAAACAGTGTTTTTTCCAGAGGCCGCTCATTCTCCGCGTTCGGTCTGATGCGTGCTGAACGGATATTTCCCTCTAAGCTCCTCCGTTTGCAGTTTTCCTGTCTCAAGTGCAAGGCCGGACAGAGCGGGAACCAGCTCCAAATTAACAGGAGATTTAGCCGTTATGAAGTTCATAATAACATTGAAATCAGTCCTTGGACAGGAACAGAATATGCGTAAGATTTATGGGAAGTTTTATACATATGCAACCACAAGGGAAATGTGTTCTTTCCCAGCTCTTGCCTGGCTCCACAGCTGATGGAGATCGCTGCTCGTACTGCCTGGGCCTCATAAAGCATGGTTGCCTCCTAATACTCCAAAACGAGAGAGCTTGTTTGCTGTTTTCTTTGATTTCCTCCCCACCTGCGAGAGCCCATGCTGTGGCTCTCTGCGTGGGGAGTGGGTGACCTGGAAAGGTCTTTTCTGACCTAAACTGTTCTGTGATTTTATGACTCCATGATTCTTTGCCCCTCTCCTGGGAAAGAACAGTAATTCCTAAGCATTTTACAGCTCTGTCAGGATGAGATCTGATCCACAGCTATTTTAGAGCGCTGCCATGGAAGGAGTCAGTGGAGTGAGCCCCAAACTCTGGGGGTGCTGGGTGGTTCTTTGGCCCTTCATCGCTTGGAAATATCAGTGCTCTCAGCTCTCCTCTGTGAGACTTTATGGAGTCTGTAAATGCTGACACCAGCGGTAGCTTTGGGGGGTGCATTCTGCTGTTGTTCGTTTCTGTTTAGCAGAAGATGATGTGGATAAAGAAGACGTTTAACTTGGGAAACATCAGCATTTTGAGGGTAGTTACAATCCCTTTATTTGTGCACCAGCATCTGGCTCTCAGTGTTGTCTGCACAGACAGGATGCTGCTGACTTCTGTGAAGATGTGGTCCCTGGACAGGTGAAAATATGACAGGCAGGGAGATGTCTCTTTTTGATAAGTTATTTCCGAGCCTGGACACAGTGGTCATGAAATAGTGCTGCTTACACTAAGGATTTGTACGTTCTGTCTCAAAGTATGTTTTCTGTGTTTGTGAGTAACCTTTTTTATTAAATATTGGATGTGGATACATTTTCTTTAAGCTTTTTTCCTTGCATATGTTGTGTTATCTAAATATGCCAACTTCCTGCAAAAGTTTTTGTGAGGTTGCCTTTGACAGTTTGAATTAATAGAGCCTGAAATGTCTTCCTTCAGGTTTTAGGCGCTCGTTTCTGGAAGGCTGGAAAGGAATAAAGGTCAGAACATTTTAATTTGGTTAATTACATTCATCATTCTTCAGCTCAAATAGATCATTGTTAAAATAATGTAAATAATGCTGGAAATTCAAATTTCAATAACAGGGAAATCAGCCTCATGGAGCTGAGTGAAGCTGATAAGACTCCCAAGCCACAGTTAAAAAATTCATTCTCCAAGAACGAGAACAGTCATAAAGTTTTTCTGCAGTAGTGAGCCTCGAAGCAGTTCTATTTATCAAGGTTTTTAACTTAAGTGAGTTTCAAATTCTGGCTGAGAATTAGCTGCTGTGCCTGTCTGCACTGTAGGCTGGTTGGTGATGGACTGTAAAATGCATTATGTGGCTTAAAAATTGCTCTGAGGCAGCAAGGCACCATCATTGTGCATTTAACGTGCTATTTCTGCTGCAAATCTGGATGAGAGATGGACCCTGTATTTATTTTTCAGAACATCATGACTACTTTGGATGATAAACTGCTTGGTGAGAAGCTCCAGTATTATTACAGCAGTAGTGAGGGCGAGGATGAAGACAGCGAGAAAGAAGATAAAGAAGGGGAGAGCAGCGTTCCCGAAAATGTTGGGGAGGTAGAGCTCAGCAGCGATGGCAGTGCAGTCAACACAGGTATCGTCATGGCAAACTAATTGTTTTGTCAGTATTTTTTTTATTGGAAGATTCGTGTGTTCTTTTAAAATGCATTTTTTTAAAATGAAAGTCCTGGTTTGATGTGTACTTGAGCAATTGATTGATCATTTCCTGGCTATAGTCTATTTTTAATAGCCGGTTCTTTATTTTAATGTTTGACTTGTCCTCTGAGAGGCCTTGGCATTATATCTAAAGCCGTTTGGCTTTGCAGAGCTGAATTGTGCAATTCGGTTGATAACACGTTTCTATTCTGTAAGCTGCACAGTTGTTAACTACTGGCAGTCCTAACACGACAGGTGTAGGTGCTGAACGAGTACGTGAGGAAGAGCTAGAAAGCAGCTCAGCTCTCCCAAAGCAGCGTTCTCTGCCGCCGCTGTCAGAGACACAGTACTGCTCTCTGAGCACATTTGGTGTGGTCCCAAGGCTATTTCTTATGCCCTTAGGAAAGGCTGGCCCTCAGTGCTTTATGCTGTCTCTAAGAATGATAAAAAACCCTTCCTGCATGTGTTTTACACCTTTCACCTGAAGGAAAAAAGGAGGGATTATAGTACTAAACTGGTGTGCACAGAGGGGACCTGGGAGGTAACGCTTCCCGCTGGGCCCCTTCAGCACTGTTGGACATCACGGAATGTGGTTGCTGCTCTGCAAGAGCTCTAGCAAACTTCATTATACTTTCCCATCATTGTTGCTCTTACGAAAACCTATGCTAAGAGTGGGGGAATTCTTGAGGGCTGGTGGTTCTGATTCAAGGGCACGGATGTTAATATTTGAAATTTTGGAATGTTGTATGAGATACAAACAGGGCCACTATTTTACTGTGAATGTATAAATTATTGCTTGAATTTGGAATCGGACGTGTCTTTTTATTACCCTTTTAGTCAAATACCTACATATGTAATTTCAGGTCCCAAAGGAGTCATTAATGACTGGCGAAGATATAAACAACTGGAGACTGAACAGCGGCAGGAGCAGCGCAGGGAAATGGAACGGCTCATTAAAAAGTTATCTATGACTTGTCGATCTCATTTGGATGAAGAGGCTGATAAGCAGAAGCAGAAGGAGCTTAAGGAAAAAATGAATGGAAAGGTACCATGGCACGAAGGAATTAAATTAAAATACCACTTAAATGTTTAACATTTTCAGTTTCATCATTTGCTTACAAGAGGCAGACAGGAATTGTTCTTCTCTCAGAAGATCTGTTGTTCCTGGTGACCAGGAACGCAGCCGCGGTGTAAGAGGCGTATGGTAACTGTGTTTGACAGGCCTTGTCATGTTCAATTATTTTGCATTTTAGTGATATTCCAGGGGCATTGCATTTGCCTGTGTTAAGAAATAAGCAGTTTAGCTGCCATACCAAAGAAGTCCAAATACTTTTCCTAGATTTTTCTGATATGTTTATCAAATAAATCAGTGTTAGGGTATTATTATGAAGAGCTGCCATGCCTAAAATGAGAGTTTAGGAGGCCTTATTGATTTTGTAGTTAGTAAGTGGATAGTTTTAATCAGCTGGGCTATACAAATAGCTCTTACAGCTCTAGGCAGAGAGGTTACTAATTAGCACACAGTGTTGGTTGCTTCAAGTGATGGAAGTTGGCCACACTCTCCTCTCTTGAATGGTGCCAGATGTGTTTAACGAAGCAAGTGGACAGATAGGAGAGACATGAAATCCCGTTAACTTCAGTTCTACAGGCAAGGTAGTGCATTTGATTGCCAAAAAATGTTAACTGAAGAGGTGAATGAAAAAGCTGATAAAAAGAAGCCAGGCTTGGGTGAGAGGTGGTATCCAGATCAGTGCTCAGAGCTTAGGGAAAGCACATGGCCGCCGTTAACCTGAATTAAAGTGGGAGCACAGAGCAGCCACTTGTGTTATTATCGCAGCTTGTGGAAACTGGAATACCCAAGGCTGATATCGCTCTTCCCACTGGGACGTGGTTTCTAATTAGATCAAAATGGAATGTAATACAGAGGGTACTTGAGCCTTCATGGGTTGCACTTTGCTGTTATTAAAGATGAGTGACCCACATTAATCCTCTTAATTTAAATTCTCATTACATAAGTGACCCATATAGCGACACAGATCTTCTTTTCATGTATCTTTGTATGTGTTTCTAGATGACATTACAGGAATATAACATGATTCACAATGATGAAGATGATGAGGAGTTTTTACAGCGATACAGGAAGCAGCGAATGGAGGAGATGAGGCAGCAGTTGTACAGCGGGCAGCAATTCAAACAGGTTTTTGAGATTACCAGCGGAGAAGCGTTTTTGGACACGGTTGATAAAGAGCATAAGGGCACGCTGATCATGATCCATATTTATGAAGATGGTATCCCTGGCAGTGAGTCCCTGAACGGCTGCATGATCTGCCTGGCTGCCGAATATCCGACAGTTAAATTTTGCAGAGTCAAGAGTTCGCTTATTGGTGCTAGCGCCCGCTTTACGAATAACGCTCTGCCAGCTCTGCTGATCTATAAGGCAGGGGAGCTCATCGGCAATTTTGTGCGAATCACAGACCAGCTTGGAGAAGATTTTTTTGCTGTAGACCTGGAGGCTTTTCTGCAGGAATGTGGTTTGCTTCCTGAAAAAGACCTCGTGCTCCTGACTTCCATACGCAATCCGTCTGCATGTTACAGTGAAGACAGCGATCTGGAAATAGACTGAACCACAGATACAGCGGGGCCAGTAGGTGTAGTTATACTGTGGGATGTGCTTGTGCTAGGGATTATTCCCTTTCATCCTTAGTGTGTGTCTCTTCCCCCCGCTTCATGCACTTTGACTTCTGCTTGTTAAAAACTTGTTTAACATAGCATTAGGAATTCTTAACATTTTCTTAGATTAATTCAGTGAAGTACACATTAAAACACAGTCTTACTTTTATGCAATTCAGATTGCATAAACTTCATATTTAGTAAGTTTAGGCAGTTGGTTGTTGTCATCTCTGTTCTCCAGATCCCTTAGGGCTTGATAAACATCCTGTTCTCGGATCAGCTGTGTGTGCTCAGTCTTCTTACAGGCTTCCTGAAATGGTGTGAGTGCCGGTTGGATTGAGACGTGGCACATGCTCACTGAGACAAGAATTTAGACCGCAAATGAAGTTTTTAAGCATTCAGGATTTTTATTAAGCTGGAGCTGAACTGCTGCCAGTTAACATTGCAAGGTCCCACCTTCCATTCCAGAATTTGCACTCTTCTTCTTGAAGTACCTTCTTATCATCAGGTTTTTGTTCTTTTCTCATTTAGAAGTAGCAACAGCCCCTACCTTCATCCTGAAAATTACTTTTCAGCTGGAGAGAGTTCTTCTTCCTTTAACCTTGCCTGAGACTTAAATGAGAAAGTTTTCCTTCAATTACGGCTCTTTACACATTCCAGGGTTTTAAAATACCCACCATCACTCCATCAGAAAATGATTTCTGCCTCTTCAGAGAGAGGTTGTCATAAAGGGCTCCAGCATATGCTGAATACCTTCAAGGAGGGGTTTGTTGGCAAAATATGTTGTACAGTGATCAGTGGAGCTCGCTTCCGGAAAAGAAGTTGAGGGGGAGTGAAACCTTTGTGGAGAGTTAACTATTTTCCCCTCTGACTTCCATAACAAGGCTTTGTTGAAAGCATCAACACAGCTGTTTCAGCTGTCTGGGGACACTGTTCTTAAAAGTTCTGACCTTCCCCAAAACCACAGGGTGACTCCCACTTCTGGGCACAGAGTAAAAGCCACTTGGCACTGGCTGCGCCCTTTTGTCTCTTTGTGAACGTTATTCCTACTGAGCGGAACTGCTGTACATTGTGCTTCCCTCCTGCAGCACCTCCATTACTGTTTGTCAGTCATTAACTTTTCATTAAGGTGTGTTTATTTATTTTGTTCTTGCTCTACTTGCTTCAGAAGTCAGATCTTTATGTAGGGAAGTAGTTTTCAGGGCTTCTCATCCACCCTGCCTCCAGCAGGTCTGGTGCTCTCGTAGCCGTGAGGTAAACCTGTGCAGTGTTAGGAGCCATTAGCAGTTTATATTCTATATATATTAATTTAATGCAAGCACGAACTCCGATGATGTAGAGTGAGGTAGAGGCTTTATTGGCCTGGTTATGGTGTGGCTGTGTTGCTCAAACCATGTACCTTGCACTAATAAGTGTGTTCAGTGTGCACAGTCTATACATAGTCATTACTGAATTATCTTCTGCGTACTTAATTTGCTGTTGCAACATGTTTGCTTGCTCACGCATTAGTAATTTTGCTTGTTATTTTTTAATTTTGAGGAAAGTAGACTATCATTACCTAAACATATGACCCAATGTAATGCTGTGTTTAATGATTAAATTTAATTGCAAGTTTTATGTAAGGCACTTTGGAACACCAGGAAGAAATGCAAATATGTCTGTAGAATCTTAATAAGAATGGATCTTGGGGTAGAAAAAGAAGCATTTGTAATTGTATCTATTTGAACTGTGTTTTAAAAGGTAGTATAAGCAGAAAATTAAATCGTAGTTAAAAACTACTGAATAGGCACAAATCGTAGCTGTTTTAAGGAAACTGGCAGAAATCCATATTTCAAAATGTGGCAAGAGATTACTTCTTTTTATCTTAGAATCACAGAAAAAAACCTGTAGAAGTTATATGAAATTAAATAATTGAGCTGGGATATCAGCATATTTAAGAAAAACAAATCAAAGTAGCTGTAATTTATATACCAGATGAGATTCAGCAAAGCTTGTCGTGCAGACAGGGTGCGTATTAGCATCATAATAAAACCTGGCTTGGAGAGAGGGCTGGGAGAGAGCTGACTGCTTGGGTCTCTTTGAACTTTTGTTTTTATACAGTACTCTTTTTTTCCCCTGTGGCAGCAGCACTGAGATAGGATCAAACCCTCACCTGCTGCTGTTGTCTGGCCTGCAGCAAGGTGACTCCTGGCTCTGACTCTCCAGCGCTCAGGTGTGTGATCGAGGGTTCACAGCACCAATAGCAAAGAGGAAAAGAAAAAGAAGGGCTGAATCCAAGTAATCTTTGATCTGGAAAAATAAAATAAGGACAAGGGAGATGGGGGTAGAGGGAAGATGTGCTGTAATCCTGCTGCGTGTTCTCAGCACAGGCAGGAGAAGGAAGGGGAGGGCAGCAGCGGCAGCTGCCAAGGTGCGTTGCTGGCTGTGCTGGTTCTGCTGGCGATGCTTTCCTCCTTCCTTGAAGTTAAAATCCAAACTGATCCACTGGTAATTGTGTGTCCTAAAGAAACAGCATTCTTAATGTGCATTAAATAATGTAACAAAGTAAAACTAACTTAGAATAGGCTAGTTATTAATTTGTATGTGTCTGTCCTTCATCCACTCAATACAAATAGAAACTACAACTTGAACTACCACTGTATCTGTAAATGTTTAGGCTGAAGTGTTAAAGTCTGCTGTATTTCTCTAATTTTAGATGTGGTCTGGACATGCAGATTAAGAATTTGGGTGTATTTATAGACACATGGGGACTAAAGTGAAAATGAAATTGTGCGAACACCACCAGAAAATAAAACTGTTCACGCATTCAGCTTGGCATCAAGAGTGCCAGGTTGATCCAGGACCCTCTCCTTCCCCCAAAGCCGTTGTACATTGTACTCTGTCACCCTCAGAATGTCGTTTCAATGGATGCATTCCTCCTAAATGGTTTGGTTTTGAATAAAGGATGCTTTTTAATTTTGTTTGATCTATCTTTTCTGGAAGGCAGCTTCCCTAATGCATAATGCTGTTCCTGGCAAAAGCTGATGGGTGTGCCTGTGGGTTTAGGTGCAGGGCAGGTGTTCTTGGTGCTGCTGCACCCTAGCTGAAGCTAGGGAAGAGCAGATTTGCCCTCTGGCTGCGGAGCCACAGTTCCTTGTGCACCTCCTGCAGGGGCTGGTTTGCTGGAGGGGCCTGCAGGTGGCCCCAGCTCCTGGCAGCAAACTGTGTGAGAGCAGAGCCAGAGGCAGCACCAGGCTGTGACCTATTGTGGCCCTTGGTGTGTGCTGGCTGTTTCTTCCCACACTTCCTCTCACCAGCAATTATGCTTCTTCTTTTGGAGCGTCTGAGGTACAAACATCGCTTGTGGAAGGCCAAAGGGAGCTGGGAGTCCTGGTGCAAAGCAACCAGAGCCACCTTGTCTCATCTGGGCAGAGCTGTGCAGGTATTGTCTGCGCTTTAATGTTTTTCAGATGCAATTCTGCCCGCATGTGAAACCCAGAAATAAAAAGCAAACTTTAAATATTTTAGTTTCTTAAACATTTTTGTTTCTTTAATATTTTTGTTTCAACAGGACAAGAAAGCTCAGAAAGAAAGCAGCTGATCCTGGACAAGAAGGTTGGTATTTACCACCTTTAAATGTTTGGAGGCATTTACACCAGTTCTGTATCTAAAATGGGCCTGTAAGTTAACACACAGCCAAGATCCAACAAGATAACTTCTTCCAGCTGAGACATTACATGTATCTGTCTTTGCTGTCTGTCCTTTCTTTGTCCCAGTTTCTATCTGCAGCTTCTCAAGGGCAGGACGAATGTCTGGACGTGGCCGCAGTGGGTCTGGCCCTTCCTGAGGTAGCAGCTCTCTGGCCAGTCGGCTTTGATTCGTGTGAGACACCCTGCAGATCAAGAAGGTACCTGGACCCAGTTTAAGTCATCTCTGTGTTGTTTTTCATCTTCAAGACGTACTATAAATAGAAGTTGAAAAAAGCACTTGTCGGGTAGGTTATGTTGCCTCTGGGAAATGTTTGTGTTTGGAAAAAGCAGCCTCCTGCAAAGAGGGCAGCTCTCAACGGCTGGTTTTACAGGAGGGTATAATCCTGCACTGGGAGAGAGGGGTGTAAAATCACCTGAGTTTGTTCACGTCTCATGATGTTCCAATATGAAAAGCAGAATGCAAATGCACAAGGAAACGCAGCCGGCTGCTTGGCAAGGGCAGGGATGAAATCACGGGATGAGCTTAACTCAGGCATTTAATCACGGTGCTGGTCCAGGTGATGGGCAATAAGGGACAAGATTGAGAAAAGAAAAGTTTAGATTTTTTTTTTTTGACCTCCAATCTGCTCCTTTCTCATATGTTCTTTGAGTGCCTTTGTTGAAAATCCAAACAAATATTCCTGTGCAGTTGCTGGCGTGACTCACGCTGCGCGGGGGCCTGTTGGGGCAGGCTCGGGGGAGCTTTTATGTTCATCCTTGGGACCCTGCTTACTTTTGCCACCGTGGGGTTTAGATGACTTTACAGTGTGGATCTTGATCGCGTGTGGGACTGGAGGGGTGGGCAGCTTGGAGAAGGAAACCCAGGAGCAGCTGCAGTCGGGCTGCAACCTCTGCCCCTTTCCCCTTAAGCATAGGGGCCGCTTTGCATGAAAGAGCATTGCAGATAATGGGTTTTTCTTGCTCTGTGTGCTCTGGTCAGTAATCTGCTCAGTGAATCATTGCTTAAGAGGTCACACAATCACAGACAGATGTTTTCACTGTTGCTGCTCGCACTGCACGAAGGCCATTCCCCTGTCCTCACAGGGACAAGCTGCAGCTGGGCTCCTAGGAGTGCTTGTTTAAAAAATCAGAAGACATAACATGAGCTGTGTTTTCCAAGAGCCGGAACAGAGGGTAGGTCTGGCAACACTCGCCTCTGGGCCATCCCCGAGCTTGGAATGGCAGGGGATGCTTAGAGCCCTGGCCTTTGTTGGGTGATGCTGGTGGATGCATCAGGCTAAACACCATGTTCAGGTGCAAACTACTGCCTTCTGCCTTACACGTGGTTGTGGTGGACAAGGTGGTGGTGATGGGAGCAATTTCTGCAAGACCAGCAAAGGAACCACAAGGGCTCGGCAGTGCTGAGCTAGGGAAAGCACCATGGGCCAGACTGTGTGTCCCCAGGCTCAGCTAGGATGCTGTTGATTGGTATGTGTTAGTCCTAAAAAGAGAACGTTTCAAAGCTTTCGATGCTAGCAGAAGGGTGAGGCGCAGGAGGAAGGTGCTCTGCTGTGCTGTGGGAGCTGGTGGCGTGGCTGGAAGAGATGTCAGGTTGGTCAGTGTTGGCTCAGCTGAGCGAGCTCTTGGTGAAACATCTCTCCTTGGAGGCAGAGAGCATCCTGACAGCTCTCTGCGTGCCTGATGGGCTGCCAAACGCTTATCGGTTGGTACCAAAAAAGCACTGGCAGCCTTTGATAGCTACAAACCAACCCAGGATGTTTGTGGTCTAGCTGAAATGGGCTGAGCCTTTAGCCAGATGAAGGTGAAGGATGCTCGAGGCTGGAGCAGCTCCGAGCAGTCCCACAAACATTCTGGGAGCGTGCTGTGACACGGGGCGTGCGGATCCCAGTGCGGATCTGAGACACACTGATGGTCTTTGGCTGATGTCTTGCGGGGTGTGGGGAAGAGAAGGGGAAAGGGAACTGCAGGATGGGGAAGGACCCTGTCCTCCTCTTGGCTTGCTACTCAGCACTTCTGCTGCACGCGGTGCTGCGGGATGCACAGAGCAGTGGGACTGGGGGGATGTGTGCCCGGACAGCTGGGCAGGGCAACACAGGCGAGGATGCAGCAAGTAAACCTGCCTGCTGTGCCTCTGTGGGCTGGGCCTGCCTCTGCCTGCCGCTAGGAAAATAAAGTCTGGATGATATGCTGGTAAAAGCATCTCATTTCTGAATGGTAAAGAGAGGAGTGGGAAGGGTCTTGCCTTGGGGGTCTCTGCTTGCAGATGTTCCCTTGCTATGATGTCCTCCCCACCACGGCACCAGCTCTTTTAGTCTCCCTGGTTTACATTTCTGTGACGACTCCCTGTAACTGGTTTCATTATTGCCTGGAAGCGCCTCATAAACTCCCTCTTGAGGACTTTGGATCATGACATACTTGGTTGATCAGGGATAAAAAAAAATCAGCTGGTGTGACCAGGAATGACTGAAACTTCCAGGGCAGAAGGTGGGACATCACAACAGTGTCATTCCCTCCTGGAATGGCCAGTTCCCCCATCCATCCTCACTGGCGGAGAGTACAGAGTGTGCTGTGTCTACCTGGACGAGATCACCTCTGTCATTCTCCTCTCCCCTGCTTGCCCCATTCCTAACGTGCTGGTCCTGGGTTTCCTGACCATCCTGGGTCAGGACTTCGTGCCCTGGTTCTCCTCCTCTCCCGGGGATTTGTGTGAGAACCATGTGAGCTCAGCCCAGCCGGGAGCCACGCAGCCCGCACGGCCTCGTGCCATGAAGCTGCCTCGCTGGGTGGAAGACCTGCCAGGATGGAGCAGAAGCCCGTGAGCTCCTTCTCCGGCTCAGCACGGGTGGAAACCACAGCCAGCTGCGGCTCTTTCATGCCTATGAAATACCTGGCCAGCAAGATTTATGTGTGGATAGATTTTATGTGACAGAAATACATGTTGTGGGAGGTAAGCGCTGTGTTAGCAGCGGAGCGGTGCAGGGCTCTGGAGCAGCAGTGGCTGGAAGGCAGCGTAGCTCAAAACTTCCCAGGAGACCCTGGCTCCAAGACACCCCTGCCGAGGCAGTTCTTGAGGAGGGTTGCTCCGTTCATTGCTGGAGATGTTGGCAGTGACACCACACAGCGCCGGTGCCTGGGAAACCAGCACCACCCTGGAGACCCCTCTCCCCCAGCTCCTGCTGCCCCCCCAGCATCCTGCGCTCTCGCAGGGCCTGGCGCTGGCGAGACAGCTCGGAAACTGGCTGGAGGAAACAAGAGGAAATTTAAAATCTTTTAATATTCTCAAGGCCTGTTCTCTTGGAGGTGAACTGGGATCGGATGGGGATCAAGGGCAGTGAGAGTGGCTGCCAGATACCATGTCGCTGTGTCGGTGAGGGCTGATATCCACGTGTGCTTCTGGAGCAGGACTGAAGCGGGCTCTGTGGGCCCTGGGGACGTGCCGTTCGCTGAGCTGCTGCTGCAGGGAAGTGTAGTGATCATGGGGTGGATGGAAGAGACTTCACCGCTGTGTTCTCAGGCGGCTGCCGGCATCCCAGATGGCAGGTGGGGATGTGGGAGGTCTGTTCTGCTGCTCGCCCCCTGCTCTCCTGCAGAGATGCTGCTTTGGTTCCTCCTTCTGGGCTGTGTCTCGGCCATGCCCGTGTGCTGGGCACGCTGGGGTGGACGGTCCAGAGCGGCTGCAGGAGAAGTGGATTGGGGCAGGTTTCTCCTGCAAGCTCAGTCACCAGTGGGACAGCGTGAATGCTTGCGTGTGTCCTCCCCATCCCTCAGTGCGCCGCCTCCTCAGTCCCTCCCGGCGAGCTCAGTGCCTTAACCGGCTGCAGCAGAGGAGGAAGGACTGCAAGGGCTCCCTGGGCTCTGCTGTCCCGAGCAGGGAAGCCCTGTGGAAGAGAAGCTGCTCGTGGCCTGGTGCTGGAAAGCAGCAGGAGTGGAAGGTGATGAAGCGCAGGGGAGTCCAGAGCATCCTGAAGAGGTGGGTGTCCTCTGGGGAACTCCAGAGCTGGCTTAGCGGAAGGTAGGAGCTTGCAAGAGAATTGGGTCTGCTGAGGACAGCGGTGGCAGCCACACTCCTGAGGAACTCAAGCTTTTCCCAGCGCTGGTTCCAGCCTCTCCTCAAAGGGGTGGTGGGGAGGACACCCAGGGTGCCACCATCTGCTGTCCTGCTTCTGCTTGACGCAGGTGGGCAGGTCCCTGCATCCCTGCCGCTCTCTGAAGTAAGGGATAGGACGTTCAGTGCCGGGCTGGCACTGATGGTCTGTCCCTGGGCAGGCTTCCCTGGCGCTAGAGCTCCTCAGATCGTCCTCCGCCCCGAGAGCTGCTGTTTTCCTCAGCGTCCGGCACACGGAACGCCACATATGGGCACTTCTTCACGTTGAGGCACACGAGTTTCTTGAGCGATGCTGTCTTAACTATCTCAAAGCCAGTTGCTCCACCGAAAGTACTGGGTTTCCAGTACTCTGGGGAGCAGATGGGGTTTCCGAGAAGCCCCTTCAGGGAAAAGGGAGATCCAATCTCCACCATGCTTTCTCCGAACATTCCACCGGGTTGGGGTTTCTCAAGCAGCAAGCCTGGATAAAACTCCAGAGCATCAATGTCTCCGTACAGTTCTTGCAGCTCTGCTGCCTTCTCTTCTTCTCCTGCATTAAGGGAAAACCGGAGGGCTTTTAGCAAGGGAATCGCTCCCGGGAAGGACGGGCCGTGCTGCGGGCAACGGGAACGCGACAGCTCCCCCAGCGCAGGCAGTGGTGAGCCCAGCGCCCAGGGCAGGCACTGCCCTCTGCACCACTCACCTCTCAGGAGAGAGGATTCTTGCCACCAAGGCACCAGCCCTGCCCACCCTGGCTGAGGGTCACGACCAGGCGAGGCTGCGATGGGCAGGAGTGGCCGCTCTGCTGGACGAGCGCGGCAGCAGGGAGGCATCTCCCAGGCTCACACCTCGCCTGCAGGTACAGGGCGAAGCCCTGAGAGCTCCTGCAGCCCTTACCTGTCAGCTCTTGGAAGGACTTGTAGGGCTTCATGCCAAATCTCTTCCGATACTCATTAAATGGCTGTAGCCTCAGCTGCCGGGACTCCTTGATGACCCCAACGGCCACTTTCAGGACGTTAGCGTTGATGGTTTGTCCCCCACCGATCTGGAGGGTGAAAGCAGAAGGAGGAGGTCGTGTAAGGCACGAGGCAGTGCTGCCTTCTGCTTGAGGGGAGCCGCCGCGCAAGAGCATCTGTGTCCTGGGCTTGGTGTTGGGGAGACCAGCACGTCACCGCAGCACGGAGAAGAGGGGAATGGCTGGACATTGCCAAAAGCTTGGGTTAAAGCCAGCCCTACTCCCGGCACGGATCAGGGAATGGTGCAGGAGAAGCCCTGGATGGACGGTGACCCACCAGCCCGGGAGAAGGAGAGGTTACAGGGAGAACCTGCACACCCAAGGAGCAGCAGGTCTGAGCCTCAGCCTTGCTGCCTTGCACAGGAAAAGACACAAACACAGATGGAATCGCTTGGAGTAGAACATCCATGTGATGGCAGCAAAGAACAGTGCCAGACAAGCTGCTCCAGTGCTCAGGCTCCCAACCAGGAGGTCCCAGCTTTGCCAGCCAGCTTCCCGCAGGCTCCTGGCATCTCCAGGGTGTTTACGACAGAGTCCCAAGCAAAAGCAAAGATGCTGCTAATGCCCAGCCTGGCTACAGCGCTCGTGTGGAGGACTCGGGACGTGCTGCCCTGGGTCGAAGAGAGGCAACGCCACAGAGCAGCGCTTTGCATGGTCTGAGAATGACAGCAGAGCAGTGTCCACCTGTGTGGTACCACCAGCATCCCTCCCAGGTCCCACAGCCCCGGCACCGCAGAGCGGGGAGCAGGACCTTACCCTTCCTGCGATCTGTTTGGAAAAGGACTCCACCAGTGCCTCCACGCCGTAGTCCGTGAGCATGGAGGTGTTGTAGAGGAACTGCTCGTAGCTGTACTCTTCCCCCTGGATGATGAAGGAGTCGGGCATCAGCCCGTGCCAGTGATAGAGCTGGTTGAACTCCACTGCGATGCGATTCCGGTACTGGAACTGTGTCCCAAACAGCAGCTCAGGGTCGAACTTCAGGTTGAATAAGTACCCGCTGAGGTGCTGGACGTAGTCCTCAATGACAATCTTGATGGTCTCCCCTGCGCAGGAGGCGAGAGAAGCAGCCGTCAGCAGGAGATATCGGCTCCCTCCGTGCTATGGCAGCGGATCCCAGCACCCACCCACCACCCGGGACCTTTCTGACCACGGCTGAGTTGGTTGGGAACTTTCCAGTGAATTATTTCCTCACTAGCAAAGGTCAGTCTGCCAAAAGTGAAACGGTTCCTGAGGAAGCTGAGCCCGATACGCTTCTCGGAGACCATGTGATGACAAGGGTCTCTGCTGGAGTTTGGTCAAAAATGACATTTCTTGAGATCGGAGTGAATTTATAATAGAACGTTAAAATGAAATTATTCAAAACTATGAAAAAATTATCACAAATGAAACTGTTTGATGGGTGAAAGCCAATTTTTGCTACACGGACCAAAGCTAATGATCCCCAGAGGGCTGCCAGAGAAACTCATCCAGCCTCTAAAGCCAGACTGGCCACCACCCTCAAACAGGGAGCAAGCAACACCCGGGTCCATGGGGCTTATGTGGGGCTCCGTGGTGCCTGTGCCCTGCAGCGGCACCCGTCCTCACCGATGAGGATGAGACGAGCTGTCTGGAAGAGCTGCTCGTCGCTCCAGGTGGGATGCTCCCGTCTCAGTATGTCGCAGACGCGGTTGTGCTCGCGCAGCCAGAGCGTGCTGTACACGCAGAGCCCCGGCAGCAGCCCAAACACCTCCTGCCCCAGCGCCAGCTGCTTCTCCTTGGGGACGGCAGCCGGGTAGACCATGTGGACCGGAGCATCAGTGACTGCAGGGGGGTAAACCTCTCCATCCACCACCTTGGGGAGACAGGAATGAGATGGCAGAAAGGGTGGAGGGAGAAAACCACCCTGGTGAAAGCCTGGCCAGCTGGGCCCTGCCTCCCTTCAGGCATCACAGCCGCTTTCCTGCGAGCAGTGAGCAGGATGGGAACGTGCCCTTCACACAGCCCCAGCTGCAGGGCGCTTGCTGCTGTCAGAACGGCTCAACCCCAAAACTCGGCTCCCTGCTCCAGCCCCTCTGGGCAGCAGCCGCTGCGGGGAGCCGGCAGAGCTCTGCTGGGGGCTGCAGAGGGGTGTGGGTTTCAGACAACCCTGCAGTGCGGGGCTGAGACACGATGCAGTCATGCCAGGCGATACCTGGAATTTCAGCTTCCCATCCCTGAAGAGGCGCAGCTGGTGCTGCCGCTGCAGGTTGTCCCCGTACAAGTGCCCGAGATCCACCTGCCAAGGAAGCAGAGCGCTCAGGACACGGCCGAGAGGCAGAGCGTGCCCGAGCCCCTCCTCGCTCCCTGCGTGCCCAGGGTCCCCCTCACCCCGTGTCCAAGCGCTTTGGTGAAGCCGCGTCCCATCTTTCCGGACGTCTTGAAGAACTGGTGGGTGAAATGCTGGGCAAAGAAGGCAAACATCAGGTTGGTGCCTCGGGGATCGGCTTCAAACTTCTGCCGTAGCAGGAACCTCTCTGCCAGCAGCTGGGGATCGGGCAGGTGCTGCTTCCCTGTGGAGGATGGAGGCTGAGGGTGGATGCTCCAAGCTGGCATGCTGGGCAGCGGCGCTGGGTAAGGGGCGGCTCGGGAGCACTGCCGGGTCTGCTGCTGCTCCAGGCACCAGCTCCTCTGCGCAGACACCTTAGAGCCCCCTTCAGCAGGCCAGGACGTGCCCCAGCAGCGTTTTAGATACTATTGAGCTCCTCATGCCCACGGGGCTGACACAGACAGGACAGTGGTAGCACGTGGCACTGCCAGCAGTGCCCTGTGGACACTGAACATCGCTGCTGCACCGAGTATGGCCCCGGGGTGCTGGTCCCACCAGGCCAGCCTCGTACCTTTGGTCCCCATGGGCGTCGGGCAGTCGTCCGGCACGGGTGGGAGGATGCGGGTGTAGTAGCTGACGTTGGCGTAGGCTTCCCAGCTGATGTAGCCATAGTCAGAGTTGAAGGTGGGGGGGCTGGGGATGAGATTGGCACGAACTGCAAGGAGACAGCAGATCACCACCGCGGGACCTGGGCTTGGGGACCCTGCCTGCCCGCTCGCTGCTGCCGGACACCCTCCCCTTCCACCCCGGAACCCAGAAAGGGAATGGCAGCAGAGGCACGCGGGTGTCCTGGGCTTTGCTCTGAGACTTTAAAAGGCTGCAATTCCCTGCAGAAGAGGAGGGCTTGTGCTGAGGCACCCAGGGGGTTCCTGTATGATGAATGCCTTGACGACCACACAGAAATGGCAAAACCAACAGCCAGAGCCTTGTGAACTGTGTCGCTATAGCTCCAAGGGCTGGAACCTAAATATTTATACAAAGTGGTGGATGTGGGGACATAAATAACGAGGACCAGCTCCATTATTTCCACAGGCTGCTTTCCGTGCGGCTGCTGAGGAGCCCTCTGGCCCGGGAAGCTCAGCGTGCCAAGAGCTGCTCGTGTTTTCTGGCTGGCTGGCAGCCCAGCGTGCGGCTGCGGACGCGTGGGCAGCCCCCCCTGGGCAGGGTGGCAGTGTGATGGGTGACAATCCCTCGGGGTCTCCTGGTGAGGTGGCTCAAGCCCAGTGCCCATCGCTGCAGCCAGGTCACCCCACCCAACACCTCTGATGATGCCCAGAGGTTCCCCCGAGTCCTGCTGCGCCCCCAGACCCGCTCCAACCCCTCACCTGTGAGCACAAGCCGCATGAGCGTGTCCCTGATGAAGGTCCTGTTGATGATGTCCCAAAGCCACCTGAACTGGGTTAGGATGAAGTGGTAGAAGGCAGGACTGGGCTTCAGCAGGTTGTGGAGGTACGTCCAGAGCTCGGCTGGGGGAGACAGACCAGCAAATCACTTGCGCTGCTAACGAAGCCAACTAACGGCACCCAGCCCACCCACATATCGCTGCTTCGGGCAATGGGTGCCACCCCAGGGCCCTACGGGTCCTCTGAGCAAGAGAGACTTACGGTAGGTGCAGTTGTCCCCAGAGTATCCCGTCCTCGTGCAGTCGCACTCGTATCCTTCCAGGCCGACCCTCACGCACACCCCCTGGTTCTGGCAGGGGAAATGGCAACAGGGATTCCCTGCGGGGAGAGAGGGACGTCACCATCCAGCCCCAGTGTCCCCTCAGATCAGGTGCTGTGATGCCAGCCGCCTCCTGAGCCCGGTCCCCGAGTCCAGAGCCAACGACGCGCTGTAGGGAGGCAGCACCGCCCCTGCCATCACAATATCAGATATTACTGCTCATTTTTTCTTTGACCTCCCCAGTGAGGTATTTTAGGCGAGAGCATCGCTTCGGCACCGTCCCTCCTTCCTCGTGGACGTTAGCCTTGTCTGGAACACCCAGCATCACCCGAGGAGCCACCTGGGCCCCTCAGCCACACACCGACGGATGCTCCTGTGCCCCCGGGAGCTCCGGTGTGGGGTGAAGCCGTGCAAATGCAGGACCAGCATTAATCATGATAGAAACTGTTGGGGCTGAAGTTTGCTTTGGCAAGCAGCTTCTCTGCCCTCGGCGCCCTGAGCGGGTGGAAGGGCTGAGCGCCGGGCTCTGTGCCCCGGCCCCTGCCCAGCCCTTTCCTCCGCCGCCTTCGCCCCAGCTGCAGGCGCGAGATAAGGGTCCCTTCCCGCTTGTCCCACGCGGCGGATCCCGCGGGACACAGCGAGACTGGAGCAGCAGTGCCACCAAGTCCCTGCTGATAGAACCTTTGTGCCAGGAGAACAGAAGTGCCAAGGTCGCCAGCCCCGCCGGGATCCTCAGCGCTTGGGGACAGGAGTGACACCCACGCAGCGCTTGGATCCGGTGCCATCGGCTGCAGGGATGGGCAGCGCACCTGGAGCGAAAGCCACACCTGTGCCTGGGGTCACAGCCCATGGAAGAAGCCTCCCAGGTCCATGAGCTGCTCCGTGTGCTCCTCCAGGCTCGCCAGCCCCTGCCAGACCTGATTCAATTCTGCTGGAATTTGACAGCAGGTTCCAACGCTGGGGCTGAGATACGAGCATGTAGAATAGAAACCACATTTTTTTCCACAGGAAATTTCAGCTAAAAATTAACATATTTGAAAAGTAAAGCTAATTTTGCACAGTTGCTCTCAGGGAGCCCAGGGCTCTGCCCGGCTGCGTTCGGCCCTGCAACCCCAAACCCCTCACGTCACAGGGACTGGCTTGCGAAAACGCACTCAGCTCCCAGCCTTTCCATCAGACTGCCTTTCATCTCAGGTCTTTTTACGTATCCAGATGCTATGACAGACCCAAGTGGGAAGCAGCAGGCAGATTCTTGTTTATCTCAGGCAAATGAAGGTCAGACCATCCGTTCGGTTTGTTGCAAGATGGGAACTTTTGCAAAGGAGGCTGCGTTGCGGCGCAGCTGGAGCATCCTCTGGGATACTCCCGCATCGGTAGCTCCGCACCCAACTCCACTGCGGACTTTGCAAGCACCGAAAAGAGCAGTGCCGGGCCATGCCTGGTGCTGCCCGGGGGATGCAGGGCTGCTCGCACGGGCGTGGGGCTGGGAGGATGCTCCGTGCTGCAGGCTCTGGCACCGTCTCTCCAGCTGACGCGGGTTGTCAGGAGTAATTCCCTCCGCCGTGGCACACGGCTCGACGTCTCATGGCACGTCATGGCCCAGCACTGCCCCAAGGCACGTTTGGCAGCGTGCCGAGCTGGCTCCTCGCGAGGTTCGCTGCGGTGTCAGTGCCGCAGGCTCCCAGAGGTGGGGTGGGAGCAGCATGTTCCAGCCAAGAGGGTGGGAGCACGATGGAGCGTGTCCTGGCCCGCGACGGCAACCCCTTCACGTCCTTTCGGAGCCTCCTTCCCACGGCAGCTCGTGCCTCTCCCCACCCCGGCCAGGAATCCTGCGCCGGCTCTGCCAGGATGGTTCCAGGTGTGGGGAAAGCTGCAGCCAGGCTCCCTGCTGGAGCACGGCCCCCTCCGTGACTGCAGAGCTGGGGAACACGCTCCAACACCACTAAAAAATGCCAGATTTGGGGGACAACATCCATTCCGTGAGCCGCAGCCAACGCAACTTGAGGAGAATCACGACCCCGCTGGAGCCAGGCTTGCTCGGTGGGACACGGCTCTGCAGCCGCAGGCTTTGAAGGCGATGAAAGGCTTACGCGCTTGTTTTCCTCATTCAAGGAGGTTTCCTCGGGCCTGCGAGCTGCTCGCAGCGCACAGAGTGCGGCCAGACCGTCATCTGCAAGCGATCGTGGTGGCACCGTGCACAGGAGCAGCGTGCCAGGGCTGTGGCCGCGTGCCACACGGCGCCTGGCGATGCCCAGCGCTGCGCCCCAGCCAGGCTGCGGGGCTGGACCAGGGGTGATGCAGCCCCAGGGCTTGCAGGTTCTCCTTTGCAGCCCGCATGGAAGCTGTGCCGGGAGGAGGTGGGTGACCACAGGCCATGGAAACAAGCAAGGATCAGCCAGAGCTCTGCCAGAGGTACCTGCTTGCCCTCACCCGGCAGGGGCTGCACCCTCTCTGCCCCGCGGCTGGAGCTCAGGTGCTGCTGAACCTCCCGTGTGCCAGGGGCTGAGGCAGCGTGAGCGCCCGGAGAGGATGGAACAGCCGTGGAGAGGACGCTTAGGTTTATTTTGCAAGAATGTTTGTACAAAACTACACCCCTGACGGCGAGCCAGCAGCCAAGGCAATATCTGCAGGGGAAAACAGAGAAACACCATGGGACCAGCCTGGCTCTGCTCACAGCCAGAGGAAAAGTCTACAGAGGCAAACATCACGGCTCGGAGCCAAGGTGCAGCCAGCAAGGAGTCAAGAAGAAATGCCCTAAGCAGCGAACATCAAGTGAGCAGGAAATCCCAGGCTCAGCCCAGCATCCCGTTATTTGCCCTTTGAGAGGAGATCCAAAGGTTAGATTAGGGCTGTGGAGCTCCTGGTGTAGCGCTGGGGAGGAGCAGAGGCTCTGCTGACAGCACCTCAGGGCACAGTGCGGCTCCCCTAATTCCTCCACCAGATCTCTCCCTCCTAATTAAGCTTGGAACGGAGCCATCCTCTCATGTATATCCCAAGTATCTTCTTCTTTTTTCCCCCCAGCATAGAGAAATTCACTTTGATCCTGGCAAGCAGAAGTCAGCTCCAGGGATGGGTCAGGGCTGCAGCGTCACCAGTTGCTTCGGGCATGTGGGTCCCCCGTGCGCCTCTAGAATGTGTCCTGGGCCCGCAGGGGACACACATGCTGCTCCCAGCTGTCCTCAGTCTCCAGGAGGAGCTTCTTGGGGAGACGAGACCCATGCTGGGAGGAAGAACTACACAGAGGGTGCCTCTTGCTGGTCCCCACCACTCATGTTCCAGCCCAGCGGGAGCCCCGCTGAGGGACGCAGCTCACCTGCCTGCACTGCATTTGCTGAGAACGTCACTTTAGTGAGGATCTATACCTCCTGACAAGTGCCATGAGCTCTTTTCCGCAGGGAGGAAGGCCGTTTCACAGAACAGAGATCGGAGTCAAAGCGCCACCAAGGACCTGTAGGCAACAGCACTGCAGGGGCTGGGGTGAAGGTGACGGGCTTTGAGATGTGGTTTTGTTTTGCGACACGCCCTGTGGATGCTTCCCATAAGCAGTGTTATCCTCAGCACCCCTGGGTGCTCCGGCAGCCCGAGCCCATCACAGCTGTGCCGATGCGAGGGAAAGTCTCCTTACCCCATCCCTGGAGGGGTTCAAGGCCAGGTTGGATGGGGCTGGAGCCCCTGATCCAGTGGGAAGTGTCCCTGCCCATGGAAGGGGTGGAACTGGATGGGCTTTGAGGCCCCTTCCAACCCAACCCATTCCATGATTCTCTCATACACTGTGAGCAAGGGAACTAAACGATGGCTTAGGCCACCACTTTAGTCCCTGCTGCTCCCAGCTCTCCATCTTCACCAGTTCCACCTGATATGTGGGGAGAGCAGGGCAGGGTCTTGGCTGCCAGCATTCCCGTTTCTTTTGGGAAGCCCCATCCCAGCCAGGAGGCTGCAGGGAGCAGCCGGCTGCCGGTCTCCGCTCAGTGCCAGGTCCTGTCCATCAGGGGCTGGCGGGGGGCTTGGCAGCCTGTCGTGCGGCCACGGCCGCGCTCTGACCAGCGATCGCTCCTGCAGACCCTGCGTGTGGTCCGCACTGCGGGAGGTAGAGGGGAAGTTTGCTTTTTCCTAGGCTGGTTTGCTCTCCGGTCGGGCGTGACGGGTCAAACCCGGCAGCTCCAGGTGCTGCAGGGCCTCTGCCTCGCCCCTCGTCCTTGGGGTCCCGGCCGTGCCCGGGGACCCTCTTGCTGCCCTGCTCAGCAGCGTGGGGCAAGGGAAAGGCGCAAACCCGTCCTGCAGTGCCAGGCAGGGGCTCAGGGCAAACACCCCAACCTCTCCCAGAGACTGCCCCACGTCCCTTCAGCCTTGGGGGTCTGGTACTGACCCTCCGGGACCAGCTCCCTCTGCATCCATCACAGAACCGGACCCTCTGGGAGCATCCCCTCCTGCGTCCCCTGGTACCGGATCCTCCGGGACCAGGTCCTCCTGCGTCCCCTGGTACCGGATCCTCCGGGACCAGCTCCCCCTGCATCCATCCCAGTACCGGACCCTCTGGGAGCGCCTCCCCCTGCATCCCCCAGTACTGGCCCCTCCAGGACCAGCTCCTCCTGCATCCCATGGCACTGAACCCTCCAGGACCAGCTCCTCCTGTGTCCATCCCAGTACTGGACCCTCTGGGAGCATCCCCTCCTACATCCCCCGGTACCGGACCCTCTGGGAGCATCTCCTCCTGCATCCCCCGGTACCGGACCCTCTGGGATCAGGTCCTCCTGCATCCCCTCCTGCATTCCCCGGTACCGGACCCTCCGGGACCAGCTCCTCCTGCATCCCCCGGTACTGGACCCTCTGGGATCAGGTCCTCCTGCATCCCCTCCTGCATTCCCCGGTACCGGACCCTCTGGGACCAGCTTCCCCTTCATCCCCCGGTACCGGACCCTCCGGGACCAGCTCCTCCTGCACCCCCCGGTACCGGGTGCCCCGGGGCAGGATCCCGCCTCGCTCCCCGGGCCCCCCCGGTGCCGGACGCCCCCGGTCCGGGATGTGGCGATGACCCGCGGTCCCGGCTGCCCCCCCCTCGTACCGGAGCGGTGGGTGGCGGCGCTCCCGGCGGCGCAGAGCAGCAGGGCGTGGGCGAGCAGCAGCCCCGGGGCTCGGCACCCGCCGCCCATGGCGAGAAGCAGCTCCTCGCTCCGCAGCTCCCGACGGAGCCGCCCCCGCCGCGCTCCGCCCGCCCCCGACGGGGCCGCCCCAAAGCCGGGGACCCCTCCAGAGCCCCTCGACCGCCCACAGACCCCCCCGCACTCAGCGTCCCCTAATCCCCCATCCTCAGCATCCCTATGCCCTAACCCCCAGCATCCCTAAACCTTAACACCCACTTCCCCAGCATCCCTATACCCTAATCCCCAGCATCTCCAGCATCCCTATGCCCTAATCCCCAGCATCTCTATACCTTAATCTCCACATCCCCGGCATCCCTATACCTTAATCCCCAGCATCCCTGTACCCTAATCCTCACATTCACAGAATCACAGAATCACACAGAATCACAGAATAACCAGGTTGGAAGAGACCCACTGGATCGTCGAGTCCAACCATTCCCACCAATCCCTAAATCATGCCCCTAAGTACCTCATCCACCCTCACGTTAAACACCTCCAGGGACAACAACTCAACCACCTCCCTGGGCAGACCGTTCCAATGTCTAACCACCCTCTCCGTGAAGAATTTTTTCCTAATCTCAAGCCTAAATCTCCCCTGGCGGAGCTTGAGGCCATTCCCTCTCATCCTGTCCCCTGTCCCTTGGGAGAAGAACCCAGCTCCCTCCTCTCCACAACCTCCCTTCAGGTAGTTGTAGAGAGCAATGAGGTCTCCCCTCAGCCCCCTCTTCTCCAGGCTAAACACCCCCAGCTCTCTCAGCTGCTCCTCATCAGGCCTGTTCTCCAGCTCCTTCCCCAGCTTCGTTGCTCTTCTCTGGACTCGCTCCAGAGCCACAACATCCTTCTTGTGGTGAGGGGCCCAGAACTGAACACAGGATTCGAGGTGCGGTCTCACCAGTGCCGAGGGCAGAGGAAGAATAACCTCCCTGGACCTGCTGGTCACGCCGTTTCTGATCCAAGCCAGGATACCATTGGCCTTCTTGGCCACCTGGGCCACTGCTGGCTCATGTTCAGTCACTGTCAACCAACACCCCCAGGTCCTTCTCCTCCAGGCAGCTTTCCAGCCAGGTTTCTCCTAGTCTGTACCTCTGCTTAGGGTTGTTGTGCCCCAAGTGCAGGACCCGGCATTTGGCCTTGTTAAACCTCCTGCCGTTGGTCTCAGCCCAGCAGTGCAGCCTGTTCAGGTCCCTTTGGGTCCCAGCACCCCTATGCCCACCCCCCGATCCACATGCCCTGTGCCTGGATCCCGGTGCTCCGGGTGCCTGGTTACAGCTCAGGAGCCGCGTGGCCGTGGGCTGCGGGTCTGGCTCAGCTCCCTCCAAGCCGCTGCGGGAGGCTGCACGGGCAGCGCTGGGCGGCTGGTGCCAGGAACCACCAGCAGCCACAAAAACTGAGTTTATCAGTGAAACCATCGCAGGGCGTGTCCTGCCCGGCTGGCAGCAGCCACCCCGCAGGGGAGCGTGTGGCACCAGGAGAGGCTCTGCGGGGGAGAGATGCTGCTGGGTCAGCCTCAGGGGTGACCCTGAGACTGGGGGCTGGGGCTGCTCGCCCTCTCCCGCGCTGCTCTGCGACCCTGGAATGGGGCTGCGTGTGTTTGGAGATTATTTCGGGTTGTCACCTCCTTGCAGAGCAGCCAGAAGCCCCAGTGGGGCTGGGGGTGCACGATTCCTGCACAGCTCCTGCGCTTTGCACAGAAAGTGGCTGCGTGGTGGGGACGGGGCAGGAGCAGGGCTGTGGGGTCACCCTGTGGGGCTGTGGGGTCACCCTGTGGGGCTGTGGGGCACCCTGTGGGGCTGTGGGGTCACCCTGTGGGGCTGTGGGTCGCTCTGTGGGGCTGTGGGGCACCCTGTGGGGCTGTGGGGTCACCCTGTGGGGCTGTGGGGCACCCTATGGGGCTGTGGAGTCACCCTGCGGGGCTGTGGGGTCACCCTGTGGGGCTGTGGGGCACCCTGTGGGGCTGTGGGGTCACCCTGTGGGGCTGTGGGGCACCCTGTGGGGCTGTGGGTCGCTCTGTGGGGCTGTGGGGCACCCTGTGGGGCTGTGGGGTCACCCTGTGGGGCTGTGGGTCGCTCTGTGGGGCTGTGGGTCGCTCTGTGGGGCTGTGGGGCACCCTGTGGGGCTCTGGGGTCACCCTGTGGGGCTGTGGGGCACCCTATGGGGCTGTGGGTCGCTCTGTGGGGCTGTGGGGTCACTCCATGGATCTGTGGGTCACTCTGTGGGGCTTCTCTGGCTTTCAGCAGCAGGGAGGGATCCTTGCCGCAGGACAAGCAGACTCCACAGAGGTCCAAAAAGGAATTGGGGCCTCACATCCAGCTTCAGAGGACAAACGCAACAGCTGAGCTACGAAGATGAGCTCAGCAGGCTGTGGATGTGCTCTCACAGGGTGGGGACACGGGCTCCCTCCCCAGTGCTGGAAATGAGGGGCAGGTTTCGCTGTCCTTGTGCAGCTGGAGTGGCAGCGTGTGCCCCCACCGGGGCTGATCCTGCCTGCGCCCCGCTGGGCACCGCGCACACAGCCCCTCACCATGTCCTCCTGCCTCTGAGACGAAGAGCAGCCGAGCCCCCAGAGGTGGGCACCAAACACACAGCCATGGGAAGCCGGCGGTTCAACACGGGTGGAAGGGCTTCAGCAGGGCGTTGGGATGATTTCAGGGTGATGACGCGAGGAAAGGTGTCAAACAGTCGCTGGGCAGTGCCCGTCGCTGCTGCCTCGGGTCTGCGCACTGCAGGGCTGCAGAAGTGGCACAGGACCAGGTCCCCCCCCCGCTGCTGCCACCAGCCCCACAGAGAGCCAAGCGGTTCCCCCTGTTGAGTATTTTCTCTCTGCATCCCCGCGGGCGGCACTTCCATCCCCAGCTCCAGCATTTCCCCTCTTTCCCGATGCCCGGAGCTGCTGGCAGCACCACTGGGACCTGCCGGAGCCCAGCTGCCCCGCGTCACCCTGGACGAGCCTGGTGGCCTTTGGGGATGTCCCAGCTCCACAACCTCTCCTGCGCTCGCAGCTCTGCTCCTGCCTTCTCGTCGGGTTTTAATAATAATTTTCTTGCACAATACGGAAACGATTGCAACAGCCGCCGGTCTCGCCAGGACCTTCGCCAAGGGGCTGCTGTGCGGGGGCTGCCCCCAGGCTGCGGGGCGAGGGGGGGGGCAGCGGCAGTGCCGGGGGTGGCCCAGCCGCCCTGTGCACCCCCAGACACCTCGCCATGGGGGGCTGCTCAGCACAAACCCACCGGCTACCGAAGTCCCCGCTGCCAGCCCCGGCTGCCAACAACCCTCCCGCTGCCCTTCGCTGAGGGTTGTGCGTCTGAGCGGCAGCCCAGGGCGTCTGTCCTCCTGTGCCAGGCTGGCAGCCGGGCCCCTGCACGAGTCGCAGGGTGAGGGTGGGCAGTGCGGTGGGTGGGTAGCTTCACAGCCTCCCTCAGTCTGAGCGCGATGTGGGGGCCACCCGGGGCATGGGGGGCACATCCCGGGGTTTGCGGCAGGCTGGGCAGCGTGGGCAGCGCTCTGCAGCGGCGAGGGGCAGCTCCAGCCTCACATGAGCATCAGCACCGCGGTCCTGGAGGAACCCACGCAAGTGAGAATTTCTCTTTCAGCCTGACGAACCCCCTGAAAAGGCCGGGGAGGATCGTGCGGTGCAGCTCCGGCCGCTGCCGCCCCTGCGGCGCTCGCAGGGTGAGTGGAAGCAGCCACCGGGCTGGTGCCAGGGCTGGGGGACACCGGGGGCTGGCACTGCTCGCGCCGCTGCCGGCCCCGACCGTGAGCGTGGGTGCCGCGGTGCCCGTGCCAAGCACCGTGACCAATGGGCTGCGGTCCAACCGTGGCTGGTGGCCCACTGGAGACCTCTCCTCCCTGCCATGCGGAGGGGGCTGTGCCCTCGGTGCCCCTGGCACAGGAGCTGGTGGGGCTGCGGGGGGCGAGTAGTGTGAGGGGTCCCTCCCAGGCTCTTGACCTCGGATTGTGGCCTCATCTGCTGCCACCGCTCAAGGAGTTGGAGATGGAGCGTGCACGTTCCCAAAGTGCACAAGCAGCCTGGAGTCTGCGCTGGGAAAATAAACTCACATAAGTGGGTTTGGGAAGAGCAAGAGCCTCCCTGAAGCCAGGTGGACGCGAGGCTGAGGGGATGCGGGGGCTGCTGCTCCTCCAAGCACGGGGCAGGAGTGGGGACGTGACCTTCCTGGGGCTCCTTAGAGCATTCCTCACCACCCAGCTGCTGGTGGGACACGGATGGATGTCCAGCATAGGGATGTCCAGTGGCAGCCTGGTACGGTCAGGCCCTGGCTGGAGGGTTTCAACCCTGAGCACCCAAAATTTTCTTGGAGGTGGCTGGAGCAGGTCTTGACACCCAAGGATCCTCCCTCTCCTCCCATCTGGTGCTGAGGCCTCACTGTGCCTAGGGCTTTGCTCTCATCCACCTTCTCTCAGGGCGTCCCGTGCTGGTCCTGTGCTGCTCTTCTGCTTTTCACAGCAGCAGCCACTGGTACCAGGGCTGTGGCTTTGCCCCTTCTCCTCCTGTGGCTTCCCTCCTCCTCCCAGAGACATCACTGGAGTTTTGCTTCCTTTTTCTTTCCTCCCAGGGCGGGGGAACAGGCCCCTGTTCCAGCTCCGGCTGCCTCGGCGCTGCTGGTGCCGCCCTGGTGATGCGCCAGTACCAAACCTTGGTCTCCGCACGAGCAGGGTGGATGCAGAACAGCCGTGGCAGTCTTGCTCCATCTTAAAACAGGATGGGCAAAGTGCTTTTGCAGGTGCAGTGCAGCAGCGCTCGGATGCATCCCGAGCCCCTCGGGCAGAGCGGTGGCTCAGCCCGCATGGTGCAAGGTCTGAGATGCTGGTGAGATGTCACGGCTGTGGTGTGGCCTCATCCTGTGCATCACACACACGTGTTTGGTACCACAGACACGCATCCCGCATTCCCACACCCCACTCCCATCCCAGTTTTCCCCCCACTCCCATCCCAGGTTTCCCCCCACTCCCATTCCAGGTTTCCCCCCACTCCCATCCCAGCTTTCCCCACTCCCATCCTGGGTGTCCCTTGCTCCCATCCCAGCTTTCCCCCCCCCCGCTCCCATCCAGCTTTCCCCATTCCCATCCCAGGTTTCTCCCACTCCCATTCCAGCTTTCCCCCACTCCCATTCCAGCTTTCCCCACTCCCACCCCGGGTACCCCCCTCTCCCATCCCGGGTACCCCCCCCTCCCACCCCGGGTACCCCCCGTCCCATCCCGGGTACCCCCCGTCCCACCTCAGGTACCCCCCCTACCACCCCGGGTACCCCCCGTCCCATCCCGGGTACCCCCCGTCCCACCTCAGGTACCCCCCCTCCCACCCCGGGTACCCCCCGTCCCACCCCGGGTAGCCCCCGTCCCACCTCAGGTACCCCCCCTCCCACCCCGGGTACCCCCCGTCCTACCCCGGGTACCCCCCCCGTCCTACCCCGGGTACCCCCCCCGTCCCACCCCGGGTACCCCCCGTCCCACCCCGGGTACCCCCCCCGTCCTACCCCGGGTACCCCCCCCGTCCCACCCCGGGTACCCCCCGTCCCACCCCGGGTACCCCCGCTCCTCTGCCGCTGCTCCCGAGGGGAGGCAGCACCGCACCGCCTGTGGCAGCACCGGGAGGCGG
The DNA here is from genome assembly GCA_033459285.1 of Clamator glandarius. Lineage (NCBI taxonomy): Eukaryota > Metazoa > Chordata > Aves > Cuculiformes > Cuculidae > Clamator > Clamator glandarius. The sequence continues at coordinate 1,056,121 of JAUNZM010000434.1, read as the reverse complement.
CGCTGGGACCGCTTCTCTCCTCCCCCGGAGCCCCGGACCCCCCCTCCCCGTGCTCCTCGGGGCGGGGCAGCAGGACCAGCCCCCCAGAGCCGTTCCCCTCGCCCCCCCGGGATGCCGCATGGGGTGGGGGGCGAGGCGACCCCACCCGGGGCAGGTGGGAGGGATGCGGTTGACCCTTCACCACCCCCCCGTTTTTCTGCCTTAAGATTAAGGAGCTACTGGTGACGAGTGTCCCCGACAGCCCCAGGTTCCTCAGCCCCAGGTTCCTCAGCCCCAGGTTCCTCAGCCCCAGCCCAGCAGCGCCGCAGAGGCTGCTGGCTGAACACCAAGGTCCTTTCCACCCCGCCCCGGGCTCGGGGGGCTGTGAGGACGCTCAGCCAAGCGGAGCATCGGTTGGGTGCCTGGGGAGCAAAGCTGTCCCTGATGGCAAAGCAGGGCCGGTGGCCCCTTCCCCAGCTCCACCGGGCGCACCGCAGAGGATCCAGCGTCTCCTCTGCTTGGGGAGCTGACAGATGCTCTTTGGGGGGGCTACAAATCAGAGCTGAAAAGCCGGGTCTGGACAGGCTGTCTGGGAACTCGTAACCCGAGCCCCGGGAAAGGAGGACTCAGGAAAGCGCTTTCAGCAATCATATTCATCATCTTCAGCTCAGACTCATTAGGCTGGCGGAGCCCAGCCAGTGCCAACGCCTCCCGCACGCAGATAGACCCGCCGGCCCAGACAAATAAACGCTTCCAGCTTCCCGCTGGATGCGGCAGGTCAGGGAGCATCTGCTGTCGATTACCCACGGTGTAGGGTTCCCCGTGTAGGGTTCCCCGTGTAGGGTTCCCCGGCCACGCTCACCGGCAGCGGGCACCGAGGTGGTTCCCGTGCTCCGGCTCTCCTGCCCCGGTCGCAGGGCTGCTCGGCCGCCAGCACGGCTCCTGCCATCTGAGGTGGCCTCCTGGCTCGCCCTCCTCTGCTCCCGGTGCAGGGGGCACGGGCGCAGCCAAGGGGGCACGGGCGCAGCCCCTCGTTGGAGGCGAAGAGCAGCCCTGTGCCACCCACCCCTTGAACTCCTCCGAGCGGGTGCAGCAGGGCCCTCTCCTCCCTGGGAGCGGGCAGGAGGGCTGGGACGGCGGCTTTGAACCGTCGCGGCTGAGGGACCCGCAGAGCAGCCACCTCACCCAGTGCTGGGAATTGCACCAGGGCTGCGCATGGCCGTGTGGCACTGGTCACCGTGCCTGTAGACCCCAGCGATCCCACAGCCTGGGTGCACGTCCCTGCAGCGAAACATCCCCATCTCGAGGTCCTAGCGGAGGGAGGGAAGCCGAGGGACTCTCCATCAGGTTCAGGTCTAAATTAGAACAGACCGTGGAGACCCACGGGTGGGGTTGGGAAGGACTCCAGGGTCTGAGCGCCCATCCTGAGGGGTGGCAGCCTCACCGAGCACCGCGGTGGAACAGGCACCGCCAGCTCCGCTCACCTTGCCGCTCTCCGGGGCAGCTGCATTTCCACTTCTCGGGGCTCAATCCGGCCTGGATGTCCTTAATTACCCAAAGGTCAGTGGCCCAGAGCCCAGGGGCACGTGTTGGAGGGACCCCGGGCAGGAACCTGACACGGACGCGAGTCAGTCGGATTCAATGCTGGGGGCCAGGAAATTGCAACGGACACGAACCTAAATACACCGCGTGGCTCCCCAGGTAATCAGGGCCCCGCCAGATTCTGGCTGACAGCTTAAATGCCTTAATTCCTCGTCCGCTGCGGTTCGAGGGGGTCCCGCGTGCTGCGGGCTTCTCCCAACCAGTCTCCGAGCTGGAGATTTGTCTGTAATTGGAGGCACGTTGCATTCCCCTGAAAATAGCCAGGTCCCAGCGGAGGGGGGCTGCGGGAAGGCAGCAATTTCCTTATGGAATTATTTACCTGATTAGAGAGTTTATTTTATCAAAATTGTTTCAGAATGGGGCCACTCGGTGTGTCCAGCACGGGGAGCTCCCCACTGCACCGAGGCCTGGAGACAGGTAATTTGTGTGGCTAATGGGACTAATCCACCAGGCAATTATACCAATAGATTTCATGGCTGCAAAGTGCTCTGCTCCCATTAATTAAAAATCTGTTAAGAAGATTAGCACATAAAGGTATCAAAAGAAACCCAAGAGTTTCTTTCCCCAATGGCCTCTGAAGGCAAGTGTGGGAGTGCTGGATTGCTCGCATTAGCTCAGAAATTGTTCATTTCAAGGTAAGGGCTTCGCATCCAAAGTAACCGCTGACAGTTTTCCCCTGACTTCACTACCAAGAGGTCCTTTATGTTTAATTACAGTTTGTTTAAATTAGCCCTGATTGTTCGCACGGAGTGTTAGTTTTAAATCTCTTTTGAACGTGTGTTTCCCTTGTGCCCTGTCGATGAGGAGGGAGGAGAGCAGCCTCCGGGTGAGCCCCATGCCCCGACAGGTGGCCCTGCCAGGGGACGATGCTCAGGGCAGACCAGGGGGAGATGGGGGCCCAGGAGGGTCTGAACTCAGCATCCTATAATCAAGCTGGTCACACCAAGAAGGAGGCAGGATGGTACCCACCACTGTCATGGATGATGCTACCCAGCACCAGCAGGGATGACGATGGTACCCAACACCGGCAGGGATGACGATGGTACCCAGCACCGGCAGGGATGACGATGGTACCCAGCACCGGCAGGGATGATGATGGTACCCAGCACCGGCAGGGATGACGATGGTACCCAGCACCGGCAGGGATGATGATGGTACCCAGCACCGGCAGGGATGACGATGGTACCCAGCACCCGCAGGGATGACGATGGTACCCAGCACCGGCAGGGATGACGATGGTACCCAACACCGGCAGGGATGACGATGGTACCCAACACCCGCAGGGATGACGATGGTTCCCAGCACCCGCAGGGATGACGATGGTACCCAGCACCGGCAGGGATGACGATGGTACCCAACACCGGCAGGGATGACGATGGTACCCAACACCGGCAGGGATGACGATGGTACCCAGCACCGGCAGGGATGACAATGGTACCCAGCACCGGCAGGGATGATGATGGTACACAACACCGGCAGGGATGACGATGGTACCCAGCACCGGCAGGGATGATGATGGTACCCAGCACCGGCAGGGATGACGATGGTACCCAGCACCGGCAGGGATGACGATGGTTCCCAGCACCGGTGGGGGCTCAGCTGCCAAATGCAGCTCTGCAGTGGTTGCCTTGGGCACCTCGGTGGTGGTGCTGGTCTCTCCATACCCCTCCAATAGTCCAGCACCAACATCCCCTGCACCTCACGGGCTCCCTTCCCTGCGCCAGCGCTGCTGCCCACGCTCGGTGCCGCCGCTCCAGGCCTTTGTCCACAGACACTGAGCAAAACAAAAGCAAATTCCCCCAGCAGCTGAAGGTGCCATTTTTACAGCTCTGAACAAGGAAGTATTTTTTCTTGATCTCTTAAAAATCCCGAATATTATCTGACAGTTTATCTTGTTTCTCCGCATCCATGTCTTTGCGGCAACGCCAGCTCATTTACATGTGTATTGCGCCTGCCTCCACGGGTGCTGAGGTCAATTGAAACTCAAGAAAAGAGGAGAAATTTATGCAAAACTGTTGATTGCATTTGTATGTAATGAAATCATCCAATATTCATCTGACTATAGACTCTAATCTGAAAGGAGAAGTGAAGGACATAAGAGTCACTGGAAAGCAATAATGAGCTTCTGTAGTGATTAAAAAAGCACTTGAGCTTTCTGAAAATCCAGCCAGAAATCGTGTCTAATCAACACGGAATATAGGAGGCAGAGATTACATTGATACATTTTGCAAAGCTCACTGTTGAAAATGTATGCGAGCTGTAAACTCTGACATGCCATCCATGGTCTGTTTTATACAAATCCGGGCGGCACACAATCAGCGCCCGGGCTCGTCCCTGGCACAAAGCAATCTCGGTGTCTCTGCTCGATGACTCACAAGGAGCGCAATCACTTCTATTTTGAAGAGCAATGTTGGTTTTTAACTATATCGAGAGCTTCCAGCTTCCTCAGAGTTTTTCCTTCCTTTTGCCTCCGCTTTGCTTTCCTGGTGGGAAAAGCTCGGGAGGTGCTGGGAGGGCAGCACCCGCCTTGGACCCTGCTCTGACCTCCTCAGGGCTGCTGCCCCAGTTTGGTGGCTTGGAGCAAAACTTGGGTGTCTGGGCAGCTCTAAAGGGGTGTGAGGGTCTTCCTCAGGGCGCGGTGAGTGGGGATGTGCAGAGGGGCACCCCGTGTGCCTCCTTGGGGACCACCAGCCCATGGCAGCACTCGCCAGGTGGGGACCCGATGGTGCCCACATCCACATGCGGTGTTGGAAGGGAGCTCCTGGCCAGTGCAGCAAGGTGCGGAGAACCCAGAGCACAGCTCGAGGCAGTCTGGCTATAGTTTCTCACTCATCCCTGCTGCCCTGTCCCACAACACCCAGCGGCATCTGTTGCCAAAGCCAAACCGTTTGGCAGCATCACTGACATCAGATCCGTGTTACATCCAGCCCAACCACTTTCTGGCCCGCAGTCCCTTTCCCTCTTGGGTTATTTGTTGCAGCTGGAGCTCCTTCCTCACCCGCCAACAGCATCAGCTGCAGCTTCTTATCAGCTCTGGGTGCAATCCAGGCTGGAACCAAGTGAGAGGTTCCTGCTGCTGCTGGAGGAAGCTTTTGGAGCAGGCAGGTCTCGCTGTGGAGCAGCAGGTGATTTGTGCAGCAAATGGGAATGTGGGACCCATCCAGAGCCCTTCTGTGTGCCAGCCAGCTGTGGTCACAGTGAGTGTCTGTCCTCTCTTCTCCTGGGTGGTTTATAGTGCTCATCAGGCACCTCTGCTGCAGCTGTGGCAGGCGGGGGGGGCTTCTCCAGCAGCCGGCTCTGTGCGTGGGTGCTGCCCTGGTCCTGTGTCCCTGCAAGGTGCTGGGGTGGGAGCTGCTGCTTTTGTCTGTTTGTTGTGGTGCAAGAGGAGGGCGCGAGTGGAACAGGCCATGGCACGTGGCTCTGTGGGCTCACGTGCTGCTCGTACCAGGGGGGAGAGCACGATGGATGGTGGTGGCACAGCTCCGTGGGCTGCTGGCACCCAGGGGGAGAGCGGTGGGTGCTGCAGCTGCTCCTGGCTGATGCGGAGCACAAGGGGGTGAGGTGAGGACACAAGGAAATGGGCTCCCTAAGCTGTGGGCCCAGCAGCTGTGATTGCTCAGAAAACAGGACTTTGCATTTCTACACGTTTAAAAGCTATTTTTGCACCTGGATTTGCCTCCCCGGCGTGACCAGCCCCGGGACAGGCAGCTCCATCCCCAGCCCAGAGCGGGTGCAATTTTACCACTAGGTTTTAATTCATGTGAGGTGGAGCGAGATGGTATAGGATAAGGAACAACAGTAAATACTTGGGAAATTCCTCAAGCTCTTCCACCCCAGGCTGTTGCTTGGGATACTGAGGCTGTGACAGCAGCAAAAAAAAGCCTGGTTGATAAATGTCAAAAGAAATCCAGCAATCAGCTGAAAGCAATTTACCGAGCCATGTAACCGCCCTGGGCTCGCCATTTTCCTTTATTCATTTATCACGGTAAGCGCTTTGGCCAAAATACACAAAGCAGAGAAATTGTTGACATGTGGGGCCCTAGCAGAGCAAATCCTTTATCCTCCTCCCCCTCCCCACTGTGCACAAACTAACTTTTTGGGAGTTGTTTACTTAAGGACTGCAGAGCACTTGGTGCTCTTTGAACCCAAATGCCTTGGGAGCAGCGCTGGCCACCACCTTCCCTCCTCTTGCCATGGTCTGAGGCTGTGGGGATGTGTTTGCTGCTATGGGGAACTACCTGCTGGTAGCAAGGGGCTGAGCTGCAGGATGTGCTCAGGACTCTGTTCTGCTTCTACCTTCTCCCCTCCCTAAAATGTGGTACTAGTGGCTCGTGCATGTTCTGTAAGTGGTTAGGCAAGGCAGATGCTGGGTTTGGAAAGTTCCTGTGTTGCTTTTGGTCTCAGTCCTGGCTGAAGCATGCATGTGACAGCACTGGTTTCGCTTCTCTATCCACAAAGCCTTGGGGGCACAGAGCCCATCTCCCCTGCCCTCCTTGCACCAGTTGGTGTCAAGTTCCCTGTGCCTTCCCAGTGGCCAGGCTGCAGGTAACTGCTGGCCACGGGCACATGCTGCTTTTGGCACATACGAACCCAAGGGGACACACCAACCAGGAATTGGCTGTCCAAAGGTTGCTCCTCCACATCCCATTCTGACTTTATTTTAAGCAAAAATAGATGCCACAGTTCCCGGCAGGACAGCACAGGTTTCCCTCGCTGTGGTCCTCGCTTCTGCCAGGCTGCGAGGCGCTGGGATGCAAACAGGCTGGTGCAGGAGGCAGGCAGAGCAGTCGTTCCTCCTGTGCCTCAGCTTCTGCGTGGGAGCCCACCCAGCAGCCTTTGCTCCTCCTTCCTGCTATTTTATTAGTAGTCTTAGTTCAACCAGTTCTGTTGCCACCTGTATGAAGAGCGGCGAGGAGAGATTTCCCCTCTCTCCAGTACAATCCAAGGTGAGGATTCGGAGCAGCCAAAGCATGGAGCTGCTCAGGAGGTCTGGCAGAGCCGCCCCGGCAGGGACGGCCACTGGGGTGCGTGGCAGTCTGCTCATGGTCCAGGAGGGAGTGTGTCCATAGGGATGGTGCTTATCCAAGCAGCTCCTTGGTCTTCGCTGCCAGCAGCTTGTCCATCTCGGCGGCAGCGCTGTCTGCCATTTGCTGGATCTGCAGCAACATAGCACAACTTTGAGTTGCGCGCTAGGTGAGGCCAGAGTTCATTCAGAAATAACTGAATCACCTCCTGACAAAAAGCCTAAAGTCCTAATAAAACCCAAATTGGTGCTGGGGCAAGAACTGGCTCCTCCTGGGGGCTCCCAGCAGCCAGTGAGAACAATCTCCCAGTGCCGCATCTGTACAGCGAGAACAGGGACAGGTCCAAGGCTCCGAAAAGAGCCGTGCAGTACAAACTCTTGGCTGAGCTTCATGAGAGACTTGGTCGGGTCCTTAGTTAACAGAGTGACTTGAGGGTAAGTCAGGGTTACAGACCTGCTGGTGGTGGCACCAGAGGAGAGAGGGCTTATCTCATTACCTCCAGCAACCTTTCCACTATTAGAACAAAACAGATAACAGCAGGAGCGCAGCCTTAGTACACACTAAGAATTCGCATATCAAGTAACAGATCTGTTCGTTTCTTGTAAAAAGAATAAACAGCGATTGTTAAAGCCCTGGCCAGGGATTGGGCCTCCCAGTAACAAGGTATGGAGATGGCAAGCACGTAAATGGGACCAAAATGCACGTGCACTGTGTTGAGTGAGTTCGGATAAAAGCTGGAGCGCATTTGGGGTTCATGCACTAAGTTTTAGAGGCTCACTCCCAAAGTCTAAGGTATAAAACGATGACCTTTCCTTATGCTGGAAAATTTGGGTACAAGCAAGAACTCAAGACTTGAGAGGCTACCTCTAAAACTGCAGAAAACCATCTGTCTGCTCTGGGAGAGCTGCTTCCCAACAGGATTCAGTTACAATAGCATGGCCATTTTTCCTGCTTGCACAAACACTCTGTATATCGATGTTTATTTATGTGAGCACACAGAGAACAGTCCCGCAGCATTTGCAATGTATCTAACTTTAGCTGTTAATAAACAAACAGATAAAAAGTAATGGCCTGCCTTCAGAGGCATCAATTCAGTAAAACACTTAGGCTTGTGCCTGAGTTTATGCCCAAGTAATTGACTTTAGTGACATCTGCTCTTAGGGAATTAGGCATGTGCTTAAGTATTTTCCTGAATCGGAGCCAAAACCTCCTAACAGAGATAATCTTGCTAGCCTTTTCATTAATAACAAACTGGAGCAATCCTCATTAACACCAGCTGGTTTGCAGTGGCCAGGCACTGTGTAAATGCTGGCAGAGCTAGGGGCGTGGGGCTCCCCAAGTTCAGCTGGTTTGTGCAACACCCTTGTAGTACAAATCTTTCAGGGAAGACGTTTTTTCTTCCTGTGTCAGCTTACAATGTTTCATACCATAAAATTGGCTTTGAGATTAAAGCCCCAAATCTCACAAAGGAAAAGCAAATACAACAGTCATTGCTGACTCCAAAAATTCAGCTCAGGGCCACCTATTGCCCAGCTGGGTTCTTGGTGCTGGAGATTTGTCAGCAAGGGCTGGGATAAAAGCACCACTGAGCTGTGAAACATCATGATTATAGTGGGAGGAAAAAAAAATTACCTGCTTTTCTAGCAGCCAGATGGTGTCTTCAGAGACTTTGCTCTTGAATTTCTTTACCTGGTTCACACTTTTGCTTCGCACCTTTCTCAGGGCCTCTTTGGACTTGTTGGTGGACTGCTTGGCAAGCTTGGCCAGGCTCTCCCTGTGCTCTCTCGTTACCCTAGCAGTGATGGGAAAGAGAACACCGAAAGGAAAAACAGTGTCATGTGCAGGACAGCCAGATTTATTTTCTGTGATGGGCTTCGGGTAAATGCAGCGACTCTCTCTGCTGCAGCACCTCTCCAGCTGGCTCAGAGCTGCCAGGCTGCACACCCAAACGTTGCCTGTGTTAAGCCAGAGCTTGCTCTGTACACTGCAAGGGCAGAGACTTAATAGCTCAGGGCATATTTTTTATCCTGCTTTGGTCCACCTGAATGAACCAGCCACCTCTGCACAGCATCACAAGGGCAGCGTATCCCAGCGCAGCAAGTCTTGAGCCTGGAATGGAAAGTTCCCAGCACGGCCCTCAGCCGAGGGACTTGGACTGAACCTTACTTGGTTTAGAGTTGTCACTGTGGTTCAGACTTGCTTTTTTTTTCTTTTTCTGCTGCCAAAGTCTCTGTGGGAAAGAGGGGAAAATCCTGCTCCAAACCTGAGAGATGGAGCTGAGAAGTATAATCCTGCAGAGCTGAAGGAAAACTCCATCCCTGCCTGAAACTCTGTATCATCTCCCTGCAACGAAAGAGCTCAAATTATATATCTGGAAGCTACAGAGCTTATGTTTCACTCAACCTTACTCCAGCTCATCACGACCAGGCTTTTCCACCAAGATGATGTAATGTTTGACAAGAGAGTGATGCTAAACATGGCTCAGAAATGAGTGGTTTGGTACAACCACAGGTAACTCAGTCCAGATCTTTGGCTCCACCTTCCCCATGGTCTCAGTTACTGCTGTGGTACCACAAGAAAATCCTCAACTTCCCATCTCAAACTAAAAAACACAGGTGATGAGGGAGTTAGGCCATCTGAACAAGGCACAGGAACAGCTGACGTGTCACCCCAGCTCTGGTAAAGCTCCAGCACCTACAGCTGACCACTGTCAAAATCAATTGCTAGTGCTTAATAATAATATTTTCATTATTTTCATGCCTATTGAAGTTTCCAGACCGCCTCAAGAATGAAAAGACCCTGGTGCACTCACTGAGACTCACTAGCAAGAGACTGCAAAATAAACATTTCACGGGAGTATTTAGAAATTGCCTGCAACAGCCTGGGTCACCAAAACACTGAGGCCAAGACTCTTCCTGCAGAGAGCTCAGGAAATCTGGGATGAGGGCTCCCAGGGCAGCACCAGCTCTGCCCCGCTGTGGGTGTGCGTTACGGGGAGGCTGCTGGAGCACGATCAGCCCTCCCCGAGTCTGCGCTCAGCCCGGCGAGTCACACACGCGCCAATACATTCCCTTGGCAGCCAGGTCGCTCGCAGCCGATGTCTGCAGCGGCACTGGCCTCTCACCAGTTATCTTTATTTCACAGTGCAAGACGGAATAGGCTTCCCAGAACCCCTTAGTAATTCGAGGAATTTGGGATTGCTAGAAAAGGCCACAGACCTAGACAGCAGCAACCCAGCCCTGACGCCCAGGATGCCCCTTGCACACTCGCCCAGGGCCTCCCAGCCTGCCCTGCTCCCCGCTGAGGGGCAGCCAGGGGGACAGAGCCAGGGAATTGCACACATGGCAAGAGGCTTCTGGTCAGCACAGGCTCAAGCCTGGACTGAACACCTAATTAGAAGTGAGCAGGGTCACTTGTGGTTTCCTCTGCATCCCAATATTGATGCCTTCAGGGCTTCTCATGTTCGATCTCCCCAGCCACAGGTCCCGCAGCACACGCGAAACCAGCAAAGCTGTCTCACAGAGGTCTGGTGAGGGCAGATTCTCAAGCAGATTTTAGAGGGGCAGGGAGTCCATCCTGGCTGCTAAAATTGGAGGAGAGAGCTGGAAATCTCTCACCTCCTGCTGGGTGGCGAGGGGAGTCGATTCGCAGCCGTGGGAGACCCAGCTCGCTGTCAGCTATTTGCCTCCCCGCTCCCGCTCAGCTTTTGCGAGTTGTGCTGCGGGTATCACTCGCCTGCTTGGGGCTGCTGAGCCTTTAAGGAAATGTTTTTGTTTATGCAGCCCTGCCAGATTTCCTATGCTTCTTGGCACAGGGTCACAGCCTTCATGCCTCCTTGTCTGTCTTTATTAACACCAATTTCTTTTTATCACCGTGCAGCGCCGTGGAGTTTCTCAGCGGGTTTTATGTTCCAGCCAGACTGTGTGTAAATTCTCAGCAATGCTACCAACAATGCCAGAAATGGACACTTTTTCAAGCAGATGCTGTTTCTGGTTAAGGAATCCATCAACACGAGCCAGGCCCTTGGTTTCTGAGGACAGTTGGTTTAATCCTGCCCCTAGGTCTGGGATTTTCAAGCTGTTCTTAGATATGTTTTCTTTTTTATCTAGTAACCATTGCCTCTATCCCCTCTTTAAAGCCAAAAAAAAAGGTGGGAAGGGGTGCCAAAAGTGGGGAATGAGGACAAGTTCCCCACCTGTCACCCCTTCCCTGCAGCTGGAGGAGCCATGGGCTCAAATCCTGCTGTTCCCCCAGGGAGAGTCCTGCCCTGCTGGGAACGGGATAGAGCATGGGGACTGACATGCCGGGGTGTTCAGAAAGACACAGAGGTAACACCTCTTTTTCAGCAGTTTAAGTGCTGCACCCCTCGGATGCTCCTCTCCCTGCAGACCCACAGCCGGCACAGCACAGGCCACATCTCGTCTCCAACGCAAGACGCGTATGTGGGTAAGAGCAATTTCTGTATCTCAAATGCTAGGAATTTCCTGTGAACGAGAGGGATCAGTTAAAGGAAAGCAGGCTTAACTAAATACTCTGCATGCATAATTGCAGATAAACATAGGGTGCAATGTATATTGCTCAATAAAAAACACGCAGGAGACTTTGGGCGAGGAGTGACTCGCAGCAACGCAGCTCAGAAACAGATTTGGGGTTTTTTTACAATGAATTTTTTTGAGTCTTTTCTCCTCTTTGTAGGTGCCTTTGCATATTTCTTAAAGGGCAAAGGAAAAAAAGCTCACAATGAGTCATTAAACTTTCAAATGAGTCATCTGGCTTTCAGTAAAGCATGTGTAAAAATATTACTGATTTACAAACAATATCCAGTGCAACACAATGGGTCCAAAAAAGATGAATCTAAAAATGAGGCAATACCATAAAAGACACAAGGTCAGGTCAAATTCGGCCAAGGGATCAACCAATGCAAATGTTCCCATGGCTGGTTTTCTTTCTTTTTTTTTTTTTTCTTTTTAAACCCTCAGAGAATACTTTTTATACAAATAAATATTGCCTATGCAGGGCTAGCAACACAAACAAGCAAATGCCTTGGGGAGTAGAGGGGATCCTAGCAGGAAGCAGAAGTAAACACGAACGAAAGGAGTGTATTTTTTCTGTTAAAACTGCAATGCAAAAACTAAACTAAAAGAATAAATACCAAAAAGTAAACTCCATTTTAAAATACGCAGTTGAAACACTCTCAAGTGCTGAAACGGAGCTGGGCCTGCACAAAGCATAATACAACTTGTATGCATCCATGATAGGTCAGTCTAAAAAGTGTCTTCAATAGCAGACGAGGACTATTCAGGCTTGATTTTTACTTTTATCATGCACCCCTTTGTGAAACAATCCGCCTCTGCAGAAACTGTATGGTCTCTTAATTTCTGATGCATTTGCTTGTTTTGCACACCTGCTGTAATTCTGGCAATTCCACCACACCTGCCTGTTGTATATTCTTGAATAAACACCTTTCGGGCTGGGAAAACTAAAAGCTTTAGAAAATTTGAAAAAGCAATTCAGGGTTATGATATTGATATAATATTTGACCTTCATGGTCCCTTCCGACCCAAACCATTCTATGATATTAAAGAGAGGCCTTCAGCAGAATTTGATTATTTCCACCCGGCTCTGTATTAGAAGGTTTTGAAAGGCTGAAGCAGTCTGCTTGCCTTTTGGATGAGGGGATGGAACTCTGAGTGAGCCTGTCCTGTTACTAAAGAGGTCCCTTCCAACCCAAACTATTCCATGATCCTATAAAGAGGGGCTGAGCAAATGGGACTGGAGGTGCCCCCAAGCAAGGACCTGCAGGGCACATCTCCCAGACCGAAAACCTCTTTCACTCAGGACCCCCTGGTCTGACAACCAGCTGAGGGAAAGAGGCCAGAAGCCACAAATCTTACAGAGCAGAGGAACAAGGGAGCACACCAGGCAGATCTTCCATGAGGAGAGAAGACCAGTTTTTACTCTGCAGCACCACAAAAGATAGCAACACACTACACAATTTTTTTAAAAAAAAAAACCAGCATTTTTTTCTTAAAGATTGGGATTTGCAGTTTTGGAGTTTCCTCCCCTGCAATTCATATTCAAGGATGACCCAAGTGCCCATTAACAATCAAACCACTGTGCAGCAACCTGGGAGCCTCAGCAATTATGAAGATAATGGTGCCCTCCTCCTCCTCCTCCTCTGCCTCCTCTCCTGAGGAATGGGGGAAGGGCAGGGAGCACAGGGAAAAGAAAATCAGCAAATAGAACGATAATGTCATTCCATCTCTCTGACAGCAACGGAAAGCTGCAATTAGACTTCTCTGATCAAAATGCTAGATAAAATTCCACAAAATTTCTAAAGTAGACCTAAAGTGTGAGAAATATCTGGTTCATCTCTATGTAGAAGTGCAAGGTGCCTGTGCGCGCAGGCTGCGCAGAGCCACCACTACCCGTTGCGGGAGGTGTTCGCAGCACCCCACCTTGGGAGATCAGTTATATCTGCATCTGCCCTGGGTATTTAGACCCTCGATCACTGCAGGGTCTGAGCACCCAGAGGAACTCGTGAATCTTCCTCGCTCCACCCAAAGCTGAGTCGAGCAGCGCTGCTGCTCTGTTACAGGCTGTGTCTACGCTAGCGAGCTGTGCTGGGAGGTCTCGCTCCGTGCAAGGTCCTGCCTCGTCCCAGGGACTGAATGCACAGTGGGAAAACTCACCACGCTCCCAGAAAGTACCTCTCTAGTTTCCTCTGAAAGGAATCCCATTCACAGGAAGACACCAAAGCACGCTAAGCAGGGATCATTGGATTAGCTTCAAAAGTGATCCAAGCAGAAGCACTGATGTACCGATACCTCCTGTCTTATCCAAAGATGGGAGATATTTGTGATGGGAGTGATGCTCAGGAGCAGCCTGCTTATCTATCAGCCCTATACCAGGGTTTCCAGACAGTCATCTGTTACACAATGTGTATTACATGAGAAAAGGGAGTGGATTTTTCAGTCAAAGCTATCATTTCTTCTTGCTTCCTTTCATCGCTTCCTTTGAATGTTCTCTGCATCCAGCTGCTCTTCACCCCTAACACCACCAGTTCACTACAGCATTGCTGCTGCTCTGCACTGGTTTAATTCAAGGAACTTGCAGCAGGGCAGCAAAGAATTAGCCCCTGAATTAAGGCAATACAGCTTCAGAAGCCTTTGGCTGACTCTTGAAAAGTGCTGCAGCCAGCTAGGACCAACTTTCCTCTGCAAGGGGAAGATTAAAGAACAGTTAAGTCCAGCCACCAAGTGCCAAAATGTAGTGACATTGCTCAGACACTTGGAAGAGCTTCCACTAGACGTTTGTTGGGACTCAGATTTTCCCCTGAACTGTCTGGAAAGGAGCTGCATCACATTACAGCAGTTGTGCATGTTTACTCTCTGAAGGGTGTTCAGTGCCCCTATCGTGTTATCTTGTGCAATGATGAACTTGGGCAGCCATCAATACTCACTTAGGAATTGGCACCCGAATTATTGTCCCATCCATTTCTGGGTTCAGGTTCATGCCGCTCTCCCTTATAGCCTTTGCAGCCGCAGCTGTGCTCTGTAAAACAGATCAAAAGGTAAAGGGAATTAGGAAATAATCACTCCCATATGCCAGAACTCTGTCAATAGTTGGCAATCCATCTCCAAAGAACATGGAAACATTTACTTCTGTTACCAGTAAGATCAGGAAGTTACATTGGTGCAGAGAGCTTTGATCAAACCGAATGGGAAACTACGGCTGCGCGCAGTATCGGGGTAGGGGGCACAAAGAGAGGGAGAGGGGAAGGGAAGCAACAACAAAAGAAAACTCTTTTGCCTCTTTGAAACTATTTGAATGGTTTGAGGCAACAGAGAGTGAAACCGCAATAAATTCCCAAGGCATAGCCTGACTGTGGCCAAAGAGATGAAAGATTCTGAGTGCTTAAAAATTCCAGTTGAATGTTTCCCACTAGAAATCACACAGTGCCAATTTAGAAATGCTAACTAACTTAACTGCTTCAGCACTACAACCTGACCACACTGCAGCAGCGCAGTAGCAGTTGGTTGAGAAACCGCACCTGTGCCCCGCTCTATGTTTATTTTGCAGCTTATTACTTAGGACTAACTTCTCTGAACTCCACTGCTGCTGGCTGATGATGCTCTGCTCTGCTTAAAAGGTGAGGTGTACAGGTTTGCCTGGTAACTGCAATGTGATTGAAGGCTTCCTTCCCCATCCCAGGATGCTGGTGTGCCTTCAGGATTTGTGGTTAAACCAGAGCTTTGTTGGGAGCTCTCGCAAAGCTCTGCCAGGTTGCTTCATTCTTGACGTTGGGGATAAGACCGAGCGAGTCTGTACTCCTGCGGCACTCGTGTGGCATTTCCTACACGGTGCATTTCCATTTCTGATACTCTTTCCCATCACTAACTTCAGCTCCAGGCTGCTGCAGTAGATTGGATTTATAAAGTTCAGCTTTCATCAACTGAGGCACAAACTAAAGCTCTGATATTTGTTTAGGTCTCCGATGCGTGACATCACTGAGCAAAATGCTCTGCTAGTGTTTTGTAAGATGTAACTGCTGTCCTCTAGAACACAACGAGGGCAGAGAAAATGTAACCAAGATGATCTCAGCATGCCAGGAACATAAACATGTTAGTGTATGGAGAGCTCAGTAAAAGCTGTGTTGTTTAACATATGAATTGGAGAAGACAGAGGAAGGGGAAAATATTGCAATGTTGCCCCCAGCCTCTTGCAGCCCATGCAATAAATAGCCGTGCTTAAAATCATAGTCCTGTTTAGTTTTATAACTCTCAGCAAACAGAATATGGTCCTGCAAGTTGTTTTCTATGACTTCAGGCATTTTTACTTGCTTTTTAATATCACGAAGTACTGACTACATCCTGTAAATAATGACATTGAATGAACATGTCTGTAATAGCTTTAAAGAATTCATCCTATCCTTGGAACAGTTACAGTATAAAGCAACTGCATCGAGAGAAACAGCTCTAGCTCTAGCTTTAATGAAAAATGGCCCTTTGGATTAGAAATCAAAAGCAGGCAATGCTGTACAGGGTGACATTGAATTTCTCACATGCCCATTTCTCAGCCTGAACTCCTGCTTGGGCATGGGCTAAGTCACAGAGTGACTTCCCCGTCCCTCTCAGCTCTGGCATGCTGAGGGACCTCGGTGCACTCGCTGATGAGGCGCCTCCCTCCTTCAAAGCCATTATATGTGCTGGATGCACTTTAAGAAACACTTAGGCATGAAGTGCCTTACACTGACCTCCTCTGAGACTTTGCTGACTTAATTAATTGGGGAAAGCCTTTGCAAAATAAATAGAGATAAGCTTTGGCAAACCTCCAGACCCAGAGCAGGACGAATAGCTGACCTCGCGCTCGTTACGGCTCCTGTCTGCGTGGCTGCCTGGCTTTATCGGCATGAGCCACTGCAGGGGACCACTGCTGCTTGAGTGTGAGGTGGGATTCAGATTTGCTGCCTCATTTAGGGGCAAGTCTAACTAAAGCTCCTGCAGAAAATTAAAGGAAGCTGGCTCTCCCAGAGGGCAAGTCAAAGCACCTAGTGTGGGTTCTGACCTGCAGGAGCTGCTGAGGAAGGAGCTTGCTAGCCTCAGCCCTGTGAAGCACAAGCTTCATCCTTGCAGGGAGGCTTTTCAGGTGCTCGTAGGCTACATCATCAGCTTCTTCCATGAGCTCTCGGGGACTGCCACCAGGCCTACTGGTAAGTAAGCAAGTTTTAGAGGAGTTTGATGAATTTTGAGCACAAACACAGACTGCTCCAGCTCCACATCTGGTTCTGTGCACGGCCATGTCTTCCTAAGGAACTGAAATGACATAAATGCAACAGGGCAGATGCAGCATCACCTCCACGTGTGTAACTGAGGTGAGCCAGAGAAGAGTCGAAGTGCGTTCAAAACTACTGAGTGCTGTAAACATACACGAAATGACAAGACCTGTCAGCGTGAATCCAAGCAAATGCTTTGCGACACTCTCAGCACTTAAGAGATCCAACTGATGGGAAGCAAGTCCCCAAAGCAAATCCATACTGTAGCATTTATTGGATCTAACCCTGAGAGCAATCCAGCCTGAGGGGCAGCATGTAACTCTCCTCTAAACCTGCACCACTGCACACGAGATGCTCCATGTGCCAGGCAGGGCTGGAGAGCCACTTGCCCCACAGAGTCTGCAGCAAAACACTGATTCTGTTCCATCAGCTGCGACGCGACACACAGCCCGGCCAGCGCTCGCAGCCCTGCCAGGTTTGACCGTTTATTTCTAAAGGTTCCTTTGCTCAGCATCAACCTGTTTGTTCCCATGGTAATTCCCTACCCTTGCGATGCCTTCAGTAATGTGTCCTTACCTCTGGAAAACTGGTCATGTTCACTATAATGAGCTGCGGTGACTTCTGGGAGATCTGCCCCAGCTGGTTCAGTGGAAACTTCCCATCTTTTGTCATCACGATTATGTGATCAAGGGCCCCTCAAGAGAACCAGACACAGGGGAGTTTCAGTATGATACAGCAGTTCACAGCAATGCTGAAGCAAAAACGCCCATGCAGTGTCCCACTTCCCTTCTGGTACACAAAATATAGATGTTATAAAAGAAAAAAAACCCATGTTTATTCAGAATTCAGGTGCTGTTTGTGTTCATGCATCCCCTGTGGTATTTGCAAGCTAAATATGTCAACCCTACTCTCAAACACAAAAACATAAAACCGACTCTTGTTTGTTTTTGTTACTAGTATAAGAAAACCAAGCAAGATTGTTAAGAATTAAAAGGAAATTGTTATTTTTTAATTCTTAAAACTCAAAGAAAATCAAAATGTTGTCATAAAAACCAAGACAGCTATTGTCTTTAACTTAGCAGTGCTCTCTTAAAGCCCTTTTTTTTCCAGGTCCCAAGAGGAGGTGTTGTACACTGCCTAATTTAAAGCATTCAGTTTCTCTCTGAGCTACTCTTAATCTGCTCTCTAGTTTCTGCTGCAAAACGTTAACAGCCCAAAAGGCACATGGGACAAGAGGTACTTTATCAGTGCAATTAAAAAAAATATCTGTGGCTAAAATAAATAGTTAAGAGACTGAGCTACGCTTTCCAACTCCATTAAAGCCTGAAGTGCCCCTGCCAGAGCTGGGGTGGTGAATGATTCAAATTTGATCATTGTTTGAGATTAAATTTTATCCCTGAAACTTGATACTACTTACAAATACTTATGTTCAGAGTGTTACAGTAACTGTAGCTTAGTCAAACGTATTTGCAGCTCTTCCTAAATCACAAAATTCACTAAGTGAACAAGGCTTGTAATGGTCACTAACCACAAAGACGTGCAGCAAAAGAAAGTTTGTATATGCCAGACACTGGCCTGATGGCAATTTCCAAAGGGCTAATTTAATGGCAATTGGATTTTTCCTGCCCTACTGCAGCATTAGCTGACAACCTGCTTCTTCATCACATCTGCAAACAGTTCAGTTAGACACTTTTGACATCTCCCACTTACAAAAGCTATTTTCAGGAAGCTATTAACAAAAATGGACTCTTCCTGGTCAAGCTCAGGGTGAAGAAAGCCTTTAGTCGGGGATGTCAAGGTTGTAGTAACTGGGTAACCAGCAAATTATGCAACAAAAAGAAAATAAATTTTGATCAAATCAGAGTTCTCTGGGACTGCTATCCTTATGTACAGGCAATAGAGCATCATATAAGAAAGTTACCAACCTGGTGAGGTTCTAACACTGAGATTTCTGCTGAAATCTTCTTTCAGAGCTTCTATCACTGCCTGCATGTCTTCATTGGTTTCCTCCAAACTGATAATATCCTCAACCAGGGCGGCACTGATATTCACTTTGGCTGGAGCCTGCCCTTTACCTTTAGCTGTAGATTATACATAAAATTAGTTGTTCCATTAGAAAGTAAAAAGTAAATTAAAACCATTGTTAGGTTCAGAATTGAGTCTAAGATAAACCAAAATGACAGTATTTTTTAATGAGTAAAGAGCCCAGCATTTGATCTCTTAAGCCAAAATGTATTTGTAGGTCCCGCTGCATGCGCTGACTCCAGCCTGGACTGTGGTGATTGCTATCTCCTGCCCCAGCCCAACAGCAGCTCAGTGCAATTCCTCTCTTGGGGAAGGGTCGGGGTTTCCTGCAACGCCATCAGGCAAACCAGCTCCTCCAGAGCCATGTTCTGCCTAAGTCAGATCAATGCAGGTCCAGGAGAGAAAAGGGATAAGAAAAGAAATTCCAATGACGTACTGAGGGGTAGCAAACACGAGGCAGAAGGCTGCCGCCGTTACCTTTTTTGGTAGCCAGCTGCCTGGTCAACAGCACCAGTGGGACACGCTGCCCGCAGCCGTCCAGGAGTGAGGCGGGGCAGCCCCCGGGAGCCTGCGGCAGCCCCCGTACCGCGGCAGACGAGGAGCGGCAAAGCAGGGAAGGCATATGACGGACACATCGTAGTGCCGTTGCCATCGTTTAAAGCTCTTCTCTAACCCACCTGGAAAAGGCAAAAGGTAGAGGGTCCACTCAGTGTGCTAAAAAGAAGAATTGAGGCCATAGTGGTTGTGGTCAGTGGGGTGGTGGGTCAGCAGTGTCTGCAGCGGGTTTGAGTGCCTCGCAGTGACAAAGTGGCAGCCAGCCTGCGCCCATGGTGCCGGCGTATCCTCTGCACATCGTCCTGAGGGGCCTGGGATGCCAGCACCGCATCTGCTGGGCAGGAACAGCACAGAGGAGCACCTGCTGTTTGCACATCGGCGCAGTGGGAACGCCGATTTCGGACACAGGAGACAGTATTTATCTCAGCTGGGACACCGAGGGGGACCGGGCTCTCCGCACGTTCCCAGTCACCTCTGCTGCTTCGGAGGCACCATGGCTGCCCCCGAGCCCGCCTGTGGGGACCCACCGGGTCCCTCGGGTCGCCACTGGGTCCCCTGACCCAACACATGCTCCGAAACCCCGCCCACCCGAGGCACCGCCCATTCCATTTAGAGCCTCGACGCCTGGTGAGGCCCCGCCCACTCCCCTAGGCCCCGCCCACCACATGAGACCCATTAACGCGCTCAGAGGAGCGAAAGCCCCGCCCACCAAACATCTGTAAGCCACGCCCCTACGCGAGGCCCCGCCCCTGAGCCACCCTCCTCCCTCAGTGTGAGGCCGCGCCCCATCGATAAGGCTCCGCCCTCCCGTCAGCACAGGCGCCTCGCTAGGCCCCGTCCCCCGCCATCCCCCGAGGACTCCCCGCCCGCCCCGCTGCCCCCGGTGCCCTGCGTAGGCCCGGGCGGCCCCGCCCGCCGGGATGGGGACCGGGAGCGGCGAAGCACGGGGGAGAGGCGGGAGGCCGCCCCCTCCGCCTCGCTCACCGTCGAGCAGGCCCCGCGCCTTCCGGATGACGTCATCGACCCTCGCCGATATTGACGTCATCGTCCCGCGCCGGGGGGCGGGGCGAGGCCCTCGGGGAATGGCGGGTGCGGCGTCACGGTGAGCGCGGCTCGTGCCCGCGTCCCCGCGCGCAGCCATGGAGCCGGGGCGACAAACGCTGGAGAACGCCTCCATCCTCTCCGAGGGCGCCCTGCAGGACGGGCACCGCCTCTGGATCGGCAACCTCGACCCTAAGATCACCGAGTGAGTCGCCCTGCGCGCCGTAACGCGCGCGCACCCGCCCCGCGGCCCTTCCGCTCTCCGCCGGCGGCCCCGCCTCCCTCGCTGCCTCCCCCGCTTCCCCCTCCGGCGGCCCTGTCTCTCCTGGTGTCCCCCCCAGCTGCCCCGCGGCTCCTTCCTTGGTGCCCGCCCCTGCCCCTGTGTCCTCTCCTCCCCCAGCACCTTCGTCTCTCCCGGTGCCGCCCTCCCGCCTCACACGGTTCTTCCCCGCCTCCCCGGTTCCCCCCTTCTGCCTCCCTCGGTGTAACCCCTGGGCGCTATACCTCTCCCAGTGACCCCTCTCCCCTCTTCCCAGTGTCCCCGTCTCCCCCGGTTCCCCCTCAACGTGTCCGCCGCCCTCGGGGCCTCGTCCCCGCTCACCCTGGCAGTGCCGCCCTTGCTCGGTGCTCCATCCCTCGGGACCGCCCCCTCCCCAGCTGCGGTTACGCTCTGCAGCCGCCGTGCTCCTCCTCCAGCCCCCTCAGCGGGGCCGTGCCTTCCCCCGGGTGCAGCCTCTCCCTCCCCATCCCCACCTGCCCCCTGAGGGCTGAGCCCCAGCTCCCAGTGCTGCCTGCTTTCCAGTGACAGCATGTAGGAAAGGGTGACAGTTTGGGGTTCCCCAAGCGCAGGAGGCTGCTGTAGCACCCCAGTTCTTGCCTCTGCCCTCCAGCGAGGCATGGTGGTTGCCCACTCCAGTGGATTTGCTGCTCATGGCTCCCTCGGTGCTGCAGGGGCAGCTCTGCATCTGCTTGATGCTACGGACTGGAGCGGGGCGGGGGCTGCACTGGTCCCACAAAACAAGGGGCTCGGAGTCGGGTGCTTAACTACCACCTACAGTGATGCCCTGAGCTATTCCTTGGGATGGAAGCCCAGGGCTTGGAAACATCTTTGTGTTCTAGGCTACAAAAATGTTTGAATGTTAGGTTTGAGGTTTTTGAGGTGACCAAGGAACCTGTTATTTTGCTGGTGTCAGCAGTGGGATGTAGAGAAGAGTTACTTCCTCCAGTGATTGAGTGGTAACAAGTAACAGAGTGGTAATGAGGCAGGACACGGTGTGACTGGCTGTTTGTGGTGGATAAATCAAACGTGCGTGTCTGCATTTCACATTCTCTCTAGACTACAGATAATTGTTTTCTGAGCAAACATATTTGAACAGCTAAATTGTCAAGGAAACACAACTTGCTGTCCAATATTTCAGTGGTCTGCTGAGAAATCAGTAGGTTGTAGTAAAA
Source organism: Clamator glandarius (assembly GCA_033459285.1). NCBI lineage: Eukaryota > Metazoa > Chordata > Aves > Cuculiformes > Cuculidae > Clamator > Clamator glandarius. The sequence goes on along the minus strand of JAUNZM010000434.1, from coordinate 1,034,668 downwards.
AAAAAAAACAAACACCCGAACCAAAGCAATTTGAGATTTATGCACTACTAAGAAACAAGCATTTTTGATTAACTATTGTACATGTCTGTCTTGGATACTTTTTCTTCCTGCAGCTTTTTGTGTGTGTGCAGGTGCTAGGTTTCTGTTCTAAATGCGGTTCATCTTAACAGAGCAGATTTCTAATAGCCTCTAAATGGAATCATTAATGCATTGTGCTTTTCAGCCGTTCAGCTTTGGGTGGTTTCTGCATTAATTACCATTTCTAACCCACAGCTACCTTACTCTGGCTTGTCCACGTTCACTGACCATGTAAAATTGGATATAGGAGTTCTTGAGTGTGGTGTTTGCTGCATCCTTAAAGGTTTGGAAAACTGGATTAGTGTGAGAGGACGGATAGAGGGTGTTTGTAAATGCATCCTTCCCAGGATGATCATTAGTGGTATTTTTTTTTAAAGGCCCTTTCAGTCTAGGTTGTTCCTCTGAATCTAGGCCAGCCAAGTAAGAGCTTTATATGGCAAAATCCACTGTTTTCATAGCTTGAGTTAAATGAGTTTTCTGGGTTTCAGGTTTTTGGGTTTGGGTTTTTTTTTTGTTTTGTTTTAGGTTGTTTTTGGTTTTTTTTTGCAAGAGCAGGCTGTTCCTTTTCAAATAACCTGTTGCAGCTGCATGAATTGGTCAGCCTGGGCCTGGGGCAAAGCTGCCCAGGTTCCCTTGCTGCCGGGAACTGTGTCTCGAGCAGCGTCGTGGCTGTGGGGAAGGGGCTGGAGTGCTTCCGTGCTGCTAAATGTTTACAGCTTGCCAGTGATGAGTGACAGTGCCCTTGGCTTATTCCAGGCTTTCTCGTTCTGTGTCTTTCTTTTAGTTTTGCTTTAAAAATGGCTGTTCCTTCCTGAAAACTATATTATAATCTCCATTTCCTTGTGAATAAACAAGAGGAGGTTTCTTTTAACACCCGTGGTAGAGAGAAAGAGTGCGATTACGTGTCAGGTCAGTAAGTTTCTCTAAATCATCTTGACCCTTACTTTCTTATCCTCTGGGCTTTCTTCTCTGCCCATAGTTGCTCATCTGTATTATCCCTGATGAGGTTACTAATCATATGGCTAAAACCACGCACCTTGCAAACTAAATAGCCGTTTCTTAATTTGCTGCTTTTGTCTGATTTTTAAAGGGTTGCCTCTGCCAATTTCCATGTCAGATTTGTTTAAGACGTAGTAAAGTTGATTGATTTGTTAGCTGGGTTAATAACTGGTTGTGACTTTCTCGAGCAGAAATGAGTTCAGAAAGTCTTGAATTAATCCAAGTCTTCCATTTTGACAGCAACCTATAGCTGCAATCAAGCGCTAGGGAGTTAATAGGTAGCGTGCACGTTTGAACGCAGGCTGCAGTAATAGGAGTTTATAAATGTAGGGCTGCCCACAAATTGCAGGCTGTAAGCTGATCGCTTACGAGAGGCTGTTGCACGTGCTGAGTGACTGTGGCTGCAGTGGGAGCATCAAGGGACACCGAACAGTGACGTGCCCTGCCTACTGGGGTATGGTGGGTCCTCTGCTGGACATTCCCCCTTACTGGTAGTGTTTGCTTGGGTGACTTCTTTTATCTGGCATCCTCAGAGGATTCTTCTGCCTGGGGAAGAAGATAGCGTAATGTGTCTGCTGAGTGTGTTCTTAGCAGCTGGGGGGAGGTGAGCTGCCACTGTAGGACCACACGGCTCTTTGTAACGTCAGACATTGTCTCCAGGCACTTCTCGTGCTCTGTGATCCTGCTGTGGGCCCTGCCAGGGCCATGCACAAGGAGCGCAGCAGATGGGTTGGTTCTGGATTTGATATCACCAAGCAAGGAAGCCGTGGAGTCCACTTACTTTCACTGTGACCTCAGCAGTTTGTCCCCTGTCTGCTCAGTGGGGCAGGGAATGTGCTGTGGCAGAGCCATGTGTTCACATCACCTCCCAGTGCTCCCGTCCTGGGCAGGGGGATGAGGACAACGTGTACTTTAGTTAAGTCTCCCTTGCGGCAAGTGGAGTAGAACTGCCTCCTCTGCCCATTCCTGTTTGTAAAGCCTTTTGAGACTTCTCAGCATTTTGGACTGGCAAAAATTTCTTTTCCAGCTCTACAATTGCACATTATCTAGTTTCCAGTCAGCTTTGAATGATCATTCATTTTCGTCAGGTATGAAATAGCGGGTGTTGAACTTCCTTGGCTGTTCTGCCACTTGTCTACGATCCCATCTTGATGAGTCTCACCTAGAAAACAATGTGCGCATAAGTTGTTGTTACAGACTCCTGCTGGCTCCCAGTGGGGCAAGATTCTTCGCAATAATAGGTTTCGCATGTGGCCCGGTCCCTTCGCGGTATCCTTGGGACAGCATTGTTCAGAGGAAGCCTTGCCTGCGTTTGAATAGCGCTCGGGGTGCCAGGAGGAAGAGTGGAGGAAAAGGAAATGGGGGAGCTGCTGGTTTGTCTCGCGCGTTCGCATCAGATGACAGGAAGTGGAAACCGAGGTTGGCTGCGGCCATCGGTCGGGCCACATCTGTGCGACTCACTTCCAAGCTCTGCGTAACGCAAGTCGTTGCCGTAGTAAAGCTTTCTACATGTTCTCAGTATTGATTTTTTAAGGTTTTCCATGACAAATCTTCCTTCAGTACTGATTCCTCTTGGCTTGGAGAACTACTTGTCCAGTTACTGTTAATGCCTCACTGTATTTACGATAACAAATGATAAGCACAGCCTGAAACTTGTAGTTATACAAGGCTAGAGTTCTGCACTGTTCTATGGAGAACTGGTGACCTGCAGTTGTAAGCGTGGCATGCATGGCTGGAAAATAGCATTTGCATCGTCTACAATCCAAAGGTTATAAAATAGATTGCATCAATTGCTTCTAGACTTGTAATGACATCTGTTTTGAAGTAACAACTACCACGTTCCGCTAAGAAAGCGTTATTTGAATGCAAAGGTTCTCAGGAAAAAAATAACCACAGTGTTCCTTTTATCAGGGCAGCTGCAGGGGTTTTGTTGTTGCTCAAGAGAATGCAGTGAGAACCATCGTTGCCCTTCCACTGCCTCAAGTAGTTGCCAGAAAGGGAACAGTGGTGAGGACTGTATTTTCATGCTGCTGAAACTGCAAGTGCTGTTTGTAGCAGGTGTTTACAGCAACAGGCTTGAGGTGTGTTTCTGTATTTTGGGGGCTCTGAAAGTTCAGCCTGTGTAGTTTTATGTGCACATGTCCCCAGAGTTAGTGTTTTCACTTCTAGGTCTGTGGCTGCGTGGTAGTTTGAGGTGTGGTGGTGAAACTGGGCTGCTGTGCACTCTGCTCCTTTTTCGTGCCTGCTCTTGCTTTTCTGTCTCCCTTGCCTTCTGACTGAGGGTTTGTAGGCCTCTTGGAAGACCACGGTGCTTCATCTGTATTCCAAAGGATGTAGGAAGCCTTCCATAATCAATTACAATGTGTTTATTCCCCTGGGAGATAACTTGGCCCTTCTGCGCTCTCATCTGAACACTTGCTGCACCTTCACCTCTTTAAAAGTGCATATCCTGAATGTCCACTGTGACCCATCCTGTGAGATGACTCACGTTCCTGGAACTTTCTTGCCTGGCTCCTGAAGTTAACAAAGGGCTATAGCCCTCTTCAAACATCCTATCAGGCTTTATTAGGAAAAAAACTGCCTGCCCTTCCCATCTGGACTGTCCCCGAAGCTGCCTGGTGCGCTTGGCCATCTTGGGCCAATACTCATTGGTTGTGTCTGGACTTGAGAGGTTTCATCCAGTGCCTGGTGCTCCTTCTGCACATTGAGTTCTCCTGGTAGGCTTTAGAACACCGAGTATTGCCTTACAAGCTGAGAAGGTGGCTTAGACTGTGTGTCTCTCTAACGAATGCTGTACATCTGATCAGGAGAAGATGTGTCCTAAGACACGCTGTCTAAACTCTTAGTCAATTTGTGAACTCTAGGGATGGGGCCCAGCAGTGAAATAGTAGCAAGTGTCATTTTCCTTCCAGGTCAGCTAGTAGTGTTAAACACTTTTATCCAGGGAACTAGAAAAGCTGCAAAGGACTTTGAGGATTAGATGTGGCCTGTATAACAAATGTGGTCCTTATTTTAAGTTGCTCAGTGCCCTAGATAGTAAGCAGACAGATTTACTTTAGCTTTCTCTAGTTTTATTGAAAACATCGCTCTCCCCACTGGATGGCAGGAAGAGAATTGGCTAAATAAATGTCTGACTTGCGTGTACATGTTGCTGAGGAGCTGTCTGAGCCAGAAGCACTGGCACGTTTGGCCTAGATGATAGTGAGGTCTGTCTGGTGCCTTTATTTTTGCCTAGTCTATTGTCAATTCCTGGTTGCAGTTAGTTCTGCTTATTCTGTCCTCCTGCATCCCCAGCTCTGCCTGGCGAGGGGGAGAGTGGCTGCATTTGTGTCCTTGTCAGTGCACTGACAACCAGTGGTGCTTGTACAGGGAGAGCGAGGGAGCAGGAGTAGCAGGGATCCTGAGGTGCTGTGGACCTTGGGCTAGGACAGCTTGTGCAGGGAGAAGAGCACAGGGGATGGAGCTTCAGGCAGTCACTTCAGGGCTAGGAAGCAGCAGACCCTGCGTTTATGCTTGAAGGTAGCTGTGATTTAAAGAGGCAGGAGACAGAACCCTCCCAGGCCTCTTGGAAGCCATTGTGTAATTGTCCAAAAGCCACCTATTTCTGGATTTTCCACATGCCCTTCTGCTGGCAACACTGGGAGGAGAGCCTTGTGCCTTGAGATTTTAGAGCAGTTGCTGGAGATGCAGCTCAGCGCTTTGAATGCTGAGGGGTTGTGGGACAGGGTGCCCATCTCTGCAGATATTTAGGAATACTGAACTGCTGCTGTTACTGAGTGCAAAATGTGTGTTTGTGTCTAGGGGTTCCTCTCTATCTCCTCACTTTCAACATGGTGGAAGTTGTCAATAAATGTCTTTTCTCCCCTTTAGATACCACCTCCTCAAACTCCTTCAGAAGTTTGGCAAAGTGAAGCAATTTGACTTTCTCTTTCACAAGTCTGGGGCTCTGGAGGGGCAGCCAAGGGGTTACTGCTTTGTGAACTTTGAGACCAAACAGGTATGTTACTTTTATCTAAAATTCTGATTGAAATGACTGTCTTCTTTCCCTATCATTTTTTACATTAATATAAAGCTGAAACAGGAAGAGATAAATTACATACCTTGTCTGCACAAACCCCTACGGACTCTAACAGTTCCACTCTGTGACAGCCACGCTATGACCGCTCCTGGAAGTAGCAATAGTGATTTCCTTTCTCCTCCACTGTCTTTTCCTGACTCCTGCTTTCTAGTGCTAATCAGAAAGGACCAGCTCTTTGGTCTGCTTTTGTTGTGAGTTCCTGGAGTTAGAAGGTAGAGATCCACACAGAGCCTTGGATCAGCCTGTCAGACCACCTGAAATCCAGACCTGCTCTGAAGTCCTCCCAGTTTTGCTTTTGTCTTTACAGAATCACAAACAGCAATTTGTGTGATGCTGCCAGTTGTACAACATGACTTGTCTGCAGTATCCTGGAGTCAACTGCCCCTGGCTGACCATTTGGGGTTTTAGCTCTTATTACAAATCAGAATCTCAAGTCACGCTTGCCTAAAACTTCGAAGTTTTACTTGTTTTGTTATAAGTCTTCTAGAGTTGTTTAAAAGTGAGGAAGAACGGCTTGTTTGGAGATTGCTTGTGGTTGTCTGACCTCACCTTTTTGCTGTGCAGTTGCCGGTAGGGATCTCAGAAGAGCCCTGACACAGTGTGTTAGCTCTGGAAAATTATTCCTTGCCAGGTGGAACAGCATTGCAATGTCAATTTTCAGCTGCTGTGAATCAAGTTTTATGGAAGCGTCCCAAAACTGAGCTTCCGCTGCTGAGCCTGTAACAGAGTCAAGTGGATTATGTTCCCAATGCGCATGAGCAGGATCTGGAATAAGCAGAGATGGGTGTTAATGAGACGTGTAATCACTGTACCAAGCCATGGTATTTTCTAGAGTGACTCCTGTGCATAAACCTCCCTCAGAAATGATGTTCCAGTGGCCTCTGTGCTTGGTATTTCCCAAACTCATTATTTTCCCCATTTCCCCCCCAAAACCAAGGGAAAGACTAAATCAATAAAGCTGATGAAAATCTAGTTACTCAGATACTGGGGAGTCGTCCAGAGATATTCCTGGTTTGGGACACAATGGGATAAACTTTCTTTGCTGTCAGTTAGCTGTACTTAGAGAAGACCGGTTAACAAAACAAAAATGCTCTTTACGTCCGAGTCGGTTTTGACTGAAGACTTGGTTTGTTTATTGAACTGTCTTCCTGTGCAGGAAGCAGAGAAGGCGATCCAGTGTCTCAATGGGAAGCTGGCCCTTTCCAAGAAACTGGTGGTGCGGTGGGCACACGCACAAGTCAAGGTAAGCTCTTTATTTACTAAAAATTGCTTTTAATTAGCAGAATTGAAAAACTTTAAGGAACAGTTCTCCCTAAGGCTGCCATAGCCTGGCAAGATCATCTCAGTTGGCTGTAGGAAATAACTCTCAATAGAAATGGTTTTAACAAACTCCCCCTTTTCCCGTCTGCGTAAACTAAACGGGATTAGCTGTGGGTAGGAACAGGCCCTGCAACCTGGTGTCCATTGTAAGGGAGTTTCTGATCAAAGCAGTGCAGACAGATTACTTCTATAAATGTCAAAGTTTTTGAGTGACTGGCTGAAAGTCTGAGCCCCCTCTGTGGTTTTGCTCCCTTTTTGGATAGGAGATGCATGGAAATTCCCTATTACCAAGCGCTTTGTTCCACTTCTGAAAGTAGTTATGTGACAGCAGCTCTAATTACTTCTGACTTTAAAGCAGCACGTTTGACATCTAAGCTAAATATACTTTTATTGCTTGCTGTGTCACTTAAGACATCAAGTTTTTAGTATTAACTTTGTCAATACCTTCTGGAACATCCTTGTTTTAATTCTTTTAAGGTCTTGTCTTCCTCCTGCGGTTATTTATTGTCTGGTATTTGATAAAGCGATTTATTTTGAATAATTTTCTCTGCAGATAAATGGATTTGGGGGAAGGCGAAGGGGAGCTGCTTCTTGCCATTTTCCTTCGAGTAGTTTGCTTTTAGCATGTGTTGATGATCCTACAAACCGCTTCCTACCCTCTCTTATCAAGTATACTAGCACATCTGTTTTGGATACTAAAAAATACACAGAAAGGGTATCTTCATTAAAAGAGACCATGTTGGTTTAATTATTGGCTTTGAGGGCTCCAGGTTCTTGTCAGCACATCTAAGCTTGTGTAAATGCAGTCTCCATTTTCCTTAGCTCCGTAGCTACCAGAGTGCCATGTGCTTCCGCCCGCCTGGAGAACGATCAGGCCATAAAAGGAGTTTTGGCCCGAGGAGCAAGTGGCTGCTGGGCTGGGAGTTCAGCGGGGTGGCTCTGTGCTTGGCTGGCTGGGCTGTGGTGAAGAACACACATAAATAGTCAGATTAGTTTGCGTGGCATTTTCTCATCTGTGAATGGAAAGATTTAACACCACAAAACTTTGGTTTATTGTAACAAGGGTTTATTTGAGACAGTACCAGCACCGTGCTCGTGTTAGGATGAGTGGCCAAGGCTAACCAGACACTGTGAGTTTGAGCAGGTCTGCTGAGAAACAAACCCGACTTTGTGCCAAGCGAAATAAGGAAGCAGAACACTGCGAATAGTTCAGGAGGCCCATTGCCTGCAGAGATGACAGACGCACAAGCTGCTTTCTACAGAAGGGAGGTGGTTCCTGACTGGTCTTTTTCTGTGTTTTTGTTTTTCTTTTCTCCTAACACAGCACAATTCTGTGCAGTCCTGTGCTTGGGTTGCCTTCTGACTCTGAACAGTGCCTGTATAAAGAGGGTAGCGAGGCAGTACAGTTGTTACCTTAAGATTTACCATCTTTGCTTCGTGCCTTATATAGAGAGGAATAAGAAGTGACAGGACAGGATAAGGTCTAGGGATCTGAAGTGCAATGTACAGTTCAGCATCAGAGCCTACGTTCCATGTCGGTACTAAACAAATATTATGGCTGGGATTTGTTTCACTGTTTGGCCACCAAAATCATTCCTAGAAAAACTTCACAAAATCTAAGGTACTGTTAGTCCAACTTTAAAGCATATCTGTGGGAAAATGTTTCCTTGTTCATTTTTCCAGCTGACTTCAGACCTTGGTCTCTTGTTTGCAGAGATATGATCACAATAAGAACGAGAAGATCCTGCCAATCAGTCTGGAGCCATCTTCCAGCACGGAGCCACCCCAGTCAAACCTCAGGTAGGAGAGGGGGTGAGTGAGAGGTGATCAAACCGCGGGAGCAGCAGGGAGGTTAGGGTGGGTAGATCTCCTCTGTGGGGTGCGGATAAACTCTTCAACCTCTCCACTTACCTAAAGCACGTAGTGGTGCTTTTCTAATTCACAGTTTGGTTGAAAGGATGTGTGGTTTTCCTGTGTTCTCTCAGTGGAACCCTATGACGAACCAGGACTGGGGATTTTCCTTCATCTAACGTGAGCTTGGAATTCAGAAGTAACGCTATAGGAAGTAATGAGCAGGGAGGCTTGAGTTGTGCCGATGGTTAGCTGCGTCAGTGGCACAAAGGACTTGTTTTAGTGAGGTTGGGTACTGCGAGAAGCCGCAGCAGACATTCCTCGGTCTGTTGCTGATGGAGGAGAGTCAATAACACAAGTCCTAGGAATTTGAGGTGTAACTTGGGATCGTTTCTCCCTTTGGGATAAACCCTGCTAATGCTGAAATAATGTTTCTTCCTGACCTAATTAGAGGCTGGGGTTTTCCCATCCCAAGCATTCTTGTAACTGGGAGGAAGTCTGGCTTTCATTTCTCTGCTGTTTCCAGCAGCCTCGTTTGAGCTGCACTCTGCTGCACATGCTCAGACCTCTTTAAATGACATCATTTTACATGAAATAGGAAGCCTTGTTGTTTGCTTGTCTCGCTCGGTGTCCTCAAGAAAGTGCTGAGTAGGTGCCAGGACGATTATTTTGTGGTGCTGTGATATAGCTTGGAGGACCTTTCCTAAGCAAATCCGTGCTAAGGATTGGGATGAAATAGTGTGGGTTTTGAGCAGCAGATTCCCGCCCCCCAGCTTCATGCAGCTTGTGAATGCAGTGATGAAGGCTGCCTAGCATGTGACTAAATATTCGCTTGTCAACAGAACCTCTGGATTGCTGTAGTCTTGATTCTGTGCTAAGATCAAGCTCAGTTTCTCTTTTGCTTTTCCTCTTTCCAGCGTCAGCGCAAAAATTAAGGCCATTGAAGCCAAGCTGAAAATGATGGCAGAAAACCCAGATGCAGAATACGCTGCAGCACCCGTTTATTCTTACTTCAAACCACCGGATAAGAAAAGGACTACTCCTTATTCCAGGGCAGCCTGGAGATCTAGAAGATGATGCTTATGAATGGATAATGGTAGCAAGAAACACTGCTTTGTATGCCTGGAGTCCTCCAATGCTTTTGTACTTTGTAGAGTGAGAAGGATGCTGCCACCTGCGCACGCCCCACCGCACGCGGCACAGTGTTCGTAACGCCTCGGGGGGCCGGCTGAGCGCCGTGCGCTGCCCGGGCGGCCTCACAGCTGAGCGCTGTTCAGAGAAGTAGGTTCCCTTCAAAGCCTCTGATGAACACGCGGACAACCTCTCGTTAGTGTGCATTCATTAGCAAGATTAGAAACAGTAACCAGTGTATGGAGTAAAGCACATCCAAAAATACTCCATTTAACTGATTACTTTTTGAAGTATTTTTGAACAAAAAGTATTCCAATTTGTGTTTTTAATGGAGGGGGAGCACTTGGTTTTGATTAACGTTCTGTAGTTACCATGGAAAACTTTTTCATCTCAATAAAACTCATTTTAAATAGATTCTGCAACACTTTTAGTAACTGTGCATGCAATATTTGATATGCACCAAAGCAAATTGATTTTGCATTTTGATTTGCAAGCGTTCAGGTATCGCCTTAAGTCTCGATGCACACAGGCATTTTCAGGGTGGTTTAGGCTGCAGGGCTGTCTCTGCCTGTAGGAGTTGGTGTGTTTACACGCGCTGAGGCCCGTGCTGTGCCGTAAGCTCAGAGCGTGGCAGTGGCACATCTGATGTTCGCGTTCAGTAATCCCCTTCAGTGGCAGCTTGTCATAAACCAGATGTTGACAGCGTGAGAATAATAGCAGCCTCCGAGACATCTGTCAAGCACATGCCCTCGGCGTTTGCCCGCTGGCCAGTCCAGCTTCTGGCTTCCACTGACTGCCAAAGGGTTGCTTTTTGGTGTAAAGCAGCACAAGACATGGGGACAGAACGTTTCTCCAGGATTGCTTGCACCAGCTGCTTCGTTTACAAGTCTGGATGGTGTTTCACTCGAACTATTTGAGCTGCAGCACATTTTTCTCCCTAAACGTTATCTGCAAAATAGAAATTTGAGGAAAAAACTTTGTCTGGCAGCGTTTTCTCGTTACTACACGTGGAGCTGTGACTGCGTGTGTGAGGGGGAGGTTGGAGAATGTGTGCACTTGGGTCTCGGAGATTCTGTTCTGGTGTTGCCTGTATCTGCTTGCTCTGGTCCTGTCAGTGCTGAATCTTCACCTTGTCGGTCACTCTTGAGTTGCTTCCCCAACAGGGGACTCAAATAAGGGGAGGAAAAGGGTTTTTAAAGAGCCCCTGGGCTCTGGATGCAGGTGTTGCTCACTGGTGCAGCAAAGCAAGGTTTTTATTCCTGGAGCAGCACACCTACCTCTGAGCAGAGCATCTGGAATGGAGCTGTGCATATGTGTGATGAGTGGATTGTTAAAAGCCTGGATTGTTCAAAAGTAGGTCTCGTGCTGTTATGTGTGTGCTTTCTAGTTTTTGGGTACTAGTAAAGAGAGAAGTAATATTGGGGGTGTGCGCCCCGTCAATGTCAGTCACACCCGTTTATTTTCCTCTGTGAACAACCTGTGTTTTGTTCTTGTGTGGTCTTAACATTTGTGGGCATCCAGATCAGCCTCTGTGTTATTTAGATCATTCTATTTCTATTAGGAACGTAGAAAATAACTAGATTCGCATTGGGCATGTAGTTGTGTTCCTGACAGAAACTTACTTTGGTATTTATTTGTATTTAAATACAATTTGTTGACATTCTTATGGCTCTAAATAAACATCTAAAATGCATGTTTTCCTCCAGGAAAGTGCGGGTGGAAGCCGGAAGCGAGGGTGGTAAATGCCTGGCATCAGCCAAAGTCCACTGACTCAAATCTGGGGACAATAGCACCAGTCTCTTTTTTGTATTCATTTTTTTGCATTGCCACGGTCGCTAACAGAAGTGCCTTGTCTGTCCTTTGGCCAGACTCAGACCTGGGGGAGCTTTATTGCAGGTCAGGGTTGGTGTCCGTCATTCCCTCGTGCTGCCTGCGCTTCCCAGGAATGTTGCGGCTTCCCCAAGGCCCCGTGGCTCTTCGGCAGCCGGTGGCAATAGGAACAGTCTGGGTTTGCTGTGCTAACCCTGCAACAAGGAGGAGGTAAATGCTCAGTAACGCTTTTTCCCAGGTGTTGGGTCTGGGGTTGCATCTTGACTGTTGTAAAAACAGGTTTGAAAAGCACCGGGAAGAGCAGCATCGCTTTGGTGGAGGATACACCTGCCTCTGAAGCCGTAAGTATGGAGCCGGTGGTGGGAAGGAGAGCTGAGCTTGGCACCCGGCTTCCCTGGGGGGCAGTCTGGGCTGTTCTTACCCCCTGCTCCTGTCCCATCAGGGCTTTGTTTGCTCCCAGCAAATCGCTGGGGTACCGAGGAGCGTTCACCTTGTCCGTGGGGTGGGTTTTAACTCATATCTTCCTGCCTGCAGTGAGCCTTGCTCGCGCAGGACGGGTGTGGGATCACACCTTCACCCTGGGAGTATTAACGCTCCCGGCTCTCGGGGTTCAGGCTGGGTTGCTCAGTGGGACGGAGCCTTCTTGTTGCTGCAGCGCCGGGCAGGAGGGGAGCACGGGGTGGGTGACAGAGGGGGTGAAGTTGGTACTAATGCCCAATAACTCCGCTGAGCTGCCTTCCCCGGGCACCAGGTGGGTTGAGTTCCTGGGGCTGGCAGCCCCATAACTGGCGCTTCAGAGATCTTGCTCTCGGCAGGCAGGACTGTTCTGAGCCTGCCCTGACTTTGGGGGGACCTGGAGCACCTGATCGGGAATTATTGAGGAGATAAAGCCCCTCGGTGCTCCTGTTACAGCCCCGCGTCGTGCTCACATACAACCAACTCCCGCGCTGCCCTGTTCCAACGGGCACCGTGTAGGGCGGGCAGGCGGCTTTCACAACTGCGTCCGTGAAAACTCCTACGTGTTTCTCCTGGAGCAGACGGAGCTCATTCGGACCCCGCCAGCGCGGACGAGAGGTATAAATGGTCCTTTCTCAGCCCTGCTCCTCCGCACTTGTCTGTGTGCGCAGAGCCAAGACGAGCCGGCGGGCCTCGAGCTGCGTTTCCAAAGGGTTTCTCCGGCTTTCTTGCAACCTCAGTGTTTAAACCTAATGCCTTGAATTTATTCCAAAATGGCTTTCATCTGATTTTCCCCCTCGCTCACCAATTTAGCCGTCAAACCCAATAACGTCGCGGATCCATCCCCGGCCACCATCAGCTCACGTTACCGTCCTGCAATTACCCAGCGGTGGAACCGCTGCCGGGGCTTTGCCGGGGAATTATCAGGTTACTAATGAAGCCCGGGCAGCGGCGGGGGGGCCAGACGCCGCGGTGATGGGTGCCGGTGCCGCTCCCCGGCCCGGGGCTGCAGCCGCTGGCCCCGTGCGCCCCGTCGGGGCAGGGCAGGCGCGGGGGTCGCCTCGTGTCCCTGTCCCCGGGGGGCTGGGGGAGCGCTGGGGCTGTGTCCTTGCTCCCCCCCTGCCCTGGGGTTCGGGGGGGGGGGGGGGGGGTGTGGGTGCCGTGCGCCCCGTCGGGGGGAGAGAGGAGCGGTCGGTGTATTGGGGGGCACCGGGGCTGGGCGGGGGGCTGTGTCCTCCCCCTCCTCGGCAGGTACCGGCTCCCGGCAGGGCGGGGGAGCTCTGGTCACCCCGTGTCCCCTCGGTGGGGCGGGGAGGGACGTGTCGCAGCGTGTCCCCCCCCCCTAGGTACCGGCTCCCGGTGGGGTGGGGGAGGGATGAATTGCTCTGTGTGTGTCCCCCCCGGTGGGGCTGGGGAGCACGGGGTCTTGTGTTTGTCCCCCCTGTACCCGCTCCCGGTGGGTCGGGAAGGGACCGTTCGCCGTGCGGGCCCCGCGTTTTGTTCCCCCCCCCCCCCCCACTCCGGTACCGGGTCCCTTTGGGGCGGGGAGGGACGAGGGGCCGCCTGTGTCCCCCCCCAGCAGGTATCGGGTCCCGGTGGGGCGGCCCCGGGGCTGGAGGGGGGCTGGGGGGGGGTCGGGTTCCTGCCGGTCCCGGGCCGCCCCCGGCGGGGAGCGGGGCGGGTCCCTCCCTTCCTGCGGCGGCCGCGGGGCGCGGGGAGCGCCCGCCCCGAGCTCCGAGCCATGAGGGCGGGCAGCCCCGGAGCCCCCGCCGCCCAGCAGGGCCAGGTGAGCGGGGACGGCGGCACCGGGCCCGGGCGGCACCCCGGGAGGGGGGGATCGAGCACCCCGGGGCAGAGCATCCCGGGAGAGTGGGATCGAGCATCCCGGGACCGAGCACCCTGGGAGGGGGACCAGGCGTCCCGGGGCCGAGCATCCCGAGCCGGTACCGGTACCGCTCGTGGCTTCCCGGCTCCCGACGGGAGGATTTTTCATCCCGGCCTTTTCTGGGGTGTTTTTTTTGTTTTTTTGTTTCTTTTTTTTTTTTTTTTTTTTTTTCTATGTGCCGGCAGAAGAGGGGGGGAAAGAATTTTCGATTTTTAATTACTACCATTAAAAAAATCAAATTTGCAATTCTTTGGGTGGCCTGATGGATTCCCTGATTGACAGCCGGAATTGACACTCTGGGTACCTCTTATCTCGGGCATTTACGGCAATTTCTAATTGCAGGTAGTTTGTGGGGTTTTTTTCAGCGCTTTGGCTCGCATGGGAACCGAGCGATTACTTCAAGAGGCCCGGGTTAAGTGCAGGCAGGGAGAGAATTCAATCCACATTCAAATTGCTTCATTAAAGAGACGCGGCTTTTGTTGCGGAGGATTTAAATGGCCACTAGAAAGTTCTTATTTATTGTTTTGAGGCGGTTTATATAGGGTGCCCCGCGCTCGCATGGAGCCGCAGCCTCCCTCTCCCGCTCTCTCCCGCAAGGTGATGCCGCCCGAGCCGCTGCCCAAGCCGAGCGCCCGCACCATGGTAAGAGAGGGGGGGACCCGGGCCGGGGGCTGCGGGGAACGGGGGGACCCGCCGGCATGCGGGGACTCACGGGGATGCGCTGGCTCGGGGGATGCGGGGACCCTCCGGGATGCTCTGGACTGGGGTTACAGGGACCCTCCGGGATGCTGCGCGTCGGGGGATGCGGGGAGCAGCCGGGATGCTCGGGGCCGGGGCTGCCCGGGTTGCGGGAATCTAATGGGATGCTCTGGACTGGGGACTGCGGGGATCCACCGGGATGCGCTGGACTGGGGGTTACCGGGATCCTCTGGGATGCAGCGGGTCGGGGGATGTGGGGAGCAGCTGGGATGCTCGGGGCCGGGGCTGCGGGGACCAGCCGGGATGCTCGGGGCCGGGGCTGCTCGGGCTGCGGGGACCCTCCGGGATGCTCTTGACTGGGGGCTGCGGGGATTCACAGGGATGCTGCGGGCCGGGGGCTGAGTGGACCCGGGGGACCCACCGGGCCGGGGCTGTCGTGGATTGCGGGGGCCCTCCGGGATGTTCTGGACTAAGCGCTGAGGGGATCCACGGGCACCCGCCGGGATGCTCGGGGCCGAGGGCTGCAGGGACCCACCGGGACCCTCCGGGATGCTCTGGACCGGGATGCTGCGGGGACTCTCGGGGATGCAGGGGCCCGGGATGCTCGGGGCCCGTGTCCCCGTGTGACGGTCCCTCGGGCGGCCCTGCCCGCAGTCGCAGCCCGACGGGGCCCCGCTGCCCGGCGCCCTGGAGAAGGAGAACGGCCGCTCGGCTCCCTCCACGCCCTCCACGCCGTCCGCCTGCTCCCCGCCGTCCTCCTCCTCGTCGTCCTCCCCGCCGTCGGGCGGCAAGAACGTGTGTTCCAGCTGCGGGCTGGAGATCCTCGACCGGTACCTGCTGAAGGTGAGAAGGGGGGGGTCAGGGGGAGCCCGGGGGGCGCCGGGGGAGCCCCGGTCCCAGCCCTTTCTCCTCCGCAGGTGAACAACCTCATCTGGCACGTGCGGTGCCTGGAGTGCTCCGTGTGCCGCACGTCGCTGCGGCAGCAGCACAGCTGCTACATCAAGAACAAGGAGATCTTCTGCAAGATGGACTATTTCAGGTAGGGCACGGGGGGCCGGGGGGCTCGGGGGGAGCCGCATCCACCCCCCGAGGGGCTCCGGGGGGCTCCGGCACCGCCGGGATCGCTCCCTTCCCTGGCAAAACGCGGGGATGCTGCGGATTTCGGGGACCGGGAGCGACGGGGGGAACCGTAACGAATCGCCGGTGGCTGCGGGCGAGCAGGGGCCCTCCGGGAGCCCTCGGGCTCGTCCCGGACCCGCAGCCCCCGGGGCGGCTCGTCCCGCTTCGCCTCCCAGGGGCTGTCGCTCGCACGCCTCCCACCGCGATTTATTTTTCCCCCTGAAAAAGCGACGCGAAGGGGCTGGAGCGTCCCCGGCTCCTCGCTGGGGGTCAGTCGGACACCAGAGCTCCTCGCTCGGCCTTTCCCGTCTCTGGAGGGCGAGGGGCTTCGCCGGGAGCGGGGGAGCAGCGGCAGCTCAGCCTCCTCGGGACGGAGCGAGCGGCGTTTTCCGTGCTTTGCGCCGCGGGGGCTGCCAATTCCCGATTCCCGGCGATCCCCGCCGGCTCCTGGCAGCCCCCGGGATCCCGCTTCGTCCCCGCGTCCCTCCCTCTCCTTCTTATCGTTTCTATAACTATTATTATTATTTAAAAATCACTATTTTTGAGGCGGTTTCACCGAACTCGCTCTCTCCCGCAGCCCGTCGCGCCGCTTCCAGGAATTTTCGTTAATTCCGACGCCGGCAACGGGGGTTTATTTATGTTTTTTTTTTTTAAGCGGGGGGGAAATCTTCCCAAAGAACGTTTTGAATTGCCCAGCGGGTCTGTGGGCTGCAGGGGGGCCCCTTCCCGGGGTGTCCCCGCTCCAACGGCCCCGTCCCCCCCCGCTCCGCACCCGCCGCCGGGATCCACAACGAAAAACGGAGCCCGGGGAGGGAGCGGCCGCCGGGGCCGGGGGGGCCGCACCGGGCCGGGGGGGGCTCCCCCACCGCCCTCCCAGAGCGGCTTTATTTGCCGGGGAAAAGACGGGGCTCGCGTTTTCTCCGCCGCGCGGCGCGGGGACCCGGTTCCCGCAGCCCCCGGTTCCCGCAGCCCCGGCGGGGTCGGACCCGGCACCGGGCACGGACCGAGCCCCCCGGAGCATCCCGGACCGGGAGCTGGACCGGCTGCTCCTCAAATCTCACTAGCGAGATGGGGCGTTTGTGTGTTATTTGTTATTTACTGTAAACGAAGCCTGTGAGGTTGGGGTTATTTTTTTTTCGGTTTTTTTGGGAGGTTTTCTGGGTTTTTTTTATTTTGTTTTTTTTTCTTTGTTTGTGGTTTGGTTGGGGTTTTTATTTTGGTTTTTTGGTTGTTTTTTGGTAGTTTTTTTTTTTTTCCTAAAAGCAAAGACGAAACCCCATCCTAACATATGTGGTGGCTCCTTTGGAAGCCCTGCAGGTGGGAAGGGGCTGTGGGATGCGCTCCACGTGGAGCAGCCAGCGGGTTCTGCTGCATCGGTGCCGATTCCTGGGGAGCTGGGGTGGTTTATGGGGAGCTGGGGCCGTGTTTGTGGGGATCTGGAGCTGTTTGTGAGGAGCTGAGGTTGTGTTTGTAGGGAGCTGGAGCTGTTTGTGGGGATCTGGGGCTGTTTGTAGGGATCTGGGGCTGTTTGTAGGGATCTGGGGCTGTTTGTGGGGAGCTAGGACTGTTTGTGGGGAGCTGGGTCTGTGTCTATGAGGAGCTGGAGATGTTTGTAGGGATCTGGGGCTGTTTGTAGGGATCTGGGGCTGTTTGTAGGGATCTGGGGCTGTTTGTAGGGAGCTAGGACTGTTTGTGGGGAGCTGGGTCTGTGTCTATAAGGAGCTGGAGCTGTTTCTGGGGAACTGGGGCTGTTTGTAGGGAGCTGGGGGTCTGTCAGATGGAGTCACCTCTGGGTGCTGCCCCAGTGCCGGCGGGCACCGCTGCCCCGTGGCGAGTGTTTTCTGGCCTGCTCTGTCCAGCTTTCCCTTCTCCGTTGGTGTGAGGGGCTGTGGAAGCGCTGGTGCTCCCGTGGCTCGTGTGGGTTTCGAAGCGAACGCTGCTGTTTCCTGCGTCTTGTCAAATAATTGCATGTGGCGGCCAGGGCTCCAGCGCGTTGAGGAGAACCAAATTAAAACTGGAGCTCTCTGAGCAGAACATTGTGTTCCCGGGCCACGCGAGGGCTGCTCGCGGCCAAGCTCCCAGGGCAGCGATCGCAGGGAGGCCTGGTGGGATCGTGGAGGGATCCCTGCAGCATCCTGCTGGGAGCCCCGTGAGCCTCGCTGGGCAGCTCTGGGCAGGCATGCGTGGGGCTGCGGGTGCTGCTGCGCGTCCTGGGGCTGCGACAGCAAGGGTGGGCACGGAGAAGTCGATGCCTGCTCAGCTGCTGCCCAGGGAGCCTCCGCTGGCCCTTGCTGGAATTGTGATCCCGCTCGAGCAGCCCCGCTGTGGCTCAGCCTGGAGACGGATTTGCTGTGAATACCCGCCTGTGCGAGCTGGGTGATGCTGGGGGCTGCGTTAGGGGCTTCCCTTGGAGCATCCCCAGGAGGAGACAGGGGCATTTGGAGCTGTGGGTGGCCCTGGGTGCTGCTGTCTCTTGCTGTGTCCCCAAAGGTGGAGATGGGCAGCAGAGCTCGGGGGATTGCAGCGCTTGGGTAGCAGCAGCGTGTGAGAGCCAGGATGGGCCAGGGTGTCCTCCTGCCTCTCTGCTAGATGTTGTCGCTACCCCTTGACGGAGGTGGAATGAGTGTCTCTGGGATGAGTCCTTGCTGGGAATATCGTTGGCCCTTCCCGTGTCCTGGTGTTAGCGACGCTGGAGAGCCGGCAGCCTCTCCTCACCCGGCATGCGGGGCCTTGGCCGGTGGCTCCAGCAGATGTTGGTGATGCCCTGGCCTGGGCTGCAGCGCTGGGTGTGGGGAAAGCTCTGGATATCCTGCTGCATCCCTGTCTCCGTCCCATCTGGCAGGAGCCATGGGGGAGCCCCTTGCCTGATTCTCTACCACCCTGAGTGGATGGAGCTCTTGGAGCTATCGCTGCCCCGTGAATTTGTTTTATTTTAAAGCCGTTCTTTCCAGCGGTGGCAGGCTGGGGCAGCCTGCTCACGGGCATTTTTCCCCCTTTCCTGGGGTGCTGGTGCTCCCTGCGGTGCTGGTCCTTGCTGGGTGGCAGCGGGTACCCCTGCCCTGCCCCAGCTCATCCTGCTTTCAGTAAAACCCCGTCACTGCAGCCGGTTTCAGAGGCAGGTGTTGGCCAAGAGCCGCAGCGTTGGCAGCTGCCGGTGCCGCAGCCTCTGCAGCGCCCGCGCCTGGCTACCGCGCCCCAGCCTCTCGCTGGGTGCTGCTGGTTCTGCAGGGCACAACGGTGTCAGCCCCTGCTTGTGCTGGCGGCTGCAGCCCTGGGAGCCCCTGCTCCCTGGGAGCCACCACCGGCCTAGGCTGAGGGGCACCGCGCTGCGGGCATGGGGACACCCGCCTGCTCCCCGAGATCCCCGCTGGTGTGTGACGGGGGTGGCAAGCGTGACCTTTTGGCGTGGTTCCCCGTGCCTCAGTTTCCCCTTGATCCTGGAGGAGCTGGGACATGCCTGTCCCTGCACTGTCCCCCCTCCTCACATCAGGCTGCGAGTCGAGCGGGGAGCAGCGATTACCACGTGCTATTAGCTCGGGTGAGCCAGCCCCTTGTTTGATACCGTTCAGCAAGTACGACTGTTTACATAGCACATTGTTCAAAGTAATTCAATTTACAGGAATGATCTTTACTTCTAAATAAAAAATTAATACAGTTCTTTTGTTTGTCCGTTTATATAAACTAGCTGGCACAAAGTCAGTTTACAATGTTCCCATCTGAAGTAAATTAGTGAGGTCTCTTAGCTAAGTCTCTGTATAATTTCAGCACAGAAATGTCCTCTCTCAGGCAGCCCTTTTTTTCCTTTTTTTTTTTTTTTGGTCAGTTATGGTCAGGCTCAAAAATTTAAACCTTTCTTTTCCTCCCAAATAGTTTTGCAATTACTAATTCCAGCAGGATGGGTTTTCTGCATCTTGCTGAGGCTGCAGCGAGCGGCCGCTCTGCGACACGGGGCTGGGCACGGGCTCCCCCGCCGCCTGATGTGAGGCTGGGGATGCTCTGGCCAACAAACCCGAGGGGTGAGGTGTCTCCTACTGCTTGGCGTGACTGTTTCTTCTCTGTGATTTGTGCCTGTGCTGAGAGATGCTGAAGCTGCTCGGGCAGCGGTGGCAGCAGCTCCGCTCTCCGGCCAGCACAGGGGTTGGGAGTGCGGGGGCTGTGATGGACCCCGCGGGGAGCCCGAGGTGGGTGCACAGGGGTGTGTGGAGAAGCACAGATGCTGCCATCGGGCTGTGTCAGAGCTGGCATCACCTCTGCGGTGAGAGGGGAGATGCTCGCTTCACCCCTGCCGCTCCTGTGGCTCATTGCGTT
The DNA here is from genome assembly GCA_033459285.1 of Clamator glandarius. Lineage (NCBI taxonomy): Eukaryota > Metazoa > Chordata > Aves > Cuculiformes > Cuculidae > Clamator > Clamator glandarius. Next base: position 1,014,914 of record JAUNZM010000434.1, on the reverse strand, counting down.
TGCGTTTTTAAGCAGCAGTAATACTGAAATGCAGAGTTTAGTATTTAATAATACTCAAATGCACAAACCGGGGTTGTGTCTGACCCTGCTGATGCTGTGGGTAGCACCTCCTGGCTGGTGCTGGTCCAGGGATGCAGGGCAGCGAGGGCCATGCCCGTGATTCCCCATGAATTTCTTGCCCTCAGCCAGCAGTGTCCTAGCACAAAAGGCTTTTTCAGAGGCACATGCGAGAGTCCAGTGCCTGGTGTGGATGATCCTGGTTGTCTTGTTGCCTCTTCGTGGCACTGAGCTGCTCTCCAACATCACTCAGGCGCAATCATTGTCCTTTCGCCGTGAGGAGACCTCCTCGTAGGAGGAAAAAGCAGATGCGTGCGCCTGCATGTGTAAGGAGAAAACACATGGTTTGATTTATGGCAGTGGGAGAGAACCAGCTCTGACACAGTTTCCATCCGAGTCTCACACTGGCTGTTATCAAAATAAAAAGCCCACAGGCTTGGAAGCTGATTCATGGGGCTGCGTCACCTCAGCCCCACGCGGGTCACACCCTGGTCCTGCTCGCGCTGTGCCAGGTCGAGCCCCGTGCCCCCTGTGTCTCCGGGAACGGCACCGCGCTGGCGCTCCCGCTGCGGCTTGGTGCTCCCGTGCCAGGCTGTGGGGTTTGGGCTGGATGGGGGGAGCACGGGGCTGGCGGCGTCTCCCTCACCCTCCTGCTCTCACTCTGCTTGTTCTCTCCACGCAGCCGGTTCGGTACCAAGTGTGCCCGCTGCGGCAGGCAGATCTACGCCAGCGACTGGGTGCGGCGAGCGCGGGGCAACGCCTACCACCTCGCCTGCTTCGCCTGCTTCTCCTGCAAGAGGCAGCTCTCCACCGGCGAGGAGTTCGGCTTGGTGGAGGAGAAGGTGCTGTGCCGGATTCACTATGACACCATGATAGAGAACCTCAAGCGAGCGGCGGAGAACGGTATGGGACCACGCAGAGCTGTCCCCGTCCCCTGTGCCAACCCTGGGGTTGGTCCTGTGCTTGCCAAAAGGGGAGGGTGTGTGGCCCTAAGGGAGCTCAAGCGCAAGGCCCTGGGCTGCTAGAGGGCTCACGGGGTTGGCCAACATGCTGGTAGCCCCTGTGGCTCGTGGCAGACCTGTGAGCAGCGGGTGATGCCAGGAAGAAGCCCCTCGTCCTGCGCCGTCCAGCGTGGAGCGTGTGAGGAAGCAACTGGGATTTTGGGGCTATGAGTCATATATGTAGAAGGTGGGAAAGCTGGCGGTCGGACAAAACCTTCCCATCATTTTCCACCCACCCTGCCCGCCCAGGGACGTGCCGCTCCCAGCTGGACCGCGCCACGCGCTGCCGTCCCTCCCGCAGCAGGCGGCGGGCAGCGGGCCAGCCTCTGTGCTCCCGAGCTTGTTGGTGCCACCGAGGTCACCCAGTGGCACAGCTGCTGTCCCCAGGGCATGGCCCAGCTCCATTCTCCTGTGTGGCAGCAGCCAGGGAGATGCTTGGAGGAACAAATTGTCGGGTTTAGGTGTCCGTTTGTCTCCCTCACTTGTGCCAGGGGGGAGCGATGGCAGCAGTGGCTGCGAGGCTGTTTGTGTTTATCATGTGGGGCAAGGTGAGGCTGCCTGGGGATGCTGTGCAGCCACAGCGTCCCCTTCCCATGGGCTCTTGCACCCGGGGACTCTCCTGGGACTGGGGCTGTGCTGGAGCATCGCTCCCAGCCTGGAGAACGGCTACAGCCCCCTCTGTCCCTTGCTAGCGCCTGGTGGGCATAGAGAAGCAAATGCTGTGTCCTGGCTTGTGCAGCATGTGGGAGCCATTAACGACCTGATATGAAAATAATCAGTGTTTCTGTTTAGAGTGTTTAGGCGAGGGGATGAAAACAGAGTGCCCGGTGGAGCTGGGAGGGCCCCAGGTCAGGATGTGGCCGGCGGCGTTGGTCCGTGTGGCCGGCTGCTGCGGAGCGAGGTGGCAGGGAGCAAGGATGGAGATGGAGAAGCTGCGTGGCCTGGAGGAGCAGGCTGGAGCGAGGACAGCAGGGGCTGGTGCCGGCTGCTTCTGCAGAGCTGTTACCCCAGCCGAGGGCTGGAGCAGAGGGTTTGCCGCTGGTCACAGGGACCTGCTGGTGTGAGCCAAGCCCCGTGGCGTCAGGGCAGCTCTGGGACTTGCAGCGAGTGTCCTGCATGTGATGAGTGTCCCCTGGTTTCCAGAAGGGGATGGGATCTCTTTGGAGAGCTGCAGTGGCTGTGGAGTTGGGAGGGCTGTGCTCCCCCCGTCCTTACCCAGCAGTTCCTTCTGCACGTGAAGTTTTACATACAAGAAAAATAAACAGATGTTGCTGAAGTCAGAGTCCCATTCATCATCCTAAAAGGACAAGTCAAACTATCTGAGAAAGCCCTTCAACTCAAGCCAAGACAATCACAGCCCAGTCCAGCTTGCAGAGCGAGTGCTGGGTTGTGCAGGCGCATCCTGGGAGCGGGGCGAGTGGCAGCCCCACTCAGGCATCCTCCCTCATCCTCCCTTATCCTCCCTCATCCTCCCTCATCCAGCTCTCGCTGCTGCTTCACCCACAAATCGAGAGCGGCTGGGCATGACGCGGCTGCAGCGGGGACCCCAGCGAGGAACGAGGGACCCTGGCTCCGGCTGACACCCTCCCTGCAGGCTCCGTAGCTGCGCGAGCGAGGCCGGGCTTGTCCCATCGCTGAGCTTGGCAAGGGGATGGACAGTCCCCCTTTTGGAGCGTCCCCTTTAGGGTGCACCTCAAGGCCACGGGGATGGTGCTGTTGCTGCAGGAGCTTGAGGTTGGGTTGCTGGGAGGATTTGAGGCCGAGGAAATGAGCAAGTAGAGCCCATTAAAATGCTCTGAGCAAATGGAATGACTGGTGGAGGCCAAACCCCAGGGGAAGAGGGGGTCAGAAGGAACAGCATGAGGCAGGGGTGATGGATGTCAGTGAGCCTGGTGGAGGCGGGTTCCTTTTGGAGCTGCTCACTGGGGGATGTGGTGACCATGAGTCAGGGCCAGCAGAACATCCCCTCAAAATCCATCTTCCTGCTGCCGTTTCCCCGTCCCTCATTCCCCGCATCTTCCACCAACTTGCTGCATTTTCCTTAATTTAATGACAAATTCCTCAGGGTCCATGGCATCTCCTGAAGGGGCTCAGCATCCCAGGACTGCTCCCCCTGGCTCTGCTCTTTCTGCTCCTGATCCCAAGGAGAGTTTCTGACCCGTTGTCGGGGTTCTCTCGCAGGCAATGGGATCACGCTGGAGGGGGCCGTGCCCTCGGAGCAGGACAGCCAGCCCAAGCCAGCCAAGAGGGCTCGCACCTCCTTCACCGCCGAGCAGCTGCAGGTAGGGGCTGGATCAGGGGGGCTGCAGGGGCTGTGGCTGCTCGGTCTCATCCTGACCTCCTCTCTCTCCTTCCCCACTAAGGTCATGCAGGCACAGTTCGCTCAGGACAACAACCCCGACGCACAAACGCTTCAGAAGCTGGCGGATATGACGGGGCTGAGTCGGAGAGTCATTCAGGTGAGGCAGGCAGGCTGTGGGCACCAGCAGCAGAGATAAAAAAAGGCAGAGGAGATGCGCCGAGAGGCTGGTGCTAGTCGGGGCGTGTGTCCCTGCAGCCCCTCGCTCCCACACCTTGACCCTGGCACTTGCCGCATCCAGCAGCTTCCCTGCTGCTTTATTGGCTTCGTTGGGGCAGCAATGCCAGCACTGTCCTTTCTTCTGTTTTCTGTTTGCTTTTTATCCTCTTATGATGCAATATAAAAAAGAAAAAAAATCCCTCAGAGCCCCAGCCAGTCCCAAAATGCTGCCCAGTGCTCTGTGCTGAGAGAGGGGCTGAGAGAATTGTCCCCTCCGCAGCTCCCAGCCCATTGTCCCTGTAGACAGCCCAGAGTTGCTCCCCAGTGACGTTTATACTCCTCACTCCAGTGTTCTGCTGACATGCTTACTGCACGCAATAAAAACATGAACTATTAAAATAAATGTGGAGCTTTCACCCAGGATTGTTTTGCCAACGACACATTGAAATTTCGTATGTGAAAATCTGGCTCGAGCCTCAGGTATCGAGGTTCTTCATTTAGCTAAAGATCAAGCAAGTCTGCACACTGGGCTATTTTTCTTTGTGGATTTTTTTTAAAAGGCGCTCTGAACAGGAAGCAATTTGTCAAATGCTTTTGACTGTTTCCTTCTCCATGGTCCAGCACGCTCAGCCTCAGAGCTGATCTTCTCTCAGCCTTGAGAAGAGCTTTACTGCCAGCTGTCTTGCAAAAATTTAAGCATAAGAAAGAAATTGCCACATTAGCATAGACCTCCCCCTCCACGCATGTTTTAACTCTGGGATGTAATTCCCTAACGATTCCTTTAATTAGAAGCAGTGAGCTTTGCTCAGAGGGCTCATACCTGCAGCTCAGATGGAGCAGGGTTGCATCTCACAGTACCCTCCATGCTCAGCTTTGATGTTCTGCTGATGTGGTTTTTGGATACGGTAAACCACAGTGATTAAACCAATACTGGTTTCGTTGTCCCTAGAGTCACATCTTCTCCTACTCTAAGCTTTTGCTCAGGTTTTTTTCTCCTTGTCTCCTGCCTTGCCAGCACTCCTGCATTTCCCAGCTGACCTCGGCCATGCTTTGAGGCCAGGCTAGCGGGGATTGGATGTTGAAATCTAAAGGTTGCTCCCATCATTTGCTGTGGAAACCATGCAGGGATGAGGCTTTCTGCTTGCTGGGATAGGTGAACCCAGCTCAAGCCTGGGTACGTGAGCATTCCTGCCTGGCCGCTCCCCTGGCCAGCTCGGTGCTGTTCCCGAGGGCTTTCACAGTCCTTCCAGCTCAGGAAACAGCTTGCCATTAAGATTCTTTTAGTGTGGAAGGGAACAGTGTGATCTTTAATGCGAGTGTCTGCATCACCTGGTCAGGGTGTTGTGCTCAGTGACTCCTGCGACAAGCTGGAAGGGTTTAATTACCCTGATAAACAACAGCGTTGGTTTGGACAAAGACAAATTGATGGCAGCAACACCACTTTGGGCTCCCTCATGTACCAAGTTGAGACAAAACGCTTGCTCTCGTGAGCACAAAACAAAGCTATGGAAGCCAACAGAATGCTGGGGAGGTATTTCAGCATGTAGATTTCTGAACCTGATTCCTCTTTTTAATTATTTGGAAGAGACGCCCATCCCAGGGTGCTGCTGAAGGACTGCCCTCCAGTCCATCTGTCTCTCCATTGACACAGTGTTTGCTGCTTTTGTTTCAGGTTTGGTTTCAAAACTGCCGAGCCCGCCATAAAAAACACACCCCCCAGCACACGGTGCCGCCCTCGGGAGCCCCCTCGTCCCGCATCCCTTCCTCGCTCTCCGATGACATCCACTACTCGCCCTTCAGCAGCCCGGAGCGGGCCCGGATGGTGACGCTGCATGGATACATCGAAAGTAAGAGCCAGGTCGGGGGCTCCGGCTGCGGGGGGCTCGGGAAGGGCTGGGCAGTGAGAGGCTCCTCGGGAGCAGGCGGTAGCATCACGGCACAGAGCACCATCAAAAAATACCCTTGTGCTGTGGATACATGTCTGCTGCACATGCTCCTCCTGCTCCTTGTGCTCTAATGAACTTTGTCTTCGGGATTTTCTGAAGGGCTGTGTGTGGGGAAGCCCCAAATGAGAGGAGGAGAGGAGAAGGGGCTGCTGCAGCCTCTTGCCCCCCCATACCTTATCCCCAGGGAATTCCTGTCCAGGTTTTACCTGACTGGTCCTTGGCCCTCCTTGTGTTTTTTCTGGAGAAGAGGTGTCAATGTGTCACGCTGAGCTCGGTGGTCAAGTGGTCTCCTTCCTGCTCACAAGATCAGAATTGCTTTCTCTAACAATTGCTTAAGTGCTGGTGAATAATTGCAAGCGGTGGGCAGCTTCAGTCATGCCTGGACAGAGGTTTTGGCTCCGTGACTCTTGTGAGGCTTCTCCCCTCCCTTGCCTACACAGCTGTAGGAAAATGTGGCTCCTGCTGCCCCTCTGCCTGATCCAGCAGGCACCTCCTCTTCTTGTCTGGAGTGGCTCCCTGGTGGAAGCCTGACCTTGCCGGCTGCAGGGCGTGTGTTGTTTGTAGTAACAGAGGCTGAAGCCTCTTCTCATCCACAGGTCAGGTACAGTGTGGACAAGTGCACTGTAGACTTCCCTACACTGCTCCACCAGTGCACCTCAAGGCAGACATGGAAGGACCACTATCTAATAGGGGTGAGAAGGTAATTGTAGTCCCTGTTTCAGGCTTTGGGGCCAAACCTCAACTGCAGCAAAGGTTTTTGCGTAATGTCATTGCCACTGCGGTCCCTTGTCAGCATCACTGCTTCTCCATGACCTCTGGCAGCTGCCGCCCGCCCATGTGTCTTCTCTTAATTTTGGTGGCCCTAGATCTATTGGTCAACATGGCTCTGTTTTGCTTCTCACTAAATCCCCCTCATTGCTGTGATGTGTTTCACTGTGGGCTTTTGACTTCTTCCTGCACAAACTCCCCTCCATGGCTTCTCCCCTTCCTTCCCACGCGTGATGAGCTCCGCTCTCCTGCTCTGTTCCTCAGCCTTCTGCGTGCGTTATCCGTGCAAAGAGCAACCGGCTGCTGACAATGGAGCAGAGGGAACCTTCCGCATGTTGTTGGCTTTCCAGTTTTCCATGAGTTAATAAGAAAGATTAATTTCTTGGGGATTCCAGTATTGCTTAAAAAAATAACAACTGGCTGTAACAATATCTGAAGTAGGAATGGTATTTCACAATGTTTGGCCAGGAAACAATATTGCATATTGATATTTTTCTGTTCAAAGTAGCTGTCTGTTCTAACACAGCTTATCTAGGAGCAAGACTCCTGAAATAGGCTTAGGCTCATCAGATTTTACTTAGGGTTGCAGTTTAAGTGGCTTCATTTTGAAGCAACACTGAGCCTTTGGCAACTCTTATTGGTTTCAGCATTCATCTTCACTCTTACAAGTTCGCAGCCTTTCTATTCAGATCTCTAGTTAGTGCAGCAACTGCAGATTATTGAGCTCTGTTTTGACAAACCCAAGCAGGGGTTAAAGCCAAGTTACTTTTCCAGTCTAAATGCTACCATTTTGTCACGACGTCTGCACTACAAGCTGGAGAGTGTTGCTCGTAGCTGCTGCAGAACTGGATTCTCAGGGCATGGAGCTGTGCCCCAACCAGCTCCTTTCCCAAACCATCACTTCCATATTGAATTCCTGAAACCTGAAGCAGCGTTTTTTCTCCTCATCCCTATTTTTTTAAGAGCAGTGATAGCTGAGATCCTGGGAAAACACAGGTAAATGCTCAGAAACTGCGTCCCTCTGCCCATGGGGCACATGCCCCGCTCCCCTCGGGGTACCCAGTGGAGTGGTTGTGGGAGAGCTGATTTGTGCCCAGCCCAGCAGCTGCTTCCCCTGAGCGGTGGCAAGGACAGAAGGACAGATGCTGTATTTGCAGGGCAGCAGGGGACGGTGGTTTGAGGGAAGCCTGTGCTCATAGCAAGCCAGCTGGATAGAGCAAAGACTGTTGCTAACGGTCTTCGTCTTTCTTGGTAGCTGCCATGTCACGGAACAAATAAAGACCAGTTTCAGTGTGCTGCCCAGTATGGTTTCACAGCTAAAGGTGAGCCCTAGAGGTGCAGCTCTCAGGCTGTGTGCTGCCACCATCCCATTACTGTCTGTGCCCTCCCCAGCAGGCTCTGTTCCATGGGCAGGGCTGGCAGCTCCCAGGCAGTGCTTCCAGAGAGGGTTTTTCCATGGAGAAGCAGCTTCCACGGCAGAGCACATACCTAATGTTGGTCCCTAATACCCATTTTCACTGCAAGGGTCATCTGTTTCTCCAAGCAGCTAACGCTCGGTTTGTTTTTCTCACTAGGTCATCCTCTTTCAGTACTGACTGCGCGAACTCTTCCTCATCTGCCCATGGCGCTCCCAGCACCACTGCCCCTCAGCCGCTGAAACGAAGCGTCCAGCCCGAGGCACCGGCTATCAGTCACGCAGGAGAAACTCAGATCCAGCATTCGCAGTTCTTTCCATTGACCAGCATCTAACATCCACTCTTCTTTCTCCAGCGACACTCTGTGTATGTGTGTGTTGAGTGCAGAGTTACATTTTTCACTTGTTTCTTGTGGACTTGTAGAATGACTGTGAGTCTCTCCAAGGCAAAGCCAGACACAGTCAAAATTAGTGACTCTACTGTGCTTGCAACTCTTGCTCCCAAGCTCATGGGAATATGAACAAACAGAACATGCTGAGTCTCAGAGGGTTCAGTGATCACCTCTGGACGTAAAGGAAGGAGGAATTGACGTGGTTTGGCCTGATTCTCATTTTGCACCAGTAAAGCGCTGTCGGTTCCCGGACATCCCTCCTTTTTTCCACTTGCATGTGTGAAATCCAAAATGGGCTTTTTTTGGCTCAGCAACTCGATATATACACAGAACTTCCTAAGCCAAACTTGCAGGTAGCTGAGGCTCCACTAAGTAGAAAACACAATGCCACCTGGAAATAGGCAGTTTTTCTTCCTCCTCAAAGTGCTTTAGAATCACATGCCCTTTGATCACTTGAAGGTAAGTAAATCTTAGTAGTTTTTCCCCCCAGTTTTATAGGAGGGGAAACTGAGATGTCCTAAACCAAGAGGAACCACGGGGGCTGGTGGCAGAGCCAGGTTTAGCACTCTGAAGCTTTTCATTGCCGACTTGTTCTTAGAGCACTGAATAGCTCTCTCTTCTCACAGCCATCTGCCAAATCTTCTTTATTTTTTTACTTTTTACTCTTGTTCTTTTTTGGCGAGCAACTTTATTTCCTTGGAGTCCTATTGGATCCCAAGTGGGTGATTTCAGAATGTATCTACACAAAACTCTCAGACGCTCCATGCTCTGGGGCTGAGCAATCCTCAATGGAATCTGGCCATGGATGTGTAGAAATGTTCTGTCCCGGTGCGGACCCAAGTTCAGTCAGTGGAAACAGTGGGGTAGAAACCCGAGACCAGTTACCAAGGTGAAAACAGCAGTAAGGCCAGCAGGAACTGTCACGAACCGAGTGGACAGTAATGCGATGGCTTAGTCCTTTACCGGGAAGCATCTCTGACTCCCTCCGCCCTCCGTTGTTCTCCGTGCTGGAGTACGGCTGCTACTCCTGCCAAGTCCTCAGACGAAGGCCCAGCCCCAGGGGATTGCGGCAGGCACCGCAGGGCTCGTTGCGGCAGCGAAGGAAGCGCTCAGCAGTCTGGCCCCAAATCAGAAAAAAAGCTCTGCAATGCTCCTTCATTGACGGTAATAACGAGAAGTAAACAAGTAACCTCTGCCAGCCCTGCTCAATTTGCACCGAGCCAAGAGTAGGTCTGTAATGAAACCTCTCTCCATGCAAGCACACGCTCTGGCTCACTGCTAAGGGTCTGCGAGGCCACATTTCCAAAAATGTGAAAGCCTACGATAAGCCACAGTCAGTGCATAGCCTAACCGAACTGTGCCCAAGAACAGAAGACAGGAATCCATCCATTACATAACTTGGTTTTAATCTAAACTGTGTGTTTTTCTCTCTGGGAGATCCCGGATCAGTCTCCAACACCAGCCGTGTGGGCAGCCACCCCACTGGTTCGGCACACGGCGAGAATTCTGCCTGTGCCCCACGCTCCGTGTGACACCGACGGCCGGACACGTGGCTCCAGCTCACTGCGAGGTACGCTCGCCGCTCTGACTGCACGGGAAATGGCATGAGGAGATGCGCAGGTCTGCTGAGGTGGCCACCAACATCTCGCGGTTTGAGAAGCAGCTGAGTACAAGTATGCATTGCTATTTGTTGGAACAAATGTATAAAATATATATGTGCAGACACACCTCTGCGTGTGTGTATATATATTAAAATACAGAGAGAGTGATGGTAATATCAGGGACAGCTAGGCCTGTCTAACTGCAGCCAGCAGCTCCATCCCAGTTTAAAATAACATTTGAAAAGAGGGAGGAAATTGGGTCCGTGATTGTAATTATCACCGTTTCCAGCCCATGGCCAGTGACCGGGCGCTCCCCTGGCCTGAGCTGACTGGAACCACCTCTGCAGAAGTGTCCCCTCAGGGAGGGGATGGTCACGAGTTGCACCCTTTGCATCTTTCTTCTAGTCTGTAGCAGTGGGTGCAGGACAGGTATTCCATTTGTTGGCTGTTGGTGGAGAGTTTTAATTGTGAGGATGAGGTGTCCACGTGCTGGTGATGCTGGTGGTGGTCGGCAGGGTCACCGGGGCCCGACTTTCTTCTCCGTTTGTGCTGGCGCATTCTAATGATTATTCAGTTGTGGAATCGGTGCCATAGATGAATGGGTAGTTATTTCACGTAAGAATGAAGGAGAGACTTCAGGCTGTAACTCGACTTGACATCCCACAGTACTTGAGATTTCTACAGCTGTTTTGTTGAGGGAGAAAACAGTTTGGTGGTTTTATCTTGTGTCTCGGCAGTGCAATGAAAGGGAAACTATTAAGTATGTATCTGCTAGTTATCAATTCAGTTATGGATCAAAAAAAAAAAAAACCCTTTGTGAAATGTACTGTACATCAGTGTTGTTGTAACTGATACCACTGCGAAGCAGAGGGCCAGGGGAGCGCAGGTGCTTCTCGCACACCTCTAGCCGTGGGGCGAATGCCCCGCACAGACTGTGCTCTGGGGCACTTCTCCCCATAAGTAGCCAGGAGCAGCTTTGCTAATTCAGAAATCAGGCTATGTTTATATTAAGCCCAAATTGTTTGCAAAAACTGGAAGCAATTCAGCTTGTGCAGTTTTAGAGCTAATTATGTGTATGGAAAATACTCAACTGTACCAAGAATGTAAGAAATCCTCTAATTTATTCAATACATTGTTTCACAACATATTTCACACTGACTGTTGCCACTGAACCAAACCTTATCTCAGGTCATTTGCATTCATCTCCTGTCTGTAGATTTAAAAGAAATAAAATTAAAATAATTTCCATTTTCTTAGTTTATTCAGTAATTGCCAAATGGGTTCGGGTGCAGCAAAGCAGACTCTTCGTGCTAAACTTTTCCAGTTGTTATTTGCAGACAAAATCCAATGAGAATAGCCAGTGAAAGGCTTTTCACTTGAGTTTAATAAGGTAACTAAATACAGCAAGGGTCTGAAAGTGGAACGGTTTACAGTTTTATTACCGATTATTTTTGTTTGGCTCATGCTGGTTAACCCCAATGCCCGAGCTAAAGGTGCTTACACAACTTACTTGTTGGGACAGGGGAGTGGGAACCAATCCTGCACTACTCGGTGATCTATCCGTAGGATGCCAACTATAGACACATTGGTTTGATTTCATCCACCAATCATTTTGTTGTAGCATGTTGCAATTCTGCATGTCTTGGCTACAATGGTTAAAAATTTTTTCTCTGAATGAGTGGACAGTCAAGACTAATATTTATTTTAAAAAAAAAAAGTAAAACTAAATTGTAAGCACTTTTTTTGTAAAACCAATGTCTGTTTTGTTACATACTTTTAATGTTGTGCTTTGTAAATGTCTTATTTGTGTAATAAATAAAGTTAATGCAAGTAGAAGTGCTGGCACTTACATCCAGAAAATGATGTAATTCCATTTTATTTTATTTTTAAATACTTTCTGGCTTACTAATCAAGCAGCAACCCACCCAGTTTTCCTCTTTTATTATTTTGTTAAACTCTGGCTTCAGGAGAGTTCAACAAACGTTCGTAGTAAATGGATATAATTTCCTAGTTAGCAAACCAGTCATTAAAGAATACCTCTGGTGTACATTATTACAATGATCAATCAATATCAAAGTACTGAGCAAAAAGAGAGGAAAGGAATTCACCAGGACAGCTAACTAAAATCTGGGAAAATAATGTTGATTAAGATGGATTTGAATGACTTCAACACTGAATCTGAGGCACTCTTTTTAACAAATTGTTTTCAAGCTTAATAACGTGTATATACACTACATATACACTACACACCTCTCAGGAATATTATTGTGAGTACAGTCTGCTTTTATTCCATGGCATTTGCTCAGCATGACTGATTAAATGATTATTTCCATATTTGTTTGTGCTGACAAAGATGACAAAAAGATTATATTCCTGTAGAGGGAAAGGGTGAGACAAACCCATGAGGTTAGATATATTGTCAATCAGATTACCTGCTTTGGAATATTATTGTCCAGCAAGAACTGTTTTCATGGTTTTGGTTTATGTTTGATTGTCTCATCCCAAGCTTTCCGGCAGGTCCGAATGATCCATTCATGCTCATCATCATCTAAAAGGGAGAGAGAGAACACCAAATATCACTGTGTCAGATCTGCTCTTTGCATCACTAGCATGTCCAGCTCAAACAAACCATTTTTCCTTTGAGAAATAAACCCATTTTTAGCCATTGGCATCTCTTGGAACACATTTTTGTTGTTGTTGTTTGTTTAAAAGATGTTGTGTTGTTGTGTTGGAATTTGTCAAGATGGGGGATATTGGATCTATGGCAATGATTGATTACTGGTCTGTTTGATAAGATTAGCTTGGGTGGAACTATGAGATTTACATGTATATATTTTATGGTTTGACGTCTTGGCAGGAGATGGGCAGGAGAGATGTTGAAGTGATCAGAAATGAAGATACACGTTTTTTAAATTCTGTGTCTGCATTGCTTGTTGGTTTTTGAAAAGCGAAGGTGAAGAAAAATCTGTACTAGTCAAAACTGAGGTTCTTGTCTCCCAGCTTTTCTTTCAGTGCTGTTTTTGAAATGTATGTTGCAATAGGTACTGATAAGCTGATAGAGTGGCTGACAGATGTATTTTAGACCGTCTTCTGTGTCCCTTGTTAGTATTCATGTCCATCATATTTCTTCTCAGAGCAGAATGACAGTGTGGAAAGGAAAAAAATTAAAGACAATGTAAAGAAAACCAACTGTCCAGCAAAGTTTGAACAGAAATTTTGTGTATGATTACAAAAAAAAATAAGTTGGCAAATGTTAAACTGTGGCTTCCCAATTCCAGGGATTTAATCAGTCTTGCTTACAAGAACTGTTCTGCAGCCTTTTCTTTTGAGTTTGTGTAGGGGAAAAGAGTTCTGTGTAGTAGACCAGGAAAAACAAACTTTAAAAAGCCTTGAACAAAATCAAAGTATTGCTTAAAACAATACTTGTATTTCTTTTTATATAAATGAAACGTATTGGAGCTGCTTCTTATGTTTACCACTGTCTTAACAAATTCACGTTATCAGCTTGTGATACGTGTGTCTAACTTACCTCCATCTAAATATTAAGGGGTTTGTAGCAGCCCTTATTACCTGAAAGAACAGATGCTTGCAAGAAGGACAGAGCCGAGGGGGCTGTAGTCCCAGTACGGTGACCACCCCTTGGGATAACAGCCCGTGCTCCTGCATGGCTGAAAACCCTGCTTAGGTAGCTAGAATAGACCCAGAAAGAAGCATGTTGCTTGTACAGAGTCAAATTTTCATGGAGATCTCATCTGCGGAGTTTTACCTTTAAGTTAGAGGCACGAATGAAGTTGTATTGATCTAAGAAGTTAAAGTTCACAGAAGGGTGTCTGACAAATTAAGTTTGGTGCACAAGTTCTGAAGCTTGGGGATTAATCTTCTTGATAGCAGTGAGATCTGTATTAGGTCAGCTTTGCTTTTTATTTTTCTCTTTTTTTTTTTTTTTTTTTTCTTATGATGCCCTGCTCTTTTTCCCACACCTTGCTGAGCTAGTTGAGCGCAGGCCTTCGTTTCTCCTCAGGTGTTGCTGTTGGCATCCGGGTAAAAGCAGGCTAGAGTGAAGTATGTGCCAAGGCTTTTGTCCCTGATCTGGAGAGCAGCCACCCCTGACAGGCCAGGAAGGCCAGTGACTCACAAGAGGTTTTCCCGAAGAGCCTGCTCTCCAGTTGCTCTGCACGCACTGGTTTCCATCCAAAGTGCTGCCTTGTGCCTACTGACTCAGGGTGCTGGTTTGCAAAAGCTGGGGTTTGGTGGTGGGCACCCACCTTTAAGCGGCGCCCCCAGGACTGTGAATGAGCTGGAGAACATACTTGTGCTGCCATTGTTCAACGGCTCAGCCTGTAGGCTCACTCTAATGATTGAAAAATGGTTACCATTTGAAGAGAAGAGCTAGCCAGCTCTTTCTGTGTCTCACTGGCATGATCTCTTTTTTTTTATTCCCTATGCCTATGAGCCAATAGGTCCATAAATACCCCGTTAAGGGCACATTTCTTACCCGGGTATAAATAAGGAGAAAATAAACGCTGAAAATATGCTAAAAGGGAGATTAAAAAGATGAGCACTGAATCTTGCTTAAAGACCACGCAGTCCTTACAGAGGCAGACATTCCACTGAGGGCTGCAGCAGGAATGCAAATGTGGTCCTTAAGCTTTCTTAAAAACAACATCAAAGCCATAATCAATGTGCTGGCTTTTGTTCTATGCACTAGGTGTTCCAGCTCAGTAATGACGCGATCACGTGAGCCTCCACTATAACAGATATTGTCCAGCCTGGGTATCTCTGTGATTTTAGCTCAAATTGCCTTAACTAAAAAAAAAAAATAGTTTATCTGAGCTTTTAATAATGGCAAGAAAATGAAACTATTTCTGCCACAGTGAAGGAATAAATAAAACTTACAGATGCCATACATCATCCCTATCTAGCTTGTATTTGGATGCAGATATACATGGCTCACCTGAGCACTAGAAATAATCATCCTGCCTTCCTAGTGAGAAATCTACAGCTCTCACTTAGCTGAGCATTGAGGATATAAGTGCTACAAAAGGCAGATGCTAACTTGGCTTCATAGAAAAGATTTCCAATGTACCCTCGGGTTGCCTGATTGTTTCCTTCTGTACTCTGTTTTCCCATGGTCTCCTAGGAAAGCTCATGAGGCAGGTGGCTCGAAGGATTTTAGCCTCCCCAGAGCCATCCCAAAACATCTTGGTTGATGCAGTGCTCTGATCCCATGCAAATGAAATACATGTTAATAAGCACTGCTTAACTTGCATGTAGTTTATTCAGATGTAAAACCTGAATGAGCTATATGAATTCCAACTTTCTCTTTGAAAAGGAAAAAGAGATGCAATGACTCAGTATTCCCAAAAATAACCTAAAGCAAATCCCTAGAACTGCCATCCAGGCCAGCACCATTCTAATGATCCTCAGTCCAGGTAAGGGGAAATGAAAGAATTGATCCAGTGTAGTGAAGACCCACAAACCCAAAGATGAGAATGGCTCCAGGACTAGCTATGTGGAAAGAGGCAGGGAAATATTAGAATGTAAAGAGTTAAGCTATGGTAAAACATACTTTTGCTACACTAAAGAAGACTGGTTGATAATTACTGTAGTTTTAGGGCTATTTGAATCAGTGCAGCTGCAACCTCTTCAGTAGTAACCCCTGAAACAAGACAAACTGGGTTTATTGTACTGAACAAGTCTTAAAGCTCCTCCCTGATTGTTAGTAATTGGCAGCAATGGACTTAACAGCCTCTTGACTACCCTTTTTACACTCTACCTGACTGTGCAGCTAACAATTTAAATCACAGATGCCGATCCTTCTTTGTGGCAGCTGCTTGTTAACTACACGTTCCTCTTTTTCTGTCACTGGCTGCTTCCATAACCCTGCAACACCAGGGTTAGATTGGAGAATCACATTTCATCAATATTTAAAATGGAATTAAACCTTGAAGTTTGATTAATGCTACCAGATAGTGAGTTGTAATTACTATTTTGCAAATTGCAATTGTTTGAATATGTTAATATGATTGTCTAAGCACATCTTCACCTTCAGAAGTAATTTTCCCTTTAAAAAAGATTGGGAAAAAATACAAACTCTTTAATCAGTGGTAAATTATCACCCTGTGCACAATTAGGTAGTGTGGAGTTCTTCACGTTGTGGGCTGAATTTTGTGTCAGCAAATTTATCTTTAGAAGTTTATCAATTTTTTTAGATTTTCCTCAGTAGAACAGTCACTGACAGAACAGACTTTGCTGAAACAAGCCTAACCGTGTAGGTACTTGAAGGTAAAGAAAAAAAACCTCTGAAAATTTTTTTGCCATCTACTGTGTCCCTGTTCAGTTAGTAAGTGTTAATGACTTATTTCTTCCAAAGTTAGTGGAATATAATGGTTATTATCATGACATATCACTGAAATCTTATAACAATGAGCGACAACGAGACATCTTAATAGATGAGCTGTTAGAATACACGTAAGCATTGACTGATTCTTCTGAATAATTTTCTTGTGTCTCAATCAAAATAAGATCAGTTTTCTAGCACCCACAGAATATATTTTGAATATTGTGTGCCAGATCCTTGGCCAGCCCAAACTGGGATTGCGCCTCTTTTGGTTTTGTAATTAATGCAGACTGTTTCCATTAAGCAAGCAGAGGCAAATGGAGCCAACCCTGGTAGCCACCTGCACAACCCGTCCCCAGAAACAGCATCTGCCCACAGTAGATGATTAACCAGGGGTGCAAGTCCTGCTGATCTACTGTTGGACACTGTCAACAGGTCAGTTTGGCTAGAGTCTTTGTAGGCAAAGAAGACACAACTAAATCTGTCAGTTGTGCTATGTTCCTGTGAGTAGCCCATTTCAATTAGTTCTTTTCAACAAATATTGCTTTGCAGGTTTCTTCCTTGTTTTAGTTGGCTTTAGGGGAAGCCCCAAATGCCAGTAAAGCCCAAACATGTGTCTGTCAAACATGCTGTTGGGTGAGTTGCACATTGAGCTCAAACTGCAGCCCACTTAAATCAGTGGATTTCGGCTCAACATCTCTGCAAGATGAAACCACTTGTCTGATTTTCAATGTTCGGTCTAAAAGTAGTGGCAGGACTTCCCCAACTACACACTGCAGATTTGTCTCTGAACCAGGATTAGAAACAGCTGATGATTCTGGGTGGGCTTGCTTCAGGGTGCTTCCAAGGGACAACTTTAAAATACATTGTAATTTAGGTGCATTTAATCTTCCCATATTAACTGCATATTGCAAAGTTTAGAATTCTTTGCTTCTAGCTATCACATTTCGGTGCTGCTTATGGAAACACTAGGAGAGACTTGTGCATGCTTAGGTGTCTGCCATGATGTAGAGTGGAGACTGTGAGCAAACAGCAATATTGTCAGGTAGGCTTCCAGATTTGACCTCTTAAGCAATGCTTTCCCAGGAAACCACCTAGAAGTACACAGGAAGATGTCTTCAAACTGTGTTTCATACCTGTATATTCTCCAGGTGTCTTAAAGGCTTTGTCTACACTGGCAGCCTGATGCACTCCAAAATTCAGATCCTTGGCTCCCTCCTCTGCTCAAAGGCGAGTTGGGACCAGACTTGAGTGTGCATCGTCCCCCTGGTCACTCCTATTTCTGTTAAAGGCCGTTTGAGCAAGGAGGGAAGCAGACTTGCCCTGGTATGTCCCTCTTGTCAGGTCAACCCGCGTCTCATAGCCACAGCATACCCAGAGGATGGTCTGCAAGAGCATGTTTACAGTAGACAATCCCTGAACAAGAGCAGAGTTTCCTCTCTGTTTGCCGAGGGCCCAGCACACACAGACCATTGTAAACAATATCATTTAATTCTTTCGCATGCCTGACTCCTCCCATCACCCGCAGCGCAGTTTATCATGTTCTTCCACTACACAATTACAATCTGATGTGATAGCATCTCAGCCATGGATTCTGCCTGGCACACCCCTTCCATTTCCACTGCCGCCTCCGGGTCCCCCGCACGGCTTTCCTTACTGCACCTGACCCCACCAACATCAAGGCTGGCAAGAAAATGGAAAATACGTTGTCAATTAACCTTTGCTTCCATCCACAAATTCTCACCCTTCCATTTACTTTTAATTACTGTAATTCCAAAATGGCCCCCAAATGAACTTTCCATCTCTTGTAAAACTTGTTTTCACATGAACTGCATAGTTGAATATAGGTGCCTAGAAGACTGGTGGACAACCTATTTAATGGATTCACAATAGAAAGGCTAGCACACAAACAAAGGTGTTGTTCTTGGCATGCCACTAGTTAGTACTGACACTTTCAAAGTTTTCAAAACAATAAGTATTTTAAGGCCAGGAAACCATAAGGAATGATGTATCTGCAAAAGCTATAGCTACTTAAATTACTGTAGTAACATATCACGATGCATATATTAATATTATCTTTGTCGTCTACAGACTTGAATATAAATCATATTGGTTCATAATCTATTTTACTGAATGGCAGATACTTTATATTAAAACATGTAGGCCAAATTTAATTGAAAAATATTTTCTTTGTTACATGGATGAGAAGTCTCCACCTGAGCAGACTTTGACACTGAGAAAAACATAAACGTGCATTTTGTAAGGGCATTCGAAATGTGCCTGACCTTAACGTATTTCTGTATAAATAAAGATATGAAAAGGGCACACTATGTGTAAGAGAATAGTTTCAACATTTAAAAAACTGTTTAAGACAGTAAGAACAGACACAAAACTACTTCTTGTAGGAGCCTGGGATCTTCTCTTTATGTAAGTAGAGACAATTCCCTTCTGCCACCTTCAGTTCAATATTCCTTAATTTGCCTTTCCCCCTCAGCAGTCCCCAGTTTGATACTTGCTAACGTTCTGCCTCTCTCCCTTCTAAGATCAGGCTCCTCCACTAACTTACTTGTTAAGCATTGGAGATCACATAGGTTCGAAGCTCTTGCGTGAAGACAAAAGCTATCTAACTATAAAATAGGAAGAGATAGATGAGTGGCACTTGGAGATCCAGAAGAAAGAGCTATAATACAGTTTCTAACCTTCCTCTTAAGGTAGGTAACATTTTTTGAATCATCTGACTATCACAGAAGAAGTGAGTCTGGAAAGCAAGTACCAGAAAACTGGAATTGTATGAATATGGTCAGAAAACCTATGTCATATGAGAGAATAAGTGTGTCATACAAGAGAAAAAAGTATGGGGAAAACAGAGGAGACACGACCAAAAGGTGAATTTGTATGGATTTGAATAGAGCCTTGTGGGCGATGAAAGTAAGTGCCTTGTCAGAGAGAGAAAATATGTTTTGCATAGTATTTTAGAGGACTATGAATCAAAGAGGCCAGAAAGAGGAGTTAGCAGTAAAAAGGACAAGCACTTCAGCTGTTGCAAGAAAAGCAAAGAGCTACTCACATTCGTATGCTCTACATTTGTAAATGGAGAGTAGTATTGGCTCTGTTTTACAAAGCCCTGCTTTCAGAAATAAGTTTGTCAGCCAAAGAGAAAAAGATCAATGGATTGCAATAAATGGCATTTAACATAAAAATGAGTAAAATTTACAATTCAGTTAACTTGTTAAATGTTAAAAAAAATCAGCAAACAATAGACACAATTTGTTTTGTTCAGAGCCCAGAGGTAGAGACCAAATCCTCTAAATTAATTTCTGCAAAAGCTGGGGTTCTTTTTCCAAACAGGTCTGGATCCTATTCGTTGTAGAATATACTGATTACCAACTATTTTTAAGAGCTTTACACAAACATTATTTCTTTTGTTGTGTGAAATGCAGAATCAGCCATCTGGCAAATGCCCCAGAGCTAAAATCTTTTACATGACATATAATTCAAAATGATTAAATATACAACAGAAAATAGCTATAGCATTGCACTTAAAATAGCATGAACTTTTACTGCCGATCAAAACTGATTTCTTTAGCTTAACAAGTATCCAAAGAACAATTATTTGAAGAGCTTTTAAGAGTTGCAATATGTAGGAACTAAACCTCATCTAAATTCAGTATCTTAAGTCAAATAAAAAAGAAACAAATGTACAAAAGATTAAATGGTCCTGGGTTATAAGTAGACATTTAAATCTATGGGAAGCTAAATTAATTCGAGCAAAAATACTATATTCCCTCTGTATGTGTATTGCTGGGACTTTCCTCTCCATTGCTAAGGGCATCTGCCAAAACAACTCTCACATTCTTAGGCAATGACTAGGGACTAGCCTGGAATCAGCCTGTTCATCCACTCCCTCCATCATCAGAATGGGCAATTTCAAAGAAGTACAGGGAATAAAGCTCCATGCATGATCCCTAAGTGCAGTCAATCTTTTTTTTCATGCACCGCAGTCAACTTCAACTTCAACTTGCTGTCTTTTTTCCAGAAATTCTCCAGATCTGAAAAGTTGCCAGGTCCTCATCCCACACCCAGTTCTCCAGTAGTTTATGAGAAAGAGCACGCAAACATCTGCATGTATTTGGGGTACACGAGGGTAGGTACAGAAATATTACCCTATATAATCATTGAGTGGTTATGGCTCTGTTTCTCAACTACATTTTTCAGACAAGTCAAAGTCTGCATTTCTCAAAAAGCACTTGGTGCAAATCAGATTTGAGCTGTAAGATAAGAAAGTGTAAATGTAGGCGATTTATCTCATGGATTTGCATACATGGATAACCTGAAATGGGTGAATACATTGCTGCCGACTTTCCAAAAAATTCTGTTTCCAAATGCTTTCAGACCAAGCATGAGAACCTTCATCCCAAGGAAACAATGTGAGGGAACTCTACGTCTGTGATTACTAAGGCTTAGAATTAAATTGGCTTTGCCTGTAGAGTTGGGTCAGCCTCACAACTGAGGAACCCTAGACTTTTCTAAACCATAATCAAATAATGTTCTTGAATTTTGACCTTTTCAGCTCATAACGATTCCTGAAGCAGCAGCCTTTTTTTCTGCTGCTTTTTACAAGACTTTCAGGCTTGTAGAAATCCTAAACTGATTGCTGGCTGGCTCACGGTTGCAGCAACAGCAAAAACTCTGCTCTTAATAAGACACATTCAGATTTTATGGGCCTAATTTTGCTCTTAATGACATGGATGTTAATTCAGTTACCTGAGTGAGCTTTTAGTGTAACAGGCTTTGTCCCTACCTGCTCATATATTTCAGGTAACATTGACTGCAGTACAGAAAGCCACCCTGTGCACCATACTCATACTAATTAAACCTGAAGATGGAATATAAGAGTAGTAGAACAAATGTTCTCATATTACAAAGGGCAAAAGCATGTTGTATATTATTTAATCCATCCCTGGGAGAACCACAGGGGAAACAGAGCAATTTTCATCAGAAGTATCTTTGCTTTTCATCAAAAGAGGTGACCCAGGCAATCTCCTAAAATCTCTTCCATCAGTGTAGAACAAAATTTCAACTTTTGATTGTATTTTCCCTTTGAAAGCTATGGGCTTTTCTGACTTTCAGGGGTCCTAAAGCCTGAATGGTACTCCTCTTCTTGTACCTCCCTGCTTTGTATTAAACATAATATCATGTGTTTTCTACTTTCCACTGAAAAACCGGGAAATCTTCCCATCTTTCTATTGACCAACTGCTGTTACAAAGGTGCCAGGAGTCCTATTTCTGGAAAGGAAAAAAAAAAAGTAGTATTCGTAGTGAAACAGGAGCCTAGTCCTAGTATCTATTCAAAATAAACAACATATCTTCTTACAAATGAGAGTTCCCATTCTTATTTATGGGTCCAATTTTGTGTACTTCGCAGTACTGGAAAAAAGAAAAGATGGAAGAACACATGCAGAATCAAGAGAAACGTGAGTATCCCTGAGGAAACAGAGGTTTAGGGATGGAGTAATAACTGCAAGAGTGTAATGAGAGTTTGGAAAACTCTGCTAGATAAAAACATCTAACAAAACTGTTGCTGTCATTTCATTCCCTGGGTCTGATTATGTTTTCATGATGGGCCTTTGCGCTGCTTGAACAGTGAGAGCTCTTTAAGTAAATGAGTATCAGACCTCCACGCTAGCGAAATGCAGGGTTTGCCAAGTTTAACAGGAGTCTCCAAGGTATTCCACATACATTCATCTCAAAAAAGAAGTGGTGGAAGCAAACTTAAGTTTCAGAGGGCAACTATTTTCTTCTCTTTTGGGACGGTACCTGGACACAGCCAGTCAGGCAGGCAGGTCAGTGCCAAGCCTGTGCGCTTCCTTGCCCACTTTCGCAAACAGAGGAGAAACAATTAGAAATCGCTTCATAATAGGGTCAAGGTGAAAGGTGAGAACTGGAGTATTCTGAAAGCCTGCTGCCAGACCTGAGGAAGATAGTGTCATTTTGGTAAACCTGTCAAGCTGTTGTAAGAACTTCCTGAATGCTTCCTACCATCTGCTTTTGATGCTTTCAAGACTTGGCTGGAAGCCTGGAGGTTTTCCTGCTCCTTCCTGCCCAACCTATAATGCAGTAATCCTGGATCTGCTCCCTGTCATCCCAGCCTCTTCCTCAGTTTCTTCTGCTTACAGCTGGGTTGTTTTTTTTTATAGTTTTTTTTTCTTTACTGCAGTGGCCTTGTGCCCTGAATCATCTCTCCTGGGGTGGTGACAGTTCCTCTGATGTTGACCAAGTGCCGGGTTTTTCAATTGTGTTCATGTTCTTGAGAGGAAGGGTCTGGCCTACATGACACATTCCTTCTTCACGCTCACATCAACAAGTTTAACTTTGTGTACCGGGCTCTCAATAGAACGGACACACAAAGCACATCTCCAACGACTCTGTCCGACCGCATGCTGCGCTGGGCTGGTTAGTGAATATTGATTGATATAACTTGTAGGGCTTGAGATAAATGTCATAAAGGACAATGAGTTCAAAGAACAGATTAAAAAACAATAAATTGAATTCCAAGGCGTTCCCTCCTGTACTAATCTGTGTAGGTTCCTGTGTTTTTGGAAAGCATGTTGCTTATCTTCCTCATCAGTAGGCCCACTGCATTCCAGTATTTTGGATCAATGCCATTTGTAATAATCTAGATCAGTTTTTATTCAACGTTTATAAAACAGGCCATGTATCATAGGGTATATTTTATAGCAGATGGTATCTCCAATTCATTCACACCCCCCTTTCACTTCCCTCCTCCAATATCACAGAGCGTACTTATAAAAGCTCTTGAAAGTAGAGCTGAGCAGATTTTTTTTTCAACAAATAGTAGATTTGCTGAAAATTGGAGTTTGCAAGCAACAAAACTGTTAAACTGTGGCACACTGTAAATTAAATATTATGTCCTCAAAAAAAAAACCATGCCTTGCAATGTGGACATTTTGGAAAAAAGAACCCAACAAGTGGGGTGGGTCGGTGGGTGGTTGCTCTCAGAATAATTTTAATTTGAAAAAAGTCTGCACTAAAAAGGTGATAAACACAAAGGTTAAATAGTTACAACACAAAGCATTTGTTTCAGGTCAGATAATATTTTTTTAGTTATCGCAGTGTCAACTGTTTGGGGATTTTCTGTGTGGTTTAATTTGAAAAGTTTCTCTTTTGGCTTGATAAGAACTAATTTTCCCTAGGGCTTATTAATTTAGGGACTCATCCACAAGACACGATATTTGCCAGGCTCTACGCACAACACAGCTCTGCAAGGTGACAAGAAAGCTTTATGTTCAGCAAGGTATTTAAACATAACCCTAAAACTCAGTTAAACAAAATGAACTACTCTAACATGTAGAGATGAGCACACGCTCAAGCATTGCGCTGGTTCACAACACAGTTCAAAAGCTTTCAGGATCAATGATGTACACCTTACAACCACTCCCTTGCCTGAGATCATAATGGAAGCAACTGAAGAATTTCCCCAAGATTAACATATTCCAAGTGGTAATAAAAATATATTTATTTATCTCTGCCTGGGAATACCTCATTGTAATTTTGAAAAATATTATTTCTACAGCTCTGGGGACACAGAAATTGCTGAAATATATATATAAGTAAAAAATGAGCTCAGTGATAATAGAACCAAATCATGGACTTATTTATGTTGAGCTCTAATCATGCATCCTAGATGATATGACAAATAAACTCATTTTAGTTTACCTTGCAAAAGAAGTTAATCATACCTGCGTTTCTCAGAAACCTGAGTTCGTAGTCAACAATAACTCTGGTTTCAGGATTATAGAATCCATCACCACAGTCATAACATCCTTCCGGGATTTTCCTGGGAGGATCTAGATTTGTAAGCTGAGAAGTGCCTGAAGGAAAAAAAAACAAAACCCAAAGGGTTTCCTTTATTTCACTTTCTTTTTTTTTTTATTCTTTTGCGTCTGTGCTTTTGATAGAGATAACAAACCAACATTATATCTGTGTGGCATTTACTATAAAAACAATGCGGTTACCTTACAATAAATTTTATAAAACATTTTGCCAATTTTATAGATGGAGAAAATGAAAATGGAAAAATCCATACACAACAAGTGTGTGATAAAAAGACATGGCTTTGATTTCCTGATTCATGGTCCTGTGATTCAGCCCACTAAGTTAACATTATGAATATGATCACAAACTCCTAAATGGGACCAGGAGAGCCCTGCTGGGCTCATAGAACAATTACACGGCATTGCTAAAATATTCTGTGTACAGAGTAACTTATGTATTATGTTATATATTTTACTTCGTTGTTCCTTATAGATCTTTTCACTTTTTGACTGCAAGTAACTATTTTATAAAGGGCTTTAGAAAAAAAAATAGACTGGGAATGTATGTTTATTTTAGAATCTACACGGGACAGACGTGCTTAAACTTTATTTGATGTTCTAGATGTAAACTAATTGCTTTTGTTCAACTGTTCTCTATTAAAAGCACACTGCTACTGCTGGGAACGTGAAATGCATGAAAGGGTTAATCAGGATATCAAAAGCTGTAGATAACCAAGCCCCATCCTGTGGGTCATCACTCAAGAAGAGACCCGGCCATGGAGGTAGTGCTGCATCCTGCGCTGGTGGATGGTGCTGTCAGCGTTCTTCTGGCAGCGTCGCATGGTCTGCTCCTGAAACTAGCCAGAGCAGTTCTGCTCCATGTTACTCATTTAGCTGAATTAATCTTTCTCAAGCAAAGTTGTTAGTTTAATTCCTTCCAGACTCTTATGATTGCAAACGCAGTTCAGTACCTGCTGGTTTAAGACCAAAACAGATTTCTGTATAAAATCTTCTGTCATAGCCGTTGCAGTAATGCCATTTTTCATCTTTGTACTCGAGACCATCTGCAAACGTGTATTTCCCCTGCAACACATGTTCAAGTGCAGAGTTAATGAACATGAGATCCCCTTTTTACAGGGAGTCACATGGAAAAAACATGGGGTAACGGGCTCAAGTTACTCCTGGGGAGATTCCAAGTGGACATGAGAGGAAGATTTTTCATAATGAGAACAATCAGCCATTGGAATAATCTCCCCAGGGACTGGTGGATTCCCCAGCACTGGACACTTAAGATTCAGCTGGACTGGGTGCTGGACCATCTTGTCTGGACCGTGCTTTTCGTAGACTCATGGAATGGTTTGGGTTGGAAGGGACCTTTACAAGTCATCCACACCAGAGGTCAACCCCTTGGCAGTGAGCAGGGACGCCCGTAACTCCATCAGGTTGCTCAGAGCCCCATCCATTCTGAACTTGAATGTGCTTTAGCACCTTCAGCGTGAAAAATTTCTTCCCAATATCTAGTCTAAACCTCTCTTCTTTTAGTTTAAAACCATTATTCCTTGTTCTCTTGCAAAGGCCCTGCTGAAGTTATTTCTGTCTTTCTTATAAGCCTCCTTTAAGTATTGGAAAGCCACAATAAGGTCTCCTTGGAGTCTTCTCCAAGCTCAACAACCTCAACTGTCTCAGCCCCTCTTTATTGGGGAGGTGGAGAACCTAGAAAAAAAGAAAGCTCTGAGCAGACCTTAGAGCAACCTTCCAGTACGAGAAAGGAGCTACAAGAAAGCTAAGGAAGGATTTTTTTACAAAGGCTTGTAATGACAGGACTAGGGACAACGGATACAAATTGTAAGGGCAGATACAGACTAGACAAAAGGAAGAATTTCTTCATGATGAGAGTGGGGAGGCCCTGGCACAGGCTGCACAGGGAGGCAGCGGCTGCCCCATCCCTGGAGGTGTTCAAGGCCAGGTCAGATGGGGCTGGGAGCCCCTGATCCCGGGGGAGGTGTCCCTGCCCAGGGCAGGGGTGGAACTGGATGGGCTTTGACCTTGCTTCCAGCCCAAAATACTTTACGATTCCATGGGATGTTGCCAAAGGGGCCAATACACTCTCGCGGCTCGGCGATCTGCTCATTTCACAGGCACTACCTGCGCGGGCTGCCCGCGGTGCCAGACTGCGCGGAACCTGCCGCCGCCGGGGAACAGCAGCTCGCCCTCGCCCTCCAGCAGGCCGTCCCTCAGCGCGCCGCGGTACTCGGTGCCCGTGGGCAGCACGTACGAGCCCTGACCCTCCATCCTGCAACAGACACGGCGGTGAGGGCGGGCGGGGCCGGGGGAGGGCGGCCCCCCGAGCCCCGCCGGGCCCACCTCCCGCGCAGCAGGGCCCCGCGGTACCGCCCGCCCGCGGCCTGCACGCCGGCCGGCGCCGCCTCGGCCTCCGCCATCGCGCGCCTCACGGGTTGCCCCGACGGCGCTCGGGTCCCGACTGCGCATGCGCGGTGCGCGACACCCCTCCCCGCCCCGACTCTCTCTGCGTACGCGCAGTGCGCAGCCGCTGCGAGCCGGTCAAGCTCCGCCTCTCTATCTGCGCATGCGCAGCGCGCGACACCCGCTGTCAGAGGCGCCTTACGCTCCCCGCCCTCCCCGGCTGCGCATGCGCAGATCGCGCCCCCATCCGCCGCACCCTCTCCCTCCCTGTTTGCGCACGCGCAAT
The DNA here is from genome assembly GCA_033459285.1 of Clamator glandarius. NCBI lineage: Eukaryota > Metazoa > Chordata > Aves > Cuculiformes > Cuculidae > Clamator > Clamator glandarius. The sequence continues at coordinate 988,332 of JAUNZM010000434.1, read as the reverse complement.
GCGCGCCCCGTGTCAATCGCGCCCGCTCCCTCCTGTTAACGCATGCGCAGCGCGAGCCCCGTGTGAGCGGCGCCTCAAGCCCCACCCCTCCCGCTGCCCTGCGCCCCCCTCCCTCCCTCACTGCGCACGCGCAGTGCGCCACATCTCCCGGCGCCCCCCGCCCTCCCGGCCCGCCGCGCATGCGCAGTGCCGCCCCCGCGCCGAGGGGAGCTCAAGGAGAGGCGGCGGGCGCCATGCCCGGCTCGCTGCAGGTGCCCTCCCTGGAGGAGCTGGATGTGCCGGAGGTGAGTGAGCGCCCGCCGCCGCCCCGCCCTCCCTTCCCCGCGCCGCCCCGCCGCCCCCACTGCCCGCTGTGCCCCCGCTGCAGGTGCGAGTCAGCTCGGCCGTGCTGAAGGCCGCGGCCCACCACTACGGCGCGCAGTGCGACCGGCCCAACAAGGAGTTCATGCTCTGCCGCTGGGAGGAGAAGGACCCGCGCAAGTGCCTGCGGGAGGGACGGCAGGTCAACCAGTGCGCCCTCGACTTCTTCAGGTGAGCGGCTGGAAGCCGGGCCCAGCGCCCCTTGGCTTGCGTGGGCTCATACAGCCTTGGTGTGGGGCAAGTGGGGTTTTTCCAGAAGCGGTGAAGGAGGGAATACATCGTTATGTTAAGGGAATGAATTAGCTTAAGCGATAATAAGGGTAGTAAGAACCAAATCTTAGCCAGCTTGTGGTTAGGAAGAATGTCATTGTAAGAGGAGTTTAGCTTGTTTACTAAATGAAACAACGAGCAAATCAAGCATTGAAAGATGATCCTGCAGCAGAAACAAAGGACAGACCTGAGCTCACTGAGAGGACACAGCTGAGAAGGACATGAGATAAAGGCCATCAGAGGCTTCTGAAGATACAAACAAATTGTGGTGTGCATACAAGAGTGGGCGATAAACTATGATACTGGAAAAACAACAGACTTGTAACATGTTCCTGGGAATCTGTATGGATACATACATTTAACTAGCGTTTCCTGGAATCTATATGGATATGTAGATTTAACCAGTATATATGTCATGTAACCAGTCTCAGTAGTTGGGCACATTAGGTGGATTACCACATGTGTACCCCGGCGCTGTTTATTAAAGGAATACCTGCTTAATAATCAAACTGGCATTGATTATTGAGTTTGGCTTTCCATGGCATTAACTGCTACACTCTTTGTTCTGTTGGAAATGATGACTGATCCCCGAATGCCATCAAATAAGCACAGATTATACTGAGCACAAGATGCAACAGTGTCTGGAAAAAAACTGTTTGCAAAAATATGCTATAAAACAAACACGCTATCAGAGGGCTATTCTGACTTTCAAAAAATTCAGTTACTCAGATGAACTTAACTCTAGATTAAATCAAATTATTCCACTTTTTGTTATAGTAAGTACTTTTTGTATCATAATGCCTTGTGTCAAGTATCATGTGTGCTGGACAGACATGTTGAGGGATAGTGGCTTTAAACTAAAAGAGGAAAGATTTAGACTAGATACCAGGAAGAAATTTTTTACGCTGAGGTTGGCGAAACACTGGCACAGGTTGGCCAGAGACATAGTAGATGCCCCATTCTTGGAAACATTCCAGGTCAGTCTGGATGGGGCTTTGAGCAGCCTGATCTGGTTGAAGATGTCCCTGCTCACTGCAGGGGGGTTGGACTGGATGGGCTGTAAAGGTCCCTTCCAACTCAAACCATTCTATCATAGTTTGAAATGCTGCCACCCTCCTGGCCTTCAAGGTCTTTATTCTTGCTTCTTAAACTTCAACTCTTAATGATAGAGGCTGTGCCCTTTTTGTTGTGTTTTATTCATTTATACATCAATTTATTAATTCCTACGAAGCTCTAAGCACAGACATCCCAGGTTTCTCTCAGGTTAGCAAAGGAATGTTGGGTGTATGAAAAGCTTGCAGCGTCTGCATCTGACACCTGTATCGTGAGATTCAGAACACTGACTTAAACTTTGTGCTATCTGCTCTGTTTCACAGGTGTAGTTGCTGAAAGGGCTTGAGTTGCTCTGTACCTCTTGTGACCATAAATGTACATCAAGGCATATGCCAGTATCATGTTCTTTAATTGCTAACGAAAGGCTTAGTTTAATTAGCTCAAAGCATGCCCGCTTCCAGTATATAATCAGAAACTTCAAACCTAAGCATGTCTTCTTGAGCTTAAGATGCCAAATTAATCTGGAAGCCCTGGAGTGTTGTCTGTTGTATGCAAACAAGCATCCTGTTCGGGGAAACTGTGTACACCCACCTGTCTAGCCAGAAAACCTTCCACATATTGGTTGAGTTACTGCTATCCCTACTTGTAACTACAGTGATAGAAGTTTTACTGGCATTTGGTATCAATTTCTGTTCAATATTGCTTCATATGTTGACATTTCTGAAGACTTCAGGCTTTTCTGAGAACTTTAAGCTACAAAATCACTTCATCACAAGTTCAAGTTTGAGTGGGTAAGGGGAAGAAACATTAAGGCTACACGCTTACTGACCATGTTCTTTCTGCTGTCTCTTGCAGGAAGATCAAGGCGCACTGTGCGGAGCCGTTTACCGAGTACTGGACGTGCATTGACTATACCAACATGCAGCAGCTGCGTCGATGCCGAAAGCAGCAGGCAGTGTTTGATAACTGTGTGCTAGAGAAGCTGGGTTGGGTGAGACCTGATCTGGGACAGCTCTCTAAGGTAACTTCATCCCTTTTTGATCGAATAGCCAGACTCTTCTCTCCCTTCTTGTGGACGTATTGTCCAGACCAGATCTCAAACTTTTTTCCCAGCCAGAATGTGATTCATGAACTCAACACTGGAAGCTTGTGGACTTCACTAGGAAGCCAAGATTCTGTCAGTGTTCTTTGGGGTAGCTTTTGGAAAAGCCTTGCACTTTTCTTAGACAGAGCCGCTTACTCTTATTTTTGCTTTTTCTAGTGCAAAGGCCTTTCCTTTAGGAGCAAAGCCCACACATGTGTAGAACTACTCTGTAGTTATGAGTGAAGTGTTCTTACTCTCCCTTTTTCTTAGGAGTGCTGTGGAGATGGGAGCTCTCATCAGACCAGCTGTGTGTCCTTGGTGTCATTTGGCAGTTCTTGAAGTTTTGACTCAATCTAGCTTTTCTATTGAAAGCTGAGAGGTCACATCGTTCCCTCTTTTTGATTTCCAGGTCACGAAAGTGAAGACAGACCGTCCTCTGCCGGAGAACCCCTACCACTCTAGAGCTAGGCCAGAGCCCAATCCACCCATTGAAGGAGAGCTGAAGCCTTCTCCTTACGGCAGTAGGCTCTTTTTCTGGTCCTGGTAAAGTGGGCAGGCTGTACTGTAACTAAAGGGCAAGGATGTATTACTTGGACATGTAAATTATCCAGTAAGCATTGGGTGTAACTGCAATAATTAAAGAACCCTGAACCGTTATGTGGCTGAGTAGACTTCTTTAAACATAATTGTACATCATGGCAACTAAGAAAATGTATTTACTTGTTTGACACATGCACTCTGTGGTCCTATAGCCCTTACGACCATCTTAATATCAGTTGCTTGGTAGTGGCTACCAGGCTTATCAGAGGGGGGTATAAATCTAGCTTGAGTTGTTGACTTGTGCTTCAAACAATCAAAAGCTGTTGTGAGACTTGCTTTATTTACATATTGAGAACACTGACTTGGATCAAGGAAACCTTGGGAACATACAAGTCGTTAGTGTCTTCCTTTAGTCTTGCAGCTGATGATTGTGTATTTTTTTTCCAAGGGACTCTTGTATGGGTTTAACCTAAAATCTGTCCTAGAGCAAGGATTTAGTCTGAATCTGGCTTTTGCTAGGCATGAAGTTACTCCTCGTGTAGCTAGGTTAGTAGCTTCCATTTGTTTTTTTATTTTATTGGGGGAACACAAACTTCTTTGTCAGAAAAATCACAATAAATTGTCAACGCTTTTGGGGAAAAACTCTCTCCAAAAGCAGTATAAAAAGGTGGCTTGACTTCTGTCTCAAGGTCCTGACTTGATTCGTTTGTTTCACTGTGATATTATTTTTGATAGAGTAGGAGTAAATCTTTATCTCCGGTATCTAAAAGTCACAGACCAGAGGAAGTAGGTCTAGCATTTCCTCCACTTTCACCCAACAGCAAAAACCTTTTTTAGAAGGGTAAGAAGAAATTAGATGAACCTATTTTCACAAAGTGTGTGCAGTTTAACTTGCTCTGGGCCAGGCTGTGTCGCATGAACCATAGGAAAGACTTGAACAGTGCTTTGCTTCTTGAGTAGCCTTGCTGTTGTCAGGATCTGAAGGTTTATCATCTTGTTTGGGGTAGGATTATGCTGTTCTGGGTCTGTAGCTGCAGCATATCTTTCTGATCCATGGAACTACAGGGAATGTTGTATAACATTTGTCTAAAAATAGCTTGTGCTGTGTGGCTCATGGGTTCTTGCTGCTTTCTGCTTGTGTGTGATGACTGAAACTCAAAGCAGGTGCTATGGCGTAGATGTTTGCATTTTAATGTGCAGATTGTAGTGTCTAAATCTGCAAAATGGTGTGCACCTTTGCAATTTCTACTTCCAGACCTCTGCCAGCATTTCAGAGCAGCCACGATAGCCTCTTTCCTGCAGCAACTGAAACTGGGACAAGCTTGAGGCCTAATTACATTCAGCTGAGTGAGTGAAATGAGGCTTGGCCAAGTAGAGGATAAATTGTTCTGGGATGTTAACACGTGTCACATCTGATCTTTTGTTGCTGACCTAGTCCAACAGTTGGACAACCACGCAGAAAGACTTTTTAGATATTACTATGTTTTGCTAATAACTAACTATTGTCAGCATAATGTATCAAGCATCGCGCTGCAGAACAGCTGCTTTTGAATGAACAGGCATGGGCATTCCAGTCATCAGCCCCTAATCATAATTAAAGAGTATTTTTCCCAATAAATTGCTTCTGAAAAGAATGACATGCATAAGTACAGGGACAATTTTTTTTTTAAACAGCATGTTAAGAACCCCACCCTTAAGTTGGCTAGTACTGTAAGCAAAAAAATATAGTGATTTGTGTTGCAGCCTCAAAGGTTTAGGATTGTTTGTCTGTTTGGTGACAACTGAATCCTCTGCCTTAGAGGTGACTGATCCAGTAATGGTGTCACGTTAGCAGAGGAGGACAATGAATGATAAAGTCAAGTAGAATTCAGCTGTACTGCAAGCACTTCTTTTATTAATGTCTCTGAGATAATTGCTACTTGTTTCTGTCTCCTGGCTGAATCCCTGCAAAAAAAGTGTTGCCAGAGGTCTGTTTCTTGGTGCTTTGGACAGTGCCTGTATGTAGCTATTTCTGTTCAAAATTGTGTGGCTCTAACATAGTTGCCCCCTTTGGAGCTGTTTTCTTGGAAACTTTAGAACAAGTGAATGTCAAGACTGAGTAAAAGCTGTAAAAGTATATTTGAGGAATGTATCTTGACATTTCTTTGGCAGATGCAGAGCAGACGTGTACAGATTCAACACAGATATTTTACTGGCAATGCAAGAAGCGTTTTTTGTTATGTTGTAGGTTCTTGGCTCTGCCAGAGCTTCTAATCACGTGTCAGATTAACAAAACATGAAGTGTCATGGTAGCTTGCTACACCATGGGTTAGATTAGACAGAACCTACTCCTTTCAGGTTATGGATGGGATGAGTAAAATCCTTGAGTAGAAATTACACTAGGGAAGGTAGGTGCATGCGTTTCTGGCACAGGAGAACTGCGTGGCACTAGCATGACAGCATCCTGCTGAAGAGAGAGTTTGCCTCCAAGGTACCTGGCAGTTTAATCTACCCTGGTCTGAATTGTTCTGCTTAACTCCCAAAGCAAAAGGGCTGGAGAAGAGGTGGACTGTCAGCTAAAAAGGCTGGGAGTCCAACAGCAGCAACCACTCTGCTTACAGCTGCCAAATCTGAGCAAGTCATGGGAATTAACTGACTTTGTTTAGCTCTCTGGCCAGGTTCATAATTCTGTTGTCTAAATGCCAGTCTCCTAAATCTGTTGTTTAATCTATATTCTCTTCCCTGCTGAAAAAGACACTCCCAGAAATCAGTTCAGGCAAAACTAGCCTTTCGAGCATTTGCAAACTGAGGTTGGCTAGGGCCAAACCCATTCACATTCCCCTCTTCCTCTGCCTTCAATTGCAGTATGGTTCTAGAATGCATAAATAGGGTAATTCCATGCCCCGCCTCCCCTAGGAAAAGGAAAACATGCAGCTGTATACCAAGAATCATAATTTTTAAGAACCTTTACCTTCAGAATGAGGATACTCTTATAAAGCCAGAGAAGAATTTGGATCTCAGGATAACTTTGAAAGCCTTTTGAAAGCTTGCTGTCTCTTCTTGTACTAGAAGCGGTTTGAAATGATAACGCATCTGGTTATTAATAGGAGATTGAAGACTCCCTCTTGTGGCTGCAGTTAAACTGATCTTGGGCATCTGGGTGAAGATTTTGCCATTATGAAAGGCCGTAGGCTACTTTGGTGTTGCTATTGGAAGCTTAATTAGGTGTTTTGTATCTGTACAAAATTCATTTTAACATTGTCTCAACTTGATTTTTCCTACATATGTAGACTCTTGAATTAAGTATCGAGTGAGAGGAGAAAGAAAAATGGTTTGAAAACTTTATCTCCTCAATCACATTTAACGTGACTTAAGGAAGTTAAGGCAGAGCCAAAGTAAATGGAGGTGGAAATCCAAGTGTAAATAGTGTTTGCTTCTCTGAATTCATAAAGGGGGTGTCCCTGGTGCTGCAGAGAATAGGACAATTCTGAACCTGGGGGGCCAGTGCTGGTGGTGTGAGGCAAACATGGGGAGCAGGTTAACTGCAATATTTAACTTAATGTAAGAGCACATTATTTCTTTTTATTAGGAACAGACATGATCTTATCAAATGGTCTTAGTAATGTAATCTTGCCCTTCTGTTTTCTGGGTATCATTTTCCATGTGAGCCCTTCCAGCTAGGGACTTGGTCTGAACTTGTTCTAAGGCACCTTCTGTGTGGTTGAGTGTGGTACAGAAACAGCAAAGGGAGGTCTGAGAAAATACAGAACTGCAAACTAAAAGGATTCCAACCTGTGTGTTCCCGTGCTCTTGGCTGGGCTGGCAAATGCGGATGGTTCAAGTGAGTGTTCTGTTCAGTTTGCGTTCTGCAGCACAAAATAGCAAACAGCTTTTGCTGTTTTGATACAGTTTAATTTCTCCTTTCTCACCAGGGGAAATGAGGGCTAGGAAGAACGACCATGCCTGTTGCTTTGTTAAGCTCAGCTTTGGCTCCGATTCTGGTACCAAGAAAGAAATAAAATACAGGGAAGGGGAGCTTTATAAAATAGCTATGGGTCTGCTCCCAAGTTGATAGGTTAAACCACACAAAACATTGTCTCTGAGACATTGCTCTAGTATTTGTAAAATCAGCATGGCAGCTCTCTTAAGGGCTATGAGTCACCCTGAGGGTGGTTCAGCTCTTTATAAGTAGCAGCACAGCCTTCTGCTTCCATGCAAACGGGAGTGAGAATTTTAATGGAGTCAGAATTACCCCTTTGGTTAGAGCTCAGCCTGACCTCTGCTTTGTTCTCGCTGCCTCCCCTTTACAGCTGTGTGGAGAGTGGAACCTGGTCCATCTTTATCTGGGAGAAAAGGAGTGGATGGAGCACTTAAATGGGAATCGCACCGATTGCAACCATCTCCCCACCGCCCCTCCAGCTCTCTCCAGGCTTCTGCGGCTGAGCTGTGCCCGGCGGCTCCTGCGGGACGCAGTCAGGTGTGGCCCGACTTGGCTCTGGTTTGCAGGAAGCTGCTGACAGCAGGCCTGACCCTGGCCATGTGCAGGCAGCGGGAGGCTCTGCCTGTCCCCAGGCGCGGCCTCAGGCGCTCGTGGCAAGCCTGTGCTCCAGGCTAAACAGAGGAAGGTGAGGGTCAGCAGCAGAGAGCTCTGCCCAAGACTCAGGAAGCACATTTTGGCAGAGGAAAGAAATACAATACAAGCAGGGAGGGAAACTCAGCTTCCATCCAACCCCCTCCAAGGAGCTTTTGGCTCCCTACAGCTGCTGGAGTCTTTACTATCAATTATTGGGCTCTTTATTGTTACAGGCTTTCATGTGTTTGTTTTCTGTCTTTTACACCAGCACGTTGGAGAGAACAGAGCAATACTGGAGTTGCACGATCTGGAGGGTAGAGCTCGGCACTGGGGGACAAGCGATCCAGCTTCCCTTTCCTGCCTGTCACTGTCTCATTGTGTGGCCTTGGGGCATGTCACTTCCCTCCGTGCCCTGGGCGATGGGGTGGTTCCATCCCGCAGAGCTCTCCCTGCCTGTTTACTTGTCTTTGTCCTGATAAAGTGCCTTGAGGAGTTTATGGGGAAGCTTTGCAGGGCATGGAAGGCACAGACCCATGGCTCGAGGGGAGCCGCAGACAAGCGCTCTTCTCCTTCCCCAGGACAAGCAGCAGGAGCCACACATGGTGATGATGTGTGGTGATGGGAGAGAACTGGTGGGCCCATCGCCCTGCCCTCACGGCTCAGTCCAGCAGCTGCCTGCTGTTTGAAACACTTCCCTCTACAAATTCTGCCCCCTGCAAGCAAACAGACAGTGCTGTGATTGGGAAGGCAGTTGGAGATCTCGCTGTCTGAGGAACAGGGGATGAGGATCATCACCCTGAGCACACCTTGGAAGAGGGCTTCCTGTCTGAGACAGGAATGGCTCCTTCCTTTCAGCTCGGGGCCATTCTTTGCTGTAGTGGCAGAGCCATGTGGGGAAGCAGCAGCAAGGGAAGTGGTTGCAGGAGCAAAATCCCCAAAACTTGTGGAGCACTAGTGCACAGTGCTCGTCCTTGCAACGCCGCTCTGCTCCCCATCATCCATTGCTCAGAGCCTTTGTTTCTTCCAATGATGAGTGAAACCAGTTGTGGGATGTTGTGTTCAGGGCATGACATAATCTGAGTCTGGGACTCTGCTGAAGGAATCCTTTTGAAGGTTTACTAGTCTGGCTAATTACAGTAAAACTATGAAGGTGCCGTGTTCTAAATGATTAACAGTTAATAGGTGGAGGTTTCTGCTTTCTTTTGCGTTTTGCTAGGAAACAAACCAGAGCAATTCTGGCTACATCATTAGTGGTTTCTGTTGGGAAGGAGCTTTGCCAGAGGCTGGCTGACACATTTTCACAAAGCCAGCGGTCCATCACTGTGTCACTGGTAGCAGATCATTTGATTAAAAATACAAGTCCCTTCCTTGCCCCTTTCTGTGTTGCCTTCCTGCTTTTCTTTAAGCTTGAGCAGTGACAACAGCCTGCAGGATTTATTTGCTGTTTGTTGACATTTTCACTTTCTGATGCACATCCTTACGTTACCCTGTCAAGTTCAGCTTGTGTCATGCAGAGAGGGATGGTTTGAGGAACAGCAGCGTTAGCTGGAAACGCCCCTCCTACCTCAGTCCTTCTCAAAATGCCCATATTAACAATGCTCTTAAAAGCTGAACGGCTACTTCCATAAATAGTTCCACTTAGCTGTTATTGTCCTTGGAATGTTTTGTTGCTCTCCATTAGAGCATCTTTATCTCATTTCTGAGATATGCTTTAGCATCTGTGGTTCAGAGGTGTGAAACCCTGTGTACTGGAATAGGGGCTGTGAGGGGTTAACGTGTAGACATGGGAAAGCAGGAGAGAGGGTTCTGGGCTCAGCTGAAAGCTGGTGGGTGGCGGTAGCAGTGTGACACCCACCAGATTCAAAAGCCGCTGAGAACCGAGATGACTTCGAGCCCTGTCTCGGGGTTTCTTTCTGCCATCACAGGCTAACTGCCCCATGAATCTATGGGGGAGGAAGGCCAAGCGCCGCTGGAGCCCCGTGTCTACCTGGCTCTGGAATTGCCAGAGCACAGGCAGCTCCTGAGGAGCAGCTGCTGCTACTGAGGGTTGGGGCTGGGGTTGGGGTGTGGGTAGCTGGGCCCTGGGGTGGCAAGCAAAGTGCAGCACTGAACTGAAGCGATTCCTCCCCTCTCCCCGTGGCCCATGAGGAAATCTTTTTCCATTTACTATAAAACATGGTCCTTAATAGCGCTGAAGTGTTCTATGTATTTAAATAAACATGAGTGGATTTGAGCCCAGGAGGACATGAAAGAATGCAGCGTTTGCAGGGTACCGGCCCGGCACACATGTCAGCAATTTGGCTGCCTTGTGTACTTTGGCTTTTAAAAAAGCATTTAAAAGTAAACAAATGAAGGAAAATCTGGCAGCTGGATTTCAAAGTAAATTGCTTTCAGCTGATACACCCCGTTTCCAGCTTGCTTGGGTAGTATCAAGCCATACGCATCCAGCGAGAAGAGCGGGGGCAGGAGGGAGAACAAAAGCAGGGAAGTCCTGTGGATTTAATTCTTCCATTTCCTTCCTTTGCACCAAACACTCCTTGCCTGTCACTGCCTTCGTGTCAGACAGGCAGGTTAACGCTTTGGACAGCAAACTGTGCTCCATCTTCTCTCAGCTCCTGTTCTGCCAGGCCCTGCTTCCCTTCCTTCAGGGGTGGGACGGGAGTAGGGTCGGAGTAGCATCCCTGGGATGGCGTGAGTGGGCAGAACTGAGCTTTACGCTCAGCTGTGACCTACAGCGGTGCTCGAGCTGCTCCATCAAACCTTCATCCCTTCCACCAAGCGTGAGGAGAGCCCGGTGCTGCAGCCCCGCAGGCTGGAGGGATGAATCCGTCCCCTGAGGTGTCCGTGCAGGCACGGGCCGGGGCGCTGCCAGCCCAGCGAGGGCATCACCTCCGCTGCCGGAGGGAAGCGGGTCTGGAAACCGCAGAGATAACAGAGTCATTAGAGGGGCACAGGCTGTGCTGAGGCCCCCGCTCCTCCGGAAGGGCCTGGTGCGTCCCCCGAAGGAGGAGGCTCAGCAAATGCTGACAGATAATAACGAGGTCCCGGGCTGGACAAAGAGGGGAGGTTGCTGAGGTCACGCTTTGGCTCAGCTTTGGCCTCCTTCTGCTTTGACTCGCGTTTCCTCAAGTTTATAAAACTTTCTGTGGGTTGGTTCGGTGGAAAGGGCAGAGGAAACTGGTGGGTCTTAAATCCTAGCAGCGTGGGGCTGGGGTAGGGCTGCTCCGAGCCCTCCAGCAGATCCTGGAGCAGAGAAAACATGCCCAGGGCTGTGAACGGTGAGCGCTGTGAGCTCAGGGTGAGGGCAGAGCCACCAAGTGTCCCTCAAGGGGCTTCTTGTAGTGACAAGAGCTCCTGCTGTGGCACGGGAGCAGCTGGAGTGTGATGCCGCAGAGCCCCATGGCCTGAGTGGAGCGAGGACAGCCCCGGGTTCCTCGCATGGCAGCGAAGGGTGCAGTTCTCAGCCCCCTGCACCTTGCAGCGTGAGCCAGTCCTGCTCCCCGGCCGTGCTTGTGGCTGCGGACACAGCTCTGTGTGATGCTCCCTGCCATGGAATAATTAATCAGAATGATCCCCTCTAACAGTTTTTCTCTTCCCTGTAAACCAGCAAATCAGTGCCCTTTCCTGGCTCAGGACTAAACCTCTCGGCTCCTGGCAGCACAGAGGTGCTGCCAGCTGTAACCTGCAAGGAGAAATCCTCTGGGTGAGCGATGCTGAAGGCAGAAGGCAGCCGGGGCTCAGCCAGCATCCTCGGCACACGCTGCTGCGGTTGAAGCCAGTGCTGCTGGCTGTGCCCGTGCTCCGGCGTGGCTCTCATTATCCCTTGGCACAGGAGGCCCCTGGCAGCAGTGCCAGGAGCTGGCAGCGCCCACACGCACCTGCAGGCACCAACAAGCTCACCGGCAATTTCTTGGCTCTCGTTCACGTGATGGAAAGTCATTTTCTGGCCCTTTCTCCCCTGCCGCCCACAGGGCCCCCAGCACCCTGCCCTGGCTGGTGGATGCACTGGGGCTGCCTCTGCCTCCCACGGAAAGCAGCTGCCCCCTGCGAATCGTGGGCAGGGAAGAGGCCACGGCACAGAACCACAGAATCAGGGAATCACAGAATCACTAGGTTGGAAAAGACCCACAGGATCGTCGAGTCCAACCATTCCTATCAACCACAAAACCACACGCCTCAGCACCTCATCCACCCGTCTTTTAAATACCTCCAGGGTATTTAATGGAGAAGGATCTTCCAATTTCCAATAATGGAGAAGAACCTTCCAATTTCTCTGATTTGTCTTTTTAAGAAAGGGATTTGGCTCCCGGCTGGTCCCTGTGGGCTGTGGACAGGGCTGCTGAGCTCTGCTCCAGCTGGGGAGGCATCTCTGCAGTCCCTGGACTCTATTTTTGAGAGTGAAGGAGCCGAGCGGGGCCCTCACCCTGTCTCCCACGAGCCACAGGGTCTGCTCCACACTGGGAACGGCCGCCCTGCGGCTGCGCCAGCTCTGGGAAACACGTTGTCCCCAGCGCACATGCACCACGGCGGCTGCTTTGCCTCCTTCTCGCAGGGTTCACGCTCTCCCTGCGTGGCTGTTGCTGAAGCACCACGTAGGGGTAAGCACTTCGCATCCTCCAATACACAGGGTTGTGTCTGGTCCCAAGGCGCCGATGGGCAGAGGTGGCTGTGCTGGGTGGGTGCGGGAAATCGGGATCTGAAACCCCTGAGAGGGAGGTTGATGTGAAGAACTGTAGATGTCTCCAGCTAATCCAACCACTCCAGGTCCTTTACCGCTGACAGAGGTCAGAAAAAAACATCTCGAGCAGCAAAGGGGTTTGATTTTTCTCCTCCTGATGGGGTTTCACCCAGGAGCTGGGACAAGGGCAGCGGTGGGTCCGGCTGAGCTGCCACATCAGTGCCTTGAAGGTGCCAGGAGGTGCAGGGGTCGAGGGACCCCAGGGCCAAGCCAGAGCTGCTGCTCTGGAGGATCCCGCGACAGCACCAGCTGATCCCAGTGGGACGCAGGGAAACCACCAGCTGATCCCAGTGGGACACAGGGAAACCACCAGCTGATCCCAGTGGGACTCAGGGACACCACCAGCTGATCCCAGTGGGACTCAGGGACACCACCAGCTGATTCCAGTGGGACTCAGGGACACCACCAGCTGATCCCAGTGGGACGCAGGGACACCACCAGCTGATCCCAGTGGGACTCAGGGACACCACCAGGTGATTCCAGTGGGACGCAGGGACACCACCAGCTGATCCCAGTGGGACTCAGGGACACCACCAGCTGATCCCAGTGGGACGCAGGCCACGGCTTTCACAGGAAAGCGCTGGCGATGGTGCGGGACTCTGGAGCCACCCACGGCACCGCAGCACCCGTTGCGGGCAGGGGCTGGGGATGTGGCTGCAGGTTTGAGGTGGGGAGCTCTCAGAAGGATGGAAACTGGCCTCAGCGAAGACAGTTGCTCTGGACGTCCCTGTGATTAACAGGGAGAATATGTAAATGTATATGGCCGTTGCCATGGCTACGGCAGGAATCCCGGCTGATGCTGGGGAACGCAGAGCCCCTGGCCCAGCCTGGATCGGGATTCACGTTCCCACTGCAGCCGCACCCCAGCACCATGGGAGCAGCCAGGCTGTGCTGGCCCCCCGCGCCACGGCTGCATCTCCAGTGTGGGCACGAGGACGGTCCCTCAGCAGATCATCCACTGCTCGCTGTCCTGCAGCCACCGGCTGCTGCTCGGCAGCATCAACCTGGGGCAAGTGCACCCCAAAAATGGTAATGGGGTTCCCAGGAGAAACCTCATGGTGAGAAAACACCCTCACGGGAAGGACGTCCCTCCTGTCCCATGGTCAAGTCTCATCACTAAGCAGCAGAAAGTTGGGTGCAGGCGGGAGAGAAGTGGGGAGGCGAGTGGGGATGCCCAAGGTGTCCATGGATCTCCTGCTCCAGGTGCACCAAATCCCCAGGGCCACCCAGCGCCCCTCACTCAGCCCAGGCCGAGGAGAAGCCCTTCCCAGCAGCTCATTTCTGCCTGATTGCATAAAGCTGGGAGGAAAAAAGCAGCTTCCCCCGCATGGAGTCTGTGCAGCCTCCTGGCTTGCCCGTGGCTCTGGTGAGTGCTGTGGGCTCAGGGGCGTAGGAGGCGAGTTGTGCCATGGTTTGTGCCGTGCCACTCGCCAGCGTGGCCGTCAGTGACTGTCACAGGAGCCCTTGTCCATTGCTGGGCATCGTGTGCGCTCTTGGCAAGTGCTTGTGCCCGAGCCTGAGCCCCAGGACGGGCCAGGTTGCTGCAGCCGCGTTGTGAGGGTGAAACCTGCTGCTCTTTGACCACTCAAACCAAAAAGTTTTTGGCTGCCTGTTTATTTGCACATCTTTTTCCCTTGTGGGATGAGGAAAGGGGGCTTGAAAGTGTGTAAAAGAAAGTAGTGACTCCTGTAACCTGAGAAACATGGGAGGGATGAGAACTGAGGCTGCCTCTGGCACAGCTTGCGTGGCAGAGGGCACAGGTGGGCAGCGAGGGCATCGTCTCCTGCCCCAGCGCCTTTGTTTTCACGTTTGTTCTCAACCCGCTTTGCAAGCCCCCCGCAAAATGAGCCTGTGGCTTTATGGTGAGGAATCAAAGCCCCTCGAGGCAGGGTGGTGGGGGCCGCACAGGGACCCTGCGGAGTTGGGGTGTCCCGTGAGCATCCCCAAAGCGGGCAGGGGGACCCCAGGGGCTGCTGCCCCTCCCCGGCCGCTCCGCGTCCCTCCGCTGTCCGAGGCCTCGGCCGCCACCAGGGCAGCCGCGAGCGGCCGGGCTCCGTCTGCTCTTTCCTTATAATTTAAGAGCCTTCCTTACATTAATCTTCTTATTTTTATTTTGACAAATGTATGTTTCCAGGAAGTTGCTGAGGTCAAAGCAGCATCTGTTGCTCGTTACTTTGGGGGATGCAGAGGGTCTTTGTGAGGGTTTCCAAAGCAACAAGGAATTAAGTGGTTTGTAATGCGGAGAGCAGGAATGAGGAGCAGGCTGGGGCTTCCCAAAAGGCGGCTGAAGATGCTGATGAAAATCAGATCAGCTCGCCTCTATTTTCTTGGAAACCTGATCTATTTTTCTTGTACGACTGTCAGCCTGATTCCCATATTTCAAGTGCTCGGCCGCCTCCAGCTCTGCGTTAGCGTGGCCCTGGTCTTGCTTTCCGTGGGCTGCTCCGGGCGGTGCCGATGGGGAGGATAACGGGATGGGAGCAGCAGTGCGGGTCCCCGGGTGTGGCTGTGGCTGGAGACCCAAGGACAGGCACCGGGCCCCCCATTGCTTCCCCCAGGAATGTCCCTTGTCCCCTCAAATCACAACCTCGATTTCCCTGGCACATCCCACCCGGGGCAGCTGCGGCCAGAGCTGCTTTATCTCTCCAAACAAGCCCAGGAGGGTCCGGTGCCAAGGCGAGGGCTGTGAGGAGCCCGGGAGATTTATCGCTGAGGAAATACTTTCTCCAGCGAGGGCTGACGGCCGCAGCAGGAACAATGGGAGATTCGCAACGTGAACAAAGCTGATTTCGTTCTTCTTTTTATCAATGCGCTTTCCTTGCGGAGCCTCCCTTCCTGGAAGTGGGAGATGCAGCTTCCCCCGCGCTCCGGCCGTGCAATCAGCAGGAATGGCCATATCCTGGCTGGGAAGCGAGCTGTGAAACGCTGTCGCCCGCGGTGATTTATGAGCCCGCGGCGGGGCTGGCCCGGGGACGAGGTGCCAGGGCGCGTGCAATATCCACGTATTCTTTCTCCTCTTCGCCCGGTCCCCGGGGAGCCGCCAGAGGAAGCTAATGGATTAGACACACACGTTCCACTTGATTTTTTTTTTTTTTATTCCTTATTGCCGCATCTTTCCAAACGCCTTTAGCAGACACGCGAGCACAATGGGGCCGGGTGGCAGCGGGGCAGCAGCCGCCTTGCGAAGGTCACGCTGGGAGGCGTTAGCTGGGGGACAGCGTGTCCCGCGTGCGGATTGTCCTTCCCGCCGCTCGACACCGACTCATCGCCGTGGAGGGACAGAGTTAGGGTGCTCCAGCTCCTCCAGCACATCGTGATGCTGTTGGCCCCCACTGAGCTGGCCTCTCGCCGCCCTCGGACGTCCCTCCCGTGGGGCTCGCGGCCGCGCGGCCTCCTGCCACCCTCACCCGATACCGGGAATATGAAATAATTATTCCAAGTGATCAGATTTTAATTATGCAACACAGAAGATGATTATTGTGCGCCAAATTGGTGCTGAGTACTTAGTTATGTATATGCCAAATTTAGTCTATACTATTATACCCAGTGGGTGGCCGTAGACAATCAGGAAGTAATTAGTTTTGCTGGAGGTTGTTCGCCTGCCTGGTTCGCTGTGCTGTCTGGGGAGCGTCTTGCTGCGCACTGTGAATACCGTGGGCTTTGAGTTCAATACTGTCTTTTTGTGACAAGCTAATAAGCTGTCTGCATGGCGGCCTGTAATTAGCGCTGTCGATATTCATTTGGAAACGGGAGATCGCGCTGAGCGGCTCCGGCAACGGCGTTTCCCTTTGTCGAGACTCTCGGCTGGTCGCTCCTCGCCACCGAGGAGACGCGAGGGGTGCGGAGGGATGGGGATGCACAGGGATGGGGATGCGCCTGGGTGATGGAGGCGCATGTGTGCGTTCAGCATCCCTCGGTTGACGTTGAGAAAATCACCCGGTCAGGATGGGGCTGGGCTCCCAAGACAGAAACCTGACCCCCCACCCACCCCTGTGCCAGCCTGGGCTCATCCCTCGTGGAGGATCTGCCCTCGAAGCAGGCTGAGGGGTGTCCTGGTGCCCGGTTATGAAGGTGTCGGGGGGATGGGTGCGTGGCTGGGGTGGCTGTTCCCTCCCCAACAGCATGAGCTGATCTCCCTGAGGAGCCTCGAGCATCACCGGGTGATGCCACCACCTGGTCGCACCTTTCCAAGGTGCCCTCATCCTGCGAGGTCCAGGCTCATCCGCTGTGGTCTCGCATGTGGAATTGCTGGGGGGGTCTCCCCACCCGGATGCCGCTCGCAGCCGGTCGGTGCCGTAGGGGACTGGGAACCGGCTGCCTCCGCAGGAACAGCCTGGGTGTGCTGGGTGGGAATTGTCTGAAGTATGGAGCAACTTTTACCTCTATTACACAAAGGAAACTTTCCTCCTCTTTTTGTTGGAGATGCTCACTCCATTGAGATGATTGGCATACTGGAGAGCTGAGAAACTAAATTGTTTATACACTAATGAATAGAAGCTTGATTGCAAGATCCTGTTTGGAAAATTATAGTGCTGAATTGAAGCCGTACAATTACATCCAAAATGCTGCATATTCATTTCATCTGCTTTGCATAGAGATTAACAAGCGAGCCCTAAAGCAGACTCTGAAATTAAAGCTAACACCAGATTTAGTCACAGGTTACAAACTAAATGGCATTGTTTGATGGATATGAATCTTTACCACCTGCCTGCCTGATGATTGCTAGCAGCTTACCAGACAGCAAAGTAAAAAGTTTCTTTCCCATGAAGGAAGCATAATAAGACGCTGGGCTGGAAGTGCCCCCTCCCAGCACCCCCAGCAGATGTCTGCGCCGGCCTGCGGAAAGGGCGCCCGGCTCCTCCGCCGGAGGGCTGGGGGTGACCCCGAGACCCCCGATGGGTGCTGGGTCCATCCGCCCTGCTGGGCTGGGGACCCCCTCCTTGATTTGGGGACAGTCACGCAGGGCTCTGGTCCATCCTGGAGTCTCCATGCTGGATTGTCCATGGCTTCACGTGCTGGATTTTTCACAGAAAGGGTCATTGGGCAGTGGCAGAGGCTGCCCAGGGAGGGGCTTGAGTCCCCTTCCCTGGAGGGGTTTAAGGGACGGGTGGACGAGGTGCTGAGGGACATGGGTTAGTGATTGATTGGAATGGTTGGACTCGATGATCTGGTGGGTCCTTTTCAACCTGGTGATTCTGATTTCCCTCTTCGCGTTTGAGGAGCTGGGGCCAGGAGGTCGCAAAGGGCAGGGGTCTCTTCAACCTCCCAGGTCTGGGCAGCCCCTGGGGGGTGCCATCCCATCTCGTCCCCATCCCATCTCGTCCCCATCCCATCTCACAGCATTGGGCTTTGCCAACTGCCTGCAATGTGCCTCCTCCCTGCCCGGTGCCCTCCTCCTGCATGGCAGGAGCAGAAATGGGGACAAGAAAAGGCAAAGGGGCTGCATTCAGTGTCATGCACAGTGCGAGCAGGAGGCGGGTGTTGGAATATGGGCCCCAACCCTGACCGAGGAACGTGTCCCGTGGGGACGCAGGAGCTCCTGCTGCCCCTGCGAGGGGAGCAGAGGGGGCTGCTGGGCCCCGTTTGAACCAGAGCTGCACTATGGGGAGGGCGCAGGGCAGCCTTAGCTCCCAGTACTGATCCTTCCCCTTTGGGAGCACCTTGGGGTCCCTAATCGGTGGTTGGGGGTTCCCTGGGGCAGAGACCACAGCACCACCTCTGCAAATCTGACACCTTTATTTCTCTTCTTTAAAAGACAGTTACGAAACCGCAGCCAACTTTATCCCCGCGGTCGGGCTGGGCTGTCTCTACCGCACTACAGGACAGCCCAGCCGCAGCTTTACAAGCCCCCAGACTGGGTCCCCAGTGGTGATGCTGCCACCCTCCCCTGGCAGCTCCAGCATCGCTGCGGCTGGCTCTGGGGCACCACTCCCATCACTCCCTAGCTGTGCCGCGGAGGCTGGCAGTGTGGCCGCTCCAAATCTCCATTTCCACTTGACCAACTCAACCCTCCAACACTTTCCCAACACCCTCTTGCAAACAATCCAGGTGGAGGAGCATCTCCTCCGGTAGCTCCCCAAAACCTGCCTGGGCTGAAGAGGATACGTGGTCCTCCACCCAGGCTGGGCTTCTTCCTCAAACCTTAACTCATCTCAGGACCCTCTCGCTTCTGAGATCAAACCCAAACCGCATCCTAACACCCTCAGATCAGTGAGATAAAGCAGCCTTGTGCCTGTAGCCACCAGCAGCTCAGAGAAGCACGGGAGGGTTCTCCCACCCCAAGCCCAAGATGCGGGGAGCACCTTCCCCTGGGGGGCACCCGCTGCAGCCGCGAGCTCCTCCGGCCAGTCCTGCACCCCGTTAGTGGCCTCTGGAGGGGGGAACAGCCTGCACGGGCAGTGGATGCTGGAGCACGGGAAAAGGCACCTGTGGAGGGAGGCAGTGGTGGTTTTGCTGCGTGGGGACAAAGCAGGGGAGCTCCTTGCACTCCCGAGCTGCCTGGCAGGCGATGGCAGTGGCTGCGGGAAGGACAGGGCTGCCTGCAGCCACCTGGCCACCAGAAGGGATATAGAGACAAACCTGGAATGTGCCTCTTCCAGGCAGCAGTGGAGAGAGCTGTGTGGAGGCAGGGACGGGTAGTGTTTGGAGCAGGGTCAGTGGGAAGGTAGTGTGAGCTGGTACAGAGCGAGGCCAGGGGCTGGGCAGGTCGCATCCTGCGTGCCAGCACCGTGCGTGGAAGGGGAGCTGATATGTGGGATGGGGACAGCAAAGGGATCTGCCTCCCAGCTGGGACAGGGAGCCCCTCGATCCCAACTCAGGCTAGTGGAGCAGCGTGGACGGAGCTACTGGGGCTCCCTGCCAGGCAGCTGCCACCTCCTGTGGTCCCGCTAAGCGGGGACCCTGCTGGTCCCCCCAGCAGCATCCAGCTCTGGTTCAAGCAGCTCGTCTTCTGAGAAGCTGATGTGCAAGCGGGTGTCGTCTGCGGGGGAGAGGGGCAGCGTGCTGTCCGTGGGGCTGCCCGGGGCGGCCAGGGCCTCGCTGGCCGCAGGGTCACAGCTGCTGGCCGGGGGGGACATCTGCGCGCTCTCCCCAGTCCTGTCCTTGCCCAGAGCGCGCTGGCTGGCGCCGGCACGGCCGGGCTCTGTGCTGGGGGCAGCGCTCCGAGCAGGAGTCCTCGCCTCCGAGTCCAACAGGGTGAGGGAGCTGGCAGCGATGCTGGTGAGGTTGGAGACGCTGGTGCTGGGCAAGTTCATGTGGGCAGCGCTCTCGGGCTTCGCCTCCACTTCCAGGCTCGGGGATGTCTTGCTCGACCTTTTGCGCAGGATGGGGGGCGGCGGGTTGAGCTTGGGAATGAGCTGCGGCCGCCTGCAAAGCAAAAGCACAGATGGGAGGTGAGGGGCAAGTACTTACCTGCACAGAGAGACTGGGCTGGTTGCCCCTGCCTCTCTGAAAGACCTTTGCTTGGCTCCATCAGCACAACTCTTCACCTACAAAAGTTGGAGCTGGGGTGAGGTGATGTGGAATGACGGCTACACGGCAGGGGGACAGGAGCAGGGCAGGCAGTGGCCCCACGGGGAGACACGGTGGGTTCCTCACACCAGCTTATTGCCCCCGAGACAGTGCCCGGCCACTGGGCTGCCTGTCCCTGTCCCCAAGAGCCCAGAACACAGCTCGTCCTCCCCAGCTTTTGCTGCTATGAGCCCTTTGAAACGTGGCAGTGGAAGCTCTGCCGGGGCAGTGAGGGGAGCAGGAGGGTTTGCCTGGGATGTCCCTGCTCCAGCCAACACGAGATGGAGGTGGCACATCCCACCTGTCCTCGTTTCCTCTGTCAGTGTCGTCTGCCTTCTGCCGGCTGCTCCCGTTGAGCAGAGCAAACTCGCTGATCTCCGAGCCCTCTACGCGCCGGCTGAGCCCATCCTGCCCCTCCAGCACCGCCAGGCACTCGTCCCCGTCCTTGCTGCCGTAGCGGTGGCCGCCTCTCTCCAGGGTGACGAGGTTGAGGTAGGAGTCCCCTGGAGCCAGGGCGGGCAGCGAGCCGGGGGCCACCGGGCTGCCCAGGATGCTGGCGGGGCTGGAGGTGGACGGGAGGTGGACGTCCAGGCTGTAGTGGTTCTTCAGGTTCAGGGAGAGGGACTGAGCCAGGGACAGGTTTTGCAAGGAGCGGTCAACTGGTGAGAGAGGAGGATAAGGGGCACGTGAAGAGCTGGGTACCTCCAGTCCAGCTGATCCCTGGGACCGTGAGAGGTGCTCTGAAGCCTCTCTAGAGCCCGCTGGCATGGTGCAAGGAGCATCCCAGCTGCTCCCTGGGACCATGAGGGGTCTAGAGATGCTCTGGGGATGGTGCTGGGAGCACCTCAACTACCCCCTAGGACCTGAGGGCTGCAGAGATGCTCTAGGGATGGTGCTAGGAGCATCCCAACTGCTCCCTGGGACCAGGAGGGGTGCAGAGATACTCTGGGGTTGGTGCTGGGAGCATCCCAACTTCTCTCTAGGACAAGGAGGGGCGCAGAGATGCTCTGGGGATGTTGCTGGGCGCATCCCAACTGCTCCCTGGGACCAGGAGGGGGGCAGAGATGCTCTGGGGATGGGCTCACCCGGCTGCCGGTGCTGCTCGCGGGCTTCCAGGGCGGAGAGCTGCCGCACGAGCAGGGACACGTGCTGCAGGAGGTCGCGGTTGGTCAGCAGCAGCTGCCGCACCCGGGCCTGCGCCTCGATCCGCGCCGCCGTCTCGGCCGCCAGTTGGTCCTTGAGCAGCTGCACCTGCCGGGGCACCGAGTCCAGCGCCCGGGCAGCGGCAGCGCGCCCCCTGCCGGCCGCGCCCCGCATAGCGCCCCCCGCCCCGCGCCCCCTGCCGGCCGCGCCCCGCATAGCGCCCCGCGCCCCCTGCCGGCCGCCCCCCGCATAGCGCCCCCCGCCCCGCGCCCCCTGCCGGCCGCGCCCCGCATAGCGCCCCGCGCCCCCTGCCGGCCGCCCCCCGCATAGCGCCCCCCGCCCCGCGCCCCCTGCCGGCCGCGCCCCGCATAGCGCCCTTCAGAAACAATCCCCAGGAAAAGACCCACCGGATCATGGAGTCCAACCATTCCCATCAATCACTAACCCATGTCCCTCAGCACCAGTCCCTTAAACCCCTCCAGGGAAGGGGACTCAACCACCCCCCTGGGCAACCTCTGCCAGTGCCCAATGACCCTTTCTGTGAAATATTTTTTCCTGAACCTCCCCTGGTGGAGCTTGAGGCCATTCCCTCTCGTCCTGTCCCCTGTCACTTGGGAGAAGAGCCCAGCTCCCTCCTCTCCACAACCTCCTTTCAGGTAGCTGTAGAGAGCAATGAGGTCTCCCCTCAGCCTCCTCTCCTCCAGGCTAAACACCCCCAGCTCTCTCAGCCGTTCCTCATAAGGCCTGTTCTCCAGCCCCTTCCCCAGCTTCGTTGCTCTTCTCTGGACTCGCTCCAGAGCCTCAACATCCTTCTTGTGGTGAGGGGCCCAGAACTGAACACAGGATTCGAGGAGCGGCCTCACCAGTGCCGAGTACAGAGGGAGAAGAACGTCCCTGGCCCTGCTGGTCACGCCGTTCCTGATACAAGCCAAGATGCCATTGGCCTTCTTGGCCACCTGGGCCACTGCTGGCTCATGTTCAGTTGCTGCCAACCAACACGCCCAGGTCCTTCTCCTCCTGGCAGCTTTCTAGTCACTCTTCTCCTAGTCTGGAGCTGCCCAGGGTTGTTGTGCCCTTCCTGCTCCCTGCGCTCGAGGGCTGCCAGTGCATCCCAGGCCCTGGGGGGTGGGAGAATGGGGTTTGCTGCCCCCTCCACCAATGCAAAATAAGCCAGAGAGGAGCCCAGTGGCAGGGCTCCTGGCCCCCTGCTCCGATGCGGCTGTGAGGGAAGAGGAATGTCTGTGAGTGACACTGTGAGCTACACATCGCTCCTGAAATCAGAGGTGAAACAGGGGGTGGTGGCTCTGCAGGGCCCCCCTGGTGCTGCCGGAGCAGCCGGGGCTGGTGCTCACAGTCAGATCCCCGTCTGGGGGAGCTGAGCAAGCGACGCTGCGAGCCACACTGCAAGCGATGCTGCGATTGATGCTGTGAGCTATGCTACGAGCTACCCTGCAAACGATGCTGTGATCCACAGAGCGAGCTGTGCCGTAAGCAAGGCTGCGAGTGCCGGTGTGTGCCCGCTGCGCTGCTCCCTGCCCAGCCTGGTGGGAGCAGGGAGCAGAGGAAGGCCGGTGCCTCCCGCAGGGAGGGCAGGACGCGTACCTGGGCCACGGCCACCTGTGTCTGCTGCTGCTGCTGGAGGAGCTGCTGCTGGAGCAGCTGAAGGCAGTGCTGGGAGGCCAGCGGGGTGATGGAGGCCGAGGAGCAGGGGCTGCCAGGGCTGAGCAGCTGCTGGGAGCCAGCCAGGCGGAGAGAGCAGTTCTCGGCATCCTGGGCACAGAGAAACGGGCAAGGTGAGCAGGCCAGGAGGCTCAGAGAGGGATTTGGATCATGGTTCCTCATGGCACCGAGTCCAGGCACCAAGGGACTGCTGAGGGGAGCGGCCGTCGGCTTGGTGTCACGAGCTGCATGTCTGTCCAATCCCCAGGACAGCGTGTTTCAGCATGACTCCCTCTCCTAGAGAGCTGGCAGGGCCTGGCCATCGCTCTCAACAGGGAGGGCAGCTCCTCGGGGAGGAGATGGCAGGGAGTGACAAAAATACCTCCTCACGTGGCTGCCTGGGCTGGATGATTTCTTGTTACCTGAAGTGACAAGAAATGGCAGCAGCAGCAGCAGCCCAGTGCCAGGGTTGCAGCAGCTGCATGCCCTGTGTGAGAAGGGCAGTGCACACTGACCAGTTCTGGAGCAGCTCCTGCCCCAGCCGTGAGTCCCCAAGCCCCAGTCGGCTGGTTCAGCCCAGGCTGGGTGAGTTTGCAGCCACCTCACGTGCCCGAGGACCTTGTGGTGGCCCCGTGCGTGGCTCAGCTGTCCCTCTGTAGCACCGGGGGGGCTCAGCATGCAGCCCCGAGCCAGGCAGCGTCCCCTCCAGCAGGCAGCATCCCACCCTGGCAGCGGGTCCCACTGGGAGCTGGCCCACGGCTGCTGCCTCTCCTGCCACCACCTAGGCAGCTCCAGCACCCAGAAGGGAAATAAATCCCATCGAGTGCATTTCAGTGCAGCTGCTTTCAGCCAGGCCCTGCAAGCGACACTGCTGCGTGGGATGAAGCAATGCCATTCAGGCTGCCGAGAAGCACTCATGGAGAAGCTCTGCAGAGCAGCTATTCATTACAGGGAAACCACTGCTTATGCTGAAAGCGCCTTGGGCATCTGCGCTGCCCGCGCTGGGCTCCCTTGGGGATGTTGAGGGGAGCTGGGAGTCCCTTCTGGGGTAGTTGGATGAGTGACTGCTGCAAAGCAGCACTGGGGGCACAGAAATCCGCCCCACGTGGTGCGGATGGGATTGCCTCACCAGAGATGCCTCCCCTTAGGTTCTGCCTGTGATGTGGATGCTGCTGCAGGAGTGGGGGGTCCTGCCTCGCATCTCTTTTCTAGTGCTGGGTGACAGCTCGAGCAGAGCCCCTCTGCACCCTACCCTGCCTGCACTGGTGGGTTCTCCTGGGCTCCGTTTGAACCTGCTGAGCCACATGCTGTGGCCCCTGGTGTCCTCACGCAGAGGGATGCCAGCAGTGGCACCATCTCCCAGCCCACCCTGTTACCTGGCAGCTCTTATCCTTTGAGCCTTGCCCAGTTTTCAGCATGCCAAGTTCCCCCCTGGCAGGGGGCAGCTCTCCAGTTCCCCTCTCGGACATGCAGATGCCATCAGAGTCAATGCCAACCTCGTCCACGTCTGTGATCTTGGAGCCTTTTATCTGGTGAACTTCAAACGAGACGGATCAATAAACGCAAGCCCCACCTTGCTGCAGGATCCCAGCGAGGAGCTGGAGGGGCAGCTCAGGACTTGCTTCAAGTCCTGGCGTTCTGCAGAGGGGCAGGGGGAAGGGGCTGGCGCCTGCAGACCCTCAGTCTGCTGGACAAGGAGGCTCAGCCTCTGCCTTCCCAGGACAAGTAAGCAGACAGGGTGAATTTCCCACACCCCCCAAAGCTCTTACTGGAGCTGGCCTACGAAGGATGAGCCACCTTGCAGTTTCCCACCCCGAAGTATCCCCGCGGGGAGCCGCAAGTCACCTTCCAGTGGCTGCTCCTCGGCCGACTTGTCGCTGGCCCCGTCCGCCTGCCCGTCGGCGTTGTGCAGGGCGTGCTGCAGGCTCAGCTTGTGGCACACCTCGAAGGCCTGTCCCACCGTGCGCACCACCCGCATCGCTTGGCTCTGCGGAGCAAACCTCGCTCAGCCCTGCAGCTGCTGCTGCAGCCCCACCAGCACTGGGGAAACTGGGAGCCTGCCCCCTGCTTCCCACCCCAGGGCTGCTGCTGCGTCTCAGTGCGAGCTCATCCCGTGCCAGTGGGGCTGTGGCACTGCCCACGGCTGGAGTGACACGCAGCATCCCTCTGTCTCTCTTGGAGATGGGTGCTCTTTTCCCCGCATGGGCTGAGGCAGGGGGGCTGCCTGGATGCCGCCTGGGGACCGGTACTGCCTCCACCTCTCCCCAGGGATCTGCACCCTTTGACCCACCGGGCACCTCAGCTTCTGCACAGGAAGGCACGAGGTCCCTCGGAGACCCCTCACCTGGGGAGGACCCGACCATATTCCCAGCAGCATCCTACCTTCTTTTTCGATTTGAAGACGTTGCACCTGAAGGAGTTGTTCGCGCCGTCCCTTGCGATGTAACTAAATATTTTCAGGTCTTGCGAGTCGTGAGATACATAGAAGATTCTAGATGAGAGTGACAAAGGGAATTAAACACCCACGGGAGCTTCTGCCCCACCAACGACCTTGGAAGCTCCTGTGTCCCCAGGACAGGCTGGCTCGCAGCACCCCAAGCTGGAGGAACAAGGTGGTGTGGGTGCATAGCCCCTCCTGAGATATTCAAGGCAGGAGATGACGGATTCAGAGAGTGCTGCTGGCTTGACGGAAAACCTTCTGGTTTCTGAAGGAGGTAAAAGCTTTTTAAAGATGCTGTAGGAAAGCTAAAAAATCTATAGTATTGGAAAGCGCGTGGCTATTTTTAGCCCCAGCAATTAATCTCTGCCTGGGCTGCAGCGTGGCACAACTGCCTGTGGAGCAAATGTTTTGCCTGCCTCGGTGGACCCGGCGCAGTCTGTGGGTGGCAAAAAAAAAAAGCCACCATCCCCTGGACACCCCTCCCAGGGATGCTGAGCGTACGCAGGAGGGTTCTCTGTCTCCTGCTCAGGCTGATTCTTTCTCCTCTCTGGGCTGCAGAACCATTATTAAAGACCTTTTTATATATTTGATTTAATTGGTTTCTTCTCTATTCAGAGCTGAACTCATCTGTCACAGTTTTACCCAAAGGGATTCTTGAGATGTTGGGTCTTTTTCTGTCATTGGAATTTTTGGTGATGAACTTGCAGTTGGAGCAATCATTGCCCATGTGCCACACCTTGTAATAACCTATACAGAATGCCAGAAGGGAGAGGTAGGATCGTATCATGCATTGGCACATCCTCTGCTCCTTATCCTCCCAAGGGCTCTGACCCACAAAGCCAGCGCAGGTGATCTCAGCCCCCGGGGCTGTGGGCTTTGCCCTTGTGCTACAATTATTCACTCAGCAGATCTAACAGCCTGGTGCAACCTGTGTTCTTAACCGAGTCTGCAGGCTGCGCACCATCGACAGGATTGCCCTCAAGAAAACCATCCCTGATGGCTCCAGAGGCATCAGATTTACAGACAGCATGAACCTCTGGGTGGGGCTTGTACTCTCCAAAATACTCTGAGATGCCCTGGCAGGTGCTATGGAATGTCAAGGCTATGCTGCCACGTCCTGGAGGGGTTAATTCCCTGTACGCACTCACACTCTAGAGAAAGGCCCTTCTTCAAGGCGAGCCGTGTTCTGAAGGAAAACCGTGGGAAGCCTGTCTTCAGTCAGAATAATTCAGGTTGAAGGCATCTCTGGGGGTCACCTTGTGTAACCCCTGCTCAAAGCAGAGCCAGCTTCAAAGCTAGATCAGTCCTGTCGCTCTCAAAAATGAATGAAAAGGATTCCCTATTAGTAGTATTTTGCAACCTCATTAATTTTTCAAAAAAGCCAGCCTTGGTGGCGGTAACTCAGCAAGCGGAACAATGGATACGCATCGCTTGGGGCCGATTTGACCCATCTGGCATAAAGCCCCTGCCACCTACCTGTACACGGGATCGTGCATCACCACCATCTTACTCTCATCCCAGGTCCACTCCTTTCTCTGTAAGCACAGGGCAGAAAAACAATTACAGTCAGTCAAGGCCAAATGAAACTGAACCAGGCTGATGGGCAAGAACTCTGCGCAATGATGTGTTTGTCCCAAGCTACAGTCTGACTCTACAAGCAATGGCTGTTTCATTGGGATCTTAGATAAAAGATTTTTTTGATCATTTATCATATCTGATTATTAGATCGCATCCTTCAGGGCTGAAGATGGTCCCTAAGGTTAATTTATAGCATCAAATATGCAGAAGGGTAACATATTTTGGGTAACAAGACACTAAGCTGGAGCTTAGGAGACCTGTGTCTGGCTGCTGGCTTGGATCGGTAGGAAGCACAGCCTGGGCAAGGAGCTGAGGGGCGCTCAGCCCACGCAGTGTGGAAGAACCTACTGGTATAAACAAGGAAAAGAAACTGCGTTTCCCGAGAGCTTGATGGTTTGGGGTAGAAGAAACCCCCTCCTCTTCCTGTTGTGTAATTATCCCACTCCTTTTTCAGCAGGGTTTTGTTATTTGTTCGACAGAAAATGTGAAAAAATCAGGTCTTGTGAAAATTTTGGTTGTTTTTTGAGCAAAGGAGAGTTTTAGGTAGGAGTGTGACTGTTCTCAGCAGCAATAATGCCCAGACACAAGCAAAGCCAGCACCCAAAGTGCTCTGGCCACGAGTGCCACAGCTGGGCTGGAGAAGTCTCTCTCACCTTCTGCTTCTTGCGCAGAATCACCTTCACCCCGTCCACGGACACAATGATGCTCACTTTCTTCTTCTTAATGTTCTTGGCTTTGAATTCATACTGATGGGAAGAAAAATGCAGGTTAGAAGAGATTTAGGACCTGGTGGGGGCGTGGTTCTTGGGACAGTGTTTTACATGGAAGTGTCAGAAATACCAAGGGAAGCGAGGATTTGTTTTCTCCTGTTAAGAAAATCCATGCTGGGAAGGATCCTGGCTTTGTCAGGAGCATTCCTGGGGGAAAGCAAGCTGAGCTTGATCCTCTGGGCTACGACCAGAGACTGTTAATACGGATCTGGGCAGAACCTTCCTGATGCGCTGGCTGCGCCTCGCCCAGCAGGACTCTGTGCCAGAGGCTGAACGGGGAGATGGCCCTTGCAGCAAACACCTAGCAGTGATTTATGGCATCTCCAGTGCCCTTGGATGTCAGCGCTGCAGCGCCCAGGGAATGTAAAATCACTTATGAATTGCAGGGAGGGCCAGATGGGTGGCAGTAACACAATTATACCTCAGTCATTTACATAATCACATTAACCTCAGTGGGCTCGGTATCTCTGGAGAGAAACCGAGCTCCTCAGCTGCAGGTGTCTGCAGTCTGAACTCACCTTGTTTGTGTTAGGAATTAAACGGCTACCTTTTAAATGTTGCTTTTGCTGACAGCTAGAAGCATAGCAGAGCCCTTCGACTCTGGAGACCTGTGTTCGCAGCACTGATCCTTACTGGCTCTGCTTTAGGCACTATTTTCCACTTCCAAATACAGAATTTTGATACCTCACCTTTTTCACAGTTTCTATCTGAAATCCAGCTCTCCTGGGCCAGATCCTCAATTTGTCTAAACCGCATCTGGCCCATCACCAGCCTCCACTGTCTCTGCCACATCACTTTGGAGAAACAGTGCAGACTGCATGACTCGTAGACACCAAGGATACACGATGGCAAGCGGCGGAGTGCAGCCTGAAGCTTACCTACACCATGTAATTAGACATCTAATTAGAAATCTTATCTCTTTATACAGTCAGTGGAGCTGCAGGTAGCAACGGGGATGATAAGGGAGCCCAGGCACCTCCTCCAGGAGCCTGAAGCTGAAGGACTCCGCGTGTGGCTCCATGTCAGCACAGCACCCAAGCACTGCAGAGAAGATACGCATCTTTCTAGCTCCTCAGCACCCATTGTTAGCCACGCCAGCCTTACATGCAGAAAATTGGGTGGCTTTCATGTTTATCAGGCTTTTGATGCTGCTCCTTGAATTCTTAGCACTCTGCAAGGTTTATGGTATCAGACAGACACCGATTAAACCACAGCCTTTTGATCTCCCCATGAATTATTACTCTGAGACAAGCTCTTTAAAAATCTATGTATAGCACCATTGCATGGGAAGCCAGAGCTAAATTTGCTGTACACTTTTTCTATTTATAGGGAGGAGTGAAATGATGGGTGAGTGCATCCTGCAGACTGTTTCGGGCTGGAGGGCACCTGCAAGAGGTGTACACATCCGTGGGGATGGGACAGACAACTGGGATCGCCAGCCTTGGCACCTGAAAGGGCTTCTCCCACCCTCTGCCAGGCATCCCCTCGGTGCCCAGGACCCCACTGGATGCTCCCAGCTCCCCCAGGCTGGAGCTTCCCCTCCCCTGCGCTCAGCACCGCCAAACTGTTTCTCCTTGTCTGCTTGCATGAATGTCAATAAAACTGGGATAGATTGTTCTGCCCGCTAAAGAGCTGTTTATCTTTCTTTATACACAAATGGCTGGGAAAATACTAGCTGGGCTTTCCAAGAAAGAGAGCGCAATACAATGTATTTTCCCCTTGTAGCAACAGGGGTGCAATTACATTCAAACAAGGCTCTTTACTCAAAGGCTTTAAGCAAAGTCCAAGTCTGGATTTTGCAGAGATGCTTTTTCTTTCTCTCTTGGACAGAAAGGAACAATCAGGAGCAGTGGCAGTGCATCTCCAGGGGCTGCCAGTGGTGATGGTGAGTCTCTGTTAACCCGGGGAACTCCAGCCAGGTACCACCCTGCAGTAGAGGGCTTGAGCTCCAAGCCGAGCTGCACAGCCAGCATGAGCTACCCAACACACACTGCCCTTGCCCCTGTCCTCCTACAGCTGGGGCTGGAGAGGCAAATGGGGAGGGCGAGAGCAAAGCACAGTGCCTAACCCCTGCCCTATCACACGTACACATTGTACACGGCATCTGAAGCATTTTCATCCTTGCAGTCTCTGCATCTCTACACATAAGAGGCAGATGGGATACAGCTTCAGTCATTTAATTACTTCCTATCAAGTAGGAATCAGTATTTTAATCAACGGTGATTTATATAAGGACAAAAAAGCACATGAAAAAATACCCTGCAAGAGAGCAGCCAGCCTGCTATAAAAACATTTGTGCATAAGCCAGCACACACCTGCGCACGTTTCCCTGGCTAACCTGGTGCTGCCGTCAGAGAGCACAGTCTCAGCACTGATATTTTGTTTCTTACTATTGAATTGGTGTGATTTTTTTCAAGGTCACCGATAAATCCAACCCACACAGCAGCGTTCATCTTCCCTGCTGCCTCCCAAGATTCAATCGTTACTCTCTTGCTGCTTGTGCTATCCTGTAGGGGAAAGCTTTCTGGATGCTCTAGGATCTGGAGTTGCCCTTACATGTGGTGATCCAGCAGGCAAGCTGGCAGCTTTCTCAGCTATGGAGACAAGATGGGACATTTTATAAAAAAATGCAGGTCAAAAAAGGGCAAGGCATCTCATTTAATTTAGCAGCTTTATTAATACTACTTCTGAAATGTCTGACCTGGAATACTTTCCATTTCTGCTTTTAAATCCCTGTGTTCGAGTCCTTGCCGTTCATACAGTCCCACACACTGCTGGCATGTAATATTAACTTACCCAAGAGCTAGAGACTGTATGACTAGAAATGTTAATGGTGCCGTGTAATGCATATTTCATCTGATAATTCCACCCAAGCAGATATAAATTACACATGCAGTTACCAGCTTCCATCTGCTGATGAAAGAGATGGTCTAGTGCACACTGGAAATCATATGCAGTTTCCAGCACTAAGAACAACTTGCATCAATAGAGTTACCCAAGGAAACGATTCTTAATGTGATTAATTACCGAAGGTATCAGGTCTTCAATTATGCAAATGAAAACTGTCATAAAACAGAGAGTTTGCAAGTCTTAGAGGCAGACTCTGCTTCCAAAAAATGCATCTTCTTCATTAACAAAGAGCAGAAGGGCCAGACTCAAGAGAGCCGGCAGAACCAGCACTCCCAGCCACAGTTCAAATGGGGCTCGCTGCTGGGCAGCCCAAGTTGCATTAAGGGAAATCAAGGCAGAGGCTCTCCAGGTTTTTGAAACAGGAGTACATCCACGTTCCCAATCGCTGCTGGGCAAGTACTTTGTTTCCTCGGCTAGGGAGGATGCCGCTGGCTGATTTCTTCTGGCAGCTGTAAATTCTCTGCCTGGCCCCCAGCCTCCCCGCGCCCCGGCCTGGCAGGCGGTAGGATGTATGAGTCCATAAACCACCCCAGGACAATAGGCACTCCCAGCCCCTTCCCAAACCTTGTCTGCCAGATGGACACAGGGAGCATGGCAATGAGGTGGGAATCTGCTGGGCTCTGTCCCCCGACTGACCGGCTCCAGGCAGCGTCCCCCGGGCAGCAGCCCCTGCTCTTGCTCCCCGGCTGCATCCCAACCTGCGTGCATCCCTCCCTCTGCCGCACGCAACCTCCAGAGCCAAAGGAGTGCTGCTCTAGGAATTCCAGCCATGACGAATCCAAGTATTTCAACTTCAGGAATGTAACGAATTTCAAACCGAGCCAACCCACACGGGCATGAGGACACAGCCTTATCTCAACCGCTGTTTGAGTTACTGACGCTTGGAGTGCTGCTGCTTGGAACCGATGCTCCAGCAAACTCCTGAGATGATCTCCCAGCAAGTGCAGCTTAGCCAAGCGCCCCATGCCGCCGTGGAGCTGACAAATGAGCAGTGTCAGTTCCCACACCCTCTGGACTGCAGGCTGCACTCCAACCTCTGATCCCCCCTGAGCCTCCGCGGCCCCTTCTGCATCACATCGCACCTTCCCACCACTGCGTTTCCTCTGCTCGGCCACAGCCGCTCCGGCTGGAAACCGCTGGGTTATGGCCTCCCCTTTGTTCGCCTTGGGAAGCATGTGCCTGTCTGGATCCTATGAACTCGCCGTGCCCGGCGGCGCAGCACACGCTCCCGGGGATGTGGCCGGGGTGAATGCGGCCGGGCATAGTCGGGGGCTGCACCGCAGTAACTGGGCAACACGGACACAAAAGCAACGCAGGAAGCGATGGAGTCCAGGAGAGCACCTCCCGCCCAGGGGAAAAATGAGAATTTATGATCCTTGGAAACATAAAACTGTTCAGTGGAGAGCAGAAACCAAAGCGGGAGTACAATAGGCAAGGAGAATGCTGGCAATGTACTCAAAGGCTTTATTTCTCATTCAAATTAAATCCTTCCACCATCGAACAAATTCTCTGTCCATACCGCGGACTGCTCCCCGCGCGGTGAGCTGGAGCAGGCCAAGGGGCTACCACGGCCCTGCTGGGTTTCTGGGAGCCCCTGGAATTGCAGCACGGAAATGGGACCACAATTCATCACTCAGGATTTAGTTATTTATTCCTAGTTCTGTACTTTGGCAGTGGCACTCACTGCCTGTGGAGCCAGGCAGGACTCTTGTTCCCTGATGCTGCGGGATGGCGTTTGCAGGTTTGTGCTCCAGCCCTGGAGTTGAGGCTGGGATGCTGTGAGGTGGTTTCTGCTTGTTCATGGGGAGCAGCTACCTGAGCACAGTTCTGTGCCAGGCCCCAGGTCAGATCTCAGCTGGACCAAAGATCCCCTGTCCCCCTTTTCCAGGTCTCAGGGCTGGCCAGTCAGGGGCTGAGTTTGCACACTGACTGACCAGCTGTGCAGAGGAGCTGATGGTCCTGACCAGCCTCACCTGGGGCCTGCACCCACACTCCAGGTGGCACAGGAGCTGCATTTAAGCTCAGCTTTGGGTGGCTTGCTCCTTCCTCAGCTCCAGAGCAGCAGTGTTGGTCTCTGGCTCAGCCACAGCCATGCCTGGTCGTGGATCTGCTGACCCTGACCCTCCCACCTTGTCCTCGGGTCTCTCTCACCCGCAGAGACCTGCTCAATGATCCGGATCCCTGCTCATGCCTGGCTGCTACCTGAGGTCTGCTCTGCTCACCTCTCTCAGGTATGATGGGATGGGGCCCTGGCTGGTGAGGCCCCTGCCCTGCCAGGCACATTATCAGGGTTGGCTTCCAGCTCCTTGTAACTGAGGGAGCAAAGCCACCCCTGCTCTGAGCCCAGGGCAGTGTGTGCCCTCTTACACAGACACCTTGGTGCAAGGAGATGCACAAACACCTTGCTAATGAGGATCTGCTGGCCAAATCCCTCACTGATGCCCAAACTTGGTGGTCAGCCCCTCACTGTGACCAGAGCTGAGCCGTGCTGCACACTGAGAGGGGAGGAGGAGGAGGGGCAGCCGAGGAAACTGTGAAAACCTCAGTCAAGCTATGCAATCCTTGCATTTCTGGTGTCTCATGTTTGGCATTGTGAGCACTATTTAATTGATCTAATCTGCAGGTTTTCTTGGACCTATGCCCCACACCCCTCAGCCAGTATGAGGGTGCTTCAGACGGGTTCAGCCAGTTCCCAGCTTAGCTTACAACTGCTGCTCCAAAAGTACCTTCTTGGAAATAGCCTGTAAATGGAAAAGGGCACATGAGGTCAGCCCAGTCCTGGCTCTGCCTGTGTTTTGGCTCACCGCAGAGACGCAGGTCTTTTCCGCCTTTCTATAGAGGACAGAGATCTCTGGAAGAGGCAACACCAGGAACGCTGGGTGTGCCTGGCCTGGCTGCACCCTGCTAACTCCTGGTTTGGCTTTGGAGATGCTCTGGGGTGGTGTGTGAGTGAAGCCACAATGGTGCTTAGGGTCCAAGAGTTAAAAAATAATCCTTGAGGAAGCAGTACCAAGTATCCCCCTCCTGCCAGGGTTCTGGAAGCCTCAGAGCAGGCATTTATGGATTCTAGGAGAGCAAACTGTGGATCCCGGCTCCCTGGATGCTCCTTCCCAACAACAGCCCTAGGGCTCCACTTGCATTGAAATAAAGCACTGAGAGGTTGCCTCAGCCCATACAGCTTGTGTGCCCTCCATGCCACCCCTGCCTTCTATTGTCCCAGCCTTCTCCTACCCGTCACCTTGATGGAGTGAGGGTCCACGGAGAGACTGAGGTAAAGAAGCTTCCAAGCACAGTTATGGGAAAAATGTTCCTTTTGGGAAAGGAGCTGTACAGCTCAGCAGATGATGCCTGACAATTTTCTGCTTTCATAACTATTCAAGCGCAACCATACTGGGAGCTGACTAATCTGGAGCTGTGAATCCTGAGCTGAGGCTTTACCCCGAGGTGGGCAGATGTTCCAACATGGGAAACTGAGGCTGGCTTATTCATCAGGAGTTCACCTGGCAAGTCAAGGCAGAACAGAGAGCAGAAATCAGGAGTTCTCAGCACCTACTCATGGTGAGGAGGATTACGCATCGCCACTGCATGGCATGTATGGACTTGTGATCCTCGGGGGGCTGCGATCTCCATGGACACCAGTGATCACCTGTGGAGCAGCTCAGGACCCTGCTGCAGGCCCCTCACCACAAGAAGGTTGTTGAGGCTCTGGAGCGAGTCCAGAGAAGAGCAACGAAGCTGGGGAAGGGGCTGGAGAACAGGCCTTATGAGGAGCGGCTGAGAGAGCTGGGGGTGTTTAGCCTAGAGAAGAGGAGGCTGAGGGGAGACCTCATTGCTCTCTACAACTACCTGAAAGGAGGTTGTGGAGAGGGGGGAGCTGGGCTCTTCTCCCAAGGGACGGGGGACAGGACGAGAGGGAATGGTCTCAAGCTCCACCAGGGGAGGTTTAGGCTTGACATAAGGAAAAAATTCATCACTGAAAGGGTTGTTAGGCACTGGCAGAGGCTGCCCTGGGAGGGGGCTGAGTCACTGTCCCTGGAGGTGTTTAAGGCATGGGTGGATGAGGTGCTAAGGGACATGGTTTAGTGTTTGATAGGAATGGTTGAACTCGATGATCCGATGGGTCTCTTCCAACCTGGTTATTCTGTGATTCTGTAGTCCCGAGCAGTATTCCTTCTGACTTCGAGAGCCTGTCTACAGCATAGATGGATTTGGAGAGAAATACCAAACTGGTCCTTAGTGTGAGGAGGGAGAAATGCAAGCAGGCACCCACCCATCCTGCTTTCTGAGGCCTGCAAAGCGTTCAGGTGGGCACATAATACAATCCTTCCTCTTCACTCCCCTTCTCCCCATCTTCAATGGATCTTATCCTTAGGAGGCCTCAGACTGTTGGGTTCTCAGAACCTTCATGGACAGCTCAATCTTTCCACCTAAAGGTGAGGTGGCAAAGGTTCCTCTGAGCCAGGATATGGAGCAACGGGTGGCCTGAGTTACACCCATAGGTAAGATCAGAACTGCAGGGGATGGGAGCTGGTGGGGAGATCAGCGCTGGCAGTGGCTCTTTAATTAGTATTTTCCACCTCTGAAAACAGACAGACTGTTCAAGAACAAAGCTTCTTTGCCTGCTTTTAAAAAAGGATGGGATAAAAGCAGCCTTTTCATGGCCTCCTCCTTGTTAAAGAGATACTGCGATACCACTGAGCTCCATCCCGAGAGGCACAAGCAGCCTTGCAGCCCAGCACAAGGTGACATCATCTGGCCTTCGATGCCTCCCCAACAAAAGCACCATTGTGTGACTGTCACTTCCAGGAACCCCCTGCTGTCCCCAGGTCTAATAGGGAGCTTTCCCACACACAGCCCTTCAGTCCTTCTTTCACCAGGGCAAGCCAACCCCTGCTCGCAGGGAAGCTGGGTTTTATTTTCCTCCCTACCTCTATTCACTTTGCAGGAGAAAACAAATTACCTTTTCCATCTGCAGTGCTCTGGATGATTAATTAGGTCCAGTAATGGAAGTAGTGTCTTGGGACCTCACCCCAATGGAGGCTCACGCACCAGGCACTGATTGTACGTGAACACAAAAATGTCCCTGCCTCAAAGAGCTGCTAGGTTACTGCAGACAGAAAGTGCTAATTTCATTAGAAGCAGGTCAGATTCACCTGAAATAACCCTTAGATGTGAAACTGCAATTATACGCTGCGATACCTCCAAGGAATTCTGTATTTCTCTATAAACATCAGTGTCAAGAGGCCCAGCAGAGAAGGTCCTGGTTTTGTGCAGAGGTTGTTTCATATCCTAGTTGCCCCCCAGCCTGGTATGCAGGAGAAGAAGCAAGTTAGGAGATCAGACTTTTTAAATCCTTGTTCATCAATGTTCAAGCAACAAAGCTCAGAAGAGCAGGAGCCAAGACTCTGTGGCAGGCTCAGAGCTCCATGAAAAAGCCTCAGACCCCCTACATGGCAGTGGGAAGGTAATGGAATATTTTGTGTGTCTTTTTCTCACCCACAAAGCAAGGATGTTCATGTTCTACTACATCCATTCAGTTCTGATTACAGCCTGTCCCTTGCAAAGTGACAGCTACCCAGCACCCAGCCAGCAGTGCCAGGACACCACTGCTCATACAGACACCAACAGGGAGCAACTTGGGGTTTCTGCTGCTCCCTCCAAAATCCCTGTTGTACATTTGGTCCCTTCCCACCCCTCCATGTAAGCCTGACAGGCCAGTAACACAGAGGCGTCTCAGCAAGGTATGAGCCTGGCAGCAGTGGAGATGGTCCTTGCTTCTCAGTGTCATGGCTAGGCTGGGCAGAGGGAAACCAGGAGCTGATGTCCTCACAGAAGCAGGAAGGGGAGATGGGGCAGGGGTGGCTAACAGGACGGCTTTGCTCTCTGCCTCTCTCTCTGGGAGCTGGTGTTTGTTGTTTGCTTGGAGAGTGAAAGCCCATTTTTAGTTCTGTGGCTCTTCACAGGAGCGTTCGTGACAGTCGTTCTTGAGGGAGCGGAGCTCCTGTTCAGCCTGTGAGCAGCCTCCAGCTATGGGAGCCAGGCAGGACCCACCACAGGGTCTCACACTAGCACAGCACAGAGCTAGTCCTGCTGCTGTGCCGAGGCTCTGGCAAAGGTAGGTGCCAGGATTTCAGGCCTCTGAATAATGCAACACTTCCCTCTACGTTTATGTAAGGATGCTATTTTAGTGTAGGTAGTCCAGGAGAAGGAGGAGGGCATAGCAGAGGCAAAGGCAGCTGGAGAGTGCTGGCCATGCTCTGCATGCAGGGATGGAGAGGACCATCCGTGCTTCTCAGGCCCAGGACAGGCAAGTGAGGCTTAGATGTAGAAGGAGAGGAGGCCCACGTGTTCAAACCAGGAACTAAGTCAACCCAGCTCCTGTTCCCAAGGGAGCCAGATGTGACCCGCTGTGGTTCTCCACACCCTGCAGCCAGGAGAAAACATGTGGCTGTAGCCTCCTCCTTAAAGCCTCTGACTTCAGGATGCGGGGGAGAGTGATGCATAGCACGTCCACCCAGGGTGGATACTTATCCAAAGGAGGGGGAGGAATCTAGTTTGCTGTAGGGAATCTGGGGAAGCTACATCTGCATGACTAACACCTGCTTTTGGTAAATGCTGCAGGGTGGGACCATCTCCTGGCTTCTACACTTGCTATCACAAGCCATATGCATCTTGGGTTTCTCGTAGGCACCTACTAGGGAAATTAGCATTTTCTTTGCATATCTGTAGCTGAGGTGTAGGAATCTCAACTTGGCACCTCTAACTTTGAGCAAGCAGAATTCCAAGCTAGAACGAAGACTTGATCTCCATTTGGATTCAGAAACAGCACTTGATTAGAAACCAGACCAGAATGAAAAAAGGAAGGATGCTGAGCTGCCTAGCATGCTGCTATGTGAGGACCAGGTTTCGTGCCTTATTTGCTAGGTGCAACTGGGATTCAATCTCTTCCAGAGCAGAGAGCTCTTTGCCAGCTCAAGCCCTGGGTGCAGCTGAACCTCTCTGCTTCTCAGTGACAGCAACTTTCATGACCAGTCTTGCTATGTACTGGTCTGAGGCAGTTAAGGATTGAAATAATCTGCTTTATTCCCAGGCAAGAAGACTTTTTCAGTGTAGCTGTTAATACTATCGATCCTCAACAGTTCCACTTGCGAAAACACTTCTTACAGAAAGCCCAGTGACTTATAGTTGGCCTGAAAGCGCTGCACAGAAAGGATGTGTCTGCATCTGAGAGCACGACAGCACAGCAATTCCAGCCAGGAACAGGTCACTGAGCTTGGGGGGAGTCAGTCGCTGTAGGGCCACAGAGGCCATGTGTAGGGTCTGTTAGCAAAGACTTGGCATGCAGCACTGAAAGATCCTGCCTCCTTAATCAAATCAGCAGAGTCAGGTCTGATGTTTAGATGTAGCTATTAAGAGGGATTTTCTAAAGCACGTGATTCCTAATTCCCACTTCAGAAGGAATCGTGGTTGCTCTGAACAACACGAAGGGCACAAATGACTTTTGAGATCTGCCCAAAAGCTCTTGTATTGTGCATTTTTGGAATACAGCAAAAGCCAAGAGTGAAGGGAGCTCAACCTTCTCCTGCCAGGGTGCCCCTAGGTAGGTGCCAGCTGTACCCAGGCGTTGCCCTGGTAGGAAAACCTTAGCAGAACCAGGCTGGCACGCTGCTTCTGGTTAAGGAGCCCATGGTTAAAGACCATTGAAAGCTAATAGAATTGCCTTTAGACCATGGCAACCCTTCCCTGTAGCAATCCCCGAATCTAAAGGAAGATCTCTGGGTTCTCCTCAAACTGTCCATAAAATCTGACTCAAATTTGGGAACAAGACTCCTACTGTAAGAGATAGAAAACTCATCATTAAGTGTGTAATTTCTGAAACTTCAGTATACAAAGCAGTTCAAGGACTTTGTCAGCCTTAAGGGAACTTCTGAGGTTAATGATGAGAGAAACAGCCTGGGTTTAGATAGTGGGAACTGTGAATAAAGGGGGGCTTATGGTATTAGTATTTGTTAACGTAGAGGTCCTGTCATCAAAATTGTCCCAGAGCATCACAGCCAAGCACCAAGGCAGAGGCAAGCAGCCTGGGCTGGGCTTTCAGGCTCTCGCAAAGAGGCTCCTGGATGATTTTGTCAGTGGTTTGCAGACTGGCAGTGCTGAGCACTGTGTGTGCAGGGGCCTCAGCTGGGTACACAGCTACTCAAGACAGGTAAGGAAAGATGAAGGACTGCCTACAGACAGCCACAAAAACAGTTGCAAAGAGTGAGAGCCTGCCTAGGTGTGCCCTGATAGCACTGCAAATACAGCTGTGACATGTGGTTGTCCCCTTGCTCAGCAATGACAGGCAGCCAGCCTTGGGGCTGACGCTCGGTTCCACTTCCCTGATACCTGCTCTGCTCCCCAGTGCCATTTCTGGTGTCCCAGGGCTAGCAGTGCTGTCAACACCCAGGGGTGAAGCTGTGGACATTAATGCATCCTGTGCTGCTTGCATACAGGTCAATGATCAACCACAGCGTTCCCTGTCCCCAGCGCACAGCTTCTCCTGTGTCTGGGCTGGAAATGTAGGCCCTGTAATCATTAATGGCAGGAGCACAGGCTGCAACAGGGCTGTACCGGTCCCTGATGGTTTGGGATCACCGGACTTTAGTGCTTCCCAAACTGCATATGGCTCTGTGGTAGGTGCAGGGCACTCGGCGAGGCAGCAGCTATTGATGACAAACACCAGCATCTGGGTCAGTTCTGCCCATGTACCTAAAGAGGAACTGTGCCCCTTACGCCCTCCCAGAGCCAGCTGTAAACACCTAGTCCTCCATCACACTGCATCTCCTCTTAACATGACAAGAATAATCTGCTTTTTGCAAGAAAACCCAGGAGCTCAGAGGCATTGTTGGGATTCCTGGGGCAGCAGGGTGATTGGGGGTCCAGTCTGTGATGCTCTTTGCAATTCCTGGGGCTGCATCCTCCCCTCCAGCATCTCTGCAGCAGCAGTGACAGAAGGATGGAGGGAGGGGGAAGTGACTCAGGTGTCCTGAAAACAGCCAGGCGGTTGCCAATTAGTCCAAATAACCCATCTGGCCCAGGGAAAGGCCATTTAGAGAGTGTCTAATCACTGCTGCAGGAAAGAAAGAAAACCATTGTGTGATTCCTTTGAAAAAATCCCTGCTCCCCCATCAAAATATCCTTCCCTCCAGGGACCCATTCAAGATTTTTATCCTGTACATTTATCAGAGTTATTTGGTCAAAACATGAAGTAGCTTGTTGAAGTATTATGTTAAGTAGCACCGACTCTGTTTGCCTTTAGGCCTCATTTAGCAGAGAGCAAAAGCAGACTGAAGGAAACAAGTGCAGAAGCAAGCTCTTGTTTGCAAATCTTATTTTGCCAGGCAGAATTTTGCTTTGTGGCCGTGGTCCCTTGGGGCCCCTCTCCTCAGAACACTGATCCATAAAGTACAAAGAGCCCTTCCATCAGACAAAACCAAGACAGCATCCATTACACAAAAGCACCCTGTGCTGTAGCACCAGGTCCAGCCTTCCTCCTGCGCCCCGGGCACTCGATCCAAGAACCACAAAGGCTGAGGTCAAAGCACAAGGTTAGACCATAGCTACAACCTGATCTTTTTAATCTTTCCCTGCATGTAGATAGTTTCACCCATGGGGCAGGTTTAAGTGTTTGTGTTTTCATGGACCGTTTGGTTTTGTTCCTGCCCCTGAAACGTGTCAGTTTGCTGTGGTGGAAGTCAATGTGTGCGGTCCTGTTAGCTGCACAGAGGGTCTGTGCTCCCCGAGTGTGGCAGCGGCACCCACACCGTGGGCAACCCCAGCTTCTGTGTCCTTCCTTGCCCATACAGCTCTCCCTCAGATTCAGGCACCTTCTCAATAAGTAACTCATGCAATGCGCTCTCTGCCACTCTGGTTGCCATCTCAATCACCTTTTTTTCAGACACCAATAAAGAAGCAGCTTTGAGTTGTGGCTGATGCTTCCACACCAGAATGTAATTTGAAAGCCGTTATATTTCATCTCTGCTATACTCTACAGCCGGCTACAGAATTGTTGAAAAAGCTGCTTTATTTCAGACTAGATAAAAGCTTTACAGAGATCTCATGCACTGATATTTTAGCTAGTGAAATCAAATGCTTCAGTAATATAATGATAATACTGTTAAAGCCACTTTACAATTAAAAGGTACCCGCCTCATTGCCAAGATTTAGCATCAGACAAAAAGTGCTATCTTGTTCTATTTATTACTAACATTTTAATTTAGCTTTTATGTTTAGCAGGTGCTTTTATTAGCCCTTAAGTAAGCTCCGATCCATCATGATTCTCATGCAAAACAATATTAATATGCCTCACTAGTTCCACCCCCTCGCTGGAGAAGCCACCCAGTCTTCAGTGCTCTAAGGCAGGCACTAAAAGGTCACTGTTGCTTAGAGATGAGACATTTCACTGACTGATCCCTCCATCCATCTGTTATCAATCATAGCGAGCACACTCTGAACACGGTATCACTGAAGCATCTACAGTCACCAGTCACCTCTCAAAAACTAGGTCACAGCACGTGGCTACTGGAAAAGCTCTAAGCTCTCTTCTGTTATGGTGGCCTGTGCTCACACTAGACCAGTCCTCACTGAGCTCAGAAGTGGCCGAAGATCATTATTGTGTGGCAAGAACTCCAGAGGTGATTTAGGGTTGGAGATGAGCAGGATGGAAACCTACAAGAGGTTATAAGTCAGTGGGGCAGCTCCACAGTATGGGGAGATATCCCCAAGCAGTGAGCAGAAGACTGGATTCTCCCGTATTTATTCCTCTCTTCCCACTCAAGACATACAAGCAGACCATAGTCAGTTCACCATAGCCAGACAGCACTGCATAGAAACACTGCGCACGATGCCACTGCAAAAACATCTCATTAGGAGCTTCTTCCCTTTGCATTATGATAATATGAAGAGCAGAAACTGGACAAAACAAGCCTGGGTTAATCTGAGAGATGGCAGACTCGGCTTTTCCAGAAAAGCAGGTTCCACATTGTTTTTAAAGCCATTTCTTCAGTTTATGAAAATCTAATTGTCTGTAAGGCTAGCAAAGCAGCCCAGGTGTGAAACTTGAGCCTGTCAAGGTGACCTTGGACCTGACAACACAAGTGGAGAGGCCTAAGGAGCTGCACCTGCATAGCCCATCCTTCCAATTCTAGCTTTCCCTCTTCCTTGGGCCTCTATGGCAAGAGACCTCTGGGAGGTACTGTCCCATCTGGCATTTTGGCTAATTAGGGCTACAGGGCATACTGGGAAAGGGGAGAGGCCATAAAACTCAGCGGGAGGGTAGGAAACCTTTCCTAAAGGTGGGATGGAGCTGGGACTAGGAAGCTGCAGCTCTGCCTGCTTCAAGAGGAGGCTCTGCAGTCTGGAGCTGTGGTCACTCATTTTGCCTGGAAAAATGGATTCTCGCTAGACCTTCTGCCAGAGGGTGCATCTCCTTCCTCAGCATCCCAGCAGCATCCATGCTGCTGAAAGGTAAGACCTGTGATGTGACTGTGATCTCCTAGTTGGCTTCCTCTCCCAGGGGCATCTCTGTCAGGTTTGTTATCGTCTTAAAGACCAGCGAACAGACTGTGGGGACCAAATTCCGGTGCTGTTTGCAGCGAGGAACAGTGAAATGCTCTTCATTAAAGCAGGGCACTGAGCAGTAGGAGCTTCAGTACTGCCTGCCCTTGTTAAACCAACTAATGAGTCCTCTGGCATGAGACTGAGAACCTGCTAAGAGGGCTGGAGTGGTGAAGGCTCCAGCAAAGGGGTAAATAGGAAGGGATGCGAAATCCACCATATGAAAACAGGGCAATGTGTGTGTCTGGTCTCTACCTCTGGAGAGCAGCCGACTAGATGATAATTAGAACAGTAAGGTCTAAGAGCTATTCTCTCTCCATACCTAGATCTTTTCCTTTTGGGTAAGAGGAGGCAAGAAGCTTCCTGGCAAGGCTCAGGTAGGAGCCTCAGAACATGCTGCAGGACTCTTCTGCCTCCCAGAAAGCCCAGCCTGATCCACATCCCAGTGCAGGAGACTCTGCTATCACTGCAACAAATAGAGGAAAACAAACTAATGAGGTATTAGGGCTAAACTTAGATGCAATTAACACTTAATTACCATCCTGAAAACATTTGCTGTTATTTTGCCAGGGCTTAGAAAGGTAAGACCAATTAGCTTAATCTTGTGTGGTAGAAACCTTGAAGTGCCTCAGATGCCTGTGTGGATGGGACCCTGGGAGTAACTGGTGTTTGTGAAGTGCCTGGAGCTAAGCAGTCCTGCAGGCGGGTTGAGTAACGGGACAGAGCCCTGCTTGGGCACTAGTGCCTGGGGAAGAGAAGGGTCCCGTGGCAAGAATGCTTTCAGCAAAAGTCACCCTCTCATGCCAATCTTGGCTTTGTTGACCCGCTTGTCTGAGAGACTGTTCTCTGTGCCTGTGGCCTCCTAAATAAAGCAGAGAGCAGGTGAGGTGGCAAGCAAAGGTGTGTGCAGGACAGGGAGGCACAAGTACAGCGAGACCCAGAGAGCAGGCATGGGACAAAAAGCCATCCAGGATCACCTGTAAATCTCCTTCCAAGTGAATAACCCAGCAGCTGGGAGTTCAGTTTCCATCTTTTTTTAGTACTGATTGCAACTCCAGCTCAGAGTAACGTGAAGCTGGCAGGAAAGCTCAGCTCCAAGCATAACAACTTAGCAAGGGCTTATAGGTAGAATATTTCAGAGGAATCTAAGCACAGTAATCTTGGTGAATTTGTCTTCCGTAGTAAGAAGGCTTGGGAAAACTGAAGGGATTGTCTTCTAGAAGAATCTTGTGAACGCTATTAAACATCGTTGCCTCCGAAGCCTGCCACACTGATAAACTAAACAGAGGTGGCTGAAGGCTGTCACTGCCCTCTGCCAGCTCTCCCCCTGGATGTTCTCCTTCTGTAGCAAGAGCAGATAAATGACACTCATGTTTGCTCCTGAATTTACAATTTACAGCCCAGCATGGCATCGGCTGCAGGCTGCTGTATGAAGCCAGCCCAGCTACTGGCCTGGGAGCTGTTGTGGGGCAGGGAAGGCAGGATTCGTGTTGCTGGCCCTGCCACCTCTGCTTCACATCCTTGCACTGTAAGACTGTAACTTACTCATCCTGACTAAAACGGGTGTTATGTCACACTTCAGCACTACCAGCTGATGTTTGGCAGTGAGTATGACTTATACTGTCGCTAGATTGCACTTCCTCACTAGAATCCCATGTGGGGAAATTGCAAAATGTTGAGACTTTTCTTAAGAGCATGAACGCAGCAAGAACTATCAGGGTAATAGGGAGGCTGAAGCGAGAAACTGGTTCTTGTGCCAAGGAGAATTGCGGCATTTTTTTTTATGTACCCTGTGTCAAGATTTATAAATGTTTCTTTTTCTCTGGCACACTGGCCTCTAGGGAAAAAAACTTCTCAATTAAATTAAACCTAAGAAATGTGGAGGCAACAGAAGAAACACATTAGTCTGGATGGCTGCCTCCTGTTTGTTCACTCTGGTGCTTGGATGGGCACAGCCCCAGTTGGCTGTTCCCTTATGAAATTATTAAACAATACAACATCTGGCTCCTTTCTGAGTGTTAATATCTGCTTAGATCCAAGCTAGACCTTCCAAACAGACCTGAAATTTCTAGGCTTCGTAGAATCTTAAGTGCAAATTCCAGGGAACCTAATTGTGTGCCTTGAAGGCAATTAAATGGAGTGACTCGGGGAATCGCTGGCAGCAGGCTGCCTGTGGGGATGACATGCTTTGACACTTATTCCTATCATGTCCCCGTACAACTTGCCACTCAGAATAGCAGCACTTCACTAGGGCTGCTTGACTGGCTGTGAGGTGATGGACTGAGGGAAGCGTTGTTCTGGGAAGCTAACAGCTGACTTTCTGCTCCAGTCAGTGCTAGCTCTGTGGATGCAGGGCAAGTTGGGATGTTAACCCTTCACACAGAGCCATCCATGCCCTAGTCTCCCAGGGCAAGGTTTCCCAAGCAACCTCAGGAGCTTCAAGGAAATGTTTTGTGTTTTACTGAACTTGCCTTTACCCCTAGACCCATACCCGTAAGCATCTTTAACAAAGCTTTCATGCTACAGTTTGTGTTGTGTGGCTCCATAACATCTTTCCTCTTAACTTCCGTGAGAGCCTTCACCTGGCCAGGTGGAGAACTTGGCTATTTAGTTGCTCACCAACAGGTAGCCAGGAGTAGTGTGTCTTGGCAAAGGGTGATCCTGCTGAATTATGGAGCTGTTTGGGCCCTTGCGAAGGACTCA
Source organism: Clamator glandarius (assembly GCA_033459285.1). Lineage (NCBI taxonomy): Eukaryota > Metazoa > Chordata > Aves > Cuculiformes > Cuculidae > Clamator > Clamator glandarius. Next base: position 943,428 of record JAUNZM010000434.1, on the reverse strand, counting down.
CATTCTTCAAATTAGCTGCCAGTTGACTTCTGCAGGAATAAAAATCTTCTATTGTACATAAGCTCCCTAGAATGCTGAGAAGGCTCAAATATCTGCAGATGAATCCACTTCAGCAGACAGCCAGCTCCACCAGAACACTGACTCTGAACACAGAAGCTTCAGCAGGTGCTGCCAGGCACCCCCAGATCTGGAAGGCCTTGGGCAGCAGGAGACAGCGACGCGGCACGCTGCTTCTCCCCAGGAGGTGGAGAAACACCTCCCTGCACTGGGTGCTTGGAGCTGCACGGTGAATTGGATTCAAACAGCAACTTGATGTGCCTGTCGGAGCACAATGTACTTAGCCAAGTAGCAAACTAATTTAATTCCCTCCCCTGCCAGGGTGAGAGGAGGTAGAGGGATTAGTTTGAACTCTGATGATCATATAATAACATGGCAGCTGTATGCAGCTAATAATCCACCAGGAGGATTAGCAAACTTAGTTGTCTAGCTCTGCATAATGGGAAGCTCAGAGCAGCAGCTTCCCAGTTCTATCTATTGTGTTTGCGTTCCCTCCAGTGGAAGCATAGAACACAATAAGACAAGCTTTTCCAGTCTGTTATGAAATGGGAATCTAACGTGTGACTAATGGAGTATAGCTAGCAATTCTACAAGCATCCATTCAGCCAGGAATAGGGATTTAAGCTTTACTGTGAGAGTGCATCTTAAGTGCCTACTGCAAAAGAGCAGATTGCAATTTCAACAAACCGATGTTAAAACATGTCATTTGAGGCTTTCTGGGAGTAATGTCCTATAGCTTGTGTGCTCTGCATGTCCTGATGTCTGCAAGGAGCGTGCTCGGCTAACGTGTGGAGAATACCCTGGCATAGTGCACAGGCAACTGGCAAAAGAGCCCAGAACAAAGCACAGGGCGGTTAGATGCCAAGGAGTAGACTTAGCAACTGGAATTGTTGTTCTTGTTACCACCTCCTTCCTCTCCCCACACTCTGAACAACTTTGAGTGCTAGGTAGCTCAAGGTTTTTTTCCCCTGGGGCGAGCGCTTTTAATCATAAACTGGAAACCAGAATCAAATATAGAAGGAAGGCAGTTTCAGAGCTTCTATCAATTTACTAATGAATAACTAGAGTAACTGGCTCTGTCAGAGCCTGGGAAGTAGAGCTGTGACTCCTCATCCTCCTCCCCATTCCCCATCTGGAGCGGCAGAAGCAATGAGTAAGAGTCTCCTGTGCTGTGGGCTGCCCTGCGCTCCACTGGCTGCGTCGCCGACTGCTCTAGTGGTGGCTCACGCTGCCTCCTCCCACGTCGCAGGGCAGAGATAGCAGCGTAGGAAATGTTGTGCTGGGGCTTGTACTGTGTGACTTCTCTCTTCCACTCCAGTAGACAATTCCAGTGGAACACTGGAGTGCACATGGGATGAAAGCTTCAGCACAATGTGGCCCTGCCAACGCCTGGCAGGACCGCAGACCTCTCTCACTCTTGCAGTGTGAACAGGCACTACCACTCATAATAAGATAGTAGCAAAATACTACTTTCTACCAATAGCTCCTTCCAGTGTTTCCTCCCAGTTACAACTGGTGCTGCTGAGACTCCATGGGAAAAAACACCAGTTTAAACAAGGCCTCTGCATGCAAATGAATGCTACATAAATAACCCCCATCTTGCCTCAGTTCCTAGGTTGTGTACTCTATGCACTAGAATTCTCTTCAAAGACCTCCCAGTTCATTCTTTATGCTCTAATTAAGGATCAGTGCCAATTAACTATCTTCAATAGAGGAGCATCTTCCGCTCAGCAGCCAGGAAGTGTCTGAATAAGATCCTGCTGTACAATATGCACATGAAAAGGGAAGCCCTCCCTTTTTGGAAAGGGCTTCCAAGATTTAAAACCCCGTATAGAATACAGGATGCCTATTTTAAAAATATTGTGTGATAGAATTAACCGATGGCATCCACGAATGCAGAGTGGTTCCTTATATGCTTTGTGTAGCACTCAAATGAGCTATTGCACTGTCAAGGTTCTGAGCTAGGTACCTCTGTGAAAACAGAATGCAATGCTTTCCAGGAACTGAGATTAAAATACTGAGGCTTTTTCCTGCAAGAGTGATAGCCAGTCAAAAATCAGCATTAGTGCACTGTCAAATCTGATGTTAAATAATGCTTCAGATCAAAATTTACCAGTAGTTATGCCAGCATCTCAACTGCCCCAGTAGTCCTCACCTATTGCCTTTGCTTTCTATAGGTGTTCACCTGTTCCATAAATAACCACACAGTTTAGCTTGTGGCTGCACCATGTTCCAAGCAAGAGCTGTGCTAGCAGAGCAGGCAAAGGCAGAGGAATATAATTTTGGAGCTTGGCTGGAGGTGAATACATCAGCTCCCTAGCCAGTTACAGGCTAAGTTTAAGAAGCGTTATTCTAAATGAAAATTAGATGGCTAAACACTGCAGGAGGGAGAGGGGGAAATAGGATAATCCCTTCAAAGCTTTAAAGGGAAGATTCTCAGACCTGCTTCAGCTGATGTGAGACATATGAACAGCCTCAGAATTAAACTGCAAAACTCCAGCCAGGCACATCAGCTGCTCTGCCTTTTGGGGTAGAGACACTTGAACTGGTCATACACAAAGCAGATGTAAGCTGCCCACCCAGCTACTCGTAGCTAAATGTGGTGACCGTTCACAAGTTGTCCTGAAGAATAAAGGACTAGAGGAGGAAGAGCACAGATCTGATGATAGCAAACAGGAACTGTAGAACTGTACCAGAGGAGGGGGAAAGGAGCAAATTATTCCACAAGCAGCAGAATCCACAGTCTAGTCTGATGGGATTTACATCTATAACATCTGCCAGGCCACCAATATTTGATAACAACACATTTGGAACTGTCAATGAATTCGAGTGCTTTTGTGAAGCGGGTTGTGTACATCTCATTTTTCACACACACAAAAAAAACAAACAGGCTAAATCAGTCTCCTAGGCTCAAGAAGAATCCCTGTACCTGCTCAGCACACACCAGGGTTTCATGTCCAAGTTTTGCTAAGAGCAAAGAGCAGAGGATGGGTCTATCCTAATACACCTTGGGAATTTCTGGAGAGGCTTGTTAAAACCCTGATCATGCTGAGATCTGAGCATCCGATAGGAAAGATGGTGGGGAATGCAAAACAGCGCACTGCAACCAAGTCACTCCAGGGAATGTAACCTATGCTATGTGGGATTCGGCTCTTTTGAACTTACCCGGATCCTTCTCATGGCTGCCACAATCTCCACACGGCTATTGGGTCTGGGTACGTCCAAGCTACCGATGTACTGAAAGACAGAACAGTGAGATAGCTGTAACTCATGTCATTCATTTAGTCCTTGTTTAGTCAGACTTGCTTGACCCAGGATATGGTAGGAACATCTGCTATGGGTAACATTACCAAGGCCAGGGGGAAGTTCATGGACTTCTGAAGTTTGGTGCGAGCCTCTGACCGCATCCAGACTCTGGATGCACCCTTCCCAGTGCTTTGCAGAGCAATGTCGGTTGTTAATCAAGTCATGACCTGTGGGTCTGAAAATGAGACTGTCCATCCTTTGTCACCCCTGACTATACCTCCTTTTAAAAGACTCACAGCTAAAATTTTCCAGGATGTATGACAGCTACCTTTCCCAGAAAGGGTTGTGATTCTGGCCTAGTTTTTCAGTCTGGACAATCATACCCCTGGACACCGTGTTCCCTGCTTGGTTGGACCAGCTCAGCCGTCTGCAGGATCCTGTTTCCAACTGGCCCTTAGGGGAGCTGCCGTCCTAAACAAGCTGCCAGGCTGGGCTGCGATAGCGGCTGCCCTTGCTGTTGGGTGTCCGTGTTTAAGTGTGAGCATCGCTGCTAGCCGGGCCCCTCGCTCAGGGCTGAGAGGCAGGCAGACGCCGGGTCCCAACGCCTCTGCTGTTGCCCACACCTCCAGCTTTCTGCGACTCGGCTGCCTGCCCTCTTGCATGCAGTGTCAGTGCTGCACAGGTTGTTAGGGAAGACCTGCAGGCAGACAGCTTCCTGCTGCTGGTGTTTTTCCCTCCTGTGTGCTGTTCCCTGTGCTGCCTGTACTGCTCTCCCTCGTACTGGGCTGTAATGCTTGTGTGCTGAAGCAGACTCCGGTTGTGCCACGGCACAGCGGTACCTGTGACAGCACGACAGCACAGATGTACAGGAGCGATGCCTGCATCGCTGCCAAGTGGAGAAGATACAAAGCTGCCAGCTCAGTGTTGGGAGCGAGGAAAACATGCAGTGTCCTGGACAGTCACCTGGCTCGTGGAGCAAAAGGACATTAATGTTATGAAGTGGGGTGGCTCACAGCTCTGTGGAAAGACTTGCACGTCAAGGGCACGATGGTAAGGGAAAGAAAATTGCCATCTGAGTGAGAGGGTGAGCGGCCCAATGAGCAATGCCAGGGCTGATGCGGCTTGGGCAGCTGAGCACAGCATGGTGGGTTCCTATTGGGGTCTGTCAACCCCCTTGGTGACACGCAGCCCATCTCTGCATGGCTATCACAGGCAGGTAAATGGCAGAGGCAGAGAGCAGTTTAAAAAGCTTGGTCTCCCTCAAAAGAATTTGATTCATGAACTGTGTCTGGTTTTTGAGTGTGTGGTTTCAGGTTGTAGAGGTTATTTGGAAGTTGCTCCCCTGTGGAGAAGGGAGGAGGAGAAGGGGCAGCTGATCAGGAGATCCCTGCAAATGTTCAGGGTGATTATACACATATGAACAGACAAAATACTTCCCCAAGAGCATCCCCATTACTGGCATAATTCTGGTTGTATTTCTCTACTGTGTTGCTTGCAGAGGGTTTTATCTTTGAAAAACTTAATAGGGCTTTCAGAGATGAGTTCTCCCGGCTCAGTATTTACTGCTCTTCTGCCTGCCTTGAAATAAACACCACAAGCAATTTGAAAGGTCATTTGGCTTCTCTGATGCTTCTGTAAATGCTTTGGCAAAATGGCATTTTTAAGATCAGTTGGATTCAGCTATAGCCTTTGGTAAACCACAGGGAAGTCCAAGCACTTGGACCATGAAAGCTTGAGGGCAGCGGGGATGGGAGTGACAGAGCTAGGATTTCCCTCTGCCTTGGTTGTGAGGGTGTATCGGTATCGCTCCAGACATGAGGTCTCTCTGGTTTGCAGGCATCTCCTTCCCCATTCCGTGGTGGCTGTCAGTACAGTCACAGGTAATCCAGATTAATTCAGTGCAGCTGGCTGGCAGTTTCTCTGTGAACAACAGAGCTGCTGCGGGGGAAGAGGCCATGCTACCAAAGATAAACAGATAGATGGGGGCAAAAGGAGAGCTGGGGACTGCTGAGCCAGAGGAGATTCTCCCAGGCTTTCTGCTTTGGCCTTGCTGAGAAGTTTGGTTCCTCAGCACAAGAAGGACGTGGATCTGTTGGAGCGAGTCTAGAGGAGGCCACAGAGATGATCCAAGGGCTGGAGCACCTCCTGTACGAGGGCAGGCTGAGAGAGCTGGGGTTGCTCAGCCTGGGGAAGAGAAGGCTGCAGGGGAGATCTCAGAGCAGCTTCCAGTGCTGTAAGGGGCTGCAGGGAAGCTGGGGAAGGAGTGCAGGGACAGGATGAGGGGGAACAGATTTAAGCTAGAAGAGGGGAGATTGAGATGAGATCTTAGGAAGAAATGTTTTCCTGTGAGGGTGGGGAGGTCCTGGCACAGTTTGCCCAAAGAAGCTGGGGCTGCCCCATCCCTGGAGGTGTTCAAGGCCAGGTTGGATGGGGCTTGGAGCCCCTGATCCAGTGGGAGGTGTCCCTGCCCGTGGCAGGGGTGGCACTGGATGGGATTTGAGGCACCTTGCAACCCAAGGTGTTCCATGATTCTATGCTCCCATATTGAGCCCTGCCTGCTCACGAAGCGCTGCACAAACAGCCACCTCTCCACAAGAAGCTTCCACCACTGACCTCCTGAAGCTTGTCCCTGAAGATTATAAGGCAAATAAGACAGTTTGGTATGCGGAGATTAGAGACTAAACACGGTCAGTCAGATTGCCTGGTGCGAGGCACCTGGCAGCCACTTACAGCCTTGTCATTGTCAGAGTTGCAGTTGAGTGATGTGCCCACAATGAGTGTTCTAATTGGAAGAGACAGACGCGAGAACAGAATTGAGCAAGCATGTTACTAAGGTAATGCAAGCCCCATCTCAGACCCACACATCACAGCGCCTTAGCCACTCTCTGAATAGCTCTGGATGCTTGAAGCCATCAATCTGAAGAAGCCCATTTCACTCAGTTAAAGGTACAGTTGCTTCACATATCTTAAAAATCAAAATAAGGATTTTTCTCCTCCTCAGCACAGTCGGTGGCGCAGCAAATGTTAATTTAAATAAGAGCAAAGATTGTTTTTCACTCCTAAGGAAGAGAGATTTTAAAAAGACATGATTAACTGTCTATTCAGATTCATCCTATATCCTGCTTAAATCTTACAGCAGTTTTAGCAGGAAAACCAAATTGCACAAAATCCGCATTTCAAAGCTTTATTTGAATATATATGTCCCTTTTTTCCAACTCGGGAGATAGAAGGCGTGAATTCCATTTCTAATCTGTGTTAGGCCACCTGCAAAGAGGGGAAGGGAACCTTAGAGTTGCTCCAGCAAAATGCAGTTCTTGTCAGCTGAATTATAAACCCGCTCCCCGTGCTGCCTACAGAATGTCAATTCCAATGGAGTCACTTTTGAGAGCGTCGCTGCGCTGCCAGACTGTTCTTCCTGATCAATATGAGATCTCTGACAATTATTGCTATTTCTCTGATACCTGAAGACTGAAAGCGTTTGAACGAGGACCCTGCCTGCCCAGCTTTTCATGCAGGGAACAGGTTAGATGGCACTAATACCAAGAATCACTGAACGATTTGAGTGGGAAGGGACCTTAAAGATCATCCAGTTCCAACCCCTCTACCACGGGCAGGGTCACCTCCCACTGGATCAGGTCGGATGAGTGCTTTGAGCAACCTCATCCAAACATCCAACCTCAAAGCCTCATCCAAGCAGCATCTAAGTCTCCTGGCTTCCAAGGGAATAGAGAACTGTTGCTTCACTGTGACAGGAACGAGGTCCTGCCCGATGGGGACAGGACAGGCACCAGAGCAAAGATGCACACAGGCACCTGGCACAGGCAGTGTCCACTGCGAGGGCTTTCCAGATGAGTTCTCAAATGCAACGCACAAGGAGGCTTCTAAGGATTAAACAGCTGGAAAAAAATACTGGGAGAAGAGCAAGAACCTGTTTGATTGTGATAATTAAATGCGAAGCTTTCGTAATTTATGGGTGCTTTCTGTAGACTCCCTGGGACCTGGTACAGGGGGAAGGAAAACATCACGGGTGGGGCTGGGGGAAATGGTGAGACCCTGTGGCCACCAGCTTGTGGGGCTGGCGACCCTGTGGCCACCAGCTTGTGGGGCCACTAGACCCATGGTCGTCAGCCCCTGTGGCCACCAGCTTGTGGGGCTGCGAGAGACCCACGGCTGCCAGCACAGCCCCTGCGGCCCCCAGCCTGTGGGGCCAGCAGCCTCGTGGCCAGCACACACCTGTGGCCACCGGCCTGTGGGGCCAGGAGAGGCCCATGGCCAGCAGCCCTGCAGCCACTAGCTTGCAGGGCTACCAGCTTGTGAGGCCACTCGCCCTGTAGCCAGCAGCCTGTGGGGCCAGCAGAGACCTGTGGCCCGCAGGCACCACCTTGTGGGGCTGCTAGCCGCACAGCTCCTGTGGCCACCAGCTTCGTGGGGCCGGCAGCCCCGTGGCCGGCACAGTCCTCCCGTGGCCACCAGCTGGCGAGGCCACTAGCCCCATGGCCGCCACAGGCCCTGTGGTCACCAGCCTGCAGGGCCACCAGCTTTGCGGGACCAGCAGCCCCGCGGCCGGCGCAGCCCCCGCGGCCACTAGCTTGCGGGCGGGCTCTCACCTTCGCCTGGAAGTGGATGCCGTGCTGGAAGGCCTCCTCGTTGTGCAGCGGGACGCGGGAGTCGCAGCCATCGTCCACCAGGTTGTAGCGGCTCCTGACGGGCATGGCGGGGCCGCGGCCCGCGCCGCGCAGCCCGAGCCCGGCCGCGTTTGAACGAGCGGCCGCGGAGCCGCCGCGGGGCCCGCCCCCAACGCGCCATTGGCCGTGATGGGGACCCGCCCCGCCCCGTGTGCCCCCCCGGGTCCCCTGACACCGCCTCCCGGCCCCCCGACAGCGTCCCTCGGTCCCCCTGCCCCCCCCACACTGTCCCCTGACGCTGCCTTGATGTTCCCCCCTCACCCCCCTGCTGTCCTCTGCCACCATCCCACTGTCCCTTTGTCCCCACAGTGTCCCCTGCCCCCCCCCACATGCCCCCCACACACACATTGTGCCCCCCCATCTGCCCGGTGTCACCCCTGGTGTCCCCTGCCACCACCCCGTGTACCCCCAGTGCCCGCCGTCATGCTGTCCCGTTCGGTGTTCCCTGCCACCACGTTGGTGCCCTCCCCATGTCCCATCTGTGTCCCCCTGGTATCACCCCCGGTGCCTGATGTCCCCTGCCACCACCCTGTGCCCACCCCATGTCCACACCAGTGTCCCCCTCCCATTATCCTCCTGTCATCCTCCGCTGTCCCCTGCCATTGTCTGGCCCCTCTATCCCCTCAGGTTTCCCACAATGTGCCCACCCCATCAGTCCCCCCTGTTGTCCCCCACCACCTCCTTGCTGCTCACCCTCAGTGTCCCCCCGGTTTCTCCTGTTGTCCCCCACCCCCCCCCTCTGTCCCCCCGTTGTCCCCTCGCTGGTGTCAGTCCGTTACAGGAATGATCAGAAGCACGAACTGTGTAGGATCCCGGGGTGGAGGCCTAGATGTGCTCTGATCTCCTCCGCGTTCCCCAGAATTAATTTTTGAGTGATCAGTTAGAACTTTTAGTCGTACAAGTTACTCCCTGGCTGGATCCTTGAGGGCTGTTGGACACCACCTTTTATGTGGCTTCCAAGTTAGCGAGAGAGAAAATTTTGGCCACAGGCAGACAGTGCACAGCTCGGTCTCCGTCTGAGGAGCGTAATCATCCCAGTTTCTTGGCGTCTTTGAGTACTTATAACTCAGTGGGAGATGGGCAAGAGCCAAAAAATCAGAAACTTGTAATTAAGAGAGGGAGCAAAAGCCCAAAGAATTAATATTGGTTCAGGGACTGCGACCCTACATGTTCAAGTATTTTGTAGCATTAGCAGTTCGTTCTGGCTCTTGCTCTGGGATGGGTTCTCCCTTCTTTGCGAAGCTCTTCTGTTTCCAGACAGGCTGCTTTTTCTGTTCCTTCCAAGTTACAACATTGCTTTCCCATTTAAATACTCACACGTTTATGCTAATTCATCTTTTATACAGCATAACTCAAAGTGGGGTTTGTTTCAGGTCTGTAAACACATTAATTGGTTTCTGTCTAATACGCTACTCTAGATACACACCTCGCGTGCAGATCCATCAGGACAGTTCTTTGTTGGTGACTTTTTGGTGATCTTTTTGTTGTTTTTAGTGTGTCCTTAAAACATTCCATGGCACTTTTTTTTTTTTTTTTTAATCTTGAAAGAATGTTGATTTAAAAAATATCTGTTGACCTGAATGAATAACCTAGATTTTGCATGCAAGCGGCCTTGGACTGACTGAGCAAGGTTCAGTCCTAAGCCCAAAGAGGAGGAGGTGCCACCTAGTCAGCCTAGGCTTGTGCTTCCATTGCTGAGAAAGCCAGCAAAGCTCAGCTGGTAAGGGAAAAAAACCCTAACACAGCCACTGCTGGAGAGTCTCTACATTGATTCTGCAATACTGCCTTTCAACTGAGGCATGCACGAACCTGTCATGATGCTGAGCTGCTGAAAGTTCCTCTTCGTTACCCTCCCACTGCCACAAGAGCTTTCTGATGTTGGGTTGGAGTGTATGGACTTTGCCTGGGATAGTTCCATCTTAAAATCTGATAGAAAGGACAGGATGAAATAACAAGAATGGCCTTTTTATTTCCATTCTGGCGTCCTCCGCTGTCCTGCAGATTATAAAATTCTTTGGGTATGGGGAAAGAAACATCTCGTGGGAATCCTGAGAAAAATAAGGCGACTCATTTAATAAAGCTTGCAGTGCCAGACTGTGTTAGATCACAACTGAATGGAGGTGTTTAATATTCCATGTTCATTAACTTCTGTGAACTTTTTGAAGGGCTTAGCTGTTAAGGTTAATGGTTTGGATCTGTGCTTGAGAATTGAGTTTGAAGGCTGCTAAGCTTAAAAAGCTGTTAACTTTCTAGTTTGTTGGGCAAAGAACATTCTTTGACTCCTTTGCAGTTAAGAAAGCTGTATGGCTTTTCTTCTGGATAATAAAACTGGGGAAATATGTGGAATTAAAGTTACACAGTACATCATCAGGGATTTAGTCTAAACAAACCCCTAATAGCATTACTCCTTGACGCGAACAGTTAGCCAAACCTCATAGTGGGTGTTTGCATCAGATGGAGGTACTGAGCTAGTTATTCCTTTGATGTGCAAAGCACACAGAGAAAGTCCCGTTCCTCTGAACACAGTAGGAGTGAAGCTCCAGAGACAGCTTCTTGGCTCCTTGCTTCAAGTGGTTTTGCAGAGAACAGATTTATATCAGCTTTCTTTTTCAGGTGCAGGCTACTGAGATTTCTTCCCTTCCCTTTCTCTCACATGGATGCAGATTTCTGTCTGCACTGATGTTTACTCTGCGTAGCAATCATTCTTCCTATATAGCTTAACTGTTTGAAGAGAACTGAAATGTGGTGTGGTTCAGGTAGCCGGTATTATATGTAGGGAGTTCACTCATTCTGTCTGCTGGTTTGCTGGGAAGATAGCTGTTGCTCCCACCTGATCCTGCCAGGTTTCCTCCAAACCCACCTTCACAACTCAGATAAAGCAGAGGTGCTGCATCCTTTCCAAAGGAGACCAGGTCTTGATGCCAAGGAATTTTCCTCTCTTGTGCTAACCATTTTAAGCCCTTATGTCTGCACAGCAGAACTGCAAAGGCTTTAAATGATAAATAAGATCTGACATAGAAAGAAAATCAGACAGATGTCTGGTAACGGCAGACAAAGCCCCCAGTACAGGGAGACCTTATTACTCTCTACAACTACCTGAAGGGAGGTTGTGGAGAGGAGGGTGCTGGCCTCTTCTCCCAAGTGACAGGGGACAGGACGAGAGGGAATGGCCTCAAGCTCTGCCAGGGGAGATTTAGGCTTGAGATTAGGAAAAAATTCTTCACGGAGAGGGTGGTTAGGCATTGGAACAGTCTGCCAAGGGAGGTGGTTGAGTCACCGTCCCTGGAGGTGTTTAAGGTTAGAGTGGATGAGGTACTTAGGGGCATGATTTAGGGATTGGTGGGAATGGTTGGACTTGACGATCCAGTGGGTCTCTTCCAACTTGGTTATCTGTGATTCTGTGAGATCCCTTCCACATCAGACTTGTCAGATCCAAGAGCACGCTTACCGTCTTGGCAGATCTGGTTTTGCCATGTGATACTATCAACATTATTAATTCTTATTTGTCCTGGTGCAATTTTTAGAGCAAAGTCTCTAGTGTACTATCCTGCTAGCAGACTTGCTGTTACTGCCACAAAGTTTCATCAATTAAGACCAAAGGGATTTGACTGACTTACTGATGGCTTTATAGGACAGAAAGACAAATATAGGTGAATCATCTGGGCTGTGCAGCAAAGCAATAAAACCCTTCACTAATTCAGATGACTTTGGATATTATCTCAGTTACATGTAACAGTTGTTTAAGAGTTTAGGAGTTGTTTTTATGCATAATCCTAACAACCAGCTTCTGTCCCGTCCTCCTACAGAGCAGGCTGGGCTGATGTGGGGGAAGAGGAGAAAGCATATTACAGGAATAACATGTTCTGCTAGAGGAGGAAAGAAGCAGTGTATTGCAGTTGGATTTCCAAAATTTCAGGCATATTCTGCTTCCCTTACAATTGCTTTCTTTACTCAAAGAAGCAAAATTAACATAGCAAAATCTGTTGGCTTTCCTTGGTATCTCGAAAGGGAAGTAAAGATTTCTATTTCTTACTACGTAACTGCCCAACCTGCATTTAAATGACTCGATCTTCAGCTTCAGTTTAACAGAAAAAATGGGCACAAATCAGGAACCCTGACTATTGCCAAAGCTGAACTTTTCTGTGTAGGTAAATTATCAAAATAAAGATAGATGAGATAGTTCAGAAACGTGGTTTGACCTCCAGCCCCTCTTGTTTGCTCCACATCAGATAATTATCGCTCATGATCAATAGGTGATAAAATAAAATCTTTGTTTAGCCAAGTAAGCCTGGGGCCACCAATCATGTTCGATAAATACTATATTATGAAATATGGAGGCAAGAATATATAAATATGGTCCTGTTGGCTCAAATCGTGCGATGTTACCCTCTGTTGTACTGGGGATTTGAAGAAAACAGAAAAAAACTTGCAATCAAAATGTCTAAGTGAGGCTCTGAAGCTGCCACATGACATGAACTCAGAGATGACACATGGAACTGTCATTGTTTCAGCTCCCTCAGTCACTGTCATATGTGTCCTCTGCAAGTACAGGGTCTGCTCGGTTCAATGATTATACCAGATTTGCATTGCTCAAGAAGAAACAGAAACTTAATGTCTTGAAGGTTGAGCCTAGCAGCACAGCTAAGCAGTCTGCCCAGTAGAACTGCAAGCCTCTTTCATGCATGGCCAGTTCCAAAGTTCTGTGCAGCAGGACTTGGGAATGAAAAATGTCATCTACAATTATGCATATTTTCATCACCCTCTGTCCTGCAAATCCCGCCACCCCAAGTATGTGGCAAATGTTTTGTTTGTGTATGTAGGTCAACCACAACTCTTCAGTGGTCCAACATAAATACTGGAAGCATAGGTTGACGTATGCAGATTTAAACCCTGTCTGAAGCGTAACACCACCCCTGACATTTTCCAAGTAGAGTCTGCGTGCTCGATATGTTTTCTTCTGACTTTTCAGTTTATAAAGCATTGCTTTCTTAAGGATTTGTGGAAGTACAACCAACAGAAGATACTCACCGTTACTGCAAAAGGAACTATTAACTTCAGACATGGATGGAAAGTTCATAATGAGTAATTTATTTTTTTTTTAATAGCTTGAGGAATGTTCTTTTTCAAAATGGAACACTAAAGTATTTCTGCAAATAATGATTATTTTGCCGCTGGCAGGAGGCCAGTCTTATGAGATATTTTAAAAAGACTGTATATACTTTTTGCGTATTATGTGCTACTTAATATTTTCTTTCTCTTAGCTATCTTTTTAAAAATAAAAATATAGAAAAGAATACGTTTATTGTCCTTATGATGACAGATCAAAGCCAGAAAGTTTGAATCAGAGTCAGTAACCCAAAAGCTTACTGCAGGAAGTAAAATTTCTTATTTAAGGAGAGTGTTACTTACTAAACTCATAAGCTTGATGTTTTTCCATGTCTGACTCATGATTTCTGTACGCCACGAGTTGGCAGTACGGTTCAGCTTCAAGATGAGTTGCTTGGATCAGCACATTTTCATGATGTGAAACTCATACTGCTCGGTTTATGGTCTGGGAAAAGTGTAATTCTTAGGTCTTCACTAAGAATATTCCTGCAAATACAGGCAGAGCATCTGCTAGCACAGCTTGGGGAAACTGGCCGATCTCTGGAGTGATGCTTCGATTTGTTCCCTGTCAGCGGTCTGCATGTGTAAAACTGTTTTATTACCACAGTCACCCTTGGATCCGGCGGTTACCCGTGCACTCCATGGGAAGATGTGGTTGCGCACAGAAACATCAGGTTAACCGTGTCATGGTATAATGACCCAGAAATATTTAGGATAATTGCCTGTGAAGTTGTTGTCCTAAGAGATGAGTTAAATGCTGTACAATTAAACAATGTCCTTCTTCATTCCCATGGTATCAGGCTAGCACCTCTCTTGTATTTGATATCTTGAATGTAACTAGTAAAAGTACAGGGACATTACATTAGGAGTCAGATCAGAGCTCATACAAGGCCAAAATACTGTAAGGTTTATTAGTGGAATTGAAATCTCTCTTGAAGTTATACAATAATGTGCCGGCACATGTATACCAATACTCTTATCAAACTCCCTCCTGTGTAGGACAGCACACTTTGTTCTGTCCTCCCTGTAAATACTATTGCTGCTGTGACACTGGAAGATGATTCAGACAACATTTCATTGTTGTTTCCCCAGCACAGTCTAACAGATGTAGAGTTCTAGACACCACACATTCTTGTTCACTTGCTATCACAGAGCGGAACAATTTGTTCTTATCCACAACTCCCTCTGAGCAAGGGTCTCAGGAAATAAGCTTGTGTGGAAGAAAACTTTAAATCTACCTTCTCCTCACAGGGGGACAGATGATCTAAAGTTTCATGTATTTTCTCTCCTTCTGCTAGATCCACCTTGCAGCATTCAGGGGCATAAACTCTCCTCCTGCATTACCTTGCTACCTTATTACTACTCAACCTATACTTTACTCCCCTACCTTGCAGTACCTGAATACCATGTACAGCCTGACTTCACGCTGCACCATCTCTATTTATCTCAACATGAAATGAAGGTTTTATCCGTCCAATGCAATGTGACCCAGGTATCTGATGTATTATGTTTTCTTTGGTAGAGAAACAACTGGTAAACAATCAGCATGTCAGAAATATGAATGTATAATAATTAGATATAAAAATATTTCTCCTTTGCAATCACTTTCTTTGATAATATATTTCCCATGCTCCAAAGCCTCTTAGTGCCTTGGCCAATGTTAACTATTTCCCTGGATCTCCTTCAGCACTGCTGATATTTGTGATGATAAATCTATTTATATATGTTAAAAAATGTTCATAAAAGGGCCTGGCAGTAAAATAAGAGATAGTCAGAGTCAGGTCAGCATTGTAAATCACACTTCTGTTGGCAGGCACCAATGTTTGGTGGTGGTTGTTGAGACAACCGGGATGTGCCTGTCAGTGATGGACACAGACATCAGCTGGACAGACCATCCTTGTCAAAGTTACAGACCCCTCTGAGCTCCTGCTGCACAGGGAGATGCTCCCAGGTTTTAATGAAGAATTGTCATAGCTATAAAAAACCAATGCACGCCATTTAATAGCAAACTGAGAGCAACCACACAATTCTGTAAGTAATTAATTAGTTTCTTCATTGCCTGCAAGGCTAAATGGTGGAAGATAGGTGATGCACTGAAAGAAAATACATGTAGTGTTGGGGTCGCAGGTGAAGCTCTAATATGCTGTTGCGTTAAGACAGTATCTTAGTGATTAAATTTCCTTCTTAATAAGCTACTGCTGACTTGTGAAAAACGGTCCACTAGCACAGAATCAGAGTCATGATTGTCTCTCATGTGATGCAAAAATGAGATTGATTCAGATGTTCCTAAAACCTGCTCTGGCAGGGTAAAAGATACATTCACGTCTCCTCTTGGTCTGAGAAACTCCACAGTCAGGAGCTCTTTTATTTTAACTTACAGTTAACTGGAACTCCCAACTTTTTGCTGCATTTATTTAAGTTTTGCTTTCATTTAAATGATTTCTTCTGATGTCCTGGTTCAGTCCTGCTCCGTATTAGGGGCGGGCCTCTAGTGACAGCTTCTTCAAGCAGAATCCTGATTAATCCTGTCTTTCCGCCCCCCCTCAGACCTTGCAGGTAATCCTGGAATCCCTTGCAGCCAGGCTGCATTTCCCAGGGTGCAGCGCCACCGCCTGCCCTGCACTTCCAAAATTCTCTACATCTCTGGGTCTGCTACTCTAAAAGAGCTGGTTCACTCACAGGAGTGGAGAGGTTTAGATGGGATCTTAGGAAGAAATGTTTTCCTGTGAGGCCCTGGCCCAGGGTGCCCAGAGCAGCGGTGGCTGCCCCATCCCTGGAGGTGTCCAGGGTTGGGTTAGATGAGGCTTGGAGCCCCTGATCCAGTGGGAGATGCCCCCCACCATGGCTGGGGGTGGGACTGGATGGGCTTTGAGGTCCCTTCTGAAGGAAGGAATAAATCATTATGTTAAGGGAATGAATTAGTGTAAGCAATAATAATAATAATCATCAAGTCTTGGCCAGTTTGCAGTTAGAAAGAATGTGACTGCAACAGGAGTTTAGCTTGTTTACTAGTTGAAACAAGGAACAAATCAAGTATTGAAAAGACAGGCGTTCAGCAGGAACAAAGGACAGACCTGAGCTCACCAAGAGGACATGAGGAAGAAGATGAGATAAAGACCATCGTAGGCTTCTGAAGACACAAGGAAACTGTGAGGCGTGTACAAGAGCAGGTATGATAATAAGCTCCCAGAAAAACAATGGGCATGTAATACATTTCCGGGAATCTCTATGGACATTTATGTTTAACCAATGCTTCCTGTAATCTATATGGATATGTATGATTAACCAGCATAAAAGTCATGTAACCAGTCTCAATAGTTGGACACATTAAGTGCATTACCCCTTGTGTACCCCAGTTTATTAAAGGAATACCTGCTTAATAATCAAAGTGACATTGACTATTGATTTTGGCTTTTCACGGCATCACTTCCAGCCCAACCCGTTCTGTGGTTCTGGCAGCACAGTATTGAGCTGAAACTGTGCAACACTGAGAAGATGATGGAAACACCCAGCTAGGGAGACGTCTCCAGCCCATTAGGTGCAGGGCAGCAGGTTGGGGTGAGGAAGCTCAGGGGCTACAGAAGCTCAGAGCCTGTGGTGCAGTGGCCTAAAGCAGAGAAGCAGGGCATTATCTCGCAGTGCCAGCACCGAGCCCCCTGCCTTAGATGAAAACCACCGCACCACGCAACAACGACTGGATTTAACTGCTGAGCCAGGCGGCCTGTGACGAAGGCGAAGGGTGCGAGGCGCAGCCACACCCAAACGCCGCGCGCGATTACCCGCCCGCTTCCAAGATGGCCGCTTCGCTTCGCCGCGCCCAGTCCCGAAGCGCCCTCCCCGGAAGGGGCCGTCGGCGCCGCCCTGTCCCAAAATGGCCGAAGCGGCTTCATCGCGTCAGCGTCGTCGGGGCGGAGCGCGCGGGGTCAGCGCCCAGCGGCGATTGGCCCCTCGCGCGCCTCGTCGGCCGCGCGGCTCTCATGGCAACGGGCGGGCGGCGGGGGCGGCGGGGCCGCGCGGCGCCGCGACATGGACCGGGAGGCGGAGGAGCCGCCCGGCTCCCCGGCCCTGCCCGCCCCGCGGCCCCGGGGGGACGGGGCGCCGCGGGGACGGGCCCGGCGCGGCGGGGCGGCGGCGAGGGGCGGCCGGCGGCCCCGCGTCACGGTGGACAGCTCCAAGGCCAAGACCTCGCTGGAGGCGCTGAAGATCAGCCTGAGGCAGCTGCGCTGGAGGGAGGTGAGCGGGGCGCTCGCGGGGCGCTGCCGGGGCTGCCTGCCCCTTCCCGGCCCGCAGGAGGCTTCGCCCGGCCTCTCCCCCGCTTTGTCGCCCTCCCGCACCTTGTCGCCCCCTCCGCCTGTCGCCCCTTTCCCGGCTCTGCCCGAGCCCCCCCCGCCCTTTCCCCATTGCCCCCGGCACTGCCCTCCGCTCCCCGCCGCTCTGTGCTGCGGAAACCTCCCCTCCTGGGGCCTGGGGTCTGCCCTGGCAAAGCATTCTCTCCTCCTCATCCCCTGGTGTCATTTTTTCACGGAAAGGGTCATTGGGCACTGTCAGAGGCTGCCCAGGGAGGGGGTTGAGTCACCTTCCCTGGAGGGGTTTAACGGAGGGGGGGACGAGGCGATGAGGGACGTGGTTTAGTGTTTGATAGGAATGGTTGGACCTGATGATCCGGTGGGTTTTTTCCAACCAGATGATTCTATGATTCTATGATCTCCACGTTGGTGTTATTTCTAATTAGATGCTATGTCTGGAGGCTGCTCTGACTCATGATCAAGGCTGCTATCTCAGTTATGCAAGCCAAAACAGGGGTAATTGGATCATAGAATCATATTATGCTCAAACTGGTTGCAGAAAGGGCAAGGAAGAAATCTGCCTCTGCATAGAAGTGTCTGGCATGTTGTATCAATTTGTGTTTCTTCCCTTTCACTGTTGCCTCATGGGGTGGGTACGTGACGAAAGGCTCATGGCACAGTGCGGGGTGGTGCGACTGGGCAGATCAGCTGCGTGATCCGATGGCAAAGCCTCTGCATCGTGGATTATCCCAACGGCGTGTCAAAGAGCTTTGTGTGTGAATGAAGTAATGTTAAACCACCCAACAAAGCAGGCATTACAGACTTTAGCCTCCTAAATTATTGTCAGTAGAGAGGTATGGGTTTGTTTTCTGCTACAGCTGGTGTTGTATGTTTTCTCTCTGCTGTGTGCAGAGTTCAGTGTCTGCCTGGCTGTTCTGAACCGGAGGCGTGACAGTATGGGAGCCAGAATGAAACTGATTCTTTGGAACTCCTTATTTAAACCCTGAATAGATTTCTAATACATATCAAATTATAGATGCTGAATAGTTTTGAGATAGTAAAGATCTTCTTTCCATAATAACTCTATCAATGGCTTTATGGAAATTGAGATGGCTTTGTGGAGCTTTCTGAGAAACTTCTGGCCCTGCCCACCATGGCATAGGTGCTCCTTGCCAGGAAGAGTAACGCCTTCTCAGTCTTCATTAATTTTTATCTTTTTTGTTTCCTGACCTTTTACTCTTTTACATATCTTATCCCCTGGATTCTCCTTGGTGTTCTGGCCTACACAATGACTTATTTCATGTGATCTTGTTGATTTTGCTCTTGTATGATTTTGAAGGCTCTCCCTTTCAAACATGAAGAAAAATGTTTCCTTACACGACTCTCATTGGTGGGTACAGAGCCTTGGAAATAGTTTCACTGTTACGGCAAGACCAGCAGAGGGAACACACACACCGTTGCAAAAAATCCTAGAAGTAGTGACAAAATGCATCTTTAAACGCTGATGTTTTAGGGGCTGGTATTCTGCTGTTCTCTCTTATATAGCACTTTTCAGCGTGATTGCACCTTGGGCTTTGATTTAGTATATTTGATTCTTCTCCCTCATCACTTCTTCTACATTTTTCCCCCACTGCTGATTTTGTTTTGTTTCTGCTTTTTTATATTTGTTGCTGGAAGCCTCCGCTTGAGTATTTTGTTGGACAGGGACAGACAGGCTTTTTAAAGTGGGCTTCTTTTTATGAGTAGCTTCTGTCTAATTGATGGCATCATTGCAGTGTCGTATAGACTTTTGGTTTGTTTCATTTTTTTTTGTTTTAAGTTCTGAAATCTTGCTGTCATTACCCTGACTTGCTGGAAGGGCTTTGTTTCCATAATAGTTTGTTACTGCAATATTGCCATAGTCTATTATTGCTCCCTGGTAATTTGTAGAAGTAAGTCATAATGTACTATGTGATTACAGAGTTGTCCACATGGCAGTAGTTCATTTTAGTAACTAACATATGGTAAATACCATTATGAGACAAAAAAAAAGGAATACTTTAAACATGGCTGATATTGGTAAGCAATTTATTCTATGGCACTAGCACATGAAGAAGAGGTGAAAGAATCTGAGGAAGAGCAGTTTGACTATTGAGATTCTGTTATTGGAAGCAAAAGACAGAAAAAATCCCCTTTTGTCAGCTGTAGGAATTTGGAGTAAATTAAATTATCAACCCTGCTAGTCCTGCCTGGGGTCATGCGCAGGGGTGGACCTTGTAAAAAGCATTGCGGGCTTTTAACGCGCAGGGCAGCGAAGCAATTACTGCCCTTGCTAGATTGGACTGTCTGATGGAGTGTGTCGGATTCTTTAAACGAACATGATATGCCAGATGAAATAATGGGCACAAATTGAGCCTGCATCCTGAGTTTATTCATCACTTAATTGAAAGCTAGCCAAATAAATTATTTCCAGGAAAGTGGAAGAAGCAGATGTCTCGGGCATCAAATACCCCAGCGTTAAGTGTTTCACTTGTCTTGCTGTTCAGTAGCTGCATGGAAGCATAGGAATAGTTTGATATTATATGCTAGGAAAAGCTGATGGGGAGACAAGAGTCATTTAACTTGTCATTAAACATGATGGACCAGATTGATGTGGCCCGTGAGACAATTTAAATTATTGCTTTCCTATCAAAAGGTAGAGATGACCTGTCAGACTCATTTGACTGTGATTGATAATTAGTGGTGTCAAAGTCGTGAAAACACTACTGTTCTTTTTGTGGCTTCTGGTTTTGTTTTTGTTTTTTTCATTCTTATAAATGCCCCAACCTTGAATAAAAACGATTTTAAATAAATTCTTTGAAGAGTTAGAGAGTTGATTGTGACTGTAAGTTGTTTGTGGTGGTGGATCCCAGGACTGGGCTCCCAGTTTTTCTGCACAGGACGGGCACACGGCACAAGGATGGCTCCAGTCATGGTACAGACACCTGTCCCTTGGCTGTGAGCACTCCGAGTCCCTGAGTTGTGAGCACTTTGGTGTCAGCTAGCGTGGATCTGAGGCTCCTCCAGCCAAGACCAGGTAGCCGTAGACAGAAAATTTTATGAGAAGAGAAGACTGCTTCAAGTATCCATTTTTCTCTTATGCTAGTTCTATGCGCCAGGAGCTGGGCAGGGCATGGGAAGGCCTATTCTACTAAAATGACATTAATTGCATAGAATCATAGAACCATTAAGGTTGGAAAAGTCCTTTAAGCTTGTCCAGTCCAACCGTCAGCTTAACCTCGCCGTGCTGACTAAGCCATATCTTCAAGTGCCACGGCCACACGCTTTTTTGGCTCCTCCAGGGATGGAGACTCCCCCACTGTCCTGGGCAGCCTCTGTGAGGGTGTCACCACTCTTTTAGTAAAGAATTATTTTCTAATATCCAATCTAAATCTCCCCTGGTGCAACTGAAGGCTATTTCCTCTCGTCCTGTCACTCTTTACTTGAGAGAAGAGACCAACACCTTTCTTGCTACAACCTCCTTTATGTTTATATCTGCCTGGCACTGTTTGTTCCTTCCTTCCCACTGTTTTTACAGAAAAGCATAGTGTAATTAAGAATCCTTCCCGGCTCACTCAGGCAGTGAGTTTGATCTCATTGTTGGATGATTTCAAATAATCTCGATCTGTCAGGAGCCGGGAAGTTGCTGTGCTATCCGAGTTGCTGACGTAGGGTGCAATGCTTCCCTTTCCAGTCCAGAGCTGCTCACTCTTCATCTGCTGTGAAATGATTTCTGTGCAGTGTTTGTAAAGTGCTTTGATATCCTCCGTAGATGAAAGGTGTTATATAAATGCAAATTTCATTCCTTTCATTTCAATTTCGCTTAATAAATAAATAAATTGTTCGGGTTTTAGTGGGAAGGGCGCTCAGAGACCTAGTGCTGCATCTGTATTCTGGATATACCTGTGGAGAGAGGTTAAGGCCACTGATTGTCTTCCAGAGCCCAACAGAATTAATTTTCACTTGTACAAAACTGGAATCTGCAGGCAGAATAATAATGAAATAAGGGAAGAATCCACTGGCTCTGTTTAAACTGGATATCTCATCCCTCTGAGTAAGGCAACAGAGAAAGCATGCATTGCTCCATTAGCATTTTGAATTAATATTTCAAGGCTATTTACTGAGGAAACTGAAATTTTAATTAAAGTAGCAAATAACGTAATTCACTCAAAAGCTTTATGAGATTCTTTTTTCTGTCACATTGAAAAAAAATCCAGTGCTTAAAGGAATGTTTTAAAGCAGAAAAATGACATTTGGAGCGAAGAACAAGTAGTTTCTGCTAAATACTTTGGTTCTTTCAGTAAATAAATGATGGTGAAGTCATTGGGTGGTGAGGGTGGTACATCTTTCATACAAGCATGTCCTAAAAATGTGCCAGAAATGCCACATATTCACTTGAAAAAGATGTAACCTAATAATATAATAAAAGAGATCCTGTGAATTTATTTCCTGTGGTGTTTAATTAATGGCATCTACATTGAGTTGCATATAAAATGTTATAAGAGCAAGTGTGGAAAAGTAAGAGTGCATTTTTTACAAAAAACTTAATTATTTTACTATTTTAACGAATGTTTGATTTTTAACAGTGTTTTTTTTTTTTTGCTTTGAATTGTTGATACTGCTCATTCTTGGAGTTTTTGTTCTTGCTACTGGAAGCTTTTTTTTTAACCACATTACTGCTATTGGAAACTGTTCCCATCAGCAGTTGGCATCACTGTTCTAGAGCTATTCAGACTGCATAAAAAAGGTTGATCTTATTGATAACAGAAAACAAACGATACAGTTTTCCAGTTTATGATGAGGGAGGCGTTGTCAGAGTTTGTTTGCTTCCTAGCTGAAGCACTTGCTATTGCTGGGCCTTTGTGTGCTGGAATTAAGTGCTTCTTAATGAAATTTTATTCCCTGTAATAGATTTTAAATTACAAATGAGTCATGCCTTAATTGTGGTTGATAACAAGCTCGGAGTTTCTCAGCACAGCTCATGCCTTGCAGGCGTTTGTTTTTAGTTTCTAGAAAACCTTTCGTGCTTTGTTAACATCTGGAGTTTTATGGAGTCTTGAGCAGATCAGAATAGTCTTAGTTGTGCAAACAAAATGGTCTGACGACCGTTCTTGAATGGTTTATGTTTCATATGAGTATTTAGGAAGGTAAGGAATGAATGGGCGTTGCCAGGCTGCCTCCAAACTTATCTCCTCTCTCTCTCTTTTCCAGTTTCCCTTTGGCAGGCGCTTGCCGTGTGATATCTATTGGCATGGGGTGTCCTTTCATGATAATGACATATTCTCAGGTCAAGTCAACAAGTTTCCAGGTACCTTCCCTCTGTTTCTAGTTTAAACAAATACCTTAACATGTCTGTTTTAACTGGTTTTGTGTCTTACTGGTTTTTGATATGAATCATCTGCTAAAAAGCTGATAATATTGCTAGCACATTGCTGGTTTTGGTAAGTGATTTCTTCTTAGGAGTTAAGAATACAGATATTGTTTTAGACACCATTCTGAAACTGAAATTAGTTCTGGAGAAAAGGTGTTTTTAATGAATATAATGCTTCATATGTATGAATGTAGGAAAAATAAGAGTGTTAGGCTATAATTTAAGCAAAGCGGACAATTATTGTATGTTGTCTAGCGCTGATAACAGTGCTGTGTCTTTTGGATTGGATTTGATTTGATTCAAGGTGGAAGGAATCTGTTTTGTTTTGTACTTTGGGCAATCTCAGAGAGAAGCTTGAAGCAGAGTTCCTGAAATGGATTTTTTAGTATTGAAGAGTTCATGTCAGCCTTCATCTTATGATAACTCTTCTACTTTTTTAAGCTCGCTTTTTCTCATTTAATCTCTGTTGAGACCTCTCTAAATAAGAGCTAAGAGCTTAGGTATTGACTTACCTAAGCCCTTTACTTCAGATTTATTGCTGCTGTTAGTAGTATGCTGTGAGAATAGAAATCTCCAATATCACTCTGTGCTTTATTTGCCCTGACTGTCTCCTGTCTGTGGGAAGTTCACTTTCAAGTATTGGATGGTGTGGTTTAAATCTGTATTAGATGGATTTTATCTGCTCTGTGTTCTGGCTTCTGTGTGGTAAGCGAGTGGCCTGCATAGCAGTGAAACCCAGAGTCCTTCAGAACCAGACCTGATTTCCAGGAACATCACACTAAGTGATGCTGTGTTTTACTAAATTCTTTCAGAAGAGATCACGGTGCTTTGCTTAGTTACTTGTGAGAGATTCAAAGAATCTGAAGGCCTTGGTTCTCAGGAAAACTTGGAATCTCTTTTCTGTAAAAATTTGTAGTCGTGGTCCTGATGGGAATAAGACTACAGTGAATGTGAGTGTCCCTGTCCCTGTCTGTCCTCCTGTACATTTGGAACCTCCTGGCCAAAATTAAGGTTTGTAATCAGGCTGCTGAGTTCCTGGAGGTTTTGAGGAAATTTGCTGCCCGTGGAGGAGAGCAGCGCACAGATGATGTTCTCGCTGAGAAAGAAGCTGCAGCATGACCCATATAAGCTGTAGTATCTGAAAGCATGTAAACAACTCAAGAGTAATCCTGGATGCCCTGACCCTGAGAAAAGCTTCTGCCGAAACTCCCATGACATGATCCAAGCATGAGATTCAAAGCTGCAGGAAAACTACTGGGTTTGGCTGCTTACACAATATGTTCTTTTGGGCATATTTACTTAGATGAATGCAAAGTGCAAAACAGAAAGTGGTTGATCATATTTAAATGACACTTTTACCTATTTCTGGAGCAATAACAGGTAAGGGCAGTAAGTCTGGATTATGGCAAAGGCAGTAGGTACTGTTTGACTGAAGGTTTCCCTCTAGTATTCTGAGCTGTATTTTTGATTGTAGTTTTTTTCTAATGTGACACGGTAATGCATATAATATGAAATACGACAGGTGACTGGTGTAAATATTTTGTCAGATTTTGAATTTTAAAATATTTTTGGCTTACTGACAGCAGTGACCTGAGTACCTGCCAGTAGGGTGAGTGATCATACAACAATTTACTTTAAGGCTGAGACTTGAGTGTGGATTCTTTGTCACCTTTATACCCTGTGTGTTATTTTCCCAGGTATGACGGAGATGGTACGTAAAATTACACTGAGTCGGGCGGTGCGAACAATGCAAGATCTGTTTCCTCTTGAATATAACTTCTATCCTCGATCCTGGATTCTGCCAGAAGAATTTTCCCTCTTTGTGGATGAGGTAGATTACTTTTACTCTCAGATTAGTAAAATGTGTTCGATATTTTGTTGCCATATCATTCTTTAGCTTTTCATGCCTATCAGATGATTTAAAATCACACTTGGGTGCTGTGGATGACATATTTTTTGGTTTGCCCGAGATCAGACGTATGTTAGATGAACTGCTTTTGTTTGTTACGTTCTGGAATAAACTTAAAACCAGTTATGGGTCTCTGCATGCCTGGGGAGGTGTCTGGAGATTAAACATGGTAGGACCATGAGCCCTTTCCCTGCTTATTCTACTGAGTTTGTAAGGGCTCGGTGGGTGCAGTGTGGTACTTCAGCAGGTCCATTATCACTGAAGTCTTTTTACTCCATCCTGCCTGCTCTATCCAAACTCTTTAAAACAGCGTGCTGGTGAATATGCTCATGTCTTCCTGAATAATTGTTTGCTTGAATCTCTTGTTAAACCGTTGCATTGCTTAGATATTCAATGTAGTACAATGCCATTCTTTTTCACTATTTTTGGAAAAAATGTGATACCATGTGTTCCTGTTTGGTTCTGTTATTACAAATATTTTTTAAAATACTGTATGTGTTTGTTTTAACCCCGTCTGACTCACTAAGTTTGTTCTTGAATTCACCAGTATCCTCTGCTTGGAAAAGTGAGGGAGGAAAAGCATGGACTTTAGTAACTTGTGTGGTGTCACTTACTGGATAATCACCATATTCACAATACAATTAAATCCATTACTGTTTTTTAATATATTTTCTTCAGCTGTGCTGGGTAACTGCCACGGCACTCCTAGGAACAGTATAAATGGGTGAAATCCCACCAGTACTTGAGCTTTATTGCTGTAGATGTAAGACCAATTTGTAAAACAAGTGTAAGTTATCCCATCAATTTAGCTGTGACACGCAGGTAAGTGCAAATAACGTGGAAGTAAACTTTCAAGGTGGTGCACTGGGGTTCTAGGGAGGACTCCTCTGGGACTCGTGCCTGCTTGGTTGTGAGTTACTACCCTGATGAGCTGCGCAGCGCGTAGTGGTGTGGTCCGAACACCAGGATAAGCTCACAGACCTGCTCGCTGTCAGCAGGTGGCACTGCGAATAAATACTTCTCGGGTTGAACGTTACTGAAGTGGAAACGATTCGGTTTTTGTTCCAAGAATAACAGATGTCCAGTAGCACACTCCTAGGAGTTTCCTTTGCATATGTTCTTCCATCTGTGTTTGAGAAAAGCAGAGTTCGTGTTATCAAACATTATATTTTATGTTGTAAGATTTTATGTTCTACTTAGCACAAGTTTGTAACGCAACCCCTCCAAAGGAAGAAAAAAGTATAAAACAAAGAATTCCAAATCCAGTATGAACCATAAATGGTTTGGAACACTTTTCACCTCCAGCTTCATGAGTTCTCAGTAGGAGCTCTGTCTTTTGTGGTGCTTATTTTTGCGTATGTGGTTTATGTTTGCTTTACAACCAAAAGGCCCTAATGCTGCTGAAAATGTCGGCGCTCCGAGACTGAATGCTCAGTTCATTCTCAAAAGAGGTACAATACAGCATGTGTGGTGCCTGCATGTTGAACATACCCTGTAGGAACTGGCATACACTTGAGTATGTGAATACCACGTGTACATTTGTGTGAGCAAAAGAGGATTCAGCCCTTGCTGGTGCTTCAGAAGTGAAGCTCTGTTGTCTTGGGCTGCAACTGCTAGGTGTGTAGCTCTAGATGAGCTGAAACTTGTCTTGCTGTACCTTTGCTATTATTAATATTCAAATCATTTAGGGCATAATTAATTACCAAAGGTCACAAATTCTGTGTCAGTGTAGGTATATAGGTAGGTATATGTTAGACAGGAGAAGATGCCTTGGTGCCATTTACATGGTTTTGTTGCAGAGGGCTGGACTGAGACATTAACAGCTTCTAACGTCGCAGTCAGGGATTGTGCCCGCCATAGAAATGACAACTGGAAGAAGAAACTCCTTGAGAATTTGTCTCACTGCCACCTCCTGAAGCACTGCAACATTTCAGAACCATTTCTCTCTCAAATATTCTTACTTTGCCTCACTTCTGTAGATGTGATTATGAACTTTTATCATACACTTGTACCAATAACTAAGTCAAATGCTATCACCTTTTCCCACCTTCTCCTATCTCTAAATCCAGGCAGGAAACACTGCAGCTAATCTAGTATTAATTAGCCAGTAATCGATGGGAGAGTTAGAATGCTAAGTTTAAGCTTCATAGTGGAAAATACCAATGAAGTGGTAGTTTCCTTAGTGCCATTCTTATTAAATTGAAATGTTGATAGGTATTTTTTAACAAGAATTTAAAAGTTAATTCTACTAAGTAAATATGTTTGTTTATTTTCAATGTTCACCTATTTTTTGCCTTCTAAAACATTCCGTAATAACATATCACCATAACAGAGATGAGTTACAGATAAGAAATCTCTCACGTGCTACAGTAATCACACCTTCTCTAGCAGAGAAGAACCTGTTGGAATCTGCATGATAGGAACTTATTTCTAATCGGAAATTCCAATTTCTGAAAAGTAACTGGTTTAGGATTCAAACCAGGGCCTTAATTGCTCTCGTACTGCCTTCTTTGTGTAGTCTGTGAGGGTGATGAATAGGCCTAGTATGATTAACTTTTAATAAGAATCTAATTTGGACAGTCTAATTTCCAGCACAGCATATTTTTGGTAGTTTAATCAGGCTTTCAGCGTTTGGATACCTCTTAGGCATAGACATGAATATTCTAGGCTTTGTGTTGTCAAATCGTATAGCTCATTATATACGTATTTTTTTCAGAACACTATATTAATTCAGCCTGTGTTTCCTCCTGAAAGGCAAACCTGAAACTGGATCAGATTTTCATACCATTGGATGTCATAGTCCCCTCTTTCTGTTGACTCTGAATGGTTAACATGATTTTAAAGCTAATTTCCTTCTGTCGAGTTAAGTACACAGAAACATCTAATTTCATATGAACAAATTTTCCTACATGACTGGCTTTTCTGAGTCTGGGCAAGCCTCTTCATAATGAGAATTTGAAAGAACATAGGTCAGGGGTTTGTGGAGAGTTTGAAGACAGCTGTCAGGAATTTCCTTGAAGATCAAGAAACCATCTGCTTTCTTCAAGATAGTCAAGATACTGAAAACCAAACTGACTCTGTATTACTCTTCCCCTTTTCTCACTGCCCTGTCTTCATCTGCTGTGTGTAAGTTTTGATGGACTAGAAAATGATGGAGGAAATTATTTTCTTTCCAACTAAATGGAGAGATCTATGAGGCCACTGATAGTTAACATGCAGGACTTCCAACAGCAGGTCCTGTTTCGTCTTTAGCGATCACCCCCAGAAAGTGTCCTCCCTTTTTGAGAAGGTGCTGCCACAGCAGAGCAGAAGTAGCCTGAGGTGTGAACTACAGGCATGTGAATGGGATGTAGATTGCCTTGGCTGGTTTCACAGAAGTTCTTTATTACTTTCTGCCCTAGCAGACCGTGATTGGCACTTGGTATGTACAACTAGGCCATAGTAGGGTATGTTTAGTTGTGGAGGTTTGAGATTAACCAAATGTCTTGCTGGGATGCTGACATTAACAACGTGTGAACCAGAGAGAATCTCCTGGGGTGCCAAGTAATGTCATGTCAGGGAAAGATTATTCTTGAGTAGTACAAAGGCTAGAGCATAAATCCTGCTTTCCTTTGCACATCTAGGCCTGCTGATTTACTTGGGCCTATTTATCCACACACCGTTTAAGCAAACCTGATCTCCATCGTGACTTTTTATTCCTCAGAGTGACCTAATTTACAGAAGGATCTTTCACTGAGTTGTTGAGACACTTCTCTGCAAGAAAAATCCTGGTCTAAATAATTAATCTTGAGTTTATTATTAGCCTTTAGCAATGTGATACTCACTGAAATAAATAATTGGGTAGGATGGAGCCAGAATTCCTTCAGGCCTTAGGAACATTGCTGCAAGCAGAGCTGCACCTCCATTGTGGATGAGCAGCCAAATGGAGTCACAGCAGAGGGTGTCGTCTGAAAATCACCATGATACGACTGGTGCTCAGCCTTTCCCATGTGCCAATTTTTCACTTTTGTTCTGCGGTGCCAGGGCTGCTGGTGGCAATGGATTGTTTCTTCTTTGTTAGCTTGTGCCCTCAGGCATCTTAAAGTCAGTCTCCAGTGGGTGCTGGCGAGCCATTTGCCCTCCACTTGGCTGGTCAGTCCTGGTCCTCCAAACCATTTGCTAGTTCGTACCACTTTCCTGTGGTTTTTTTTTTGTTCTCAGTGTGTGCTGGTTGGGTCACTATGTTGACTTGCTGCCAGCAGCAAGCACCACTGGTGCTAGTGGCATTTGGAGAGATGACAGAAAGGTCCTCAGTCAGCCTGTACCTCAGGCAGATGCTTTCCTCCTCCTGTACTTCTGAGTCACGTTAGCTCACTGGCTTAACTATGCTTATCTCCTTTCCTTGCTACAAGTTGTAAAACATGCCCTGTTATATGAATAGTTTTAAAAATTCATCTAAGGTAATTATGTCCTTCCTGCCTTCCCTTGTTTCTTTTTCAATTTCATTTCTAATTAATGCCTCCAAATATCTGCAGTTCTTAATTGTGCTATCCAAGAAATACGTAAACTGAGATTTACTTAGGCAGTGGGAGGTACACATGGAACATGAAAGACCTGATATTCAGCAGAAGTGTCAGGCCCTCACAGTGACCTAGTTACGGTCTTCAAGATATTTTTCATTTTCAAATAAAATGCATTGAAGCTTGCAAAGTTTAGGTTTACTTCTTGGGAGTGTGAGCTTTGTAGGCCATGTAGGTGGTGTAATTGTTCTTTTTACTGATGTAAAAGGATTGCCTAATTATGTTTTTGATTTTGGGCTTTTTTTGAAAGAGATCTTAGAGTAAGTATGTGCTGTTTACTAAAACGCAACTTTGAATCCTCTAGTTCGTTACTGGTGCAGTGTTTAATTCTGACTCCCTGCATCCAGCTGGTCTCCCACAGTATTAACCTGTCTCCCCCCATTAGTGTCATTCAGTGTAATTCTCTTCCTTCTAGGTTCGTATGATGAAAGACAGCGATCCAGACTGGAAGCCCACTTTTATTGTCAAACCTGATGGAGGGTGCCAGGGGGATGGAATCTACCTCATTAAAGACCCCAGTGACATCAGACTGACGGGAAACATCCAGAGTCGGCCAGCTGTGGTCCAGGAATACATTTGCAAACCACTGCTTGTTGACAAACTGAAATTTGATATTCGGCTTTACGTCTTACTGAAATCTTTAGAACCCTTAGAGATTTATATAGCCAAAGACGGACTTTCTAGATTTTGTACAGAGCCCTATCAAGAACCCACTCTAAAAAATTTGCACCAGGTTTTTATGCACTTAACCAACTATTCACTAAATATCCATAGTGGGAATTTCATCCATTCTGACAGTGTAAGCACTGGCAGTAAGAGGACTTTTTCAAGCATTCTCTGCAGACTGTCTTCGAGAGGCGCTGATGTCAAAAAGCTGTGGTCAGATATAATTTCACTGGTTATTAAAACAATTATTGCACTGACACCTGAACTCAAGGTTTACTATCAGTCTGACATACCAGCAGGAAAGCCTGGGCCAACTTGCTTCCAGGTGGGTTGGAATTTCTGCCAGAAATGCAGTTATTTCTATGCATGGATCGATTTTTCTGGGTGTTTAATTCCTGTTCCTAAAAGCCTTCTCCAGTTATGTTGCTGATCACTGGCTGGATGCATTGCAGCCACTGAACAGCGTTGTGAGAGCTCCGAGCTTAGGGTCTCCTCACCTGAGTTTTACCTCACAAATCTTAGTCTCCTGACCCATGTTACTGCTTGCTGTAAACATACACGGAGAATTGTCAGTGGGTATCGCTCATTAGTAGCAGAATTCACTCCAGTTTCCATCTTCTAGATGTTATGATGATGAAGATTTGCAATTGTCAACGCAGCTGTTATGATGGCAGTTTTAAGACCCGCTCATCTCAGGTGTCTGTGTTGATAGATGCAGTATTTAAGAGATGAGGGGAGTGAAAGCAGCAATTGGTATCAAAGCCAAATGGTTTTAGTAATTATTCAGCAATGCAGTGTATTTCTCAGTTATTTCTGTTTTGTCCTTCAAAGTTTCCTTCTCCTTAACATTGACATTTGGATGTAGAATAATACCGTGAGTAGAATGAAAGTTAACACCTTGCTTATTTTCCACAGATTTTAGGGTTTGATATTCTCCTGATGAAAAACTTGAAGCCCATGTTACTGGAAGTAAATGCAAACCCCAGCATGAGAATAGAACACGAGCAAGAGGTATGAGCTCAGTGTGATAGTGATATTGGAATGAAATTGTTTGTTTGGTTTTCTGGTCTTTTTCCTTGTTTAAAACATGAAAACTGTCTGCTATTATGAAAACAACAAGTATCTCTGTAATTTTCTGCTCTGAAATCATTGCTAATCTTATCCACTGGAAATACAACTTATTGGAATTGTGAAAGCTCTCCATCATCTCTGTCATAAATGCAGTTATTCATCACCCCCTGCAGTTGACTTAATTTTGTTTAGGGGATTGCTAATCAATTTTTCATGTTTGTATCCATAATATAAATGGTAACAGTGGCAACAATCTTTTTTTTTTTTTTTTAATATTTCAGTGTCCTAGAGAAACTTGCCAAAAATACTAATGTTATGCTGGAAGTGTTAAGGCATTTGTGCATTCTCTTAAGAAATATTTTGTAATCTGTCATTTTGTATTTAAAACATAAGATGTGCCTAAAGTCCGAGGAAATGTGGAATAAATAATCCTTAGTTCTGAATAATTGTATGCCTTTGTAATTTAAAGCTTTCTCCTGGAGTATTTGGGAATGTCCCAAGCCCTGTGGATGAAGAAGTGAAGGTAGCAGTTATCAGAGACACTCTGCGTCTGGTGGACCCTCAGAAAAAGAAAAGAAAAGATGACCAGTAAGTGTGGTGACTTTCTTTGGGTTTGGCATTAGTGCCTTGATGTAATTATAAAAGGGAAATACTTTGTCCAGTTATGTTAGCTTATCCAGGGCAATGAGTTCCCAACTGACTGTGTTCCTTCTACATGCATTGTGTTAACACCTTGGAAAAAAGCTTCTAGGATTTAATAGGTAGTGTGATGCAAAAAGAGTACTAAGATTTGTGGATCTACCAGGGGAAGGTCAGGGAAAAACCCAATTTATTGTACTTTCTTTGCTAGCAGCAAGTCCTCCAAACAGTGTTCTCGCAGCTCGGCACTGGCCATTTCACTAGAAAGGTCCATGAACTGATGGTAACCCAGGCTTTTTCAGTTCCCCTGGAATATCTTACCTTTGATTCAGAACTGGTGCAAACGATTTAGTAACTCAGGGTTATTTATTTCTACTTTTACTTGAGGCCTCTTTTTTATTGAAAGCATGTAAATGGGATGTAAATTTGTGTATTAATTTGCTTGAAAGTCACAAATTACTTTGAGTGAATTGCCCCATTGGAGCCGAGAAGTATGAGCTGAGTGTATTCAGAAGTTGCTTCCTTGATCCATGATAATAAACATAGTTGAATCTATGATCTAGAAAAGAGAGGAACTGCCTGAAGCAGCTTGAACAGGAATGCTTGTGGAGGGATAAGGCTGTGAGATGCAATATCTTCTTTTTTGATGAAACACGTTGTTTTAAGCAGTTCCTTGGAGACATGAAAGAGAAATTTTTTTTGTCCCTAGAAATTCTTACTTATAGTCCTGCCTCCATGCTAAAATATTGATTTTGTTCCTCTCTTGGCACTTAGTGGCAAGCTTAAATATGTTATTCATATTCTATAATGATTTCAAGGGCAAACTTGCTGTCGTTATGGAGACAGAGTCCCGTGAACTAGACATGACTGATAATACTTACAAGTTCTCTGCTATTGTAATGTTATTATAAGATAAAACTATTCTTTCAGAGGCAGTGCCACACAGAATGTCTTGTAAAGCAATCTATACTGTGCATTGCTGTACTTAACCTTCACCCTTACGATTACTTCAGTGCATGGAGCAGAAAAAAGACAATTTCCCAACCTGTAATTATGTAGTCGTGTCTTTCTTTTTTAATGCTGGAGTTATGTCAGATATTCATTAACTACCTACCTAATATGGAAAAAAGGCAAATGATAATTGCAAATAAACTCCTGGAGAACGCTGGTGTGTGTCTAACGCTCAT
Organism: Clamator glandarius; assembly: GCA_033459285.1. Lineage (NCBI taxonomy): Eukaryota > Metazoa > Chordata > Aves > Cuculiformes > Cuculidae > Clamator > Clamator glandarius. The sequence continues at coordinate 910,628 of JAUNZM010000434.1, read as the reverse complement.
TCAGCTGAGGGTTCCTCTCTGATACATTTTGAGTACCAAATAATTTTTAACAGGATTACTTGGTGAGGAGATAAACCAGTGGCTCTTCACAGCAAGAATTCATCAGTGATGCAGCTTTTGTTTGGGATAATCTAGTTACCAGAGCAATTTGCCGATGAATCTCTGCATGTCTTCACCTCATGTCAATCCTATTTCTTGCTGCTAAGAGCAATATTTGGAGAACTTTTTGCGTGTATGTGCAAGTACTTGTGTGTGACAACTCCCCACCTGTCCCGCTGAGATTCACCTCTTCTACTTCCAAGTACTTTTTATTGAACTGGGTACGGTGTGTAGAACTTCTTGAGAGAGAGATGATCTTACTCTGAGCTCCAAGTGAAGGATCTCATTCTGACCACCTGTGGAGATTTACACCAAAGTAAAAGCACTTGAGAGACAAACTGGGCACCAGTTGCTTTTGCTTTGTCTTCACTGGCAAAGGTTTTGCAACACTTTGGCTTTGTGTCCTGTCTCTCAGTTCTTTCAGTGCATTTCAAGCAATACTGATGTCTGTTCCCACAGTCCCTCTCCACTCCTGCCAGTAATTACAGAGAAATGGCATCATTCCTCTGTTTGCAGGACAGGGTTAAGGACTAAATCATTGACTGGAGATAGAAAGCTGGACAGCAGTTACTGATACAGGTACTTCTGCTGCTCTTAATTGTGCCTGGCAGCAGGGAGGGCAAAGTTTGGCCTATTAATAGAAAAAAGAAAATCTGAATGAATGCCTGTTTGGACAGCTAACCAGCAGCAACCACTGCAGACTTGAGTTTTGATGCTAATTAGGTAGTGGACATTAATTTAAGTAAAGTTTTAATGATATATAACTGAGTTTGAACACCCAGGGGAAATACTGAGAAGTCTGAGCTGCATCTCAGGTAAACATTTTGCTGTGGAGATGGATTTGATTTCCCTCTCATTATCTCCCAGATTAAAATCGATGAAGCATCTAAATAAAAATGAGTTTTAGAAGTAATCCCGAAGTAGTTCATTATCAAGAAAGACTAATAACTCAGAAATTTTTTTTTAGTTTATTTTTCTGGATCTGAAGATGAGTTTTGATTATATTTTTCCTCCCTCCTTTCCTGTGATGTGAAACACTTTAATATAAATTAAGTCGAGTTAGATCAGTTTATCATGTCGTACGTAGCTCTTGATTTTTCCAACACAATTCCAGTCTGTATGTGCACCAATTGCAAAACTTTTGGTTTTGTTTGTGTGGCAGTTTTGTCCTCATGGATTTTAAGGCTTGAGCAGATTTGTGCAGTCACCCAGGCTGATGACATGCTGGAACAAGCAATCCTTTGTGGCTGAGCTGTTCTCTCGGAAAGATAGAATTTTAAACTCCTGTAAATCTGTTAAATATTACCAAACAAAGCTTACTTTCTTCTAGTGTGACTACAGAGTGCATTCAGGGGGTGGTGATGGCCAGTAATTTTTATTTCAGCTCTGAACAGCTGTCACTATTGATTTCAGAATTACCGTGGTGGTTTTCCAGCTTATGTTTTCTTTTCAGCAATGATAGCTCTTTTTGACTTGAATTGATGATCCAGGAAAGACCTTCCGCTCTACTTCAGCCAGCTGGTCATTGTATCATCAAGAGGGAGCTTTCTCCTTAGAGTGAGAAATCTGATGTAAAAAGAGATGGGGAAATGTAATGGTTTTTACCCAAAGCATCACACAGGGCAGAGGTGGCCGGTGTTGCTGTGTAGGACGGGGAACTGGTCACACTATGTATTTTTATCCAAGGCTGTAAAAGGCAACATGGTCACAAAGCTTGGCTGTGCATGATGTAGAGTGAAATCCTTGACACGTAGCAGTGGTCAGGGGCTGGATTGCGCTCCAGAATGTTTTTACAAAGAAACTTTTATAAAGCCTCTACAGTGTTAAATTTGCTCTGTATTCACCTCTTGCAGCAGGGGAGCTGCTCACAGCCTATTTGAAGGTGGGAGAAGACTTCAGCTAAAGGAAATTTGCACAATTAAATGAATGGTCTAATGACATTGAACAACATTTAAAGTAAATCAGCGTTAGTTATGTAAGCAGCAGTTTAATTAAGATAATCACTGATGCAAATCATTGTTTATATTGTGACTCCAACAGAAAATCCATTTTAAAAGGCTTTGGAAACCTCTACTTTTTTGCGTCTAATTTAGAATCTTTCTAGTAGCAAGGAGTTTTAGTTCAGTGTTTTTGTTTCATTATTAGCAATTCACTCTTAAAAATTGCATTAGATTTGAGAAGCAAAAAGGAGTCTCAGTCTTGTCTGCAAATACTGTGTATTCTCCACTGGATGTTAGATGGGAACTGACTGCAAGCCATGAGTATCACTTGGAGCAGATTTGCTCTAAATGTCATAGGAAGATCGTTTGTATCATCTCATCAATGCTAATGACCTGCTTTCCTGTCCTGTCAAAAATATTTTTTCCCTAGTTTATTAATGCTAATTAATCTAGAGATGAGAGACTCCTTTATATTTTTGTTGCTGTTGTTTATTCTGTGTCCCAGTACGATCTCTTGCATTTTCATGCCTAGTTTCTTACATATTTCAAGACAGAAAATAAGCATTTCATTCTTCTGACAAAGAAAGCATGGTATTATGACATGTTTGTCATTAGAAATATGAATTGCTCATGGTATGAAATCTGCTTTTTCCTTGCTAGGCTAGAGATGATGAAGGTGCAGCCCCCTAAGTAACATAATGACTTTTATTCAGCACTGAAATAGCCATTGACAGAAGAAAGAATTGAAACACTTTGGAAACAAAATGTAATTTAATCTATGGCTGTTACAAAAACAATCAATTCATTATGCCCACAAAAATGAGTGGTTTTGTTTTATTGCCTATTACGGTATTGCTGTTTTATTGCTAGTTTATCTTCTCTTGAGTGCTATTCTCTGTACATGCCACTTCAGTGGTTTTCTATTTGGATTCAGCCTTTAAATTTATCTGCGATGTTCTGATTGTTTTTTTTTTTTTGTTTTTAAAATATGCCAGGTATGATTCTCTTCTGTGAATTCTGTGGCTCCAGCAAATGTCAAAGATGATTAACTAATTTTGTGAGCGGGAGGAACCCCAATGTGGTTTCTCAGATTTTTGCAGGATCAGCATGCAAACACTGGCTAATGTCACCGTTCAGAGAGCGCTCTCTAAATATTAAATGTGTGTCAGTTTGACTTTCTTTCTCAAAGCGTTATGTAGTTAAGAAGAAATTCTAATTCAGGTTTTGTAGAACTTACTACACAAAAGATCTTACTCTTGCACAAAACAGGTTGGTTCATCTTCTGTGTGGATTAGATGTCATTCTCACTTTGATTTCTTTCTCTGATATAGGATAAAATGAGTAGTTTCTGGGAGGAGAATGTGATCTGTATTAAATGAATGTCCAGAAAATAATTCATGTTTGCTATTAAACTATTTTATACCTTAAATGTAGGTTATATTTAAGTGGCAGCTTCTTCAGGAGGTGTCTGCTGGCATGCTAGTGACTGATGGGTTGAACCTTGTCCACTGAACTGTAAGAGGAATGTGGGTCTTTACTTAAACAGCAGTTTTTCTCTTTTGTGTGTTTCAAAGGCATTTTCCAAATCCTAATGCTATTATTCTTGATCTCTTGATATCAAGGAGCGATTTTGTACTTCCCTAAAGAAGGAAATAATACTCAGGAAATCACTTGTATGGCTGTATTCCATTTATTTTCCATTTATTTTTTATTGTGTTTTATATGTTTGTGTTGTGTTGGATGGAAATATACCATGTAAAAATGTCTCAAAAGTATGATTATCCCAGATTTTGATGGTGATAAAGTCATTCTTAGCATTGATTACTGTGTTGATCTCACTGTACATATTCTAAGGTTATGATTGTGTGACAGGGTGGTTTAGGAGGATCAGAAACTTAGTGCATAAGCATATGAGGTTGCAGAACACTGATGTAGCAGCTATCACTGATCAGAAAATAACGACTGTTCTTCAGCCTTGTTGAGACGTATCAAAGTTTCTGCTTCTGTGAGTAACTGTATTGTGTTCTGCAGGGATTTATTACTCTGGGTTCCTGGTGTGAGGTGAGTTACATGCTTATAAAACTAAACACAAAATAAACCAAACTATGCTAGTATCGGTATGTTGGTTTCCATTTGCTAATTGACTTTATAAGCTGACATGTAGAGCTTTAGGTTGATTCCTGTATCCCTTTCCTGTCACTTGAAAGTCTGATCAGGTTTCAGCTCTTCAAATGCTTCTCAAGCACCACCTCTTCGTTGGAAGCCTTATTGCTGCCCGAGAGTGTATAAACTCGTATGCCTGGCTTTCTTGAGATTGATCTTTCTACTCTGGTTCATTTTGGAGGCTGACACAGGGTTTTTCTCCATCAGTCAAAACGACCCAGCATTCATATTCAGGACCATTCTGCCAAAGCCCTTGGAGAGTGCATTGAATTAGGCCCCTTCTCTTTCCTAGAGGGCTTTTTGGTTTATTCCTTCATCAGGCAATCTGCCAACTGTAGTATCAATTCTTGTCTGTTACATTAGCCCATGTGGCTTTTGATGAGTTAGACATGTGAAGGGAGACTTTTGAATGTGATGTTTGTCAATGTTACTTCAGCTCAGATTAGTGAAACGCTGACTTTGTTTTTCTGTAGTCGGAGAGTATTAATTTCTACAGCTCTTTCTCATCCTACTCTGGAAGAACTCTTGTGTTCAACTACTCAGCTACTCTGAGTTCAGTTTGGGGAAGTAAATGTTATAGGTGCCTTAATCTTTGCTCTCTCTTCTTGCTTTTCCAATTATTTATCTGCTTCATCCTTAAGAGCTTTAACCTTTCTCCTATTGACTAGGACAAGCTCTGGTGGAATTTCCACAAACTACAATGTGAGATGTCTGCAAAGGGAAGAGGAGGATCTGGTATTGCTTAATTCGTGGAATAGTTCTACATTGGTTTTAAGTGCCACTTAGAGGAAAGCACCACAAGGGTGTATACTACAAAATCAGAAAATACAATACCGAGTGCAGAACGGTGGGCAAATGATCTGCATGTGCAGCAGTCCTAACACAGAAAGAAAATAGAATCTGCTGACAGAAAGGTCAGATCTTTTAGTTTTGTAAGTGGCTCTATTTCACAGGAAATCTGAAATGTTTACATTGACTAAAAATGAGTAAATGCACAAGCAGTAATCATGTTTCTTCAAAAATAGCTAAAATTGTATCCCTGGATACAGTAGGAATTCAGTAATTCATGTCACTATTTTTCCTCTATCTGACTATTACAGGAAAAGTTGGGTTTGTGACAATAACTTTGGCCTAGGACATAAAAGAAGCAGTTTCTTTTCCTGATTCAACCCGGTTTACTCAGTGACCTTTAGACAAAACATTTTCCTTCTGCTACCATTTTCATTCTGTGAAAAGAGGATGATGCCTTGCTTCTCTCATGCATCGCCAGTCTTTGGAAATTACAGTGTGCAGGATCTGGGCTGTTGTTATGCTTAGTAGTGATGAGGTCAGTTTGTGGTATTGTTGTTATATGCAAATAATACAGAAAAGCTTCAGTTGCTTTCTCTGGAAGACTCGAGGTCCAACTCTGCACTCTTCAGTAAATGTCCCTGGTGGTTACTCAGGTTTGCAAAGCGTTCTGCACGTTTTGCCAACATGATTGTCGTTAGTGATCTCTGCCTTTTGCTTTCTCCTATACAGACAGAGTAATTTCTATACAACAGCATAACTAGGTGCATGGTGTGCTAATTGAATGTTCAGGATGCTAGGATTTAGAAAAGGGTTTTTCTCAGTGTCATTATTTGGCATTATTTTCATCTTCTCATTTTTAGTCCTTTGCTAATAAAATAGAGAAATTGGGGAATATTATTGGAATGCACGTGAACACAACACTAAACAACCCATGCTTGAGAATAGATTAATTTCCAATTATTCCCATTTTAGCCTTTACCACTGCAAGAGGTGCTGTTATTTGTAGTCCAGTTCTGTGATTTGGTCTGTGTGTGTATTCTAAGCACTGACATCTTGAATGTGAAGACTGTATTTTAACTGCCACATAAAGAGTGAATTCAGTCTTATTTTGAATCTCTTGAAGTGACCCCATATTGAGGGACAGCTGGAAGCACTTAGAATGTACTAAGCAAGCAGGCTGATGACAGGCCCTGTTAATTTAAATAATTTAATGGCCAAGAATTTATATGGGTTGCAGAATTTTAAAAGGTTTCATTTTCAGCACTGTGAAATTAATTGCTCCAAACCCGCGCTCTGCTTCTGCAGTAATTGGCGTGCTGCGGTGCCCCCAGCCCGGTGTGAACTGGAGTCTGGCTTTATCTCCTCAGATTGCGAATGGAGACTGGCTTGCTGCTTAGAGTTGAATCCTAATGTTTTGAGGCGCAGCTGATCTAATTACATTTTCATTGATGTGTCTTTGCCTTTTGTTCTCTAAAATTTCTAGTGAGCAGCGGAGGGAGGTTTGAAAATAAAATGAGTGATGTGACCTGTCGAAAGCATTTCTGTAAAATCTGAACTTTCCAATTCCATTTTAATATATCAAAATGTGCTGTAGCAATTACACCTCTTAGATACTCACACTGTATTACATTTTAAGTTGATCATTAAGAAGTCTGTTTGCTTTCTTTTCTCTTATGATGATTTTTAAAGGAGGAGAAAACCTTTGTGATATAATGAAGGGACAAGGAAGATTATTAGACTATGTCCCTTTCCTCTCATCTTTGTAGTGCAGCTCCCAAAGTTGCTGTAATCTTCAGGGTTTGCCCAAGAAGGGAGGTCAGGAATAAAGTGGGGTGGCTGCTTAATCTCCTTCCAAATGGCATAAAAATGAATGTGGAAGCAGTAGGTCTAAATAGGTCTTTGAATTCAGTTATTTGATTAGAGATTATAAGCGAGTCTTAATGGTAATAGAATCTGGTGTAAGGCACGCTGTTTTGCATCCCTCGTAACCAGCAGTAATGACTGGGGCAAGAGGAGCCCCGGTGAGATCTCTGAGACCTCTGAGTAAAAAGCCTGACAGTGAGGTGTCCAGGCACTGAGCAGCTGTTCCAGCCTCGGTCCCTCTCTGACTGCAGAGATGTGGGAGTCCCTTTGCTGTGCTCCTGCTTTGACTGAATTCTGACAAAGTAACCTGGTATATTTTAAAAAACAAGCTCAACAACACTTCAGAGCACCCAGGAGCTTTTTGCATACAGGTGTTTGCTAATCCAGCCAGTGCTGATGGCAAGCACCAGCTGAAACCAGTGACAGTTTGGATTAAGCATGGTCAGAAATTTGCTTGGTTTACATTGGATAGGTTATAAAACAAATAGCAAATTTGACTTCATTCATCGTGTACTTAAGTGCATACTTAAGTGTTTTGTGGAGTTAGCCCTCTGTACCTTTGAGATAGTGAAATTACTGTAGTTGTTAAAGCCATTCATGTTTCCCTTTTACCTCAGAGGCAGTTGGCTTGCAAAAATAATACGGCAGAGAAGACCCCGATGTTCTTAGATGATTATTTCCACCACTCAGAGCTTCTCTTATGCAGCCTTCAATGCTGACATCACTTCATCCTGAAAAGGGTTAGGGGGTTTTGTGTTGAACAAGGGCTTTAAACATTTTTATTCCTCTCTGTCTTAAAGTATGGGGCAGAGGCAATATCAGTGTGCCTTGTCTGTCCAAGTGGTTCACTGAGTTTCCATTTTAACACGGAGGAGGTGATTAGTAGTTAGACTGGAGTGCAAATTGTTTTTTTCCTGACACTTCAATATGCTAATCATTTGCGCTGATTTTCTGCTGTCTGCACAATAATCTTCACCTCTACCTACCCTGTAGCTTGCTAACACAATCTATTTTTTGGGTGGTATCTTGACTTTCTGCTGGCATAGTGATAGAGTCTGTAGCTTTTTCATGGCTTTTGTACATGGCACAAATTCCGTTATTAACTTGCAGTTAAATACTTGTTGAATTAAATTTGATTTTCAGAATGGTAGCTTAATTGCTTTGTCGAAAATTAAGGGCCTATATTTATTTAATGTGACATTTTTTCCCTTCTACCTTCTCAAATGTATGTTTGTGCTGCACAGACGCAACTCGGCTTTTAAATTATTTTTTCCAGTTGGTCTGTAATGCGTAACTCTGGTAACTTCTACTTTTCTGTAATTTTTCTGATATTAAACTACTTCCCATCAGGTAGCTTTCATAGAATAAGTGTAAGAGTACTTACTATAAAGATAAACTTTAGTGTACCTAGCATGTATTGTTGTATAGATGTCTATATATACAGCATGCTTACATGTATTTTTGTATAAGGTAATATTTTATAACTGTCTCGTTTCCATCTTTATAATCCGAATGTTACCTGTACCTAAAACTGCAACCACCTGTGATTGGTCAGATTGTATGAAATCCATGGGATGAGCCTCAGATACTTGGTCTTGCTTTCCAGTTATATCTGTGTACGATCATCATGCCATTGCTGATTTGCAGTCTGTACTTTCTGTACTCTCAGGAGTGGCACAGCCTGTGAACAAATTGATTTAAAAAAATCAGATTTCATGTGACCTAGAAGATGTTCTAACAAATCGATCAGCCAAGGGCACGCTAAGGAACATCACCTTACTAATGAAAGAAAGAAATCATTCCTGTGGAGTAGGGCTCCTGGGCCGCATAAGTGTTTCATTAAGGTAACAGTAAAATGAATAAATGAATGCATAGGCACAGGTTATATCCCCGAGTACAGTGGAAAGTTCTTACATCCACAGGCCTTCTAAGAATTACTTGTTGGCAATGATGTCGGGGTAAGAGTGGGAGAACTCGTAGCAAATAGTTATTGCTCTTGGGGCAGCTGTGAATTCTAGAGCAGATGTAATGATTTAATTACCCTGTGTTGTTATGAAAAACAACACAGTTCATGTATGTATTTTCATTTGATGCAAACCATTAATTCACCATACTGTAATGCGATAGCACCAGTTTGGTACTGTTAGTTTGAACAAACTGCACTTGGTTCTTTTGTTGTGACGGACTGAAGTCAGTGATGGCGTTTCCCATTGCCCGCAAAGCGCGTTCCAGGTTTCAGTGCCTCAGGTGCAGTTCTGGAGAGAGCACTGAAAAACATTCAGCTCAATTCTAACATAAATTGGAATTTTAATGGGAGCAGTTTTGTTCTGCATGATTTTTAGATACTTCTAAGCATTAAAAATGAGACAGTTCTGGTTGAGGTTATTGTATTCTTTTCAGAGTTCCATTGTGTTGAAAAAGCCCTCTTGCTTTTAAGGGGTTTTGAGTAAACCTGTTAAGATGCTCGGAAGGAGAAAGGATCCTGTTTATCATTGCAAATTTAATTTTGCTGATTTTTCTTGCAGTCATTGATATTTTTTTCAAGTGAAGTTACCGAGTTCTTAATTCTTTTTTTATCCTTTAAAATAAAATAAAGAATTGGTAGGTTTTTCTTTACCCCAGTGGCCTCTGAAGTGGAATATCAAAATGTGATGTAGGGTCTTTTTCCTTGCAAGAAGATGTTTTCTTTCCTTCTCCAGTAATCATGTGATTTGTTGAGACAAAGTTGATAACAATATCTTTTCCTGACAAAATACTTAGTTTTCAAGGTTTTTCTGTTGCGACAATAGGGTAAATGTGTTTATTTTGCCAGTGTTTGGTCTTAAATAGACACAGAATGAGAAGTGGAGGGGAAATGGAGATTATTTCTCTGATTTTTTTTTTCAGGATATTTATTATTCTCCTCAGCTTCAGGCCATCAGAAAGTTCTGTGTTCTTAGGTACTGCACATAACGAGTATGAATATTAGATCATAACCATAGCTGGGAACTGTGTGCTTATTCCTGTGTTTCTGCTCACATAATAATGGTGAGGGAGTGCAAAGCAGGTTTTTAAGGGACAGCAAAATTAAGTGCTTGGGATTTTGGCTTGACTTAAGCAGAGGCATTGAGCAAAAAAAAATAACATTTTCCTTCTTACAGATATCCTTCATGTGTCAGTTCTGCAGGATCCGGGTTTTATTACATCAATCACAAGCAGCTTAAGGCTTCCAAAAACATAGTCACAGACAGATGTTGAGCCTGTCTAGGGATTAGAAATATCCTCTTCCATTAAGTATAAATTAACTTAATCACCAGGTATGAAAGATAAGCAGCATAAACATCATTCCCCGAAGCTTTCATTAAAATTAAAATTCTATTTAAAACTAGGCTCATATTTCTATGACTTGATCCTCCTTCAAAGAGATTATATCTGCTGCAAATTTTAACAGTGATAGAGTGACAGAAATTAATGTATTGGGGGCAGTGATGTGCTCTGTAATTTAACTTCTGCTGCCACTCGTCTTTTAGCAGGAGAGATGATTGGCTTATTTTTAAGTAATAATTGGTCTCTTGTCTCTGAAAAAAATTAGAAAGCAATTGAGCTACCTAGCACCCAGTTGCCACGAAATGGAAGTGTAAAGCCACATGACTTAACAACAGTGGAATCATCAGTCGTGTTATTTGCTGTATGTAGAATTCACCTTTAATAGGACGATTACTGCTAATAAAATGCAACTGCACTGCTGCTTTCTAGTCTGCTGGATGACAGGGTAAATCTCCTTTTCTGCACTAAGATAATTATGCCTGCTTTCTAAGAGTTATTTCCACGTGGGAAGGAATACCACGGGGTTTAGGTTTTATTCTGTTCTACTGTGAGACACTTGGTGGTCTCATTTAATATTGGTTTCGATATATTATCAGCCTTTACAACGGGTTTGCCTTTGCAGGACCCTGTATTACTATATTTAAGGCACACTCTTTGAAAGAAACAAAGGAAATAATGAGGCACGTAAGTACCTTAAAAGCAAATAGTGAACACAAATAAATCTACTAGGAATAATAAAAGCTTCTTCCATAAAAAATAGTATTGGGACCATATTTAATGATTTCTGTATAATAACTTTTTGCTACAATGGAACAAGGTCCTTCGATGCAGGTTTTGCATTGCTTATGCATTATTTCATTATAGTAATGCCGTATTTTCTGAAGCACTCAGCTGGATGACAGGTAATAGTATAAGCATTCACTGCTTCTGTTACATTAAAAGTAATAAATCCTTAGCTAATGCAGACTGATGTTACCATTATTCTTAAAAATAAAGTGGAAAATAATCTCAGTTAATAATTAGGAAATAACTATTTTTTCAGCACATCTCATCTGAGTCTCGCCCAATGCATTTCCACATGTTAGTGATTTAAGCTGAGTATTGGGGAGCACTACAGAAATAAGAACAGAGGTCAAGTGCAACTGGTACCTCCAGCTGGATGTTCATCTGGGGTGTGCAGGGTCTGCTTTGCATCTCTCAATGACATCTGCTCCCTAGTTTGCTGCTGGACTGACTCCTGGCATCCACACTCTTTTCTGCATCTTGGAAGTTCTCGGTAACAGTGTTTTAAGGCAGCAAACTTTGAGTTTTCCATTTTGTTTCACAAGCTATTTAGTCTTTAATAAGAAATGTTTATTCTTATGATAAATCCACCCAATCTGAAGAGGCAGCGGATTATCCTTCTCCGAACATGGATGGTTGTCTGGAGCTCACAGGGTATGGTATGCGGTAAACAAATCGCACTCGTGGGGCAGCAAGTGGCAAGGCTGCAGCTGGCAGATGCCGTGCGTGACAACAGCTGGGGTGGCTGGGGACACACTGCAGGGGCTTCGATTCACTTCTTTTTGGTTTTGTTAAGCAAATGGTAAGGCTGCAGCTTTACATTTTTAATTTACCCTTGGATTCACCTAAAATGTGTTTTCCAGCTCTCAAGCAAATTTCGTGTGCTCCGTTTCCTTCCCCCTTCCTGAGCCAATGCAGCGTTAGGCCTTGTGAGGGTGAAGGCAAAGGTTAGATGTAGTCGTGCTCATGATGAAGTTAAACTCTTAAGTCATGTGATTTAACTGCTTTGTTTCTGCAGTTGTGCCATGGAATCTTTTTATTTCAAGAGACAGAAATTCTAACTGCTTTCAGCACCCTGTCTGCTTCCTCGAGACAAGACAGATGCTGCAGTTTGCAAATGTGTTTTGTATGCTGTGAAGTTCATTGACTGCCAACAACGAGCTGATTATCAACCCTTATTTTTAATGTGATTGATTCTGCTCTTTAAAATATATGGACTCTTTACTGCTGTTGGTTTGCCTCGGAGCATTCTGGAAGTGTTAAATAAACTATATGTAATAGCAATAATGTTACTAACATGACTTCAGAAACCTCTCTGTGGAGTTCAATACTAATTTAATACTTTTATCTTCATGCAACTTTATTTTTGTTTTGAAAGGAGGAACTGCTAGTGCTCTTGATGTTTTTTGCTTTGCCAGAGGGTGAAGAGGAGATGAATATTCAGTTTCTCTAAATGAAGCATGCAAGTGGCCGGTACAAAACAAAAGATGCTGATTATTCATTCACACAACATGCAGTCAAACTAAGAAACTTCTTGCTATTGTGTGCTGTGACTGCTGGGAGTCTGCGTGTCAATAAAAGTAACGGGATTAGTTTGTAAAAGAAAATTCATGAATGGTTGATAATGCAGAGACGCTGCTCTGGCTTTGACTTGCTGTTTCCTAACTGACTCGCTTCTGTAAAGGAGCAAACACATATTCATACTTGCACGCCCCATTTACAAACTCCACTCTGTTTCCTGGGAGGTCTGTGTCCTGTGGTGGTAAATGGGTGGGTAGATAGATTTGTCATGCAAAATATTCCCTGCTTTTAACTCAGTTAACATAGTCGTTGCTTTGAGAATAGAGGCTCAGCTGAGGGAATAATTATAGCTGCAGAATCCAGAACTTACTGTTTTCTTTTATTAGGTAAGTAGTTGTCAGCTGATACAAAAATTGCTTAATTTTTACTTCTAGCAATGCCCTAAATGTTAAATATATCAAGTAAGCATTCTTAGAAATATTAATATTGCAATTCTTACCCAGTTTTACTCTGAACTTGACAGCTGAATTTTATATACAAATATACAGAATGTTGTGATTTTTGAAGCCTTTAATTAGTGGTTGCAAATTTGTTTGTCCCTCAGCAACTCGTATTTGCATAAAGATTAAGACCGGTCAGAATGAAAGGGATAAAAAACATACATGAAGGAAACATTAATAAATTAGTAATCATGTATAAAAGATAAACAGTCTTAGATTTTGTTTCCGTAAGCTTTATTAAGATGGAAATTCTTTTTTAAAGATGCAGTTAGTATTTTCTCCGTGGTTGATCGTTTCTAAAGAGAGATCTGTCATGAGCTGCAGAATTAGAGAAATTAATGTATTGAGGTCAGACATTAGTATGTAAATGAAGCTTTGCTTTTATTCGGTGTGGCAACAGAAGCATTACCTTATATTTGACCTTTCATTCATTTAGCCTGACTCAGCTGTGTCAGTCAGAACTATTAATTCTGAGGAGCAGCTTTAAAGTGCGGGGCTCAGCTTTCTTCTCCTCCCCTTGCCTGGTGGAAATCCCCTGAGAAAGGAGCTAATGGAGGAGACCTGTGCAAGGCTCTCCTTCTGGAGACTTGCTTCAGTCCTTTGGATTTCTGATCCCTTCCCCAGGCTTTCTGCAAGGTTTTCAAGGAGACCCGGGCCAAGCGTGAGAACCCTGTGTTGTACCTGGAGTCCCAGCGTGGAGCCCTGAATGACACAGTGGCCTCCCGGAATAAAGTGTTTCTTGGAAGCCGCTTTCTGGAGTAAGAATATAGAATCACAGAATGGTTTGAGTTGGAAGGGACCTTAAAGATCATCCAGTTCCAACCTGCCCCTCCCATGGATATGCACAGGAGTTTTTAGAGACACTTTAAATCTAACAGGTAACGTTACAGAAATGTGTACTCCTGTGTTTTCCAGCTAATTGATAAATTAATGGTCAAGATGGAAGTGAAAATCCCCCTTACGTTTTCATTCTTGCTGGACTTTGAGCCGTATTTCTGCTTTTTGTAGCTGTGCTGGCAGTGTTTGTGCCAGTCTCTGATTGCTTGGCCCTTGGAGAGTTGTCATCCGCCTCACCCTTATGGTGTGGCGATGGCAGATGGCAGCGAAACACAGAAGAAAATGTAACGGTGCATTGCAACTGAGTGTAATTTATCTAGTGCTAGGGCAAAAAAAATACCTTGTACACTGGGGTTTTTTTTTGCAAAAATGTGCAGATCACAGTAAAATTCAGTTTTTATAGATATGGCGTCTGGCTGTAATATACCTAGCTAAGCATTTTTTCTTAATTAGTCATGTTGAGACCACACTGAGATTGGGTGCTTACACGTGTGTGGAATAGAACAACGGAGAATAAACTTTATTGAAGTAGCATCTGTGGGAGCAGCAGAGAGTTGTACTCCGGATAATCAGTGTGTTTGGTGGCGAGCGTGCCGAATAGGCAAGTCCAAGTATCGAGTCAGTTTTGTGGGTACCGGCAAGCTCTTGTGCGAGTTTGTTTTGTAAAGTCTTAGTTTTATTTAAAGTGTAAAACATAACTTTCAGTTTAATCCAAATTATATAATTAAATTAATTAAGACCTAGTCCATTGGAAAAGGAAACTAAAAAAAGTTGGAAGTTTGGGTGGAAGGTAAAAAATGAAAACAAATAATTGAACTTTTTATAAAAGTAATAACTTCTAAAAGCCAGTTAAAAAGTATGTTCTTTTTTTATTAATTTCTTTGGAGCTGATCCCTCTAACAGTCCCTGCAGCATTTTCCATAAAAAAAAATGAAATCTAATGAAATTTCCTCAGCTCTGCTTACATCTTTTAAAGTAAAGCTTTGTATTTTTATAACTGAAAACATTAACAGCGAATGAATAATGTACAATGCAAAACACTTGAATTTAGAATGAGAATGGGTTTGGGGGCTTCCAGGCATCATTAAAATGAGTTACCTTACAAACATCGCAACCTTCTCTCCTGCTGAGCACAAGGTTTCACATTTGGCGAAGGTCTAGTTCAGCTGGCTGAAGGTTTGAATTTTTAAATGCATGAACAGACCTTCTAAGATTAAAAATAGAAGCCTGCATGTTTCTTGTTTCTTGGCTGTATGTACTCTTGCTCTTTTGGGAGCCAGAGGGTACTCGGTGGCAGTGAAACCACCATCCAAGCTTCCATGAGGAAGAACAGACCTAATAATTTATTACTTTAAGCTTTATTTAACTAAGGACAAAAATAACATTATTTTTCCTTTGCTATTTACAGCAGAGGTACCCGACCAAAACACTGACTAAGGTTTTGATTTATTTTCTAAAGATTTTTAGAGCCTTATCTCAAAAAAAATGATCACATTTACAGATACTTGGGTATTGGTGGATGCAAGAGTGGATACAAAAGAAGTTTGTAACAATAATCTTGGAAGAACAGATGCTTTGTGAGTAACAGCATGACAGTCCTGTCCGAGCAGCAATAGCTTGTTTGAGTGCTTAAGCACCAAAAGAGGCTGGACATAGATGCTATTTTACATGGATTCTGGCTCTGCCAGCCTTCAAAGTTCACCTAAATCTACGTGGAGCTGGCATTGGGTGCAGGGAGAGGTTTACAACCTCCTGCATCGAGCAGTCACATCTGCAGTTAGCGGTTGGGCAGATGCTGTAGTGGCTGGTGAGCTGCTGCCATTCAAAGGGAACATCTGGAGGTGTGAGTGAATGACAAAGTCCTCGGCCTGGATTCAGAGATTTGAAAACTTGGCCAAAAAATGTCTTTTAGAAATTACACACCACAATTTAATTTATACTGATTAAAACTTTTTTTTTTTAATTCTTATTTTTTATTTTCTGTAAGGGTCCTTTATCTTAGAGTTGTCACATTTATTTTCATCACACCTCTCACTGGAAGCTGAAAATATAACTTTGAAGTATTCTGTGCTGAAAGGGGATGCACCGTAGTAATGGATTAATATCTTTTAGGGAAATTTGGTAGGAGAGAGAGTCTAAAAATTCCACAGGAATACTTGTTATGGATGACTGGCTGCAGGAGGGTTGCAGGAGGGCTGGGGAAGGTACTGATTTACTGGAGGTTTGACTTAATAAATGCTGGAGTGCTGGGAGTGGATAATAACATTGTTGATTGTTATCCTCCACTGGAACAGAACTTTGTGAAGGATACTGGATCTGCTCAGGAACACCAAAGATCAATGTAGTAAAAGCACTAATTTTTTTAGTGCCTAGTGTGAATCATACTTATTCTCACTGATGGGTACTTAGAAAGATGACGGGAAAGAAAATAAAAAGCTGCGTATGCTTAGTGGGTGCCAGGTAATTACTATCAGCTATCAGACTGTCTGAGCTTAGGAGAACAGCAATCTTTCATTTTGTCTAGATATGTCAAACGCAGAATAAAGGCACAAATATGTCATGCTGAATAAACATGTAACATTTATTTCAAAATATCATTATCTTGATCAGCTTTATTTGGGGAATTTGGCAATGACAATGAAGATGAAATAATGTATTTTGACAGTGTGCACAGAGGATTTGAAGAAAAAATAATGGGATTGCCCAGAAATTGTCTTTTGAGTGGTGCCAGTGTGCATTGATGTGAACTGTATCGATGTATTGTTAGAATTTCTTCTTTGCAAATATATCTGACTGTACTTTTTGAACCTTACTTATCAAGGAAGGTATAGGCTTCTCATCATTATTGGAAAATAAGTTTAGTCTTAGATTAAATACCCCTATAACATGATCTCTGCTTTGGGAACCTTAGTGTTTAATTTTTCATTCTTATGAATATCTCATAAAATCATGTTTTATAATCTAAAACAAAGTCTTGAAAGACAGCATATTGAATCTTACAAGAATAAGATTAACGTAAGATACAATTATTTCTTGTGCTATAGGTGTCAGGCTTTCGAGCACATCGCAGAAGCAGATGAAGAGCTGTTGGACACTGGACAGGGAGACAAACCGAGATACGATTCCACGGAAAGCCCAGAGGCTGGCCTCCCCTCCCTTTGCCTCAAACAAGTGTT
This sequence comes from Clamator glandarius, assembly GCA_033459285.1. Classification (NCBI taxonomy): domain Eukaryota; kingdom Metazoa; phylum Chordata; class Aves; order Cuculiformes; family Cuculidae; genus Clamator; species Clamator glandarius. Next base: position 893,648 of record JAUNZM010000434.1, on the reverse strand, counting down.
TCCCAAGTATGCCAAGCAGTTTAGCTACCTGCGCCTTGTGGACAGAGTGGCGGCTCTGTTTATCCGATTTCTTGGTGTGAAAGGGACAACAAAGCTGGGGCCAACAGGCTTCCGAACATTTATAAGGTTAGTAAGGTGAAGGTTTCTTTAGGAATTGCTTAAACACACTGTCCATGTGCGTATCTTAAGTTTTGCTGAGCAAACACAGACTCTAACAATGATACCCTTTATCTTACAGGTTTAGTAATGCCTTGTAAAGAAAGCTTTCCCCATAAGTTCCATTGAACCATTGCATAATATATAAAATAGTTATATTTTTATTATTCCAAGCTCCCAAAATACCTGACCTAGGAAACTGTCTCACAGTCATAGTCTCATAGAACATGGGTCTTCATGGAGCAGCAGATCAGTGATGCTTTGGGAGCTACTATTTGCAATCTTAGTCAACATGTCATGTTCCCAGTAAATTGTAGGAATACTGCTGCAAAAAAGTGACAGCCAAAATTGGGTCACTCGGGATCCGAGTCCGCTGGTTAGAGGGGCCCAGCCATCTGCTCCAGGCCATGGGAAAGGGCTTCCAGACGCCGGTTACTGCTGCCCCGTGTGCTAAGGATTTGCATTGTGAAATTGCAACTGGCAATGGCAGGAACTCAATTTATTTTTTCACTTGCTTTTTATTTGTAAGGGGTTTTTTTATTGTTTTTATGGGTATATCTGTTCTAGTCATGGTACAAATATCTCATTTTCTGTCTTTCATTGACAATGACAAAAGAAATAAGCAGCAGCAGCAGATGTACTCTTAAAATACAGATCCTGTTTCTATGCAGATGCATTTAACATTCAGGAATGAATATAAACAATTTGATTTATACAAATTAGAATATATAGAAAATGACTGAAGGCATCTGCTCTATGCACAGACCAGTGGCAGGATTGTTTCCAGTTCTGTATTTTCTATTGTTAAGTCCAGCCTTGGTTTGGCACTCGTCAGAGGAACACCGAGTAAAAGCCAACAGTTTCTTTTAAGAATATTAAATTAAAATGCCTTATCTCAGTGAAATAGTGCTTGCAGTCTCCTAATGCATCTTAAACTTTTTAATATTGGCAAATATTTTACTTTTCCCCAGAGAATCTCTACCAACTACGTGGCCCTTCTCTGAAATGCAGCCACTTCCACTCATTTCAGAAATAAGGTCGTGTGTCTAAGGTGTGTGCTGCAGCACCTTTTGAGAATAAAATGGTACACAGGGGTGATTGTGTGTGTGGGCATATGATTGCAGAGACTATCCACTCAGATTTAGTTTATCAAAATCTGTTCCCCTTCAATAATTTCTTCATTCTAAAACAATAACTAAAAGGGAAATGCTGAACATGGCTCTAGTTGTTGCTTGGATGTTGCTTGCTAAGATTTTTTTGGGGCTGTCTAGACCAGACCTTAATGACTTAGAGGAGCTCTGCTTAGGCTACTAAAGAGTAAGATTGTCTGGGTTTTTTTGCGGGGGTTGAGGTTTTTTGTTTGTTTGTTTTCTGGCTAGAAATTTTGGCCAGCATTTTGGCGTGTGTGCTGGTTCCAGCCAGGCTGCCAGACATCTGGAGATCCTGGACGGGTGGCTGGTTCTTACTCACTGATCAGCACCGAGCTGCAGGCTCAGGCCACACAAGCAGCAGATCTCCTACATGCCTTTGTCACCAAACACCTGAGACGCACCCAGCGATGCTGCTGTTCTCCTCGCAGTGTTCGGTGACGCACAGGGTAAATCTGGCCAGTGGTGGGGCACGGAGAGGTCATTCTGTGCCTGAAAGTTTTCCTCCAACCCTTTCCAAACAGGACCTGTCAGTCAAATAAAAGAGTAATTCTCTGTGCAAGCTCTGCCTGTGCACATTTGTGTTGGGTTTCACGGTTTACCAGTTGATTCCTATCTCTTACAGCCTCAGGAGCAGTATCTGTATGTCTTTTATCAGACCAAGCGTGTTATGGTAGATGTGTACGTATGACTTGGATAAACTTTTCTCCCAGTCTTCTCTCAATTGCCCTTGCAGAATTTTTTTCTAACTTGGAAGTCTGGACGTAATCAGAATTTCTTCTTTATTTTGTCTATTTCTAACAGAAACTGCAAACTGAGTAACAGCAGTTTTTCAATGGCTTCTGTGGATATCTTGTATATTGATATCACAAGAAGGTGGAACAGCATGGGAATTGAGCACAAAGAATCAGGTAATGCTGTTTTGTATTTGAAGACTGTGGAACCTGGGTTTTGTGTCAAACACCTCAAACATTCAGTGAAAAGAATGAGAACAAGGCATGTACATCTGAGGCGTGTACAACAAATTCCTTTGTTTAGTTCTGTAGCAGTTTCCTTTCAGCTCTGTCTTAGTTTTCAATTTATTTATAGGAACAAGCCCCATCTTATGCTTGCAATTTTGCATTTGTAATTCTTGTTGCTGTTTGCAGAAGAGCGTTTAGAATCATTCCCAGTGGAACTTCCAATTGAATTCCAGTGTAAGGAGGTACATACATATTAGAGCAGCTTACATGGTCTAGCAACACCCAACCAGACAAAAAACTATGCAGGAGGTAGAAGTAATTACACTTAAATTCTCTTTTTTATTTAATTCTGTTCCTTGAAAAGGTTACTTTGGGGACAAACAGAACTGCCTGTATTACTATTCATTCCCCAGAGAATTCCCTCCCAGTGTTACGCTCCCTGTTTCTTTTTTGTGTCTTTGTGATGGGTGAGGGAAGGACAATAGCTTTTACACAAACTTGCACAGTGCTCAGCTATTAAATAGGCTCTTAGCAAGGATGAGTTGCTGCAGGTTTTGCTGCAAGCACCCCTTCATGGACATCGTGCTTCTGGTGCAGGAAAAAGAGTCAGTCAGGGACTTTTAAACGTTTTTGCATCCACCTTAAATTGTAAAGCTAAAGGTACAAGTGTACTCAGACAGACTGAAAGGCTTCTATAAGAAATTGATCTACCCCAACAAGGATTTGTTTCTATGTCTTCTCTCCATCAGAGACACCTGCAGGAGTGCGGGTCCGAACCGCAGCATGCCACTCCCTGTCCTTGACCTTGCACAGCCTATGGGAGAAACATTACAAGTCATTCGTCTAAATTATTTACTTCCAGTTTAGGAATATGCATTTAAATTAAAATGCAGCACTTAAAGCTGTTAGCCAAGAACAGAGACTATGGGAGGCTGTTTGCTAACAGCACTAAGGATTTTCTACAGCTTGAAAGCCAGAAGGAAAATGTTTATTAAACTGTGTGATCTTATTCCCAGCCTCCTTGGTGATTTACTGTGTTACCATCACATTTCTTCTTGATAGTGCAGTTGAGTGGTTGCAGAAATGAATATAAATATTTTCTATTACCCACTTGCATTTAGAATATTAAGCTTTTACAAGTAACCCCCCACAATTTAATAAGCAGGCTGAAAGGGAGCATTCCAGACATATCTTTTTTTTTTTTTCTGTTTAATATTTGATTACATTGGTTATTTTTTCTGGATTTACAGATAACCGTAAAAATCAGTTTCATCTCCTTAAAAAAGGGAGGTCTGTCTCTGACTGCCCAGATCCCTATTGTCTAAATCAGCGTTCAGTCTGAAGTTTAAAACTGGTGCCCACGGTGAAGTTTGTCTACCTTCACTTCTTGGGCTTTGAAGACAGATTTTTCATAAATTCCTTTCATAAGAAAACAAACTAATTGAAATGTCAATGTTCTCTTCTTTCGTGAGTTTGGCTCTTATCTTCTGCTCACACCAAAGGGTGGGCGTTCTTCGATGTAATTACTTTCCCTACAGTGAGAAATGGTTATAACAGTTTCACATCCACCCTGATAACCCTTGGACCCCAGTGCTGGCTGGGTACGTGCGGATCACTGAGATAACTTTCTGATGTAAATGTTCTCTTTGTTGAGATTCAGAAAAGATTTCTCTCGACAAAAAAACTCTTCAAACCTACTTTTTCTAAATATTTGAGTATTTAATTGTTTCCTCAGGGGTAGCACACTATTGCTGCAGCCGTACCTGACTTGGCAGCGTCGGATACCAGGGATGATACCAGGCCGCCCCAATTTCTTCTACTGAATACTAATTGTCTTTGCGTGTGTACCTGAAGCTGCTGAAGAAAATGGCTTGCTTGTGGGAATGAGTGACTAGCAAACATTCACTATGGGTTTCATCTCTTGATTGTCTTATGCACTTTGTTTTTTAAAGCAAACATATTTGCTTCATAAATATTTCTGAATTATTATGAAGATGTTTGTAAGGTGGACATCACAAAGGCAGCAGTGTTGCACAAGGGGCCCAGATTCACTTACATCATCTTCTGAAAGCTCCTAAAATCTCTAGAATCTTTAGTCTTTGCTTTAAAAGATGTGTTTTCAGTTTTAAGTCTGTTATGTATGAGGCAAACATTTCTATATATCTGTTTGTAAGAGTTGGGCTTCAAGCATCGTTGCTTCAGAAGATCCCAGTCTGCACTCTGCGGTGGTTTCTTGTATTCTAAGACACAAACCGCAGCCATTTCTACTGGCTCTGCGTTTGGCCCTTCTCCAGCTGTAACCAATAGTGTAACTGCTGCTGCTGTAAACCAGCACCTCCTCGCTCTTTTCATTAAATGCTTCAAATGAGTGTCACTTATGGAGGAGAAAGTGTGCGCGCTACCCTGCCTGCAGCTCACCGTGACTGATAAAATAGTTTCCTGAGCTGGCAGCTGCTGCTTTCAGATAACCCAGCCATTCCTTTGCAGCTATTTTACAGCCATGATCGTAAGCAACCCTGGCTGCGGCCTTAGTGGAGAGAAATTATACTTCAGAATGCAATTGTCATATTTTGAAAAGCTGCCTTTCCTGCAGCATCAATAAGCCAACGTTTAGTTAAAACCCCCAAACCTTTCAATATCTCATCCTACAATAATCCTATGTGTATGTTCCAACTGGGAGAGGCAGTTAAAGCACAAAGCAACTATACCGTTCCCTTCTGCAAACCCCATTGTGGTCTGGCTTCTTAATTAAGAATTGAAGTAGGTATTACTTCGAGGTTTTAAATACAATAATTAGCGCTAACATGCAGCCCCTCTTTCTGCTGGCCATGATAATGGGTTATTAGTAAGATGCGATCTAGCAACACTTGCAGACTCTGTACTGCAGCATGTGGTTTCTGCAGGGGACTTGAATTTGCGAAGAGGCAGAGCAGAGCATTTTATTAGAGCAGAGAAATTTCTTGGCACAGCACCACTTTCCCTTCATGCACACTTCAGCTGTTTGTTTTTCATTCAGTTGAAACCAAACTGCTGTTGTAGAGTTACTGGGTATAGCCGGAAAAATGGCCTCTTCAGCTTCAATAGGAAGGCTGAAGATTTGTACCTAGTTTCAGCCTTTGTGAAAAATGCTACACTTCAAATAAACTCACTTCTGTGATAAGGTGGTAGTTGGTAATGGGATTATCTTTATTGTGCCACAGACTGAAATGTCATGCTGTTTCAGTAGTTCTACATTTGAACTTTTGTTTTAGGTCCCTCTCTGAAAATACATGGTTTAAATGACCCCTTTCAGGTGCCGATATAAACTTGTTTTTCTCTCAAAATGGATTGTTTTCCTTGAGGCATTCAACATGTTACTGCGTGTCTGATTTGGTTTCAATTTAATATTTGGGGCAGCAGAAATCAAGGCTGATGTCACATCAGTTGAATCGTACAACATCTGGAACTCAGTTGTTGCTGTACCAGTTTGCCCCAGGATGCCAGGCTGCTGGTCAGACTGGTATCTGCAAAACTAGAAACAGCCGTACAAATAAGATGTGGTCTTTTGGTCTTTGGGACAGATTTTCTTTTCTTAATGAGCATTCTAGATGGCTGCTGTAGAAATGAAAAGATATTAACCAACATGATTATGTGTGTCCACACCTGGCACATCTGGCCTTGCTGCCAAAGGAAATGAGATAGTATTATGCTTACGGAATGAAGTTTGCTAGGGAACACTGGGCTATGAATCTCCTAAAAACACCTTTTCCTCGCAGGAATGTGTTTGCAAGCCTTCGTTGAAGCTTTCTTCTGTCTGGCTCAGAAGAAATACAAGTCCCTTCCCCTTCACGAGCAAGTGACGTTGCTGATTGAATTTTGTGAGTATCATCTGGCTGCCCTGGATGAAAAGCGCCTGGTTTGTGGCCGCGGGGTCGGGGAGCGCCGGAGCGCAGCGGGTCCTTGTCAGACAGATGAACTTCACCTTACACCAGCTGCACATACCCCCCTTCACAGTCGCACAACCACAGCCAGTAAACTTGCGGATTATAGAAATCATCGCTAGTAATGGTGCAAATTCATCAGGACAGAACTGAGAGTTAATCTCCAGGTACGTAACTGTGCTGCAAGGAGGAGAGGCAGACTCCTGGATAGTCTGATAGTCACAATTATTTATTTCAACTTTTTTTATTTATGCTCTTCAAGAAGTCTGCTGCAAGCTCCCACTCTCAAATAATGATCATGGCAACAGCTATTAATTTACCTCTCTGTTGGACCTACAGGGCCCCTCGTGTGACAGACTGTGCTCTCATCCAGAGAGGATTTAAAAGCACCTGTGAAGACAAGGACTAAAATACAGTAGGATGATAACCAGCCTCATGGAGGTGGTTGCGCTCATTGAGATGCACACTCATATTGAAGGAATTACGTTGCTTTTTTATGCACTAGAGGTATCATGGAAGCTAAGTAAGGAATGCAGTCCTAGGATGTGGACTTTGGAAAACTGAAACTTGGAATTATGTTTGTGGTCAGACTTCAGGCTCTGACCCTCTTCTTTTGGTGGCTTGAACCGTTGGAATCAATACAGATTTGGTCATTGTCTAAGTACTTATTTTTTTAAAGTCAATCTCAAAACACTGAAATCGTATCTCACCTTCTACTCTGTACATGTCTTTGCCATGACAAGTACTGTTAATTTTTTAAAGAAAAACTAAAAATGTTTATCCTTTTGCTTCCACAGAACTGATAAGCTCATGCTTGCTCACAGAAAAAATCAGAAAAAATGACTTTGTTAGGTTAGATTTGGTGGATGAAGTGGTAGGTTTGGGTTTGTCTTCAGGTACTGCACTGCTTTCTGCAGAGAGCTCTACATTGTAAAGGCCTATGGGTTCATAGAAGTTCCAGTGAAGCCAGTCCTATCACTAACTTTAGACTAAACTAGTTGTGTTCTGACTTAGCTAATCTTTTGCCTTTTGCCTGTTTGTTACTCTGTTTGGACCTGCAGTAATACCAGTAATACCTAGAACAGATTTTTTTTGCTTTGTCTTTGCACATATTCTTTTTTTTCCCCCTTAAATAACAGTGTAACTGTACAAATTTGTTATTTAACAGAATATTTTATCAAGATTGCTGGGCTGTACCACTGGAGTTGCACAGAGTGGTCTTACTTTACAAGAAATGAACCGTGACTTCCATAATCCCAGTCTTCCTGGGCTGGGGGCTAAGCAGAGCATGAGGCTGGCTAAAAGGATGTGAATAACTTGGTACTTCAGGGATATTCAGCCACATTCCTTTTAGTCTTGTAGTTTATTACAATAATATATGTTTACATGCACGTTTGATTTTTCCCTTTTTGTTCTGCCCTTTAATGCTAATGACTCTGCTTATGTTCCAGTGTTTCTCACACTGCCAAAGGCTGTGAGGTGGCGCAGCGTCTGGGCGTTCGGGTTTGCAGTGGAGAATGTTACCTGAGCTCGATGCCAAAATGTTCCAACAGCTGGTGTAGCAGAAACCTGACCTTGGAAGCGCAGTCAGTGCAAAGGGTCCAGGGAGTCCGCCTGTTTAGCGGCACGGACTCAGTGCACACATGGAACTGAGTGAGTTTTTACTTCAGGAAAAGTTTAGATGTACCTTTGCTAGTTTTAACAGCATGCGTGTTTCCCAAGCGGCAGCCAGCAGCATGACAACACAATGCAGAAGTCAAGCTGAGCCCACAAGAAACTAATAGCCAGCATGTGTTATTACTAGATGTGGGTGTCTTTTCTTCTCTTTGTCCTTTTTTGTAGCACCAATAAGAGTAGTAGTAGGTGATCTTTTTTAGTTCAACAGCTGGACTGTTTGAAATGTTATGTATTGTACATAAGAGGATGATTGCAGGCTAATGCCACTGCCCTCAGCCTTGTTTAAGTTTCATAAGGATTATTGGGTATGAAGATAAAATGCCACACTGCAAGGTCTGGCATCTGTCAGAACAAATGAAGCTGAAAGGGTCATTTTTTTCACACTTGCATTGTAATATATCTGAAGACATTCACAAGTTGAAAAATGGTTACTTCTTATTTTGTGACATCTGACATTTGTCTTGCGATTGGCAGTGTGTTACTAGAAAATAGCTTACAGTTTCTCTCATTTCGTGATTGATGTCCTGTAAAGACAGAGTTATAGAAGAGTCGGATTCAAAATGCTACAGCTGCAAATGCCTTTCCTTACAGCTTTCAAGTAGTACAATTATGGCCTAAAATATCCAGGTTTAACTATTGTATAAGCTACCGTGATGTCAGTGGAATAAATTACCTGCTGTATATAATGAACACTGGTAAGATCTCTCTCTCCTTTGGAGATCTTTACATTCTCTGAATCTAACCGAGACTTTTCAGCCCGTGCATACACAGACTGCTGCAGTATGCCCTGGTTATCTCCCACTTCAAATATGAAAGGTCCCTTGTAGAAGAGTCAAAATATTCAATTATCTCTTTCTAGTAATCCAGCGTTCATGTGTTTATGTAATTGGAAAATTTAATGTCGTGTTATTCTCGGGCAGAGGGGGGTATAAAACAGGAGTGTACTTTAGAGACTTAATGGCAAAGTCACTTTTCTCTTCCCTCCCATCTCATGTAATTTCCCCTGCTTATTATTTAGCATCCAAAGCTATTTCACATAGCCTTTAAAGTTACCAGTCTGTGCATATACAAGAAAATGACTGGAGATGCTTTATTCAGAATATGAATTCTAATGCACTGATAATCTGTTAATCCTGAGGTACCTTTCTGGCAAAAGAAACAATATATGAAAGGCAGTAGGTGTAGGGTTTTTAATAGTACTTTTCTGTATAATCTTTTCAGAGAATAATGCAGCACTTGCTGTTCCATTTATACCAGACATGATATGATCATTGCATACTAGGGAAATCTTTGTCGTTACCAGACACATGGGGTCTGGTGTGCCTCACTGGCTGTAAATGAGTACAAAACACTTCAACATCTAAGGAATATTTGAGGCAAGCGAGTCCAGAACTCATCCCTGTGGGCTTATATCAGCCCTGAATGTGCCCACACTCATTCAGTGAGTCCATGTCTGACTTTAATTTTTTTCTCCGTGTAGAGCTATTTGTAGGCAAAGTCACTTGAAATTGGTCTTTGCCTGGTCTGGGTTGGGCTCTTGACACTTCATTGATCTCTGACCAAATGCCAAACTTCTCCTGTTATGGGTGTGTGTTTTGGGATCATGTGAGGCACCCCAAGTGGGTCCCTTTGCTTCCCACAGAGTTCTAGCTACTTCTAGCGCAGCTGGGAAGGGAGGGGCTCAGCTGATTACACAGTTAATACTCAGGTGGGAGACCCAAGTCCGCCTTTGTCGGTGTTATTCCTCTCAGCTGGAGCTCACTCCCATCCAGGTGATTCTCATTTATACTCGTTTTACGTCTCAGTTGCATTAGTCTTGTGTTCAGCCTGTGATCAGGAGGTTAAAGCTCCTTTTCCAGAGATGGGTGTTGAGGAGGGATCTGCTTTTCCTGCCTGAGCCTTGCAGTTCACCACCAACAGGGTAGGTGCCTCTTCTTGTGCTCTGGGTACTTGATTTGGAAGGAGCTGGAGCCTCTGTGGTGATTCGGGGGGTTGACTGTGGGGAGTTGCTCTGGCACTGCTGAGTGTCGGAGCCCTTTACTCGTTAGTGGCCCAGTGAGCGTGCTGAGCTAGTGCCACATAGCAGCCCAGCTCCCTGGCAGGGAATCTGGTAGCTGAGCTCATTCTGTGCCGTGTTCCTCCAGCTGGGTCCCCAGGTGTCCTGTGCTGCGTGGGGCTGCAGAGCTGGGTGGAGCTCAGCACAGGCTCTGCATGACCTGATGCCGTTACCTGCAGCCTTTTGCTGTGTGGATGAATCTCCGGGCATCTGCCACTGTCCAAACAGCTTTTGGGGCTGTTCCAATTTCTGTGACAAGCAAACTAGGTCTCTGTGTGGTTACCTCAGTCTGTATTATCTGTGCTCACAAAAATGTCAGTAAAAATCTCTCAATACTGACATCAGCAATTAAAATAATGGTATCAAGTGCTGCCTTTTGAAAGGACTTGGGAATAGCTGCTCTTGTGCATATTTGCAGTCTCACGCTGCTACCCCTGAGGCAACTTCCTTGCAGCCTTTCTTGCCAGCTCGCTGTCAGAAACAAGCCTTGTGCCCAACCCTCTGCCGGCTGCCCTGCAGCTCAGCTCAGCCTGTTCTGGTGCCTGCTCGGCTGCCTTGAGCAAAGCCTTTGTGTGCCGGTTTGCTGCCAGGAGCGAGCTGCAGGTGAGCTGGCCAGGCCAGCAGAGTCCAGAGATGCTCTGACCTGGGCAGCTCAGGGGCGTCAGATTTATCTTCTCTTTGTATTAGTGGCCCTGTCTTGGATCTGATGAGACTGGGATTGCTAATTGTGAAGTGCTCCAGGTGATGTCTCCCAGCAGTGTTGGAGGACAAGGACACAACTGCTCCCCAGTGCTGCTGACAAGAAAGTCTGGCTGTTGGCTGGCACTGGCCCAAGCTGCTTAGCCTGATATTCTGTCGTGCTTTGCTGCCATGCTGTGTGGGTTACTCACCAACTGAACTATTGTAAAATCCTAGATAGTTTTCTGTGCAGTGGGAAACTCATCCCAGCTTCGTGCAGCAGCTCTGGCTGATGTGCCACTCCCTCCTCAGGCATTTGGCTGTCCTCTCAGTGGTGCTGCACTGTGCTCCTTGCTGCCCACTTGAGCCAGAACCAGCTGCTCCAAGCACAAGCTGAGTGCTTGCTTTTCTCAGGTAATGACTCTGTTTATAGAGCTGTCACCTCCTTTTGGACATGCTGACTGGCACGGCTGCTAATGCACCTCTGCCTGCCAGCACACACAGGTTCTGTAGCGAGCACTCAAGTGTGCTTAGTAATTAGAAACCTGTCCAAAAAAATGTGAGTGCTGTCACCGCCTGTCTTTGTGTCTGTGTCTCGCAGTTCTGCTCAATTACTGGCTTGTTACCTGTCTCTGCTTTCAAACTGGTATTTGTGTGGGAGAGATATTTATTCCTCACTTTTTTTTTAATTTTTTTTTGGTGCATAGTTTTGGGAGGAGGAAGGAGAGCACAGCTCTCTTGCCAGGAGAGGCTTCTAGCAGCAGCAGACGGTGAGCATGCAGGGGTGTGGGACACACCACCATGAGCCACGGCAATAGAAGAGTGCAGCTGAGACACTTTGCAACTCTTTGCTGTGGTTTTGGCTGGAGCTCTTTGTATCCATCTTTACTCCCTGTGGTTCCTGTAGTAATCCAGAGGCTCAGGAACATCTGCAGGGCTTGGAGAGGGACCTCTAAGTCTCAGAGACTTCTTTTGCTGATACCTTTCCTGTCAGCAGGCTGTTCAGACCCATCTGGACAGCAGTAAGAGATGGTGTCCGTAGGGAGATGATGATAGCAAGAACTGATTTTCAGGTCTGGGCTACATGCTGTGTCTGTGTCTTGTGCTGTGTTCTAGGTAGTGCTGGTCAGACACCAGAGGAGGTGCTTAACCATTTCTAGTGACAGCAAGGGCTGGGAACTTGAGCTCACAGCTCCTTTTCTTGACTCTGGGACGGTGTATGATGTGCTCTGTGCTGCAGTGTCATTGGGCTTTGGTTGTGAGGCAAGACTATACTGGTGGCCAGGTCAGCGTGCACGAGGAGCCACCCCTGCTCTGCTGCCCTGTGCAGCTAGGGAAGTGGACTGCTGCTGGCAAGGGTGCTGAGAGGCATGTGCCTGGCCAGCAGCAGCACAATTTGGTCTTTGTATACCCTTATCATCGGCCGGGGCAGCTTGCTCCATGCATGCTCGTGTCTCCTTGAAAGGAACAGTATGTGCTGGCATGTCAGAGGCAAGGAGGATCTCGCTGCACCAGAATTCTCCAGGGAAAAAAGCATCCCGAGGCTAGCAGGCACATGCGATGCTGTGAATCTTTGCTGTTTGCAAAGGAGAAAAAAGCTTGTTCCAAGCCTCAGACAGTTTCTGCCTTTCATGTTGCTGAGGGATGTATGTACTGATCCCACTCGCTGAAACGTGTAGAGTTAGGTTTGCCTGGCTCTGAGCGGAGGAAAGACATGTTGACTGTTCTCTTGTCTGATCTGGCTATATCTCTGTCTCCAGCCCACTGCTGAGACTGCTTTTTGTTAGATGTTTCTCTCCCATTGGGAGCCTCATTTTTCTGTCAGTCCCCACTGGAGCAGCAGCGTTAATTCTGTGCCACAGGCACACAGAGTGCTTGTCCTCCCCTCCGTACCCCAGCATGTTGCACTCCCAGGAATGAAGGTGCTGCACAGGAGCTATTAATGCCTCTCTGCTAGGTGTGGCCCTGTGCTGAAGTTTGCCCAGCACCACTATGTTTCAAGGAGTTTAATTTAAACTTTATTTATTGCTATCTACTTTTTTACCAAAACAGCCCTCATCCAATTTTGCTTCTGCTCTTGAATTAGAAGGGAGGCAGATTTACCTGAGTGCCTGAGCATCTTTCCCTCCTGCACAGCCCCGGGATGGAGGAGGCTCACTCTCAGTGCTCATCCTCACATTCTCCTCCTCGCTCTGCTGGGGCCCTGCAGTCCCCAAGGCCAGGAAATGTTCTGTGTGTAGATGCAGCTGTATTTAACTTGTACTCTCATTTCCCTTGTTGACAAAAATTGGAAAATTGTCATCAGCGTCCAGTGTTAAAAAGGGCATTTTAGGGCACTGTCACTCGACTTAAAAACAGCTCATGTGCCCTGTCAGCAGCCCAGCTGCCCTCTGTTTGGTTGTTGCATGCTGCAGATCGCCGTGTTCCTCACCGCCAGAACCGTGCACTCTTGGGGGACGTGGTTAATGCCTGGTTTGTAGGGGGTTACAAGAAAATGACCTTGATCTCAGTCCAAATAAATAACACAGACTGCAATTGAGACTTTATTAACTAACCTTTAGAGCTGGTCCTCTTCCTACACTGAACTTGTGACTAATGTCTGAGAGGTTTAAAATAAGTTCAGGTTTTGTTTTAACAACAAAGAGCTGTGAATATCTGTGTTGTAAGGAAAAAGCCTCCTGTGGGAGATTTCTGGTTTATGATGACGATATTTGGTGTTTTGAACCAAAGACCCACAAATCCAAGCACTGATAGTCTGTTTTTCAGCATCTCTTAGCGAAAGTTTGAGCAAATAGAGCAAAAACTGTGTTTTGACTCAAGTTTCTCATGACCAGCCATACTGCTGAAATACTGAGAAGCTGAAATCTGGGGGAAAAGTGATTGTGATTTTTTTGGATGTCTAAAATGTCTCTTTTTTTTTTTTTTTTTTTTTACAGCAGGGCGCTCTGGGCAGCAGAGACTGTTTGGGTGGAGTGGGCTGTTCTGATTTTGTAGCTGTAGGCCAGGCTCCCCATCACGCTGACTGCTAGAGTACCATTTCTTCTGTATGGGCTGTGTGCTGGGATGCTTCTCCCCAGGCCATATGGATAGTGGAGGCAGTGCTGCCCTGGGATTCACCCCCGTGCCTCCTGGAGGATGTGGCTGTTGTGGAGGACACGCGCTTTCAGGTCACGTTTCAGCAGCTCTTACGTAATTCAGAAGGCAGCGGGAAAAACATCTCTGCCTTGATGCAAGTTACAGTGCTCACAGAGAGAGTGTGTCTCTCTGGCTGGGCACAGGACCGATTCACTTCCTTCGTGTGCCGCAGAGGTCCTGGGTGGGTGAGAGATGGTGTTTGGGCTCCCAAGTCCTGCAGAAATCTCAGAAGTGAGGTGTCTGCATCTGCCCCTCATCTCTGCTCAGCTGGGCTCCCCTTGTCTTGCTCTGCCCTCTCCTTGTTCCTCTGTAAGGTGGAATTGAGGAAGTATTTCTTTTGTCTAACTGTTTCCATGTGTGCTGCCTTATGAGCATCCTCCTGCTCCCTTGGTTTCCTCCAGCAGGACGAGGTGCCGAGCCTCCCGCTGAACCTGCCCCATCGCATACGGCCAAGCTTGTGCTTTTCTCTCCGATTATTTCTGCCCTCCTTACCTTCACTTCACCTTAAGCACACCAAGAAAAAAAAATAATCGGCACTACCCAGATAAATCCATCTGGTCTCTGTCTCAGCCTCATTTAACCTCCCATTGAAGAGATTGTATCACATGGAATTCAGCTGAAACCTATTACCTTGCATGCCCAAGCATATCATATCGAATTACCCTCACCCGCAGGCCTGCAGTGTTTGCTAATGGCTAATGGCATCTTTTAAGTTTGAGGTGATTTATTTGAATGCGCTTCTATTCCATAGTGCAGCAGGGGTTGTGGGTTGGTGTTTTAAGCAGAGCTCAGCGAGGGAATGCTGATGGGCTCTGCAGGAAGGTTGGGAGAAGCTGAAGGCAGGCTGGCTTCATACCTGAGCAAGGGAGAGCTGCGTACTGTCCTTTCCCAGTATTCCTGTTCCTCACCTCTGGCCCTGTACAAAACAAGCCTTGTAACTGGTTGTGGCTGCTCTCAGTGAGAGATCCAGGAGGGTGCAGTGCTCTCTGTGACTTGGTTGTCACTTCCCCTGGGTGCTAGGGAGCCTGCGTACACCGTGTATTCAGGAGTTTCCCAGGAAGCAGATGGGGTGCCATGGACTGCCCCGTGCACCTTAATCTAAGGGAAGATGATTATTGTTCACAGTTCTGACGGCAGAAGCAAGTTCACTGGTGTCATTGCTGATTTTTGGGAGGTTTGGATGAGATCTTAGGAAGAAATGTTTTCCTGTGAGGTGGTTAGAAACACAAACTCAGCTCCCCCATTTGTAGTGTTGAACCTCACGTTTGCCTTCTCATCAGCCTGGGGCTCCCAGCCCTCTGCGCTCAGGGGGTGAGGGAGGAGCAAGGCTTCCAGGTGGGAAAACAGTGACTGTAATAAATCAAAGTCAATCAGCTTGGGATCTCTGTTATTCAGGTTTCTTTCCTCAAAGATGTGGCACAAAAGTCAAGTGGCTGAGGTTATTCAATTATCGCTCACAATAGCAAAGGAGGAATCTGATAATGTGACGGGGCTTATCAATATTATTTATGTGAAGAGGAGCTGTGTGTGCAGTCATGGTGAAGCGGCAGATATCCTACAGGTGGCCAAGCCTTTCTCTCTCTTCCCTCACCTCCTTTTTTAATAACCAAATAACCTAATTTGATGTCTCTCTAAGATCAATAATGGTGCAGGGCACATAATGATAAACGGTAGATGTTTTCCCCCAAGGGAAGAAAGTGCATCTCCAACTGGTGCTTCCCAGCAGCTTTCATCCTAGTGCAGCCAGGCGAAGGTGGCACAGCATGGAGGAAAGAAGCAGAGTGCAGCCTGCTCCTGCTGTCCTCCTGCTGCGCCTACCTTGCTAGTCCTGGAACTTTCTTCTGCTCTTCTCTGTTAACGCTGTTCTTAATTGGTATTTCAGGGTGGTGGGGAGCTGGCTCCCATTCTGGCTTCTGTGCTCGTCTGTGAGCTGGGTGCTGGCTGGGAGCCTGCAGCCCTGATTTTGTCTAAGGGCTGGGAGGCAAAGCGTGAGGATATCTATTGTCTTCTCTGATGCTCACGGTGCTCTGACTCCTTTTTGTGCAAGGCGAGATGAATCTGGCTGTGTGAGAGCTCCTGCTCCAGCACAGGTGTCAGTGGGGAAGGAAGCTGCCCGGTGGTGGGTTCTGCTGCCAGCATCCCCTTTGGGTCATGGATTGTAAGCACGGCCCTGGCATCCAGCGCAGGGATGGTCCCTGTGGCCACCACGGCTGCCCCGGTGCTCAGCACTCGATATCTGCACGGTGCAGTGCAGGTCAGAACCCTTCTAAGTTTCATCCATGAACGTTTGCTCTTTACAAGCACTCAGCTTGCTGTGCTATGTGGATGTCATGGTACCTTAGCAGCAGCTGTAGCTGCTCCCTGGCACTCGCGTTGGTGTGTGAGGTTCACCCGGCAGCTGAGACGTGGCCTCCTTGGAGGTTTTGGCAGTGGCAGGGAAAGCAGAGCGGAGACAGCTGCAGGAAGGCAGCAGCATCAGGCACTGCAATATTTATCTGCTCGGTGCCAGACTGCTGCCTGCCAGCGTGTGGGAGAGGAGGATTAGGGAACGTTATGCATAACATTTCACACTTCTTTGCAAAGTAATGTTAATTACACCTATTGGAAATGAATCTGCTGTCTGCTCTGTACCTTTCCCGGGTACCCAACAGGCCAAGGAGGTCACCTGAAGCAGCTGCCTCTGACAGGAGGTGAGCACCCGCCTCGCAGCAGCAACCTGTGCTGGGGAGCGTGGGGGACAGGGAGAGTCCTGCTTGGCGTGCCTGGCTGGAGCTGGTCTGGGAGATGCTGCCCCCTTGGAAAAAACCTTGTGTGAGTCTTTTGGTTGCATGGGTGAGCGCTGGAAGGTAAAAAGCACGGGGAGGTTGGTGCTGGGAAGGACTGTAGCTGTTGTCCGGGGTGGCTGGTTGTGTTCCATGCCTTGTGTGCTTGTCTCAGCTCACTGTGGTGTCCACTCGGTTCTGGGGTGGCTCTTGCCGCAGCAGGCTCAGGTTGGAGCATCCGACCATCTCCATCCTGGCTTGGCTACTGGCCAGCATCGCCAGTCCTCTTCGCAGGACGCGGAAGAGCTTGGGCAGTCAATAAACACGGGTAGAATAAAGTTGTGAACAGCAGCAGGAGCTGAAATAGCAACATCAATAGCAGTTTCCAGATAATGATCTAATTAGCACAAACAACAAGTTTCCACTAATGACTCTTGTTCTTCCAGCCCCTTCCTTTCTGCTCGCCTGTCATTATTGACTGCTCTGGCAGGGAGCGGCTGCGCTCCCCCTGTCTCTGGGACCGAGGCTTTGGAGGTTTGTTTACTGGCTGGCTTTGAATTACTTCTCCAGAGGCTGTTTGCTCTGGAGCTGGGGCTGACGTGCGTGGGATGGCTGCATGCAGAAGGGGGAGGGAGAGGAATCAGCTGTTCGGCTTCTGTAGCTTGCTAGGGGCCTTGGGAAAGTTGTGCTCCCATGGCGTGTCTTCAGTTGTAAAAATAAGGATGCTGACATTCACCCACTGCAGCGGGGCTGGGAGCTGGCTGCTCCTGAAGGGCTTGGGAAGCTCTGAGCGAAAGATGCTTGTCAGGAACAAAGATTAGAGATTGTTATTAGAGGAGCAGAAAGAAGCTGTTTGCATCCATGCCCTCCTAGCTACCAGCCTTGTCTCCGCACCCCGCTGCCTCCCTCACTGAAACAGGACCAAGGGTTCAGACCTCCCCCAGAGCGCAGTCCGAGTGCCTGGTGTGTCACGACTAGAGGTCAGACATCAGGGTGGGAAGGGCAACAGTCGCGGGCACTGCTGTCTGGGGGCTCTAGGGAGTTGCTGGAATTGCTGCTGCCCAGGGACCCGCACCTGAGCGTGCAAGAGCAGGACAGGCTGTGCTGCCCCCCCCGTAATGCTCCCCTTCGGCCAGCGCAGCAGGGCCAGGGGGCTCCTGCCCACAAGGACCCATGGGGTGAACACGGGTCATTGTGCAAAAAGCTGCGGGGTAGCCAGGAAGGGTCCAGGGGAAGGCAGGGCCAGAAGAGGATTTTAGCCTGGGAGGCTTTCCCCTCCCCTCCCTGGGAAGCTGCTGGTTCCCAGCAGAAGCTTCTGCCGGCTCGCTCGCTCCAGCAGCAGCGCCCAGTGACCAGCCTGGGTCCGGAGCCCCTGTCGGAGCACAGGAATAGCCATGAGCGCTTTCCACATCCCATCATTTTGATGCAGGCAGCTTGTATTCCCCCTCTCTCTGAGGAGCTAATTACGGTTATGTTAATGAGGCAGAGGTGCTGATGCTGCCCAGGGTTTTAATGACTCTCTCCAAGTTTTCAGCTGCTTTTATTGGTGACGCATAAGTCATGCGGTTTGGCAGGTGTGGCTGGCAGCGGTGGGGACGGTGCGGGCAGGAGGGCAGCACAAGTCTCACTGGGGTCGACCAGGACAGCACATCGCTTGCTGCTGCCTCTCACCGAGTCTTCTGGCCGCCACCGCTGCAGCTCCCAGCCAAGTCCTGGGGACTGTGAGCCCTCGGAGCTGCTTGTCTCCTTCACCCCCTCGCGTTCCCAGCCACCCCCGGGCTGTGAAGGGAATGTGGGGGGCAGCCAGGGTGAGGCTGGACCCCCCGAGAGTGTTTGAGCTGATCTGTCTGGAGAGACAGCGGAGACAACCGTTTGTGTGTGCCTGTATGTGCATGGAAATGACTGAGTAGAGGTCATGTAGCACTTAAGTAAAATATCTAAATAAATCTTTAATATTTCTAATTGCAAATGTACATAAATTGCACAGCCACATCATTTCTTTGAACATCAACAACTTTCTCTGTACATTATTACATAGTTTAAAAGGAGCTGAAGGAGATTCAGCAAACACTTCCACTTTGCTTTTTTTTTTTGTTTTTAAACATACTTACAAAAAAAATCTGTTTTTTCTTTATAAGAGGATATAAAACATAGCGACTGCTTATCAGGAACGAGTATCAGCCTAAGCAGATGTACAGAGAGAGGTATATCTTAAGACACAGTGATGTATGATAAAGGAATAGGTGAGCATGGAGACTGCACTCTGGGTACCGGTAGCTGATGCAGAACCACGTGGCATTTACAGCAATGTCTCAGCTCAGGGAATCGGTGAAAGCCAACGCTCGAATGTGACTCCCTTTTTCAAAGCGTGGTGGTTTCTGAATGCGTGCAACGCCCTCAGGATTGGGTTTGGTTTGTAAAGCCCATCGGCTGCCTGGCAGCGCGCTGCTGTCCTCTCCCCCCATGTCTAATTTTCCCCAAGGGAAAAGAAAAAGGCAACAATTCTCTGTGCAGGGTCTGAGCGGGCCCGATCGCTCTGAAAACAAACCTGGGGTGGCTGCAGGGGGGGAAGGACAGAGTGCAACATGGGGCTCTCCTGCCCACCCAGGGACGGGATCACAGTCGTGCCTTTTGGCTTTTCAGTGCACGCTGCAGGCAGAGCTCCCTCCAAGGGACGGGGCAGCGACCTTGGGGGCAGGCGCTGCTCTCGGGGGCATCTCCAGACCCACCCCTGCCCTGGGACTGCTGGGGAATGAGCCCTGTGCAGACCGTGTCTGTAAACCACACCTTGCGGCTGTCCCGGACAAAGGCATCAGTGACTCTCCCATCTTCTGTGCCTGAAAAGCCCCTCACAGACAGACCTTGGTGTTCTCTATGGACATTAGTAAGAGGGAGAAGCCTGTGAGTGCTCCAGACTTTGGAAATGATTGACTACTTGCTGACTGCTCTACTAGGAGAGCCTGCGGTGCCTCGCTCGGGTCTTCAAAGTCCCTTCTCCCTTTAGGAATCTTTGTAGTAGCAGAACCCGCGTCCTGCACCCTGCAGCAACCTGCGGGGCTGGCTGCCAGGCCAGAGGACTCGGTGTGTTCTCACAGTGCAATCAGTGCTTTACAACTGCAAAAGCAGAAAACAAAACCAACTGGACTTGAACGACGATGCAGGGACGCGTGACTCTTTGGATGGCAGCAGGATTTGCTTAAACTGGTGCAAAAGGGGCTGGTGGCTACACTGTAGGATCTGTTGGTGTGGGGGAAGGACCTGTGTCCCTCCGGTATTTTGGCACTGAAGCCGTTATCCGTGTCCGAACGATGGTACTTAGAGAGCAGAGCCCTGGGGCCGCTGCTCGGGCTGTGTCATCCCCTGTACACAAACTTTGCTCGTTTTCCCAACATGTTCCCTACAGTTTAACAAAACCCCAAATCAAAACTCTTAGAACAGAATCTTTGAGGTGGCCCAGCCTGAAATCTGGATCCCTGGCTTCTCTCCCTTCCCCTTCCCTCAGATCCCCAGAGGGAGGAGGCTGAAGTCATGACCCGCATCTGGATCCAGATTTGCTGGCTCGAGGCTGCCTCTCCGAAACAGCAGTGAATCAGCCAACCCTGACCGAATAAGCAGCACCAGAAGTAAGTTACTATATACAACTGTTAGTGAGATAGATACGGTACAGGAAACACTGAGAACAGTTACAAAAAAAATATTAAGACTGGCATTAAGATAAAAATCTGAGTTTTCTTTTGTTTTGTTTACACCTTGACAAGTTTGCACTAGAACAGCCTCTTACTGTAGGAAGCGCAAGAACGGAAAAGAGAAGGGAGCAGATCACAAAACGTTACGGATAGTGGTTGCTTTGCTCTGGTGCCGCAAGCACTGCCTGGGATCGCCTCTGGTTTTGGCACGCCAGACACCGGGGCCGAGGCCGCCTCGGCTGCCCTGGGCTCGTGGCGCTCACACACACGCACACACATATAAATGTACAGTTTATAAATAACAGAAACACAGACCAGAGTAACAGAACTGAACGGAGCCTGGATTGTAAAACCTCACCCCGGGCAGGGGGGCGGCCACGGTTCGGTCCAGTTGTTTGGGGGGAAGGGGCGGGGGAGCAGGCAGGGGCATCTCTAATGTAACAAGACTTTGTCCCGATTTGGATTTCCTTTTGTACAGGCTCAGGAAGCCGAGCGTCAAGTCCAGAAGCTGTGGGCACTGGACCTCTTCATGCAATTGTAATAACTCACTGTGGAAGGATTTAAGGTTTCTTGCCCTTTCAGCAGAGCTGTGGGTTCAGCGATTCGCACGTGTGGGGTTAACCAGGAGTTTTGGGGAGCTGGGGGGAAGCGGTGCCTGGGCTGGTGCCGCTCGGCATCAGTGCTAAACGACTGCTTTGCGGACAATTGCTTTTCTTAGTGCTCTAAGAGTGAGCGCTGGCTGCCCCCCCAGATCCCTTCTGCGTACGGATGGAAACGCTGCCGCAGGGCACCCAGCCCGGGCTCCATTAGCATTTCCATCCCTCTACGTTTCTTCTCTCTTGAAAAACTTCTGTCTCTCACAACACAGATAGTTTGGAACTCGGAACCAGTCAGCTCTAAACACCCATCTCAGGGCAACAGTGGTGTGAGTCTTTTTTTTTTTTGCAGATTCTTACAACGGGTTTGAGTGAGACCGTGGTGGGTGTGCGTGTATGTGCCCAGCGTTCACAGTGCCCTGCGCGTTCCTAACCTGTCTGCTTATTCTCCTGTTGAAACCTTGTCAGCGGGGCGAGGTTCTTCACAGCCAGCTGGGCCGGGCTCCACCATTCACAGGGGACTGTGCTTGCCAGAAATACCCATTATTACATTTCTCAGGAGCTGGGGCTGGGGTCAGCCGTGCAACCGCACTGCTCTGCAGGTGCTTGGCAGCGTGTGGAGACCTCAGTGCGACATGTTTGCTCCTCCAAGGACCCAGCCGCACCGGGCTTGGTCCAGAGCTTCCAGGGAACAGAAAATCATTTAGGAAAAGGGAAAAAAAAAAAGCATCTTTAATTTTGAAAACGATTGCCTGTGGAAGGATGCTGTTAATGGGGCAGCGTGGCAATGCAGAGCTTACTGGCAAACAGTGTCCTGCTCAGGCAGCCTCGGCAGGGTGAGGCTGGAGGTGGCACCTAAGCTGTGCGGAGCTCAGGGAGCGTCCTAGTCCCTCGGACTGTACATTTACACATGGCAGGAGGAGCTAGGACAGGCGATGAGCATTAGTGGGAGCAATAGGCAGTTGTCCTGTACACTGTACACTGTCCTCCGGATCTCGGAGCTCTCAGGCTCTCGGTATGAGGGACCTGCTCCGAGACCGGGAGTCATGAAGTGCTAACTTAAAAAAAACCACAAACCAACAAACGCACCGTGGCGGCAGGGCAGCGGCACAATCCCCCGTTAAGGAGGTGACCCCTCCGCCGAGCACAACGTGGCTGCATGTGCCGAATCTGCGCGTTTCTGCAGTTAGAAAAGTCTAATCCTGGCTTATGCCTGCACGGGGCTCCTGACAAGGGGGCTTTCGCTGGTGGCTGCTGTTCCTGTCGTTACTCCCTTATGACCATGTTTTACATTCTTCGAGCCGGTTAATTTCCATGCAGTGCTCATTCCCAATTTAAAGAGGATAGTATTCCAGAAAATGGGATCTTTTTTTTTCTAATGCATACTGTGAAAGAAAAGAAATACAATTACCGATCTTCATGGGTCTTCAGGGCTTTTTCTTGTTTCTTTGTCTGCTTTTCTCCCCAGAAATAGCACGAATCTCTGCACGGAGTATTACGTTCCCAGAGCGAACCCTCGGTCCTGCAAGGAGCTGGCCGCCTCAGGCAGCCCCTGTGCCACAGCACTGGGACATCCAGCCCCTGCAGCCCTATTCGTAGCCGTGACCGAGCTCTCTGGCCTGAGTGCGGGTGGGGGACAATGTCCCGCGGCTGCTGCTTACAGAGCCTCCTCCCCGCTATTCTGAGGGAGCAGGAGCTGGAGGAAGGAATCCAGTCACCGTTTGCTGGGTGCCAGCTCCTCCCTCCACTTGCGGGCCAGAGCCCCCCAGCAGCCCCACTCGTGCCCTTCTCCACGGCTCCGCTCGCAGCATCGCAGAGTGTGCCCTGACCCTTCCTCAGCCCATGTCCCTCTCCAGCCAGAGTTAACTAAGCCCTAACGAGCTGTCGAAATGCCCCACGGACTGGAACTCATGGGAAGAGCCAGCGGCCTCACAAAAGCCCCACGGCATCTGGCAGGCTCGGCTCGGGGTTTGCTTTGGGAGAGGGTTGTGCTCCGCGGGGAGGCACAGGAGGGCGGGCAGAGCTTTGCTGCCTTCGCTCCTACGGCTGCGTCCCGCAGCGCCCTTTAACTGGGCTCCCTGGGCCACTGCCCGCTGCGGGCTCTGCCCAGCTCCCTCGATTTTGCTTACGGCAAAGACAAGGATGTTATTCCTTGCTTGGAGGGGTGAGGTGTACGTTTTGGGCAGTTTAGAAGGAAAAGGTTACTTTTGTTTTAACATTAAACACTGATTCAAATCCAACAGTGACAGCGATTCTCAAATGTGTGTTATTTCCTTATGCCACTCATCTCACACTCGATCTCTCCGTCCCCTCAACGTGCTGGCATTAGCATCTCCCACCAAGGCTCAGTCAGCGCGCCGTCCGCAGTAAGGAGCTGGTTTCTCGGGGGAGAGAGCAGCCGTTGTCTGAAGCCGCGGCTCCCACCTGCTGCAGCACGGTCTCTCTGGCCAGGCCTCCTCCTGCGGCAGCACCCTCCGCGGGTTAACAATTACTGCTGTTTCTGAATTCTCCATTCTCTGTTATCTGCAATTTAGTTGGGTTTGTGGGGGAGATCCCATTACGTGTCTGCATGCTGTACCTCTCTTTCAGCTGAGTGAGGGCACTCATTAACCGTGCGTTGGCAGCATCCAGTGACGCAATGCGTTTCTCCTGCAAGCAAACAGGCAGAGGGGAGCTGTCAGCGGGGAGGAAGAGACCCGGCCCTCTGCGAAGCCGGGACTTGTCCTATGATCGTGGACCAGGACCCTGCTCTGTGGCCTTCTTTAATTGATTTTGTCAGGAGAAATTAAAAGTTTAAATGACTCGCTGCCTCCTAGGATGGCTTTGATGGTCCCAGGATGGCTTTGACGGCAACTCCCACTGACCAAGACCCTTCTCTTTGGCACTCTCAGGTGTGGGGTTTTCACGTGCTGTGCAGCTTTGTTTTCAATCTGCTGCACACGCGCTTTGCCTGTGCAACACGAGCCAAATTTATTCCAGCATCCCAAAGAAAACAGAGATAACACAGTTCCTCTTAATTCTTCAGTTATACAGAAACTCACTGTGCTGCTTACTCAAACTGCATCTGGTCCAAAGATAATAAAATTCTTTTTCTAAACCCAAGCTCTCCCAGGATAGTTATTCCTGTCAGTGTTTTAATTGATTTTGTTAGTATAAATTAATAGTGTAAATGACTCGTGGCCTCCCAGGATGGCTTTGATGGCAACTCTCACTGATTAGAGTATTGTAAGGATGGGAGTGAGGATTTCTGTGCTGCTGCCACTCCTGCGCTTTGTGGCACTGAACGAGCCCTCACCCTTCTCTGCTGTTAGCAGGAGGGAGTGGAACCAGCTCCGAGGGGCACAATTTGGGGGGTGTGTATGAACACGTTCAACAAACACGACTGAGGTGGCGATGGGAGAGCAGCAGGGACTGGCTGAGGGCAAGCGCCTCGCACGTAACGCACACGATGGCAGGAGACAGGACAGCGGGGAGAGCTGCCCGCAGGCTGCAGCCCGCACCGCTCACGCCTCACGGATGCCCTGGGAGCTGCACGGCTTTGCTGGGGTGCAGAAGGGAACACAGTGATTTACTGGCTCTGAACAAATTACTCTACAGCAAAACAGGGATTCTTTTTACTTACTGCCATCTCGTCTCCTTTTCCATTAGCTCTACAGTAAATTAGACATGAGTAGTGACTCACAAGTGATTAACAGGGTGGTTAAGAGTAAGCCTAGAACCCGCTATCACCTTGGCACAAACTGCACGTGGCCTGGCGGCTGAGATGCTGACCTCTGCCCAGACCAAACATTACAGACTGTGCTCTCAGCTTCTCTTTTCCAAGCACAGTATTTCACACTCATCATCTGATGCTCCTCTGCCACTGTAACCTCTACCAATAACTGACTTTCCCAGCCCTGAAAGCCACAACCCAAAGGCTGAAAAACACCTTGGCTTTGCTCTGACCAGGCTTTGTGTTCCTCGTACCCAGGCCCTGCAAGCAGCACTGAAACATGAAGCGCTATGCAGAGCTCCAGGGACCGCAGTCAGCCAACAAGGATAAGATCTTTCTACAAACAGACTGAGCTGTGGGCATGATCCTTCCCTAAACTGCCACCCCCCCACATCCTCTGTGTCGCTTCCCAAGCTCCAGGGCTGGAAACGGCTGTACGAACGCGAATGTTGTGACAATCGATCACATCCTGCTGGGGTCTGACGGGCTCTGGCACCGGCTGCAGCTCGATGCTGACTCACCCTGCGCAAAGCCTCGCGGTGCTTGAGCTGCCGCTGCCGTGTGGCAGGGAGGCTGCACCTTGGCAGATTTGGCCTGAATAGTCTTGCAGCCCTCGGTACTGGTGTCTCACCTGTGCATCGATTATCTTCTGCTTGGAATCCACGGCAGCCTGCATTTCTGCATGGTCCTTCTTTAGCTCCTCTTCAACTGACATCAGCCTGGGAGCCGAGCAGACAAGAAAGAAATGACAATTGTCGGGCTCTGCTAAGCTGAATCGGCCACCCAGAGTGAATGTTGGAGACTGTGGCCTCGCTTAGTCCTTGACCCGGAGGAAGCAAAGGGCTGAGGCACCTCTGCAGCAGCAGAAGAGCTGTGAAATGCCAGAGCCTGCAGGCGGAGCTGGCCTCACGCAGCAGCCCCCACCGTCCACACCAGGTCAAACTCTCATCTGAAACTGCAGTCCCGAGGCCCGCGCTGAGGTGCCCCCGGCACTCACTACTGTGCATCTCGCACAAAGGAGACGCAGCCGCTGGCCCGGCCTCTTCTGACACACAAACCAGTCGTTTAGAACCAGTCTTTTCTCTGCCCACCCCAAGGGCTGCAACGCAGAAGGGCAGAAAGGGAGTAAATGCTGGGAAACCCATGGTGCCTGCACCTCCAAAGAAACCTGCTTCTCCCAAGCACGGGGCAGCTCTAACGCCACCCAGGCTGCCTGGTTACTGTCACCTCCAGCAAGCCCATCTCTCCGTACCTGCTGATGATGCCCTTCATCTGGATCTCCTTATCCTCCTGCTGTCTCCGGAGCCGTTCCTCACTCTCCTCCAGCCTGGCTTGGTACTCCAGCATCAGCTTCTGCGTTGTCTCCTCCTGGCATTTGAAGCGAGTCTCGTATTCCTCCAGCTTCTTGTTGGAGATGCGAAGCTTATCCTGCAGCACCACCAGGTCCTGCTGGTACTACAGCACGCAAGGACAGACACAGGAGGAGAAAACACAAGTGGATGTTACCTAGTTGGGTTTTATCCTCGCCAGGGTGTCCCCATAACTCAACTGCACCCCTCTCCTTGCATTAAACCAGCCGCAAACCCGTGTCAGATAGACAACCCCGCTGCCGACACCTCCTCTTCCGTCTTCTCCACAAGAGATGGAGCGATGCCGCGTTCCGCTGGGCCAGCAGGTCACTGGTGGGTGCGGAGAATGGGTTGTTAGCAGAGTCTGGCATTTCACACAGGGAATGCAGGTTAGAGCGAGCAAATGGCAAACGCAGCCGGCACCGTCCTCGCAGCGCAGGGCCAAACACAGGCAGGAGAAGCTGCACGGGTGGGATTTTGGGTTTACATGAGCTCTTCAGTCTACAATGATAAATGTGGGTGCTTTGGACGTGCTGAAAGCCAAGCCCAAGCTCTTAGAGCTGCTGGGCTCTGCTGCAGGGGTGGCCCACGGCTGTCACCCTGCATCAAGGCTGTGAGCGCTACTGCCTTTGGGGACACGTGTTACAAACAGCACAATCAGTGTCAAACCAAGGCTCAATCCGAGAAGAGCTGCTGTGTAAAGCCAAGACCCCACCACTGTTCATCCAGACGGAGCTAAAAATCAGCAGCAAAAGAATCACAGAAAGCAATTAGAACAATTAAGAGCTTTCTAATTCAGTTAAAGTGGGTTCAGCTCTGGCAGAAGCACAGCATTCACTACAACTTGCTTTGCTAAAGGAAAATCTGGTGCATAACGGTACAAAGAGACACTTTAATTTCAAAAAATTACCTCTGGAAATAGTCTTTAAAAAATAATCGCATCTGGAATAACCTCCAAGTAACAAACATGCAGCTGACAATGTCACAAGCTGCTTTTAAAGAGTCAGATATGAGAAAAAGCCTTCCATTTGAGTCACGGAGGCTGTTAGGAAGCCACAAGTGTTACCCGTGAACTGACAGAAATGGCTTTAATTGTGCTTTGCCTCCCCTGGGGTGCTGGCAGCCTTTGAGGTGCCAGTACCAAGAGACCAGTGGGGCGTCAGCTTTCCCCGCGTCGCTCCAGAACCCACTGGCTGACAGGGAAAGCGACTGGAAATTGGTGATGCTGATAGGTTTCCTGAACTGCCAAAGCGCTCGAGCCGTGGCTGGTGGAAGGGCAGGAGCCTGAACACCTCCTGCCTGGGCAGGGCAGGCACAAAGCACCCCGCTTCTCCTTTAGCAAAGCGGTTCCTGTGGCAGCAACGAGGAACTCGGAGCAGCGAGGGACCACGGACACCCACATGGTTACACAGAAGCGCTGGAGTCAGACAGAGGGAGTTGCTTGAACAGGAAAGATTAAATACCTACCCTAGCCTTAAAATAGGAGCAGCGAAAGTGAGCTCAAATGATAGCGGGAGAGGCCTCAGAGACCGCAGGAGTCGCTCCTGTCTCTAGAACACTTATCTCATTCTCGGTTACCATTCACGTTTTACAGTAATTGGAGAGAGATTATGCTAATGGTGATCTTTAATGCCAGTGACTGATGTGACAGCAAAGTAATAAAAGATGCTGCATGGGGATGAGAGAGCAGGTCCTGGGGCGGGAGCTCCCGTGGAACCAGGGACAGGGACTGCCTTGCTGCGACTCTGGGTTTGCAATCCCATCACCGCCTCCCTAGAAGAGGGTCCCTGCTGCGAGCGCCTCCCTTCCAGGAACAGAGCAGCTCCACCTGTCTGCCCACGGGAGGCGTGAGCAGGCGAAGGGCACCACACCTTCTGTGGCCTGTGGTCCTTTGGCACCTCACCTTGCTCCAGTCCCACTGTGACAGCAAAGCTGCCGCTGCCATCTCTGCTGTGGGCACGAGTGAGCACTGAACCCTTCCAGAAGCCCTTGACCAGCTAAATGCAGCGATAACTCAGGGCTCGGTGCCTGACAACGCTGTCTCTTTGATTTGCTGCTGGTGGCGCCTCTGCTTTGGTGCCAGCCAGGGTTTCTGTAACCCTGCAAAAAACAGCTGCTAAGGGCATACATTGTTCTGTGTCAGCTGGTATCTGATCAGTACGTGGCTCTGTGTTTACACGGACACCCAAGGAGCAGAAAGCCAGTAAGAAATGGGCTGAGCTCCCACAAACCCTGCCACGCTCTTCCTGGGACAGCTGGGAGTCATAGAACCATGGAATGGTTTGGGTTGGAAGGGACCTCAAAGCCCATCCAGTCCCAGCCCTGCCATAGGCAGGGACACCTCCCACTGGATCAGGGAGCTCAAAGTCCATCTAAACTGGTCTTGAGTCATTGCCCACCTTGAGCCATTTTGCTCAAGGAGGTGGGATTGTGGGCAGGGAAGTCGCCCTCGTCCCCAGTGCTGCCTCCGAGACCAGAATCTGGACTTCAGTCTTAGGTCTGTTTAGAGCCTTCTTGCTACGTGTCCCTGTTGTGAAGCATGAGGCTCCTGTACCTCACTCTCATCTCGTTTAGAGCTGTGCCTAATTCCCTTTTTAAGCTTTCCTCCCCTGCAGCTGAGGAGAATAAGGAATGGGGAAAGTACCAGGCACTGGTGGGCTTCAGAGTTTGTTGCAGAGCAGCCCCAGCGCTTGATCCTGGCTCCTGCTTTTCTTATTTTCTCTCATGGGAGGGTAAGTCTAGTCACAGTGTGTGTGAAACCTCCCAGACCTTCCCCAGCCGCCGCCTGTGAGGCTGAGCAGGGCACAGCGCAGCCTGACGACCCTCTCTGCTGGGCAGCCCACCCTGTCCCCAGGGCGCTCAGACAAACACATTCAAGGAAATCCTCTCTCTATATAGAAACTTGTTTCAATCCAATCAGGTTTTACCTTTTCTGCTTGGCTGAGCTCGTCCTTATTCCTGAGCTTATCCCTGTGCTTGGAATCTGGGTCAATGCTTTCATCTTCTAAAAACTGCATGTTCATATTCAAAAGCCAAGCAGCAGTGCGGTCCAGGGCATTGGGGTTCACAGGAGAAGGGGCCTACAATGAAACATAACAACCGTAACAAAAGAAAAAACCTGTAACAGAAATGGTCATGAAGCTGGAGAGAGAGAATCGCCTTCCAAGCAAGCCCTCTCCCACACTGCTCAAACAGCAACGAGCAATCTGAGCTCTGGAGGAGTCGGGGCTGGGGAGCAGGAGCAGGTCCTGTTCTGCACCTCTTGTTATTTTAAGTCAAACACCCTCTGAGAAGGCAAAGCCTTCCCTGTGCAATCCCTACAGAACAGACGTGGGGCAGAGTCGGGTCCTGCTGAAAGCAACGGGGCAGGGTTCTGAGCAGGTGCTGTCACCTCAGGAGGACACGGCTTGAGAGCAAGTGGCTTGATGTTCACCCTGCAAGTGGGGATTCCACTCACTCTTTGGCCTCTTCTACTGAGCTGCCTCTGCTTGCTAGAGAGATTCCGTACGGGTAGAAGCCAGAGCTGCAAACCTGTGGTCGTGCAGATGCCTTCCTAGAAAAGAAGGTCTTCTCTTGGGCTGAGACTACACTTAGTCATAAAGTAGTTTGGCTTGGAAGGGACCTTTATAGGTCACCCTGGCCAACTGCCCTGCAGTGAGCAGAGACATCTTCAACCAGACCGAGCTGCTCGGAGCCCCAGCCAACCTGACCTTGAATGTGTCCACTTAGTAACGCTGGAGAGGTCTAAATACTCCACGTCTCAGCAGTCCCCGGCCAGGTCTGGTCACGTGCAGTGCTGCTGTTCCGGCCCGGCCGGGCAGGGAGCGCAAACGGCATCAACTCACTGTTTCCAACCACATGACAAGGCTGAGGGAGCCACGCTCCAGCTATTTCCACTCCGTCCCAGTGCGCTGCAAACTGCAGGAAACAGTTTCTTGGATGAACACAAGGAATCTGGATGGTGACTTGGTTGAGGGAATCCAAGTTAACAAGTCAGCAGTGTTGGGAACTCTCCTCCATTCAAACCTCTGGACAGCAGAGAAAGCCCCTCACCATCACAGAACAGGGGGTTCTGCACTCAGGAGTGGGGACTGGTTTAATCACTCACTGGAGCAAAGAGCTTTTCCGTGTTGCCTTCCAGTCTGGTCTCCTACTGCCAGACCCACCTGGGTTCATTTCAACAGCATAAAGGCCTGTCCAAGACTCTCAGAGAACAGAGCTCAGCCCACTGTGCACAACTCCTTCTGCCTCTTTCTTCCTTCTCTGAAGAAGTAAAAAAAGAAATCTCTGCTCCGGCCTGGGACAGCCGGGAAGCCAGTTCAGCAGATGAACTCACAGAGGCAGAGGAAGCGCTTCTGCATGGCAGGAATGAGGTTTGAGGACTTCTACTGGAATGGCCACCAACTGGGATACCTTTGTTCTCAAAGATGATTTCATACCACCAACTAGGAGCAGTTTCATGATGGTTTACAGATGCTGCTAACATGCCAGCAAAACACTGCGTAGGAGAGGCATTCTGAGGGTGTCAGGTCTCAGAAGAGACTTTGTGAGGACAACAGGGTGGGTGGAGGAAAGATCCACAAACACAGCTTGGCCAGGGCTTTCTGGAGAGCACCGGCACTTCACTGTCCTCTCCTTCTGCCAGAAACTCTGCCCCCGACCGGGCTGCTGCTGCTTGTGAGCTCTGTGCCCTCTGCACCCGATGACTAGCGATGCCAATTATACAAATGCTGCTATTTGCTGTGGTTGCTAATGTCAGCACTTATCAATCAATAGTGTGGGCACGGGCCGGCTCCAGATGAGGCTGAGAACGCAGCCCTCATGGGCAGCGCTGACCCAGGCCTCCACGGCTGCCTTGGGAAGGAGGCGCTTACGCCAACGCTGTTGCTCTTTCGACACCGAGTTGCTGGAAAGGTGCCTTAGTGCTGTCTGGGCTGAGCTGCAGCGAGTGCTTCTTAGTTGTCCACATTTTCTGGGTTTGTATGACTTTCAAAACTCTTCCTTTTGGCACTGAGAGGCCCTGCTGTGTTAATTTTCTACAGGGTTAGTTCCGAAATACAGAGCGAATAAATGAGCACTAGCAAAACAATTTATCCATGCCAGGAGAGCCAGAGTGCCCTGGCTGTGCAACCTACTGCTTTCCATTTTAGCACCACAAATGGGGAAATTTATTGCTGTGAAGATCAGCGTGAGGCACGGGACCCGAATCCCTGCGGAGCTCTGCACAGCAGGAACTTCCCTCTCGACAGGGACCTCGCTCCTTCCTTGCCGCTCTCCCCTCCCCAGGTGGATTTGAAGAGGGTCTCACAGAGCAAACAAGTCCAGGAGCAGCAGCAGGGAAAGCAGGGCCTGTTCCGAGCCTGGGAGATGGCGTGGGGTTGGCTATGGCATGGGATGAGAGCCTGGGCATGGAGGGCAAAGCGGTGACGAGATGGTGGTGTGGGACGGAGGCACGGCTGCCATCGCCCTCGTGCCTCTGCCACCCGCCGCCTCGCAGCATCACACGCCGGCGTGCTGCGCCACGGAGGAACGCCGAGAACCAACGCTGGCCTGCGTCCCCGTCCCTGCAGCACTCCGTCTCTGGCCATGCTGGGTGCAGGAGCCAGGCCTGACCCCACAGGCAGAGCCACCACGGGGCTGGCACCGATGTGGCGACTCAAAGCCAGGACGCCTGCTCTCGCTGCAGCGAGCGCAGCAGCCGCCTCTCCTCCACGGGCTGCCCCCAGCCCGGTCCCTTCGACACCCAGAGCTCACGCAGCCCCTGAACTCACCTGTTTGTGCATCGTGCGCTGCTTCATCTCCGGGCTGTCGCCCTTGGAGGACGAGGACTGCTGCCGGAGGCGGGTGCCGCTGCCGGGCCAGTCGGGCGAGGAGGACATCAAGCTGCCGCTGGCGGGTCGCTGGTACTGAACCGTGTTCAGCAGGGAGGGCGGCGTCCGGCCCCGGGTGAGCGGCGGGGGCGGCGGGGGCGGCTGGTCTATCCGCCTCTGCGGTCCCGCGCTGTTCTGCCGCGGCACGGTGGGTTGGCCGCCCTTCTCCGTCAGCGAGAGCTGCCGGCGGGCCAGCTCGCCCGTGCGGCGGGCGAAGTCCTCGCTGGCGGCGGGGGCGGCGAAGCCGTGTTTGTTGCCCGTCAGCTCCTCGCTGTTGCTGTGGGAGCTGAGCGAGCTGTGGCACTCGGAGCCGGAGTCGCCCAGGCCGCGCGGGG
This sequence comes from Clamator glandarius, assembly GCA_033459285.1. NCBI lineage: Eukaryota > Metazoa > Chordata > Aves > Cuculiformes > Cuculidae > Clamator > Clamator glandarius. The sequence continues at coordinate 861,606 of JAUNZM010000434.1, read as the reverse complement.
ACAGCGGCAGCCCGGCCGCCATCTGGTAGACGGGGTTCTGGAAGGAGAGGGGCGCCAGCAGCTGGGGCCGGCCCGGCGCGCTCTCGCCGCTCGGCGTGGTGGGCGTCTGGCCCGCCCGGCGCACGGTGGCCATGCCCGTCACGCTGTTCTGAGTCCGAGCGCTCCACACGCCCTGCAACTGCCCCAGGGACGACTGACTGTCATTGAGCGAGTCGGCCGTGCCGGGCGCGGGGGCCCCGCCGTCCAAGAGCCGATTGTCCTGCAAGTCCACCATGGACAAGCTCTTGCTGCCGTTAGACATCTGTACGTCGGGCTCATTGGCCTCTGAGTAACTGGAGCTTCGGGCAGGCGAGGGCTGGGCCCCAGCAGACCTTGTGACAAAAAACAAGTCCTTGTTTTCAGGGGTTGGAGATGGTAACCGTGTGAAATCTATCAGACTGCGGGGAAGTCAGTGCGTAAGGAAGAGGAGAGGAAAACAAAACAAAAAAGAGAAGTTGTGAATGCTGCGCTGGAGCAGGAAAACAAAATCACTCAGCAGAAATCAGTGTGGCGCTGCTGCGCAGGTGGGAATCCCCCGGCCATGCCCTGGGGAGGGACAGTGCGGGGCAGCGGCGAGCCCAGCGTGCCAAGGAGGGAGGTGGGCATGGGGTCACAGATGGGATCTGGGGGCTCGGCCTCCTGGGCTGCATCTGCTGGTCACGCTGACACACTGGTCACCTCCTGCTCCCAGCCGGCTGTACCCACCCCGTTCCCACATCCCCCAGGGCAGGGAGCTCCTGGGACAGCTCCGAACACCGGGGGTGGGGGAACTGATGCAGACCAGGCACCGAAGGTCACCCAGAGAGCTCCCACAGCAGAGCTAAAGCCCAGCAAGCGAAGGCTTTCCACCCGCTCCAGCTGTAACGCACACTCATAGAATATTGATTTCTTGGGGATAGGAAGAGCGAGCTTTGCCATAGCTTAATGTGAGTGCACTGGTGATCAAAGATGGGCTGCTGTAAGCAAGTATTAGGGTGAGCGCGTACTGTCAGAGTCCTCCATAGCATTAATTTTAAATAACTGTATCTCACGCTGGGCAGCATTAGAGATGAAAGCTCTGATTAGAGTAAGGCCAATGCCATTGCTGCCTTTCATTCCTAATTAAAGTGTTATGTTTGGTAGAGTTTCCACTTACAAACTACTTTACTAGCACCGTCTTTCAATTTGTGTGGGTTCCATTTCGTTTTCCACAAACGCAACCATCACAGGTCTGCAAGAGTCATCCTCCCCAGGAATGACACTCCTTACTTAATTAGGCCAAAGGGTACGTCAGGTGGCTGTGAACCACGGCCCATCATCAAAACCACCCGTATGACAAAAACTGGACAGAGTAAATCAGAATTACCCTCCACAGCTTGGCAGCTACTAGAGAAACATCCAGATTTGGGTCTCAGTGCATTCAGCACGTACCCTGTGTCTGAAAGAGAAGGGCCAGGCCAATCCCATACCTTCTGCGTAAATCTGAAGAACTTTACGACGATGCCCATCACTGAGTACAACCAAGCCCTCAAGCCCTCCAAGGATGAGCACTGCTTCTGCAGCTACATCTCAACAGCTGAGACCAGAACCGCCAAGTTCTTGATTTCCCAGCCCATGTCCCCAGTTGTGTCTCTCTGGGAACCCAGGATGGAGCCTGCGCCTCCACCACCACCTGCAACTTTGTGGAGATGGTGCTGACCCACATCCAGTGTCAGTTCCGTAATTGGAAAGCCCTGTCAGTGGATCAGGCAGCTCCACACTACAACTCGTCCTGCCTGGCCCTGCAGGTGCTCAGGTTTTGGCAGCAGGTGAATACATTTCCCCATGGCCAGGCCACGTTTCTGCTCTTACCCAGATAAGTCATTCTCTATCACCATTTTCTGCAGCCCAGCAGAGATGCTGTTGCCAGCGTTGGGCGTGGATGCGGTGTGATCGGCCGTGACGGAGACCTGCACGCAGGTCGGGTTACTGAGCGCCGCGTTGACGTCCCTCAGGATGCGAGGCAGAGGCCCCAGTTTTGTTGCAGTGCCCTGGGTAGAAAAGGAAGCAGAATTACTTGATTACTACCAACATCTTATATTTTTGCTAGAACACTGTGGGCTGTACCCATTGCTGGGCAGTCTCTTCAGTGAATCACATTAACAACACGTGTTTTCTCCATCATTTACCCCACCGCTGAGGCTATGGGATGTCCCAGAACATGCAGCCCTAGAGAGAGCTGCTGTGGGGCAGAGGAGGCAAGCGTGACTAACAAAGTTCAGATGCAGAAGATGACAGCTATAGTCAAACTTAGTCCAAGTCTCTCGACAAAAATAATTATAAATAAAAAGAAACCTTTTGTATCTGCTGGGACAGATAAACCTTAGTGTTTAGCAGCTCCGCCTTCTCTTCCCACCTGCTACTCCACCCTCACCCCCCAGAGAGGAGGGAGAGAGCTACACTCGCCAGCCTCCAAGTGGGATGTAGAGCGAGCTGCTGCTGCAGCCGGAGCCAGGGCTGGGAAGCTCTAAGGGACAGCAGCCGCTGTGCTGGCCAGACGCCGCTTACGAGCCGGTTCCTGCTGCACGTGGGGTGTGGGACATGTGCCCAGCGCTGGCCAAGCGTGCCTCCCCCAAACTCGCCCCAGCAAACCCCCCGGGTACCTGCTCCAGCTGAGAAATGACTTCCCAGAGCAGTGAGTGCAAAGTGGAGAGTTCCCGGCCCAGGTCGATGTAGCCTTCAAAGCCAGCTGTGTTTGAGATGGTTTCAGGATTGGAGATCTCCAGAAGAAACCTCTGCATGTTGGTCCATTCATGTTCCAGGAACTGGTTCATGAAGGACATGTATTCCTCTTTGCTGCCAAACCTATCGAGACAGCAGCATGAACGATCAGAGGTGACGATGCCAGAGCCTTCCTCTGCCATCTGAACCCTTCAAAGCCTTTGGGATCTCCAGGGCAGGCATCTGGCACACCTCACTGACCATGCAACCAAAATTAACTCCAGCCTGACCCTGCTAGGTCCTCACCAGCATGGGATCTCTGCTGCAGAAAGGAAGGTGAAAGCTCAAGAAATAAAGCTGTGCTTGGCATCAGACTGCTGGGTCAGACACAGCCTCCAGAGACAGGACCTGGCACCGGACATCAAGAATCCTAACAAGCGCCACCAACTGACTGAAGAGCAGTGCCCGATGGTGGCAGGAATCCTCTTCCACGATCACTGAGCTCCCCGCAGCCACGCTGCGGCTCTGGGGATCACCCTGCTGAGCCACACTTGCAGCCAGGCCAACGCATTTGTCCCCTCACGCTTCCTGCAGCCTCCTCCTGCCCCCCAGCACTGCACCCCAACATCACTCTCACGTGTCTCCTTCAGAGCACGGCGGGGAGGGCCTCGTGGTTCAGCCGTGCCAGCAGCGGGTGGTGCTGCGCCAGGGCCAGGGACTCTGGGCTCGGCTCTGTACCACCTGCAGGAGAGCTCAGCTCGACTGCTTCGGCTCGACCAACGTCAGCTTAGTTAAAGAGTCTTTCCTGCAAAGTGCTGGAAATCTGAAAACCCTTCAGTCAGGGATTGGTCTGGAATATAGGGAATTTCTGTCATCTAGGGTAACACACTTGTATGTCTTCCATCTGCATCCGTGTAGGCGCATCCCTGACTGCGAGCATGTGTGCTAAGCTAGTTTCCAAACCTAAGAAGCTTTAGACAGAAACTGTCCATTCATGTTTCAGAAAGCTCATCATTTCTTTAGCGGAGCTCAGGATAAGGAGCTCAGAGCTGCAGCCAGTGGGAAGGTTTTCAGAAATCTCTCGCTTTGTTTCCATCAAACTGATGGGCTTAGTTAGAAATCGATAGTGTCCCCGTTTTCTTTTCATACCTCCCCAGTGCAGACAATGGCATTTTAACAGCAGGGAAGGTCTTTGTGCTCATAGGAGGTAAAGGCCAGGAAAGACAACAAGCCTGGCTGTGCTGGGGCGTTCCTGCCACCACCCCGCCTGCTCCAGGACAAAACAAGATCTGTTTTCCTGCTCATAAAACACGTCCTGTTTTGGAAACTTCAACAATCTCCCTGGCCCGACAGCGAGGGAGTGGGAGAGTCCCAGAGAGACGTCAGAGAAAAAGCCAGTAGGAAACAAACAGGCCGTTTCCATCGAGGAGAGAAGCAGCCAGCGTGGGGCCCCTGGTGCCAGAGGCTCTGCCTGCTCTCCCTCTCCAGCTCTGACCCGACCTGCGTCCGCACCACGACTTACTTGGCGAAGTTGGCGAGGTTCTGGGTGACCTTGGCAATGAGGGTCAAAGTGCGAGCAGTGCGGTCGTCCGGGTACTCCTGCAGGAGGCTGAAGAGGGACGGGGACATGATGGCCGGGCACAGGAACCGGAGGAACAGGGAGGCGCTGATCAGGCGCTCGCTGATGTCCGGGCGGCCTCGGTTGCTGCATTCTTGTCTCCATGAGGCAAAAACTTCTTTAAGCTCCCTTGGGAAGACGCTGCAAGGACAGAAGGACACAGAGGGACAGCAAGTTCAAGGCCAGGGTGTTTAAACAGCCACACAGCAGCAATTGAACACGGTGTTCAGTTTTAGGCCCCTCGGTACAAGAAGGGTGTTCTCAAGGGTGGAGTGGCCACAGACACAGGCAACCAAGCGGGGAAGGGTCTGGAGCCCAAGGGCTCTGGGAGCAGCCGAGGGCCCTGGGAGCTCAGCCTCCACGGCGGAGAGTGAAAGAAACACAGCCTGGTGGGACCCCCTCGGCAGGAATGGGGTCACCAGCACAGCTGGGGCTCAGAGGGAGGGCTCTGCAACCTTTGCCACACCTGTCAAGCACCTGGATCACATCTGCTGCGACCAGCACAAAAGCAGATCCCCACCAGAGTCACTCCAGCCTTGTAACTGCGCAGAGCTCAGCCTGTCTGTCCCGGAGCCCAGAACTTCCCTGGGTGTAGCAGTCACTCGCCGCAGCCCTTATCGCCAGAGAACTTGCTGCCGGTTGGCGTTCGGTGCTCCCCAGCTCCCTGCTCCCACCTCATCCTGTTCCCAGCATGTGGTGTTTATTCAGCTGGACGCTCCCACCCCGGGAGCCGCTGGGCAATGGGTCCCACGCTGCTGCTGCTGGTCCCTGGTCTCCAGCTCCACAATCCCCTCCGGCTGCCAGAACCGGAGCCATTTACTGGCAGAGCTGGATGGTACAAACACAAACTGGAGAGGGGTCAGGTTCCATTTTAGGCCATAGCTCTTCTTCCCAAAGAGCCTTTCCAGAGGACACTTCCCAGTGCTGCTGCAGACTGGATGGGAGAAGCAACGCAACGTCAGCTCGCCTCTCCCTGCCTGCCCCACGCTCTGGGACGGACCGTCCTGTGGCCAAACCTCACACGAGCTGGGGGAAAGGGAAAACCACGGGAGCTGCATGTCCAGAGATACCACCCACGTATGCTGCAGCCAAGGGCCCATAAGCCCTCAGCCCTCGTTTCCTTCATCTGCCAGCGCAGACAGTTCTGCCCGGCCACACGCCAGGACGGGCTGCTGTGTTCCCCCCAGTCCGTGCACACGCCGCTGCGCTCTTCCCACCCTGGCAGCCCGTGCAGACAGTCGGCTGCATTCGGAGGGGGCTGTCACCGTGCTCCTGGTTTCCAGGAGGTTTCTCTCCATGGGCAGTGATGCTCTGGGGAAGTGCTCGGCAAACGCTGCCATCATGTTCAGCTTCTGCTCCCTGTTGGCCTCCTGCTTCCCCACTCAGGGGCTCTTACCCTGCGCTTTATAAATAACATTAGCCAACATCCGCTGGATAAATCCTCCTCTGTCTTTGGCTTGATCCACACAATTGGACAAAACCCTTTTACTTCATGGTATTTGCTCAGGAACAGGAGAATCCTTTAAGCAATTTAAGGCTTGAATGATCAGGACAGGTTGTAGAGTGACTGGAAAGTAAACCCTTGGAAATGGATCCGCCGGCTGCATCCAGCCTGTGAGCGCTGCTCACGATCGCAGGCCGAGAGACCATAAAAGTTTAATTGTGTAGTAGCAGATAGAATTCAGTTACCCAGCTTTATGTGACAAACAGGCCCGTAATTCATTACCCAACTTTCCAGTAACGAGCTTCCACATGCTGAAATTCTGCTTACACCGAAACTTTCCAGATGTCCAAATTATGTCATAATTATAACAATTTTCGGTTATTGTGAACCTCTTTCCTCTCTCTAACTCTCCAGCAGATGAGCAGCACGCTCTGGCACTCCACTCGAAGCAGGATCCTTAGCTGGAGGATGCCTTAGCCAATCCCAAACACCCATCAGCCCCATTGATCCCCAAGAACCCTTGAGTACAAAGAACCGAGGGGAATCGCTCAGAGCTGCGGCTCAGCTGCTCCCGCCTCCCTTGGAAAGTCAGGACCAGAGGAACAAACTTCCCGTGCATTCCTGACTCTCCTTAGGTCACTTTTCAAGCCTATTTTTAGACTGACCTTTTAGTGCTGCTCTGGGTATTCTTAGGAAGGCATTAATTCACAGAATTACAGTCCAGTGCTGACTAAAGGCAGCAAATTCCTCCTGGGAGAGTGGTTAGCGCCGTTCCTGAGTCAGAGCCGTTAATTAGCTCAGGATAAGGCGCAGGAAACCTGTAAAGAAACCTGCCCTTTGCTTTTCTGCAGTAGATAAGAGGAGTTTAAGGGAGCTTCTCACTGCACGTTCTCTCCCTCAGCCGTATCTGGACAAGCAATCCCTGCCCTGGGCTCGCAGTGAGGCACACTGGGAGTTTATGTACAATGAGTTTTCAGACCTCAACACAACAGCTGGAAGTGGAGAGAAAATGAGAAATCTTTACTATCAGAGCCTCCTTTCCTCTAATATTATCCTTAGTTACGTTTTACAATGCCAGGGTTGCTCCTTAAGACATTAATAAAAACCGAGCCCAGGCTTTTCAGCAGGAAGACTGGCAATCCCGCAGTAAGACAAGAACGATCCCTCTTGAGCCTCTGGGTACACTGGCAGGAAGCAGAAAGAAAATATTTTTGCTTCTCCAGACAGAGTCACAAGTGTGGGTTTTTTCCTTCTTTCAGGTCATCTTTGCAGCAGGATCTGAACCAGAGCCACGGGCTCCTGGCTCCTTATCCCCCAGGAGCACAGCCCTGCTTGACAGCCACTACCACAACACAACTTCCTTACTCAGCTCAATTTGGCAGTTTCGGGCCTGTCCCAACCAGTTGCAAGGGGAAAAACAACTCGGAAATGCCTCAACTGCTCACCAGGCCTGGGGCCAAGGAGGCCATGGGCTCCCCATCTCCGCCTCGGCACGCACCCGCGGCTGGGAGAGAGAGGGGTTAACCCAGAGGAATGCGGGGTGCTGAGCCAACAGCTCCTCCAGCGCTGCACCCAGCACAGCTGCCCACACAAAAGCTCCTGGCGAGCAGGAGGAGCACCCGACTGCTGCCGCACAGGGGAGTTCAAAGCAGACAGGAGTTCAAGCCGTCACCCTGTGCCCGGGGAGGCAGGAGAGTCTGTCAGCCTGACCAGCTGTGTCATTACGTGGGTGGAGATCCAGGTCCAGCATCCTTGCCTTTTATTCCAGACTTCCACGTACACTTGGCACCAAATCCCTCTCTGGACTGGCCGCACTGGCAAAGGCATTTTGTGTTTCCCCGACTCCCCTGCCCTGGCCCCGCGTCTGGGCGCCAGGTCTCCCTCAGCACCCACTGAAACCAAGCGCGATGGGGAATCTGTGAGGCCACCGCACCCCCAGAGCTGATATTGCACCCCCAGAGCTGATACTGCACCCCCAGAGCTGATACTGCAAGTGCTGGCTGAGCAGGAGCTGCTGCTTCACCCCCTGCCTGTCCCAATCCTGCTCCCGAGGACCAGCCGGAACCCTGACGGACACGTCAGGACACACACAGGGCCCCACAGAGCTCCCTCCAAAGCTCTCTGAGCAGCTGCCCCTGGCACAGCTCAGGGATCGGTCCCAGCAGCACGAGGCCAGCCCACTGCCACCAGCCCACTGCCACCACACCACTGCCACCACACCACTGCCACCACACCGCTGCCACCGCACCGCTGCCACCACACCGCTGCCACCACACCGCTGCCACCACACCGCTGCCACCACACCGCTGCCACCACACCACTGTCACCGCACCACTACCACCACACCGCTGCCACCACACCGCTGCCACCACACCGCTGCCACCGCACCGCTGCCACCACACCGCTGCCACCACACCGCTGCCACCACACCACTGTCACCGCACCACTACCACCACACCGCTGCCACCACACCGCTGCCACCACACCGCTGCCACCACACCGCTGCCACCGCACCGCTGCCACCACACCGCTGCCACCGCACCGCTGCCACCACACCGCTGCCACCGCACCGCTGCCACCACACCGCTGTCACCGCACCGCTGCCACCGCACCGCTGCCACCACACCGCTGCCACCGCACCGCTGCCACCGCACCGCTGCCACCACACCGCTGCCACCACACCACTGCCACCGCAGCGCCTCGGGTGAGCTGAGGGCACGTCGAGAGGCGCGATGCTCACGGGATACTGACCAGTAGGAGTTGATGATTTTGCAGAAGGCCAGCTCGCAGCACATTTTCAGGTTGCTCTGATGTTCAGGAAGGTCTGAGGATGAACACTTACTGGGATCCACCTCACAATTTTCATCCGATTCATACAGCGCCTTGATGAATTCTCCTGCAAAACAGTGAGCGGGTGATGAGTTTTGGACACGAGAGACGCAGCTTTCAAGTAAGACTGTTTGTAAGCCCAGTGCTTGAGCAGTTACCGCCCACTCTGTGAGGTGGGCTGGAGAGAAGCTGGGGACGGTGGATCTGGGGGCGGTGGTGGCTCTCAGGCTGTGCCCCAGCTCTCAGCATCTCTGAGCTGACCCAGGCGCAGCCTGTGCTGCCTTGGGAGCTCACAAAGCATCACGCCCTGGAGAAAGAAGCCCCTGCTCGCCAGCTCTCCCCTGGGGCTGTGGGTGACCACAGCAGAACCCTGCTGCCAAAACCCCGCTTCCTCCGCCTGCCTGACCCCAGTGTGGCTGTGCGAGACGCTCCCGCAGGTAGGAGCTCAGGTAGGAAGGATGCCGGCAAGTTCTGTAATTATTTGTAGGCTGGCCTGCTACTGCAGCCTGCGCCCTGGCACCCAGCGTGATTCACAGGGGAAAGAGGTAATTAAAGGAAAGAAACAATTTACTTGGTTTATTTTGAACTCGACATCAAACAAAATTAAATTGAAACATTTCTCGGCGTTCCCCTGTGCTCCTGCTCGCTGCCTGGCTGCTCCTCGGCCCCGCGGCCGCTCACACTGTGGGGCTGCCCTGCCAGCCCCTCACTCCCATGTCGTCCTTCTCCCAGAGGGTGGATTTAGACTGGATACCATAATTTTTTTTTTTTTCTGAGGGTGGTGAATCACTGGCCCAGGTTGCCCAGGGAGGTAGTGGAGCGTCCATCCCTGGAACACTCAAGGCCAGTTTGGATGAGGCTCTGAGTAACCTGATCTGGTTAAAGATGGCCCTGCTCCTGCAGGGGGGTTGGACTGGATGGGCTACAAAGGTCCTTTCCAACCCAAAGCATTCCAAGATTCTGTGATCTCTAATTCTTGACTGTCTTGGATTTTCCCATCCGCTTGCTTTTTGCCCACTCCAGCCTGCATTCCTCCCCTATTGCCAAAACAGATTTTAATTATGTATTGGAGAGCCTCTCCAAGGCATTCTCAGCTCTGGAGCAGCTCTGCTCCCCTGCAGGTGATGCCTGCTGCTATTATCCAGCCCTGTGACTTGCCTGTGCTCGTGGTTTAAAGGGAAACGCTACGCTGTGTTGTGTTTCTTGCGACACATGGATGAATCGTTCCACTGATAAAAGGTCTACACCGAACCAGCACCCCGAACAGCCCACAAGAACCACTGGCTCCTCCGATACGAGATGGAGCTAGCTCAGCAGTGTCTATACTGAGCTCTGAAAGGGGAATATTTCAGAATTCTCTGCCTTCATTAATCTCCTGGCTTTTTAGAAATGTCATGAGCTAATATGCTTACAGCCTTGCCCTCAATCAGCATTAAAGGCAGAAAGAAATAATAATCGTTTGCCTGTTCTTGTGGGCTGTATCTCGGTTTGACTGAATTTACTCAATGATCTCCCCCTTCCTCAGCATTGTCATTGTTATTATTATCTTAATAAACTACTTGCAGGACTTTGCTCCTGGCTAAAATTACACAAATCCGTTAGTAGGAACCCATGCCGAAAAATTAACAGCTCAATAAAGGCCCCGCTCATCTGAGTGCTTGGATGCTGCCACCCTCGGCTGAGGTGCAGGCAGCGCTTCAAAGGCAGCCTCTTCCCAGGCTCTCCCGGTCCTCGCGCTCTGCTGGCTGCTCACAGCAGCTCAGCAAACCCTTCCCGACCTGCCCGAAAGCACAAGCTCGAATTATTTTCACTCGCATCCAGAGAAATATTTTTGGAGCCAGAAACACCGCTTAAAAAGAAAACCCACCAGGAGAGATCCCAGTGAGACCCAGGAGGCACCTCCCGGCACCGGGGGATCTCAGCGGACTCGCCAGGCTGCGAGGGGGTGTGTGAGCAGGGGGAGGAGGCAATCAGCCTCCCCAGCACAACCAGCGCCCACACAGAGGACCTGGCAGGCAGCGCAGTGCCATCAAACATCCATTTGTTATCTCCTCTGAAAGCACATCACAGCTCCAACTCAGGGGTGACCTTCGCCTAGGAGCACAGAACCGCACCCGCACTCACACCCTGCTGCCAGAGGGACCAGCAGGTAAAAGCTGGTGCCTCCTGTGGCCAGCAGGGCTCAGCTGATGGTCCCCACCACGCAGAGCACCCTGCAGCTCAGAGAGGGACCTTGCCAGCGCTCTGTACGTACCTAAGGCGTCTTGCAAGTATTTCTGTCCCACCAGCTTCAGGTATTCTTCGATTGCTTTGGTGGCCAGTGTGTTCTCCCTGAAAATGAGATGCTCATTCTCACCACAGCGATCAACTTCAGACATCATCAGGTCAGTCAAGAAATCCTGGAAAGCAAAGCCCATGGTGGGTCACCACACACTGACACGCGCTTCGTTCAGCAGAGCAGGGGCCTCCCCATCTCCAGAGAGGTCTCACCCTGGGAGGAGAGGGAGTGGAGGTGCTGCAGGGATTCTCTGCATTCACCCTGTGTTACTACCAGCCCAGCTTCTCTCCTCATGGAGATGAGAGAAGAAATGAATCTCTGGAGAGTCACAACCTTTGCACCCCCAAAACTTACTCTTTCCAGGCTGCACCACATCCACCCCTCCCAACAGTGCCAGCTTAGCTCGTAGGCGTCCCTTCCAACCCAAACCATTCTATGATTCCATAATTCTACAAATTGCATCATGTTTTGTAGGTAAAAATGTTTTTCTCCACTGTGAAACTGAAGGTGTTTGGTGTCTGCCTGGAACACAGAACAGACACACTGAGACACCATGAGCCGTGCCCCGTGGTTAACGGCTGTGAACCAAGCCTGTGACAAGCATCCAAGTGCTCAAAAGTGACAGGACGAGGGGGAAGGGTTTTCAGCTGAAAGAGAGGAGATTGAGATCTGAGGAAGAAATGTTTTCCTGCGAGGGTGGGGAGGCCTAGGTTGCCCAGAGAAGCCGTGGCTGCCCCATCCCTGGAGAGTTTCAAGGCCAGGTTGGATGGGGCTTGGAGCCCCTGATCCAGTGGGAGGTGGCCCTGCAGAGCAGCTGATGGGGTGAGCAGGAGCGGATCGCACACTGGCAGCTGCCCCATACACCAGTCTGAGCTGCGGAACTGCAAACCCCAACACAGGAACAGTGCTTCGGACTGAGCTCAGTGCCAGCTTCAGCAGCAGCGGTAACCGCTCAGAGGGTCACGTAGCTCCCCACGCATTCTGCTGAAAATCCACTGTGCGGTGTCACATCCAGTGTGCCGTAGCCAGCGTTAATGCAGGAAAAATGCCATGTGGTTTTTAATGCTGATACATATTCAGCTTCTGTTCTCTGCACTGCGAATGGGAAACGCAGCCCTGGGCCCCTGCCCAGCTTCTGGCTGCACCGCGGCTCGCAGGGACGACCTCCTCCCTCCCAGCACCACTGTCCTGGACCCCTGTGACAAAGGGAGACAGGGTGCTGGCACCCCAAGCATGAAACCTCCTATGCTTCCCCATGCAGGGGAGAGAGTGACGCTGACAGACAAAAGCTCTGCTACAACCAAGGGCACCTTTTTAAACTGCCTTCCTCTTGAACAAAATCATCTGCTCAGTAATAACCTTTCACTGAGAAACTCTCCTTCATTTGTCATGACCGTGCCTGCTGGATTCCGCAGCAGATCTACCCCGCACCAGCTCCATCCTGTTCCTGGCAGGGCCAGCAGGAGCACCCAGAGCTGCTGTGGGGGACCTAGGTCCTCTCCTCACCCTCCCCATGCCAAGCACAGCTCCCAGGACCCCCCAAAGCAGGGGGAGAGGGGACGCTCTGGTCCCATCCCTGTCAGCAGCTCTCTGGGATATTTGCGAGGCACTTAGCTCTGTTCCATTTTTCATATGGATGCCTCTGCATTGGAATTTTATTCACGGTTCAACAACAGCTCCACCTGAACCCAAAGGACTCCAGTCATTCAATCCACAGCCCCCTCGTTACTGTGCTTTGGAAAAAAAGGACGTCCCTTCCATTATGTCTGTAGCCAGAAGATCCCCTTCCTCAGACCCTGCTACATCTGCAATGCTCCAGCAGCTGCAGAGGCAAAAATTCCTCTCGGGAGCAAAGCACGCGCCTCCTCGCTCTGTTTTCTCTCTTTTTGCCCCTTTTATCAGCTGAGCTGGAAAGAAATTTTAAACCCCTGCTCGCGTCCCACTAGCAGCTCTCTGGTAACTCCATCACCTTTATCTTCCCAGGCTCTCCAGGGGTACGTCTCAATTCCAAGCCACAGTTCAGGATGACACAAGGTGCTGATTCTTAATTAGCAGCCGCTGACCTTGGCTTTGCTTGATTCTCTTTCCTGTCACTTTCCCAATATACTAATTATCTCAGAAACACTGAGCTGTACGGCTTCTCTTCGCCAAGTGTCTGCTTTTCCCCTCTCTTGCCGGCTGGAGACTGGCTGCCGCAGGGTGCAGAGCCAAGCTGGACACAGAACCCAGCTGTGAGCCAGGGCAGAAACCCAGGGGCCAAGTTCTAGCCAGCGACAGTGTGAATTTTGATGGTTTTAGCTGATCAGAAATCGATAGAATTTAAAATTAGGCAAAATTCCAGTGTGGGACTCAACACAAAGCCAGAAAAGATCTCCCTGGAGCCTCTGCTGCAGTTGTGCTGCCCTACAGAGCTCCTGCAGCTTGACCCCTGGTCTCCCAAGTGAAAGGAAAGCTGCAGAAATCCCAAAGAGCTCTGCCGTGGCTCAGCTCCCAAAGTCAGGCTGTAAGGAGGCCGAATCCAGGCTCCTTATGGCCGAGGGGATGGAGGCAAGAGCCTGGATACGCAGCAGTGTCCCCCTGCCAGGGCTCCTCGCTGTCCTCAGCAGGTCCAGCCTCCCTGGGCAGCAGGAGGCATCTCGCTGGGCTGTGCAAACTGTCCCATAGATGTATCAGGGATCAAAATACCCCCAGCAGCATCCTTGAGCCAGCTCCTCAGCAGCCCAGTGTGGCTCGGGACAGGAGCGTGGTCCGTGGGCCAGTTCCCACGGCATCCTGCGAGTCGTGTCCCAGGGCCACCTTGCAGAGCTGCCTTCTCGCCGCAGAGAAATGCCACCTCAGCTCTGGACCATGCGTCTGGTATCTCTGCCTGGAGAGCGCCAGCAGCCAGCGCTCGGAAGACACAAATGGAATGCAAATACTTGTCAAATCCCTCCGGGGGCCCCACTCACCCACATACAAGGCTCTGAATAAAATGCAATAACTAAAGCCAATAAACCTCCCTGTTTCTGAGCAGCAGAGATCAGCAGGGGGGTGTTTTTAGTTAGGGCCCCCGGCAATGGAAGAAAAGAAGATGCTCTATTTCATTACATGGGAGCTGAGAGGGGAAGGGAAAGGTCTACGGCAGAAATGAAGGGCTGTGGCACCATTCTAGAGGCTTGCTCCCTTGTTTATTTTAAAGATATTTGCTTTTGACTGGACAGAGCCAAACCCGCACGGCTTCAGTCCCTGCATCCATGCTGATAAAGAAGAGCAATTCATGAAGAGGCAAATCGAGAGCAAGGCTGTGCTGGCTTCACCACTTTGTGGTTAAACCAAACACGAGCCCACGGCAGCATGTGCTGTTCTTGCACAGCTCCACTGGCCCTCTAGGAAACACCGCAGCAATTCAGGACTCCTGATGAAATAAGTCACTTTGCAGCAGGGCTGCTTCACGCTATGAGGGCAAATCCCCCAAACCTTTGCCTGGGGAAGGAGAGCAGGGAATCAGGGGTGATGTCCTGGAAATGAGGACGCTGCAGCCCTGTGCCACTCGGTGTGCGGTCCCTGCCCCGGGGTTGGCCAGGGTTTGAAAAGGCTCATTGAAAAGTCAAGTCCATGGAGAGAAAACCCAAAACCCGCTCAAGGAAACAATCCTGCTCTGCCCATGTCAATAGGGCTGTGGAAGCAGACTAACTGCACTGTTCAAATACAAAAAGGGGGAAGAAAAGCTTATTTTCAAGGGACAAAGCTGGAGCAGAGCACATGGATGGGCCACACGTGGCATCACGAGCTGACAGCCCTGCCTGCCCGGAGCATCCGCAACCCTCAGCCCCGCACACCCCATGGGCTGGGGGCCGAGCACCCCACGGCGCTTGGAACAGGCAGGCTCGTGCTTGTCAATGCCAGGAAAGCCCACCCCACGCTCCCGAGGGTCCGTCTGCACCAAGCACCCCTGTTCTGAAGGGGTTCAAGGTCCCTGTGCCTGGGCTGTCACTGGGCAATGTTCCCATCTCCAGCTCCCGAGCCCAGGAGGCACCAAGACGGAGCTGTGGGGAGAGCAGGAGCATTTCCAGAGACAAACCCAACCAGCGATGCGGGTTCTGCAGGACGTGTGCTGCCCACGCCCAGGAAAGAGATGCTGCATCTCGCCACCCTAGGGATTCTCCAGCCCCAGCACCGCCCGAGCCCGTGTCACTGATGATGAGACCCATGGCCCCACAGACGCCACTGGGTCACGCAGCGCTCCGGGCAGGAGCCGATCGCTCCCGGCATCAGAACTGACTGACAGGCAGATTGACTTTGAAATAAAACGGTTCTCCACATCACAAGCCTGATTAATAGGATTGACTTAACCTTAAGAGGATTGAATTGATAAAGGTAATGAGATTACTGCTCATTTCAAAGCCCGGCCCAGGGTCCGGCTGGGCTTTCCTGCAAAGCCCAGAGGGTTGGTCGGGCTGCAGGTGACGGGAGTCGCAACACAGTGGGGTTGGCGCTACGGTGACAGGGAACGTGGCAGTCGAGGGTGCCAAGCCACACACAGCAAGCACTGGAGATCCTGGGCAGATGGTGTGAGAGCAAAGACCCCAACTGCCAGGCCTCAGCTTGTCCCCAACGCGTGGTTCCTTGGAGCATCCACACTTCTCTGCCAGGAAACACAGCAATGTTCCCTCCTTTGTGCACTGGAGCTCATCCATTGTCTAATTCTCCTTGGGAAAAGGAGGTGCAGGGGCAACGTGAGGCATCTGTGGCCACAGCCTTGCTCCCAGCAGTAAGAAAACCTATGCAGGGATATAACCCAAACACTGCTGCTCCCTAGGAGGGAAGAGGGCTCAGATCCCACATAAGAGCCTTAGAAATCGCATGCTAACCGGAGCCAGAATGCTCATCCCTGCCACCGCCACCCACCGGCTGCTCCATCCTCCCAGCCAATCTGGCTGTTGTGTTCAGGGAGAGGGGGGAAAACACTGAGAATGCTCATAAAACTGATTAAAAGCCTTATTAGCTCAACTATGGCTGCTGTAAAATATTATCAGGGATATAAACTCTTTGTGGGGGAAATGACAGCGCTGCTGCCAGTCTCATCTACAGCTGAACACGCACAGTGTCCTTGTTCCTGCGTCCACAGCCTTTCCAGTGCAGATAAGGGTCCAGCCAAGTGCCACCAGCCTCCAAGCCCAGCAGCCTCCTGGGCCGTGCCGCTCCCCCTCTGGTCCCCTCCCCATGCCAAGCAGCTCCTGCTCGGCAATGCCGTGTGGTATCTGCTGGGGCTGCGCACACACTGCCTCTGCCAGCAAAGCCCCAGCCACACGGGAGAGGTGATTCTCCCCTTCTACCGCACCCTGGTGAGACCTCACCTGGAGTTCAGCTCTGGAGACCTCAGCACAGGGAGGACACAGATCCGGTTCCAGAAGAGGCCAAGAAGATGATCTGAGGGCTGGAGCACCTCCCATACGAGGACAGGCTGAGAGAGTTAGGGTTCAGCCTGAAGACAAGAAGGCTCTGGGGAGACCCTAGAGCAGCCTTCAAGTACTTGAAGGGGCTCCAGAAAAGCTGGGGAGGGGCTCTTGATCAGGGTGTGCAGGGATAGGACGAGGGGAAACCATTTTCAGCTGAAAGAGTGGAGATTGAGATGAGATCTTGGGAAGAAATGTTGTCCTCTGAGGGTGGGGAGGCCCTGGCCCAGGTTTCCCAGAGAAGCCATGACAGACCCATCCCTGGAGGTGTTCAAGGCCAGACTGGATGGGGCTTGGTGCCCCTGATCCAGCAGGAGGCGGTGGATCTGGATGGGCTTTGAGGTCCCTTCCAACCCAAACCATTCCATGACTCTGTGAAGGACCCTGCACTGCTGAGGATGGGAACGTGGGGAGGTTCCTGTAGGCTTGTACGGAGGGAGTAAATACATCTGCTTGCTGGAGCCAATCCTTGCAGCACAAACAGAGACACATGTTTATTCTTCACTCCACTCACAACACCATAAATATTTATTTCCAGTGAGCAGCTGGTTAGTTAGCACTTTGTCTAATGCTGGGTCTGATCTACCAACCATTTAGACAGAGTTTTTTGATATATTTATGGTCATGAACCGATCTCCAGAAGCTGTAAGAGAGCCCTGAGACAAACCTAGCATGGGAAATATTCTGGAAACATCACAAGTCACAGTCAGTCTCACCTTGGATCTCTCCTATTGCCAGGAGGGCAGGATCAGCACTCTGCTTTCTGCGGGGCTGCACAGGGACACTGGGGGGGCAGCTGCACACCCAGCATCATCCCCACAGCTCCACATCCACCTCTCCTGTGCGAGGACTCCAGCAGCACGGCTCGGGGTGGACAGGTACCCAGCCGGCTGTGCCTCATTAAGGGATTACACCATATTTACAGCACATCACTACAGGAAAACAGGGCCCGAAACAGCGCAAGAGCAATTAGCAGCTAACGAGTCTTCATAGATAATCTACCGAGCACTTGTTTCTTACTAGAAGCTATAATTGCTGCTTTGGCTCAGCGACAGGATCCACAAGCCCCCTATAGCAGCAAAATAAATTGGTGGTTATGATCACCAAGGCTGCGCTCACAGGGCAGGGGAGAGACCTGGGGAGGCTGCTGGAAACGCCCTCGGTGAGGAACAAGGATGGGGAACCCATCTCCAGCCCAGACAGGCTCCCTGACAGGCCAGGGAGTGGGGTGCTCATTCCCACCAGACGGGGCTGAGACTCTCACCCAAAGCCCACGGAGCCAGGGATTCAGCCTCACTTCCCACCACCCCAAACCTGATCCTGCAGCAACACTGGCTGCCCTGGCACCGTCCGTGCCTGCTAGGCTCCCGTTGTCCTCCCCCTGGGCTCTGAACCCCATTTCAAATCCCGTGGTGCCTGACTTTGGGCCGTGGGGGTTTGATCGTCCTGCTCCATGCCAGGAGTGTTTTATCTTCCAGACACGGGGTGCTGGGTGAGTCTGGGCTGCAGGAGCTTTGTCTTCAGCATCAAAACCAGCAGTTCAGAGCCAGACCTGCCTGCAGGCACATGCCTTTCCCATCACACACAAACACCTACACAACCACCTCACCCACAAACAAAAGAAAAATCACAAACTGCTTCTCCTGCAACCTGGCTGGGAAGGAAAAGGGAGAGGCTGTTGTTTCTGTGTTGAAACTCCAGGGAGGTGCTCAGAGCCCCGCTCTGGGACTGCAAGGCGATGCTTGGGGAGAGCAGGCAGCGTAGCAATCAGGCTTTTTTAAGAGCTTGGACTCATCCTGTCCTGTCCTTCTCCCTGGAGAGGGCTGAAAGGGGCTGCCCCACAGAGAGCATGGATCACAGCCTCCTCGTGCAGACCAGGACCAGCCTGACGCCTCCTGCAGCTCTGTCCCCTTGCTGGGTCATAGAAACAGGGAATGGTTTGGGTCAGAAGGGACCTCAAAGCCCTTCCAGCTCCAGCCCCTGCCATGGGCAGGGACACCACCAACTGGGTCAGGTTGCTCCAAGCCCCATCCAATCTGGCCTTGAACCCCTCCAGGGATGGGGCAGCCCTGAGGTCGTGGTGCTGAGCCCCAGGGGAGGTTTCCTGAGCAGCGGCGCTGTGCACCCTTGTCACTAGAGCTGGGGTGAGGGTGTGTTTTCCTGTGCCATTCATTGCTTTTTGACCTCATTGCTGCTTTTCCCTTTCTCTGCATGTCCAGCCTCTTTACTAAAGAAGCACCGCCCGGTTCCCATGCTCCAATAACTCCTGTTGCTCTGACAGCTCCCTAAACCCTGCGCCAATGCTGATGGCAGATGACAGGCAGGGAAAGCAGAAGCTCCATTTTAGGGGGAAATTCATCAAGCCTGTTTACCGTTGGCTGTATCCCCCATGCAGAGCCTCTGGGATCTCGAGCGCGGATGCAGAAACACGCCTGCTCTCTCTGGAGCCTCTCCAGTACCAGCAAGAGGAGGGAAAAGGCAGGAGCAGCAACAACAGCTCTCAGCTACACTCACACATGCGTGGTGACCAGGATCAGGGTGATACTTGGAGCCATGTGCACCAGACCCACATAGGCCTTGCACGGGGTCGTTCATGGCACTTCTATTCCAAGATGAGTCCTGGCACCAGCACCGTCAGAGCCGCAGTGAAGGGCTGTGCCCATGCTGACCATGCCAGAGCCTCAGCACAAGAAGCTAGAACGGGGCCACCTTTGATGCTCTCCTTGTGTAACCACAGACCATTCTCTCACACATCCTGAGCCATATCCTCAGCTCCCGCTGAGAGCAACACAGCCAAGGGGACCGGGACCACAGCCCATGCTGGTGCTCCTGGGGTTCCACACTGCTGCTGGGGATCAGGAAGGCTTTAACAGAGCTATTTTCTCTGCCTCTGCAAGAGCAGGCCCACGGCATCGCAATCCTCTCAGCGAGCTTTGCTTGCCCTGAACTAAATCAGGAGGCCAACTTCGAACTTCTCTGTTCGACAGATGGTGGCTAAATCCAATCCACGGCCCCTGCTGCTGTCCCAGGCAGCACTACCGGCTACAGAGGAAGCAGAGCTTTGTGATTCCCCCTAGGTGAGGGGCTCACGTCTCCTCAGAGCATGGAAAGCTTTGGGAATCTTGCTCTTCCCCAGCTTCTCTCTGCAGAGTTCAGGGAGGTGTTAACAGGGACAGCCACTGCTGCCTTAACTCTGCCATGGCCCCTGCACCTCCAGAAGGAGAGAAAAATCACTCGTCTGGTATCTCATCCTCCCACCGACCTCTCTGCTAATTAAGCAATTAGCACTGCATACAGTATCACCTTGATAGTAATTACAAGCAAAAATACGGTGTATTAATGATGGCCAGCCCTGTAGCCCAACCCACACGCCATTTCCAGCACCTCAGCCCAGCAGACGGAACGGGTGCCGCCGTGGCTTACCTTGGCCTTGCCTGTGCTCTGCAGGATGTGCACCAGCGCCGACGCCATCTCCTCTTTGTTCTTTACGCTCAGCGAGGGCTCCAGCACCGAGCACAGCACCATGTAATTGTTGGTGATGTACTCAGCGAACTCTTTGTACATCTCCATGGGAAGAATGCTCATGCTCTGGTAGCGCGACTTGATGCGGATCATGGGCCCCGGGGATTTGCCCTTCCCGGGGTTGGGACTGACCACCGGGTACCACTTCTCCACAAACTGCCGGCCCGTGACAGAGCTGACAGGGATGTTCACTTGCCCAATGAAATTGGTCTTGTCCTTCTTCTTCTTCTTGTCAGTCTCTTTGTATAAGTGCACCGTAATGTTTTTGAGCGATGGGAGGTTATTAAATTCAAAGTGCTCCCCCCAAAACACGTTATCAGTTTTCAATTTACAGGTAGTTCGTGCATAAAGAATGTCATCCAGGCATAATTCACACAAATACTTTTTCTTGGCTGGCAGGTCCTTGGCTTCGATAATCCATAACTTTAACATATTCTCGATCCTTCTGCTGTTGTCCTGAAAAAAAGGATGTGAAGGAAAAAAAAGGTCAATGGAAAAACCACAAAGACAAGCACAACTAGACTGGAGACAGCATTTAAAGATTTCAGATGTGCTAAATGAGCAGAAGCTTAATTACATTTTATTTTAAAGGAAATACTGGCTCTCAGAAATTTACATAATAATGCTACTTATGTTAATTTTCCGAGCATCACTGTGCTCCCCATGTCTGTTGGTGCCAATTAATACAAGGAACAAGGAAGACAAAACCCCTCCAAATCATAAATGTTCCATTTCCCATCCACAGCCACAAGGGTCTCAGAAGAAACCAAAAGAACCTCACTGATGATCAAAGTGTCTGGCAAAACAGAAGCTGGGTACCAGGTACCTCACAGCCACCCCTTTTCCAGGGCCGCTACAGCACCGCTGGGCTGGGTCTGTACTGGAACAGAGCAGCCACGCAGGGAGCTGAGCACACACCCAGCTGGAACACAACCACCTCTGGCAGGGCAAGAGGCATTTGCACACAATCATGATATTTTAGGGCCAGATTCCAGAGCACCCAAGTACAACATCAGGAGGAATTATGGGATGCAGAGCGAGTTCCCCAGGAGAATCGCCACAATCCAGAACTAGAAGGCTAGCTCAGAGAGCTTGTAAACACTAACGGAGCAAAGGATATGGGGATCTTTATGAGCTCCCCAGCGATGCTGACCTCCTGGAAGAACACCCAGGGATGTTTGTTGCAGGAGTGACTTGAAAGATAAAGCACTGGCAGCCAAACCGCTGCTGGTGATCCTGCAGTACCCCAATTTGTTTGGAACTCCTCCACTGACCCAGCAGACTTGGCTCACTCCATTCAGCCAGGAGCCCGGGCAGGAACGTTCCTGCTGGAAGCCGACAATTAGGTACTGTCGGTTCAGGAAGAGCTCAGAGGAACTGCACAGGCACTCTGAACTCCTGACAGAAATACTAAGTCAGATACTGAGAGTTTATTGTCTGTGATCTGAAACAAAGATGGAAAGCTAGCCATCAGTTCCTGGCCTGTTCTGAGGTGAGGGCACACTTCCAAATCAATTTCCACTGACCACTGTGTCTCAAAGCCCCAGTGACGTGCCCAGCACCATCTCACATTCCCAGTGCTCTTCTCATGGCAAGTGTGACCACTCAAGCCTTAGAACGCTCTTTCAGACCATCACCACGAGGCTGCTGTGCTCTGAAAGCCCCAGAGTCACTGAATGCGCTGCTGGAGGCGGGAGTTCACCTCCCCCTCCGCTGCCCCATTACGGTATCAAAGGAAATATTCCCCTGCGCTGAGAACAATAAACTCCGACACAGAGGGCTCCTTTAGTGACCCACCAAGCCTGCACTCAACTTGTAAGCACAGCTCTGTGGCTCTGATGCCAGAAATGAATTCACAGGATCCCATCATTTGCATCTTCACCGATGAGCAGAAGATGACTTGTTGATGGAGTTCATCAGCCATGAAATCCTGCAGCTAATGAGTCCTGATCAGTCCCTGTTAGCCAACTCCAGTGCAGAGTGGGAGAAGCAGCTGCAGGTTTTATTTCAAGACATACTTAGACTTAGTGGGCCATAAAACCACATATTGGGTGTCCCTGTGTTCTAGTGAAGAGAAGGATTTGTTTCTGTAGATCCCAAGGGGATGACTATGCTGCCTCAACTGACTGGAGAAGGGAAAGCTACAGCCCCACTGTCACTGCAGAGGACTTGCTGCCACGGGCACAGAGTTTCTCCATCACTAAAGCAGTCACTGCAAGCAATATCAGAGCCAGAGCGACCTGTGAACTGCTTTACAGAATCACAGAACAGTTTGCGTTGGAAGGGACCTTAAAGATCATCCAGTTCTACCCCCGTGCCATGGGCAGGGGCACCTCCCACTGGTTGCTCCAAGCCTCATCCAACCTGGCCTTGAACATCACCAGGGATGGGGCAGCCACGGCTTCAATGACTTTGGACTATTCAGTCTTGCAGCTTTGCTGGCAGCTGCGTGACATCTGTCCCAGAGCTTCTGGGAGGTGAGAAGTCCTGCGTGGCAAGGATTATCATCAATAACAGAGCAAGACTGAAGATTCTTCAGGTCTGATCAATTCTTAGCAACGGCTGAAGCAGCATGTGCTGAGAAAAGAGGGGAAGAAATAATTGGCACTTGCCTGTAAATATAATTGTGGAAGAAAGCAATATGGAAAAAAGCTGACCCACAGTTACACTTACTCACTAAAATGACAATACGTCCCCTGCTGCTCCTACGCGCTGGGCTATAAAATGTAATAACGAGGAGCTGAACTCTAACAGAGGCAATTCCTCAAAGCCACTACCTTATTTGGGTGCACGGCACGCCGCAGGTTTTCCATCCATTTATCTCGCTCTGCTGCGGAACGACACGAGAAGCACTTACTTCCTGATGAAGTCGTCACCTGCAGGGAAAGGAACAGGATTATGTCTTGACCAGCACGGTGCAGACCCTGATCTGGGGGAGACGGGGAGTTGGGAAAGACACTAGTGGGGCTTATATTCTTTTTTTTAAGTAAAAGAACTTTATCCAAGCGTGAAGCAACAGCCCCCGAGGCAAGTGGAAAAACACGGCAACTCTGTCTGACACAGAAATAATCATGGAAGCAAATTCCAATTACTTCTTCTCTTCCACACCAGAAAACAGCAGATAATGGGCCCCATGCATGTGATACTTTAAACCACCAAGTTCCACAACTGAGAGAGCACAGATCCTTAGATGAACTACAGATAAATTGCAACCACTTGGCATTCCTCCAGATCCAGCCCAAAGCTGGTGACAGAAACAACCCATTCCATGTTGTCAGAACATCAGGCCCGGGAAGGCTGGCTTCATACCTTCCCCATTCATGTCGTGTTGCTTCTGAAGACCACGCTGTGCAGAACTTGGGGCCAAGTACACGCAGCACAGTCCTGGCAGCAGTGTGAGCAGCAGCTCCTGGCCCTGCTGGAGGCATTCCAGAGCTCACAGCACCTTCTCCTGATGTGGGGAGAACCAGGCTGGGGCTCCTGGGAGTGGAGATGGTGGAACAGTGCTGCTGAGCCCTCCTCGCACGGTTCCAGCACCGCTCCAAGGGATCCATCTGCAGGAGCTGTCTGACTTTCTCTGGCTATCGGGACTTCACTGTCAGGTTTGAAGCAGCACATTCACAGCAGGGAGATTTCCAGTGCTGCAATGTCCCTAATTCCTTATCACATCCCTGTGACCACATGGAAGCTCCAAGCTCCAACCCTGCTGAGAGACACCAAAGCGGCCACCGCCCATCAGCCCCAGGGTGATGGGAACCAAACACTCCTTCCTACCTACCACCCCAGGCTTCTCTGGCACCAGTTACCATGCCAAGGTTTACAAGGCCAATAGTTCTCAGCATCTTCGCACCCACATGAATCCCTCAAGCTGCCACCTCCTCCAAGCTCCACTGGTGAGCGGGCAGACCACGACTGTGGGACCGAACTCTGCGTTTAATGATGCCCAGGAATATTGTTTCTGTACCTCTCTGCCTGCAGCCTCATGGACGTGGCTGGCACTTTAAATAACTCCCCTCCCAGCTTCACTTCTGCTCGTCTCAAGCTGCAGAATTACTTGTCAGTGCTTTATCATCCCACGGTGTTTGCACTTACACCCTGCTCGCTGGGTTATCTGCTTCTGGGAGACACAACCTCCTTTAATTTCCCATATCTTGCGGAAGCCCAACCTGTTCTTACAGCAGACCTGGCACTTGCTCAGATTTGTCATTAGGTGACCTCAACAAGGAGCTGGACACGTCCCTTCCTTTGAACACAGGCAGCTCCCAACCAGGACAAAATACCCAGAGCCCCATCCTGTCTTTACTCAGCAAAGGCAAGACATTTCCAAGCCTTGGCATTCCAGAAGCTCTCTCCTTCAGGCAGACTCTCTTCCCTGTTCTTACACACTTTGATCCTCTGTCCTGTAAGACCATATTATCTTCTACTTCCAAAAAGACTCCAGCAGTATGGTCTTTTCAGCACCTATTCACATGTCACTGTCTTCCCAGCTGCTTTTTCCAGTACAACCCTGGACTGCTCCACCTCCTGCTGCAGGTGCTCCTGTGAAACTCCATCCCTAAACCTTCCTCTGGCTGTCAAGACTTAAGAGAGAGGAGGGAAAATCCTCCTGGGCCAGACATGAAGTCCTCCTGATCTGATGGAACTTGGCTGTATCTACCACGTGGGACCAAAAATGCTATTTTTCCTCAGATCAGCAATAACACACCAGCTTTGAGCTCTGACCTAAACATCATATGGCATTACTGATCTTCATGAGATATTAATTATCTTGATAAAGGGAGTATACCGATCTCATCAAGATTTTGGCTATGCTGGAATACTATTAATGTAAAGGATAAACTCAATTAATAAAACTCATTAATTTCTCAAATGCTGCTTATCCATACTCATTATCCACAGTCCTCGGATGGTGAGCTCTTTCAGATAAAATCTTGTCATTTTAAGAATCACAGAACTATGGAACGGTTTGGGTTGGAAGGGACCTTAAAGTCCATCCAGTTCCACCCCTGCCCTGGGCAGGGACACCTCCCACTGGATCAGGGGCACCAAGCCCCATCCAACCCGGCCTTGAACCCGTCCAGGGATGGGGCAGCCACAGCTTCTCTGGGCAACAAGGGCCAGGGCCTCCCTACCCTCACAGGAAAATATTCTTCCTCAGATCTCATCCAGGAAGGTCTTAGGTCAACCATGGGCTCCTCGAAGCGCGCTTCAAGGAATCCCACTGAACGCCCAGAGCAGATGGTCACTGAGGTACCGAAGCTGCTTCCCTCCAAGTGTTCAGAGGGTTTTACATGGAGAAGTTAATGCTCGAGCTGGTAAATCCCCCTGAGCTGAGCTCAGACGGCCAAACCAGTGGTGCCTGGCCAGCCTCACGGTGGCTGCTCTGGGTGGCTGGAGGCTCTGCACGCGATGGTGAGCGTTTGTGCAGCTGGACTAAATTTAGTGGAGCTAAATTCAGCGCCAGTGAATTCTTCCTCGCTCAGGCGAGGGCAGGATGAGGTGAAAGCGTTTCAGTTGTCACAGAGCAAATACAATCCAGTGGTAACTTCTGCCTTCTCCTGCTCTGCATCCCCAGCTCTGTCCCGTGACAGCCCCAGCACGAGCTGTGCAACAGGACAAGGCCGTGGTCGCCAGGACGGTGTCAGAGCCCTCTGGTCCCAGCCCCGTGCTGGGCCTGGCTCAGCAGGACCCCACAAAAAGCAGTGCCCAGAACAAGCTCTGGGCTCCGAGTCTCCCTTGCTGGACCAAGACGCCTACTGTATATTTAGCACATGCTGCACATGCTGGGCCATCAGGGGATTCTGCTGACTGGGAGGTCACGTCAGGAGAAAGATGAGGATGCTGGGTAACTTTTTTAAAAAGGTGCCAGGTTCTCAGCAAGTCCGAAAAAAGCAAGTTTTGTAGAACTAAATCAGGAGAAAGAGCTAAGTGCACCGTTAGAAAAGGTGCCGCATCACTGCTGACTCTCCTTATCAGAGCCCAGCCAAGGGGAGCAGAGCTGAGCCATCGGCTCCGGCACATCTCCACTCAAGCTGAAGGAGAGAGACACTCCCTCTGTACTTTCCCACAGCCAGCTGCCTCCAAACGAGCCGCATGGTTCTCTTCCACTGCAGACGGTGCACTGCCAGCTCCCTCTGAACCTGCCCTTCTTCAGAGCAGCTCCATCTGCAGCCATGTAAAATCCTGCTGTCTTGGTGTGAGAGCCAGGAGGCCACTGCAGCTCAGGGGAGGACGTGTGCCAAGCTGCACCCTGTGCTGGGCAGCCTGGAGGGCAATGGGCTTCCAGAAAAACTGTGGCTGCTGGGCTGAGGGACCCCAAAGAGCTCCCCGAGCCAGCCTGGCCAACTGAGCACCAACATCCCAAAGGAGAACTAAGAGCCACCAGCCAGGTGGGGATGGAAGCAGCTTCCTAGGCACGGTCTGCTGCCCAACCACAAGGAGAAGGTGAACAACTGTGTGAGGCTGGCCCTGCTCAACAGCAACAATGCTCCTCTTCTCAAATTGAGACAGCAAACTTGGCCATTCCGGACAGGTCTCTCTAGAGAACAGATCCACAATAGCTTCAAAGTGCAGGGACGAGGCACCATCATCAAACCACAGCACCTTTGCAATCCACTGTGCAGAGAATACCTTGAGTCCCCTCGTCTCCGCGACTCTGACAGTAACGTCTCACTTGACACTTCTTAGCCAGGGCTCCTTTTCCAGGACATCAGCTGAGCTTCTCGTTCTCCAGTGCTCCCACACAGCAGTGTCGGGCCTCTCAGCCATCAGCTTCTAATTTTCCTTTCAGCCTCATGCAGACTTTTCCACTTCCAGGCCACGGGAACCACCACTGTGGTCATTGCTGAGCTTCCACCATGGGCAGCAGCTGACTTTGCCGAATCTTGCAGCACTGAGGGACTCAGGATTGCAGGTCGCAGACAGGACCCCCAGGACACAGGAAACAGAACTGAATGATCTTTAAGGTCCCTTCCAACCCAAACCATTCCATGACTCTAATGCATAATGATACCTGAAGGTAACATTCAAGCACTGAGTAGCAGAAGACGCTTGTGCCGTTCTGTCACTCAGCTTTCCCGGTTGCCTGCTGTGGAGAACCATGTGCTAAAGCTCTCTGTGCCGATGCAGGTGCGGCTCCAGAGGGGCTAGCAACAGCTTCCCAGCCTGTCCCAGCACACACCGCCCCGCTGCCCAGGCCCGAGGCATGGTCCAGCCTTGTCCCTCCAAAGGCAACACCAACCCTTTGCTTCCATCCCCATATCCAAGCGGATGGCAGAGTGGGGTCAGTGCCTGCTACCCACCAGGGACCCCGGAAGATCTGCACGCTCCTCTCAGTGCTGACCTTGCTCCGAGTTTGAGAGGTTCTCTGGAGACACAAGACCAAGGTATTAAACACAACAGTCCATTTAGCTCACACCTCGCTCCTTCCCACTGGAGCTCGCCGACGACTAGCCAGCAGTTACAAATCAATGTCCCTTTTGTTTCCTGGCGTTCTTCCTTTCCTCTGCAGGATTCACAGAACAGCAGTTAACACTCTTCTTTATCCAACTCACTTGGAAATAAAACTTCCTTCCTCCTCACAAGTGCACGGTGTGGGTAATCTCCCTCTCCGTCAGCTTCCCACAAGTCCTGTTCACATCCCTTCCTCTGCTCTCATGCACTCAACAGAGCTGGTAAACAACTCTTCTATTATGGATGTCACATCTATTTTCCATCTAGCTTCATTTTATCTTTCTTGATTGGAACGTAATAGAGGCCACAGAATTTACAGAACTGCTCTCCTCCTGACCTGCCGCGCTTGCTCAATTCTACAGAGAACGAACAGCACTGGAAAACTGATACCTCAGCCCACTTCAGCGCTCAAGTCAGGAGCTATTTTTTATTAGACTTTTTTTGTGTTCCCACTTTATGTTTTAACAAATGGATCTTTAAACTCCTTTCTTTCAAAGCGTGCCCATTTTAGTAAAGAAAAAAGACTCTTTGTTGCTCCAGTCTGACTCCTCTTGGAGCCTGCCAAGGTGTCTGCACCCAGCGCAGCCCCATCACGCCTACAGCACGATCCAACCGTGGACACCGTCTATCTGCTCGTCTACGTTCAACTGCAAACGGGACACCTTCTTGGCACAGAAATACAAGCACTGACCACCATGTTGCTGCCACAAAACCATTTCTCATTTCCATATCCTGCCACCACCACAAGCAATAACACTTTGCCATCCATGATGCAGGACAAACGATTCCCAAGATCTACGTTGAATTATCCAACTACAGCCCGGTTTGGACCTGTCCCACTGTCTCCTGCTAGTACAGACCTAACCACACGCCACAACAGATGTTAAAACCAGTCAAAATACTCACAGATTTTTCTATTTACACAAAGAAATGAAGCTTCATTTTTCTAGACAAAGCCCTCAACACTCCCACTGACAATGGGGTATCTTTGTGACCACACATAATGTCTTTGGGAACACTGAGCAGGGACTAGTACTTCCCAATATCCATACGAACATAAACTACAAATTTATGCTCTGCAAACACACAGCCTTAAGCAGTTTGGCACCGGTGCCAGCAGCCAGCTCTGCTGTGCCAACGGTTACATGGCAAAGAGCTCACCGCTTGGATTTTGCGGGTAGGACCCTCCTTGGAAAGATGAAAGCAGTTTTCTGTTTATGAAATGGTCTCTATGGGGCAATTCTGAGTAGAAACATTTGATAACAGCAAAAGCCCAAGATGCAGCCCCACACCTAGCTGTGCCCCAGGATGAAGGCAAAGGCTCCTTACCTCGAAGCAGTAGTCTTGTCCCAGGATGCTACTGTGGACTGGCTTGATGACCACTTCTTCCTCCATGCTGAGATCCAGAGCCTCGACAGCACTACTGGGACTGAGCAACGACTCGTGGGAGCGTGATTCCTTCAGTCTCGGCATTAGATGGGATCTAGAGGAAAAATGCAACGGTGTCAGCGGATGCTCTCCTGCCCAGAGAAATCACTTAGCCCATCTGTTAGCAACAACTGCAGAATACTCCCGGGATTTTTGCGCCATGAGTTCACTGAGGGCCCAGAATAGCAGGGACTGCTACACCATCCCATTTCTAACTCAGTGAGCAGGTTCTATTACAGCCTGTATACTCAGTAAAAATGTTCTTTCCAAACTCTGATGCAGTCGGGACCACATTAGCAGAGGTTTTTAGACCACAGGTCTCCGCACAGCCAAGCACATCCTTAAACAGCCATCACTCCGGGCACATGGGACCTTCCAGGTCGAGTGAGCGGATCCCATTCGCAATCTACTTCATGTCCTGCTGTCTCACAGCACCCAGTCCCCACTGACAGAAGGAAGTTACCTGCAAATGGGGAGGAATTAATGACAGATCCTTCTAAAACCCCAGCCCCGTGTTCGCTCAGCACTGCTGGGGCAGATCCCCCCTCTCTGCGCCGGCGCCCTTCTCCCCACCCAAACACACATCTCTATCGCGGATGCAGCCCACGTGCGGATCCGCACTCTGTAACCAACAACCCGAGGGCTCGTGTGCTCTCTCCAATTGTTACACACATCTCTGGGATGGGGACAGTGTGGAAAATAAGGCCATGATAGCCCTATCGATTGATCTAAATGCTCCAGAGTCCCACTGGCAGCATTTAGCAGCAGGGAGCCCACAGCCAGCAAGCAGCACCATTTCCCAGACAGCCGATACAATCAATGCTGCCGCAACTCTTAGAGCAAAACCACAGAGCTCAAGGCAGAAAAAAGAAAGAAGACAGGTTGGTACTGCCATGGAAAACAGAGCAAAGCCAGAAAGCGGCAAGGGAAAAAATAACCCGAGAGCAAAGGCAGTAGTTGCCTTCTCTATTGCCAGCACCATGTAAAATGTTATGATGCCAGCCAGCACATAAACGCTCTGATCCCAGAAACCCTGACCTTTAAAACCTCTGGCAAGCACTTCAGGGGCTTCCAAAAGGTCCTCACATCCCTCTGTCTACAAAGGGACAGAAAGAAGGGGAATATGAGATACTCTCTGCATGGCCTTTCATGAGCAAAACCACAGTGCTCCCAGTATCCTCTCAAAGTGCTTTGTCTCCATGAGCTGAGTTCTGCGGTTCTCCAGAACAAAGCTGACCAAAACACTGAGAATGTCAACGGCGCCTGCAAAATTCACAGCTTCCAGTGAGTCACGCCAAGCGGAATCTAGAAAACAGCCAAAGGAGAGCCCGAGATAAACAGCAGCAGAAGATAAAAAGGTGCTTCTCCACGTCTGCCATTAAGATTCACGGCATCGACAAACGCTGAGGTGATAACGGATCAGCCCGCGGCCGGTTCTCCCGCAACGCATGGCAAGCGCACAGCTCTGAGGGTTGCAGGACAAGCACCCCGGGACACGCTGCCCCACGGCTCAGCCACCGGGATCTGCTGTGCTGGGACCCGACGGCCTCTGCAGAAAAACAGCCCACGGCACCACAATCTCTCTGTAGGGGACAACCACGAGCCCTCAAATGCTAAAAGCCCCTGGTCAGCCCAGCCCAGCACTGGACCAGAGGCAGCAGCTCTGAAGCATCTCCACCTCTTCAGTGATTCTCTAAACTGCCCACTCACCCCCCCGTCTCTATGGTGAATAAATGAATCTCCGGGAGCTGAGCTCACTGCCATTTCCCAGGCCTTTGGGGCAATTTTGCTCTGTTTTCACAGAAAAGGGTCCACATCCTTTTCCTCTGACTGATCCTGCAAATTAACTGTAATGCAGGCAGCTGGAGCCAAGCAACCTTGGGAAGCTGAGCCCAGAATGAGCATCCAGCAACTTGAGAAATGACAACACAGGCCCCGGTAAGCCCAGAATCAGGCATTTACGGTAAATCTTATTTCCAGATTTCACAGACGAAATTAGAAAAGGCGAAAGAGCCTCACATCCTTGTGCACACAAGTACTGATAGCCCAAACCACAGCTTGGGCACCACGTACCACAACACACACATCTGTGCCAACGAGCATCATGCCGGTCTAAGAATTTGGTTAAAATCAAACCCAAACAAGTCTATTTTTCATTTAAAACTACTGCAGCTGCAGGGCCACAGGGGGAAGTGCAGATGTGCAGTAGGAAAAACATCCTGAGAGCCTCTCCCTCAGTTCTTCTCTCCCCAGATTCAGCAAATGCGTATTTAAATCCCTCTGTGCTTTGCCCCACACTGCTGGCAATCCTAAAATTAATGGGTTTTCTCTTGGGCAGGAGATTGTCAGGTTCTTGCCTTGGCAGGACTTGCTCCCACAACATCTTTTACTCCTGAACAGCCGATGGGATCTGGTCTGGGTCAGGAATAGGAACGCTTTTCACCAGCTGCTGCGCTGCATGGAGGGAGCGCTGCGGTCTCCAGCCAGCCCTAAGAGGCCACCATCTGTCCATGTGCCAGCAGCTAAGCGGGGAGATGTCATTAATTAGAGACTCTCGTCTGAAATCTCAGCAGAAGGGATGAGAGATCTTTCTGCCACAGGCAGCCCTGGCAGAGCAGGACGAGCGCTGCCTGTGCGGAGCTGCTCCCAGCACCCCCAGAGCCCTGACCCCACAGTGCAAGAAGGGCTATCTAAGGACACGCAGCCCTTTCATTGTGACACCCTGTTCCGGAGGAGAGAGCGTTTCCTCTGTCCTTTGGTAAGCAATACGATATAGACAGCACAAGTCTAGTTACTGGCAGATATTTGCAAGCCCCTGTTGCAGCTCCCAGAAGCAGTGATGTCAAGGATTCCCAGGCCGTGACAGTGCGCCCAACCCAGCCAGAACCTTGGGGACCACAGCAAAGACTTTGCAGACGCAGAGAAACAAGCATGGAGGTACATCCCAGTCTCTCCTCACCAGACCTCGGGGCTGGGCTTTGAGCAACAGATGCAGCAAGCGTGCGGCCGCAGCAGCAGCCCCGGCTCTGCAGGTTGGCTGGAGGCACTGCCCAGGTGCCCAGGCTCAATGCTCTTTCCCAAACTGAGATATTCCGACAGACTTCAAGGAAGGAAAAATGTAGGGTCTGTCTACACAGCATTAATCTGGAATAGTTTCCGTGTGTTCGAACTCACGCACTCTGATTCCGGAATTGCCTTCTTGTGAAGACAAGCCCTCAAAGGGGCAGCCCCATCGGATTTCGCTTCAGATGTGTGAAACCACCCAGGTGCTGCTGCTGTAGCTTTAGGGTTTCTGCTGAGAGGCAGAAAGAAACAGGGAACCTGGCTCGGAGCAGACACAAGATTTAGTATTGAATCAGAGTGGGAAAAAATAAAGACCCTTTCTTGAATCTCCTGCTGTTCCACTCGGAGCACGAGCAGGCTGAGGAACTGTGAGGGGAGTGCAGGCACTAAGCTGGGGATGTCCCGCTAACACCAGCTATGGCACCAGCCTTTGCAATGCAAACACCTTCCCACTGCCAGAGGATCTGATCTCCTAAATCACAGGTTTGACTGAGCGACATGTCTCCTACTCAGGACGCATTCCCTGCACGTGGCTTTTCAAGGGCTGGCACTTCTTGCCAGTGGCCAGCTGGGAAGAGTGTCTGCACTCCCCTCTCCGCAGCACAAGCCCGCTGCGGGGGGTCCTGCACACACAGAAGCAGCACAACTGATCACGGGAACCATGTGCAGCATGGACAGAATTCCAGTCTGTCTCCAGCCCCAGGGATTAGGTTTTGTCGTGGCTAAGAACAAAGGGGACAAGTCCAACAAACATCAGATGGGAGAAAGGTTTTAGCAGGCACAGACGGGAGTCAACCCACACACCACCCTCTGCCAGCTTCACCAGGCAGCAAAACCAGGAGCTGGGGAGCTGTGTTGCGCACACGCTGACCCACCAGAGGCTTAGAGCTTCACTGCTGCTAGGGACAAACTAGGACAACGCTTGCTGCAGAGCCCAGACGGACACAATACTCACTGCAGAGCCCAGATTGGGACAAGGGGTGCATTTCTTCTTGCACCAAATGCACACCGGGCTCTAGGACGCAGCAGCTCTCCCCTAAGCCCTCTCTCCTCACCCCAGCATCGCCAGCGTGACCCCTACTTCCCAGTGACCTCCTGACCGCTGCTGGGAGTTCTCATCCATTCCTCCCCAGTGCTGCATCCTGCTTCCATTTAACAAATAAACATGAAAGCGGTGGTGTGGGAATAACCAAGAACAACAGCGCAAGAGAACGTGCTAGCAAAAGACGCATGTTTTTTTTCCTGTAGGACAGGCCACGTGGATGAAGCCTCAGCACACTCTGCTCCATGTTCTGCTGACCTGAGCTTCCTCCCGCAGGTGTCTGGCCGGTCCCCGCGGCGGCCGAAGCGCAGGGGGATGCTCTGCAGCGTTTGGGGTGTGGGAAACGCACTCAGCGCACTCCCAGTGGGAACCTGGTGCCACACGTCACCCTCACTGACGCAATACCTCCACTGAGCAACACAAAGGATATGTAATTAAACTTATTAATGCCTGCCCTTGTTTTTAGACTGTTCTCAGTTTTAACTGGTGGCAGAATTAATTACATTCTAAAGGACTTTGTCAGCTCATACTAGATTCCAAGTGTTGTTTTTGCCAGAGCAAACGTGAAGGATGATTTTAACCCGTGACATTCACCTGAGCACGGACATTTGTTCGTTTAATAACCAGCCACTGCAGAGTTTGTCAGCAACAGCCTGTGGGGACACCAGCAGGACTGGTAACGCGCAAGATGAAACAAACGGCAGAATCAAGAAAATGCATCAAGGGCAACAAACACAGAATGGTTTGGGTTGGAAGGGACCTCAAAGCCCATCCAGTCCCACCCCCTGCCATGGGCAGGGCCACCTCCCACTTGATCAGGGGCTCCAAGCCCCATCCAACCTGGCCTTGAACACCTCCAGGGATGGGGCAGCCACCCCTGCTCTGGGAAACCTGGGCCAGGGCCTTCCCACCCTCACAGGAAAACATTTCCTATAATCTAATCCCAGTCTCCCCTCTTCCAGTTGAAAACTGTTTCCCCTCATCCTGCCCCTGCAGTCCCTGATCAAGAGCCCCTCCCAAGCTCCAGGTGTGATCTCCTGGAGCAGAGCAGAGGCGCAGGATCCCCTCCCTCGCCCTGCTGGCCCCCCTGCTCTGGATGCCACTCAGGAGAAGGCTGGCTAGCTGTGAGCACACATTGCTGGTGATTAGAGTTTCAATAATCAAAAATGTTAAGAACCTAAAGAAGCAACTTCTGCTTCATTCCCAAGAGCCACTATCTCACTTTTAACAGAAACTGGTACCGTACACCCAAGTTACTTTCTTTTCTTTATCGCATCAGCCTAACCCACCATAAACAGCGCCACCTGACGCAAACAGCACCCACAGATCCACCACCTGTCGGAGTTCAAACCAGCCCCAAGAGCCTGTCACCCCCGCAGCACCGGTTTCTGCAACAAGCAGGGATTGCAGGGCCCCCAAAATCCACCTGGGGAGCCTCCAGGAGGCTCAAGGCTGGTGGGTGCAAGGAGGAGCAGCACGTGGGGCTGCAGCCAGCGCTGACCCCTGCCTCCCGGCCACCACTCAGGGCCAGGGGCCACTGAGACACTGGGTGCTCCCTGGCCATGGCCCAGCCTCCCCGATTCCATGGTGGGAATAAAGGGTTTTGACGGTTATTACTTAAATTCTGTAGGTCTAGAGAGCGAATCTGGACAAGAAGGGAAAAGCAAGGCAGGACCTCTCCTCCAGGATTAACCCCAAGGAGGCACAAGCCCCACTGTCCCAGGGCCAGCAACCGTGTTTCAATAAATGATGATGAAAACACATTCTTAATGGACAGAATCACGGCCGGAGCGCTGCTAAAAATAACCCCCCTGTGCTGAGGACTGGGAGGAGCCGGCGGTGGGTGTCCTGGGGGCTCCTGCCAGCCCTGGCCCGCATCCCCTGGCCCCTCTCCTCTCCCCTGTCCGCTCCCTCCGGCCGGAGCGGGCAGGGGAGAGGAGCGGGGCCAGGGGATGTGGGCAAGCATCCCCCTTCGCCATTCCCACATCCCCCTGCTCCATTCCCGCTCCCCACCCGCATCCCCCCGTTCCATCCTCATATCCCCCGGCCCCACCCCTCTCCATTCCCGCATCCCAGTTCCCCATTCCCGCATCCCCCCTTCCCCATTCCCGCATCCCCCCTTCCCCTTTCCTCATTCCCACATCCTCCCTTTCCCCATTCCCATATTCCCTTTCCCTATCTCCCTTTCTCCGTTCCCCTTTCCACATTCCCACATC
Source organism: Clamator glandarius (assembly GCA_033459285.1). Lineage (NCBI taxonomy): Eukaryota > Metazoa > Chordata > Aves > Cuculiformes > Cuculidae > Clamator > Clamator glandarius. The sequence continues at coordinate 826,561 of JAUNZM010000434.1, read as the reverse complement.
CCCATTCCCATATTCCTTTTCCCTATTCCCACACCCCCCCTTTCCCCATTCCTATATCCCTATTCCCATATTCCCTTTCCCTATTCCCACATCCCTCCTTTCTCCATTCTCCAATCTCCCTATCTCCGTTCCCCTTTCCCCATTCCCACATCCCCATTCCCATATTCCTTTCCTCGTTCCCACATCTCCATTCCCACATTCCCTTTCCCTATTCCCACATCCCCATTCTCCAATCTCCCTTTCTCCGCTCCCCATTCCCCTTTCCCCATTCCCACATCCCCATTCCCATAGTCCCCTTCCCCACTCCCACATTCCCTTTCCCTATTCCCACATCCCCATTCTCCAATCTCCCTTTCTCCGTTCCCCATTCCCATATTCCCGTTCCCACCTCCCCCCTTTCCCCATTCCCATATTCCCGTTCCCACCTCCCCCCTTTCCCCATTCCCATATTCCCTTTCCCCCATCTCCGTTCCCGGTTCCCGCTCTCACCGCGCGGCCCCCGCCGGCCCCGCCGCCGCCTCCCCGGCTCGGCCTCCCTCTCCCCGCCCCCCCGGGCCCGCATTGGCCGCGCTGTAGCCGGGCAGAGCCCGGGCGGCACCGGCACCGCCCGCCGGGCCCGGCAGCCGCGGGGCCTCCCCGCTGCACCCCGAGCCGCTCGCCCCCCGCCGGAGCCCCCCCCGGCCCCGCTCCGTGCCCGTTCCTTGTGATTAACCCCGGGAAAATCCAATTCCCCTTTATTTTGGAGAAAGCCGCTCTAGGGCGCCGCTTCCCCGGCTCCCCCGAGAGCTTCCCTGGCCGCTTCCCCCAGCTCCTCCCTGGCCGCTTCCCTCAGCAATTCCCTGGCCCCTTCCCTCGGCTCTTCCCTGACCGCTTCCCTCAGCAATTCCCTGGCCACTTCCCTCAGCAATTCCCTGGCCCCTTCCCTCGGCTCTTCCCTGACCGCTTCCCTCAGCAATTCCCTGACCGCTTCCCTCAGCAATTCCCTGGCCACTTCCCTCAGCAATTCCCTGGCCACTTCCCTCAGCTCTTCCCTGACCACTTCCCCCAGCAATTCCCTGGCCACTTCCCTCAGTTCTTCCCTGGCCACTTCCCCCAGCAATTCCCTGGCCCTTTCCCCCAGCAATTCCCTGGCCCCTTCCCCCAGCAATTCCCTGGCCACTTCCCTCAGCAATTCCCTGGCCCCTTCCCCCAGCAATTCCCTGGCCACTTCCCTCAGCAATTCCCTGGCCCCTTCCCCCAGCAATTCCCTGGCCCCTTCCCCCAGCAATTCCCTGGCCCCTTCCCTCAGCAATTCCCTGGCCCCTTCCCCCAGCAATTCCCTGGCCCCTTCCCCCAGCAATTCCCTGGCCCCTTCCCCCAGCAATTCCCTGGCCCCTTCCCTCAGCAATTCCCTGGCCCCTTCCCTCAGCAATTCCCTGGCCCCTTCCCCCAGCAATTCCCTGGCCCCTTCCCCCAGCAATTCCCTGGCCCCTTCCCTCAGCAATTCCCTGGCAGGAGGGCAGCCGTCTGCATGGGATGCAGAAGCCCGTTCCTGTCCGTGGTTGCCGAGTCACTGACCTTCGCAGCAGCGCGATCCAGAGCACGGAGTAGCGCCTGCAGCAGCACCCGGCATGAGCCATGGCACCCGATCCCGCATCAGAACCGAGCGCACCTCGCTTCCCGGCACAGCGCGGGGATGCTGAAGCGGAGCCTCGGGGAACGCGGTGCCCAGAGCAGCAGGTGAGCGCGAGAGGACGCCGCCAGGCAGCGGAGACGAGAGGGCCAGGCTGCACGGCATGGTCCAACTGTCCCGATCGCCACCATCCTCACCCAGCCCACGCCGACACGCTCCCAGGGCCAGGCCGCTGCTGTCATCCTGGCGTATTCAAATGCCTCCATTACTCATCAAGAACAAAGTAGGACTATCTAGTAAATGAAAAACCACCACACGGCTCTGTCCCCTGCCTGTTATTTATGGCTGCTCCCTCTTCCACTTCTCAAAGGCTACCGGCCACGGCTGCAGCAGATCGTAAATCCTCCAGTGAGGGGGCTCGGGATCGGGAAGGATGCGGGCACCGGCGCTGACACCGCTGGTCGGCACAGGAGGGGAATAGAGAGCGAAGGAGGAAATATTCCTGATGAAAAGCACTCGGGGTGTCCCCGCTCCAGAGGGGAAGGAAGCGGGTCCTGCTGAGGCAGCAGGCACAGGTCTCGCCTCCTCCGGAGACTTGCAAGCCAGATTTCCAGACGGATCGTCCCTCCTGCCAGCACCACCACACGCCACAATGGCAAATGATTCCGAATTCAGAGGTTCTGTGCCCAGCTCCAACACTAACTCCCTGCACATCCTCACTTACATCCTCTCCTCAGCCAGAGAGGCTGGCATGACCCTCTCTCGCCTTCAAGGGATCCAGAAAATGTAAAGAACTTGAGTAACACGGAGAAAATGTGCTGGGCTTGAATAATAAGAAACGCTGTTTGTCACCTAAGGCCAGCGGGGTCCTTTTCTTCCTCCCAGGATAAAGCGGTCCCCGCCGTGCCCTGGGGGTGACGGCACCAGCTCACCAGCCATGCCGGGACGTGCAGCCCGTGCAGCAGAACGTTCCCACCTTGCCTCCGCAGCGCAGTGCACGCAGACTGGCCCCTCGCAGTCTGCAAGCAGCGCTCTCGATTTAGCACATTTTGCCTCGGTTTTGCCTCCCCCCATTTCCCCCGTCAGCGGTTTGAAGTTCTCTCACCCTTTGTTGGCAGATACCATGCAGAAAGACAAGCTCGCTGTCCTCGATCTGCTTTTCAGGGCTTCGATAAAGTAGGGCACCAGCATCAGCCCAGCGTCAGGTTTTTGATACATTGCTGGAGTAGCCAAAAATAATAACAGGCAGCTTCAGTCAATCTTTTTGTCAAATCCGCAGCAGCCCAGGGGTCCTTTGCGCGGCAGAGCAGAAACACGGTGCGTGCCAGGCTGAAATCCCGCTCAGTGATCCACAGCTATTGCTGCCTGCGCACCGAGCTCACCAGCAGCTCCCACGCAGAGCACCCGAGTCCTCAACGGGGAGACCCTGCCTTGCGGGGTCCCCTTCCCACAGCCATCAGTGCTCTGCTCTCCTCTTTCCTTCAGCACCTAATCTCCCTCGAGGTGGCGAAACGCGAAGGTCAAGTTACAGTTTTACCAACCCCTTTATCACTCTGGCAAGGCACAAAAATACAGAACCTGAACTTTGGAACGGGCCCTCGCACCTGCAGTGGGTGGAGAGCGGAGCAGACCGAAGGCAGCGGGAGAAGGGAGAACGCAAGTCCTCTCTGCAGCCCAGCACTGGAGTATTTCCTATTGCACGTTCACACACATTATTAGGACAATCTGGAAGGAAATACCAAAGCCAACAAGCGTGTATGTTTGGCCTACGTTCACGCAGGAAGCCAGATGTGCTGGGAGCGGCAGCAGCTCCAGCTGATGTAGGGACTCAGCACAGCTCCACCACTGCCACACCAGAGGAGGAAGAAGACCAGTAAAAAAGAGCTCTGAATTTCCCCTACTGCAAACTTGGAATTCCAGACAATTGGTCTGTGCGGGGCAGGCACATGGACCAGGCTTTGGGAGATGAAATAACACATGAATGTGGAGCCCCCAGGTGCTTGGTGGTGGCTCTCCTGCCACGAGTCTCACCTCTGTGAATGACAAACGTGTTTCCCGAAGGTAAGCCCCAGCCATGCCCTGCCCCATCAATCACACGATACAGAATCTCCACATTCACACAATCATAGAATCACCAGGTTGGAAAAGACCTCTGAGATGATTGAGTCCAATGAGTGCTTGGGCTGCTCTCTGTAACACACCTTGCTCTGTAACCTCGAGGCTACAAGTCATTCATTCCGGACCTCCCTGGCCTCTGGAATATCCCCACGCAGCTCAAGGGGTACAGAAGCAAAAACTCTGTGGAGTTTCTCTGGGGAAAAAACTCCAGGGCCTCAGGGACTGCTCCTTCCCTTCCCAGGGAGTGTCAGTCAGTAAGGAAACCGCGCTCCGTTGACTCAGTGTTTAAATACTGCAGTTGAGCATTGCTATCACCAAAAGGAAGTCTGTATGTCAAAGTCCCAGCTGATTTTATTCCAAGCCAGAGTTCATCCCAACTTCCTTAAACTGATACCTCATTCCTCTTCTGCCCAAGGTGCTTCTCTGCAGACTATTGTTCTCATGGAATCGTTAAGGTTGGAAAAGACCTCTAAATTCATCCGATCCAACCATCAACACAAGCGGAAGGAACTGTGATTACCAAGATTTATTCAAAATTTACATTTTAATCTAAACACCCGTTGATGTCCTAAAAAGCTCGTATTTCATAAAGTTGGAACAGCCCCTATTTCAGCATAATTAACACTACAGGACAGGTCCTTGGACACGGCTGTCACTGCTGCTGTCGTGCTGGGTGGACACAGTCATTACTGGAGAGCCCTTCTAGCAAACTCTTCACTGGATGTACCACAGCCCGGGGCACCACCAACCAACAGACAGATTTCACCACAGACACCATTAAATCAGCTCTCAGGAATCCCAATGTTCCTCCACCAAATAGTGTGTTCACCCAGCAGGCTCTGAGCGCTCAGGACCCACAGCTGAACGGGAGGCCTGCCTGCGTTTGAGTTTGTTTATTCTGTCCTTCAGCGCAGCTCGGCAAGAAGGTAACCGGCACCTGAAGGGCACAGAACTTACCCAGCCCTTGCAGGCAAAGGAACAACGAGATTATGAAAAGATTTCTTCACCTGCTTTATTAAAATGTGCTCAGTGTTCAGGAAAGCCAAGCAGCAGCCCTGAGGCAGAATGGACAGCCAGCACTTTGGGAAAAGCAGGTGCCGTATCAGACCCTGAAGGAATCCTTAACATCTAACTAATGCTGCCTTTTAGAATCACAGAATCGTCAAAATTGGAAAAGCCCTCATCCAGTCCAACCCCACTGTGCCTGCTGAACCATGTCCCAAAGTGCCACAGCCACACACTTTTTGAACTCGATGGACACACCATCACCACCCTGGGCAGCCAGTAAAGAAACTTTTCCTAACATCCAGTCTAAACTTCCTCTGGTGCAACTTGAGGCCATTTCCTCTCGTCCTGTCTCGTCACTTCGGAGAAGAACCCAGAGAAGAACCAGCACCCACCTCACCACAACCTTCTGTCCAGGAGCTGCAGAGAACAATGAGGTCTCCCCTCTGCCTCCTCTTCTCCGGGTTAAACAACCTCAGGTCCCTTAGTTGCTCCCAGAACCCCTGGTCTCCATTGCCTTCCCCAGCTTGGTTCCTCTCCTCTGGACGCACTCCAGCCTCTTGATGTCCTTCTTGAGCTGAGGGGAAACACACTGTTTTTCATAGCACTAGAGAGTGCACCTGGCTGGCCAATTCCTCATTCTGCTTGTAATTAGCTCCACTTTTCTGCTCTCCTGAACAAGCATTAGGCTTTCCTCTAGGAATGTAATCCCCATCAGCAGGAAACCTGTCTTTACTGAGATGCCACACATCCTTTCTGAAGGTTTTATTTAAAACATACCATTGTTATTAGCAGCAGACTCTTCTGACTCTCTTTGTGCGGTCCCATTCCTGCAAACATTCAATATCATTTTCGGCTATTAGTCTCGCTCCACAGACACTACTTAACTTCCAAGGACAATCCGAGCCCAGAAGCATTTGCAGGAGTCAAGTTTTGAATTCCAATCTAAGCTACGCAGGGGTACCGATGGCGTAGGACTGAGCCTGACAAACACCAATACATGTTTAGCATCTAAACAGCATTTTAGTTTGATTTGCCTTCTGTCTCCCACTACTGGCAGTGGTAACAGCTTCAGTTTAGCAGGGAACACAGACCGAATGATGTTCTTAAACACCAATCGCGGGGGTTCCGTGTGCTTGTATCCAGCCCTCACCTCTGCACAGGTGCTGGGGAGGGGGACTCGGAGCCGGGCTGGAGGAGAAGCGGCTGCAGACAGGACAGCCCTGGGCTGCGCTCCCTGTGCCACACGTCAGCTCCAGTCCACCCTCTGGCCTAGAGAGCAGACGGGGGTGCCAGGAGCCCACACCCACCTTCCCTGTGAGGGATGAAAGCTCAACTCTAAATCTGGTCCTGCCTCTGTTTTGAAAGGGTTGTCTGTGATCACAAAAGATAACAAGTTTAGAGAACCCCAATTGTTGTTACCAACACCTGCGCTCCAGAGAGAGGCCAACCAAGTTTGCTTTCCCAACACTCGATTACTCCTCTCAGAGATGGAATCAGACCCAGCCAATCTCTGACCTGAAACACTTTTTATCGCCTTCCCGATGGAACGTGAAGAGATCCTTGCAGGAGCTTTGTGAGCAGCCCTGTCTGTTACACAAAAACTTCCACCCTCCTCTGCTACGCAGGGAACCAGAGGGGAACCTGACAGAAAGCTTCACCCTGCAGGGTGCGAGCAGAGGCAGCGCAGGGCCAGGCCTGAGCCCTGGTTCAGTAGCTGCACAGCACAATTTCCTTTGGTAACCAAGTTACTTTAAAGCAATGCAAGACAGATGCAAGGCGCTGACACAGATGCACTGAAACTGGTTTGATCCTTGCCTGAACAGGATTAACTTGCCTCAATGATTAACCAAATTAAACTCCAGCTCATCTTCCTTGCAAAAAGGGCTATATTGTACACAGAGAGTTGTGCAGAATTTTTACAGAGACAGAATCCGGGAGGGTTTCCTTTGCAGTAGGTGTCTTGGGCCACCACACAGCTCCCCGCAGCCTGGCTTGGTCTCAGTGAACTCCTCTGAGGTAGAAGCATGCCTTCCGCATCCGCAATTCTACTCCATTATTAATGTTTAAACCTACATTTTAGGACATTAGCCTGTACGGATCACAAGAAGAGTTAAAATCACTCAAACACACTACACTAAGAGCCTGAGCTGATGTAAATAGATTGAATTAAAATAGATGTAGTTGTATGGATGCATCTTTTCTGCAGATGTAGCCTGGGTTCCACTCCTTACACCCAGTCCTGACTCCTGCCCATTCCACTCGCTGTTACTGGCTTTGCTTTGTGGTTCCCCAGCTCCAAAGGATTAAATCTGCATAGCAGAAAACAACATTTCTTATCTTACTTTCTTTTCCAATCTGCAGAAGTTAGAGTTCAGTTATTGTTCTTGCATTTCATTTCCTAAAAAGCCTATTTCCACGAGAATTTTCTTCCTCTGCTGGAACACAGAACTCCCTTGAGAGGGAGGAGCCAGCAAGCCTCCTGTCCCACTCCTCATGCTCTGAACCACCACTGCACCAGGGCCACTAAACCACTTTTTCTTGCCCTGCCAGATGCCCAGCTTAGGTCAAATCCCCGGGAAGCCATGGGCCAGCGTGTGTTCTCATTAATGAAATTGCAATCTGCTCCTGAGCAGATGAGGCTGCCCCGGATTTACACCATCACCACCAAAACCAAGCTCTGGTTTGGAAGGCTGGTGTTTTACCACTCTCAGAATAAAAAAGTTCTTCCTAAGATCCAGCCTAAACCTCTCCTCTTGTAGTTTAAACCAATACTCTTTGTCCTATTGCTACAGAGCGGTGCCAGGGGAGCAGCGTGACTCACCTCCCTCCAGTGGCAGGAGCCAGCTGGCCAGCCAGGCCACCTCTTCTCCCTGCCGGCCTCGCAAGCCAGAGGCTGGATGGCTTTATATACTGTCCTAGTGGATCAAAACTGAAAGCAGCAGGTTTAGTTCCCAAATGAGCAAAAGCACTGTAAACACCGTGAAGCAAAGTCCAGCTCAGCCAGTCCCAACTGCTTTCCGCTTGCCAAAAGCAGGAGCTCTAAGCCACTACATTCACCAGTCCTGCACACACAGCACGACAACCTCAAATGGTTTCATAAAACAACTGGAGCCGTATAAAAAATACATGGCAAGTAGCCCAGATTGCACCGTCTCTCCTTCCCAGGACAGGACTGACCCCCAGCCACCCTCAGCCTCTGCCCCAGGGCAGGAGGCACAGCAGGGCGCACCCAGGGGACACGCAGGCACAGCCAAAGGCCGGTGATTCAGCTCAAGCTCCCAAACTGGCTCAGGTGAAAGGGAAGCCCTTTCCTGCAAGAACTGTGCCATCTCCCCAGCCAGGAGCTCAGCCAGAAGCCCATCCATCCACTCCCCCAGGCTGCTGGTCAGGGCTCTGGGGGGAATGGACTCGGGGCACCTCATACAGTGCCACTTCTCCAGAGCCCCTCGAGCAGCAGCTGGCCATCTCGGTCCATGCTGGCTTCAAACCGTGAGGAGAAAAGCCCCGCTTCCTATTACCAGCTCCCTAGCATTACTCCTCTCTGCCTGTGCTGTATTTGTAGATCCCTGACCTCATCATCCAGACCAGGATGCTTGCTGCCAGCTTCCGAAACCCAGACACACACACACAGAGGAATGGTCCCGCTGCAGAAGATCACGTGGAGCATGATTCAGTGCAGGCCCCGGGCAGGAGGCTGTGCACACGCCTGCGGCGTCAGGGCTGGCTTCCACGAGGAAACCGTCAGCTTGTCAACAGGCGTTATACCAACGGCCCCTGGCTTGATGAGTAACCGAGCACACCGTGACTGAGTCCCTCCACAACGTCCCCTCACTCACAGAGCATGAGGGCAACGATTCAGATCGCGGGGCTCATTCAGAGGGTGGGACAGGGGCAGAGTAAAACGCAGGCTTCCAACAAATCAAAACAATTCACAAGTGAGAAAAACATTCTACTATGTTTTCAGTCTTTCTTTGGACACCTGAGAAATGCACAGCTGAAGCACATCCAGTTGGCTGATCACGGCTGTAATGCCAGGATAATGCAAGCCAAGCTTCCCCGGAGCAGCAGGATGGGTTAAACGTGCTCTCGAACCCCCACGCTTCTGCAAAACCAGCTGCACCCGCAGCTGCGTGCAGCACACGGAAAAGCTGCCAGCACCTTCTCTCTGAAGGGCCCACCACACACACATCTGGGCTTGGAAATGTTGGGATGATAACTTAAATTTTTCATTTATTTTTCTAGTTTAGCTCTGTGTTTTCCTAAAGAGATTAGAGCTGGTGGGACGTGCTACTCCAGACCCTGCACAGCAGATGGTTTTAGTCCAGGCTGGCAGCGGCAGCCGAGACTCCCCACATCTCAGCCCTGATCAGACAGGTACCCCTCGAGGAGGGAGAGCTGGGGCCTGACTGATTCCCAGGGAGGACAGTGCCAAATTCTGATGCTTTGGTCCCAGTTAGAACCACTGGCCACCAGCACAGGGTGACGCTGGAGCCCTCCAGGTGTCAAAGGACGCAGAGTTTGAGCAGCCCAGCCCCTGGACAAAGCACACGTTCCAAAGCAGACACATTGCTGCTGATGGTGAGTTAATGATGCTTTCTAGCAAAGCTGCTTGGAAAGATGAATCATTTTACTCCCCTTCTGGTTTTATTTTAATAACCAATGTGATTGGCCTGACAAAAGGAAAACAGAGCTGGAAGGGAGCTCGGGAAGGAAACCCAAACATGTTTTCCAATGCCGCCTGTGACGTAACATCAGGCAGTGCAAACCCAGATCGCCTTCCTGCTCGGACAGAAAACACCAAGGAGGCAGAGAAGGACTGAATGGTAAATCTAGGTCTGAGTGCTCTTGTTTGGAGAAAGGCAATAAACCCCACAGTCCCCGCTTTAGGATGATGTGCGGTTTCTGAGCTTTCCCTGGCTGCTGACACACGGCTCCCCGCATCCCATCCCTTGGGCACTTCATTACCTTACACACTTTAAGAAAAACAAGAACGCTGTTCGATGCCTTTGCCTACACAAGTGCGAAAGCAGCTTCTTCATCAATCCAGTGAGATCCCAAGCAGAGCCAGAAAGCCTCTCGAGTTGCGCACCATAAAGACTTCCATGATGTAAATTACTTAGTCTCTCTGTGGGCTGGGAAGTGTGCCACACGCGGCGTTTCTGAGTCCACAGCTCTTTTATCTGAGTTGTTTTTCCCCTTTATCCTTGTCTCGCTCCATGACAGTTTTGAGATTTTTGGCATCGTAAGGCAGCCTGGCTTGTCAAGCTGCAGAGCCTGCATGTGTACGTGAGAGATGAGAATAGGACAAAAATAGTTATTAGCTGTGCTTTCAGAGCACAAAGCAAGAAAAATGGCTGTGTTCCAGCAAAGGAAGGGGTTTGAACCAGTTCCGATCCACATCTGTTTAACACTGCCTGGGTTCCTGGTATCAGGGGAGTCCTCAGGGCCGGACGGGTCCTCTGCCACACGATTCCCTCACCCAGCGACGCCGTGGTTGGGCCTTGACTGTGTTAGCAGCAGCACAGGGTGATAGGAGAAAGTTTTAGGCAGGAAGCGTTGGTGCTGAGGCCAGTAGCCAGGAGGGAGTGGCTGGAGCAGCGACTCCTGCTCCGAGCACAGACCAGTGGGTTCAGGTCCTGCTGCACAAGCTCCAGGCGCTGAGCCTGCCCTATGATTCTATGATTCTATGAGGTGCCGACCCGGGCACCGTAAATGGGAACAACTGCAAGAGTCGCTCCAGAAGCGTGTGCCTGATCCACCCTGAGCCACTGGCGGGGGCCTCCGAGAGCTCAGCCTTCCAAGCACAAGCAGAGCAGCATCTGTTCCTTCCCGTTCACAGGCCTGGAGAGCCGCACGGAGACTCCTGCTTCCAACACAGCAACGCTGCCTTCCTCTAAATCAAATCCAGACAAACTATTTCTCAGAGACCATCCCAGCTTGCTCCAAACACTAAACCAAGTTTGGAAACACTGGGAACACTGGACTCCATTAAAAAGATGCAATCCCTGCCAAGGCCGAGAGAACAGGAATGTGACCTAGCAGGGCTGCCTTGGCTTGCGAACGGCTCATGGACAAAGCTCTCTCTTTCTCCCCTGCTTTTAACCATTGCCAAGGAGTGCCTCGCTCCCTTTATTCTGGCAAGTGTCTTAGGTAAAATGTGAAAGGATTCCTCTCTATGCCAGTGCATTTTAGAGGAGAAAACGGAAAACAGCACTGGGTGACAAGCAAGAGTTCAGCAAGGCGTGTCAGCAAAAGCATCCAGAGCAGAGAGCAGACAGAGCACTGCAGAACCACTGCTGTGCAGGGAACACCCGAACCCAGCACTGCAGGATGCTGTAATACTGTGCCATACTTAATTATAAATAGGAATAACGAGCATAGCCCTGACAGTCACCCACTTGTGAGACCCCACCTGGAGTCCTGTGTCCAGTTCTGGAATCCCCAACGTAAGAAGGGTATGGATCTGTTGGAGCAAGTCGGGGTTGTTCAGCCTGGTGATGAGAAGGCTGTGGGGAGACCTTAGAGCAGCTTCCAGGGCTGAAAGGGGCTTCAGGAAAGCTGAGGAGGAACTTTTTACAAGAGCGTGGAGTGATAGGATGAGGGAGAATGGCTTTCAATTGGAAAGGGGAGGATTTAGATTAGACATTAGGGAGAAAGTCTTCACAAGGGTGGGGAGGCCCTGGCCCAGATTGCCCAGAGCAGGGGTGGCTGCCCCATCCCTGGAGGGGTTCAAGGCCAGGCTGGATGGGGCTTGGAGCCCCTGATCCAGTGGGAGGTGTCCCTGCCCAGGGCAGGAGGTGGAACTGGGTGGGCTTTGAGGTCCCTTCTAAGTGAAACCACTCCATGAGTCTATGATGATTCTATGACTTTCCCCACACTTTGAAACAAACCTACTAAAATCTGAGATGTTTGGCAATTACTGTAAAATATTTTCAGGCACTTTTTAAGGGCATTAGGAAGATAAAAGGAAGAAAAGAAATAATGCTTTTAAAAGGTATGTTAAATATTTGCCTTATCATCCAGGCACTCTATTTTAATGAGGTTTGTTTTATTTCTTCTGCTGTTTGCTTTGTCACACAGTGCAAGTCGCTGAGTCTTTCCGCGTGAGATAAACGATTGGGCTTATGCGGGCGGGGGCTGAGAGCGCTGCCGGGAGACGCTGCCCGACACCAGCCAGGCAGGGCACGCTGGAGATGCAGTTGCCACTCATGTCCTGTGTCACTCGGGCAAGCAAAGCTTCTGCTTTCATCAGAGAAAAGCTTTGAGTCCTGTAGATCAGAGGCGTTGGGAGAGCCACATGCCGATCCCGCAAGTGGAAACACATACAGGACTTTTATTTCTGGTGCTATTAAATATGCAACAATCATTCTCCAACATCAGAGTAATAAACCTCACTGCTCCATCTGATCTGAAACCAGCAAGCATGCTTCTTGCATTCACAGAGAGAGACAAAATGCTGAATTATTTATGCTTTGAATATGAACAAATAGAGAGAAATAAGTTGGTTGGGTACAGTGCAGCAGTGCGGATTGAGGGCAGGTTGTTGTACATCCTTCCATCAAAACATCCTCTCTCATTACTCCAAATAATTGTTTCTCCTCCAAAAAGCGGGTCAAAGCATTCTAATTAAAGGATCAGTAGAATCATTTCTGACAAGTTTTGCAGCTCTGACTACACGTGTGAAATCCCCTCCCCCTGAAACCCTTCAGCGCTCCTCGGGATCCAGCACTGGTGCTGCGAGAGCACATCGGCTGCAGCAATCACACCAGGAATGGGTTGCTTGGGTGACTTTCCAGGACACGAGCAGATTCAGCTGGTAGACAAGAGCAAATGTACTCCCACCTCTGACTTCTTCTAAAACAAAACAATTCTATTGGGGCCACCAAATGCCAAAGAATTATAGACTCACAGAATCACTAGGTTGGAAAACACCTTTGAGATCATCAAGCTCAGCCCTACCTGTTCACTACTACATCATGTCCCTAAGCACTTCATCTGCCCATCTTCTAAACCCCTCCAGTAATGGTGATGCAGGCGCCTCCCTGGGCAGCCTCTGCCAGCACCTGAGAACCTTTTTGGTGAAGAAATTTTTCCTAATGTCCAACCTGAACCTTCACTTGTGCAACTTGAGGCCACTCCCTCTTGTCCTATCTCCTGTCGCTTGGCTGAAGAGACCAGCACCCACCTCCCTACAACCTCCTTTCAGGCAGTTGTAGACAGCGATAAAGCAGAGGGAAAAATGAACTGGAGCCGTTCTGCTTCACATTCACAGTTCTCCTTATCGCTACATGCACCGTAACAGAGTTTGCAAAGCAGTGTCTGTCTATCGCAGCAGTGATTTACGGCTCTGCCCTGTTCACACAGAGTGGAAATAACCCGGCACGTGTCAGCAGTCACAGCGCTCACACGCTCCGAGATGCTGTGTCCACCCCGGTGCAAGGGCAGGAGCTGCAGGAGCTGCCCAGACCCCAGCCCCGGCCATCGCGGGCACCTTGGAGCCCTGTCCCTCAGCCAGGGACACAGACAGTGCTTGCCATGCCCCACTGACATTTCAAGCTTGGCAAGAATGAAAATGCACAGGGAAAGTGGTGCGAGAGCAGGAGGAGTGACAGGAATTCTGGGACAGGAATGCCTCCCGAGCCTGATTTTTCAGCAGCCACACCAAGCCCTCTCCGATCCACATGTGTGCGCGTGTGACAGGGAGCACGAGATGAGGAGAGGGGATGAGAGCTGTCCTTCAATTTCTCAACTGTTTCTTAACTTAAATCCTTCATTCTGAGCATAAGAACTAAATCAGGCTCAAGGAGGAAAAACTTAATTAATCAGAGGTAGGGAAGTTCAAAGTGCTTGCGGGGTCAGCTCTGTTGCTATCCCCCACTCCAGAGGGGCAGGAGGGGCAGGGTTTACAGCTAATCCCTCTCTGCTGCAGAATGACAGCTATGTGCTGCCGAGTACTTTCTGGCAGTGGCTAAATTTGAAGGTCTCCTTTCTTTCCGCTCATCTTTTTAAAGCTTAATATCATCCCTGAAACATAACCGAGGGCCAGATACAGCAGAGAGGTTTAAAATACCACACACAGCCTGGTGACACCACGTACGAGCTGGGTGTCGTGCCCTGCACGCTCCACTCTGGATTCTGAACGAGTGGTTAGCATCGATGTCAGTGAGACAAGAATTAAAGGAGATGAGCAGGAGCTGCGCGGTGCCCGCTGAGGGAACAGGACAAGGAAGCCACCACGATTTGCTGATTCAATATCTTCACATCCACAAATCTGCTGTTTCATCCAGGGAACTGAATCACCGTACCAAACACTTGGTTATCTATGTGGACAAAATCACTCAAGAATTCAACCAATACCAACAGCCCTTGATTACCCAATTAAACACCAGCGGAGATAACACCATCGAAAGCACAACCAGGTCTTTGTGCACCACCTGGCTGGGGAGACACACCCTGCAAAGCCGACCAGATGCTGTGTGCCAGCCTATGGATGCAGATATTTGGATCCCTTCCACCTGAGCTGCCACGCACGCCCTGACAACAGCACCGATAACGAGCAGCCAGACATTTTTCTTGGGTACAGACACAACAGCCACAGTGTCAGTGTTCGGAAAAGGGTGCACGGGGGCAATTCACACAGAACACTTGAAGCAGATGAGCTTGTTTCTGCTCTACAAACCCAGCTTGTGAGCCCCATATCGAGTGGGAGGTGTCCTTGCCCATGGCAGAGGGTGGGACTGCATGGGCTTTGAGGTCCCTTCCAACCCAAACCATTCCATGATTCTGTGACCCAGTGCAAACCTGGGCAATCCGGGAGGCCGCAGCATTAAGTCTGAGGCTCAATGAGCTCAGACAGGAACACGTGTATGGGACAGAAAGAGCCGCAGCCCCATCAGCCCCCAGCTGCCTGCTGACCTTGCTGGGCATCCAGTGCCAGTGGCTGTGTGGGACGAGCCATCCGGTCCCCCCTGCTCCCCAAAGGCTCGGGACCTGCGCCAGGATCCCCGCCAGAGTCCCAACTCCAGCACCTGCCAGGGAAACATCCGTTGGAGCCAGGATGTTGAGTCCCACCCCATGCCTAAACAGTAAAGTCAGCATTTAGTTCCTCGATCTCCACACCAAGTATCTCATTTCAATTTAATTTCACACTTGTAATGGATTTTTCAGAAATATTCCAGCCCATATTTACTTTCCAACACCTTATTTCCTTTCGCATTTGAAAAAACTTTCTATCTAATCCCCCAAGTCATCCCACAGTCTGAATAATTTCAGGTTTTTAATCAATAGCTGTCAGACTTGTCAAATTACTTTAGGGACCACAAAGCAATTTTTAAACATTCATAAACCCTCGTAGAACAGTTAAGTGCACTGAATTTTAAAAGAAAGGGGAACTGAATAACACTGATCAAATAGGATTATATTCTGGCAAATTATAAATTAGTTTTTTATGAATCATCTCACAGCTCCTTGTCTGGTGCCAGCCTTCTGCTGCCGTAGGAAGAAGAGACTGTGCACCTTCAGAGAAAGAAGCCTTTGCTCTGGGCTTCCAAGCCTCCCAAGCAGGAGCAGCATGCAAGACTTTTTTTTGTTGTTGTCCTTCTTAAAAGCCACACTGTTTTCTGGCTACCGTGGGGTTCTCTCCATCTCCCAGCTGCCTCAGCCAGAGATGGCCAAGCTGCTGCTCCAAAGCTGTACAAATGCATCACAGCTCCTGGCACCCTTCCCAACCTAGTCTTTCTTTCTCAGCGTGCTTCTGGCGTGTGAATCTGTCTGACATGTCCGTCTAGAAATGAGGGTCACCAGAAGTTCTGCATTTGTCGGACATCTGTACCCAAAGCACAGCTTGAACCCTTTGTTTGGACGATTTTCCACGTTGCACTAAGTCAAGCTATGAGATGAACGTGGGAGCCTGCACTGCTGCTGCCTGTTCTGTGCTGGTGCTAGGAATAAAGAGATTGAGAACATCTGAAGGAATCCAATGTGTTTCTCCAGAACTGACTTCATACACAGCAGTCCCCTCCCATCATGTGAGGGACGTGGCCTGCAAAGGGGAAAACAGGCAAGCTTCTTAGCTACACCGAGGATGCTGGAGGTCTTCCAGCAAGCGTGGCCCAGATCAAAGATGGGGTGAAAGATGATCAGAAGAAAGGAACATTTCAGTTGGCCCCATGCAGACGAACAAGTCCGAACCCTCCAGACTCCTTCAAGCTGGACTTTTCCAGTGCCTCAGAACTGCTCCAAACATAGAATCATAGAATGGTTTGGGTTGGAAGGGACTTCATCTAGTTCCATCCTTTGCCATGGGCAGGGACACCTCCCACTGGATCGGGGGCTCCAAGCTCCATCCGCACTCTGCTGCAGCTCCACAGGACACAGGCCTCCAAGGTCCTCTTTGGAGTGATTTACCTTACCCTACATCTTGTTTCGGTGTTGTTTCCTTGCCCTTTCCTAGAGCTCCTGCACCCACAGCTCTGTGGATGCAGTCAGCACTGACAGCTCCACAGGCTCCGCTCCCCACCCCACGCATCGCTGCATGCCCTGGCTCTGCATCTACCAGAGAGGTACTTTGCCAGAGACGTGCAGTTCCATCTGTAAAGCCTCTAAATACCCAACAATGGCTGCTTTTAACCTTTCCATTGGTTTCTGGTTTCCCGAAGGACTCTCGCTGTTGCTGTCTCAATCAGCACCGCACTGACAGCCACAGGAGGGACTGGCTCCCAGTGCCGCTCGCTCCGGCTCAGACGCCCTAGAGCAGCAAATCCAGCAAGCATGGATTTGGATACCCAGGTGACCTCGTTTTGACAACAGTTCAAGGTCTAAAGTGTCGCTCTGGAAGCTGAATCCGTCCCGGCTTTGGGCTGGTTGGGACCCCAGGTGGCCAACATCTGCCCCAAGCGCTTTCTCCGCCTCCAGCCGGGGCCTGCGAAGCATTAACACAAACAGCTCCGAGCAGGAGATGGGATGGGAGCGCGTAGGAACGTAGGAACTGCCGGGCAGGCCAACTCAGCAGGAAATGCGGGATTGCCTGAGTCAGAGTCGGTTTTTTTCCTTCTAGTTCAAACTGAAGATGCAAAAATATCTCCCAATGCAAACACTTCAGCCAGTTCAGGTGCTTTTAAGGCTTACTTTGCGCTTCTTGGTGAGGTGCTCAATAGGTTTGTCAAGCCAGACATCGGAAGTTTATTATTCTCACTCAGCTTTCCCAGTATTTAGCGAAGCAGAAACCCAAAGCCACCCACACACCCTGTGCTAACACACAGAAGCTCCTACACATCTATGTGCCGTTACATGCATTGTGTGTCCCAGGCCAGACGACAGACTCTCGAGATCTAAACAAACAGCAGAGAACAAAGCAGGACACGGGGCAGGTCAGCTCAGCACAGACGATGGAGCCAATTGTTCCTTTCAACTGAAATGATTGACCCCTGAACTGTGCTTGATAAGGATCCAAACATGTCGTTACTTTGCATTAGTAATAATAATAAAACCAGAGTGCTTTCTGTTATGAGATACCCTGCCCAGGGATTTATTAAAGAACATTTAATTGTGGGGCCATTTCATTAAATGGAAAAATTAAAATAAAGAGAAGAGGCTGTGATGTTGGGGGAAAAAAAAAAAAAAGTCATAGTGAAAAAGAGGCACTTGCAGGGCTTAAAGAGGAGACAACACCTTAAAGAAAACACTGCAGGCTTCCAGGAGCTGGGGCACCTCAGGAAAGGTGGGCCTGGCTCAGCAGGGCTGGAGAACACAGGGTTTAGTTTGAAACGACCAAAAGCCTCTCACCATTTTGCCTTCTTCTCTCCCGTCCAGGGAGTTCCCCACACAAGCAGCTGTCCTTTAGGAACAGATTCGCTCAGCACGCAGCAGCAACGGCTGCGGCCGCGATGCACGCCTGGCTGTGATTCAAAGGATTAATTAATAAATAACATTAGTTACCGTGGGGGCACTGCCAATATGAAAACTACTCCACTTAAAAATGATGAGGCAGAGTGGTTTGAGCTGCTGCAGCTGCTGGCGCTGGGTCGCACTTTCCCTCCCGTAAGAGGAGGACTGGTAGTACCGAACAACCAGAGAGACGATGGAACACAACCCAACCGAGCAGGCAAGGGGGGAAAGCTGATCAAACGTAGCAAGGGAGCTGAAACAACTACTTTGAACGTGAATTTTAAGTTGACTACAGCATCCTCAATCTGTTTCACTGTGGAATTGCTCCTCAAGGTGGGTGAAGTGGAGATAGCGGCGAGGAGCTGCAACTCCACCACCGCTCTGCACACTCACTGCAGGCAGAGGAAGGGTCAGGAGACAGTCCGAGCATTTGTTTTTCAATAGTACGTGCTCACCTGTATTTGTGGAAGCACTTCAGAACCTCCGTCAGTGCCTCAGGGCACTGCTCCATGGTCTGAACGGACTGGGAGCTGGGAATAACTGGGGAACTAGGCAGAGCAGTTCAGCTCCTGCATGCAGGGGAGTGGGAGAAGATCAGATCCAGTCACACTCTGGTCGCAAGGTGGGTAGGAGGGAGAGACAAAACATCAAATAGAGAAGCTTAGATCTTTCTGATCGCGCTGGGTTTCTCTGACCCCAAGCCATATCTTTTTTTTCCAGAACTTCTTTTCTTTTAAAATAGTTGGTGCCGCTTCCAAACTGGGTTTGCATCGCTTCTAAAACTGATAGTTTCTCTAATTTATATTAGAGAGAAAATCCATCCTGAACGAACGTTAACATTAATCATGGCCCCAAAATCATTTACTCTCACGCCGCAGTAACTACTCCCGACAGCCGTTTCGTCTCTACCTGCCAGGTCAAGCCGCCCCTGGGAGCACCAGCTGTGGGATTGGGACTAAGTGGGCTCCTCACCCCGCTGGGCTTCCGCGAACACTGGTGTTAATGGACACAAACACCCTCTGCCTTCAAATATCCCTAAGTGCTTTTCACAGCTGAGTAACTCCAGTCACCATCAGCTGGGCTTGCAGATATCAGTAAATAAGACAGAAAAAACAGCTGCTTGCTTCCTAAAAATTATGTGCTTGTCATCCTCTTTAAAAGGACGCTCTGAACGGATCAGGATATGAAGAGCAGGAATACATAAAACCAGAGATGCGCTTCTTTAAACTCTATTGGAACGCTTGGTGCTGCAGGAAGCTTTCCAGGCAGAAAAGTAGAGAAAATGCCATGTGAGGTGCTAAAAGGTGCAGACAGCCCTGCCGGGGAGCACAGCGCTGCCTGGAAACCCAAACGGGGCTGGGATGGGCCTCAGCAGTCCAAATCCATGAGTTACCCAGTGTGACCCTTCACCCTTCTCATTAAAGCAATAAATCTGGTTTACGGATACATTTCCATACAAGTACCAAGAGATTCGGCCTTAATACACTCAGCTTTATAATTAACACCAACTTCAGTGTCTATGAAGGCTAAGAGGCCTCTGGGGTTCTCCAGGAGAGAATAAGTCCACTCAAGGCTTGGCTTTAGGTTGCGTTCCTCTATGTGTCCAGCAGGGTCTCGGGGCTCCAACACTTAGGTTCAAAAGTCCTTTAAGAGGATCTCCTCACCACACAGAGGGCACACATGAGCCCCGTCTCAGTGAGGCTGCCGGGGCAGGGACTGGAGCATCCTTTCTGCCCAGCTCTGGACCGAGCAGGAAGAAGGAGCAGGGATGGAAAATGCCCTGAGGTTATAAGATGGTATTTGGAAACAAAAGCTCCACTGTGGAACTACAGAACTAGGAACTACGGCTAGGATTTGCTTAGCTGCCAGTCCCACTGGCACTGCTGGGAAATTTCCTCTTTCTAAATAAAACATATTGTAAAGTAAAATGCCTGGCTTCTAGGTTTTCTTGTTGCAACTGAGTGAAGAACACCGACGAGAGGTTTGCAGATAATAAAGCCCAACTATCTATGGGCTGCACTGGCAGCAGGATCCGTGCCCCAGGCACCAGGAACTGTGCAAACGCACAGAATGAGCCAAGCCCCAGGGCCTCACCATTCAAACCAACCCGCTCAGCCAGCCTGTCACTCAACTTTTGCCATCTGCGACATGGGAATACGCTCTATACCTGCTACCTTGAAGAGTCATTAGGAGGACTTATACAGGAACAATCAGAAAGTATTATTTATATGTTAGCTGTGTTAGATATTGCTTTTCCAAGAGCGTTTTCCTATGAGCTGCTGGGAAGCCTGACTCACTCCATGACCCTTGGCAAGATGCTTATCTTCTCTGGCCTTTCATTTCTGTTTCCAGCCCAGTATCCCACAACAAGCTCCTATCTAATCCGTACCTGCCTCCAGCAGGAGCTAATGGCTGCTGTTTCAAAGGGATGCAATCTTGTTAACAGAGGGAAAATATAGTTCCCGACCCTTGAAGGCAGGCAGGCAGAGCCCTGAAACTTTTGATTTATTCTTCCTGCTGATGCCGGTTGCTTAGCTACAAATATCTTCAATGTTCATAAAAGGCTCTCTCCCGTGCTCCTCCTCACTGCTGTGTTTTAAGTCCAGCCACAGTTTATTTTTCTTGAAACCTAGGTGATGAAATTTCACGTTGATGTTACATCGAAGGTGTAGAACACCCCACTCCCCCTCCAGCTTCTGGGCAATTGCCACCAGCAATAACAGGAGCAGAGGGGGCTTTGTCCCATTCAGAGACAAGTCACCTTCCAATGCTGAAGATGGGCAGCGATGCCAAACTCTGCTCTCAGAGCACACTTACAAAAGAAACACAAAGGAAAAAAAGTCAGAAACAAGCGTGATGGACCAACCTGGACTTGTAGCTGAAGGACAGCTGACTGTGGAGCTCATGGCACCAGCCTTCCAGCTCTGCTGCTCCCTCCTCAGCACAGGGAGGACATGGAGCTGTTGGAGCAAGTCAAGAGGAGGCCACGGAGATGATCTGAGGGCTGGAGCACCTCCTGTAGGAGAACAGGCTGGGAGAGTTGGGGCTGTTCAGCCTGGAGAAGAGAAGGCTGCAGGGAGGCCTTAGAGCAGCTTCCAGTGTTGACAGAGGCTCCAGGAAAGCTGGAGAGGGACATTTTAGCAAGGACTGTTGTGACTGGACACGGAGCAATGGTTTTAAACTAAGGGAGGGTAGATTTAGACTGGATATAAGGAAGAAATGTTTTTCTGTGAGGGTGGTAAGGCCCTGGCTCAGGTTGCCCAGGGAGGTGGTGGATGCTTCATCCCTAGAAACATTCCAGGTCAGGTTGGATGGGGCTCTGAGCAACCTGATCTGGTTAAAGATCAATCTGCTCCTGCAGAAGGGTTGGACTGGATGACCTTCACGGTCACTTCCAACCCAAAGCATTCTCTGATTTGAGATTCCTCCGTGGGGCTCCTTGTGGGGCTGCTGTAGCGTCAGCTCTGGTTGAACACGAGGGCTGCCGCCATCCCCATCGCCCACCCCTGCATCGTGTTTGTGTGACAGAGAGGAAGAGGCCATCAACAGGTGACATGAGTCAAGAGGAAACTACGGTCTGGTCTCAGTCAGGGATAAATAATATCACTGTAAAAACAATAACCTCATGGAGCTAAAACAAAGCAAGTGGGTCCGGGTGGGAACAGCGGGACAATCCCGGGCAGGCCGCAGAATTCAAAGGTGGGTTTTTTCCTGTCTCCTGAAATTAGAGAACAATGAGCAAACCCTCTCTTGGTAGGAAAGGGAAGCAGCTTAGCAGGAACAGGCAGCCCTGGAGCCTGACTGAGGCCCTGCCGTGCTCGGGAGCAGCGCGGGGAGGCTGGGGCTGCAGGCTGGGGCTCCCTCATGGGACTAGCAGCATCCAGCTCCTCCCAGCCCGAACTGGAAGCGGAATCATTGTGCAATCCCACAATTACTGACCAGGACACAACAAAAAAGCACAGAGAACAGTTAGCGCTGTTACATTCTGATGGCTAAAAGCTGGCGCAACTCGAACAGTGAAAGGCACCTTTTAAGCTGACAGTGCCTCTGGTTCTGAGCAAGGAACAGAGGAGACAGAAGGGCTGGGAGTCAAGGGCCTCTTTATCAAACTTGTTTTCCAACTAACAACCTTGCAACGCTGCCAGAAGAGAACCAGAAAGCTCCCAGTCAGCACCGCACTGCAACCAGTGATTAATTTGTTGCACGACACTTGGCTTGCTGTACATGACAGGGCTCATAAATTCTCATTTTTATTGATGTTGTCCTGGCTGAGGGGGCACACTGGGAAAGGCCGGTTTGTGCTGCAGCCGTCCTGGGCAACCACCTGGGGACAAGCAGCCCGGACAGTTGATGCCATCTGACTGGGGATAACCCCCTCTAGTCAAGGACATGGGCTCGGTATCCGGCTCCCTCCATGCACACAGCAGGCACGCGGATACACAGAGGCACACGGAGGCGGTGCTGCTGCTCGCCTGGCACAGCAGGTCTCTCTCAGCAGTTGCTGGCCATGGGCATTACTTGGAGCACTCTTCATTCAGCCCTGTCACTCACCTCCCAAAAAAGCCTACGGTCTCACTGTCACAGAAACACAGACCTGTTAACACTGTCAAATATCCACCCTGTACCTTGCTGGGACTGCCCTGGTCCCGCACAGGAGGCACCCTGACGTTCCTCTCTTGCCGTAGTCTGTGTTCATGCCCTCAGCTCTTACGTGGTGAAGGGGTGGAAGAAGGAACTAGTCCTGGGGGAAAGGAGGCCCTCTTGGAACAAGTCCTCAGATGAGCGGAGCGCCTGGCAGCTCAGGCCCAGCATGTAACAACTCCATCAATGCCCAACAAGACTTAAAAATCGGGTCTCAAGCACCTAAAATTAGAGCTGAACAAATGAGCATCTCTGCATTTTGCAGTCCCAGGTGATACAACTCCAAGTTCTTTCAATAGCTCTTCTCAATAAGAATGGCAGATTATTAAATCTGTCATCAAATTGCAGGTCTCTGAAAAGGTGAAAGTCAAAGAGAAGCAGAGAAGGGGGTGTTTCTGTACAATACTCAGTGGAGCTGAGGAGCCTTTTGAATAAGACAAGGTGTTATTCCTGTCACTTGCAGCAGAAGGGAACTCACAAAATGACTGAGTGCTTTCTCATCCCACTCACTATCTTCCCAGCTTCCCACGGATGCACCCTAGAGCCAGAAAAGCCTGGCAAACTGCTCTAATAAAACACCAGACACACACAGGGCTGGACTGGGAGCAAGCGAGCCCCACGCACTGGGGTTCACTGGGGAGAACGGTAATACCTCGTGCAGAACGGAGGCTCCCCTTTCACATCTCCTTGTTCTAATATTGTCACTAACGAGGCCACAGGAGGTGGCTCAGTTGCACGAGAGGCTGCTTGTGTTTAACAAGCCCCACGGCAGCCCTGTTTGCCAGTGCACTGCAGGCCTGCCTGGGGACACCACTCGCTGTTCGCTGTGTGGTGGGAAGGAGGATGGTGCCAGGAGCAAACGTGCCGCAAGACCATGGGTTCTCCTGGCTGGGTCTCCCCAAAGATTATCCACACCCAACCCTGCCTCATCTGTGCTGCTAAGAGGAAAAGGACAGAAATTATTGCTGGGAATTAAATGGAAGCAAGGAGAGTCATATCAGTTTACCTCAGAACATTAACGTGGCTATTAATTACCGTTTGCTACATCAAGCTGAGATTTAATGAGAACAAATATAGATGCAGCCTCAACCTTTTCTCCCTCACTCCACGCTCCTGTCCTTACGCCCTTCCCACAAATCACGGTCCCCAGCCACGAGCCGGGCAGATGCTCAGCGTGGCTGCTGGGGCCCTTCCTCAGCTGCCTCCAGCTCAGAAACCTGATCGAGGCTTCTCTTAATATCTAAGAATTCACCGTCATACTGAGCTGTTCTTGATTGTACTTATTGTTATAAATATGCTTTATTTTCAATCTGTGATTTTTATTTGCTGTATTTATTGAACAGCGAATGGCTGAGAGAGATTCTGCTGCCGTTTAAGATATTGCAAGCAATGCTGGTCACTCTGCAACTCTTGGGGAAGAGGAGATGGGAGGGAGGAAGCGTGGCTGAGGCTTAATGAGAACGCAAATGCTTGCCAGACTTTAATTTGAAATACTTTCTTTCTCTCCTTTCCAACAATATCCTTTTCCGCTGGGCTCTGAAAAAAGCGGAGCTGGACAATCGTACGGGAAGCTGGGAGAGCCTAACAATAGAGGAGTGGAGAGGGGAGTGAAACCAGCCTATCTCCTTTGGCTCAAAATGAAATGTGAAAAGAAACAAATTGCATAAAGGATGACTAACAAAGACAGCTTTAAAACTCCTTTCAGGGTTTGCCTTTTCAGACTCGCAGCAGGGATAGCAGAAAGGACATTTGGTTCCACGCATTACAGAAGTTTCAGTCCATCTCCCTTTAAAGTGAGCTCTGCCGCACTGCTACCACGCACACAGCCGCCCACACACCCGGGCCTGCTTGCAAACACTCCCTACCCCAGTCCACCGCCAATTCCTTCTTTACAATTGCACAGATCTTTTACAATGGCTTTGAAAACACTATAAATTCCATGTGCTGCACTGTGGCCACTCCGCACCCCTGCTCCCCGCGGACGCGAGGGCATCGTTTGCCTGTACAGTGTGCTCTGAAATCGCTGGGTCCCTTTTGCAAGAGCATCAAGGCCCTATGTAAACGCCTTCCAAGCAAACCGTTACCATTTGATTCCTGCATCTTTCTGTCTCTCCCCACAAATGCCCAGAGGAAGCGAGAGCGCTCCTCTCCTCGGTGGATGATTGAATGCGGAGGTTGGCTGAAGGCGCGGCTGCCTCGACCCCCACCGGCTGCTTCCACACTGAACAGTAGAAACATCTGCACTGCTGACCTGGCTGACAGACCTCGGAAGATCTCTGCTCGGAGCAATCCAACATCTGAAAACGCAATGCACTGCAAGATGCCACAGCCCCGGCGGTCCCCACCAGCTGAAACAACGTGCTGTGAACCCAGTTTTCTCTATAGCTGCTCCATGGCCCTTCCTAAGGAGCAGCATATGAACTGAAAGGATTGTAAAGGTCCAGCTTTCCAAACCTGGATCATCCACTTGGAGCGCGAGCTCATGAAGGTACAGGAAATACTTTGCCACTGCAGTTCCATTGTAATTCATCAAATCCTAGTGAACCGCTGAAAACAGAGGTAAACGAAGAACTACCAGACACTTACCCAAGCCTCCACAGAAGAGAAAAATAAGATCAGGACAGAAACCGAGTTCAGAGATGCCCAGGAAAGTCAGCTCCTCAGAGAGCGGTGCGAGTCCATCCCTGCTGCTACGATCGGGCTGGCTCTTACTCTGCTCACGGACTCCCAGCCTGCTAGACTTCCTCTGCAGCTGATAGTGGGGTTATTAAAGTAAACTGACTGTTGCCCTTTGTGAAGAGAGGTGGGCGGGAGGGAAGCTCAGCCCCTTCCCTGACTTTGTAATTGAAACCCTTCCCGGAGGCTCCCTGCTCTGGAGGAGAGGGCTCCGCTCCAGCCCCTGCCCAGCTGTGGGGAAGCTCACGCAGGTACTGGCTGTGATCCAGGCTGAACAAGCTGCACTCCGGGTTTACATGAAAAAGCAGCCCATTCCTAATTAAACTTCATCTAGCATTTTTCTGTCTCATGCATAATTAGTGCGGTACAGCAAACACACCAGTAAGAAGTGAGAGAGTTTGCACGTAAGTGCAGGCTCCTGTGTCTGCACCTTTGATTACATTTCCGATTTTCTGTGTCTCTGCAGTTACAGGCTCCCACCGCTTCCGAAATGTGCATTCCCTATCCCCCCCGAGGACTGGACGCTGCTGGTGGCATTAGAGGAGCAAACGCACCCGAGCCCATCCCTGCAATGGCAACACGCTTCCATCAGCACTTGTATCGGGATCGCAGCTTTATTACTTCCCGAAGGCAGTTAATCTTTAAAGCCCAAACTATAAATGCTGTCAGCTCAGCTTGAAGCCTCCCTCTATTGGTATTTCCAATTCACATTTGAAATGACAAAGAAGTCCAGGCACACAGGAATAAACTCCACAACCCAGCATATAGGAATTAAAGGACGTTTTCTTCAAATCCTCTTGAAATCTACCTTTTCATTACTAGCCACAGCCAGTGCAATAAACGCCAGCCCCCTGACAGCGACATATCTATCCCATCTCCACTGTATCCCACTGTCACAACACTCCACAAGGACCTGGCGAGCAGCTTCAGCACAACAGGTTTTACAGCACCTGGACAATTAGAAACTCTAGCACATCACAGAAATACAAACACAAACCCCCTGACTACTCTGAGTTCCCACAACTCCCTGAGCCTCCCCTTTCCCCTGAAACACACCCTCCTTCAGGCCGCGATCATTTCTGACAGCAAACTGTGAGATTTGCTGCTCTGGTGATGACCATGAGAGGTGGAGACAGGGGATGGGGATTATCCGTGACAGCAGCGAGTGCCATTCCCTGAGTGAATGAGAAAGAGCACCCAGAGCATCTGCTCTGCCCCAGGGCTTATTGCCCCTCGGGACAGCAAGGACTTGGTGTTCTTCTGGGCGTGTTTTCACTGAGAGAAGTGGAAGGGCGGAATTGCAAGGATGGTTTTGATGACAACTCCGTTCAATGTCCCAACCTTATGCTACCAGCTCAGCTGTCACCAGTTCCTAATCACACCAAGTACTGAGCTCTCGCTGCGATGCAAACAGGCACCTTCCTCACCTCACAGGTGCCAGTGGCACAGCCGGGGCAGGCAAGCACCCCCTCCTTGTAGTAGGGATCATTTTTCACCTGAACTCAGTTTTTCTTGCACCAGGGACCACGCTACAACCAAAACCAAGGGGTAAGAACGAAACCCTGTTTGCGATACCCATGACGAAGCACGTGTTTGGTGTCTGTAGCCCAAATCCCGCTTGCACGGCAGCCCAGCAGTTATGTTCTCACGGGTTCAGCAGGAGCAGGGTTTGCCTATGAAGCAGTTGTCACAGGTAACTGTGCGCCTGCCGTTCCCTGGGGTCCCTTCCTGGCTTACGTGATTCTGTTCTGGGTTCTCTGCTCTCAACCTGGCAGGCAGGCATGCCAGAACTCACCTGAACTTACAGCCTTAGGGCACTATTGGTAGGTAAATATTAAATGACACGATGAAAACACGGACAGTCTAAGATAAGACTGGTAAAAAAAGAAGAGCTAAGGAAATAAACAAAAAACCACCACCCCGAATATGTGTGTCTGTATGGGTACAAGACACAAGGAGCTTGCTTCTCTTCTGCATTACACTGGTCTAAGTTCAAACTAAATGCATCCATTTCTCCTCTATATACAGGGGCATATTAAAATGAGGATTGACCCAACATTGAATATTCCCTGTCTTAGCAACTACTCCCAGCTGTTAGTAACACAGAAGGTCCACGAGAGCCTGGGAGAATGTATCCACATGCAGACTTATCTCTTCATTTCAGACCATTCATCATTCCTTGCCTGGAAGCAACAGTTAATTTACAATAACTCAATGTCAAGATGGCAGTTTAAAGTCCTCCCGAGGATTGCCCTAGGAGAAGATTCTGTCCCGGCTCTCTGTAGCCGCTTGTGGACTCAGCTGAGCCTCTTCTGAAGTCACGTAGTTTCAGAGCACGACAGAAATAAAGAAAGGGAGAAGACCTGCTGGGCTGCAGCCAGGGCACAGCCAAACCCAATGAAGGGTCATCTCGCCTGTGCGTTCTTTGAGGATTCAGTAGTCACAGAAATTAAGAGATAGAAAGGAAGAGTACGGCCAGTCAGAAAATGCTGCACGCAGTGGAGGTTTCCTATGGTTCACTGTTTTGTCCAGACTAGGTTTAAATAACATACTGCACAGAGTAGGAAGCACTTCCAACTTAGAGTGGGGAGGAGGGCACACCTGGGCTAACACCAACAGAGAGAACCTTGCTGAAAAGGCCACGTCACCACCGGACCTGACACTGGACCCCTGGCATGGGGTGGAACTGGATGAGCTTTGAGGTCCCCTCCAACTCAAACCAGTCCATAATTCTGTGATCCTGTTCCCCTCCTCTTCCCTCTCTCACATTTGTCTGCACTGAGCTTCACCTTTTCCTTTTAAAGCCTTTGCTCACCACACTTCACTAGCGCCGCTGGCCCTTGCCTGTTATCAAGGACAATCCACATCTAATACTTTGGAAAGCAATTATTTCAAAACCTTTAGGTGGTGCCCCAGACAGTGCCATCTATGTAAATCAGAAGGTGTCTAAAGAGGGTGTTTACAAGCAGAACACTGCTAAAAGTCTGCCTTGCTTGCAGATAACAAGGCTGAGACAATGACAGATTTCCTTCCCCTTGCAGCCAAGAGCAGCTCCCTCTGATTGGCTTCGGCGTGTTTATCCAGGATGCTGGGAGAGAGCAGGCACCAAATATGCAATTAATTGGCAGTTTGCAAGAGCATATTGCCTAAAGATAAACAGAGTGGGTGATTGTGTCGTGTGTAAAACGGCTGAGTGCTGCAGATGTAGTGTTGACCCAGTTTAAAAAAAAAAAAGAGGTTTTTTTTGTTCTCTTGGAAAATAATTGTATTCCAATGAATACTTTCTTGTGCGGTCCCTCTGGCCTTTGAGTATTTTGTGTATGTAAGCCATTCCGGGTTCTTCTAGTCTGGAAGTACTTAGTAAATTAAGAATTTGCTGAAAACTTTTACTGCTGACATCAGTGGAGCTTTTCACTCATGGAAAATGTTTTGTGCAGGAGCAGACAAGTACATTGCGACACGGTGTTAATGGCCTTTACTCTGCGCAGCGGGTGTTCCGCAGGCGGGGAAAGACAAGGCTGCTGGATCTGAGTCTTAACGGGAAATCAGGTGAGGTGGAAAGGAACAGAACTCTAGGACAGACAGAGGCGTCTGAAGCAGAACAGGTGTAGAGGAGCAGAGGGGAGGACCTCGGGCAGGGGAGTGGAGAGGGCCGTGAGGGGATGGGACAGGCTACAGCTTCAGAGCAGAGGCGCTGCCAGAGAAAAAGGTACAAAGATGGCATAAACCCCAGAGTCAGGTAAGGAAAGAAAGAAAATGATAAAGGAGAATCATAGGATGGTCTGGGTCAGAAGGCAGCTCAAAACCCATCCAGTTCCACTCCAGCTGTGGGCAGGGCCACCTCCCATGGGATCAGGGGCTCCAAGTCCCAGCCAACCTGGCCCTGAACCCCTCCAGGGATGGGGCAGCCCCAGCTTCTCTGGGCAACCTGGGCCAGGGCCTCCCTGCCCTAACAGGAAAACATTTCTCCCTAAGATCTCATCCCAATTTCCCATCTTTCAGCTCAAAACCATTCCCCTCATCCTATCCCTGCCCTCCCTGATCAAGAGCCCCTCCCCAGCTCTCCTGGAGCCCCTTTCCATATGGAAGGCTGAATGCTACTTAGGAGCTCAAGACATGTTTTGGAAAATACATTGAGGCTGGAAAGGAAAAGGGAAACGCAACCAGAACGTGATGCCAGTGAGAGCCCTCAGAAGGAGCACTGATGACACGATAGTAGCAGCACAAACTTGCGGATCAAGTGTGAAACACAAATGCTAAAGAGGACAGCTCTCAGCTTCAGGGGAAAGAATACATTAGAAGAAAAGTCCTCAACATAGGCTTTCAGACTTGGTGTTCTGCACAACGAAACTGAGGCCCACACAGCTACCAGGCCTGGCAGTAACACGCAATGAAAATCAATGACCTCATGGGACATTCACCTCTCTTTTTTTTATATTTAGTGCTGTAAAATTAAAGACTAAAGCCTGTGACTAATCTCTCCCTTCATTTGACTGAGACCACATTGACATTACTGGCTCTGCTCAGATTGAGCAGGAAAACAAGTCGTGACCTGGCAATGTCTTTGAGAGGGACAATGCACAGAGATTGCATCTGGCCCGACCAATGTGACGACTTCACAAATGCCCTTACAGGAATTACTGATCCCACCGAGAGATTTTTACAGCAAGCTCTGACTCGTCTCGCTTGGTGCTTTCGCTTTTTCTTCAGCCTCGGCTGTGAATCGAGAGTGGATGGTTGCATGCACACTTCGTACTCCATAGACAATGTCCTTCCATCTTCCATGCCGCGGTGATTCCAGCCAAACCCTTCATGCAGGGCTCAGTCCAGCTTCCTTGAATCCCCCTGGATGCCAGGCCTGAGCCCCTGAGCCACGGAGCTTGGCATTCCAGAAGCATGGCAAAAATTCAGCAGCACTCTAAACCTATTTTCCTTTTAGATCAAAGTTTCTGTATTTGGGTAGATAAAATTAGCCAGCAAAATAAGTGACGTTTTATTCTGAGATGCAGAACTTCCATTGATTTTAATGGATTCAGCATCCCAGAAAAGTAGGGCATTTATTTATGTGCCTCCATAAGCATCTGCATACGAACTTGGAGGAGCCAAGTTTGTAAATGATGACCTTATGTTTTAAAAACTATGAGACAGCTCTGCACGCATGGGTCTGTTATTCCTTTTAGTTCTGTCAGCAAGGCCCATCCTGGAGGTGGATTTAGGCTGTAAACTGTGCCTTTAAAGTTTCTTGCAGTCAGATTTCCTCTATTTAGCAAAACACTCGGGCAGCAGCTCGATGCCCTCCTGAAGAGCAGCACTGAGTCAGGGCTAACGGTTTCTCCTGCCCCTCTGGCTGCGATGGGGATGCATCTCTGTTTCCCCACAGAGAGTTTCCAATCATCAGCAGTCTCGAAACCCATTTCTGCCTCGTCACTTAACACAAGGAACAGCTCTAACACCTCACAGTGCTCTGTTCTGCAAAGCACAGCAAGAAAAACCTCCTGCACAATCCACAGCGATGGGCGCTTTGGAGAGAGAAGCACCAGGACACCGAGCGAGAGGTGTCCTGGGAGGGCAGTCGTAACGCAGTGAAGCTCGGGCCTTTCACCAGAGGAACTCCTCACCCTGCTATTTATCTGGCAACTTATCTATTTTAATCTCGTGCGGCTGAGTGCCGATCAGCGTTCTGCCATTTGGCTGCTTAAGGAAATCACTGTATAATTTAGCGCTGATTGTTTAAAGCACTTGGCAGGAAACAATAGATAAAAACTGACAGGACTTTCGCAGTTAACAATGCAAACTAATGAAGTGAAATACTGCTCGGAGAAATATTGTGACGGGCACCACAGATCCAAACGAAGGAGAAGTGGCAGGGTGGATTGTACGCTGCGGTTCCCCAGTCTTGACTTTGAAGGAAAGTCATCAGCTCTCCCTTCTCCCCGCTCTCCCACCTGGTTTGGTTACGCAGTGCTGTCCACACGTTTGTACAATCCCACTCGTTCAGAAAATTCCCCTGGAGGAACCAGGAAACCAGAGGAGCTTCAGCTCAGCTCTGCCACACTTTGACCAGCAGGAGTTCACCTGTGGAACAACACAGACCACTGGAGGGAAGTGGCAGGGGAGAAGCCTGAACTCGGAGGAACACACAGAGAGCGCCGAGCTTCCAGCACGTGCCTTTCTTTGCGGTGCGTTCCCAGCTACTGGGACTCAGCATGCGGCGGGGAGACTCCAACCGCCCCACTCGCTCCTGAAGGCAACGGCTGGATATCGAGCTTGGGTAGAAACAGCGCTGCCACCGCAGGCAGCCACAGGCACTTTTTATTTTCCTTTATCTTACAAATTGCAGCTCAGGGTCTGAATTATTCAAAGCGGGCTCCGCTGACAGCTTCTGGAAGCAGTGGGGCACACAGAGACACAGATGGCAGCTGCAGTTTTCCCCTGTGCGTGGCGTATCCCAGTTCCCAAGTGTGTTTAACTGGACAATTAGTGCCATTTGTTAAGCAGGCAGAAGGCAGCGAGGTGGAGCACGCTGTGCTGTGTGCACGGAGGATGCTGGTACAGAGCCCCTCGCATCTTCATGTCTTCAGAGCAGAGGGTGCAGCCAGCCTGCCCCGGCCACGAGTACCGCTTACACGAGAGACTGGTTGAATTATCTGGGGTCTCACCCACTGGCTCAGCTAAAATGACATTGGAGGCCCAAAAGAAACTAATGAGCAAAAGCACTGCTGGGGAGGATTTCCCTGTTGTGAATCTTACTGTAGGCACAGTAAGATTGTCCTGGTGCGCTGTGAGGAGGTTCTGTGCACACAAGGAGGATCAATAACCTCGTCCCTACTGTTGACTGTGATACATCCTTGGGAATCCCCAATATCACTGGCTTTTTCGCCGCCCTCCACGCTACCTGCCTCCTTTTGGCCTTGACCAGCTTGGAGAGAGACATAAGGGTGCAGCTTTCCCAAGAAATCATGTGCAAACAGAGCATCTGGACTTTGGGAGAAGTTGAACACTGTTAACTCATTTGGTTGCCATGGTGAAGGACTGCAAAGTTATCCTAGGAAGAATAGCAAGTTTTCATTTTCTGGCCCCAGGTAAAAGCCTAAGGAAAATTACAGCTGGTCGGGAGCGGAGACAACTTGTAAAGAAGTAAAGAAAAACTAAGCAGGGAAGTGGTGCAGCTGTACTGGAGCGCTGCTGAGTAAAGCCCAGAGTAATGCACCCTGGCCAAATGGTTGCTATGACCTGCCCAATTTTTTCATACAACTCCATAAAGCTCCCTGTGACCTGCGGTGGGGAACGTGCTCCGGCAGCTCCGAGGAAACAAACAGGCAAATCCCTAGAAAGCCCTGAGAATGAGAATCGTGCCTGCGCACCGAGCCAGCACAAGCCCCGCACAGGGCTCAAAGCTCACTTAAACCCAGGCCTGACCCCTTCGTCCCATCCCCTCGCTCCCACGGGGCTGATCCAGCAGATCAGTGCCCACGCACGAGCCCTCTGCATGGAAGCGAGTTTATCTGCTCTGAACAAACCTAGAGAGGGAACAGTTTTTAAAGCACCCGTATCTCCTCCTAGCAATCCCTTCCAGCATCAAGACACGGTGTTCCTCAACACTGCAAGCTGAAGCTGTTCAAGTGAACAAGAGACGTGCCAGACACCGTGTTTCTAGTAAGACCTGACACTGCCAGCACTGAAAATCAGATGGGAAGAAGTCCTCAGACCAGGAGATTGATTAAAAACCATAACTGACACCGGCAGAGAGTTTAGAAGATTTTAAAAATCAAAACCAAAACTCATCCTCTTCGCAAAAGTAAAACATACAGATGAAAATCTCTGCTTTTATACAAGTCAGAGTTAATTTAAAACAAGTTAACACTCCGAAGGTCACACGAAGCTTGTCCACGGATCCATCTGCCCCAAAGTCAATGTACTGGTTTCAAATTCCACTTGAAAGCTGAAAGTTTACAAATGTTTCTGAACTCATTAAACCAGAGCAAAACGAAGCAGACTGAGGCAAGTGAACCAGGTCAAACACTGTTTTCCAAACAGAAAGAGCCCTGGCAGCCACAGGGTGATGCCCTGAACCCTTCCTTTGAACCAGCTGCCCCTCTCCCTGCCCGCACTTCTGCACCTCGGGCACAAAGGGCTTTGGGGACGTGAATTCACTGCCTCCAGCTCCAAACAAGAAACGTCTTTGGGGACGTGAATTCACTGCCTCCAGCTCCAAACAAGAAACGTCTCACCCTGCCCCAGAGGCAGCTGGGATGGCCTGGCCCCACGGGAGGACCCCGTGACTTCAGAATCCGCTGCGTCGTTCCGATGTTCTCCCCAGGGAACGGCTGCGGTGTTGTCTTTCAGCAAACTGTTCTCTCCAGGTTAAATATAGCCCGTGTACCATTCAGAGCAGACAACTATTCTTTGTGTGAGAAAACGCGTAGCAGGTTTTTAGCTCGATACTGTTGTTACTGCACCACAGTGGAGGCTACAGAAACAACAATAATAGTAACGAACATTTAAAAATATCTCGATGCATATTTCACTGTGTCAGAGAGATTCAAATGCTGTCAGAGAGATTCGGATGTTTACCTCTAAAACTGGGTGAAAAAACAGCTTGAAAATTTTTTTGTTATTTTAATTGAAATTACAGGAGACTTTTTCTGTCTCTGCCTGTTCAGTGACCTCATTTCAAGGCATTTTTCAACTTTTTCATTGCATGAAAAGAGGAAAAATAGAAAGAAGTAAATAAATAAAATCATGGCTTCTAGTAATGACAACTCAAAGCATGTCAGAGTTCTAATGAATGATTTTATGACAGTGAGGTACGTTGTTGGCATCGACATGAATCAGGGCTCGGGAAAGCCAAACAACTGCTACATCAGGTACAACTGCCTACCCTGTGCCTGCTTGGAACTCCAGCATCCCAGAAGTGATTCACAGAACAGAATCACAGAATCATGGAACGGTTTGGGTGGGAAAGGACCTCAAAGCCCATCCAGTTCTGCCCTGTGCCATGGGCAGGGAGACCTCTCACTGGATCGGGGGGCTCAAACTCCATCCAACCTGGCCTTGAACACCTCCAGGGATGAAACAGCCACGGCTTCTCCAGCAACCTGGGCCAGGGCCTCCCCAGCCTCACAGGAAAACATTTCTTCCCAAGGTCTCATCTAAACCTTCTGTCTTTGACCTAGTGGTCATGCTTTTTCTGATTCAGCCCTGGACACAGTCGCTTTCTGGGCTGCAAGAGCACTTTGTCAGCTCACGTTGAGCTTCTCACCCCCCAGCACCCCAAGACCTTTTCCTCAGGGCTGCTCTCAATCCATTCTCCCCCAAGCATGTATTTATGTTTATCCCTGCCAAGGCCTTTTTTGGTTAAAGTTCATGAAAATAAGGAACAAGGAAGACCAAACCCACACAGAGTTAACCTCAGAGCCTGTCTAATGAACGTATTATCTTCCTGGTTAGTACAAGTGCAGAGTTTTACTGCAGTCACCATAACAGAATCCATCACCACCGTGTCCTCTGAATGCCATTATTAAATAATAAATGAAACCACGCAGAAAGAGGGAGAAAAGGCATCTCAGATATTTTGGAGCACATTTAGAGGCCAGCAGCGGTGACAGGCAGAAAAGGCAAAGTCTAGCGGGACAAGCTCTGGGGAACGGCAGCTCTGCAGTGTCACAGAGACAGGCGGAAAGAACAGCGGAGCCTGCAAGGACAAGCAGCGTCCGCTGGCTCCCCCAGGGTGGGCAGAACTGGCAGCAGAACCAGCAAAGGCACTGGCACTGGGCACCCCGACCCAGCGCAAACAGAACCACTGTGCTGCAATGGCAGCACCACTGCTTGCCAGCAAAGGTCAATATGTTTTTGCTGTCAGCTCTTAGGAGGATTCTTTTAACACGGCTTAATTGGGTTTTAGCACTGGTGAAAACCCTGGAGAGATATAGCTTGTGCTTGGTCATAGAAGAGTTATGAGCGCTGACAATGGTAACGTTCCTCAACACAGTCAACATACGAACCAACCCTCCCCTCCCTCTCTGCAGTCTGGCCTGGCTAGATCCAGCAGGCAATCCTCCCTTTCCTTTCTCTCTGTTGTTCACATCACTGTCCATCCCAAAGCTCCTCTTGCCCTCTCACCCTCTTAGCAGCGGGTGAGTGGGCAGGTGTCACCAACTGTTGGCACAGGAAAGCCACAGGTCCTGAGGAAACTGCCTGGACCTGCCTGTTCTCCTTCCTCCGTCACAGGCGTTCCCAGCCTGGCCTGACCAGGGATGTCTCACACTCTCCTCTCTACCCCTCCACACCTCCAGGGGCAACGGCATGAACACCAGCTCCTAATCACGCTGATTTAATCCATCTTCCCAGGAGTGCAGGGTTTGGAGGACGAGGTCTGAGCATCCCACTAGCTGCACTGCTCGTGACTCAGCTGATCCCACCCTGAGCCATAGGGAAGCCCCGCAGACTGGGTAACTCCACTAGCATCTTCAGGAGTAAATAGATAGCAGGGACTGAGTCATTTCCACAGATTTCTCTCCTAACCCCTGCTCTCTCTCAGCTGCTTTATACTTGACTCACAATTATCGGAAAGAAAGGATGAAAATAAGCAGCAAGAGGAATTCCTATGTTAAAGACAAGTAATGAATTACTCTCAAACCAGCTGCCTGAATAGAATTAGGGAAGAAAAAAAACCTCAACCCTCAAACACAGGCCGGTCAAACACACCCTGCTGACTGGAGGAAAACATCTTCATCGTCCTCTACCATGTTAACGTTCTCCCTGATGTGCTGAGCCAGCCAGAGCCCAGCAAGTGAAAGGGGGGTGCTTCTCATTTCCTGAATGCTTGAACTATGGAAGATCCAAATCCCTCAGCTCAAACAAGGCTTCAACCGCCTCTCTGCGTCTCCCGCCCTGCCTCTCCCTGAGACCCTCAGGCTGTCAGAGCCACGTTCTGGCCACTTCCTTCATTTTAGAAAGTATTATTCTTGAGAAATGCACAGCCCTGCAGGCAGCAGCAAAAGGGTTTTCACCCCACACGTGTCACGGTCAATGAATTTCTTCATTTTACTGTAGTCTGAAAGGGGATTTCAAAACGTGTCAGACCTTTCCAAGATCCTGCTCTTGTTCCCACTCCCTACCCCACCCCTCGCTCTTCAGAGCGATCCTTCGGGGAGGCTGGAACTGAAATCTGTTTCCTTGCCAAAGAGTTTTCCTTTTCACCACCACCTACACTTCCACTTGCGCTGGTGCGAGGCCCCTGGAGCGCTGCTGCTGGCGCTCACTCCCGCTCAGCAAATGTACCTTGCGTGCTTGGGACTGAGGGGGGAGGAAATCTGCTTCCCATCAGCTTTCCGAGCTTGCTCTGTGGGAAGGGTATTCTTTCTTGGAGGATGAGTCTGTTTATTGGCTGGGGATATTTCTACTGCAGTTATTTGCTGTTGTTGTGATTCTGGATCAGAGGCATCTCCCTCCTCCTGACAGCTGCTGGCAGCACACTGTAAAAATATCATTAATTAAAGTGTGACCATGAATCCACTCAGCGGCTTAGATGTTTCCTCCTCTAACACTGAACAGAGAAAGGGCCATTTAACAAAGTTCAGATCTTGAAGTGAATTTCAAAGCACTCTGCAGTTGAACTCAGCACAACTAGGAGGTTTTACCTGCAGCATTTAAAAGCTATAAGCTCTCGGAGAGAAGAGGCTTCTACTTCTGGGAAAGACAGAAAGAAAGAAAGACAGAAAGAAAGACAGAAAGAAAGACAGAAAGAAAGACAGAAAGAAAGACAGAAAGAAAGACAGAAAGAAAGAAAGAAAGAAAGAAAGAAAGAAAGAAAGAAAGAAAGAAAGAAAGAAAGAAAGAAAGAAAGAAAGAAAGAAAGAAAGAAAGAAAGAAAGATAAATTACCAAGCTGTGCCCAAGGAGGACTCGAGCAGCATAGCAGAACCGCGCTGCTCACCAGAGGGGCTCCATCCCAGCCTGTGTGACGCTTGAACCTTCGCAGGCAGCTCAGTCATAGAACACGCACAGCCCTGTTGCACTGAGATTTTAGATTAAAACACCATGTTCTGGCTTGTGCTTAGTGAGAAGACACTGGAAATCCTGGAAGACCTTCAAAAGTGAGCAATATGGTACTTGAAAAAGAGACACAACTTTACTAAATTGAAAAATTTGAATTTCCTCACATGGACTTAAAAGGTACTCCTGAATCTTTAATGACTGCAATCCAGAGCCGACTCAGTCTGCGCAGGGCTGAAGGTCTGCCTTTGAAGAACTCAAACTTAAAGTAAAATAAGAAAAATATCTGCTGCATTCCAAGGTCACGAAGGGCTTTAGTAAAACTCCGCATCCCCCCTGACTCTGACTTCCTAAACGATCGTCACTTGTTCATCCAGAGCACCTACACCAAACCGAGCATAATTAGCTGTGGAAAGGGAAAACATGCCAGACTAAACGAGTGTTTCTGTAACAAGAGGTTGTGAGGAGCAATGTGCTGCGAATACAGATGGAAAACGGGCAATTTATTTATTTCAAGAGCACAGAATTCTTATGTATTAAATGCTACTTTTAAGCTTGATGCTTCTTAAGCTGCTTGGTACTCTACAGCCTTCTGTCTGACAGGTAGCTTGGAGGGAGGATCAAGATGGGAAGCAGGGGCTTTATTACTTTGTGCTACCCGTGGGGCCAGTTCCCAGCCCACTTTCCTAAGCTCTCCTACTGTTTATTTCCCATGTCCAGTATCATCTTTCACCCCCACGGGCTGTGCCCCTGCCTGCCTCATGACTTGGATCACCACCCAGATACTGAACAGCCTTGTCCGGAGCCCTGGAGAACAGAGCAAACCTCTGGCTCAAATGCTCAAAGTGGTAGGAGGTGACCTGCTAGATAAAGTGTCCCATTTTAATGCGCTCAGGCCACAAGGAGTCTCCAGCACGCGCAGGGCTCAGAGGCTTTAAAACTAGCAGCTGAGTCGTGTGAGACAGCCACGCGCTGGCGTAATCAAGGCGAAGCTGCTGCTCGAGCTCCAGAGGCCAGAAACCCGCGCTGCACAGGCACTGCCCAAACCCGTGTTCCTGTCAAGCCTACAAGCAAATGTAACAGGAAAGAAAGGGCCACTTGCTTCTTAAAAAATAAATAAATCAATAATTGTCTGTTGTTAGGCAAGAACACGGCTATCGTAAAGGGCCTGAGCAGATCAGCTGTGAGGCAGAGCTGTAAATTTAGATGGAGCAAGCCTAGGAATGTAAATTTGAAAGGAAACAGTTGAAGCTTGGGTGAAGGTAAAAAATACATAAACGCTTTGCAAAGAACAGTAATTATTAGAGACTATAAAGCTGCATGCCAATTTATGTTATTTCTGTTGATGTTTTCTTTCCAGTTCAGTTTCTATTAATATTATTGCATGCAGATAAATTCTAGATAAGAGCATTGCGATATGCAGAAGGTTTAATCCAACAGGAACCCCACAATATGCAATTTAAGGATCTCAGGTTCATTAATAACCCTAGGAGCGTCTTGTTTAATGTAGTTTATTTGCATGGGGCTGAGTACATCCGAGTGAGACAAGGCCGAGCAGACACTGCCCTCCCTGCAGGGACAGAGCTCCCTGCAAGCCTTCAGCCTCCTCCGCTCACCAGGCAGGGAAAGCCTGGACAGTCCCAGAAGGGTCTGTCGCCCAGAGGCTCCAGCACCACCCATCCTCTCTGCAGGCGTTTTGATAAAGGAATAAACTTCATATCCAAATGCTTTCCTTCCCATCAATGCACCAATTCAGCTACTGATGGCTCCAAGAATAAATCAGATGGATACAAATTACCATGCGTGAGAACAGACATCAAATCACAATTTCCTACAAGCAGACTAGACAGGCGTTTCCTAGAAAAGCTGCATTTATCCACATGAAGAAGTGCACCCGCTCATCCAGACCCCAGAAGAGATGAATACCCTAACGCAGGTTGGATGCTGCAATTGTTTCATGTGCTAAATCCTGAAAGGAACTGTTTTTACTCCGGGGAACAAATACTGTTTTCTTTTTCTAGTTCTGTGCTCTCTCCAACTGCATCCTCCCCAACAGATCTGACTGTAACAAAGCCTAAAACTCCCTCAAACTCTGTAGCTCTCAATGTATTTGCATGAGTCAGTATCTGGTGGCTATGACCCATCTCTGTTCTGTTCCTGACAGACAACATCTTAAGTTTATACAAGCGAACCCAAAGGGGAAGGCAAAGACCAGCACACCCTGCAAACAGCAAACAAAACACACACCCAGCCTAAGGCTTTCCAAGAAGATGCACCGATACATCCTTACCCTCCACCTCCCAGACCTCCCTTTCTCCCGTAAACCTCCTTGCTCTCAGACCCAGCTCGGGGCCTTCAGGCACTGCCGGACAGCAGAAGAGACCTGTTCGGTGACTGACTCCTCCAGCACATCCTCAAGGGCCGTGTCAGTAACGGGAGCGCTTTCACTGCTCCTCTGGGCACCCCACTCCACACTGACACATACGCAGGTAATTTCCTCATGCCTGGGTGTCTGCGTCTTCTCACCTTGTCCCACGTTTATTGTCAATCATCCACCCTAAATTCTTTCACCTCCCCACTGCTGAAACCCTTTAAATAACTGGTTATGAAATTCAGCCTCTGTTATCTTTCAGCCGACCTAGATAACCGAGCTGGCTGTGTTCTGTGCTCTCTTCAGCTTCTCGAGAACTTATTCAGACAGAGATGTTTCCCAAACTCTGAATTTGATCGTATGGAGGGGCTATATTTAGATCACACATCAGGGCCTCATCAGACGCCGTCCCAGAGAGCATCCATCACAGCTTTATTCTACTTTGGTGCCTCCAAACCAGCTTGTTAACTATTCCCAAAAACGAGTATATTTTAATTACTGTTTTCTGAGAATTGGGATTATTTCCCTTCCAAATGCATTCGTCTGATTATCTCCAGGATGAAATTCATTTGGTTAATTACCATCCTTTTAATTTGTTTAAGACTATGTTTCTGTTTCCACTGCTCTAACACCTCCCTGCGAGCTCTGCCTGAATTCGTTCAGTGTCTGACAGGCTCCCATTTTGGGAAGCAAACAGATTTCCATAAAAACACACCCCGAACAGAGCCTGGCAGCGCTCTCATCTGAAAACCAGCGTCAGAGAGACACACAGCGCCCCAGGCCCTCGCTCTGCTGCTCCCCCTGTCCCCAGGGGCTGCCACCCCCTGGGGCACACACACAGGTGCCCCAAGAGCACCCCCACCGGCTGGGTCTCCCTGAGCCTCTCCTCTCTGCGCTCCCTGCGTCCCCTCAGCCTCCGCTCCCAATCTCTTCCCACCACCCGTCAGCTCTCCCACCAGACACAACCTTATACAACACCTCATTCATTTGCCAAAACCCAGCTGGTCTGCACCTACTGCCCAGCTTGTTCTCTCATCGTCTCATGACTGCCCTGAAACAGAGGCGGACGAATCCCAATTTCATTAGCAGGCTCTGAATTCCCGTCAGTGACGCACTCGCTGGAAGAAGCCCAGTCTAATTGTATTCATTTCCTAAACTCTCCTAATAATACAAAAATCCTCCCTGGCCGATGCAAACGAGACCAGCAGAGACAGGGGGAGAAACTGCAAATACTCTCAGGCCAATGGGAAAGCTCCCAGAGGAGAGGCCACAGCACTCGATTACATCACATACACGGACACGAGAGGATCCGACAGATGGGAGAAGGTCCAGAGCTGCACACGTTTACTCCTACACACGCAGTCCCTGCGGTCGGTGCGGCATCGACATGCACCTTGTTCTCACTGGTACCTTAGCCAGGACAATTCTCCTTTTATTTTGCAGGGAATTTGCTCAGCAGCCCAGGGTGCTCTCCCAGCGCTGCCCTCGAGCCCGTGCCTTGCCCCGTGCCACCCCAGCCACAGCTGTGCCCACGACTCTCTTCCATGCCAACCTATTTCCATCTCATTCAGAAAGCTGCTTGTCCCTTAATAGGGCACATCTTCCAACTAGCTTTGTTGTTCTGCAAATTATGGGCTATAAAGAATTAATGGCTGAATATAAATCAATTTAGTTCACTGGAAGAGTATGTGTTTTATGTGGCAGAGGTTTTCAAAGGAAAGTAATTAGTTGATTTGGCATTTTAATCTTCAGAAAAATAAAGAAGCTATTTCTCGGCTAAGAGGATGTGTTTGAACACATAAACATATGCTGTATTTTCTGAAACTGTATTAAGAAATATTATTTCTTGGCCAGACGTGGCAGAGCTGATGGTTATTCCTATTGTCTCAAGAAGATTCTTTGCAATAAAGATTTCACTATGGAGACTGCACTTAATTTTCCAAAGTGCCTGACAGGAGGCTTTAAAAAAGCCCCATGAGTCCAGTTCTCTCCCAAGTACGTTCTTCCAGGGGTTGACCATGGCAGGGGTGGAACTGGATGGGCTTTGAGGTCCCTTCCAACCCAAACCATTCTGTGATTCCATGATCCAGCGCAGCTGACCCATCTCCTGGGACTCTTGCATAAGATGCCACTGCTTTGCAATCTGTTTTCCTCTCTAGCTGCAGCGTGAATATCCGAAGACGAAAGGCTGTTCTGTGCTGTGTGAGAGAATAAGCCTGTCCTGACGGCGAGTCCCATTCGCCCCCTCTATGCCCATGTCACACAGAAAGATTCCACCTCGCTCCTTTGTTGAATTTCCCACATTAACACCTAAGCGTGTTCAGCACTGACAAACCAAAGCTCACTTGCACTGGAGTTTGCTTCCCCACTCCCACAAACGACTCATTTAGCAGCACCACAGCAATTAGAAAATCGATATTGCACTCAGACTTGAATGGTTTATCTAGAACGTTACTTAAGGAATATCTCTTGCAGCCTCCTCTTTGCCTGGACGTAAGGATAAGGCAGGAAGGACACTGGCCTCAGGGCAGCTGATGGATTTAAGATGATCCCTCCCGGGGCACAGAAGGTGCTCTGTTCACACAGTTCCAGGCAGGGCACAGCCAGCGTGGAGATGACATTCCACTAACAAGCACCTCTGTGCCAGGGAGTGTGCGGATAAATACGGTGGCAGAGAAATGCAAGCCTGCTTCATTGTTTAATATCATACCACCCACCTGAATAAAACAGAGCCTGACACATGTCATAAGGAATTACTCCAGGAACGCAAGGCCCTCAGGCATTGGAGCCCCATTTGTATTCCAGTCGTATTAACCAAAAATAAAATAAATAAGTTACAATCACATTTCCTTTGCTATGAAAGGATTTTCCAGGCATTCAAGTGCTCCCTACATCGCTCCTACAAGCTCCCTTCCTGGAATTGCAAGGGCAGCAGAGGGGAAGAAAAGCACAGACAAAGCAAACAGCAGAAATCAGAACGGAGAGGTTATTCCGATATGTTGTGTTCCAGTTTGTGCTGGAAGGCTCCAGCCCCGGCCCAGCACAGCCCTGCACCGCTCCGGTCCATCGGACATAGCGCAGCAGCCCCTCCAGCTTCCCCGAATACTATAATTAGCACCCATGATTATTCAGGCGGGACTGAAACCATTGCCCATCTGCAGAGCCGGGGTGGGAGCAATCTGGTTTGTTTTCACGTTAGTTAAAATAAGAGCTGGAATTGCCAAGTGCTGTGGACAACCACACCCTCGCATGCAGAGGAACCAGGAGGAGAAGGCTCTGAATGGACTTGGAGACAGCCACCGCCTTTCCGAGTCATTGGAGAGAGTGGCAACAGCAAAAATTCCCAGAATACAGAGCAAACCAGCCACATCCCTCCCCACCTTGTCCAGAAAAGTGAAATCAGATGTATGTGTTACTGGATTAAGTGGCAGGAACTCCTTTCGTGGGGAATACTGGTGATGAGAGCTGTACAACACGGGCTTCCCTAATCCACGCGACATATGAACGCCCTGGTTTGCTCGCGTGCGGACATGGTGTTGTGTAAGCTGTAATTATGCAATCTCCTCATTTACCATCAAGCAGACTCTCAGCCTGTATCTGCTTGGCCACAGAGCCGCTCAGCACCGTGACTGAAGGGCTGGATTGTCCTGCACATTCAGTGACATGGAATAGTGAAACCTCTCGTCCCATGAAAAGGGGAGCGCGAGGGTGAGCTCCAGGAAAAGGGGCAAAAATCCCCAGCAATGCACTCATCTCCCTTCCCAGTTAACGCAAAGGAACGCTGACCACGGGAGCGACATTAGAACCTCAACAACAGGGCTGTGAGGAGGGTGCTGTGAATCGGGTGCCTGGGAAATTACTGATGAGCCTTCAAACCCCACGCAGCAGGGCAGGACTGACACAATTCAGAGTTACCGTTGGCTTCCCTGAAACCAGCCTGGTGACCCGCGTGCCATTCTCAGCAGCGGGTCCCTATGGCTCCAAGAGCCCCATCCTGGTTCGCAGGAACCACTGGCATCTCAGGCTGAACAAGCTGTGGGGACAAATGAGACCGGCTGCCGTACACGGAGAGCCCCGAGCCATGGGTTGAGGCCGGTCGTCTGGGAGGCGTAGGAAAAGCTGCTGTTACCCCATTTGCTGTACCTGTCATGAGGGCAGAGACAAGATCCCCACACTGACAGTCAGCACCGCGTTCACACAGAGAGTTTTTTTCCATTTCTCATAGCTTTTATTGGAAAATGCCACTATTCATTGCCAAGAGTTCCTGTGATGCAGGGACGCTCATTACACCTAAGCCCTCTCAGCACAAAATCGCCGCATGCTGATAACCTGAATGTATTTGCTGCAGCTGCTGTTCCATAGCCTGCGCTCTTGTACAGGCACGTTATTTTACATGCTTATTAGCCCCATTATTTTATAACTCATTCCTCTGTGTAATGCTGACTCTATATCACTTCTTTTCAACAAAAGGATATATTCCTCTGAGACAAAACGGGATGAGGAATCTTGGAGACTGAAAGGGAGGGTGGAGCAAAGGCAGCACATCGGTGTCTGGGCTGAGGGTGCACCCAGCGGCACAGGAGCCTGGAGCCTCTATCCCCAAGGAAGCCTGGAGCCGTAAACCCAGCGAGACCCCTGGAGCCTCCGTCCCTGCTGCTGCTGCTCCTGGCTGGGGGCTGCCAGGGGAGCACAGGGGAGCCCAAAGCAGGAGGGCTGCTCAGACACAGCGCATCATCCATCTGCCAGAGGCATGGGGGTTGTGGGGGCCACATCATTTCAATGTGCCTGAAACACCACACATCAGACACAGGCTCTGAGAGCCCCGGCACTAAGGCCCTGCTGCTCTTGCTCTCAGCCATCAGCACCGTTCACGCTGACGGCCAGACAACCCCAGAGAGGGCAAAGGTGCCGACAGCTCACAGCCTTTGTGCTGACACGCACTGCTCAAACCAAGTATCCCACTACTGTTCCATGCAGCAATACTACCTGCAGGAAAGTCTTCCAGCAGCTGGCCTGCCCCTGGTTTCTCCCTCCTCCTCCACCCCAGAATTTCTGTCAAGGTCCCAAAAGTGCAGGATCAGGATGCTACCAAGCAAACACCTCC
Organism: Clamator glandarius; assembly: GCA_033459285.1. NCBI lineage: Eukaryota > Metazoa > Chordata > Aves > Cuculiformes > Cuculidae > Clamator > Clamator glandarius. The sequence continues at coordinate 782,150 of JAUNZM010000434.1, read as the reverse complement.
AGGTTTCTCATAGAATCACAGAACCACAGAATGGTTTGGGTTGCAAGGCGCCTCAAAGCCCACCCAGTGCCACCCTTGCCATGGGCAGGGACACCTCTTGCTGGATCAGGGGCTCCAAGCTCCATCCAACCTGGCCTGGAACACCTCCAGGGATGGGGCAGCCACAGCTTCTCTGGACAACCTGAGCCAGGGCCTCCCCACCCTCACAGGAAAACATTAAGATCTGACGTGCCCTCGTCTTTCTGCTTTCTCACCCTGCTGCCATCAAAACGTCTGCACTGACTGCTGGGTACGCGGAGGCTCTGCCTGCTGTGTGTGAGGGCTGGGACTCAGACTAATAGAGGGAGCCTCAACATGAGTGACTTTATCTAAGGAGGGCCAGACACCCTGCCTTGGCTTACACAGAGAGAGAGCTTTAGATATAGACACATCAAGTAAGGCAACTTCTCTCCAGTGCATGTCAAAACAGGTACAAGAGGGCCATGATAATGAAAAAAAAGACAAATAATTCTTTGCCCTTTTCTTGCAGGTTTCACTCAAGGTGCTGTAATCGCTTTATGAATGCGTATCACAGGAGCTGCCAGCATCCTTGGGAGGCAGAGATGTTCTACAGAGATCAAGTGCCACACTGAAGAGATGGGAGGTAAAATAAAACCCAGATGCAGAAGTCAGGTGATTATTTCGCCTAAGTTACCTGTTCTGTCAGAATGCGTTAAAGCAGAATCAGAATTATCGCCCACTCTGCAGGGCTCAAATGTCTGTGTGAACAAAGCCAGGAGCAACCAGTTAAAGGAAGAACGATTGAGGAGATTAATATTAGCTCGACTTACTTCCCTAGATGGAGCTTATAATAGAATGGGGAAGCAAGAAAGCAATTAAAAGAACTAACTTGGATAAATCTTGCAGAGCTGAAGGTTTGCCAGCATATACTCTGAATTCTTCTGCGATGGAAGTGGGCCCCTTCCTCCTGGGACTCCCTGCCAACCTTTCAGCCATCAGGGTAATTACTGCAGCGCGCCCCAGACTGGGCTTACTGGTGTAATCAAGAAACTCCCTGGAGGTTCCAGCACGAGACACAATCTCGCCGGTGCAGCAGACTTTCAGCAGCTGGCTAACGCTGCTGTAACACCTAAACTCCAAAGGACACTCTGTGCCCCTTGGCGACGCACCCGGCGGGCTGGGGTCTGCGTGCCCGCAGTGGCACTTCTCCCTGAGACAGGCCTGGGTAGCCAGCTCGGGTCTGCCGCAACCCCAGTGCCCAGAGAAGCCCTGGCGAGGAGCACGCTCACAGCACTGGGAGGGGAGAAGGCAGATAATGGATGAGAGGGACAACATCTAAATGCTTGTATCAGAAGGGTGGGACATGGATAGAGCAGCGTTCCTGCTTTGGCAGTCTGCGCACTGCTGCTTCATTGCAACATTTTCTAAGCAAACTTGCTCCCCTAATGTTTCAGCTCCTCAGATCAACTGAGTATTTTGTCTCTTTGGGAAGCTTAAAGTTTGTTGTGGATTTGCTGGTTTCTGGTGCACAGGGAACTTCCACTGCTGGGATATAAACCTTTGTTTGGTTCTAACATGCAATCTCCAATTTAGGAAAGAAATTAAATCCTAATTGCAATCCAAATTGCAATCTTCTATCCACCCCCTGCCAACGCTCCTCCCGCTCCCTAATCCATAAGGTCTGAGTGATGAGCAGTGAATAATTAATTCCGGAGAGATTTAGTGCAGAGCCTCTGCGGATGCAACACCCCGTTCAGGGAAGGCACAGGCAGCATTTGCGGGGCCCCCGGCTGCGCCCCTGGGTCCCCAGCACCCACCAAGGCCATCCCAGGCGCACAGTCTGGCGTCACCCTGCTGGTTACGCTTCCTTGGTTGAACTTTTGGTCCTCGCCAGCACGGCCACTGCACAAACAGCACCTACAGTCACTTAGAGCACCAGTAAAAGTGCCATGATACAGGGTAATAACAAACACTGTACATCGTGATTACAACTGTGTAAGGTAAAGCATGAAAGCAACCATTTCAGCGTGGATTGATAGAAATAAAATATGCTGCAGTGTGGTTTTTAAACCATACAAACCTGACCTTCTGAAAGCACAAACGCTGAAATAATAGAGAGCTCACAAACAGCCGAATCTTATAGCTCAGCCTCCTCTATTGATTCAGAACACGAATGTGAGGAGAAATAAAATACTGCAAATGTCGCTTCCCTGTACAACAGACCTGAGCTGCACCTCTCGATCCAAGTACACCAAATTCAAGCAATTTTCTTACTGTTTTTTAGCAACAACCGAGACTAAAATGGTTCACTTGTCACAAGTAGCAAGGAACACTTCTTATTGTGATTGAAAATGCCAAGCACCTCTCCCTCTCACACACACTCGGGCACTCCAGACCCTTCATGTTCCAGAGGCCGGGATAACTCAGAACGGGCTCCCAAGCATCTGGCCCGACGGCTGCTCAGGTAGCAAACCTAGAGGCACGTTATCCCGTCAGGGACTGTCACAGCCCTGCCGCCTGGAGTCACGCTCCGGCAGGGACAGCTGTCAGTGCCCAGGAGGACGATGCCCAGGCAGAGGGTAAAGAACAGAATGCAGAGTGAGCTCACAGAGCCCTCAGCCTTTCATTTCTCTTACAGAAGCATTTTTAAAACATCTTCTCACATAAAAAAATCAATCTACAAATCCCTTTTTCTTTCTCCCTCTGCACATAAACATACAATGTAACGTGTTACTACACAGCAACCAACGCATCCATAATGGAACAAATCTCCCCATGCAGAAAGGACAGTGAAATATTAATTATTCAAGGTGGGTACAACAGAATAAATCACTCGGTACCGCCTGCAGGACCCCTCTGCGGAGGGAATCCTTCAGGGGAGAGGCTCTGAGCGACTCAGGCAGGGCTGTGGGTGACCTCGCAGGCACCAGCTCTGGAGCGTGGGGGCGCCTCGACAGGGCCAACATAATCCCAGAGACACGTGAGCAAAGGGGATGGGCGGGTATCATACCTACGGCTGTATAATTACTAATACATTTATATCACTTGGTGAATGAACGCCACCCTCCTGCACACTATCAATCATGTACAATGCTCGCCACATCCTTTTCTCATATAATCACTTATATAATACAAGTGGATTAAAGCTAAATTCTTATTTCTGGCTTAAACTCAAATCAGTTAAGTATTTTTAAACAAATTACATTTTAATACCAGCTCAAATGCACTGGTTTAATTCAATTAATATCAGTTCTTGCTTCTTTTCATCACACCTGACCTGAATTTTGCTGGAGAGAACCAAAGTGAGGTATTCGGTAGTTGTACCAAAAATTAAAATTGTGAACTCTGCCAAGCAGATAAAGAAGATCAGAATATTGGTGTCGTAAGAACATACCCATACGTGAACAACCAACATGACATCTCCCTAATAACCATTCAAGAAGAGGCTCCATATCACAAGATATCATTGCAGAGTGTGGTAAGGAGAGAGGACAGAGGAACATATTTTTCCTCCGTCTGTTTTTCCCTTTGCTCCCAGCTGATGGATGAACTTGACACAGTTATTTTATATTCACAAGTCTCAAACATCATTATCCCCAGTGCTCTGTACAAGGAACTGCCAGCAGAGAGCTCAGCGCACGGGCTGCCTCCAGCTACAATCAGCACATTTCTGTGCACGACCACTGCAAGATGAAATTGGATAACAAGATGTACATGTCAAACATCTGCGCCTTCCACTCCAACAAAGGCTTGAAAACCTTGCCCACCTCTCTCGTAATATGTTCGCTCACCACTCTCCGTTCCTCGCACACATTCCCCAATCAAGGTTTTGCAGAGTTTCGAGAAAGAACAGAGAGAATCTTGGTTTTAAACCTTTCTTCCACCCAAGAGGCAAACACCGGTTGTTGGCACTAACTGACAATTGAAATGACAGAGGAGAGGACACAAAAATTCAATCCATCAAGCAACGTATCTCTCCTATGAGATGGAAAATTCCATTTTGAGAGATGGAAAGCTGAGGCTGATGCCAGGTGGGAGCCCCTGCCCGGTGCTTGCGCAGCTCTGGGGCAGAAACGGAGAGAACAGGTTGACATTCTATCTCATTAAACGCCCTGCTCACCACCAAGGAAAAGTCCTTCCTCTGTCATCTCTCCGTCACTCTGCTGTCACACGAGCTGGTTCAGTGCCCTGACCAAACAGAAAATCCCCCCTCAAATAATAATTTCCCATTGAATCAACTCGCTGACCTTCCTAAGACTGTGTGACAACCGGATCTGCTGCAAGGGGGCCAATGTGGGCTGGGCGAATCAAGGCTGCTCTCTCAGTTTAATGCCCTCACCATGAGCAGTTGCCATTGTGTGCCAGAATGTTTAAGCCTGGGACAGAAGCATCTTAATTTTTATTGTAAACAAAGAATAATTAAAAGAGCAAACAGAAGAGTCTAGAACTAACGAAAAGCATCTGCTGGTCTAAAAGCTGTGGGGATGGAATTTTCTTTCTCTTTTTTTTTTTTTCTTGGAGTTTATTAACACGGAGAGCAACGCTGATGTAATTGCACTGAAATTCATGCATATGAAACCCTCACCAAGGCAGAGCCAGAACAAATGGCCTGTTTGGAAACACAACGTTAATGCAGTGGAGTAGCAGTGTCAGCCTTCGATCCAAAGAGTATCCAGACACCACCAGCCACAACACAACTCGACTATCACCCTGGCTTAGAGCCCCTGCTGAACGGATACAAACAGAACTACCTGCTGGTAACCCCGAGGTGTTCACCGATGCCCCAAACGCCACCACATCTGCCAGGAGACGGCCACACGAGTCAGTAATGTGCATTCAGACTGTGAGAAGAGGAAAATGAAAGCAAGCATCCTGCTATCCATTAATCAACCTGATCTCCTGCTGCAGAAACAACGCCTTCCGTTTGTCGGCATTTCCCAAGCATCCTTCAAGCTCTAACCATCTGCAGCTGGAATACAATGCTTTGATTACAAACGTCAAAAAGACAGAGCATAAAATTAACTTCTCTTATTTAGTAGGTTTAGAGAAATGTGGCTTCACGCTACACTAATTCAGTGCCCTCAGTATGAAAACTCCCCATTACGATGTCTCGTCAAATTAAACCCAACGATACAACGATGTCATCTTTATCCTCACACAACACACTATTTTGTAATTAAGCAGGGCAGCCAAACAATGGCCTCGCTTATAGAGAAAAGGTCAGGAATGCAAAACATATTTTTGCAAGCTAATTGTAAGATGCATGAAGCCAATTATCCCAGCGGTGCTGCATATGCCCAAGCAGGAAGGGGTTTAGAATTTTGCTACATGACTCCAAGGGGAGCCCAGGCGTGAGTGGTGCCCCATGGGGTGCTGCACTGCTCCTCTGCACCGAGAGCAAACCGGGAAGCAAAGAAACGTGAAGGTTATTAAAATAATTCCAGCTCTTGGCCCTGCCTGAGACATTTGCCAATGGCTCGAAAAATTTCTGTAGTCTTTTTTTCAAAGGATTTTAGACATGGCTTCCCTGGTCAGTTAGGAAGTCAGTTTGAGTACATGGGGTGAGGAAGTAGCAGGAACTCTGCTGCCCTTAAGCAAGAAGATGGGAAGCCCAGAATGCCGGCCAGGGAAGGGCTCAGGCTGTGCTGAGCCTCCACTTACACTGCTGGAATGCCATGCTCAGAGGACCGAAACCATGACCCCACACAAGATTTGAATCACACTCCTGCTCCAGCTGCCCCTCATCAGCTGTTCCCTGCAGCTCAGATTGACTCTGAAGGGGAATGGATGCCACCCTTAACACAGTGGAAATCCAAACAGCTTGTACAGCGGTGCTGTATGTTATTTTTACAAAGCAGACCATTGATCTTTCTTCCATATAAAACATTATTTTTGTTAGTTTCAATGCCTCCCAAAAGAAAACTCCCAAATCCCCTCTTTCTATTAAGAGCATTATCCTTTTAAACATACTTGAATACCAGTTTCTAAACTCCTCAATACCATACGAAGGAGATGAGGCACGTAACAGTTTCTGGAAGATCCAGTAATTTCCTTCTGCATCTCTCCTTCAAAGCAGCTCTCGCCGATTTTACTCCAGCCTCTTAACACAGCCATTAATTAGAGATCAGTAATTAACTTTCTGGTTCAAGAAATATTTTGCAAAGGAACCCCATTAGAAGGCTGATTTGCATACTCCAAGACAAAGCAGCCTTGATGTAAATGCAGGTGCTACACGAGGGCAGTCTCAGTCCCAGGGCTGTCCTTGAATCCTTCAGCTTCCCGGCTGCAGGGGGTGGGAGCAGATGACACCCTCTTCTTGGGAGCGCGGGCATCGTTTCCTGCTGGATGCTCCCCTTCCTGCCTTTGCAAGCTGTTTTCACATTCCAGTTATTGTCGACTGTGCCGAATGGTTTCCCTGTACAGATTCAGCAGTGTTTCCTCAAAATATTTCCATTAGCATGGAAACCAGAGGCCCCCGCGCTGCACTTAACACACACTGAGTGTCCCCCTTCACCCTGCACCTACTACTGAAAGTCTCCTGCCTAGAGAGTTCCTGGGCTCATGCCGGTTAAGCGAGGAGCCAGAAGAGAGAGCAAGCTCTCCAGCATTGTTCACACAGATCTGAGAGCCCTTCGTGCGTCCTACGGTCTGCTGGCATCCCAGTTCTGCAGGGTGAGTCATTCCTCCTTCCAAAGGAAACAGTGACTTCTTCATCCTTTGTAATGCCGTACTCACCATGTTCTCATCACACTTAACCCATTTCATCATGCCTAAAAATATTCAGCGTACCAAGTTTGTTTGGAATAAACAAACAATGATTAGATCTAAAAAGAACTCACAAACTAAGTTTACTCCAAAGTACAAGCAATCATAAGTTATTGATGCTCTCCCATTGCATCAAAATGAGCTTTATCAAATTAGAAAACCCACACAGACTGCATTAGCACTGGATCAGGAATTAAAGGCACTGCAGTACACGACTCACGCTCTCTCTCCCCTCTGTGGGTTATAAGCAATATTTGATGGGATTAAAAACAAAAGCAGTTTCAGGAGGAGGCAGCAGCAGTGCAAGTGGTGGCTGTTATTAATGCACGGCTGTGCCCCTTCCAAGGCTGAGGCTCATTTAACAATCAACCATATGCTCAGAATTCTGTAGTGCCAAGAAAAGGCTTAAATAGAATGAAATCTTCTAGAATTAGGAAAAGAACTCTGCAAAATAATTACAAATGCTGGTAGAATCATAGAATCATGAAGGCTGGAAAAACCCTCTAAGCTCATCCAGTCCAACCCCACCATGCCAACTGAACCATGTCCTGATGTGCCACGGCCGCACAGTTTTTGACTCCCCCGAGGGATAGAGACTCCACCACTGCCCTGGGCAGTAACTGAGAGTCTCTTAATATCAAATGATTTCTGGGTGCAGGGGAAAAGCACCCCCAGGAAGGATCGCCTCGGGGATGATGTCAGCACACGGGGTTACTTAGAGCACCCATCATCCACCAGATGAGGAAATTCCAAAGGTGCCCCTGCCCTCTTGATGCTGGGGTAAAATCAGGGCTGCTTGTGCTGGTTCAAGAGAAGATGGGACCACATTGATGTATTTAGATCTAAACATCCAACCCCTGTATAAAATGACTTTCTAAACTACAACAGGAGAGCAGCCAGAGATGTACTAACACCATCGATTAAAAAAATTCCCCCTGCCAAAGGCTTGAGTTGTGGGCTGGTTCCAGAGAGGTTGCTACAGAGAGAACCATCTATGCTCTATGATAAAACCTTTGTTAGCTGCTGTAGTAAATCAGGATGCAAGAAGCATTGTGAGCAAAAAACCACTTTATCAGAACCCTTCTGAGCTCCAACAGCAACCTGAGCAGCCAACAAACTGACAGCACTCCTCCCACAACCCTCCTTTACTCTCCCGTCTATATAAACTGGCAGTCCCAGGTGAATGCACCTCACACAGAACCAGCTCCAGTTGGTCTGAGTTTGCTTCTCCTGTTCCAGTCAATAGCTTTGTTACTGCCACTGTCACAGGGCTCCTAAAACAACCACTCCAACGTGAACCCCAAAGGAATTGACTTATTCCACCTCTTTCAGACACAAGGTCTCTTCTCAGCTGACATAAAACCCAACATGATGAGAAACAACCATGTTTCTTCTAGAATGTTAGCTCTGCTTGGCTTTAACCAGCGTATTTTTCTGACAGAACCCTTTGAGTAGGTCTTCATATGTTTGCTATAGAGAAAAAATGTGTGGCCAAGGCTTTAGCGAACCACAATTCCCTAAGTTTCCATAGTTGCTCCGAATACATGTTCACCCACACCCTCCATGGCAGAACGTGCCGGCAGCCAGGCCGTGGGGACCAAACGCTGGCGGATGGTGCATCAACTCGACAAAGAACCCCCTTCCCCCATTTTGGAGCTGTCGGCTCCTCCCCAGGACGCAGGAGCCGCCTTTCATAGGAGCAGCTCTGCCCCACTCCCCTGGAAACCTGGCTGCTCCTGTTGTGTTGAGGCGAGGTACAAACCCAGACTCTACTGATCCAGAATTAACCAGGCGATGCTGAACTGATGGTGGGGAGACATCTCGTGACTTTCCTAACGTTTAATGTCATTCCCTTGTTTTCCTGTGCTGTAAATCTCACACTGTACACGCTGTTTGCTATCGTGGAGGGTAATATTTTTTCCATTTTCAATTGACACCACGTATTGAAATGCTTGCATTAATCAAACAGAGGATAAATAGCACAGATTTGTGTGTCTGTATCCTCTGCTCTCCTCACACGCCCCGTCCGCACACAGATGTGCCTGTTTCATGTATCCATAAACATTCGCTGCACACAGCAGGGTAACCAGGACATGCAAGGAAAGGAAAAAGAAAAGAAATTACAAGGCATGACAGTGCCCATTTAGACACACAGAAGCCAAGTAACAGATTCATTTATGATCTGCTACATCTCAATATTTCAACCTGGAGCGCTTCGACTGCATTTATTGCACTATTCATTTTTGCTATGGCATCTCCCACAAAAAATTGTACCAAGCTCCAGAACGGAACGCTGTTACAATGGTTCCTGCCATCAGCAAAGGAGCAGATCGTGAACAATCAGCTTGGATACAAGATGGAGTCAAGAATCAAATATTTAAGAGGCAAATACCCAATACCAGATGCGGCTTTGAAACAGTTGTGGGATTTTGAGACAGACAAGGAAGCAAAGCAGAAAATACACAAGAGTGAACTAAAAGACTCAATCCTTTTCACACAGAGAAGCGAGTGCATTGTGCATTTTGGCAGATGTGGATGGGGATGTTCAGGAAGATAAAATTATCTTCCGTAACCAAACCTTGACGCATGCCTGAGAAGCCCAGCAGCTGCTTTTCTTTCACCTCTCCAAGAGCAACGGTACCAAAGGCCAAAATCTCCTGCAGAACAATACCTGCTCACCTTATACATTCCGATGAAGGCTGGAGGACTACAGCTCACTGTCCACTGCCACCTCACGTCAGGCAGTTCCCTCAGATGAGGGACGTTTCTGTTTCACAGATTACGTGTATCCAGAAGTGACACCTGCCTAATAGAAGCCTTTCATTTTCCATTTCTAAATACTCATGCAAGCAAATCCTTGGGTTTTATTCAAGGCTGCCAAATGCCACCTCTCCTCTGACTCACCCTTTAATATCTACTCTGAAAATGCCATGAATCTCTTTGAAGAGAAGTTGCAGCGAGCCTGGCTCTGTGTGAGGCCACTGACCCGCAAGCTCCAGGGCTTTTTTGCCAGGAAGGCACGGCGACTGCAAGGCTTTATTCAGAAAAATTACTTTGGCTGCAGGGCCAGCTTCAACAGTTAATTCCTGTGTCCTGTTCTGCCAATCCACAGAAAGAAACAAAACTCACCTAGGGAGAGAGAAGGCATTGTCTAATCTGCCTGTTCCTTGAGTGAAGCAGCAGCACTGTAGACAGATCCCCGGCCGCCCGGCCACACTCATTTCTCTTCCATACGGAACACAGTGCCCTACTTTGAGCATCTGTGAAAACTGCAGCACAGGAATCAAATCAGCTCTGAATTCCCAGATAGTAAGCCCTGGACTGTCACTGCACGGACCAGCACAACCCTTCTACTCGCCGAATCCAGGAGGAAAAAGCTTAGGAGGAGCCGTAATAGGTCAGGTAAGGAAAAATCCAGATCGCCAGTTGCCATTTGCAGCCTTCACAAATGTGCAGCCCCTCCAATGAGTGAGTACAGCTAAACCAGAGTAAAAGTTGTCATTTTCAAAGCGAAGCATTTACTTGATGGATTCTAAAGCACCATCTTGATATTTTAAAATGCCACTGCCACGGCACGGTTCTATCAGTGTCTGTCTGATTGGGTGTATTTTTCAGACACAGACTTTTCTTGGCACTTCAGTACTTCTGTGTCATCCCCAAAATGATTCACGAAAGGTTGAAAGATCTTCCTTTTGGAAGCAAGCCACCAGTTTGTTTCTGTGGCTGGTAACACAGTCTATCGTACCCAACCGTGACCTTGATCTGCACATGAATTTACACACAATTTACCTAGAACATGTCCCTGTCTCGTGCTCACACTGACATCAACCCACATGTACACGAATACAGACAAATCCACTACAGAGCTACTTCACTTTCTAACTCAGCTGCAGAATAAAACCAAGGTCTCATTTCCCCTTTATTTCACTTGCGATTTCCCCCAGTACTGACCACCCCATGGTAAATGATTCCCTGATCCAGCTGCACACTCCCTGCGATGCATCCCTCCTGGCCTGAAGGACCCTGTCATGGCTCAGACAGAAAAAGCTGCTTCGGCCACATGCTGAGAAACCATCTCAGTATAATGACAGCAGTCACCAGCTATGCTGGAGATGTGTGCGTGCAGCAGGGGCACAGAGGGATTTGGGGAGATTACGACCGTTATTGTTCTATGTTATTGTTTGTACGTGTAACCCAGTAATGTTCCATGTCGTCCAGTGTGCGAGCATCCCTCCCTCCCTCCCTCACCCGCATCAGCTGGCGTTGGCTGCTGCATCTCTGTGCTATTTATACGCTGGTGCATCAACTTAGGATTTATTGGGGAAAGAAAGCAGAGCAGTCAGGCTTCTCGGTCCACGTTATTTAACCTAAAAAGGGAGGGTTTGCACTGTACACTTGCCAACAAATTAACATTAACCCTCTCGCAATTAAGTAAGTCTACTTGTATCGCAGACGTGGCTCTCACTCAGAATAAGATAAGCAAGGCATTATCAAGACCCGGAAAAATGAATATCGCCCTTCTCTCTCTCTCACCCTCTCCTCGCTGCCCTCCGAGAAGCATCTCCTTACCTTTCATTGTCCACACTCCTGAAGCCAGGTAAAATGTGCCGGAAGCTGCTGTTCCTATCGAGCTTCGGTTGGCTCTTTGTCCTTTTGATGGAGCCTTTAAGCCGGCGGCTGAGGAACCCCTGTGGGGTGAGACAAGAATACTAAATTACAACAAAAAAGGCAGAAACAGCAAGCGAGCCGGGAACCTGCTCTCTTGCACCGAAAGCAGCCAGGCAAATTGTCCTCTCCAGCTGCCTTCACGTGCGGCTGCCGGCAGTGCCGCCGTCCGCCTGGCTCCCCAGCTCGCAGCCAACATCTGCTCCCAGCGCTCGCCGAGGCCAGGGCGCTGCGTCGGCGCGAGACTCCCCGAAGCCTCCGTTACCCTGGCAACCATCAGCTCACATAAAAATACTGTCTGAACGACAAGACTAGCACGTCGCGACTCCCGGGGAGAGGCGAAGCTGCCGCGCGGGGCTGGGGCTGGCCCAGCAGGCACAGGTACGAGATCCCCGCTCACCAAACAACTGGGGGACGGGCCAGAACTTAATTACCTGACCAAAAACCCCCAGACTCTCAGCCATGGTTGGCAGAACCAGGCTGAGGTGTTTTAGTACACAGGAAAATACCCTCTAACGCACGCACCGACACAGCCTGTGTACTGGCAGCTATGGGCTCTACCTTTGCAGAAGGAAGAGATCCTCAGGCTGAATGTACAGTGCCCTCTTCTCCGCTGCGCCTCCTCCCTCACAGAACATCAGTCACAGCTCCTGTAGTGCTCCGCAGCAAAGCCAGCACTAACCATTTTAATAAGCAAAGCTTCTAATGTCTTATTTGCTTATTGTTAGGAGTTAATGTTCTACATAATCTGAACATTACATTTAATCTCTTGGCTAAATAAGGCAATAAAAGTCTAACAGGACTGTGGTGTCCAGCAGTTACAGCGTATGGGGATGTTCTTACTGGATCGAGCCCGTCAGCTGGAGAAAGTGTAGCAGAGAAACCAGGATTTGGGGATGAAGTCTGACGAAATGTTCCTATTACACACTCTCATACCAAAGAAATGACCTGAGGGCTGGAGCACCTCCCATACGAGGACAGGCTGAGAGTGTTGCGGTTGTTCAGCCTGGAGAAGAGAAGGCTGTGGGAGACCTTTAAAGCAGCTTCCAGTGCTGAAAGGGGCTCCAGGAAAGCTGGGGAGGGGCTCTTGATCAGGGAGGGCAGGGACACAACGAGGGGGATCAGTTTTCACCTGAAAGAGGGGAGATTGAGATGAGATCTAAGGAAGAAATGTTTTCCTGTGAGGGTGGGGAGGCCCTGGCCCAGGTTGCCCAGGGAAGCCTGGGCATGAGTCTCAGCAGTTCCTCCAGTCAACCTTGAGGACAGATATCAGTCACGTAGCCTTTAGCAGCTCCCTTTGATAAATTAATACCCTTTGTATGTCTTGCAGGAAGATAATCACAGTCTAACTTATATCTAGCCTGTCATTTGTTCATGCTATTTAAACACTCCTTCCCACCTCAGATATTCACAGGCCACATTAAGTCTTTCTCAGGTTGCAAAATTCCCCGGGGCAGCGCGTGTGGCTCTTGTTATAGGAGTGACTTTCCTGTTTGTGAGTGCATCAAGCATTTGAAACATCCAGATAACCAAAGGTGTCTCACATTTATTAAGTGCCACTCTACTTGAAAACGAAGTACATAACATGCATTCATGTGAACTGAATACTTCTCTGGGAGTTGTTTGCATGATTGAAATACCATGGTGTGCACAACACGGGCCATCCGGCCACACGCTCTGCCGTCCTACACAAAGCCAACGCATAAGATAAAGGCCTTGGCAAAAGATTTTTGTCTGTGAGAAATCCCTTTAGAGAATTGTTATAGCATAAAGAAATAGAGCTATGAATTAGCAAGCTCGAGGATTTGCATCATCTAGAACATTGCTAAGATACTTCCCTCCGCACTCAGACCTTAGCCAGCCTCACACTCGTGATATCAACACGCTATCAGCCTCACACTTATGATATCAACGTGATACCAGCCTTGCACTCGTGATATCAACAGGATACCACCCTCATACTCATGATACCAACATGATATCAGCCTCTTACTGATGATATCAACTCTTCAGGCTCTTGTTCTTCTGGCCAGATCAGCCCCCTGGCTGCCTGCTATGGAGACGTGTCAATATTTGCCGTTCAGGAAAAGATGAAACTGCCCAACTGCGCAATACTTAACACCACTGGTGAGCAGGTTTTGCCCAAAAGCAAGAGGTTGGACCTCTTTTATCACTCCAGCCTAGCCACAAATATGTCATCGCATTATCAAGCCACTTCTTCAAACCCAGTACCAGCTTTGAACTCCGGACAGGGAATTGATAAGGAAAGAACCAAACATTTTGTGCAGCAAATGATCACAGCTTCTCTTCCCTACACCTTGTATTTCATATCTCGACAACTATTAGGTGATTCGTGCAGGATTTGGAAATGAGAATATAGGGCTGCAGTAAGCCTTTATTTTCCTTCTGGTTTCCATTGTGTTTACATCCTTTGCTACTGGGAGATCAACACTGCGCCACTCGCAGTTTTCATTGCCAGCCTCCTTGGGAGAACGTTGTGTCAGAGATTTTAATGCTGATAAATTATGCTGCTATAGCAATACTTTGCACCTCCATAGCATGTACCAGAGATCAGAAAGTCTCATGTGTGAATTAGTAGCTCCTGAAATGTTTAGATGGGGCAGGGAAAAGAGTGAGAGGAGCTGGTCTCCACAAATACTGGAGAGAGAGAAGCCGACCTAGGGTGTGAGCACCGCGCTTTCCTGGTGAGATCATCAGAATATCATCCATTTCTTCTTCATTTATGACTTTAAACAATATTTGATTCTGATCTCCAGACAAATGAGGCTAATCCTACCCTATGAACATGCCTACTCCTCCAGCCTCGCTGCATTCTTGGGAGTTCCAGTAATTAAAGTATTGCCCTTTATATTACATGGTCTTTGTACGCTTTTAAGTTTATATTGAGAGCTGCCTAGGGCAGAATCCCAACTTCCTATGCGTGGGCAGCATTTACCGCTAAAAATACCTTAGAAAAGATTAAACTACTAACTTAGGAAGGTTTCGTTCAAAAAATTAATAGACTGGATGAAATGAGAATAAACAGAAATCTGCAGAGCCCTCGGAATTTGCCACAGCAGAAAACCACGAGATGCCCCAGCCTGTGGTGCTGAGCTGCCTGCACAGCGCGACGCCCTTCCCCTGCGCCGCACTGCGAGGGGTAGGCACGTCAGCTCAGGCACAACCAGTGCAACATTTGCACAAGTGAGAATAACACTTCTGCTCCATTTCGTACCCATCTGTCTCTGTTTAGCCCAAACGGCTTTTCAAGTTCTGCTGGAATACAATGAAGTAAAACCCAGGCTGATATAAACTGCCTTTGAGGCAGCGGACATAAATAAATCATGAAACAGCCTTTAACGTGTAAGCAGAGGTATGAGCTGTATGAATTCATCCCTGGCACAGCCAAACTTTCGAGGAAGAGGAGATATTTCAGGGTCTTTGGAGTGCAGAGAGCCATTCTGGACAGGAACACAGTAGCATGAAACGTGCATGGTTGCAGGGGAATTTGCCACCCCCCAAAGGCCACAGCGGCACAGAGCTCACCCAGTCCAGCTAAGAAAAAACACACTGAACTCACGCTGTGCAGCGAGTTCGCTTTTTTAAGTGCAAGAGCCTTGCTTTTCTTGTTTTGTTTGTGCAGAGTTGACTCTGACATCCTCACGGCTGGAACACAATTGCTCTAATCAGAAGGGCTGACTGAAGTTATAATGAGACGCAAAGAGTGAAGGCAGAACAAACCAAAACAAATCCTTTTGAGGAATGGCTTAATTACAGCCACTGCTACTCAAGCTAAAACAGGACAGGCACAATCCAAAACAGGACAATTAACTCTGCTCTGATTTGGGCTGGTTTTCCTTATGTATTTGAACAATCACTAAGTTCGATGCCATCGTCTGGCTGCAGCCAGGGGAAGGTGATGAACTCTCATTCTAGTTTTGGCATTTCCAAATTACCCTGGAACTAGAAATAATCTTATATTATATTGTAACATTTGGATCTTTTTAATATTATAAGACTTTTACAGCATAAGTGCAAGCCCATCAAAACTGTCCACCTTGCAGGATGCAGGAGCCGTGTACTACCACACATCCTCAGCCAACAATAAGGAAAGTGGAAAGGAGAGAAAAAGGGAGAAGCACAAAACTTGAGTCAGTTATGAAAGACAGCAAAACCTTGGAGCTCCTGTTTTATTAAACACAAAGCACCGATGCAAGTACGGAGCTGACTCCCACACCATTAATGTTCATTCGCAGTGAACCCACAAGGTACAGCTTTAAAGGTAAAACGTCAGCACCATGGAAACACGATATATATGAAATAAAAAAAACAGACCAATAAATCAAGCTGGATGCATGCGAGGAGCTTGGGGAGAGCCCTGGCAGCTCCCAGCATTTTCTAACTGCAACGAGCAAGGGAAACAGGGGCTGCCCAAGCACACACAGCCAGGAGGAGAGCATGGCAAGGGTTTGAAGACGGGGACAGGGAGATGCTGGTCACTGATGGAGGACACAGAAGTCCTGGTTTATGCTCTTATCTGAAGTTCACACAGAATATAGACTATAAAGACATATCACAGAACTAGTGAACAGATGGGGTTATTTTTAGAGTTCTCCCATATCTTTTTGTTTCAGTTCAAGCAAATCTCAACTACAGAGGACTTGGGAGGACTTCCGAAAATTTTTCACTACTCATAATAATGAAACTGCCATAAATACTCACCACGAGTATAAATGTGTAATGCAGTATTTCACAACGGGTGTTCATTTTTGCTGGTATATTAGGAATAAGCTTATAGCTATGAAATTGGGAGTAAATCTTTTCTACTAGACCAGTCGTTGTTCTGGGCTTAGAGGGAAAAGTTGCTGCAAAAACATCATGTGTCCTATGATAGATAGCAACAAAATCTCAGATCCTACTGCTCCACACACTGTGATTGGCTGTGTGCGCTGGCATCAAGTTCATAGAATGACAGCATGATTTGGGTTGGAAGGGACCACCCCCTGCCATGGGCAGGGACAGCTCCCATGGGATCAGGGGCTCCAAGCCCCATCCAACCTGGCCTGGAACACCTCCAGGGATGGGGCAACCACGGCTTCTCTGGGCAACCTGGGCCAGGACCTCCCCACCCTCACAGGAAAATATTTCTGCCTAAAGTTTCATCTCGATCTCCCATCTTTTAGCTGAAAACCATTCCCTTCACCCAATCCCTGCCCTCCCCTGATCAAGAGCCCCTCCCCAGCTCTTCTGGAGCCCCTTCCAGCACTGGAAGCTGCTCTAAGGCCTTCCCGGCACCTTCTCTTCTCCAGGCTGAACAACCCCAACTCTCTCAGCCTGGCCTCGGATGGGAGAGTTAGAGAATAAACACAGAGATATGGAGCTTAAGCACACGAGATGGGACGCGTGTGAGCCAGGCCATGAAGCAGCCCTGGAATGTGAGCCGGCTCCTGTTGGCGAGCGCTGCTTAGCAACACTGCCCTGCTATGGCAGAAGATTAATCGAATTTGCAGTGTCATTGGAAACACTTAGTTCAGTCCATTTGAAAAATCAGATGGAGATGAACTGAAGTCCCACAGGTCACCAAAGGGACAGTGCGGGCCTGTCCAGGTCATGAAAACTGGAATTACGTCAAATGAGAGGCACTGAGGGTTAATTATGAATATGGCAAACCTAACACATGTAAGTACCAGCAAATCACAGACAGAAGCAATAGCTTTGACAATAACATCTCATCCCTTTTCCACCTCTGGCCACTAAAGGATTGCTGCTTATGCTCCATTTTTGTAAAACCTTTACCTATCTTGTTGAAAGCATCTCAGTCACAGAGTCTTCTCCCACTGCCCCAGAGGAAGGATTACACAGCCTGGAAGCTCCCAGTGCCACATGCGCCTCTTCTCTCAGGACATCTTTCCCGATAGTCAGCTAAATGTTTCTTCGCAGAATTTCACTCTGTTCCTTTTGTGCTCTTTCCTCCCAGGGGAAGAGTCTTCTCTCAGCCTCTGACACAGCTGCCCTCAGCCAGCACAGACCCTTAGACCAAGAGAACTACCAAAAATTGCAGGTGAGCCAAGGCCTTCCAGTAAAGAAACAGAGAACTCAGAAAGACCCAGCCTGCACTCTCTGTCATGCAGATGACTCACGTGGAATCTGCACAGGGAACAGGCAGGGCGCTGAAGTCCCAGGCCAGGAATGCAACTGCCAGGAAGGACCTAGAAAATAATTACCATGCAAGAGCCATTGTTATTCCAAGACCACCTGATTCCTCAATTTGGATTCTTTTGTTCTCCTATTAAAACAAAACCACGCTACTCAGGATTATTTGTTCACAGTTCTGTAATTATCATACTGTCAACATCTCATACCTGAACAAGACAGATAAATATTCCTTAGGAATGCAGGAGAAGGGTAATTGAGCAATCAGGGATGAATGATGCAGAAAAGCAGACACAGGTAGAATGCAAGTAACCTTGAAGAACACAAACAGTTATTTACTCAAAGAGAGAAGCGAGCAGAAAACAAGTGCCTAGAGAAAGCCAAGCAAGGATGCTACCTGGGAAAGAACTGCAATGGGGTAAACAATTTAACTGGCACAAAGGCATCAGCCAACCCAGAGGATAAACTGTTCACACACGATCTTCTTTGCCCTCTGCGTGAACAACCCTGACAGCAGCAGCACACCTCTTGGGCAGCGCTCGGCAGTGCAAGCCTCCCAAAGGTGAAGAGGAGTCAGAGTAGTCAACACTTTGCAGAAGCTGCTTTCCAGCTCCAGGAACCATTGCTATGGCCACGCCGGGACTCTGCTTCTCCTTGGAGTGCACCAAAAGAGACTCCACGCTTTGCTTTCCTCTGTTCTCTCTCTCTCTTTAGAGAACTGTGCTCAAATGAGGTTCCTGAGCATCATTAGTCCCCTAGAACAAAGCTGTCACTGCTGACCAGGAGTCAAACCCTAGCGCTGGCAACCGCTGTGGCAGTTTGTAATTGCAGCAGAGGAAAAGCGATGCCCTGACAACTTCAGGATTAAGCAAAGTGCCTTCTGATTGACCCAGCAGATCCAAGCAGAGTCTAGACAAAAGAGAAGGATTCACACTGTACACGAAGCCTGCTTTCTAATGGAATTAGAAAGTAAAGCAAATGTATCACTTTATCCATGTTCTTCGACTTGTTACTGCAGAGTAAAATTGAGTAGCATAACAAGACAGATGTTTCTCCAAGCAAGGTTTTAATGAATTAATCCAGCCACAGTAAGGATCATCAAGGAAAATCTGAGGGAACATCTCAACAAGTATGGCCTCTAGAAGAGAGTCATTCTCACTATTATTTATGAAAATAGAAAAGTGAGATCTTTAACTGCAATGGTTAATGCAAGCCAGTTCTTCAAAGAACCATCCTCATCGGAATAGATTGATGAGAACTGAAGTGTCGTTAAACAAAAAATCCAAATCCAGGAGCTACACAGCTAAACCAGTACTCAATGTTTCAAATATATATCTCCTATGAGTTCCAAGACTTCACTTGTTTATGATACAGTTCTAAGTATTTGACTTTCAATAAATGCAGTAAGTTTCACAGTTACAGACTCCCATGCACCACGCACCCAGGAGATTTATCTGACAGCAGAGAGCAACAGATTCCAATCAGACAAATATTGTTGAAAGCTCGGATATGGAGAGAACGAGTGCTTTTTAAAAGGGATAATCCCCAACTGACAGAAAATTATTCACACTCCTATAAATTTAAACTTTCACAATACTTTTTGTAGCATAATAATGACTTAAACGCTCAGTACCGGCTATGAATCATTGTATTCATCCTGCTTTTAAAGTGTAGTTGTGATTTAACTGAAGATAAAATAAAGAATTTATAGGACATAGTAGCAATGTATATTTGGGTGCTTGGTGATGCCATTCAGGCATGGAAAACAACGAAACTCTGCAAAGACTGATGGTTTCTATCACTCAGATTTTTTATAGAAAGCATCCAAGTGAAAACACCTGCAGATTCTTAGGGTTTCGAGCCTGTGCCCAGGGGTAAAACTGGATGAAGGGTCCTGTTTGCTGTGTCACTCAGTGCCAGGCCCGTGGCCATAGGCATCGCCACCCTTCGGTGCTTGTGCCGGAGTCTAAGAAGCGCAGGAGCTTCCAAGAGCTGCACTTTGGAACTGTTCCTGTAGGGCAGAACTTCAGCTCCAGTAAATGATCCTTGGGCTTGGCACTAGGTACGTAACCTGCACATTAATAGTTGGGATAAAGCAATCTGCCCTTCGATATCAGGAAAAAAAGGTCTCTTCTCATATAAAGCAGATTAACTTCATTCTTTTCCAGTATCAGAAATGGAAATATGCCTTTTAAAAGACAGCCCACAGAGGAGCCGTGCTTCAGCAAGTCTGAGAGGGGGGAAACGAGGGAACGCAGGCGGGGGTAGGATAGCAGGGAGGAAACACTGTCAGAATAGATTCTTTGGGCAGGTCACAAAGGAAAAGAGTTTGAGATAGAGATGTGTAAGGGCAACACTGACTGTACAGCCCCAAAGCCAGGATCGCTGCTCAAGAACGCTCCTGTCCTACGCCAGCAGTGCAACCGCTCAAATACATTGCTTGATGTCAAAACAGGTATCAAAACTCTCCAAGATGAGCAATGAACGCACCGGAGAGAAGAGAAAAAACATCCCCATAAATCTGTTTACGTTAATGTTCCCTTTTCAAGTCCACTTTCGCTACATGATACAGAGCAAATCGCTTCATGAGTGTTTTATAATTGCTTTCCCCACTTTGATTTACGGCCTGGGAGCAGCACGTGGATGTCATGATGTATCAAGCAGCTTTCCACCTGAAACCCTCAGAGCAGAGCAAATACTGGGAGAGAGAACCCCATTTTCCACGGTACTGATGGCCAGCTCCGAGCCTGCACCAACATCAAGTCACTGCATTTTCACTGACAAATCTGCTGTGCTTTAATAACACATTTGCTACAAAACCAGCTGCTGGGCCAATAAATTTTTAAAAAGCAGTTGGTAGATGATATGTTTAGAATAAAAAATTATTATTATCCCTTGAATGGAGGGATTCATCGTGTAATTTTGCAGTAAAAGTTACTCATCCAAATACGAAACTCATGTCTCAGGCAGATGCTCCTGGCTCCAAAGATTTTTCCCCACATTTCTGCAGCTTAAATTGGAACATTTGTATTTTGCAATAATTACAGCTGTAATCAAACAAAAATGTTAGCTTTTGTAAAAGTACAGTGAATACCTGCTATAATTCAGATAATACATCAGTCTCGTGTTTTTCCCTATCTGCCTTTCTAGACAACTTAATTTCCAGACATTGTGAATGCACTTAAGATGAAGCTCATTTGTCCTAACCGCAACATTTATGAAAAGAACTATTTCAGTGCAAGTCACCTGCATGCAGCTGTGAAAAATAACCAAGAAAAATAAGAATGAAGGGTTAACTAGAACACATATGTGACACTGACAGGAGTTTCTCTTTCCCTCATGGCACACAGACTAGACAATTTTTTGATTAAGCAAGCTTAGGGCTGGAACAGGCAGTAATCCTCAGGAGAGGGCAGGAGGAATCCTTCCACTTGAAATTATATCAAGGAATTCAGGTGGCTTTATAAATCTGTAAAGTAGTTCTCAAAATCTCAAAGTCCTCCTCTAATTGAAATAGAAACTGGAGGCTAGGAATACGGAGAATTCCATCTGGAGACTGGAAGCTTGGTCTCTGCCCGTCCCTTCTACGCAAAGTAAAAATGAAAAGGACCCAGCAGTTTTTCCTTTTCAGATGAAATCACAAGCATTCAATTATCAATTTAAATTTGTAGAATTACAGAATATCATGTTGGAAAGGACCTCAGGGATCATCTGGTCCAACCTTTAAGGTGATGCATAGTTGAAATGAGGTGGCCCAACACTCTGTCAAGCTGAGCCTTAAAAGTGTCCAGCGTGGAGGGATTTACAGCTTCCCTGGGGAGATGATTCCAATGTTTAACTGTTCTCATGGTGAAATATTTTCTTTTGGAATGCAATTAGAATCTCCCTGGGAGCAACTTCTACCCATTACCCCTGTCTTTTCCATGTGACTCCTCTTGGTAGACACCCTTTATGTACTGGTACAAGGTCTGTGCTAAGCCTTCTCTTCTCAAGGCTGAACAAATCCAAACGCAAGACTACTCCTTGCTATTTTTCTCCACCTTCACTCCTTTCCTTTCCCTCCTAAGCTTCTATCTTGTGTCTGGTCTCTGGGTTAAGGCAGCAAAGAATGTGATGTGAGATAGCAATAAACCACACAGCTCACAATTATGTTTCCTAGGACACTCGAATTGAACCTGTGCCAGAGATAGAAACTCAAAAGAATATCCTCCTAGAACTGGAGGCAAAATCAAGTTCCTTGCTGTTCTACCCCTCTGTAAAATCATAAGACAGACATTGTAAGTGGCAGATCCTATTTTTGGGTCTTAGCAGTGATTATTTCTTGACTAATTATAAGCAGTGGATTTACTATCTTTAAAGGAGAATTTTCTCACCCAGCAGGAGATTTCAATTCAATCAGGCAGATTTAAGTCTCATTCATTTATTCCTTAACTGTTTGTGACTCGCTAATTGCCAAGGAAGGCTCACTTAGAGCAGGGCTGAAGGCAGGAGGCAGTCACAGCCCGCACGCTGTCCCTCCGGCACAGCCGGATTCCATGCCAGGCATGCACCTCCACGAGTGCCTTGTTCCCTCGGAAGGTCTCCTCCTCTGCCTCCTATCATCAGGAAAAATTGAATTATTGCTTATAAATCTTAAAAAACACCTGTATTTGACAGGAAGGTAGAGGACACCAAGCAAGGAATACAGACGCGTTTTTGATCCTGTTCTTCTGCAAGGTGATTGCAGTGCTCAGAGGGTAACAGACGTGGGGGAGCATTACTTGGATGTGTTAAGTCCTCATCTTGTTTTGTACCACATCCCTGTTTCCCAACTATGCCTAAAGACACGGTCATCTCTGCTCAGTATTAAACTAGATAATCATCGAGAATGATTTGGGTTGGAAGGGACCTCAAAGCCCGTCCAGTCCCACTCCTGCCAGGGGCAGGGACACCTCCCACTGGATCCAGTTGCCCAAAGCCCCATCCAGCCTGGCTTCGAATGTAAGATTTGTATGAAAAGAAAAACTAATCCTGGATTCTACCCATTCCTGCAACACTTGAATAAACACATGGACACAGATCTAGGCTCCACTTTTCCTTACGCTACCTGGAACAGTGGGCTGCAGAGTGACTGCACAGCTCCAGCAGAACCTTCCTGGTGGTGGCAAGGAGGCAGAATCGTGGCACAGCCCCTCGAGACTCCCAGCTGCTCTCTGGACACGAGACAAGTGAAGACTGCTCTGCATGTCATAGCCTGGAACACAAACCTGGGAAAATCTCCCAAGAAGGCATGGGAATCGGTTCCTGAAATCAGGGCAGACCGTCATGTCATGGGAAACACGTGGATATGATCTTGCACGTGGCAGGAACGCAGGGAGGAGAGGAGGGCAGGCGGAGGCAGGTCCTGCTGAGCCCTGCGAGCCCCACGCTGCAGAACGATGCCCATGACTACACAGAGTGATTTCAGAAATAAAGACATGATTAGTTGTGGAGCTCATTGCCTTGGTGCTTTGAAGAACGTTGCAGGTAAGATATGATCCACAGTAATTACGGAGGAAGATAAAGACAGGGAAGTTGCTGGCAGAGCGCCAGGCCCAGCAATACCCGAACATCTCCAGAAAGGCACAACAGCTCATACTGTCACTTGTTCAAATTATCCTTGATGCCCGAGCCATGACTATCGCTGCCCACTCAGAGAAGAGCTTGGGGAGGACAGACAGAGTCTATTGCTTAGCAGAGTGCAGCGCTGAAAAAAAACAGCAACAGGATGGAGGGGAAAAGTAATCTTGTTTCCATGGCAACTAAAGTTTGAAAAAGGTATATAGAAATCAATGTCACCTTAACATGTGTGTTTACCTACAGACCCACAGTATTAAAAAGTTATTCACCTGCAAATATCATGAGATCATGCAATCAGCAAGAAGCCACCCGAATCGGACTTGCTGGGTTTGGAACAACGGTGTCACCACCTGGAGAAACCTTTGCACATTAGGCAGCACCACTTTGGGGTTTGGATGGGAAGAAGAAACCTCCAAAACAACTTCAAAATGATCAAACTTAGAGGCCCTACTCAGCAGAAAGTGCCACACGCTCTTCCACGCCTGTTAAAGTTCAAAGTCAGACACTTCCAAAGAGGGGACAACACAGACAGGATCACTTCCAGCTGGGATTGGAGCATCTCTTACATGGTTTCTTGTCACAGCGTTCTAAGTTCTCACCAAAGCACACAGATGACACATGAACCACCTACCACAATGAAGTGCAAGAGATTATGGCTCAAAATACAGCATCATTAGGGCTATTAAAGATAAGTGTTTTGTCTAAGTAAGAAAAAAGGTCTCAGAAATTAGGCTAAAACTTGGAAGAAATGTATTGATAACCATCCAGTGTTAACTGCGGCAAGAACACACATTTCTATTAATTCCATTGCAATCAATTTAATATCTAAGTAAATATCTAATACCCATGAGCTAAAGCAAATTCCCAAATGGAAAATGTTCAGAGCTGAAGGTCCTGATTAAATGGACACTCATGTTCTACCGGAGCTCTCTAAGAGATTCAAATAATACCCTACACTCCGACTTGTTTTCTGAAAGCACAATATCAGCTCGATTGAAAGCAGAGGAACGGAATGTGTTTATTATCCTACCTTTTATATCTGCAGTACAATTCTTTATCTGTGACCCAGAAACAAATTAAAGGGACACTGTCAAGTTGTATATTTTAATGGTCGTCTTTTCTCTGTGCTACCAGCAATCTGAGGGGTTTTCAGTGCCCAGAGGCTTAAACAAATGAAAGCTTCTGTTTGTTTGCTTTTTGCCTTTCATTCATTTCACAGAAATGAAACCAGGCAGATGCATTTGTCTCCCTCCAGCCTATTAATTAGTACAGGGTGTTTGCATTTGGACTTCCAGGGCAGAGTCTGAAATCTTACCAAAAGTAGGAGTTTTGAAATGAGCACGAGGTGGCCACTTCTTTTCAAACCACCCTTTGGAAGCAGAGACTCTAAAGGACAAATATAATCAGAACATTGCTAAGAAATCTTGCTCGTCTTTGTGGGAGGAATCGAAACAATCGCAGCAGATAAAACAGAGCACCTGGGCAGGTATTCAATTGTTAAACTGCCACAAGATATGCCAAACATGTTTTGGAGAGTCAAGGCTGGTCACCTGGAGAGTTTTAATCATTTTCAGCATTTAAAATGCTACCTTGAGTTGGTTTTGTTCCTTAGATGATGTCCAGCAGAACTCCAATGCAGCCCCAACTCCCTTACAAGGATTGTGAAAGCTGGCGCAGGACACACCTCCCATGCCTTGGTTTCCCCATTCGCTTTAAGACATGGAGCTAAACCCCAGCCTGACAGTGGCTGCGAGCTTGAATTGCGATTGGCAGAGCTGTGACAGCCCAGATGAAAGGTGCTACAGAAGTGCCAAGCGCTATCACTGTAATTATCGTCCAATATATGCTGATCAAAAGAATGAAATGGGAATTAGCATTTCCTATTAGCCCTGCTTACAGCCCACATTTTAAACATTCCTCCCATGGGCTCTCTCTATGCAGACATCCAGGAACCGCTGGTATTTCTGATACAGCTACAACACTGCTTCTACAGGAGCGGAGGGGTCTACAGAGGAGAGTAGTAAACTCACATGAATAGAGGTTTCTCCCACAAAAGGCTCTCCAGGAAGAGGGAGCCTGGAGCTGCTTTCTCCCTCCTGCTCATTCCCTGCCTCCAGTCTCTTTCCTGGCACAAGGACGTGATCTCCTCTTGCAGCTCCAAGGGATTTCTGCCACTGGCCTCCTCTGGACCCTGGACATTTCCCTGAAAGCTGCTGGGTTTCCCATACCCCAGGGGAGTGTCTCCGGCTGCCCTCCAGGGATGAGGGAGTGCAAGCATTTGGAGTAGCTAACTGAAATTAATGGAATTGTGCTCATTTATACCCGCTGCAGAGCCAGACAAGTCGCCAAAATGTTTGTTCTCCCTTTTCTCATGGGAACTATCCTGTATTTGACTTTTATTTTCCCTAGAAACATAAGCTCCCTTGTTAATCCGCTGCCCAGGCCTTACACAAGAAGCAAAAATGAGAGCTTCTCCCCCAGCACTGAATGTTTCCGTGGTGGCTGGGGCAGAGCTATTCAGTGATTTGTGGCCATTTCCCCCTTGGTGGAAGCTGCCATCACTGCAGATTAAAGAAGGGGCTCTGCCTGCGCTGTGGGGATCCATACTCTTTAGGAGCTGACCAAGCTCTATTAATTCTCCTTACACAAAGCATCTAACTGATGCTAACAACGCCAGATCCGCTTCCATCCTCTCCCCAGCGCCAGCCCTGCTGCTGTCCACACAGACTCTGTGGAACAGAGGGCTTTGCTGTCCAGCCACATCAGTCTGACAGCAATCAAAAGTCAAGCTCCACCCCACCAAAACTAAACCAGGATTACTGAAGAAGAGTGGCCTCAGTGTGTGGACTGAGCTGTTGATGAGCCCTTATGCCTCTCCTTTCTTTAAAACTCCTTTAGACAGATGCAGGCTCTAAAAAAGAGACCTCCCTAGGATTATTCAGTTCAAAAAGGGAAAAGATCTATAGCCTGCCTTACAAAGTCCTTTTCAGTGCAGCAGGTCATAGCACCACCTCTCTTTCTTGTCACTCCTGTCCCCTGCTTGATACGCATCATAAATCCACGGTGGTTTGAACTGCAGCTCTGCTCTGCAATCTGGCAATCCTGGCGTCATTAACCACCTGGCATTCCAGCGCTCCCTCGACCGCAAACTCCAAGTGGACTTGGGAAATTTTCAGTATACAACGTGAGACTCAAATAATTAAACATATTATATTTACAATTGGTTTCATTTTCCAATTCTTGTCCAGAGTATGAAAAAAGATGCCCTTTTTTTGAAACAAAACCTTTCATGCCTCAGCTAGAGTCTGTCCCACGTCTCAAAGTACACGCAAAACCACCCAGAGATTTATGTTAACAGCTGACTTGGAAAAATAAGACAGAGGGCTCTAATTTTAATACCAAGCAATTGGAAGTCTGACCAGATGAGGTGCTGGAGGAGAAGTATGAAAGCCAGGCCCATCTGACCTGCGAGACCAGGAAGCCACTTACTAATTTTCACATGACAGCACCAATTCTGAGCAGAAAGTGTAACTCTCCTGAAACCAAAGGAGGATCTTGGAGCAGTATTTTGGAATAGCTTAGCTAGTAGTTAGCACCACAACTGGGCAATAGAAATTAAGAAATTCAGCTTGGGACATATTTCCAGGCTTTGCTCCCTGATTGCCTTTAAGTCAAGCAACTCTTGCCTACTTCAGGTTTCCCACCTGTAAAAGGAGGCTGCTGGGAACTCGCCACCTTTGCGCAGAGCCTGGCAATCCACCAGCAAACGTCGATTCAAGAGTACAAAGTCTGCCTGCTGACAAAAAAAATAAATCCAACACTTGGTTTGGCACTCCTTGTTGTTGCAAAACAATAGCAGCAAGATTAGAAATAACTGCAGACGCTCAGGATGTCCTTGTTTTTCTTCCGCTCCCTAAAATGCTCAGAAATCCAAAGCTTCCAAGCCTGTCCTGTTCCACAAGTGGGGAGTGAAGTGACAGATGCATTCACAAAGTGAGACACGTATTTCTTGCTGCCACCAACACTGGTTATCCAAAGTCGGCTGCAGTTGACAGTTTAATGATAATAGCTTTCTGTTTATATATCATCCGTGGTAATGTTCCTATTCTCCTGAAATTCAGCCCTCGTCAAAGGGGTGCTCTAATGTATGCAGCCACACACCAAAATTATAGTAATTTTCCCTTCTCGTTGGAATGGTTTAGTAAACAATTACATTTCAATTAAAGATGGGGGGATCGTGCAGAGGGAAGCACCATCCAGCTCCTCACAGAATACAGCAAGGTAAATTCTCCAAAGTCAAACTATTATAATATAATTTACGTGATTGCTTTGGAAAAAAAACAATAAAACAAAATGGAAAATAGCATATATCACACACAGGGAAAAACTCAGGGTAAGAATCCTTCAGTATCATGCCCACAGCAGCTTGAACTAGGATCCCATTATTGAGGATTATGTGCAGTGGAGAGGAATGGTAGAAGGGTTACTCACTTTCATCTCCCCAGGCGTTTCCATTTACTGGTAAACCATGAGTATTTAATACTTTATTTATTGAGGATTAAAACCAGGGTAGATGGAGGAATGCCATGAGAGTAGCTTATAATGTATCACTGTAAATTCAGCTGTGTACCCAACCCAAACGGGCAGGAAAAGTGCTGGAAAACAGGCTAATGTTATAAGCTGAGAAGAACTAAAACCTAGAAAGATTTCACCTTTATTTGCAACTAAATGCTTCATCACTTGAAAGGCTGAGTAATGAGCAATGCACCACAACGGAGAACTCCTGCACCAAGACATCACAGTCAAAATGCAGACCAAGAGACAATAAACAGATAATGAAGGAACATGAGAAAATCTGGAGATGCCACTCATCTGGAGAGAAAAAAAGCCTAAACCCTAGCTGGCATTTGGAGTAAGAGAGGGGTACAGATGCCTTTTCAGACACAGCTGTGTGAGAAAGGCAGAGCACTACTGACAAACTGTTCAAAAACATTCAGACTACATGCGTTACATTGATTCTCTCTGTTTAGGAGGCTCCTTGCACTCAGTGAGGTACAGACTAACAGCGAGAGATAACTCTGGTATCTTGATCTAATCACTTAGTCCAGCTCTTTTGCACAAGTTCTTTGGCAACGTGGACTTGACTTTGCCTGGAGTATTTGCAGAGAACTACACGAAGCAGGCTCTCACTAAAGCCACCAAGAGATGGCAGCACTCTAATGATGGGAGAGAAGGCAGCATGTAGCTGGTCTCCACAACCCCACCCGTGCTCACGATTTCCCTGCAGAACGGGCAGAGCAGGAGGATCTAATATCCAGCAGTTTCCCATCTTCTGGTGTTTGATAAAGTACACTACCATTGTCAGGTTTAACCCACCTCGCACCTTAACCTATTTAGAACACCTAAGGGAAGAGTTAAGATCTAGATATCCTGAGACTTGATTTTCATGGTTATTTTCTATAACCGTGAGAGCCCTTCCACCTTAGTTTGCTTTAGATTTCAGATGGAAGAAAGCAACTGGGAGTGCAGCACTGCAGAACCGCTGAATCCAATGGCTCCTAAGCTCACGAGTCCCTTGGAAACTCCACAGCAGGAGGATGGAGATGTCAGGGAAGAACAATCAGCTGTAAAATATGAAAAGCTTACAACATCAAAACCTACAGCAGCAGGCTCAAAAGTAATAATCCCATTACCACTAAACTAAAGCACTAATTACTGTTCCCAGTGGCTGGAGTGGACTGACTGCTAATGTTCCTTTGGTTAATGAAGGAAGGTGAGGGAGAATGTATTTCTTAAGTCAGACATCTGCTGAAATCTGGGCAGCCATAAAAATTACACGTAATGAAGCCATTCATATTAATGGCAATAACATTCAGCAGACGCAGAGATGACAGTGGATTGTAGCTCAGAGAAGACAAATGCTGTGTATTAGTGATGTGATAAGGTGATGACTGCCCTTATTTAATCCGTACTGAATAACAGAGCCAGGCAAAGCAAGCGACCACATCCCACACTAGCTGTTTCACTCACAAGAGCCAACCTGCTTAGAGACAGGAATAACTTCTCTAAAAACATACAGCAGGATATTTGCTATTGGAAAAGGAATGAATAGTGTTTGACTACAAACACACTAAGAAAAACTCTCCCATATTCTCTTTCTTGCGAAGAATCCAGATTTTCTCATCAATCTTTGCCTTTTCACCAACAAGTACAACACTGTTTCAGGTTCAAAGACACTCGTTACTGACACAGATAAATTCTGATAAATGAAAGGCACAAAGCAAAAGCGTGCCTGCTCAGTCAGCTTCACCAGGTTTGTCTGCCGTGCTCAGAGCTTCAGATATTTGTAACTGATAATCAATTCAAATAGATGGCTCATGGCTGGTGGAACAATGGGGTTAGAGAAAAAAAATGCTTTTCCCCCGTGGCATCAAAACAAGATGCACCTTGCGTAGCAAAATGGTGATATCACAAGAGGAATTAGACCCAGAGATGCTCCCTCTATGTTTTGACCTGTTAGAACAGGGAGCTTTCAGAACAACTTCCATCAGCTCAAGAAAAGAAAACCAAATATGACCCTACAGCAAACACTTGAAGACATTGCACACTCCACTGTCTTTGTTTGTCTTCACTATTCACCCCACATTGCGCACAATCCTTCCAAACACAGCTCAGCTCCTGCCGTTCATGCACTGCTTTCGCCACTTCTTCCCAGCTCATTTGGCAGAGGACAGGACCAAAGCCCCCACTCTCATATATTCACATATGTTTGCATGTAATCCAACTCCACAGAAAACAGCTACGCATTCCCAAACTTACAGTTTATAGAACTAAAATAAACTACTTGGATAAGCTGCTGTTTATGACTCATTCATAGGCGCAAATGTTCTCAGGTGAACTGGGTGTGTTCCAGTTTGGTTTACATTGCACCATTGCCTCTCCTTTGAAATTCTGGTTCTGCCCTCTCAGGTTTGTTAGGGAGCAAACTGTGAAGTAGGTGTGGCCTGCAGAGAAAACCTATAAATGTGTACTGAGAAAACAAGCTCCAAGTCCATTTGGCTCTTCTCTCATTAAACTTACTTGCGTGCAAACCTGCCCACATTCAGCAGACATTTTCCTCTTGAAAGGTCCTCTTCGGATTGCCCTGGCTGTCACCAGACTTGACATCAATCACCAGCTGTGTACACTTTGTACTTGTACTTATTTCTTAATATCTCTAAATCTATCTTACTGTTACTGGAGGTTTCCCCAAATGTGACCCAAAAGACCTTGGTAGCCTCAGCCGATGACAAAGCCCGACTTCTCTGGGTCTTTGCCTCCTTTCCGTAGAATGGACCCAGAAGCGTCCTTCCCCATGGAACAAAAAGACCTTGTTTGTCCTGTTTGATTCTGGTATCACTGTTACTAGTGGTGCTGCTCTCTTCCACTCCCGTATGACTTCCCGTTTGTTACGCACTGCTATCACACCAAAACAGTGATACCAGCAGAGCATCTCGGAGGAAAAGGGCAGAAGAAATGGAGAAAAGCGAATGGCTCCCTGCGGCTCCTGCTGGGAGAGGACATCAGGCTCTGGGGAACCACCAGCTTGGCAGGTTTTCTGTTAGTCAAGGCAAGGTTCTTCTGCACGAGATCTTCTCTCCATAGGAGCATGAGGACACACTGTGTAGCTGCAGGCCAGTAAACACCTCTCTGAACACACTGCCCTGCCCTAGGGTTCACAAAGGAAACCTCACCAGCAATGCCTTCCAAGAGAAACAACTTACCTAAACCTGCTCCAGATTCAAATATTTCATAGTCACTTGTTGCTGACAGTATCCAACGACAGCACACTGACTGAAAAATAAGTAATCAACTAGTTTCACATACAACACCTCTTCTCACAGGATGAGCAAGTCCCTCTCCCTTCTGGCAAAACCCCATAATAATCATTTAGATGGCACAATGATCATTAAGACAGGAAGAGACACTTACCGTGACCCGGAAGGGCGTCGTGGCAGCAGGCTCCATGCTGGGGTTCTTCTCAGGGACCCCACTGGGCATGCTGCGTCTCTGCCCGCACCTCTCCGGGGGGGATTCTAGGGACGGCACAGAAAACAAACGACAATTACCAACACACAAGCCCAGAACAGCCAGGAATGCCAGCAGGCCATGCAAAATGTGGCTTCTTCCTTTGAGATGCCCTTGCAAATGAGCCAATACAACCACGCCACTGTATCCTCTTGTGTTTCACCCAGCCACCTGGAACAACGTTCAATCGGCAAGACTTTCACCTTCAACAATTAGCATTTTTGATACAACTGTAAGATTCAGATAATGCCTGGCAGGTTGGCATTATAGTTATTTCCAGTTTGCAGATGGGTAAACAGAAAATGTAGAGTGAGTATTATATGCAAAGTACAGATCTGTGCACTTGTGGACTCGATACTCCTAGGGGAAATTGATAATGGGGTTACAGGCAGAGGATGCTTACATTCCCTCTCTAATTTTTCCAGCAATTTACTTTGGAACTAGGAAAAGATTATTAAAGCCTGCATATGCTAAAGTATAATGTTGAGGGAAGGAGCGGGCTGAAAAGGCTAAATTAACAAATATCCTACCACTGAGAAGATTTAGAAGGACATTAGGTAGTGGCAGCAGCAGCATTATGGAATGGTGCTGCCTTGGTTCACCAAAGCTCTCTAAAAGCACCACGGACCTCATGAAAACAGATGTGTTTCCGAGCTGCCAATCAGTGCTGCTCACGCCTCTTAATAAGCTTCCCTTCTCCAGCCAGCCCAGAGCCCTCGTTAGCCAAGCATTTCCATCGCTCAAAGGCCGAGCTGCGTCATCCCCATTCTGGTAGGCACGAAGCCAAGAAAATGTGCAGGGCCTGTGGTCAGGATCACGCAGGCATTCAGTGATAATCACAAGGGAAAACCTCAGGTGTTGTGGCTACGGTGTTCCAGGAGCGGGCACACAATGGAAGGGCAGTAGAACGCTCCTCCTTGAGCTGTGCTGCGGCTCTTCTGGAGCAGGGAGGCTCCCAGCTCGAGGACGCGCAGCCTCCTGCAGCAATCTCTGTGGGTCAGAGATTTGGCTCTGGCTTTGCAGGTGGAGATGTCTTCATACACATCTCTACAGCAAGGCAAGAAGGTGAGAAGTAACGACTCAATTGTGTTTAGGAGCAGGGTTAAGCCCATGTAAAGTGTCAGGAGTACAAAAAAAAAAAAGGCCTGAGCAATCTCCTAGCAGCACACCCTCATTTCCAGATACCAGTTACGTGGCTGCCCCTTTCACAGCAAGCACAGGAGACTCGAGCTGAACGCTCCTTTCCTGCTTGTCCCCACGCTGTAGTGGCACTGACCACATCCTACAGCAGGAACTCCACAGTTTTCATTCACAGCCAGATTTCTGGAGACGTAAAGAAATTTTACATTCAAAACCAGCCCCAAACTGATTAAGAATTCTCAAAATGGGTATAAAAATTAAACACACATCAAGTGGTACCTAAACACATTGGTAAGGTGTAACCTCCACTGCAAGGAGGCTTCTACAAATTAGTATGCAAAGGAATCTCAAGATGGAGCAGCCTGTACCTCCAGGATGTCTCAGACAACGATGGTCTCACAACCAGTGTAATCTAGAGGTGATTTGTTTGACAATTCTCAGCCTCTGCAATCTGCAATTTGCTGCCACCAGGTCTTGGCAAGGAGCGTTGTCCCTCCCTGACTGCCAAAGACTGACATCACCCGGGACCTGTAAGAAACAACCAATACCTGTGGTTCCACTCGACAATTCCTGAGCTGTAGCTTCAACTGTTCCAGGAGGGCACACTGGGAGATGTCATCCATGGACTGGGTAAAGTGCCTGTTCAGTGACATCTCCCCTGGTTGCAAATCCCACCTACAATTCCTCACCAGTGGACACAATCTGTGTGGGAGCCAGACAGCCAAAACCAGCCAGTCCATTGCTTTCACAACTTCCAGACAAGCCTTCTAATGTCTTGGCCTCTTTCTTTGCAGAATGCTGCACTTTGAATCTCAAGGAGACAACCAAGTTCTTTGGTGTCATCTTTGTTCAATCTAAAGCTTCCACCTCATTCCTTTGAACTGTGCCCTTCTTGAGTTTTTTTTTTGACCGTCATAAAGAAACTACTGGATTGCAGTATTTTCAGAGTGACTTCAAGGATGACAGGACAGCCAAAGAAGCTGCTTTGCATTTTCTTAACCACCACAGAAATAAAGGTTGTTTAAAGTGTTTCTCACATACGTGGCTGGAAAACAGGAACAATGGGATTATGTGAAAAGCAGCTGCAAGAAATCACTGGTGCCTGGGGCACGAGCACAGAGCTGCTCGCCAGCCCAGCACACCTTGCCCTCAGCACAGAGGGAAAGTACTCGTTGTTCCATGTAGGTGTTACAGCCCTGTGCAGTTGCACCACAGCGGTTTGTCAGATCGAGGTGCACAATTGTCTTGTTTTTGCTAATCTGTCAATCTGCTTCCTCATTCAACCACCCAGGTCAGACCTCCTCGGAGAAAGCGAGAGTGCGTTATGACCCAGAGCTGATGAATATCTGATTGCACTGAAGTCGCAAACTGTGCTCTTAAATTCTTCCTTCCTCATTAAAATGCACCTAAAGCAGAGCCAGTGAACACATCATTTTGACCCAGACCAAAACACAAGAGATGAGTTAGGACCTAAAGCTCCCTGTTATTCTCAAGCATATGGTTCATAAATATTTGGAGCCAAATCTCCATGTTTTTTTATCAGTGCGGGTTCACTGCAGAGGGGAGGCTTTGCAGGAGAGCGACGTTACAGAACTCTTCAGAAGAGACCAGAAATAACTGGAAGGAGGGCTGGGTGTGGGTGTTTGGGGCGAGGGGGGAGAGCCATTTGTTTTAAAGGGAAGTAAAAATAGCTTACAGGTAAATTAGTAACTCCTAACAACCAGGAATGTACAGCAGAACAGTTTTACATAGTGAATGCTATGAATACACCAAGGTTTGAACGGCTCTTCGCTTCAGTGGGAAGGGAGAAGTCTCAGGCCAGGTTACTGGCCCAGCAAGCCCACAGGACAACGCAGCAACCAGCCACCACATCCAAGGTTGCTGCACAGCAATAATGAAAGATCTCTCACAGGCACCAGAGGCTGAAAAAGAGATGTCTTAATTGACAGCAGAAGGTATTTAGGTTAGCCATGGGAAAAGTCTTCTCTCGACACAGACGGTTACACACTGGATGATCATCTAGTGAGGGAAACATACCTTCATGCGATCTGAGACCTCTCTGCAGCAGAGCTGTCCCTGCTGGGCAAGGTTCAGGGACAATGACCCCTGTCCCTCCCCTCTCTTGGGGCAGATGGATTCCAGCTGATCTCCTGAAACCCCTTCCAGCCTCACTTTCTGTGATTTCTGACAGGCAAGTTCCAAAAGATCAGATTGAGAAACCGATTTCAGCCTTTTTTTTACAACCTCTAACCCATCCTCCTCCTCTGCTGATCCCCTCCGTTTCTGGCTGGACAGACTCTGCAGACAGCGCTGTCTCACCTCCACAGCTCAGAGCCCAGGGTCCCACGCTGACCTCTGCCACAGACTCACACTGTGACCCCAGGAATTTTTAATATTTTTTATCAGATTCACAATTTATAAAAACCTTGACAATCCCACGGGGACACTGCAAGGCTTCATTAATGAATGTCTACTACCCATTTCGTATCCCAAGATAAAGGACTCCAGAACAAGGAACAGAGTTGCTGCAGGCAGATAACCACAGACTGACATTTCCAGAAGCACTTAGCATGATCAGATAACACCCTTACCAGACTGCGAATGTCTCTGGTAGCTGAATACTGTCCCGCAGCTCATAGAAATTCCAGGATTATACCTTCATTTGTCCATGTATTTGCTTTAGCTCAGATTTGATCCAAGTACTTACACAGTATCTCAGGACGCTATTTGCTGTCCCAAAGCCCTCAACTTGCTATGAACTTAAAACCTTCCAATCTTTCTTTCATGACACAGAGGCCTGGAAATCACTGAGGTAACAGTCTATTAAATGAAGATTATAGCATAGGCAATGCTGGATCTGGAAACAAATTCCTTGGTACAGCGAGGATAGGTACACTACCCAGCAGTGGAGAGGGCAGCCTGCAGACAGACACCCACAGACAGGGACAGCTTTCTGATTCCCCACATTCAGAATCACAGAATAACCAGGTTGGAAGAGACCCACCGGATCATCGAGTCCAACCATTCCTATCAAACACTAACCCACATCCCTCAGCACCTCGTCCACTCATCCCTTAAACATCTCCAGGGAAGGTGACTCAACCCCCTCCCAGTGCCCAGTGACCCTTTCCGTGAAAAATTGTTTCCCAATGTCCAGCCTGAACCTCCCCTGGCGGAGCTTGAGGCCATTCCCTCTCCTCCTGTCCCCTGTCACTTGGGAGAAGAGGCCATTACCCTCTTCTCTACAACCTCCCCTCAGGTAGTTGTAGAGAGCAATGAGGTCTCCTCTCAGCCTCCTCTTCTCCAGGCTAAACACCCCCAGCTCTCTCAGCCGCTCCTCATAAGGCCTGTTCTCCAGCCCCTTCACCAGCTTCGTTGCTCTTCTCTGGACTCACCCCAGAGCCTCATCATCCTTCTTGTGGTGAGGGGCCCAGAACTGAACACAGGATTCCAGGAATGGTCTCACCAGTGCCGAGTACAGAGGGAAAAGAACTTCCCTGGACCTGCTGGTCACGCCATTTCTGATCCAAGCCAAGATGCCATTGGCCTTCTTGGCCACCTGGGCCACTGCTGGCTCATGTTCAGTTGCTGTCAACCAACAGCCCCAGGTCCTTCTCCTCCTGGCAGCTTTCCAGCCAGACTTCTCCTAGTCTGGAGCTGCTCAGGGTTGTTGTGACCCAAGTGCAGGACCCGGCATTTGGTTGTGTTAAAACTCATGCTGTTCGACTCTGCCCAGCAGTCCAGCCTGTTCAGATCCCTTTGGAGCCTCCCGACCCTCCAGCAGATCCACACTTCCACCCAGCTTGGTGTCATCTGCAAACTTGCTAAGGGAGCACTCGATGCCTTCATCCAGGTCATTGATAAAGACATTGAGCAGGGCTGGACCCAGGACTGAGCCCTGGGGAACACCACTTGGAACTGGCCTCCAGCTGGATTTAACTCCATTTCCCATCACTCTCTGGGCCCTCTAGCCAACCAGTTTTCCACCCAGGAGAGTGTGCGCCTGGCCAGCCCAGAGGTGACAGTTTCCATAGCAGAATGCTGTGAGAAACTGTCAAAGGCTTTGCTGAAGTCCAGGAAGATACATCCACAGTGCTTCCTGCTTTCCCAGATATTTACAGAAGGCTGCAAAGCTTTGGGTTTCCCTCAAAGATCTTCAGAGAGAAACTTTCTTGAAACCAACACCCCCCAAATCCTCCTCCAGGTTATCCCACACGGCTGGGGCCAAGATGCTGTCGGAGCGTGTTGTACCTGGATCTCGTTTAAGCTGCTGGGGCTGCCAGCGTCCCTCTGAGCTCACTGCCAGCAGGAGGGCACTGACACAGCTCTGTAAACATTTAATGTTCATTTAGGACCTCGGGCTTATGAATACTCCTGGAAATGTTTCTTTACAGTAATAAACACATTTGATTTGTTAACTCATACAAGGCATTTGAACTGACAGAGTAATTCATCCTTACTATGCTTTTCCATGCCTGTTCTTCATGCTGCAGGACAGTTCCAGAGCAGCATCACCAACTCAATCCTCCTTAAGGCTTCCAAGACATGGAGAACAGACCAGACCGTGAGGAGCTCCTGGTGCCCGAGCTCTCGGTTAACCCACTCAACATCACTGCCACCTGAGAACGACTGCGACTGCTGCAGAGCAGGTCACTCCGTGTTACACACACAAATGCTAACACTGTTTTCTTTTCACTTAGCAAGTGAGAGGTTCTTACATTTGCATTACCTGCTCTTGTGAATCACAGCTAGTCCAAGAGATCATCAGGATTACACTAACAAGATTAGTGGGAGTGAAATACATTAACTCCTTCTGCCTTCTCATCTCTCTTCCTGCTCTCCCCCTCTTCTGCTCTCCCTTCACACACAACTCCAGGATCAACCAGTGGAAGAGACAGCATGAACAAAAGCAAAGACAACCAGCTGGAAGGAATAACTAACGAGCAGGCATTTCCCAGCAAGCTGATTTTCTGATATGAAACTGTTCCAACTCCAAACAAGAAAGGGAGGTACAAGTCTGAGTGAGCGTCAGAGAAGTAGCAACAAGAAAAGGTCTCCCTCAACTCACCAAAAGGAAGCCCTGCTTGTCAGCACCGCACATGCCATGGCACTCCGAACAAGCCAGCAATATGAGAGGTAGAGATGATGACTTCATCAGAGGCAGTGAGAAAGAGAAGTATGACTGGAATGCCAGACAAGCCAGCAGCACTGGGGAGCCGCAGCAGGAGGCCAGGTTCCTGCACCGTACCCTGCTGACGTGCGTTAAGGAAAGGAGACTTTGGAGGACAACAGAACTTCACCAGATCGGCTGGACGTAACGCAGGCAACTAAGAGTTCATCAGAACCAAAAGCTGGTGGAAAAGATCCTGCACACAGCACTGGGAGAGGTCAGGCCGGCTCCCAGCCACGGGCAGTGATCCAGCTGGGAAGGAGCGCTCCTCCCCATCCTGCCCCATCGGTTTGGTTCAGCGCTCAACCTCTCCAGGGCGCCCCAGAGTGCTCACCGGGGTGGAGTTTCTACGAAACCAGAGGGAACAGGAATTACCAGTCTTGGGCTCGTGCAATTACACTTTGTGAATTAATTTTATTGCTTAATGAATTCAGGTGTTATTCCTCTAATTTCTGCATTATTTAATAACTCCTTCCTACAAACCCAACAGGAGAGGAGGAGGCATAGAGTGACAGGAGTGATTTATTTAACATGGCTTGCAGGAGCATTTATGAATTAAAAACAGTCCCTAGAGAGCTGATATTTGTAGTGTCTGTGTGATTTCAAATACTCGAGAGGCTGCAGAAAAACAGCTTTAGGTGGCCACAGGAGTTCAGGAGGAATGGCTCTTTAATCTGCATGCAAAGGGCACTTAGAAGCTGCTATTAGAATAGAGGCACTCCTTAGACTTGGAATACTACCCTGGGAATAAACAAAGGCAGAAAATAATAAATACTGAGTAGAGTCAACTTTCCCCTTCACGAGGTATGAATAGCTGTGAATAGGAAGCAGAGATGCAAGAATGTCTAATTTCCAGCAGATAAAGGTCAGTTGAGAATCACTGAGGGCTTATGAATGTCCCTGCTAACACTCTCTTCCTCATGTCAACTGGACTGGAAATACGGCTGCAGGGCGCTTGGTTGTTCCATTACCTGGGGAACTATTTATTGGAACACATCGTCCAATGCCCTCTTAGTCCCTCAGCGAGTCCCAGGCGATTCCTTACAGCAATGTTATAACTGCTACACCACACAAAATTAATTAAAAGTCAAACCTTTACTACGCAATAAAATTGGCTTTCAAATAAAACTGTTGAGAAGCAAAAGTTTAGGGCAGGTAATGGTGCCCTCTGAAAACCAGACTCATCTAAAAGCAAAGTTAACGAATGCTCCAGGGGGTATTCTCTACGCTAATGAAAGTTTGCAGCACCACCACTTTTCATGTCAGAATAAAATGATTTCTTTTTGCATCCTAGAATCTCTACCTTAACTACACGTCTCTAAAGACAGCAAACCCCCTGGCTGCACCCACAGCTCCTCTACGCGAAAATCAGTGGCTGACTCCCCGCTCACTCAATGCTCTAAGCAGGAACAGTTCCCATATTCTCTTGTTTTCACTACCCTTTCTGACACTTAAGGATACTGTTCACAAAACTATAGATTGTAAAAAAAATGCTTGCTTATCCAACCACTTACATAGAAAACAACAAAATAAATTGGCATCATTACTTGCCTTTGGCGCTGTACTCTGCAACAAACTATTTAGAATTAAGTAGAAGCTGGTTGCAAGCCTACAGCTCATGTCATCCACAGCGACTACACCAAATGGATCCAGCCTCTCCCCACCTTTGTTTCGCTCACAGGTGACTGAAGCATTACAGACTCCCTGTGTTCAGCTGAATTGGGGCAACGCTGCCTCTGCCCCAGCCGTGCCCCTGCCTGAAAGCACAACTAGGCACCCAGAGCCCCCTGTGGCGCCTCGCATCCCCCTGTGCTATGAGAACAGTGCCTGGGACCGCTGATCCGAGACCCTTCCTAGAATAGGCTGGAAAACAATTCAGCTCACAGAAAACATCAGACCACACTGCTCCCCATCAGCTGGAAATGATGGGCAGCTTCTCTCAAAGTGGGACTAAGATCTTCTGGAAGAAAAGCTTTTGCTTTTTCTTTGTTAACCGATGATGTAAAGCGACGCTGACCCTTGGCACAGCACACTGTGCTTTAATGGCTTTCCTGTCATCTCCGTGTCAGCTTCCCAGATATCGTGTCCTGTGGAGTATTTAGTATTCCTCATCCTGCTCCCCAGCGAGTGCTATTAATGGCTCTTGAATCTAGCACTGAAAAAGCTGTGTGATTTTCCTTTGTACTCGATATGTATTGCTGCCTCTATTTTCTCTAATACTACCCAGTAAGAGGATTCTTTTCCCAGCTGCATCCCGAGGTGCTTTTCGATGCATTCAAGCAGATAGGGGACTTGGTGCCCTTCTTCTGCGGGCTTTGGCTGACCAGTCTCGCACCCCCTTCTCCTCTAGGAAGCTTAGTTCAGCTTCCCAAGAGGAGAATCGGAGGGAGCTCTGCCTGTTCCCCCAGCCTCACTAGAGGGAGCTGGAGCCCCTCGGCTGGGCAGCCTCATCCCATCCCACCACCCAGGCGAGGGATTCGCACCGCCTGGAGGAAAATCTGTTCCTGGCAGCCCTCTGGGGTGGGCTCTCTCTTTAGCTGAGCGCCTCTCCTCTGGCCACCTCGCATCTCCACCATCCGCTCGCTTATAGACACATCCAGCGCCAATTCCATCCTCCTAGAACCTGGTGGGGAACCTGTTCTTTACCTGAGGAGCCAGACAAGATGTATTTGTCAAGCAAAAAGTACTCCCAGAGGGCAAAAAGGAATAGAGAGAAGAAAATGGCACAAATGGGAAAGGAAAGCTTAGGTACTTCTCAACGTGAGCTAGAAAAGAAACACACTAACTTCTCTGCACCTCAAGACTGAAGAAACAGAGCCACATCCTAAAGAGACACAGCCACAGGTCCTCAGGCCTGGGGGTGACAGGGCATCCAGAAAAATCAACCCACTTCCTGAAAACAGACCTCAAATCATGGTGAAGGATCAGGCTCTATTACAAACTCTGTATCTACTGCCCTGGATTTCTTTAATTAGATATATATATTCAGTATTTTTATTCTTTATTTATCAGTCTCTGAAATAAAATATGTATGATATTTATCTTTCTTTGCTATGATGTCTAGAGAACAAATTCATCTTGCTAACAGCGTATCATTAGGAACCTTTTCTCCAAGGTAAAATTGAAATCAAGCACAGACTTAAAAAACACATCACAAAACGATGGAATTCTAGCCTAGTTGGGAACCAGACTGCGGAGATACCTAATGTGCCAATACCCTGGTTTAACCGGAAAGGATGATAAAGTGAAGCGGAACATCAGCTTCCTCATATGTGATGATAAAGACAAGCAACATGGAGCCTGGAGAACAAGAAGTCAGCTCTGGGGAGATTTAAATGAGGTTCATCCATCATGCTTAGCACTTCTGCAAAGATTCAGAACTGTTACCACGCTGCTCTCTTGCAGCTCTTCATCAGTGTGGCTGCCGTTCAGAGGCAACCACGGCCATGGAGAAACTTTCATACTCTCTGTAATCTGCGTTCCTGTGGATGTAAATGCTGCTACCTGCACTCCCCATCCAGGACACACAGGGAGGACACAATCCTCTTCCACCGGAGGCCGTCCAGAGCCCTGGTCTGAGCATGGGCCCGCATGAGGCCAGGTGGGTTGGTGATGCCTCTGGCCAACCTTGCAGCATCCTCACAGCAGAGCCAATAGAGATTGGACTGGCCCTTCTGCAGCTCTGTCTCTCTCAGTGATTTCAGGCACAGGTCCCACCAGGCCTCCTGTTTCATTAAAACTCCTGGGACTGCAGAAGGGAGCTGGAAATCTCCCAAGAACAGACTGCGTTACAGAACCAGAAAGCCTGGCGTCACATTGTGCCACCACGGCAGCTCTGCTGGGATGGGAGATGCTCATCCAGATGGGAGACGCACAGCCGTGTTTTCCTCTCCCATCAGGAGGGTTTGGTTTCTTGCAAGGCATCCTCATGGTTGCTTTGGGGCTCTCCTAACAGCTGATTTGGAGAGGTGAGCTATGAACTGGTAGCGCAGTTCACTTTGCACACGGAGTAGCAGCACAGTCTAAATAAAAGCTTTGCGCAGTTTAATTACCAGGCCATTTTTCCCATCATGCGCGGTGGCTGCTACAACAGGTCTGTACTGGCAAAATGCAAATTAAATAAATAAATACTTAATTTATAAGCATGATTCATCAGAGGTTTCATCTTCTACAGCAAAAAAACAGATGTTCCATTGATGGCACTTCATTAGAGAGATAAATGGGGTCACGTACGTATCCCTATTCACATCCATCTGCATAACAGACCAAACACGAAGATTGGAAATTCACATGGTACATGCAGCTCTTACATCAGCCTGGAAGAGTCTTAATACCCAAGGCAATTCATCCAAGTTAGACTGCCTGAACATTGAAGGAACTGTAATACTGTTCAAGGTTGGGATTTAGCAGAGGCTTTTTAGGATACAGTTTCATCAGAAACACTTAAAGAACTGAGTAAGGGATTTTAACTGAACAGATACCAGTAATTTTTGGTAGCTACTGGACAACATAGTACCCCTCCCGATGAAGAAGCTGAGAGTTGGCACTAAAAAGCAGCAGTGACAGGGAAGTCTGACAACAGAGCCCTTCCTGCCAGATTAGGGCCGGCACTGGGGAGAGCCAAAAGCCTTTCTGGTTTTCCAGGTGCTTATGCAGGAGGCCTAAGAGTTCCCCCACTAAACAGAAACAAGTCCCTTTCATTTCATTATGGATTCAGTAGAACATAGCGCTTATAAATAGTGTCACCTTCTTCACCAACCTTATCACTTAAAGGCGAGTGCTGACACCAACGCTCTGTATTCCCCTGTGTGGATGTGGGAGTGCACGCACACACGTGTGTCAGGATTCAGCGCTTCTGGAATGCGTTGGCTACCTCCCAACGTGCCTGCATGCCCAGCGTGCTGCTGAAAACGCCTCCTGTCCTGGCTGCTGTTACTCAGACATCTTCACCCTATTCAGATGTTCTTAAGCAGCTAGTTTACATTTCACAGTTTCTAATTGTGGAACATACATCCTAATTTATTGTGACTGATACTTCTATTTCCTTTGGGGGTGGATGGGTGGGTATTTCTGCTTCTCTTACACATACGTGCTCTGAAAGCATCCCTGCAGGCGTTGGCTTCACAGGCTCATGTTTGCGTTTTCAAGCAAACATTGCCAGCGCCAATGAGAGAAACAGGAAAGAAAACATTAAAAAGCAGTCACATTTTCTTATTTCATATAAGTAATTGTGTGCCACAGAGGGGGACACAGAAACCACCGTTCAAACTGCTCTAGTCCTTTATGTGGCTGCCTACAGCAGCTGGGCAGCTTTGTGCTGCAGTGCCTCTTTAAGTGACACCCACTGTCTACCCACAAACCAAAACGTGCACTAGATTACAGAAAGAGATCTCGCTGGGCTATATTCACTTGCACACTGCCCATCCTACTTTAGAAGTGGGAGGGAGCAGGAGGATGTCCTTACCTACACTAACACGGATACTTGCATTTTCCATCCTAAAAAATATGCAGGGCCTCTGCAGAGATCCCTTCTTCTGCAACGCGGCTGCAGCCACTGCGAGGAGCTGTTCAGGAACACGCTGCAAAGCTGAAGAACAGCCCAGCCCAGCCCAGGTGGTGAACCACATTCTCTCTTCCTGGGGAGACTGATGCACTTCACTCCACTCACTCTCAGAGATTCTATCTTGGTGTGCACCCCAAATCCAGCTGATCCTAGCAGTAAAGTTATGTAAATGAACACCAAACGTTCCCACTTTACATGCACCAGCCACATCAAGATTTGTTCCTGTCTGAGGGCATAAAGGTAATTACTGTTAACCTTTGCTAAAAATGTAAAGGGAAAATATCTTTCATTTAAAACTTGCTCGCTTGGTTACCATGGACACTGCTTAATCATGAAGGATGACTATTACTTGTTACTATAGTAACCAAGAAGCTTAAGAGGCATCCTGTAATTTAACTCCGGATGCCAAATTTTACAGCAGTCCACCTATTCCCACATTTGGATACTTCAGAACAAGCCCAGGCTTGATCTCTGACTCCACCAGAAATTCACTGATGCAGAAGTGCTGTAAGAAATCAAAAATGTGAGCACATAATGTACAAAGGAAACTTGCACTTCAGCTAAATTGGTTTC
This sequence comes from Clamator glandarius, assembly GCA_033459285.1. Classification (NCBI taxonomy): domain Eukaryota; kingdom Metazoa; phylum Chordata; class Aves; order Cuculiformes; family Cuculidae; genus Clamator; species Clamator glandarius. The sequence goes on along the minus strand of JAUNZM010000434.1, from coordinate 738,456 downwards.
TTCAAAAAGAAACATTAAGTGCTCAGCATCTGAGGACTCCTCTCTTAGTGTAAATGTTAATGACGCAGAACTCTGTCTGCCTCTATTCTTGTCCGTGTTTCTCAAAGCCTGTACAATTGCAGGGCGTGTTTTTCCCCTAAAGTGAATGCTTCACTGCTCAACACAAAATGAACTTCAGGAGCAGTGACGAGAAGCCAGCATTCGTGAACAAACCTCTAGGAGCAGACCTGGATGCCTGGCCTGGCCCTCAAGAGCATCCCTTGTGCAAGCAAGCAAGCAGCTATGGATATGACAAACTTTCCAAATTCAGGCAGTCATCACGTCCGGACAGCCTTTTGCACCATTTCTGCTTAGTTGTAAACAGCACAGCCCTTGCCCAGTGACACTCATCACTGTACAGCTCTTCTGTAAACAGCACCAAAGAAATGTCAGTCAGAAGCTTTGTCTCCTGTGGGGCTGGGGAGAGGAGGCTGCCAGAAATCACCTGTCGCTGACACCAGTTCTTGACACTCTACAGTTCTACGCTGGGGATGAATTCACAGTTCTCAAAGCCATCAATTTTCACATTTGCTGATTTCCACAGGGGCCTGAGGAAACTCAGTCTAAAGCCTGACCTTATGGCTGCATAAAACAGTGCCAGGGGTAAGGGAATCCCAGGATTTGTGTGCCTTTTGAATACACGTATACACAAACAGAGGAGCAATCAATAGCTACATTTTAGGATATTCTCAGCAGTGCTTAGAAGGGAAGCAAACTGCTTTCAGCCAGTGTCCAAGTCGAAAAAAAACCAAAGCTGATCATGCCCAGAGATGGGAAGCAACCTGGCTCATTCCCTGTCCCTGTTGAGGGCAGAGTAAATTAAAGGATTATGGAGTGCCTTCAGTGCAATAACTTAAGGGATTAGTGGCACACTAGAAGACATTGAAGGGAAATACAGGTTTAAAAGCTTTAAAAGGCAGCTCTGTGTCTAAACTGTTTGGCCTGCCCAGCTGTAAGGAGACAAACTTACTCCAATACACTAAAGATCATAAAAAGTCTGCTGAACCCCCTTAAGCATGCTTTTAGATCAATTATTTTCTGGACTCAGAGCAGAGTTTTTAATCTCTTTCCCATTTATTACGTATGGCTTTTAGATAAAAACTCACTCTGCAATGCTTGGAAGCAACTCTTACAGGTATTCCAGTACTCAGGCCCTTGCTGCAGCTAGAACAAGCCAAGCTAAACCTCAGCTGGAGTAAGCAGAGACACGGAGGAAGACACACATGTGCTTTTAACAATCTGGAAGGCACCCAGCTAATTGTAATTCAAAGCAAAGTTAGTTGTGGATTATGAAAAGCACAAAGTATTGTTTAAACTTTTAATGTGAATTACTTACTAACAGAACGCTGAATCTTAACTTAACAATGTTGTGGGGATTTTCAATAACAGCAAAATTTCTAGTCAGAACAAGAGAGACATCCCTTCTCCCCACAACATCTAAGCCAGCCATGTCCAGCACGTTGTCCTGGGCTGCAGGGGAAGCTCCTGCAAGTGGTGGAAAGGGGCAAGTTCCACACAGCACAGAAACACCGAATCATAGAATCATTAAGGGTGGCAAAGACCTCTAAGTTCACCCAGTCCAATTGTCAATTCAACCCCACTGTGTCTGTGGAACCATGTCTCACAGTGCCACCTCTCCACGTTTTTTGAGCCCCTCCAGGGATGGAGAATCCAGCACTGCTCAGGGCAGTCTCTGCCAGTGCCTCACCGCTCTGTCAGTAAAGAAATTCCTTGTCAAACACCACTTTTTTTGTTAATATGCTGTAAAATAGATTTTCAGCTAGGAAAGATCAGAGAGCAGCGTGCGAAATTTGAGTTAGCTTTCAATACAACAAACCCTCCTTTGGTGTTACAGCACTGTTAGATGCTGGGACAGTTTTCAGGTCTCTGCTTTCCTTGTCCCAAGCGAGTCCCTTAGCCCCTAAGGGGTTGGCGATTGGATTATAAGTTGATCTCTCATTTATCACTTAAATGGTTTTGATTTCATCAAACAGAAAGACTAAACTCCAGCCATTTTCAGGAGAGGTGTATCTGAACAGCCTGCACTGAGAAAAAGCAGCCTGACCTTCACCTCCAAGCGCTCAGGGTTTGGCGTACTAAAATCCTGGGCTTTGCTAGAGATCAGTCAGTTCTCTCTTCACAGCAGCCATCAAAGAAGAATAAAGCCTGTTTAATAAAAATCCTTTTAGTGGAACACCTTGAAAAGCATCTGTGATAAACAGAACTTGGAGCAAGGCATTTACGTCCAAGGAGCTATCAGAGGCGGGAGTATCAGGAACACTAAACCTTCAAGATCAGGAACTCAAAATGTTCTCAATCCTTAGAGCTTTGATGAGAACTCTTTGCCTACAGACCTTTACAAGAAAGACCTGAAGCCAGAGCTGCTTTTGGCTCAGATATGAGACAGTGAATAGAGTACCCAGGAGTAGTTTCTATGAGCAAACTGAATTTTTGGAACACTTACCACTGACCCTTGTTCCTTCGTTATATCCATAATGAAGGAGAAGCAGAGACACCATGAAGAAAGCCACAAACCAAAGTGCTGCAGGCAGAAGCAGGTGTTGCTTTTATTGCTAATTTTCCTTCTACCCTCTCTGCCTCCCAAGTACCTTCCACTACATTAGATGGATCACCTGGTAGCAATCATAATTACTGCCATGATTCCTCATGCAGTCACACACAGCTCTGAGCAAAACAGATGGGCCGAAGAAGAGAATGGGGTTCTGCAGTTAATGTTTTTAACTAATGTATACCTGCAGCGAGTCCCGAATCCCTGGGGAAAGCAGCACCAGGAGAGTTCAGACATTATCATCATTCTAACAAAGATTAACAGCAGGCTGAAACCTGCCTTGTTTATCCACTATTGAACAGCACTGATTTAAACCCGCTGGAGGCATGGCCACAAGAGCCTCCCAACAGCACGGCCTCGTGTCTGCTCTGACTCGTCCCCCCTTTGGTTTTGCTGTTCTTCAGCTCTTCTAGCCCTAGCCCTCTCAGAGGGACAGGAAAGCACACATATCAGAACATGGGATGAATCTGTTATAAGAGTGCTCTAGAACAGAGGATACCATCACAGAAGCAGCAAATAAGCTGGCTGTCATTGCAAGCATCTATAAGTCCCAAACACTTCTCTGCATGCTACTTCAGATTGCCTCCATTTGGTGTCCCAACAGAACACAATCTCTGACTTTCCTTAGACACCTGCGGAGCAAATGCAAATTCTGTTCCCTTTGCCTATCTAAAAAGCACTGCTTTTCCTGAGGGAGTGTTTATCTCTTCCTTTGCACCTCAGGAAGCCAGACCAATTTCCCAAACTAGGTCTCAGCTCTAAGAGCCACCATCCGCGGCTGTGATGCTGACTGTTACTGCGCTCCATCATTCCCGAGGGCCAGGACACAGCCTTCCCGCAGCAACGCCCATCGGGAGGGCCTGCGAGGATGGGTGCCATTGGCCCCTCAGGGCATGAGAGTGGCAAGCAGCAGTATATAAGTCTATGCTTTAAACACAGCCTCTTCTTTATTCAAGGAGACCTGGTATAAACAGGCGTGGGCTGCAAGAGGCTCTCTGCCCCTCAGCAAACAGCCGTGCTGGCAGCAGATGGCAGCACTTGCAGCCCACGGGTGCTCCAGTGCCAGCTCCGGCATCAGGGATTTATCACCCAGGACTGATGCAGTACAATCCGTGAATGGTTCCAGCTGGGGAAAGGATTGTGAGCCAGCAGAGATCTCCTCCGGGCAGGAGAGGAGACTGCCCAAACCTCAGTGAATTTCCTATCCAAAAGGACGCTCCTAACCTGCCAAAGGGACACACTTTGGAAAAGCTCAGCTTCCAGGTATGGCTGCTCCTCCAGCTGGGGGGCGCACAGGCTCCCCTGGGCTCTGTGGGGAAAGGCTCTTGAGACTTGGGAGAGCAAAAGGTTGCCAAGAGGATGTCCGGGAAACACACGTGGCAAACCAGACCATTGCCAGCCCCTGTCACGTAACTTCCATACTCCTGAATTTATGGTAACCTCCCACTAAGGCTATCTCATCTCGGAGTGTCTGAGCCACAGACAGCAAATTCCACTGCAGAGCCAGCGTTTGAGGGGATGCTCAGCTCTTTCCTTCATCCAGGTTTGGACATTAACGTTACCTCACACCCTAAAATCTAGAACACCATTCCGATTCCTGCGCTCTCCATAGCTCCCGCACCCCTACAGTCTCCTCCTGTTCAGTAACCTTCCGGTGTGACTGCACTGCTCACTTTCCGCACCTCTTACAAAACCATGTCAAAAATACAGAGAAAATTCCCGTTCGGATTTGCAAATCCCTTTCAGATCCACAGATGAGCTCAACCAGTGCCTCCTCCCAGCAGGCAGGGAATCTAGACACAGTGCGACAAACACAAAATACTCAGAGAGAGACCAACAGCAAGAAGATTTCAATTGGCTCAAATCCAGTTTCTTACAAACGTTTGAGCTGATTTTCATTTCCACCAAATCTGCCTGAATATTCCTTGTGCTCATAACAAGCTACGCCACTAAGTTTGCACTGGGTTACCCAAATGAAGCTTAACACATTTAGATTGTCACAGGAACTGAAATGATAGTAAAATCTTTTGGAGTTGAACAGATAAACGGAGAAAGGGAACTATGAGATGCTCGTGAGTTTACAAACACTCCTCCCTGACAGGCAGAACAACTAAAAATCATGGAAAGAACACACTTCCTGCTTAAAGGAACAGCTGAAGCTCAGGGACTGATTCAGCTTCCCATTGTTTTCTCAGCAATGATTCAAAATCCTTAAAAAAGTTCTGTATGCCAGGAAAAGAAAGCAGACATTGCAGTAAGAGGAATCTTGGAGTGCTGGGGTCTCCTTTACAATCTGCTTCCTAAATCAGAATTAACTCCCATGAGATGAGTACAGCCTGGATTTGTACAAACACCTGATGTGGTGCTGCAGGGTTGTTTTTCATTATGGCTTTTTGTTCACACAATAGCAAAAAAAAAATTGGTTTTAATTAATGGCTTTGATTAAGCTCTAGCCATTAAAATGACTGGATTGTCACAACCCTCTCCGCTCCTTCCCAAAAAGGCAGCTCAACAGCAAACTGACTCCAAACTCCTGCTTCTTCAGCTGCTCTAAGGATAGGCAGAAGCATCAATAAACACTTATTTCACAGTAGAAGAGAAAACCAGAATAACTTCTTTTAAACACACAACTGGGTCAGTAGCTGCCTCCAGCAGAATAAATGGGCTGCACGAGTCAGTGTGCCCTAAAGAAACATTTCCCAGCTCCTGCTGATGAGGACAAATAGGCCCTTTTAGAACAGGGTTTTTAAAAGCGCAAAGTGATTTGGGAATACAAGTCCCACAGGTTTCCACAACGCCTCAGGAGCATAATCTTCAGGCTCTGTTGAAAATCCTACCCCTAAACCATACTCAGCTCTGTAATTGCAACCCCCCTGGTGATACTCAGCTCAGAAGAACCAGAAGTTCTGGCAATACATCTTTGCATATAGATAGCATCTCGTAAGGAGGGAGGTTCAGATCTCTGTAATCAGCAATTAGGCCTCCAAACATCTCAGTTAGCTTAAAAAGCAGTGACCTCAATTATACAAATGTAAAAGCTGAAGGATGGATAACTGGAAAGATCCAGTTAGCTACAGCTACACAAGGTGTCACAGCCCCAGTATGAAGCAGCACCCAGACCCAGTTCCCCAGCTCAGCTCCCAAATAAAGGAATTCCCCCTCCCCGCATAAGACACCGACCTTCTGCAAAGCTCGACACGCGCCTCAGGGGAGCAGGTACACTTACAAACGTTCCCACTGGCCATTCTTATCGACAGTACCGAAGTTAAGCAACAGCCAGTACGCCTTTGCACTGCCAAGGAAAGAGAACTGCGGTTGGAATTACCCCTACTAAGCGGCCTGCTCCGGCTCCGCGATCTGCTTCGCTGTCTCTGAAGTCGTGACCTCCGGAGCAGTCGATAGTAGTAAGACGGTCTCCCAGAACTTTTCCTGCTGTTCATTGACATTTTTGGATCTATTTTACACAAGCACACATGCAGGCACAGGTTCACTCTCCCCTCTGGCAAAGCAGCAACAGTTCCAGCGTGTAATTAACTGGAGGTTGGTTCTTTGGAGGGGAAAGGGAGCGGGGGAAGAGGAACTCTTCACTTTACACATTTAAAAACAAAAACAAGTAGAAAACATAAAAAAAAAAAAGAGAGAGAGAGAAAAAAAAGGATGCGGCACCAGAGTACATCTCTCAGCTGAGGGAGGACTCCAGCCAGCAAGATAAACTGTACTAACAACTCCTGCCCCCAAAAAGATAAGCCTGTTGGAGTTGGAATAGGAAGCCAGACTTGGCCTGGGCTCTTGAAACATGAAGAATAGGCTGGAAGAAATCCTGGACTGGATCCTCTCCGCTGGACAGAAACATCTGATCATGCTGTACTGGAAAAAATCATCATCTCGCTGCGTGGACATGGCCGGGGAGCCTCAGGGTGCCAGCCCGCTTCAACCTGCCCCGGCCATGGGATCTTGGGGAGATGGAGTTTGAGGTGGCTGGGTCTGCAGCAGGAGGTATCTGGGAAAGGCTGGGCTGGGGAAGGGTATAATGATTTCCTGGCCATGGGACACATGTTAATAATCATCATGGAGCAAAAGCCCCGGAAAATAAAGTGAAACTTGAGAGGGGAAAACTTTAATTAGAAGTTGAATGAACAGAGCTCCAGACTCCCCTGGAGGCCCATTTCCTTTCAACATTCAAACTGAGTTATAGCACATCCCACAAATTAGAGAATGAGCCTATTTACCATTTGGGTTTTGATGGCAGCAAAGATTCCGCCTCCGGCTCATATTACTCAATAAAATTATATTTCAATGGGCAGAATTAACACTTTAAGCCATGGAGGGAAAGAAAGTACGAGAAAAAAAAAATCACACTCCACATCTATAGCTTAAAAAGCTCAGAAGTGAATTGCCCAGAATCCTTTATTCAAGCTCCTTTCCCTTCCCAGCACAAAACACACTCTGAAGGCAGAGCGCTAGACAGCATCTCAGAAAGCCAGAACTGTGGCCAAGGACTGATCACACTGCCACTTCTTCTCACGCACCGGCAGATAACAACATCCTCATTGGAGTGGGGCGAACGGCAAAACTACATTTACCCAATCCCCCTCTGTGCTGTGTCCTAATCTGCCATTTTCCCCCAGTGTTCGTGCACATTTATCTTTGTGGGGCCCTGTGAAGTTACAGGACCAGGAAGACTGGGCTGGGGGCAAGCTCTGTTCCCCAGCTGTCAGAGCTTCCTCAGAAGTATGAACGCTTCCCCAGATTATAGTGTTGCACCTTCACTAATGAGAGGCATAAGCTTTCAGACTCCATCCCTTTGCCATCACTGATGTCCACCTTCATTTTAGGATTTCTTAACTTTCTGCAGTCATGGAAAACATCAGACTTCACAAAATCTGTATTTTCTTCTTTCTATGAGTTGTAAACCCATGATGTTCACCAGCTGAGAAAGGCCCTTCCAGGATGAAAAAGCAAGTCTCGATTTTCAGTGAAGTCCATGCCTGGTTTTGAGGCCAGACGTAAGGAATTCGGCGCCAGCTTTGAGGCAGTGCAGGAATGGGCGAAGGAGGAGGGCAATGACAAGTTCAGGTCAAGGAGGCAGATCCCAGCTGGACAGCAGAGGCTCCCGCTGCCTCACAGGGGGACCATCCACAGGGGCATTGCTCTGCCACTTGCACCCCACACACCAGCACCAAATCCCACATCCTATCCCCCAGCAAAGAGGAAAAGGCTTCCGTCACTACACATCTGCCCTCCTCTCCTTGTAATCCAGAATAGCTTTTTGCATAGATTAAAAAACAAACACATCAACATAGGAACCACTGGAACTGTTTTCCAGCTGACCAGAGACTCACCTGGTGGATTCAATCCTCAAATAGAGCTGGGACTATCAAGAAGTCAGTGATGGGAAGTCTGAAAATGCTGAGATTTAGTTAAAGATTTGCTATAGACAAGAAGCCAAATCGTCAGGTGGCTGTCTGCATTTCTGTCTTAATAACTAGCAACTCCTAAGAGTATCTTTTACACTGGTTTTATCACTAGAAAAGTCTTTAAAAGAGCTTATCCAATTTATTTTTCCTTTTGTCATTCCCAACAGCAAAAAAAAAGGCACTGATAAAAATGAAAGTCTAAAGAAAACCGTTTTAAAATCTCCCAAATTCAGGCAATCTAAAAGGGGAAGGTTCATGTGGGTTGGTTTTGCTTAACTGGAGTCAGGTGACTCATCCTCAAATCACCTGGGATGAGAGAGGTGGTGCTGATGTCCCTGACCCCTGTGAGCAGGTGGGAATGATCAGGAGATAGGGAGGATGGGCCTGCGGTCGCTGTGCATTCCACTCACATGTACTTAAGCATCTGTTCCAGGTTTAGGGGTTTGATTTTTAACCAGCCCAGTACCTTCAGCAACGGTTATACAGGTAACAGTAAACCAGGAGAAGTTAATGAGGGGCTATAAACTCTCCTGACAAGAGAAAGCAGCCACGCTATGCATGCAGAAATGACTGGGGGTTGTGTTCAGGTTTAGCCAGCTCGCCTCTGTCTCCCTCACTTCAGCAGCACTTCTGAAGGCTTTAAGTCGAGATGCATAGCAGCAGGCAACAAAATGAATGATCCCCTGGAGGGAGCGTGACTGGTCTGGACGTTTCCAGTTAATCCAGCACTGCTCTTTTTTCTTCCACTTTCTTTCCTTTTTTTTCTATTTGAAAGCCCAATCCTGGCACAAGAGCTCATTTGTGTACAGCACAACCTATCACGTGCTAACATGAGATATATTAACTGTGCTGGGGGAAAGCTGACAACACTAAACTCTCTATCTCTAAATTAACAGAACCCAGCCTGGGTGCTCCCTCCCAGAGCAGAGGGATGTGTTCAGTCACGGGCTCTGTGAATCTCCCCATGAGAGGAGCAGAGCCAACAGAGCAGTGATTTTTGGGGGTGGTACCTCCTCCTCCCCAACACCAGACACAAACAGAACCCGTGAAATTAAATACCCACCAAGTGTAACATCTCAGTACAATACCCAGTTTGACACTGCTAGAGACAATCAGAGACCCCACAGCTGACCTGCTGTCCATCACCCACCTCTGCCATCCTCCTGCTAAGCCTTCTTAAAAGCGCATTTATATCCCTCCTTTACCAAACCTAACAGCACGTGAACAAAGCTTAAATCAGCCCCAAAATAAGTTCTGAGAGGGAGAGCTGAACAAACGTTTCTTGTTTGCTTTGCCATCAAAAGGAGCAGGCGCTGCTCACGGCTCTGCGCAGCGACGCCGGGGCTGGGGTTTGGGGGCCAACAGTCGCCGGGCTCCCAGCAGCTCACACCTCCCTGCTTCACTGTTTGTTTATTGCCTCGTGCAGGGAAAGTCATCGCTGTACTTCACATCGGCTGTTCCCAAGGCAGCCCCTACCATTAAACCTCTTGCTTTCCCAAAGGGCTTCTGAGGGAAACAATCATTCCTCTTAACTCCCTCTCATTTTATGGCAAGGTACTTGAATTCCTTATTTTGAAAGTGAAAGTTTCCATGCTCCACTGCCCCATTTGCACAGGCATGAGGATAAATGGATTTGTCCACACACGTAATCAATGGCCCTGGAATTCTGACTGCCTTCTGGAAGATGGCAGCTTTAGTCCTTTCATTTCTGTTTTCCGTGTTTTTTTCCCAAAGAACTGAACTGAGGCTTTCAAAAGTGAAGAGAAGGATGAAAAGCTCTGGCTTTGCCCAGTAAAGAGTAGAGAAGGGGATATCGGCTTCATTTCTAACTTACATTGGGTCAACGAATTGCAGGCAGATCATTGGGAAACTGGGAAAATTCAGACTGCAGCCCAGAATTCCCCATTACATCTAACTCCGCTGCCTCTGAGAGTGGTTTTAGTCCTTCCACAATCAGAGGCTAAAAGGAATAAGGGCATCATCTCCACAAAACAGCTGCCTTTTAAAACTTAAGAGAAATATAACAGCATTCTTATCACTGCTCCTAGACACTCTCAAGATGTGCCTGCTTCAATTTGCTCGCACGTCCATTACAGGCTTCAGTGCAACGTGCCATGAAACTGGAAGATTTCCAGGCTTATTGCCTCAAGGCTACCAGGGATCCATCAGCTCCGAGAGGAAGGGAATTTCCATTGTGTAAGGACAACTTAACTTTCAATTCAGCTGTACTCATAACAACATCTGCAGTGACATATTTGAAGACCTAAAAATGAAAGTTTCATACACACAATTAAAAGTAAACTACTTCTTTTTACTATTTTAATGGAAAACTGATTATTTTAAGACTATGCATAGACAAATTAATTTCCTTACCCCCTTAGGTGGGATGCAGCAGCTGTTTCATAACCTTGCAACAAAGTGGTAGACAGATTTGAGATGAAAATGAGAAACAGAATCATAGAATCACAGAGTCAGGGAATGGTTTGGGCTGGAAGGGACCTCAAAGCCCACCCAGTCCTACCCCAGCCATGGGCAGGGACACCTCCCTCTGGATCAGGGCCTCCAAGCCCCATCCAACCTGGCCTTCAACACCTCCAGGGATGGGGCAGCCACAGCTTCTCTGGGCCAGGGCCTCCCCACCCTCACAGGAAAACATTTTTTCCTAAAAATCTCATCTCAATCTCCCCTCTTTCAGCTGAAAACTGTTCCCCTTTGCCCTATCCCTGCACTCCCTGATCAAGAGTATTTACATGTAAATGCAAATGTTTACATTGAATTTAAGCATAGAATTCATTGCTCTCCACCTACTGAATGGCTCATAGCTACCAAACCTGACAGATCACTCTTGCTGCCTCTGTATGGTGATGAAGTCCAACTGCATATGAAAAATATTCCTTTTACATAATAGATATCTAATGCTATTGATGAGTAGAAAAAGTAGTGACATATAAAACAAGGCAAGAGGAATAGGGTGTGTCTGAATAATTTAATATTAAATAAATGTTCAGGAGGTCTGATAGAAGTTCAGTCAGGACATGAATTGTTTCAGGATTAGTGTTCGCTACACGCAGACTGTTACTACTGTTTACTGTTATTATTTTTATTCTATATTTACTATGGTGGTGCCCAGAGACACAAAGAAAGACCCGTGTCACGTTGTTTGGGGATGTGCACACAGCACCAATTAAAAGATGACTCCTTGTCCACAGTGCTCAGATCTAACCAAACGCACAGACCACAGCGCACACCGCAAGCGTCACAATTACCATGCCCATTCTGTGAATGGAGACGTGGAGCCCCGAGTGATTTACACAAGGCCACGTGGGAAGGCGTGAGTGAGACATATGCCCTGGAATACCTTAGTCCTTGCCCACAGAATTAATGGAGCTAATCCCTCATGATGAATAACTATTAAGTATAACCATATCGTTTTTAACTACAGTCATTTTCATCCAGCAGAGCAGAGACGCTTTTGCAAATACAGCTTTTTCATGTACTTATAACACACAAACTGCCTCTTCCACATTCACATTACAAAATATTTCAAAGGAAGGTGCCCAGCGTTAAGCAGGAAAGTCAGCTATCTGGCTTCCAATAAATAACGTCCCGGTTTTAGGAGTGTATCATCATATATTTGAGAAACGTGAACAAAGAGAGTTTGTCAAATATCACACACAAAAAAGAAAATAAGAAATAAAAATTGAGCCTGGGAATTCCATCTCTAATTCCCAACAAGTCTGCCAACAAGCTGGGTTTGGGACCACATGTGATTTCTGCATACAGGCAACTTCTCACCAGCAGGAATTCCATACGACAGCCTGGCTCCAAATCAGTGCAGCAGAGGCAAACATGAGGTCAGCAAACCTGTTTTCCACTGTGCCAGGAGGCCGGGCAGAGCTCTGCGAAAGCCCCTAGTGATTCATAGAGGGAGAGCTGCTCACTCCCCACAGACTGCAGTAACGCCACAGAGAGCCAGTGCGTCTGAGAACCCAGCGGAGCTGTTTCCTGCCGTGAACTCTGTGCTACGAGGGAACAAGGAAGAAACAAACACGCTGACCTCAAGGCAGAGCACGTTTCCTGACTCCTTCCCAGCAGAACAATAGAGCTAAAGAACATCAGCTTTTTCAAATCAGCTTTCAACAAGCTGGGGGAGACCAAACTTATAAATCAGTTAACTTAATCTAAGTTCACTGACCTGCTTTCCTAACGATAAAGAGCACTGTACTCACATAACTTGGTTTAATAACCTGACTGGTAGTGATGCTAATAAACTTTAGAAAGCCAAAATCTACCTTAAGATTTGTGCTATCGTTCCCACAGACCTGATGAAGTGATTAAACACATGGAGTCCAGCACAAACCAGAGAAGGAACTTTCACCAGGACCAGACATCCTGTGCTTCAGCACAGCCTGTTGCTTTCCACAGCCCAGGAGGGGAAAAATAGGAGTGTGAAGCATTGTACAGCAAAAATTCCCATATCCAAAAGAAAAGTCTTGCATAAACCCCACATCAAACAAAGCTCCTAGTGGACAAATGGGACTGCACAACACTTTCGAGCACCAAGTGCCTTCCATGGGCGGAAATATTTGTTTAGGCCTGAGTATTCTTACAAAAACCCTTATTGCTAAAATAAAATGTTAACAATGATTCATTGAGTGACTCATGAAGTAATTTCAGTGCTGGGTTTCCAAAGAGCCACCACTGCCCTCTCCGCTCTCTGCCGTGCCCTCTGCACGCTGACCCACGGGGCTCTCCAAGAATTCAAATCCCAGCCAACCTCAATGCATCCATTGAGATGCGCTCGCTCCTGGGAGCTCACACTGTGATTTACGGGGGTCACCCAACCAGCTGGACTAAAACAAACACATTTCCTTTCACTCGAAGGACCCTGCCATAAGGAATCCCCTTGGACAGTTGACACAGTGTAAGTTCCCACTCAGCGCGGGAACTAAAAGCCTATTTCCATCAGTCCCAGCCACTTTGCTAGTATAGTGAAAGTGGGAAAATTGGCATATTTACTGTGAAAATAATAAACTGGAAGATACTCAAGATCATGCGATTCTCACATTGAAAATTTAAGGGGGAAAATGAAACATTGCAAAAACAAAACAGCACTGGGAAGCTGTTTTTTATTTTATGTAAGATATAAAAAGTCCTTATCTTGATTTTTTAACCACTTTTAAGCAGCTCTGCAAGCTGCCGTGTCTCAGATTCTTCACAGTCGTGCATGTGTGTACAAATGGAGAATCATGGAATCATTAAGGTCAGAAAAGCCCTCTAAGCTCATCCAGTCCAACCGTCAGCCCAGCCCCACCGTGCCGACTAAACCATGTCCTGAAGTGGCATGGCCACACAGTTTCTGAACCCCTCCAGGGATGGAGACCCCATCTCTGCTCTGAGCAGCCCCTGCCACCACTTCACCACTCTGTCAATAAAGAAAAAGGTATCCTGTGAGTGACGAGGAGGCACCACATGCTCAATAGGCAAAATTAAAAACAAGGATTTCCAGTATGGTGGGCTAAAAGGTCAGAAAAATGCTGCCGGGCATCGCTGTCACTGCTGGCATGCAAGTCCAGTCTGAGCTCAAGGCGGGGACAAGAAAAGAGGATCACAGGTGTGAGAGTGACCTATAACTCACTTTCTGAATGACCAACATTCACCTAGTCCAAGGAATCCTGTTTGCTCCATGGGAAGCAGACATTGTTATGCTCAGCTCAGGATGCACAGCTGGTTCCAAAGTGCAACACGAGGACACACAAGATTTACCCAGCAGAATGAATCAACACTTGGGTGCTTAATCTCATGATAACATCACACTGAAAGCAGCATCTATGTTGATGAGTGAAATGAAAGATGAACTTAATTACATGTGTTATGTAAAACTTACTTCCTGATTAATTAATAGATTAGACACTTCCAATTCATGTTTAACTGCCTGATAATGATCTTCTGCGCCTTTAACAAACCACTGATGTATGCACACACAATCCAAACTTCATTTTTCATGTGACAGATTATTTTTTTCCTTGCCTTGCCACATAATTTGCAAACTGCACTACAAATCAAGTTGCTGGTTTACTTTTTCATTTCAGATGACTCTCCCAAGTAATATCTTGGCAAGTACATTCCTTAGCCATCCTCCCTATCAGGCTTACATGACAGTGTAGCACAGAAACGCCATTTATTTTAAAAGAACACTCTGTTAACATGCAAAGAACTGAAAATGCAGCTATTTTTTTTAAAGACCGGTTTACAAAACCAGCTGAAAATCCTGCAGTCAATTTTTCGATATCATTGTAAGTGTGTTTTACTTTAATTCACCTTCCTTCCTTCTGGCACAGCAGCAGAGTGCTGGTCTGAGAGAGGCTGTTGTCCAAGTTCAGCTGAGTGCAAAAAGCGAAGACCCTCCTTAAAATAACAGAAATATGAAAAACAATCCAAGAGCAACATCAGGGAGAGGATGTTTTTAAGTGTGGAACCTCAGTGAAAACAGCTGACACCTTCTGCGCCCAAGCTCCACTGAGTCATGATCCGCCCCTGCGTATTATCGCACCGCAGCGTGTTCCCCTCCACGACTTCAGAAACCCCGGATGATGTCTGATAAATGACACTCCAGATAAAAATGTTAGCAAACATCTAGTGAGGCACACAGTCCTTCTGCCAAATGATGATGTAACCCTCTTCTATTGCAGCACCACTCCAAACAGGATCCTCTCTGCTTATCCTGCTAGTACTTGTGCAGATCTCCCAGTAACTGTCTCGTCTATAAATACCTATTCTACCAATATGCCCATTACATTTGTAGAATGTAAAAGCTACAGCAGAAACTCTTCCTACTGAATTTATATCCTTTATTCTTCCAAAACGTGCTCTTTTAGGGGGTTAATGAGTCTAACTCTTTCCTTCAAGCACCTGCTAAGGGCTGTGCAGTAATGGCTTTTCTTCATGGTCCTGGTACATCCATGTGGCAGCAAGCTTGGCTGATCTGGTTTGCAGGGTCTGTAGAATTCATTAGTCAATATGACACACTAACGCAAAGAAGGCAACATTTCCTGATGTCTCTTTGGTGTTTTATTTAAAATAGTTAGGTGTCCTCAAAACCCTCTCCCTAGGAGATACAAATAGCTCCTCACTGGAGAGAGCACAGACTTGCTCGTGAACAGCAATGCAGGAACCATCACACTGTTTCACAGAACCACAGAATCACCATTAAGGTTGGAAAAGCCCTCTAAGCTCATCCAGTCCAACCCCACTGCTCTCACAAAACCATATCCCAAAGTGCCATGGCCACACACTTTTGTACACCTCCAGGGATTGACATTCCACCACTGCCCTGGGCAGCCTCTGCCAGTTCTTCACCACTCTTTAAGTAAAGAGATTTTTCCAAATATCCCATCTAAACCTCCCCTGGCAAAACTTGAGGCTATTCCCTCTTGTCCCATCACTTTTTACTTGGGAGAAGAGACCAGCACCCCCCTCGCTATGAC
Source organism: Clamator glandarius (assembly GCA_033459285.1). NCBI lineage: Eukaryota > Metazoa > Chordata > Aves > Cuculiformes > Cuculidae > Clamator > Clamator glandarius. The sequence goes on along the minus strand of JAUNZM010000434.1, from coordinate 722,944 downwards.
CTCCTTTCAGGGAGCTGCAGAGCGCAATGAGGTTTCCTTATCCTTTACCCTAAAAAAGACCTTTGTTCTTGACCTCTGTGCTGAACCTCACAACAGGCACTTCTGAAGTAAACACCCAACTCTTTAAAAAGAGAGCTAACACCCAGACAGAGTGAAGAATGGATTCATCCTTGTGATTATTCATTAGGACTCAATTATAGAGAAGAAAAGGCAAACACCTGCAACAACTCAAAATGCAAGATTTCAAAGGAAACTCTACAAAGAATTAAAAGTTCAGTGAGACTTTGGGAAAAATCACAACTGGGTCTGCAGTGCCCAAGCAATTAATATCTGTATATAAATATATATATCTCACAGCGGCAAGAGACCCATCAGATTGCCCCCACAGCCCAGCTCCCACTCGGCCCCTCCAGGCTGCTGCTCCACAGCTAAAATCACGCAGTTGGTCTTGGCTAATCTCAGCCTAACTCAAAGCTCTACGTATCTTTTTCTTTCTAAACCATCGCCAGGACAAGACCAGAATCTCTTTTGAAATGTAAAGGCTCTATAATAAAATTCAGAATCAACATATGGTACAAATATCAAGCACGAACATCTCTTCCCATCTCGTCCGTTTCAAAGCCTGTGCAAACAGCACTTTTCCCTCGTTTTGATCCCACAGCCAAAATGAGTCATCTGTGAACAATTACTCTGGCAGGGGCCTGACTGCTTGAGAATGAAAGGAAACACTTTATTATTGAAATGAACAGTATGCCAAGCAAACAGGCGACTGCAGAGAAATGTTAGGAGCCCTTTGTCCTCCTTCAGACAGCAAAATGGAAAGCGGTGGATGCAGCACTCTCAGGCGCCTGGTAACACCTGACTCCAGGATGGGCAACGCATGAGGAAGCGGGAACTGCTGAGATGAGTGAGTACGTATATACGGTAGGGAAGGAAATAGCCTTAAAGCAATAGGCCCAGATTGAGAAATGTTGGTTATTCCTGGCTCAGCTCTCCCAGAAGAGCTATGAACGTCTTAAAGGAACATACAGGCAGAGGCCATGTACCTGGAATCTAAAACTACTGCAGGACTACAGAAGCGGTGGCTGCCCCATCCCTGGAGGTATTCAAGATCAAGGTGGATGGCACTTGGAGCAATTGGATCCAGTGGGAGGTGTCCCTGCCCATGACAATGGGTGGGACTGGGTGGGTTTTGAGGTCCCTTCCAACCCAAACCATTCCATGATTCTACAATTCTATGATTTGCAAGGCAAGGGAATGGCCTAGGGGAGGCAGTGACAGCACAGATCAGCAGGAAAGTTGGGGCAGATTTAAATACACATAGGCCTTGCTATGACTGTTGTTACTGATAAACTGAGACAGGCGGGTTCACAATGTGTGGCGCTGTATCTGAGGTGAGGCTGTCCAGACTTTGCCTACAAACAGGTAAAGCTGGGTTTTTGTCTTGCTCTGTATTTTCCGTTTTTTTCATTAAAAAGGACAAATTAGAGAATATGCTGAGCAGTTTGAGGTCAAATTAGCAAAACTCAGCCCCATCCTTGATTTCAAGACTAGGACTACATGAAATCTAACCAGATAAGCTAATTAATCCAATCTATAACAGCACGCAGGCCTAGATGCGCTCAAAATCTTTCACTCGAATCAGTTCCTGGCCATAACAAAGTTTCCATCACTGTCCGTTGACTTTCCCAGCTTTTCAAACCTGTTTTTTTCCATGGCATGTTAAAAAGCATATGTGCACTTGATAATTGCTAATCCAGTGTATTACCTCACTGCATACAACTGCCTTAAACAAGCCAACAACTAACAATCCCCGAGTCCTCGGTAGAACTGAATGTCTGAGCTGACCCGTGGGCCTGGCTTTGCTCTCTGAACACACAGAGCACTTCCAGAACGTGGCAGGGATGACTAAGAAAATCTCCCCTGGTTAGCAGGCGAAAAGGTGGTGGTGGAAGCTGCTGGCTCCCCGCCAAGGCTCTCCACTCCAGCTTTTCATTTTTAGTTTCTGCTCTTTGCTGGAAAGTTTCTACTTATGCTCTGGTTTCCATGGCAACTGCATTTCTTGCCTTTTTTCTCTAGCATTAAATTTTTCATTTCTTTTCCCTTCTTCCCAAGACACGACTTTCTTCTCCTTTTGAAAAGGAAAATTAAGTGTTGCCTTCTCTTTGGCTGCTGATATTTTTAAAGGAGGTGAGAGAGACTTCACTCCCAATCCAATGGAGAATCTGTCCATAACAGTGGCAGGGAGGGAACCTTCCAAGCAAAAAAGTTGGGGATTTCCTTGCAGCAGACCCATTTACCTAACTTCCTCACATGTAACAAGGTTCCAATATAGAAGAATTCCTGATACTGCAGAACCCACCATTATTTAGAAACTGAGCAGTTGGTTTTATGAGATCAAACCTGGCCATTTCTTCTCAGCATTCTATTTTTTTAAGTCATTACTTGTGATTCCTGAGCAGCCTGAGGAGAACACAGAATACTTTAATAATTGTAGCTGCACTAGGAATGGGGCCTTCAGTTCCAAAGTGTAAAAGTATTGAAGGGTTTTCACTGAGCGCCTCCACCGTTGGCTGGGGGTGGCAGGAAGGCAGGCGGCGAGCTGCAGGGACCCTTCAAAGCAGTGGTGGCTGCCCCATCCCTGGAGGTGTTCAAGGCCAGGTTGGATGGGGCTTGGAGCCCCTGATCCAGTGGGAGGTGTCCCTGCCCATGGCAGGGGCTGGGACTGGATGGGCTTTGAGGTCCCTTGCATCCCAAACCATTCCATGATTCTCTAACTGGCTGAAGGCAGCACCCTGCAAAGTGCACACAGGCAAACCCCCTCAGATTTCACAGAGTTTAAGCCAATTGATTTGTCTTGCCCTTGCCATGTTGGGACCAAATTATTCTGACAACTTGAATTAATTTGAGAATGGAAAAATTCATCAGAACAGCAAATCTGGATTAGATTGAGTCATTCGGGGTTTTCAACCTTTAGGTTCATCATAAACAGAAACAGTTTACACGCTGCAAAGCACTAAAATAATACAGGTTTTCATCCCATTTCACTATGAAAGATTCTCTTCCCATCTGAATTTTCCAGCACATTCAGGCCATCAACTGACCCTCCTGGGCAGCTGTAGATTACAAGGCTTGCAGTCTTATCTCTGCCTAGTGGGATTTCACAGTAAATTCTTTCAGGACTGAATAATTAAAAGAAGCAAAACCACAGCATTTGGCTCACATGGCAACACAAACAAATCTGTCTATGAGTGCTATCTTGTTTGCAGCACATGTGCACAGATTTACATGTAGCATTGAGGCTTAGTGCTGTTTGTTTAGATTTTTCATTATTCAGTACTGCAAGCATAAAGCAAATTTTATAAAGACTGGAATTGGAATGGTTTTAAGAGAGAACTGACCTTACAATCATCCTTATGGTCATCCTACATAATTTGATTAACCCCATTACTACTCAGAAGAAATAAATGAGTAAGAAATGAGGAGTCCTGGTTTCCACACTTAGTTCATGCTTCCCTCCTTTTTTGACTTCCCTCCTCCAATGAATATCTACGCCAGCAATTCACAGGATCTTATAAGACTCTGGCAATGTTCAGTGTGTTTGGCAGCCAAGCTATTTTAATTGTTAGATATTAAATCTATCTGCCAAGATCTGCACAGTGAAATCCCATTACAACATACGCTGTGCGCAGCATCTCCACCAAGAGGTGGAACTGCCATCAATCCCCCAGCTCAGGCAAGAGTCAGGAAAAAGTCTGGCATGGCTAAGTGTGGCCTCCCTGTCTTTTCCCCTTTGAGCTGACAGGATTAAGGACTGGAGGAACTGCTTTGGGTGTAGCCCCCTAAACCGCAGCCGTAACATGCTTTTATGTGCTACAGACAGGCTTCATGTCTTTGCTGCTAGAATTCCCAGAACGGAGATTGATTTCGACAGACAGCAGCTTACTCAGCTGTGGCACAGTGAGAACATCCAGGGAGCCCCTCTCTCGTCTTCACTTGATTTAATGATTTGCTGGCCAGAATACAGAGAATGTCTCAGCAATTCACACACCAGCATGGCATGATTTGTCGGGTGCTGTTCCTCATCTGTAACTGTGATGAGAAATGCTCATCAATCATTACATCTTTCTAATGTAACACTTGGAGACAGAGCCATAAAGAGGCTTCAGCCTGACATTATTTTTTTGAAAGTATTCTAATCTGGCAGATAAAGATCTGCTGTCCGAGTGACAAGGCTGAAAACCACGAGCTGCATGCACTCGCCAACCCTAAGGTGCACAATTGGTTCCTCGAGGAAATGAACAAGTTTACCTCCACTCAGTGCAAGGGCAAGGAGAGGCGGACATCAAAATTTGCTCATCTTCCTTGCTGTACTTGTTAACACCAAACTCTCAAGTCATGGAATCAAAATATTTTTGTTGATGTTGCTGGTCTCATTAATCTGTAAGTATCAGAGAATGCTCTGTTCATGCTACTGCCTCCATTAAATAAAAGATCTCTCTACAAACTCTTCTGTATTATTATTATTTTCTGACAGGCCAAGAGAGTTGGGGTTGTTCAGCCTGGAGAAGAAAAGGCTCCAGGGAGATCTTAGAGCAGCTTCCATGATTCTATGATGCCAGAATTAACTTTGGCCTTTTCTCTAGAGGTACACAGACATGGACACATAGGTACCAATGCGTGTACCTATGAGCTAGGATGGCCTTTCAGCAGTGGAAAGTAACATTATAAACCAGAGTATCCTTTGCACAGTACACAACCATACTCTTTTATTACTTTTCTTACTATATTAAAGTATACATCATATCCAGTCAAGAAGCTTTCTAAGGATTACAGTGCTGACTTCAGTGACTGTAATTCCTGTTTTTATCTTAAATGATCCAGAACTGTAGTTTGACAAGAAAAATGTCCTTTTCCCAATCTGGAACCTGAACTATTGGATCACCTTTACAAATGCTTCCTCACCCTTGTGAAGCGCAGCCTGAAAATCATCATCAGTGCTCAGTGGGACAACAGAATCTCTAAAGATAAAAGCAAGACCGACGGGGTTCCTGGGTCACTGCACTCTGTACTGTCACATCCTCATCGCCCTTGTCCTTGCCTCAGCCAAATTCTGAAACTGTTTTCTCACTGTACTGTTAGCATCACACCTCCCCAATTACGTCCATATGTGAACTGCTTTCATTACTTTCCTGCAGTCTAATAGAATACAATCTTAACACAATTTACTGAGACGATGAAAATTTAGAAAACAAGCTTCTCCGTGCTCCATAAAGCACAGTAAATTTATTTGCTGCAGTCAGTAAAACTCTGCTGCCTAAAGCTGTGCAGTAACTCAGCAGAGCTGGAACAGGAACTGCAGGACCCTTTGAGCTGCACATTTCAGAGAATCAACTAGAGCTTTGTTGGGACCCTCAGAGCTGATGTGGACACCACAGGCCAAAGGGCCTTCTACGTATGCAGAAGCAAAAAGAAGAACTGAGGAAATCTCTCAGCCATCAGAGTTTATGGTTAGGTGTTGAGATGGTAGATGCCACCTTGCTCCACTGAAGACTGAGGAATCAAGGGAAACTGCAGCCTCTGAGGTTCCCCAAGGAACAATTCATTAACTGTCATGGCACCAGTATATTCATCGAACACAAAACACAGCACAGAGAAGCTCTGGGTTTTCAAGTGAGACAATGTGATAAGGGACAGGAGCACTGTTCTGTCCCCAGGAGCACTCTGCTGTCCAGTGAAGGCGATGAAGGAGCCACAGAGAGCAGCTGGGAAGTGCTGCTGGTGAGCTCGGCACAGCTTGTAGTCATTCTACCAGGAATAACCATATTATGGGATTCTGAGATGGAAAACACAAAAATGCAGTGCACACCAGGAAACGTTCCTGTCTGAGCAATGGGCCAGCAGTAGCTTTTACTACCATGTATTGAACACAACTCCAGGAAGGTAGATTAAGGAGCAGGCTGCACAGCTGTCATTTCTACCAATTATTCTACTAATAATTGTGACCAATTTTAAAGCTGTTCATTAATATGATCTCATATCTCAAGTTTCCTTGACCAAAGACAAAACAGAATGACTTTTTCATCTAACAAATTAAAAAAAAATGCTGGAATCATTACAAATCCATAGAAAGGCTGCAAGCATCTGGATACATCCCACTCAAACCCTAACACATATATTTATTCAATAAAATCACTTTACTCAAAACATACCACAAATAAATTAGCCTGCACTTCAGCTGCCTCAAAGAAAGGATGTCACACTAGAAAGTTTTCCAGTTACTTATAAAACAATCGGTTGTTTGAAGTTATCTGTCTTAGAGAAGTAATTGTTAAGTGAATTTAGAATCCAACTGGTCTGAATACCAATAAACTTGTAGTGCACACTGGAGAAGCGGCACAGGCAGGTGATAAATTGCAGAAGTAAAGCTCCACCAGAGTTGCACTTTCTGCTGAGCCGCCCTTTCCTGCTCCAACATTCAACAAAACAGCCCCTGCTTTCATTGCTAATAAAACACAGAATTAATTACACAAAATAAAAGAGGCGTTGAGAAATGTGCCTGGCCAGTGCACCATACTGGCTATGGGCTTTCTGTCCCCCTTTCTAACCTGTAAGGCAACCTCAGCCCCATCACCAGCTATTTCTTTAAAGTCAGCTGCACTCCATGGAGGCTTCTTCCAGATCTCCTCTATTCCAAAAGGGGTGTCTGTGACCCACAGAATGCAGCACACATTCTGGTCACTGTACTCCTATCAAAATACTTGAATTGATGGCCAACAGCACTATAGATCTACTTTCTCTGACTCTGTTATTATAAAAAATAGTCCTGTTTTGCAGAGTCAGTCAAGCAATGGAAATATTTTAGACCAAGATCCAAATCTTTCAGATGGTTAGTGCTGCACTGGAATCCTCCAGGGACTTCCAGGCAATTCTGCTCCAGCTCAAACAAGAACAATCCTAGGCTTGTTATTATTAACAGCTGGAAATTTTTCTCTCCCTATTCTACAGTAAGAAGGATTCCAGCTTCTTCCTGAATCTGGTCCTTATAGAACATAGAAGCTGTTGGACAGAGGATAGCTGTGTACATTTCATCTTGGCAGTTCTCCAGAAATTTATTTCCAGACATGAAATCACACCAAGTTTCCAGGGAATTCTAGACTGTGTAACGCTTTTGCTCCTCCTCTGGCAAGCTGAGGCAGGGCTCTGACAACAGGCTACCTGCCTTCTCCTCCTCTTTTGAAATAACCATGTCATGAGCAGGATTAGGAATGAGGCATAAAACATGTGTAGAGAAGTACCAACCCAACTGACAAGGTTTCCATCAAGTCACGACCAGAGTGTTTCACACCTCCTGGGCAAACATCCAGCCCTTTGGCAGCACTGCATTCATGTAGAAAGAAAACACGGGAGACAGAGGAAAATCCAACTAGCACCAGAACCATTCCCCAGCCAACCAGCTGCACACCAAAACCAGGACTTCCTCAGCAGGACTCCTTTCCTAGCCTGGCCCCTGGCAGACTGTGCAGCCCTGGACTTCACACCCACAGGCCTGGCAGCCTTGAGACCTTGCCTGTTCCTTTGACAAATAACCTGTACGGCCATAGGCAACTCCATCAATCTTGCTGACCTTTAGTCACCGCTTCGTCTGCCAGGAGAATAACTCCTTTTCAATTTCTAGAGTGCCTTGCCAGCTGTGGATGAAAACAATTACGCAGAGAGGAGGGTTTGGATGTTTTTCTAATTGTCTGAGACAGCCCAGAAGGTGCTTTATCTACTTACTACGGTTTTCCTGTAGTATGAACGTATTTGGCCTGCTGAGCTACTGTCAAGTCGGCTTTCTAGTTCTCTGAGGCTAAGTATGACAGGTAATGAAGGCAGGATTGAGAGTGGGGGCTGAACAATCTCGTGTGGGAAGAGTCTGGTTGCAGAGGTAAAGTATTTGCTAAATTTGATAATCACGCTGTTAACTTTCTGGCTAAGAAAAGCAAAGGCAAGCCGAGGATTGGCTCCAAAGATTACAGCATGTGTGGGCTTTGCGATTGACAAGTTCTGCACAGCACTCGCTCATGTTACACAAATTACTTTAACAAAGTTAGATTCGGAATAATATTTATGAAGCTGAGATCCACAGACCTTTTTGCCATCACCTGGCTACAATCACCTCATTCACAAGAACTAGCCATAAGAAATGGTAATCAGTAAAACATTCTGCAGATGAAGAGGAGTTTATTGAGTCACTTGAAATGCATTCCCTACAAAAAAACCCAAGCACCTGGGGACATATAAAATTAGAGTTTCAGTGAGCGTTTCTTTTAGAATCTAGCTTATCTTTTGTTATGTGTCAGTGATACAAAGGTGATAAGGAAATGTAAACTTTATCATTTTTATTGTGGGATGTCTTTCACCTCTCTACAAAGACTAAATATAATGCAGAAAGGTTTTGCTGTTCACAGCCGGAAGCACCGATCCCGACTGCTCAAATGAAGCCTAAACGAAGCGGCCATAGTTGTACTGTCAAGATGACAGCCCTATCTCTAAATTAGTCCCTCTCTTACATGTTACAATTCTGTGTCTTAAAAATAAACCTTCTTCATTTTGTTGTTTATGTAAAATAAAAAGTTAAAGCCCACAATGAGATACAGGGGTTTTTTTATGCCCTTTAGGGGTAATTTTCAAGAGTGTTTAGCTTTAGCCTTACCTACAAGGTATATTCCAGTCGGTGGCCAATTCCTGTGCAGTACTGATGTAAGGGGAGCACAAGAAAGTCAATATTGCACGTTTTTAAACCAGTAAGAGGATTTGATCTGAAGTACAGCAAATCCCACATTTGATGTGACATCTGGCAACTTTTATTTACAGATGGATGGTGAGACGAAGGAGGACTAAACACCTTCTCTCGAGCCACAGAACAAAACACCGTACAGACAGAATTGAACCGTAGGACATAGCCTACCCTGTTACCTATGTGATTGCTTTTCCCCATCTGTCTTTGCACAGCCTTGCCTATTTTAGAATCAAAGCAGACTACAGGCTCACATAAACGTTGACCAAATGTTTTAGAGTAGTGCTGCTCCACCTTTTTTGCCCAGGTTTCTCTTTAATCAAGATTTTTTCACTCTCCTTACATTTCAGAGGGTACTCTGCACTTTCTCTACTGCCCTTAGCACCTCAGCAGGTGACACAGAATGCACAGAATGAAGAACTACTTGGAGGCTCTTCACTTGACTTCTTTGTTGAGATGGTGTAAAGTTCAGATTCCATAAAATTAAAATCAAGTTCAGACTAAAATCTGCTGAACATAAGTTTTATCACCGAGTGTCCAGACTTTTGTATGTCTCAAACATTTTGCAGCCCACCTGCAACATGGCCCTAAGGGCTTTAAACCATTAAGGAATCTACTTGTGTGTTGATTCTTTCCGCTTTCCATGAGATTATTTGCACAGCCATTACCCTGTGGTGACACTCGGGACACAAAACTCCATTAAGAGGAGTGATGTGCTGTCTAAAATTAACTACGTATTTGTTTTCTCTCCAGTTTCTATAGAGCACGAGGAGTGATGCAGATGGTTGACAGCAGTAAGATTATAGCAATAGCTATAAAATTTGATGACTGTTATCAAACGCATCGTATGGCATATGATAGTGAGTAGCAATTAAAAAAGAAAAAAAAAAAAAAGCTTCCAAGCTTCTCCTGGACAGGACAGTTTGCAGAATAATTTTGTCCTCACACTTCAGAGATTACCATTAGCACAAGCAGGTTTCAAGCCAAACTTGATTTTAATATGAAGCACTGATGCCTGCTTACTAAGAGAAATAAGTATCTTAAAGGCATATATCTTAGGGCACTCCCTGTGCACTGGGGACCAGCAAAAGCAAGGGGCTTTAAAGCCAGTTTCATGCTAAAGGGTTTAATAAAATAAGAAGCTCACTACTTCAGACCTTAAGAGATAGTGGTTATCTGAAGCAGTTACAGGTAAATGTGACATGTGCCACCCTGGATCAATGACAAAGGGCGATTTAAATCTGGGAGTGGGAATTTCACTGCTCAGGAACACAAGATAGTGATCAACCGTGTTTATTAGATTTGAGACAAATGGTGAAGAACTGGCTCCAGCATCTCCAGACAGACTGCCTGTGGAAACATTACTGTTTCTCCAGGGCTAGAAAAAAACTATACTCCATGTTTTTGTATGGAGGGAGACACTTGACAAAGTAAGCTGGATCCACTAACTCTCCTCCACTTTCAATCATAGTGAGACTTTGTTTCCACCTCTTAGAGACCAAATGTTAATCTGACCTGTAAAGAGAACAATACCCACAACCTTCTCCTATCACAGACCTCCCTGTTCAACCTCTTCTTTGAGAATTACCTTTGCACTTTGCCAAACTGCCAAAGCCCTTGTATTCCTATTTCCCCCTCCCTCTTCTGAACTGCCATGACTGGAACTCCAGACCTTCCAGATTTATTCACTGGCAAGCCAAAGCTGTACTAAACGCACCAAGCAATTCACAGTAGAAGATAAAATCTCCCCAAAAAAATTCAAGCAGTAAAAAGAAACAACTAGCAAAGAGCTGACAGTTTTCAATGCTCCCCAAAACACGACAAGATCAGAAAATCAGTATCTTTTACATTAAGGCATGTGTCTCCATTTACCAAATGAAAATTAGAGATTTGTTCCTTAGAATTTGGGACAGAGGCAAGCACTGCTCCTTGGCCTCCAGAGAACACACCCAAAGCATCAGTAAGAGACACTTAACCCTTCAACATTATAGAATTTTAAAAACATCCATATGTTACATCTACTGGGATACAAGTATTTTTACAGCAGGAAGAAGTTATAATCCAACAGGGAACATCTTTCTCTGTGTTGGTTTTTGATTTATATTTAATCTCTATCCTACACCAAAATATGTACATATATAATTAGCTTAAAATATTTAACAACATTTCTTCATGTGGGACCATTTGCAGGGAACATGATACTGAGCACAGAGACTGAACCGATTTACTGACAAAGCATCAATAGTTTCAAACGTATTCATGCTGTAGAGAGCATAGAATTCGATCATTTACAAATTCCTAGAACAGTGGCAAGTTTACAGCACATAAGGCCTTCACCCTGAGTTCTGCAGAGTAAAATCACATGCTGCACTTCCTCAAACAGGACCAGACTTTGTACATAAACTCTTTCTCTTTGAAGAAATTGGAACATGTCATCAGCTGGGATAAATCCTTGGTTTAGTTAAACAGCACTGTAATGTAAAACACGAGAGAAAATGCAAGCATACATTGCTGGCTCACCAAGGAACTTACTGTCTATGAATACAGACGTCATAGAGGACAGGACAATTCAGCTTTCCCTTCTTAATGGCCCCCCTCATGGTCATCCTGGGTTATAAATAAAGCGATTCAGCCCCCTTTCTTGTAATTCTACATGAAATGATGACCCGTTTCCAGAGAGCCAATGGGACATGGATTGCCTTCATCAGAGAAAGAATGTTCTGCGTTTTAAGATAACACAGATCAGTGCCACGTAAAACCCAGACTAACCACAAACTTTGTAGCCATTGGCACAAATTTTGTTTTTTGAGACAATGTAGTGTTTTGCAGTTTAATCAGTCTTAGGGGTCAGTCAGTACAGTAATCTATTCCCTTTAAGACCATGATTTCTGTTCTCTAAAAGGAGAGGAATGAAATGCACACAAAGCAGGGATCTCAGCGCCGGTACCTACAGTGAGCACACACAGGAAGGCGAAGGGTTCAGGTGCAAGCAGTAAGATTAAAGTCAAATGTAAAGCAAAAGTAAATCCACTGAAATTAACTGGCTTATCTCCCAAAAATAAAGGAGATACAGATGAGAATTTAATCACGTAAATCCTGCAACTTTACAACTTCTCCTAAACCAGGCCATTTACAGGGCTCCCCTAAACAGCACACACAGCCAGCCTTGTTAAAGCACTCTGCGGCTCAATGGTTTAGAGGACAGTTAAGCTCAAGACTGAACACCAGCTTGGACTGTACACTTTTTACACAGTAAGGAAAAAGCTGCTCCCACAAAGCCCAAGACTTTAACTGGTTTGTGTAGATATTCCCTGAGGAAACTGCTTCAGTCCTGAACACTGGTAGCTCTCTCAAGGCCAGGTCATTGCTGAGCCTTGCAGCTTGAGAACCTGATGGGCTTTGCTCTTAACACTGCAGAGCTCCAACTTTTCCCGTACGACATTGTGCCAAACAGGCCAACAAGCTGTTAACATCTTCTCTCTGTTTGAATCTTTTCATCCCACCCATAGCAGTCTTTTTCATTGCCCTGCAAATCTGGCTGTTGGAACAGGCCCTTATTCCACGTTTTCCACAGCTATAGAGCTATTCAGCGCTCCCAGGAGGAAAGTCTGTGCCATCTCCTCATATCTGCAGTTCTGCTGAGCAGGGATAGGGGTGGGGGCTTTGCTTTTGGAGATAAAGCTGCATGGATAAAATTATAAGAATACTGAGGAAACCATACGTCCTAAAATATGAATCTTTCTGTAAGATTTTTTTTTTTTTTCAGAATAGACTTGTTCTCTCTTACTCCCCTCCCTCATCCTGAGTTCACCCACACAAACTGTATTAAAAGCACAAGCTTGCACATATTATAAGTATTCTCCATTTATTTTTAATCCTATTAATAATTATCACCATTTCTCCAATTAATACTATCAGGAAATGCTTCTGTGAGAATCTATAAACTAGAGACTCAGCAGCCATTTCATACCCTGTGGTCTGAAAACCACACTGCCCTCATCTAAACCACATCCTCTTTTTCAGTGAAAGGTATCACACACATTTAGAATATCAGAGTCTTCAAACACTTCCCAAGACATCTATTTTGAAACCTCAACTTTATTCCAGAGTTTCAGTTCTTCTGCACTGTCTGTAAATCATTTAAGCTTAATTCTGCCAGATGCATCACTGCAGAATGAAGTTAAGCACAAGTCTTGTTTCAACTGACAATATTCTTTGCCTTCAGTTCCGTGCTACTTAATTAAAAACAACAATCTTAAAACAAGTGAGGTTCTTGTCCTGCCTGGAAGCTGCTGAGGCCAGGATCAACAAGACAGAAAATGTTCTGGAAATACATAGATTACACAAGATCTTTGGAAGAAATGTTTTTCTGTGAGGGTGGGGAGGGCCTGGCCCAGGTTGCCCAGAGAAGCCGTGGCTGCCCCATCCCTGGAGGTGATCAAGGCCAGGTTGGATGGGGCTTGGTGCCCCAGATCCAGCAGGAGGTGTCCCTGCCCATGGCAGAGGGTGGAACTGGATGGCCTTTAGGGTCCTTTCCAGCTCAAACCATCCCATAATTCTATGATTCTTTAAATTTCAAATATTATGGTAAGCCACCTTTTTACGTTCCCTTATTATTTAATAATAGGTTTAGTATAGCGCATATTAAACACATAATATATAAAAATATTTATTACTTCAAATATGAAGGAATCTCATCCTTAAACAATCCCTTTAAAATGTAACAGCATTATATTCTACAAGGCACTTTAGGTTTAACCTATGGCCTTTATTAAGTATCCATGGCCCTTCCTGCTGAAGGCACAGGATGCAAAGCTATCCCAGCAGTTTGCCAAGTGAGTCCCCAGTAATGAGAATCCCAGAAAGAAGAGCTCTGATCCCTGTAAAGGAGGCGTAAATCTTCAGTTCATGGCTGAGAGCAGCACTAGTGTAGTTTTGTGGTTATTCGCCATAGTTACTCTTGGCACCAGCCCCATGCAGCACTGAGTTTAGAGAGCAGCCTTCACTTCTCCCAGTGCCAACTACAGGAGCAGCAGCCAGGCAGGCCCAGTGGCCAAAGGTAGCACAGGACAGGTTGGGAATTAATGTTCAGCCCACAGCCTGATGCAATGAATGCTCTGCAAATGATTACGGAAAACATACAAACCCACTCACGTTTTGACCAGGTTTGATTTAAATGTGGCGGTTAACTATTTCAAAGCATTAACTCTAAAGAATTAAATGCTAAACTAATGAACTCAAAGTAATATCACCATTGTTTGAAGTTCTTTTAGCAGTACAAAACAAGGTTTATTTTTTATTCCGGGTTGCAGGAATAGCATTGCATTAGACACTACAAAAGGCAGCGACTAAGACTTCGGAACTCTGTAAAGAAATACTGGAGGAAAGAGACAGAGAAAGATTAAATTAGCTGAAATTTCTTTAGAAAATACTTTATGCTCTAGAAAATTGGATTTTGGGATTATTCAAAGGCCTTTCACATAATTGTCATACAGCTCTGGCTCCATTTTTTCCAAGACTGAATTCCAAAGACCAAAGAAAGAGAATTTGTTAATTTTCAGGCCTTGTTCCAGTCCCTACATGCTGTTCACAGCAAAAGGTGTCAGGGACGCTGGGTCAGGGGAACTAAAGACCCCAGAGCAAGGTTGGTAGCACAGTGCTCGCTGAGAAAAGAGCAGATGCAGGCTTAAATACACCTTGAGAGATTGAAGGAAATTCAAAATTAAGCCTACTTCTGCCGATTTTCACTTCCACAGCTGCTCTGCAAAATGGTTTTGCAGAGTCTGAAACAGAAACCAGGAATTCTCTGGTCTGCTCTGCTTGCCACTAGGCTGCTCCAGTTTCTCTGAAGCCCTTCCCTCTCCATTAATGCTTCTCTTCTGTTTAAAACTGTAGCTTCTATGCTTTATCTGATCAAAATGGAGGCAAAATAGCCAATTTTAATCTTGATTTTGTTATATTATCTTGATTTTATCTTGATTTTTTAAATTCTGATAGTCTACTGGCATGCATCAGAAGTGATGACTTCATAGCAGGAGGCGGCATCTATTCAGAGGAGCTCAGAGCCAGAAAAAATACTCCCAAGAACACCAAAATAGTTCCTATTACATTTTACTCTTTGGCAAAGGAATACAGGATTATATAAAAGGCAATAGAAATAGCTTGCACAGATCCATGCAAAGTACTTTAATATTGATGGTAGAACCTCATCACTCTGGTTCATGGCTATAAGCTGGAAACCTATATTCTAGGTATTCAGGCTTGTCTCACACCAAAGTTCACTAAAAATGTCTGATTTAGACTCCAGGCACCAAGTATGTCAGAAAGAGTGAATTCTTCATGAAACTGAACTGCCAGAGAAAGTCTGGCAACTCAGACAGGCAAGGGATTTGTCGTGAAGGAGAAAAGGGACCTGTGTGGATTCCTGATGAAGCTGTGAAGGAACAAGAGCATTGCTGCGCTCTCTAATTTGCCACTTTAGCAACAAAGTACTCATTAGATGAGATCTGAGGAAGAAATGCTTTCCTGTGAGGGTGGCAAGGGCCTGGCCCAGGTTGCCCAGAGAAGTCAAGGCTGCCCCATCCCTGGAGGTGTCCAAGGTCAAGGTTGGATGGGGCTTGGAGCCCCTGATCCAGTGGGAGGTGTCCCTGCTCATGGCTGGGGGTGGAACTGGATGGGCTTTGATATACCTTCCACCCAAACCATTCCATGATTCTATGATTTCCTGTAGTGAAAAAGATGGTGCTTCACCTTCCAGGACACAAATACCCTGGTCTGCTGAAAAAAAAAAACAGCACCGAGATTTTCCAGATCCATATAGACATGCCAGGGGGATATTTCCACAGCAAAATGACAGGTATCTTCCAGGTTTTTTTGAGGATATTAACTAGTACTAAGTTGTGGAGACCTCTGTTGAGGCATCCAGCAGTAACTGTACACAGAACAGCTGTGTGTCAAGTGCCTAAACAGTAAACTCTACCCACACAAAAATAGAGACTCACAGAATGGTTTAGGTTGAAAAAGACCTTTAAGATTGAGTCCAACTATCAGCCCAACACTGCCAACTCCACCACCACACCACGTCCCTAAGGACCACATCTCCATGTCTTTTAAACACTTCCACATATGGTGACTCAACCGCTTCCCTGGGCAGCCTCTTACAATGCTTTATAAGCATTTTGGTTAAGTAATATTTCCTAATATACAATCTAAACCTCTCCTGGCACAACCTGAGACCATTTTGTCTCATCCTATCACTTGTTAATTAGGAGAAGAGACCAGTACACATTTTGCTACTACCTCCTTTCTGGGAACTGCAGAGAGCTATGAGGTCTCTCCTCAGCCTCCTCTTCTCCAGGCTAAACAACCCCATGTCCCTCAGCCACTTCCAGAACCCCTGGGCTCCAGACCCTTCCCCAGCTCTCCCTCACTCAGGCTTCAGCAAAGTAAGGTTTTTTCTCATTAAAAAAGGTACTTTTGATGATCTGGCATTTTGCCACAAAAGTGACTAAGTGAAAAGACATTTAATTCTTAATCTTTTTTTAGTGGAACTGCAGACGGCGACAGCTCTCTCCTGTATTGCCAGAACATTAGCTCACAAGGCCCAAGTGTCAGAAAGCATGCTAGATGCAAGACAGCTGATTTATTTAAAATTGATTCAATATGAAAAGTTTAGGTTAGATCAAGTATGAGTTCCATAAATCCACTGCTCCCTTATTTACAGGTACAAAACATTTCTCTTTGAATACCTGTAAGTACACGCAACTTACACGCTCACTATAGTTACTATTAACATACCAACACAAAAGACAGTGCTAAAACTCAGGCATTTGTCAAAGTGAATTACAATGAAATCTTCAGCAAACAAAGTCTTAAAAATTTGCCTTGCAGATTTCTGCTTGGAACAGACAATAGTGAACTGAATGATCCGACACACTGGAAGGAAGACTAAGATTCTATAAAACATCAGTATTTCATGGCCTCCCTCAACTAACTTTGCCTTGTGTTTATAGAAATGTCTGAGTGACACGTAACCTTCAGAAAAATAAAGATATAACTATGTTTTAACACACTAACATCAAGAAGTTCAGTCTGTGCTAACAGTAATGAGAGAGAGCGGTGGCCATCAATCGTGCTGGTGTCAGGCCTGTTGTTCTGAGGTTAAAGGAACAGCCACAGTTTTCTCTCTAGTGACTGGTCTACACCAGCAGGTCATTAGTGAGCAGGATTTAGCGAGCTCGCAAACTACAGCTTGGCTTCTTGAAGTGGAATGCACCATTTGACTGAAAGCTGGATTGCTGAAAAGACAGTTGTGTTTGGTCAGAGATAACAGTCTGGAAAACAGATTCCATCATCAGGAAAACAAGAGTTGAGAGAGTTCTCTGCATAAAGATGCAAACTGAAAACTAGCTGCTGTCTTGAATTACAATTACACACACTGCAAAAAGTTTGTATTAAGACCCATTGCACAACAATTCTGATACAAACGAGAAAAGACAATCACTGTCACAACTCTGCTCATTAAAGAAATCCTGAGACAAAACATAGTCTTTGATCTCAGGTATTGCTACAAGGCTGCTGCGTGTTTCAAATGAGACATATTCATTCCTAGCAAAACAAAACCTCTATGTGAGCACAAAGTCAGTCCCTGATATCCAGGAGTCCCTAAATGCTTACCTTGTTAGAAGCAGGTCAGATTCTGGGAAGCAGTTTCTCACAGCAGCTCAGACATTCCATGATAACTGTTGTGCTGCAGTAAACAGCTGCAAAACTGGCTGATTTATTCCCCCGTTTTGTGTCCATGCTGAACCCCAGAAGAAATCCCATGCGGGGGGGGGGGGGGGGCGGAAACCAAAACTGAAAAACAGCCCTAAAAACCCACTGGAGAAGCACCTAGCTCTTGAGCAAAGGACAAAAAAGTTTAACAGGGAAACAGAAACGAAATCCAGTGACAACTAAAAGTTTGGATCAGAAACAGGCAAAGCAAGCTCGCTGCCTTTGCCCGTGGTCCTGGATAAAGGTGCCTCTCCAAGCAAAATTCACTGAGCCTCCCAGCTCCTCGGAGCAGATGGTATTCACACATTATTCCCCAACAGCAGCATTCCCCAGCCCAATCAGGAGGCAGCACTCAAAAGCCAAGCGCTTCCCAGACTCCGTTACAGTTTTCAATAGCTATAGCACAAGATGAATGACTCAGAAAATGAATAAGCAGGGAAAATAAAACCCGCCTCTCCGCTAGCCAGAGGCACAGGCAGGCAGCTCAGCAGCCCTGAGCGCACCCGGCACTGGTTTCAAGGTGAACCCACCTGCTTTTTCTCCCTAAATCCTACATGCTGATTATATTTTCCATAGCATTCACCTGTTTGCTCAACTTCACCTTGGGTTAGAAGTCACAATAAGAATTGAATCTTTGCTTTTCATTCTTCAGTCTTAAAACCAATAAACATTTCTCAGAGTCAAAGAAGGATTGATTGCTCTTCCAGACAAAATATTCCCAGAGAACTCTGTGAAACTCCCTGTGCCATCTCTTGCTGCATGCATACATAAATATTTCTAAGATTAAGGCCAGACTATACAGATCCTGTTGCAGATGATATAGAAAGAAAAAAAAGTTAATTTCAAAACTGTCTCTCCTAAACAGCTTAATGCGTCCTCTGGCTTTGTCTAAAGACTACCAAGAAACTTCAAATAATTAACGACTCCCAGCGTTCAGGTGAAGCACAGCCATTACCCAAAATCTGGCCAGAGAGAACCAGTACTCTGTTCCCCATCGCTCTGCTTTGCTCACAAACCATTGGTGCCACTTCATCCAGACAGCACTTAGAAATCCAGCTCCTCAGCTCGACGCTGGGCTGTCACAGCCACCACTGAGCAGTAACGGGTGATCTGCTCAACAAAGCCATTTACTCATGAAAGCGGAGTTGCGCAGCACCAGCACATCTCTCCTTGGAATACAGGAGTGCACTCCTGAGCTTTCCTAAACACTGTAATTCTCTGTAGTTCTCTGACAGAAGAGACTGCCAGGAGGTCATATTGGGTTTCATGTTCCTGTATCAGCTCTCCCTGCAGTCTCCACACAATGTTTTAATCCTGCCACTCAGAAATTAACTCTGCGTTAGCTGAGAACACACCGCAGTCAGAGAGGTGGAATCGCTTAAATCACTACAAGTCTTTGGGGTGAGCAGCGTTCTCCTCACTCCCCCTGGACACTCTCAGACCTCTGTCAGGCACTGTAAATTGATCCTTTGCATTCCTGCCTGACACATGGACTGTGAAAAACTCTTCAGGGATATTCCCTCTGCCGTGAGCCATGCTCTAATAGTGTTTCTGCAAAACAGATGACCAGTTGCAGAGACAATAAGTTACTGTGGACTCTGGTGTAAATCTTATTATTTCAAGTCAATTTTTATTTTCTCCATTCTGGAATAAATAAGAGAATTCCTTTAGCTTCTTACTTTCAAAACACTAAACATCTGGATTTTTCCAGCTTGGATTAAGGGCAGAGCTGGCTTCCAGAGGCAACAATTTCTGCATGAGGCACACCATGCTATGCGGTGGTTAAGCAAACACAGCCCCACACACAGCTATGGAGAAAGCACAACGGCTTGTGCTACCACAGCTGCCTCCTGAAGACCGAACTACATCCAGGGAAGTATTCAGAGGTGTAAAACAAACCCAGAAGAGTATCTAGATCCAGTAGGAAAACAAACATTTCTCGAAACTTCATTTTGGCAGACTTTTTCTGATCACTGTGTTAAGCTCTACAGCAACCAAAATCATTGACTACTGACTCACTTAGCATGGCGTCTGGGAGGCCTCCAAGTCCATATCAGCAGCAGCAACGCTTTGCAATTAAATCTTTCACGTGTGCTGGTTCCTTGGATATGTTCAGAGGAGACACACATCTAAATGTAAACATGATTATCACAATGCTCTGACTGACACGATAACTAGGGGTGGGCACTGAGAAATCTCCTTGGCTAACTTCCTATCAGACATAAAGAACATCATCACAGTGAGGTGGCTAAAGGAAAGTAGCTATTTATATCCCTCATGCACCGTACATTTGTTAGAGATGGATGTAGAGAATCACAGCTGTTGATCTTTCTGGGCATCACCAGGAGAGGAAGCTGCTCTCTGACACCTTCACAGTTACCTGTGTGTGATCACAACAACCCTCGATTAAAGGTCTCCGAAAAACCCGCATGCCCGACCCTTTGTGGAATATTGGTCTCGGCTCACAATAAGGGCTGACAATCTCCTCTGTAGCTTCTCCAGTTTCTGTTAGCTACTACCACAACCTTAAGAACTGAAAAGCTTCTGATCTATAAATACCTTCATATATCAGATGTATGCTTTTAATTCCTCAGCATCTCTACTCCCATGAAATCCCTTGTCCCTTTCCTCTTTATTACCAAAGAATGAAGACACTACCTTCAACTGTTTTCTGTACCTCCAAGTACGGATGGTTACACCCTATTCACCCAAGGTTCCTTCACAATTTCATGTTGCTGGGGTTAAACCCCAGCCAATGACTAAGCACCACATAGCAACTTGCTCACCTCTCCCACAGTGGGATGGGGAGGAAAATGGGAAATACATAAACCCCTCACTTTTCTAGTGGAATGTGATGAAATAACACACTTAAATAATCCAGTTACTCACAGATGCCTAGGATCAGTAACACGCACTTTGTTTCTGTAACATATTTAACACAAAGCGTTTTTTGCAAGCATTGTAAGTGTCACCTAAGGGAAGCAAAGAAAGAACAAATAATTTTTTAAGGATCTTTGCCACAGGCCGCAGTACAGCACTGTTTAATCGCTTAATGACAGTTTAATAAGTTTAATTGCCAACCTACTCATTACCACTTTGCTTCAGTCCTGTAGACAATAATAGGAAATTAACTTTTAAAAACTCCTACCACCCAAACTCATTACTTTCCAACACTCATTCAGTATAGAAATCAAGCTTTCAGACTTAACAGGGCAGGACGATACCACACTAAGAAATGCCAAAGTTCATTGATGTTTTGGTGTGATTGTTGCCAGGTGGCTGCTCCTGGACAAAACTCCTCCTTTTCCCTCAAGGAAGGAGAGGGATCAGCACCCTGCTTGTCAAAGTTCCCAGCAAGCTGTCTGCAATTTGTGCAAGACTACAAAACCAAAGCCAATACACAGTGACCTACCAAAAATAAACTGGTTTTAATGTGGCACAAGAATGTACAGTGTGCCATATCAAGGTTCTAGTATTGTTATTTTCTTCTGGTTCTCTGTTCTCACCACTTGCTTTCCAGTCTAACCATAGCATCTTTATTTTCTCTCTCTACTTTCTCAGATATAAATGCTCGGGAATATTAACTTGGCTTCCTCAGTCAGAATGCCAGAATGGCAACAGCTATCAGAAATACTTAATATTTAATTTCCAGGCAGTGTAGAATGCTAAACTACAAAACATACCTCTACTAAAATCGATTCTTGACTGCATTTCCACACACTTGGGGAATTTTTGGGAGGACTTGTTCCAGAACAAGTTAATTACAATTTAAAATGTAAATAACTTTTACACTTTCAAATACTCAGCTGTCAGTAGATGAGGAACAGTTTGATTTTCAAAACAACCGCATGGCATCTTCATGCTACTTCTACCTAGAAGGCAGGGACTCCAGAGTACTGCAACTTAGTGTTCTCATCCTATTTTCTTTCTTTTTCTCATTACTAGATGCCTAAAATGTAGTTCTGAAGAAGGAATGCTAAAGCAGCTCCCGTCTTACCCACCTCTACCTCACTGTTCAGCAACAGGATTTCCTCCTGCATTGGGAATTCCTGGTTCATAGCCATTTCTGCAGAACTTTGAAACTCAGAGACTGAAAGATTTCACTATTTTTCACCTTATTTTTAATCTAATCTTTGTTCTGAGATTATTGTATTATCTTTAAAATAATACAAGTTTAAGAATATATATATATTGTCCATACAGTGAAAGTAAACATCAAGTCCAGAAACTCAAGAGCCTTTGGCTCCAAACTGCATCATCTGCCAAACCCAGTTCAGAGCGATGTATGGTTTTTAATGCACATGAAGGTGTCACTGAGAATAGGATTTCATTACAGCCCTAGAACACTGCTTAAAGAATATGAATTACCAGCAGCAGATAAAGTTCAAGCCTGGTTGGCATCACATAATTCACCTGGTTGAATGCGTACGGCAGAGACTGAAAAGCCATCATTATTGTATTATTAAAGCACAACGGACTAATTTCATTTCTTTGTGGCACAAAATCTGCATCTGTGATCCACATTCATTGTGTAGGAACATGGCTCCACTACAGCCAGTCACAGGGATTTGGTCTACAAGGTTGTTCAAAAGATCCACTAAAAATACTGCACTCTTAAAAGATTAACAACAAATCCACAAAGAAATACTGCTGGGAAACACAAGAGAATAAACTCAGAGGCAGTGCCAGCGTTCACTATAGCTTTATATAAACCATGATCCAAGCAAATACAATGAATGCACAATTCATAGATATTTGGTACTTGAGAGTTTGTACGCAAATATGGTATCTGATAAATCTCCACCGCTTGCAAAAAGCTGCTGAGTTGTCTTTTATTCCAGTAGCTGCAAGTGGCTCCAGTACAAAAGAGGAATCTGTAGTGCTGACATGTCATCCCTCTGAAATGGGTAATTTAGGGTTATGGTTTCCGAATCAGCACATTCCTCAGCACTTCTCTTCCAAGAATTTTTTTTTTTGTGAAAAGAATCAAGTAAAACCACACCAGTGCATTAAACAGAACACATCAAAAAGTCAGAACTGTGAGCCACCATAAAATGGCAATAATCTGTCTTTCTATTCCTGCATTTCAGGAAACAGAACGAGAATATCAGAGGAAGGGGGACTTTAAATGGGGTTTTTTTTAATTCTGGCAAGAACCTGTAGCTTTAGCTGAGCCTCTGTCCTAGGCACACATGGAGAGAAGTGACAGAACTTCCATCTCTTTTCACAAACATCAAAAAGGATTGCAACCAATTAAGCTTGTGTTACAAGCAGTGCAAGCACTACAGTTCCGTGAAGAATCACAGAGAAAAACCCAATAACAATTTCACTCACAGGTCAGGATTTCATTCCAGGGTCTATTACGTCAAGGTAATGAACACAGTTAAATCTCCTTTCAGGCCCCCAAATAAATATGTGTTCCTTCTCTGTTCCAGTTCCAAGCAATAATAAAACTATGAGGTACCTCCACAAAAAGCCGGCAACCTGATTTGATTAGGAAAGAAATCTGTGCTGAGAAAAGAGACATTAGGCTTCTCAGTCTTGAATATTCTAACATTCTTTCAGCCCAGTTCATACATCTCTGTAAGCAAATGAAAGGGCTGCAGGAGGCAGGAGGAACAACACTCCAGCATATAATTGCCATGTATTCTTCAGAACAGCTTTTACTGTCATTAATGATCTGTTAATTGGGCTGGCAATAAGCAACTAAGAATGAACCAACGCTGAATTTCAAGGTAGATGGTAACCATTATGCACTATTAAGTAGATAAAAAAGTCAAATAGGAGTTTGCATTCTGGCAGCACAAAAAGGAATTTGCTTTGATATCTTTGAAGGTAAAAAAGCACTTGAAGTTTCAAGTTATGGTCACTTACCAAGGCATTAATATCTGCCACACACGAGCAGTACATTTCAATACACACAATTCTGTGTTCAGAGCAAGTCACTAGCTGTTTGATAATAAAAGGGGCTGCTTCAAGAGTGACTGCTACAAGAAAACATTCTCAAAGGAGAATATCTTTTTTACCAGCACTCTGCTGGCAAAGTTTTGAGAACTTTCTGTTTACTGAATTAATGCAAAATAATGCAGGATGTGTCACAATAACAGATCCATCCTTCCCTCCTGTGTAGTGATCCAGCTGCTCCAGCAGTAACACCTGAGCTACCGGCCATCTAATGCGTCAACCCATTTGTTTTACAATGGGAGAGTTTAAATCAAATGAATTAAAATAAACTCTAAAAGGAATCTGGACATTTACATGGTTAGGAAGGGGAAGCAGTGACGATTCTTCTAGGATACTTAGTACCATGAGTTCTTATTTCTCTCTCCTTTCCTACTTTACAAGTATTTCCAGTGTCTGCCTGTTTATTCACATATTCTGTACGAAAACAAGTTTGCCCCATCTTCATCTTTTCATGCAAGTACTGTCATTTGAAACAGCACTGGAATCCATCCTTGAGTATTTTAATCCATTCAACTTCAGAGGGGCACAGAGCCCAAAGTAAAGCAGTGCTGCCCACTTCTATCTGCCCAGTCACCTGTTCACATAGTTTAAATGTTACTTTGTTCTCTCAACCACATTCCTTCCACAGTTTTAGTTCTGCTGTGGCACCAACACTGCAGTTCTGCTGTACTCAAAACTTGAGGTGCAGCAGAGAACATGCTGTGGGAAATATAGAATGAGTTCTTGAACAATACATACATAGGAATACTTTGTGGATTTCAAACTGCATCCAGAATAGTGCCAAGTACACATTAAAGAGCTGAGAATCAATTTACTCTAGCAGTTACCATCTTAAACTGTTTTCATAAATGTAAAACATTTGTTGCCCTCAGTGCAGCCAATTCAGTCTACTACCAGAAAAATTAGACTTGCAATTGCAAACAACTTTTTTTCCAACTTATGCTTTTTTTCTATGCCTTCCAACAAACTAAATGCCAGAGCATCAGCATGTGGAATGCTATAAACCCTGGGAATAGCTGCATTTTTAACCATGGATTTTAATGCCAGGGTGAATTTATGTAGTCCCTAGCTAAATATATCCTTCTAAGCAAATTACTCATGCCACTGCCTGTAGGAAAGCTTTCTGCAGATAAAGAGACTGTTTCCAAATGCTACGTTCGACAGGACATACGGCATAAAGTTACATTCTTTTTTCCTCTGGCAAAAAAAGACCCCCAAACTGAATCACGTAGAACACACAGGTTCCTCCTCTCTCTGCAAAGACTGGCCAGGAGATAGGTTAATTCTGCCTGATCGCTGCTCCTTGCAGTACACTGTAGCTATCAGTCTACTGTATGTTTCTCTCCAAACCCTGTAAACAGAGTGATCTCTAAGATAATGTGAAGCACGTTACCACATTCATTTCTACCTCTCCATGCAGAAGACAGTACAAACACATGCCTAACCTTGTGCCTCTAGTCGGATGACTAACTCAGACACTCTTTCACTACCCTTTTTTCCCCTCTCTTTTCTATGTTTTCTACTTCTTACCATTAGAGTTGTCGTGGTCCAAGGGATTATCTGGTTCCATTACTTCAAATACAAGCATCCAACATGCAGTTCTCCATGCAGCAGAGGCATAAAAACACAGCAGTTGCCTAAGCTGATTCACCTGATTTATGAATTAGTGCTGCATCCATAAGAGGCTGTGTTTCTTCTTTTGTATTACATCTGGCTCCTTTTCCAACTAGATGGCTGGGTATTACAGCATGCAGGCCTTTTTCCAGCATCCTCTTAATGCATTATATTTAAAGTAGCAGCAACCTTTTTCTCCCATCCCCCAGATGAAGTTACAGCAGTAACTAGGCTGAGCTGGCAGGGAGCGGAGCTCATTCAGAACAGGACCTGCAAGCGTCCTCCGATTCGTGTTGCTGCATAAAGAGAATGATTGATACAATAAAAAGTAAGTGGGGTTTGACACAGCGCACTACGCACTGCAGAAAATCGCACCAAAACCAGCAAAGGTCTTGAGGGTTTAGGGAATGCCTTGGCGAAGCCACCAGTGTGCACCCCCTCACATACAAACACAAATTATGTCCTGTTCTCTCCTCCTCCTCCCCCTGGCTACAATCTTTTATAACCCTGGATCTCCTCCAGCAATAGTCTGTTCCTTTAGTCAGTTTATAATAAACTCTGCCGTTCCCTTGTGTCCCTAGGGCTGTCTTGGAAAGGAAAGAGGCTGTTTGCAGAATGAATAGCCCAGCCGCTGCCTAACGGAGAGGCAACTCAATGACTACACTGGGCAGTTGTAACTCGCTGCAGCACCAGCCTTCTGCCAGAGACCTTGTCCTACATTTCCCTCTTTCGCCAAGCCAGGAGCTGCAGCTAAGCTGGCTTTTTAAACAGCCTTCTGCAAATGAGCTGGGACGGCAAGTACCAGCATTGCTAGAATCATATGGTAAATTATATGAGTCTGCAACTGCTGACTCTCTCACAGAGACGATATCAGCTGGCAGTGAGATCACAGGATTAGAAGTCAGGTCACCTTCACTCTGCTACTGGATCTGTCACTAACTCCCTGAGACCTCACATAATTCATAACTCTTCTTTGTGTCTCAATTTTCTATGATATTGACATTGAAATATGTCTTATCTTACAGGAACACAGCTCAAACTTCCCAGCTTTCCATGCTCTGAACTTCCTGGATGAATTATATGGCACAAGGACCATATATCACCTAGTGGAGGAATACAACAATTTACTTCCTCCGAAGACATCTCCACAAAATAACAGAGAAAGATATCAATGTGCAGGTATAAACCAGGATGTCGTTTCTGAAAGGCAAATTCATATTAATATTAATTCATTGGTTACAACAGTCCTGAAACAATTCTCCAAATCTGACTTTCAGGATCAATTTTACTTTGAACCAAACACTCAAACTCTTTCTTTAACACTCCAGCTAAGGCATTAAAACGTATCTTGTTTAAAAAGAACACTTCTGTACATCCACCACAGATTCAGTGCATTTTGGGTCCATCATGGCTGATAACACAGGATTCTGAGGCAGGCAGGGGTTTCTATTTTCGTGCTCCTGGGCTATGCTTCTGTTTTACCAGCTCCTTTTTACAGAGCCATGTAACCGGTGCTTTCGAGCTGACTGTTCACGCCTGGTGCTACAGGCAGTAGGCGGACAAATGAATGGCTGGCTGAAGGGAGAAAAACAGGCAGTTCTGGATGGAGGAATTAACCTAGCAGGTTGGTATGACTCTACTGTAATTGTACCTTGCAAAAACCCTTTAGTGCTTCTCCTGAGGATCATGCCATATATTAATAGAAGGAAAACTCATTCCCATCTATTTATTTTAAGGACTGCACAGTATAGACCCCTATTAAATAATGTTCTGAGATCTCTGCCTTGGTCTAAATTACAGTGCTGCAAACCCTATATTCTCGCCCCTCGCACCCTACGTTCCCTGTGTTCTTTACAGCTTCACTACTTCTCCCACTCGCTGACAAAACAAAGAGCCTCCCTCTTTCCACCTTCCCCACAAAGCCACCTCCTCCGTGCCTGCAGGAGCAGGGCACTCTGCCTGCCAACAGCCCTCCACCTGTTCTGGGGCAGGTACACAGTCTGGGAGCTGGGATGTGTTAACTCTTGACTGACGCGTATTACAGCCGGTCGGAATGAACAAAAGCTGACAATAACAGGTAGAAAAGGGATTTAGAGACACTTTGGGGTGAGGAGACCTGAACAGGTATGGTCTGTCTGTTCTGTATTCCAGGATGTGAAGATAACACCAACACACACGCACACAGAGTGACTCACAAACAGCCTACCTCGGTCACAGAGGACTAGAAACGCCTGGAGAATACCAGCTGTCAATGGAAAGGAACACATAGTTCCATAATGAACATCTGAATCAAGACAAATTAGAGAGAGAGAAACAATTTGTATTCTTCCACAAAAAAGATAGTGTTTATACATACTATACTTTCCACAGGCAATTTAGCACTAGGAAAGAATAAACACCTGTGAAATTCTGCCTTGTGGAGAGTGAGGAATAATGCAGAAATGCTACAGAACAGCTAAGACCAAAAAATCAAGAAATAAAGTGAAAAATAATAGTTACTTAGACTTCAATGACTTTTCTATGACAACTGATTGGATTTTAATGTCATCCAAATGATTTGCTCATCTGTAGTTACAGCCCTTGTAAACATTAATCCTTAATGTGCGAGTCAGAATGATGTCAATATTTTGGCTAAGGTAGTATTCACAATTTCTAACAACTGAGCAATTGTCATAGGTTCTTTGTTCAAGCACAGCTCATGCAGTTCAGAAAAGTAGCTCATGCGATGATTTTGAAAAGAAAGGGACAGTTGGAAGAGTAGGGCTTTGATCGCTGGGGATTTTAATTGCTCAGGCACTGAATGGAAAATTGCAAAAGTGAAGAGGGAAATGATTTTCAGACAAATGGTCTGAGTGGTCAGAGGCTGTGCTAGACCAAATCCTAGGAAATGAGCCAAGCACACTGAACTAATGAGTATGGAAAGAGAAGCCCAGCTAGCATATTCTTGGGAGTATCTATGGGGTTATGCAGAACATAAAATGTAGAATTCTGAGAAGCTGACTCTTCAAGGAAGTAATTTTGAAATGGTTGAAAGAAGTGGAAATTAAATGTGCTCTGTTTCTGTCCACTCAGAGCATCTACACATGCCCCTAGACAGCAAGTTTGGAGACAAAAAAGGAAGTTGTATCTATTTGCCTAATGTTTTAAGGAATATCATGGAGACATAGTTATGTACCAGGCTCCAGCTGTGTTCAATCTGTGTTCACTTTGGGGGAATGGGCAGCCACTACTTTTTATCTCCTATTTCTTTTCACAGGATAGCTCATGTTAGCCTTTATTTCACACTGTAACACAAAACTAAACAAGAGAGATGGCACTTGCTTTTAGTTTGCTGTACAGCTTGGGGCAAATTGCCTCAGCTCTCTTTTCTCAGCTGCATGGATCTGCATTGAACCTCTCTGCTATTCTTTATCACAAAATCATTTAAAATTCCTAGATAAGCAATATAGTCCAAGTCTGATGTAGTATTAAGTGTAGCGATATAACTGGCCTGGGACCTGTTTGGACCAGGTTTTGCTAATTTAAGTATAGCAGCAAAGGATCTTGGTCAACGGAGACCATGAAGCCTACTTTCTTTTCTACCAACCGTTCTAAAGATGTTTAGGAAAAGGTAAGTAGAAATAATCGCATGTCTAAACAAGCACAGTCAACAGACATTCTGAATACAATTTTCCATTCTTCAAAATAATATTCCATTAATCCAGAAGAAACTGTTAGCATATTTTTTACGTTGTACCTGATAATGCGTCATTTTGCTACCATAAGGCCTATCTCAACAGCCTAAGAACAACATCAAAATACATCAGAAGCATTAATTAGGCCTTGCTTACAGCAATAAACATTGCTGCAGGACACCTCTGCAATCATGAATGTGACTTAGTTTGAAAGTTACAAAAACTGGTAGATCCTCAACTATTTGAAGTTCTAATAGCTTAAAATTAGTCTTTTCCAGTATAAGCAGGCAAAAAAAAAAAAAAAAAAAAAATCAGCAATTACACTTTAGTTGTCAATATTTGTGCAAAACTGATTCCCGAGGGTCCATTCTCAGCATGCCACCTCAGTAAGGCCACACTACGTGAGAAGACGGTCTGCCAAGGGAGGTGGTTGAGTCGCCATTCCTGGAGGTGTTTAAGGTTAGGGTAGATGAGGTGCTTAGGGGCATGATTTAGGGGTTGGTGGGAATGGTTGGACTCGACGATCCAGTGGGTCTCTTCCAACCTGGTTATTCTGTGATTCTGTGAAGACCAAACCAGAAAGATCTCCACTACTTAAAATAAGGAGAAAACATGTTAGGCTGCATGTTTACAGCTGCTTCTTCCCTTGAGAAATGGAAGAGCAGTATGTTATTTTTCCTGCAGTTTGATGCAGTCATCGTTAGCCAGTGTAAAAGATCAGCATGATGCCACAGCTGCTTGCCACCACATAGTCCTTCTTTGAAACATAAATTCATGTGTAGGAGGGAGCAATGAATGCCTGCAAGTTGAAAAGCCAGTGAAGCACAGACCTGCTTAACAAAACAGTTTGCCAAGGTTACTGGGGGTGTTGTCAAAGCCTTCTCTTCTGTGAGGGCTGAATAGCAATTCATACCAAGTAACCAGCTTCACTGTTTCTTTGGCTTTACCTGGCAAGTTTTCAAAGTCATTGCTCATGGCTGGGTCTGCTCCCATTGAGATGCAGCTTATCTTGCTCTGGACAACAAGCATGGGGATGATCCTGCTCCAAAAGTTCATGCCAAGCCCTATTGTGCTAGTTTTCTGCTTGAACTGAACTACGTCTATCATAAATGTGCTTGAATATGACAAGCTCAAGCTGAAAAATGACGCATCCTTGGTTACTTCATATTGGTAGGAAGAATCCCACTGCCTTGGCAGGAACTGACAGCAATGTAGCCACTTGATTTAATAAATTCAAACACAACTGGGATCTTCAGGAAGCCCCAGCTGCAGATAAGCCCCTGTTACCAAGACTCCATTCGTGCAAATGCTCCTGCTAGCAAGCACAAGCCTGGTTAAGAGAAGACGAAAAGCTATTTTAAGGTTACTATTAAAGAACTTTCAAAAGAGTGATCTGTCTGCCAAGTTGTCCAGTGCCACATGACAACCTCCATTATCAGCCGAGTCCCCTTTCAGAACAAGGATCATATAACCTGCAACATTAGGACATCCTCCTCTAAGTGTCCTTTATTTGGGAGATGGGAACTTATGCTATTAAATCAGCAGGCTTTTATCTTAATTTTCCGAATAAGGTGATGCTCCGATTGCACATCTGGGGTGGAAGTCTTTCATCCAGAACTCAAAGTCTCACCACAGATAAAAAGTATAAGCAAAAAAAAGGAGGTAACAAATAGTGTGAAAATCTGGAAAGACTCTACATTAAAGACATTCCCTAGGGTATCAGTGCAGGAATTGACATCTGTCTTATCCTTCTCTTGAGTGCTCTCTGGGTTTGTGAACCCTCAGGAGTTTTAGTTTTTAAGGATCTTCTGTGGTGTAAGAGCAGTTCAGCACCTGATACACGCCCAAAACATGGCATTTCCTGGAACACCTTTGACTTCTGACACTTCAAAATAAACCAGTTCTTTAGTTTCTGAAAGGACTGACCTTATATCTCTTCTGAAATCTGTGCCCCGAACTACTAAATCTTATCATTAAGAAACAAAACTAAAGAATAAACCAAACCAAATGCTGCAGAGTTACAGATTCTACAGTAATCATGATCAGAAAATACTATGGAAGGAGTACACATTAAATATTCTACCATGACAAATCCAACAATCAATTTAATGTCGTCAATATCGCCAAGACATAAAAAAATTAAGAACACTATGAGGACATTCTTTCAGTGCAACTAGAAGATAACATTACCTCTTGCTACTGTGCACTTCAGACTGCGGAAAGTGTCTTTGAGCTTCTTCAGTAAAATCCTACTGGCAGTTCAGCAGAGGAAAATAAAACTAAACTGACTCTTGGGCAAAAATAACCAAAGGTCTGCGACACACAGAGTTTTGTGCGCAATTTACAGAGCTGTCTGTTGAGATTCCACCCTAGCTGACTTTACAGATTCCTGACTATGTTTCTGCAGTTGTCTCCTAGAAACAGGAGTAAGAAGCATTTGCTGTTTTCTTAGCTCTTTTGAAACACTCTGCCACAGCTTTCTTCCCATTCAAGCTGGACAAGTCATCAATGTGTATTTCCTCAATCAATAGACAGCTTAAAGTACATGTTGTTCTATGATACCATGTTATGTACACGTAATACAACAGCAACTGGCATGACGATGGAACATTAATAAAAACCTGGACAAAAAGCACCACTGGAAAGTGCAGTTCAGAGAAATACTCACACATTTGGATACTTAACCATGATCCAGAGGTTATCCAAACATTGGATTGATAATCTTAACAAGAGTAAACTTGATTTTGAGAAGTTACTCATGCTTCCTTCTTGCACCAAGCTAAATTCATAAGGAATAAAATTTCCAACAGATATGCTTAACAGCAACATAGGGAAAATTAGGTGCAGTTCCTTGAAAAACCGACAGCAGTCCCACCTGAGGCTTCAGTGAAGGTGGAGGCTAAACTAACGTAATAACCAAATAAATACTATATCCTTAACAACTTTTGCCAGGAAAATAGCCCTGGTAGAGCATTTATAATCTCTTTTTTGTATATTGATGATCATCTTTTCTTCCCTCTTTCAGATATGGGCTGCTTTAGAGAGAAAACCAACATCTAGATTTCTTCCCCTGAGACTTCTGTTTCCACAAATCAATAGGTGATTCTCATACATTCATAGCTACAGCATAGAAATACCGTGTCAAAATATGTATTTCTTCACATTTGCAAGGTCTCTACAGAAATACATGAAACTTGGTAAGAAGAAAAAATCCCAGGCAATGTTCAGGCACACAAACAAAGCTCTTGCATTCAGAGACACGCATGTTGAATTCTCAAAGCCTGTCACTCTGCCTGCTCTGAGCATTCTTCTTTCCTTCATTTATTATTTCCCACTTTTCCTCCCTCTCTCCTTTTTTGTTCACAGATTCAGCCAATTGTTGTCCTTCCAGAGCAAGTGGTCCCTTAATTTTCATAGCTTTTTTTTAGGATAAATTACTCCATATGGTCTCTTGTTTTCTGTGAAATGCACACAACAAAAACCAAAGATTGGGAACTAACTTTTGTTTGTTGCTGTCACTTGAAAAGTGAAGCTCAAGATAAATGAAGTTTTATTCTTTCCTCATGTTTCTAATCTGTTTCCGACAAAAAAAAAAAAAAAGGTTTACAATGTCTCTTCCCTGGAATATTACTGTCATTGCTCCTTTTTGTTGTCCAGTAACTTCTGATTTCACATTCACTTCTTCAATACTCTGTCTTGCTTTAGGCAGAATAAAAGTACGAGAATATAGTCTCTATTCCTACTCAATTAGTTTTGCCTGAGCTAAAACTTCAAAAATGGATCTATTCGAGACAGATGAACCATTTTCTAAACCAAGGTTTCCACAGAATTGTGGAGATACCATTGTGCATATGAAGAATGTGCAGCAAATCTTCAGGCTTGGACAGAAAATGAGAAACTTCACTGAAATCAACAGGACAAGGGAAGGTAAGGTGAGAAGACAGAGAATAAATACTCATCTTGGCATGTGACAAAAGACTGCAAAGTTCTAACCTGCTACTTATTGCCCTGGTGAATAAAACATCCTGAATAATCAATCGCCTGTCATGCTCTTCCTTTCCTGACTCCTCCACTACCTCTCCAACTAGTCCATGCTGCTCCTGTAAGGGTTAACCTTTGGTTTTCCTACAGAACATGTTGGGAGTCTAGAGCAGTTATTCAGGAATGGCACCATCATGATTTTAGGTTCACTGCAGATCTACACTCAGGTGAGGGATGCTTCTTTCATTTCCCCTGAAGTATTTCTTAGCACATATGAAGGTAAAATAGAATTAACATTTATTCACGGTATTTTGGGCATAATTGTCTTGTGAGCTACCAGAGACACTGAAATCACAGACTGCAACCACCTCAGCCAGAAGAAACGGCTCAATGTTTCGTTCCATAAACAAATCCCAGGTCACTGCTGGACAATCTGTTCGGTGCTCAACATTTCTGGAACAAACTCAGGACTACAGTATGTCATCTAACCAATATGGTTTTCATTTATGAACAAGAAAAACTTTATCTAAACTTTCAATATAGTTTTATTTTTCCTCTCATTACTTCCATGCAGAAGATACACATTGCTGCTTCTGTACCTTTGTCTTTTGTCACTAGACCACCCATCACCTTCTATCAGCCGACAGACCATGAACAGCCCACAGAACACACAGGATAGAGAATGACTGCTGGAGGTGCCCTAGCTTTAAGAAAATACCTATTATACCTGTGCATGTTTTCAAGCATATTCAAAACCAATCCCCTACCCATCAGCTTTTCTGTTTCACTTCCATGAACACATGATCCTGTGAATACTGCACCTGGGAGGATCTAACTAGAATTACCAAGCCGCCTCTCTGCAGAATAGAGCCAGTCCTACTGACTGCTCAGCATCATCTGCAGTCATACTGGTAACTCCACTCCCTGTGCAATATTATCACCTTCAGATTCTCCAGTCTTCTCATCAGGCTTTGTTACAGTAACTGGAATGATTACAACGGCTGGAAGAATTTAAAGTACATGTTTTCCTCCTTTTTGGCAGCCTGCTTTTATCTGAATTAGCAGTGTCCTGATTTGCCTTCTTATTCCGATGAGGAGATACAACAAATTTCTGTTATCAGTTCCCATCACAAATTTTAGCGTCAGATGAAACCAGCTTTGCTTGACTCCAGGAAATACCCCTCGGCCTGCACAGGCTCTGACATCCTCTGTCAGGCTCCTCTTCTACTGTGGGTCTCTACCATCTCCAAACACAACCCTTCCACATCTGACTCTCTGGCCACAAAAGGCACATCAGTAAAACATGGCTCTCGGGGGATTATATAAAGCACAACTTAGACACTGAGTCAGGGCTCCAAAGCTCTTTGAGCTCCCATAGTAAGTAACAATTTAATTTCCCTTTCTTCATTCTCTTGTGATGTCTTGGCAACATTTTGTTCCCATTCAACATTCATCTTTAGCTTCGTTTTTCCTCTCACTTCCTTTTATATTCCTTTTCCTCCCCATCTGTTAATTTAAAAGAAAATTGCCTGGTATTCAGTATTATCAGCCAATCTGTTTACCCTGCTCTTGCTCAAATGAAGACCATTTCTCACACACTGAGCCGCTCTGCTTCACCCTCATGCACGCTACCATTATCCTCAAAGCCCATACTCTCTTCCATATGCCACCTAGAGAACAA
Source organism: Clamator glandarius (assembly GCA_033459285.1). Taxonomy (NCBI): domain Eukaryota; kingdom Metazoa; phylum Chordata; class Aves; order Cuculiformes; family Cuculidae; genus Clamator; species Clamator glandarius. The sequence goes on along the minus strand of JAUNZM010000434.1, from coordinate 688,473 downwards.
ACCACCCCTCCAGAAGAAGAGACCTTCCAAAAGTTTTGCCTTTCTTTTAAAAATTAATTAGAAATAGAGATCTACAGGGAAGAAGAGAGATTCCCAGATTTAAGCCTTTTCTCACTCCCCAGCTGCCATGAAACTGCAGGCACACTGGCACACATGAGGAACACAATGGTCCTGACACTGTGTCCTGGCTGTGAGAGGAGAGACACTCAGTGGCTCTCCACATCCAGTCAGGGGAGAGCAGCTCTGCATACAATGAGCTCTCTCTTCAGAAACAGCTTCTGGGTAGCCAGAATCCTTCACCTCTACCCGATCAGCCCAGCCACTCGTAGCAGTAGCTCCTTGAAGCACTCTAAATAATTACTGCTCTACATTGCTGCCAAAAGCTACTCACTCAGTATCACACAGTTTGTGATCTCAGTACTGAAAATAACACTGATTTTGATCTCATGCTCTAACTATTTAAGATACAAGATTAATAATACGAAGCCTCCTTTGATCCCTAGCACTAATTAGAAAATGCTGAAACAGTTCTTGACAACAACAATGAGAAAGTTTTGCATACTCAGGCACAATAAGCCTGACTGGTATTAATGGCTTTTAAAAGCAAGTGAGGTAACTAACAGGAAAGGCTTTATGAAATCTGCAAGTGGCAGAATTCTCATCTCATGATCTACTGAAACATTGTACAGAGGCATTACCCTTTAGAAAGGGAGCTAACATTTGAGTGATTACCCTGCTGGATTATTTTAAAGATATATATAAACAAAAAATGAACTCAAATACGCAGCTATTTATAGACGTGAGATCATCTGGCAAAAAGTGATCTCCAGTATGGAACTTCATATATAATTTCACAAACGGGATTACAGATGAGATTTTTTCAAATTCATAATTAACTTGGCTATAAATAGAAGACTTTGGAATACACGGGACAACCAAGATTTACCTCATCAAGTATTATAGTTTGCATTTCAGGCAGATGTTATGAAAATAAACAGGTTGCTTCTGCACAGGGATTTGCCATCATGTCTCTGCTCTCAAGCTGACCCATGTTTAGCAAGGTATTCAAGCACGTGTGTAATTTTAAGCAGGTCAGGAAACAAACTTGCTTCAAAGCTGAACTATTTTACTTCAACGATAGATTGATAAAGCAAATCTTGCCAAAGTCAGTGAAAGCTACACACCCAGCAAAATGGCAAAGAACTACTTCTCTGCAATTAATTAGTGGAAAAAAAATGTATATATATTTAGCACTTGTGAATTTAAAAAAAAAAGTAAAAGTCCGACCTTTGTATGAGTCTGTTACTATTAATGTAAATCTTTGTGTGTTGAAACAAAGGGGTTCTTGTGTGACGGTACAGAAGATCAGAATCATTTTACTGAGTATTGAAGTCTGACTTCTCACCAAGTGCAGGAGGATATCATGCTGTTATATTGTATGTTGCTTAGCAATGTAATGTGGGAAGCAGCACCACAGTCCTTGACAGCACCATTGTCCATTGAAATACCCATGAAATATTACCTGGGTTAAAAAAAGATAGCATACAGTTACAGGAAAATAGCATAAAGTTCCAAAACAAGACAAAGAGAAAGAAGACTGTAAAGAAAGTCATTGCTATTCTCATGGCAAAACAGCCTCCCTGGATGATCCTTCACTATCTCAATACACAACATAAATTAAATATGGTGAAATCATATCTGAAAATCTCATTACAGCTATGCTTACGAATTATGTACTGTACTGTAGAGAAACTACTCGCGAAGAGCTGAGTAGCTCTGAGTCCATATATGTGCCAATGCCTCTACATTACTGCCGTATAAAGAAAACCTATTGTTTATTGTTCTGATGTTTTGCCTTGGAGGAAAAGTTTTGTGCTCTGATGTTTCGATTACTCAGGCTGAGCAGAGTACAGACAAAAGGAGGAGCAGTAAGCAAAGATGGATTTGTTCTATGAGCAGATTACATGGTTGGGTCTCTTATCAGGAAGAAAAATGTGAATATTCGGCTTCTGTGGCTACACAGTAAGCAGAGGTTCCAGGTGTCACAGGCACACCTTCCCATACCCTCTGCACTTGTTTTCTCTCTAGCGCATCTTGCATAGAGAAGTGTCAGTCTGCTCTGGTTTGACTGGCCTTGACAGTCTCAGTGTAACAGCCTCTGCCAAGATTCACCTTCCTGCATGCCCTGTAATGTTTCTTCGGCCCATCTTTCAGGCATGCTTCATATTTCAACTAGCCAGAGAAAACAGCCTGGCTAGTCTGTTTCCTGACCTTCATAGCAGATGCCAAGGCATGGGTACTGAAGCACAGAAGTGCTGCTCCATTTCCGAGTGCCACAGCACTGCAAAGCTTCAGCATTTCCCGAGATACTCTCTTTTCTCCTACCTAGCTCCAACTATGCTCCCCTTTGCCTGGTAAGGACATCATTTTGAAATGACATGTGAATGAGCCAGTGTGATAGTGTCACTAATAACTCCAACGGTAACAAATTCCCCAGAACTGCAGCCAAAGGAACTTTCACCAGAAGATGGCAGCCCATGTTATGCTACTCTTGCCAGAGACTCCTGTACAAGGAGAGCATCTTCACACAGCACACCTACAATGAAATGAGCACAACCGTATCATGGGTCACCCACCAGTAATGCTCAGTAAGTTTCCTTCATCATCACCGCTCCCTTCTTGGCAAAGCCACTGCTACAAAGAACCTGATGGAGACACTAACAAGGCAAAGAGAAAACACACAAACCAAAATCTGTACACAGGATATGTTTCATCATCAGATCGAGTCTGAACTCCAGTGCTTTGCTACTACTCTCTAAATTCTGAGCATCGGGCTCCCACCCTTCCTTTGCTGTATGGAACAAACTTCAGATCACCATGTTTCACAAAGACACAGGAGCACTGCTGCATCTCAGTAAAAAAACACTGAGCAGACATGACAGATTGTAGGGGCCCTTCCAAGGAACAATTCAATATTCCCTTTTATAGTGTTTGGCAGGAAAACACCAATGAGTTTATTCAGCTTGAATTAACTAATGGATTTGAGCACTCTCCTTAACAAAGAGAAAAGATGTTGGGTTACACTGACTGCAGGGCTACAGAACACTTTGGACAAATCTCAAACTAATTTACCACAGGATCTGTGCAGGATTTTCTCTAAACTCAGAGGCAATGGTCCCTCATATTTTAAAATGAGAATTCCCAAAATTGGTTTAAAGCATTTATTTTTGTTGGTATCACCAACAAACATGGGAAGTTATTTGCCTTTATTTAAAAAAAAAAGTGAAAGTGGACAAAATAAAAAATTTTGTGCTGTTGAAAAAAAGCAATGTAACAGAAGCAAAAGTTTCAGGCAGTTCAGATACCTACAAACCTCACTGAGTAAACAGACAGAGTAGGGATTTCTTTAGGACCCAATTCCTTCCCACAGAGTGGAACCACACATAAATACAGGAGTGTCAACGGTGCAATTTACCCTGTGTCATAAGCCTCCCTCATATTCAGCCAAGAGGAATGGTTCTGATCTCGAAGAGTATGCATCTGATATACAATAACCATTCTCCTGAATCAAGGTTAAGTGAGTTGTTTAAGCTGGAAGGGCACTTAGCTGAAAGTAATGGGTTTGTCTCCATTTGAAAACACAAGAGTTTGTTGTAGAGACCTTCCTGAGCCTACAGCTACCGTTGTATCAAACTGTGCAGACCATACACAGTGGTAAGGGCATAAATCTCCCTTCACGATGCAGAAGTTCCAGAGAGACCGCCCACAGAAATAGCAGCTCCCCGTGTTAATCTGTCTGAGAAGGCAGTATTTTATCTCTGGAAACGGAAGGGAAGTTTCTGCAGGTCAAAACCAGTCACTGGGCAGTATTCCCAAAATCATACTTGTTACCTGAAAGGTAATTCAGGTACATTTGGCAAGTCAAACCAGTGAATGCAGAACAGTGTACGGGTCATTTCACCAGCATCAGAAATATAACGCTTCCATGATAGCCTTCCTCTGGCCTTTGAATCATGCCATATTTCTTTGAATTCCTTAATTTGATTCCCTTAACTTAGTTCCTTAAGCTTCTGCCACATGTTCTTGGTGTTACAGCCTTGGCTTCCTTTTATCTGATCTGAAATTAAGATCTATTCTGTGGCCTCTGTGTCTCTAATGGATATGCTGGTTAAACAGAAGTGAATGTATAATTCAGCCAGGAGGTTTTTCATAACAGTGCAGTCTTACAATAGATTAAAAGCAGTTAGCTTTCACTAATGCAAGCCCCTTTTTGGATCTAGCCCTTCAGAAAAGTTCAGTAAAGACAGCACTCTTTATTCCTCCCTTTCGTCGCAAGGACAGGTTTTTCAAATTCACTAAAATGTAAGGTCCTTTAACTTTTTGTATTTTATTTTTAACAACTTGCAGCACAGAACCAGAGAAGCTGGCTGGCATGATACAACTGCACTCTGTCTTGTTCTCTGTGTAAATCATTTTAGCAAGGAGAATAACACCCTTGTTAACATAATCAATTGCTCAGAATAGCTTTCAAGGTCTGCCCTTATGTTTTTCTCCTTCCCGAGCACATTGAGCTCTGGAAGCACCCAGAAGTGGGGAACAGTTACAGTCAAAGGGTGAGGAGCAGGACCATTCCTGGCTTCCTCACAGCTGAGCCTTTCAATATCAATCAGCATCATTTACTGGGCTTGTCAGTTCAAGGCCACAAACCCATCTGATATTCATCCTTGTATTTCCCTCTGACTAAGCTGAGCCTTTGGACTAATTCCCTCTAGCCGGGGGATGAAAACCACACCTGAACAACAGATGGTACATGCATCTGCCTCCCATGTAAAAGTTCAGGAGTGACTGATGTCCGTGAGGCTACTTAGCATTTGCAGACCAGCAGTCTCACCGAAGACCTCTCCTCTCTCGCTGCACTTCCTAGGAGAGCAACTGCAGAGCTGCACATGTGAGATTTATCAGGGCTCATTTAGCTGATAGCATTTTGCATTTGTTTATCAGAAAATGTAAAAATGCAGGAAAAGGCAGAGAGCCTACAGAATGGTGGCAGTCACTTCAACTCTGTTTCATTTCTTGTTATAATGTCAGGGGGAAAAGATTTCAGTAGGACAGCTGGAAGAAACAGTTTTTCACAGCTCTTCAGTGCAACAGTGACACAGTACTCTGAAGCTGCCACACAAATACCTGACTCCACCCAGGCTGGAGCCTCACTGATGAATTTCCTAAGGCGCATTAGTGCTTATCATGATGATTTACCTTGTGAAAAAGTGACCTTTCTTGAAAGACTGGCATGAGGTTCATATCTATTTCAGGATTTTCTGAGCAGGTACCTCATGAAAAAATCTCAATCACTGCTAATCTGGACTTAATCTTTATAAATAAAAAGACTTCTATCCCACTGCTTTTTTTGTGGAGACACACAGCTCCTCAAAGAAACCATTTCAGATAACTGATGATGGGATTAATTTGCATCTTTGCAAGAGAAAGAGGAACTAAGCTGGCCTCAGTGGAAGAGGAACAGCTGCGCAGCTGCAGTGGTAGATCAGCAGTGAAGGAGTTAACATTGCTTCTCCTCAGAGAAGAGGATGAGGATGTTAACCCTCACAAGCCATATGACCAAAGAAGTGCCAAAGTGCTGAGCTGACTGACAGCAGTTGCCTGGCATGCAGTCACCTGTCTGCCACACAAACCAGAGGTTACAGCAAACCTGGAGCTGAGCGACTGGCACCCACTCAGGTCCCAAAGGCTCCTCGCCTGCACAGCAGAAGGACTCAGCACTTTCAATGCACACTTTACCACCACCAAGAACAATTAGTGACAACAGAGCACCTACATGTATGTTAGAGACATCACAAAGAAAACAGCTTTCCCTAAAAGATCCTGTGGCCAAAGTGCCACAGTGTTATGAAGATCCATGGCTCCCTTCGCCTGGGATCTGTGATTAATGGATATCGATGCACTAAGACCTTTTAATTGGGATTATCTGAAGAAACCAGTTGCAGCACCAGTGCTCGATAGCACATTTTACCACTGCCTTTTGTTTCCCTATAGAAAAGGCTTAAACTCCCTCTTGTGGGTAATTGGAGAAAGTCGTTCTGTAACCAAGATCAAGCACAGTTTGTAAAAAAATCAATCTCTCTTTTAAATCTCCAGTTTTTCCCATATTCTGTTCCCTGACCATTCCAAAACAGGCTGCGCAGTGTCCATCCTTGGAGGTTTTCAATACCAGACAAGACAGAGCTCTGAGGAACCAAATCTTACTTTAAAGCTGACCCTGCTTTGAGCATGAGCTTGGACTAGAGGCTTCTTGAAGTCACCTCCAACCCGTATTATAACCTACATTCTTATGATCCTATACACACCAAAAGGAGAAAGCGTACTGAAAAGAACCCAACAATCACTACAGAAGAAGAAAAAAAGAAGTATATTACTCTCTGGTTTGGCAGTTCCACATGTAGTTGACATGATCATCAGTTGTTGGAAGATTTTAGGCAAATTTCTTCATTGTCTTAATTCCCACAACAGATGAAGAAATGCTAGGAATGAAACAGAAGTACAAATACCTATACAGGACAGGGTGGAAACACACCAACAGCAGCAGGTGAACTATTATCTCCAGAGCCTTTTCTCCCATCTGTACCCCAAGGTAACCGCACACCATAAACTCAGGCGTATGCACCACTAAATTACAATTTCAATTCACCACAGGCTAATTCTTAAATTCCTAGCATAGTTTTTACTCTGTAAAAATAAATAAAACAGAACAACATTACATAATGTTTCACATCCACAAGTCTCAAAGCACTTTGGATAGTCAGAGAAGCACTACAGATCTACAGAGGTTACAACTGTGTGTGTAAAGTTATGAGACCAGGCAAACGCACTGGATCTTGTGCTTTACTGCTGAGCTCAAACCGTGCAATGAAAGTTCAGCAAAGCTGCTTTGGGTGCAACATTATCAACATTTTATGAGATAGCACAGACAGATACAGAAGATACAAAGACAAACAGAATTTACCACTCAGGAAATGTTCACATTCAAAGCCTATATATAACAATAAACTCCAGAAATAAAAAGCGTGTTTGAGTCATTTCTTACAATGAAGCTTTATAGCACCATAAACAAGATATCAAGGCCGTGGTAGTCAAAATGCTATCCCAGTACAGCTATACCCTTTTGTTGCGTACATTTTTAGCCAGACTCAATGGCTTGTCCTTGAATTTATTTTTAACAACCCCACAGTCATTTCAGCTGTGGGCGAAGGGCACTGTAAGTGCACACTTAAAAACTCTGCAACATGAATGAATAAAAGAATAGAAGACATCCAAATCCTTCCAGATTGTATCTCATTCATAAATTAAACATAGAACTCATCCTTTAAAGTTACTTAATATAATGTGGAATGGTAATTACATTGAGCGTTTCCTCTTAGCAGACTCAGATTTTGCAGCTTCCCCATCTTGCTGTACTCTGCAAAGTTTCACCATTATGCCCTGACCTTCTGTCCAACTGCACTCACATTGCCAAACCTCCTATGGCAACTCAGCCATCCAATCCTGCTCCAGAGCAAATCATGTGCATCTGCATGGCACCATAGAGCTCTAAATCTAAAGCAGGTATGGCTGTTGGTACAAGCTGGAGACATCCCCTCCTCACCTACTGACACAGATCTTATTTCTAGAATTTTCTTTAATTGCAAGAAATAAAATAATTTATCATTTCCAAAAAAAGTGCATAATGGCACACAAGAACAACAGAAACTGGAAACTTCCATAATGACAAATGTTTTCTACCTAAAATCAGCATTGACATCCAGGAGGGGACAGAGGAGTGGTGCATGCATAGGGCAATTTTTTTGCCTAGAAGAACTAAAATCTTGTTGTTATTGTATAATATGTAACATCTGGCTTTGAAACCAACTGAAAAGATTGGTTTACAATTTAGTATTAAAGGGCAATCAGTGAGTGAAGAAAACAATAAGCAAGACAGTGCCTGATATGAGATGCGGCTTGTCAAGGCTGACATTTTATGTCTACATTTGCATCAATCTCGAAGAGATGTCATTTGCTGACAGCAAATCCCAGCCATTAAAGCAGGATAGATCCTGCTAGCAAAGTCTGTCTGATTCGGTTTAACTGGACTATATCTACAGTCAGCATGATAGACTAACATCTAACTCACTAAAGGAGCACTTGAGAAATAATACAGAGACACCATCAGCACGATTTTGCGCTCAGATGTGCATAGCCAATGCTAAACAGGAACCACTCTCACTCTTAGCCAAAGAGATCTGGGCACAACAGCTCACTGCAGAAGTGCCAAGAGAGCTCTCACAGCAGTACGGACACGTTGCTTGTAAGCACTTTACTGACTGGGATTTGGCACATCCAGTCCTGGGTGAGGATTGCTGGACCTTCTGCGGATTGCTCAAAGGCAGGAGCTGAAAATTTGATTGCACATATGAAAAACACCATCAGCAAAGCAAAAAATATCAGCTGCAAAATCTGAACTGGAAAACATGGGGCAAACACTGATTTACAGCACATTAAGTGGAAAAACTCCTAACGTACTCTACAAGTACATCCTAGTGTACATATTGCTTGGAGAGACACAAAGGCTGAAGATCAGTGAGAAATGTTTCTTTTTATGTTTCCCTGCAATCACAGTAGAAACCAATATTAAGCCCAGCATCCCCACTAGCAGCGAGGCTCATTAGGTACAAGCTGCACCATTTCAGTAAGAAGAAAATTATATTTCTCTGATTCATGACAGCCAAACATCAGCTCATTGTTCAGGTCTCTCCCTGGTTGTGTTATAGCTCCAAAACGTGCAGATGGACATTTAAAACACACTTCAAAACAATTTGTGTCTGAATGTACATCTTGTTTACAAGAACAAACTACTGAAGCCAAGTAATAAAACTTGGAGAAATGCATTTTACAGTGGAAACACTGGCACAACTTTAATTACTTCAGTGTAAGTGGCATCTCTGTGGACAGACTGTTCAGCCACTTCCAGTATATTTTAAACCTACACAAAAAGTCAAGAAGAAATCCATGCAGCAAAAAATAGAAACAGAAATCCTTTCCAAGTGCACAATGACTTCAGTTGAGAGAGTTTGCAACACATTAAGAGACAGTCCTGCAGACGAAAGGAGAGGCAAGCTGTGGTATTTCCCCCATTGTCCATGCTGATTCCATTCTAACCAAAGTCATAGGAAGCTTTACTAACTAAGGAACAAGACCTCAGCCTTCTGCAAATCGAACAGAAATAGTCATTCAGGAAATAGATTGCAGGCTTAGAAGGAAATGCATCTTCAGCTGCTATGTGAGAAGAGACATTCATACAAGTGTTTGCTTCCTGGAGACAAGGCATCAAAACAGAACACAAATACGTGTGATATCAGTAAGGGCCAAACAATTCACAACTCAATGGGCTTTTGCTGGGAATTTTCTGTGTACAGCAGAAGTCCAGCCTGGTAGAGAAGCAACACAGTGGCCCTATGCCATGCTGCTAATGACATCACCATTCCAGTAGGGATACACGTACTAAAGTATAAACACAACATGACGCAATAACACACTGCCATCCAGAGAACTCAGTAGTATTTTCCAGATTTAATGCAACACACGAGCTATAGTGGAGTAATTCCATTCCCTGCTGGGGCACACTGCAGCCCTTGCTTAGCACGTAGTAACAATGCACGTAGTAAAATCATGATATGCAAGAGACACAAGCAGAGTGGATTAAGAGGGCTCGACTGTCCTTCTCAGTCACATTCGCTGACTACACCTCACTATTAACCCAAGGTCCCATGGTATGGTCGCAGGCGTATGACTGACAGTCGTACTCTTACCAAGAGCACACACAGATCAGTCCTTTGGCACAGCTCAATAATTTAGGGAGGCACATGAACTATTCATGACCAGAATTCAGACAAGACAAAGGCCTGCGGTTTACAAGGAGATGTCACAGGATCTTGAATGAAGGATGTCAGGGATTGTTTTATGCTTCCACTGCGATTTTTTAAACTGTGGCTCCAATATGATTACCACTAAACACTTGTAGTTCCTGAAAACAGTGCCATTCCCTCCTGGCCGGTGGTGATCCCTAGAGAGCTCTTCCTAAAGTCGGGCACTGCCCACTATATGGAGGCTGACGGGAGTGAACTGCAAAGAAAGAGACCATGAACAGAAAACCAGCCACTTCCAGGACCATCCACATTGCATATAATACACAAAATAATTGCTCCAAATTCATCTAGCTCAACTAAAAAATAAAAATAAACAAGACATCAAAATAGCACTTAAGTCAGTTTATTCCCTTTTTATATATACACCAAACTTCTCTCATGTTGCAAATGAAAAAAAACCACCTCATTACTTTAAATAAAATAATTAACAGTAATAATCCTAAAAACCACTTCCTACATTTTAAAATATGGCAGAAATCAGGCCAGTGAGGAGTCATAAAGCAATAGATTCATCATAAACTTCAAAACAAAATTTGTATAGCTTCTTGAGGCTCCTTCACATTACTTTAGCTGTGAATAACAAGAACAGATGCACTCAATATGAAATAGTCCTGCTGAAGCAGAGGAAAGTAAAATATTTCTTTCACATAGCATACCGGAAACTGCTCTATTATCAGCTAATCAGCCGCTCCACTAACACTGCAGAGACAAGCAAGAAAAGCCATTGACTAAAGAGCTGTCTTGACAGCTCTACAGAAAGTATAAGTAAAAGGTTCTAGAAGCAGTGCTAAACATATTAATAACCTATTTAAAAGTTTATCATCATATCTCGTAACTTAAACATAAGTCATCAAATGTATCCAACCTTCTAACCAACTAGACATTGTCAATCAAACACCACAACTCTACCGGAGTTTGAGGGAGGCTTTTCCTTTCATATCTCTCATTTTCCCTAGAAACATCCACTCCCTCTTCTCTCCTCCCAAGTTATAAGGTCAAAGATCATTACCCAGAAAAAAATTTCTCCTTGCTTCAAGTCATTTACATGTGCTGCAACGACTATTTAAATGCTGGAATGAGCCACAGTATTTTAATGACTTTCAGGAATCCCCTCCTTCTTCTTTGCCCCAAGCAATCTGTCACTGGCTCCTCTTTCATGGTAGGGCTGAAAAGTACATGGAACTGCAGGGAAGTAAAAGCCCTTATTGATGAGTTGTAAAATTATCATTTAAAAAGAGCTTATTTCCTATAAATGTCACACATCCCGCTCATCTTCTACCAATGGATTTGCATCCTGTGATACAGGATGCGTCCTCATGTAGTCTAGATAAAGCTGGATTATGAAGGCTTGCTTCATTTTGTGCATAGAAGAAACATCTCACTATTCTTCAACCAACCATTTTGTTTGCTGCTCCTTTACATTTGCCTCCACACTTCCTTCAGCTCCCATGAAATAACTCATAATCCCCACTTCTGCTCTGCTGAATTTTTTAACTGATTTGGCAGAAGTAATTGAGCAAATTACTTTTGAAAAGCAACCGCTTCATGAGATAGATTTTGCCCTCTGTCTTAACATGTCAAGGATGCTAATTGCAGAGAAAGATTTAGCAGATAAACTCTGGGAAGACAAATGTTTATGAGCTTGTACAGTTCCTTGTAAGATACAGGGCAGGAAGACAAGAAGGGGGAATACAAAAATCTCTGGGACCATCAGTGCTCTCATTAGGTCAGATTTCAATGCACACAGGTACATTTGAGTTTAGCTCTTCCCTTTCTTCTTTTCCAAGAATTACATAAGGTCCTTAGCATCTTCACAAACGTATAGGATGCAGTGCTGATAAAGCTCTCTATCTCTGCAATCAGATCATAAATCAGGCAAGGTGAAAAAAAAAAAAAAAAAGTCTAACTTGCAATGATGATAACTAATCCTTTTCAAGCCCTCTGCCAGCATTTCAGTTTTCTAGATATCCCAAATTCTGATGAGAACACATACAGAATTGAAACGAGAGCAGAATTATGAAGGCCAGAAATGCACCATGCTTGTGGGTTCATTTTTTTCTTTCAAACTGTGAACATGTCACTGGGATAATTTCAGTTAGCAAGCTTAAACAGTCTCGTAGAGCTGACGCAGTGTCATTAGTTTACATTGTTCAAGTACTGACACTAGTCTATTTCTTTGATTTTGTACAATGGAGACAAATTTTCCTTCAATTAAAACACTGTTGCTATCTTTAAAATTATCTAAACTTGTATCAATTACTCCATTTATTTTGTGCTAGAGCTCCAAATACCTGGTGTACTCAGTTTAAAGTAGCCAATCAGACTAGTCAAAGCAGAACTATTTCATTTCCAGTATGAATAAATTGCATCAGAATGAAAATCCCGAACTTTCGGGTTGCTTGGTAGCTGCTGCTGGATACAGTGCTCTCTGCATTATTTTCCTCATTACATTTGTGAAACAGTATTTCCTGCTTCCCCCAAAGGAAAGCAGCAGCGAACACTGAAACAATTCAATAACAAATGAAGAGCCATAGCAAGAGAAAGGTACCGCTGAGTTCTCTGAGGAGGCGGGAAGAAAGAAAAGTCCTTACATTGGAAACAAACTTCTGTTGTTTTCCAAATTACTCTTTAAAGCACCAATTCAGAAGAGAATGTTTCACACCAAGTATTAAGTCTGAGTAGTTCCTGAACTGTAGGGTGGGTACACAGTAGGGGCTTTAATTATCTTAGTAAAAATGACAAATCAGACACATAGGCGTTTAAAAGTGCTTTTAAGATTCCTCACAATGCTGTTCAAATCTCAAGGAGAGTTCTTCTAAAATTCCAAGTATTCCGTTTGGTTGTAGAGAAGCATCTTCTTTTGTGCATGTAATATGTTTTTATCCCTTTTCTGGGTCAGGTTGTTTAACAGTTTACTCGCATCTATACAAGAGAAATGCAGCAGACCAGGCTACTTTCTGCATACCTGCACTGTATTCCACAACTATTTATTCCACTACTGTAATCTCTACAAACACCATAGCTATACTGAGACTTTACAATACATACAGAAGGCAGAACACAAAAAAGGTGAGAGTCAGGCCCTGGGGTGTTCATTGTTGGGTGATAAAGCTGCTTGTTGCTTTGTAAGGAACCATCACCATGCAGAAGGGTACGGCTTCTTTTGTGTGAGAGACAGGACACAGCAACTATGACTATTCTGATAGCCTTAATTCAGTATTTTTCCTCATAAGATTATAAGTAAAAACACAGATGTTATTTCCTTTGCTCTGACAGTCAATATTAGAAAATGTTGAAAATTAGAATACTAGAAAATGTTGAATATTAGAAAATGAAAGTGTCTCAGCCTCAACCAACTGTAAACATGGCCATATTCTGTCTTCATAATGAAGGTAGCCGCGGCCCGCGGAACGGTGAAGGAATTCATCACAGGTAGCACAAGGTGCCACCAACTTCTGAACAAAAACCTGATTAAGTGAGGATCAATCACTGTCATGAACTCCTGAAAGATCTGATGGGAAGTGAGGATGAATAGATTGCACATAATGAATTCTAAGGCTGTGAACTGATCTATGTTGATGAAGAGAGTGAAATCAAAGCGAACAAAAGCATGGACAGAAATAGCGCGATGGCCGAATGAATCACAGCTTTCATCTCTGAGCAGCAAGCTTCACTTATGATACAATGAATGATCTGTACAGTCTCAGCCTGGCCATCACCGCACTGCACACCTCTTGCAGTATTTGCACGAGGGACGGTTCGGCACAGCACAACCAGAGGCCACTGGCAGAGTGCTGGGAAAACCCAGGGCTGCAGTAACGTGGCTCAGGAGGTCAGGGCAGACACTGACCAGCAGAGGTGACTAGACAGAATGACAAAAGCCAAAACGTGACCAGTAAGGACTGGAAATCACCAGAGATGCGCACAGAGAATTTCCACAACCTGTGATCAACTCCAAGCAAGATGCTGTCACATTCAGTCTAAGTCCAAACAATTCAATATTTCAACAGCAGCAGCTGAATTGAAGCATATACAAATACACTGGCTGCTGCACTGAAGCTTCTTACTAGCAATCCGTCCTAAAAATCACTTCATTAAAGTCAATGATTAAGACAGAAATGTCACTCTACATTTATACAGCAGTTTTCATCCTGAAGCACTTCATTAACTGCCTTTCCAAAGATCATTTTACGATACTGATTTTGCCATATTTATCCTCTGTCTACCCAAATCAGAAAGAGGCAGATTGTACTCTTTTTAGAATCTCATCAGATAAAACCTTAAACTGTAGTTTCCATAGAAACACATCATGGGTCTCTCGGTCTCTCTACTGAACCTGCTCATAAACTTTCAGCTTTATTTAAAAGATTTTAAAATCTAGATTTAAAATTTTAAAATGCTCAATTTTAAAAGATACCAATTAGTATTCTTCCAGGTTTTTGTGCTTACACTAAGGTAAGTACAGCCAGAAACAGGCAAACCGTATCACTGGTCCATGAAGTACCTTGCATTCAACTTCACTGCGGTGCATTTCGGATGTGGAAAGTAGCAAAGCAAATATGAGGCAGTAAATTCACTCACCCACACCGAGCCTGTCACCCCAGCACTAACACTCCCCACTGCCCAAGGGCAGCACCTGAACAACATCATCATCATCCTAGCAAGATACAAGCTTTTATTTGTGGAAACCTATGTAACTGCTCCCAACTGCAGTACGACTGAGGGACAGATCAGCCTCTCTGAATGAGCCCGACTGATAAAAGACAAGAGAACAACAGAGGTGAGGGGAATACCACAGGAAACAGTGGAGTGTGGCGACTAGTAAAATCTGAGCGGGGATTTTCCCATTGACAAAATCCCATTCGCAATTAAAGTCTCCTGTCAAAGATTGTAATAGATATCTGAGCATCAGAGGAACCTGGACTATGGGAAAAAATGCCCTGCAACTGAAGAACATAGCTCTGAGATGTTTTACGAACATTCCCACACCAGCACATTGTGTACAAAAATATATTTATAATATTTTTAAGTAAAGAATGATGGTGTGTATACAAAAAGGGGTAAAACCGATCTGTACTTTAAACACAAGGACTACTCAACCTTTCCAAAACTCCATTTCACATGCTGTTGCCATGGGTGTTTCCTTCTACAAAAGCAAACAAATATTACAGAAACATTCTTCTGACTCCTGTTTTGCATATCCCTGAGTATGTGGATGATCCATGGACTTACCATGATTTCACAGACTACCTTCCAGTAGGCAACAGGCTGAGAAACAGCAGCCTCCACAGTAATGTCTGTTCTCTCTACAGCTGACTGGGCACTTTCCCTTAGTAGAAGCAGTGAGGCTCAGTGTAGGCGTGGAAAATAAACACCCCTGTGTGCCCTCTTCTGCTATTAAGGTGACTAACACTGCTCTGCAGCCACTGATCCCCAGCTCAGAGTTAGCTCTGTTGTGAATAACAAGTGAAGCAATACAAATATTTGTCTTTATAGAGTTTCTTTCAGTTCTTTCATAATCCAATATAGATTAATCACTTGCTCCCAGAAATGTGTTTGCAACAGGGAACATCCTCAAAGGCTTTGTTGCTTTTGTCATTAGATTTAGATTATACTGTTTGTCCTGCAGGGCTTTCAGCGCCTTACACATTTATTCTATTTTAAAATAAAGAATTATAACCTACGCTAATAGGGTGAAACGTGCAGCACTTCATTATCTATTTCCCTTCAGTGAAATAATCTCTTATTCTGCACCCAACTCCTCCAAGTTGGTCAGCACCTTGGAACACAGCTGAACTCTTCAATTCTACAGATGCCATACGTGCAAGTGCCAAAACCTCCAGGCTACCTCGGTGTAAGACAAACTTGCAATGTTGGCGACATGACAAGAGCATTTCTTCTGAGACAGTTTCTAGAACAGCACAGTGACATTCCACTGCTTCTTCAAGGCACCTTAAAACTCTGACTTGTCCCACTAAGTCTACTTTTTTTTTTTTATTATTACTACCCAAGGCTTTTCCTGTTTTGTTAAACACAAATTTTCTCTTTTGCCAAACCTACAGAAGCAGAGAAATCATTATATTGAAAAATCAAAAAGAGCACTGGCTGGCTCAATGAATTCTGGGTAAGACCAGAAATAACAGCAGAATCTCTGCATGCCTGACCAGCATATGAAATGGCAGAGGGAACAGGGAGAAAGGGTTCACCAGAATCTTAGCTGAGAGCACTGGAAAATTTAAAACTGTTACACTCTTTTATTATTTTTTTTCCTTTTTCTGACAGTTCCTCCTGCAGCAAAAGCCCTACAGTGCCTACAAAGCTGGTTCCTACATACTTCTCCCCACAGCATTCAGCCAAAGGATGAGAGGAGTGTGGTGTGAGAAGCAGTCAAACACCCTAATCTGGCTCCAGGGCCATGGCAGGAGATGGCCAACTGCTAACAAGTCATGAAAACACAGCCTCTGCCTCTCTGAACCACAACAAAATGAAAGAAAAAAAATATTTATTTCCAATATAATCTCTGTAAGCAAATATCATCAGCAAAGATGGTTTAATTTGCCTTTGATTTGTATTTGTGAACTCCAATATCCCTTAAGGGGATGTGTGGGAGCATTTAAAGGAGTCAGTTTTGTAGAATTAGCTACATTTCCAACACATGTATAATGGTCGTAGATAGTTGGGCAGCAAGAAAATGTGCTGAAAATTTGACCAGGTTATCTTTGTATTTTTAATAATGGAAGCATGTTAAGACTGGGGAAAAAAAAAAAAGGTATGTTATTCTACATACCACTTTGATTTAAAGTGCAAACATCCCCAGCAGCAATCAACTGGAGAGACTGACTGCTGCAGGTCCCTGTCCTTTCCCTTCACAACACATGCACAGCAATCACAAGGACTGAGGCTTACCAGGAACAGCTTTGCTCTCACTGGTCTCTTACACCAATTATGCGAGTGCAAACCACACAAAACCAACAAACCTCCCAGACTCAAAGCTATTTTAAAAAAATGTGTCTTACTGTGGGAGAAATTACGCTGTTCAAAAAAACCCAATTTTAAAACGTTCCTATTTTAGGATTGCTGATTCCAACAAATCCACATTCTATTTCACTGAAAACAAACAATACCAAGATATAAAAATAGGCAACTAAATGAAATGCAGATTTTCATAGTGTGGGAAATTTTTGTTGCACTAGCATTGTGGTTTTCAGTAATGGTAGATGTTTTAGGAGAAACTGATTCAAAGCAGTGTCTTCAGAACAAAACCCAAGTATATGTAGATGGCAAATGCGTAACAATCAGCTCTCCAGAGAGCTACCTCAAAATCCAACAAAACACTTAAACACACATATAGCAAGAATATAGCTGCTGTCCTAACACACAAAGTTCAGATCACCCTTAAAAACTCTGAACGGTAAACAGCAATGGAAAACAATGTTTGTAAGAGCCTCTTAAATTTTATTGTTAACTGGGAAAAGCACAATAAAAGAAAGCACAATAACACACCTCGTTACCAAACTGCCACGTATATTCCCTGTGGGAAGCTGACACACATAACACTTTATGAGCCTAGAAAAGTGCATGTATTATCGAAGCTTCACATAAAATGCAGTAGAGTATGAGCAGCTCCAAGTGGGACTCAAGCTAAACATTCCACATAGAGCAACTGGTTCAGTATCAAAGGTAGCTTGAGGAATAGCCTTTGTTGTTATTCCACAATCATTATGGACTGCAACTTACTGCAGTGTAAGAAAGGGTTTTAAAACAAAGGCCAAGGTGACAAAAAAAATCTACTTAATATGTGTTTCAAAGGAGACTGGCGGTGGTAACAGCTGTGGCCAATACCATGCTGACATCTAATGGTAGCTTTGTACGCTGTGCTTGGGTTATTTTCTAGTACAAAGTCCACTGTTATCTTCTAGTCAGATAAAAATAAAATTCTTTAATTCCTTTATTTATTGAGCCAGAAACTGGAATGAGCTGAGAAGGTATTCAGATATTATTTACTAAAGGTTACTTTTCTTTCACACTTAAGTCTTTTCATACTTTAGGAGCCTTCACAGCCTGCAGAACACATCTGATGTAACTCTAAGTTAGACCCATACAGCACCTCGCAGGCATGTGAGAAAGGACTTTGGAGTTACTATGGGAACCTGTTATTAATCCTGGATGCTTTTCATAACTTCAGTATTTAAGAAAAAAGTAAAATGGTACCAAATAACATGGTAACACTCAATTCACAGAGCAGAAAGGAAAGGAGAGGAGTCTTACCACGGTGGTTAACTTTCTAATCACCTGTGTGAGGAACACAGCAGAAAACAGGAGATGGCAGCAATCGCTCACAGCAGCAGCGCAGCCCATCGCCGCCCCAGGGTTTTCAAACTGTACTGGCAAGCACGCAAAACCAGTAAAATGGAAAGAGGGCTCATCTAAAGTTAGACAGAAGGCTTCCCCCTGTTTGAGCAAAATGTCTACATAAATTTGAACGCAAGTACACAACGTGCTGCTGAGATCCTGCAGCTGTAGATGAGGTACGGTTGAGTTTCATGAAGAATAAAGCTCTTTACTGCATATTTGTTACTTTAGTGACTGAGCAAATGAATAGGTGCTTCCTCTTCTTTGCTGATAAAAGGTAAACCAGTGTGGTACCTTTTTAATGCTCAATTCACATTACCTCTAAAAGTATTTATTATTGACACCAACTTAGCCTTTTCTAGGGCTAAATTTGCTGTGGGTGACAAGGGTTTGTCACAGCTTATCCACTCTGTTTTCACAGAATCCGTTCCTCTCAATTTAAGCACACCCATCCTTCCTTCTTAATCAATGCTGAAAGCAGCCAGCAAAGCTGTGGCAGCAGGACTTCATGCCAGCAACAGGAGGACTGTTCATGAGGTATCGTACTCTCACTGTGAATCAGCACTGCTCCTTCACTGACATGTTTCATATCACTTGGAAACAGGGCTACGTTTCAGCAACCAGCGCTCCACTCACACACACACGTTCTTCCCCATCAATCATGCTGTCTAACCAAAAACCTTGCTCCCATGGTACAGCATAGAAAGCAAAACCCAGACCTCCTCCAAGGCAGAGTCTCACCACAGAATCCCACCACTTAAAACAAATCTCTGGGTATTCCAGAAATCCGGTATTGCTACTCATTCCTACGTTGCAATGTGCTTTATAAAGGAGCCAACAATCACACACTGTCAGGGCAGCAATGCAATACAATAAAGGAGTTTGCACATGCCCCTCCCAACTTACCTCCATTACTTACCAACATCTTCTACAGGAACAAAGGTTACAGAAGTGCTTTGAATCATATACAGGGCATCTAATCCAGCCTAACATAGAATTCAACCTTGGAACTTCTTTCAAATTTGATGATCTTCATGACCCCCCAATATATACTCACTGTACCTGTAACGATGGGTTTCCACACACATCTTGCTCCTGTGGGCTGAGCCTTGCAAAAACACAACAAAGATTACCACTCTGGTGTCTTCAAAAAGGGAAGAGAGCTTCATACCCTCCATAGGTCCTGCAACAGGTCAGGAAGAAAAGCATTAATGTCTGAAAACTGAGTTAGATTTTTTAAAAAGCAGTTTTTCTCTTCAGAGTTCTTTTAATATCATTCAAATTTTGGAGAAGTACTTCACCATGGTCACAAAAAGAAGTATCACAAAATCATGCAATTCTTTTGGTTGGAAAAGACCTTTAAGATAGAGTCCAACTATAAACCAAACACTGCCTTTTTTTCTTTTTCCTTGCTTGTGCTTTCCTATGAGGCCATGCCTCACCCATCTAGAATCACATAGCTGCTTGGTTGGAAAAGACCTTTAAGATCATCAACTTCAACCGTACCTGCCTACTACTAAACCATCCCCTAGCACTTCATCTACCCATCTCACAAATACCTCCAGGGATGGGGACTCCGTCACCTTCCCAGGCAGTCTCTGCCAGTGCCCAAGAGCCCTTTCGGTGAAGAAATTTTTCCTGGCGTTTAATCTCAACTGCCCTGTCACAGCTTGAGGCCATTTCCTCTCATCCTATTGCCTCGTGAGAGGAGAACAGCACACACCCCACCACAACCTCTTTTCAGGTTGCTGCAGGAAGCAATAAGCCCTCAGCCTCCTTTTCTCCAGGCTAAACAGCTCCAGGTCCCTCAGCTGCCTCCCATAATCCTCATTTGCCAGCCCCTTCCCCAGCTCACTTCCCTTCTCCAGATGCGCTCCAGCCTCTCCATGTCCTCCTTGGCATGAGGGGCCAAAAACTGAGCGCAGGATTCAAGCTGTGACCTCAGCAGCACCAGGTATAAGGTCTCCCCACAACCTTCTCCAGGCTGAACAAGCCCAGCTCTCTCAGCCCCAACCCTCACAGCATCCCCGTCCCTTGCCCTCAGGACTCGTGGGAAAGGCGGGAAAGGCGCGCGCGTCAGTCACGAGACGCCCCCACCCGGCGCCCTCAGGAAAAGGCGGGAAAGGCGCGCGCGTCGGTCACGAGGCGGCGACCCGCCCGCTCCACGCCCTCAGAAAAAGGCGGCAAAAAGGCGCGCGACGCGCACGCGCAGTGTGGGAGCCGCGCGGCCCCGCCCCGGCGGAGAAGGGAGGGGCGGAGCTGTGAGGGGCCGCGCGAGGGGCAGGAACGGGGGGGGGGGGGGCTGGTTTGGGCCGGGGAAGTGGGCTGGGCCGCACGCTCGGGGGTTTTTTTGTGGGCGTGGTTTTCGTGAGAGGCCGGGGTTCCTCTTGAGGAGGACTGATGAGAGGGCGTGGTCTATTGGAGGTGGGCGGGGTTTGTGCATGGCGGGGTTCTAGCAGAGGGGAGGCGAGGGGGCGTGGCCTGTGTCGGATGGGCGGGGCTTGCGCAAGACGGAGTAGTGCCGGTGTAATAAGGGGCGTGGCCTGTTTTGAAGGTGGGAGTGGTTTTTAGTCAGGTAGTGCTGTATAGGGAGTAGAGAATGGGCGTGGCCTGTGTATGGGTGGGCGTGGCTTGCATGAACGGGGGCCTCGTAGAGGGGCGTGGTTTATGTGCGGTGGGCGGGGCCTATGGGACTGTTCTACAGTAGGTGGGCGTGGCCTACGGGGGACCGTGTTCTACGGACTGTGGGCGTGGTCTATGAGAGAGGCGGGGTTTGCTGGGCGGTGGGCGGGGTCTCGGTGCCCGGTGCGGGGTCTCGGTGCCCGGTGCGGGTCTCGGTGCCCGGTGCGGGTCTCGGTGCGGGTCTCGGGCCATGGCGGACCACGAGGCGGGTGTGCCTCCCAAAGCCCGGCGGGTGCAAGGTAACCGTGGCGGCGGGGGGAGCGCGGGCGCCTCCCGGTTCTCGCTTTCGCTTTGGGTTCTGTTACTTTGCTTACAGGAAAGTTTGCGGATCCCTCGCTGAAGTTCGGGAAGCGGCTCCGCCGAGCTGCCTGGGTAGCTCGCTCTGCCCCGCCTGGCTGCCCTCCTCACCCTCTCAGCCCCTCGGCTTTCCTCTCCGTTCCCCATTTTTCCTCAGCCCCTCTCTCCCCTTCAGCCTCCCCTGCCCCCCTCTCAGCCCCTCGGCTTTCCTCAGACGCCCCAAGCTCCCCCTCAGCTCCCCCTCAGCTCCCCGCTTTCTCCTCAGCCTTCCCTTCCTACTTCTCATCCCCCACTTTTCTCACCTCCCCCAAGCTCCCCCTCCTCAGCCCCTTGTGTTCCCTCCCCCTTAATCCCTTCCTCCTCCTCAGCCCCCCACTTTTTCCACACACCCCCTAGTTCCCTCTCAGCCCTCTGCTCTCCTCTTCAGCGCTCCGTGCTCCCCTTCTCAGCTCCCCTGCTCTCCCTTCTCAGCCCCCCCATCATTTCCCCCCTATAGCCCCTCAGAGCCCCCCTTAACCCCTTTGTCCCCCCTTGTTCCCCCTTTCCCCCCTTTAGCCCCCCAGATCCCCTTCAACCCCCCAGATCTCCTTTAGCCCCCCCGCTCCCCTCAGCCCCAGCAGCTCCAGGTCCCCCCCCTCTCGGTTCGGCCCCAGCCCAGCAGAGCCCGGTTCCCCGCTTCCCATCGCGATGGGGATCCCAGCGGGATCGGGGGGCATCTCTGGGAATTGGCCCCCGTTGCACAACCCTGGATTTTTGTGGTGCGTGTTTTGTTTTCCCGCACGCTGACTTCAGTCGCTGAGGGGAAAGCTGAACAAATAATTAATAACAGAGTCCACAGAAGTAACCCCCGAGGCTCTGCGCCAGTAAGAGAGAACAAAGAAGAGTTTGGGGCTGGTGTTCACACCCCGAGGGCATTTCCCAGGGGGGCAAAAGATCCGTGATGGGAAGAAGCCGTAAGAGTCAGTTATATTTCCTCGAGCTGGGCAATAAAGCTCCAGCTCCCTTTTACATCATAGTGCTGTTATTTTAGCAGGTTTCAGCCTGTCAGTTTGGTGTGAGTGTACCCGAGGTCAGGAGTTTTACAAATGATGCACTAGAATAACCCGACTTAGAGTTTCCGTTCCGGGAAGCCGGGGCGTTTTCCCGTTTCTTCTGTTGTGCAGAAACAGCCGAGAGAAAAGTCATGATTTATCTTAGGTTTTGTCATTTGCAGCTGGAGGAGGAGATGTATTTATAAATGGCTTTCCATAGGAGGCTCTGGCTGGGTAATCAGAGTTGTTGTATAAATAACTGTACGTCTATCTGCTGGCACACGCTGGCTCTGGTATCCGTGGGGAGGAGCTGCGTTTCATGCTCTATGTTGGATATTAATATCTAAGAGTGGTCACTCCAGCGCTGCCCTCGGCTGGGACTCACCCCGCTCGCCCCACGCGCCCCCGAGGAGGTTCCTTCCATTGCTGCTGCCTGATGTGGCGTTTCGGGGGCTAAAGACGACTGCCCGTTATTTTAGTCCTAATATTATCAATGGAGGTAGATGACGTTAGATATCACTGTGATTATGAGATGTAATTATTCTGGCTCTTCGCCACGTGAAATGAGAAGCATCTGAAAAGACATTTAGTTCTCATGGAAAGTAGCATTCCGTATTATTTGCCCAAGTAACAAGTGATATAATGAGGGGAAATGGCCTCAAGTTGCACCAGGGGAGGTTTAGATTGGATATCGAGGAAAGTTTCTTTACTGGAAGAGCGATAAAGTGCTGGCAGAGGCTGTGGGGGAGTCTCCATCCCTGGAGGGGTTCAAAAGCCATGTAGATGTGGCACTTGGGGACAGAGTTTAGCAGGCACAGTGGGGTTGGGCTGGTGGTTGGACTTAATGATATTAAAGGTCTTTTCCAACCGTAATGATTCTACAACACGATGATTCCTGATTGTCTGCTAATTAGCAAAGAGTCGAGCAACTGCTGTGGAGTAAATAGCCTTCAGTCATTCTGAGATCTCTGCCTGGTATCGCCTGCCTTGCATTCGGCCCCCTTGCTCTCCTGTGCGCGTTTTGGTTTGGATCTGGTGGGTTGTTCACGTGGCTGCGGGGAGGAGGCCCCTTCCTCCCACGGCACCTGGCACAGCGTCGCTCTCTGACACGATCTGCTTGTTCGGGCTGGGGGTGTTCAGCCTGGAGAAGAGGAGGCTGAGGGGAGACCTTATTACTCTCTACAACTACCTGGAGGGAGGTTGTGGAGAGCAGGGAGCTGGGCTCTTCTCCCAAAGGACAGGGGACAGGACGAGAGGGAATGGCCTCAAGCTCCGCCAGGGGAGATTTAGGCTTGAGATAAGGAAAAAATTCTTCACAGAAAGGGTCGTTAGGCATTGGAACGGTCTGCCCAAGGAGGTGGTTGAGTTGCCTTCCCTGGAGGTGATTAAGGTGCGGGTGGGTGAGGTGCTTAGGGACATGGGTTAGAGATTGGTGGGAATGGTTGGACTCAACGATCCGGCAGGTGTCTTCCAACCTGGTGATTCTATGATTCTATGATTCTGTGATTCAGTGCGTGGTCTGCAAGAAAATACATCACAAGTGAAAGGTGTGGCACGTCTCAAGCCATAATGAGAACTTCCCCTTCCATCTAGGCCGCCAGCACTAAGTGTTAATTATAAATTGTTAATACTGTTGGGTGATCCAAGTGGTAATTTCTTGCTAAAGTAACAATAACTGTTCCAGTCAGCCTTAAAGAGATGGAAGGCTGACTCAATTTCCTTCTTTTAATCTCCTTTTCTCCTTGTGGTTTATTTCTCAAAGCGATACACAATCTGTTGCAGACTCTCCACCAGCAAGAGCCTGCTGGTTAAATTCCAGGTGTCAGTTTTTAATATCTTGATAAAAAAGAGCAAGAACATCCCAATTGTTTGAGCTGGCACTGTAGGGGTGTGTAACAGAGTTCGGCACTTTAGAAAATCAAGCAAGAGAGAACTGAAGTTGAGTAGCTGGAGTTACTGCAAGTTAAAAAAAGAGACTTTCTGATGTTGGTGCCTGCAGCATGGAGAATGCTTCCCCACTGCCATCGTTAAGCCTTGCAACACAGCGAGTCGAATTCACTTTATTGTAAAGCAAAATCTTGATTTTGAAAAATATCCATTGATTTTAACAGCTCCAGCATTTTATTGTGCCCTCGATTGAGCTCAGCATCAGCAGAACATGTCTTGGATAAGGAGGGAAGTGAGATAGATGAGTTATTAGATATCACTAACCTTGAAAGTGAGTGGTAGCAGCAATAGTATGTGCTTTGCATATTTAGATCCACAATATTTGACTTAAGTTGGGAATTGTGGTCCTGAAGCAACGTTCTTTCATCTAAATGTGAGATTTGTCTTTTTCTAAGCTTTGTGCCTGCTTCTTGGCATCTTGTACTTTTGGCTTTTCAAAGGATGGAGTGAGAAACACGGATTTTGGTATCTTCTCCATAGGAACGGGGTGGCTGTGAGGGCTCGGTCTCTCCCTGGGACATCCCCGCTTGGCACCGGGCTCCTGGCAGAAAGAAGCTTCCCGGAGCTCTGTGGGTGCTTCCCAGCACGTCCACGTTTTGTCACGGCACACAGCTTTTTTTAGCTGTGTAGTATTTGAAAACACTAGATGAGCTGCTGTGATTTGCTGGTTCCGGAAATGCCTTGGTGTCATTTCGTGCCGGAGAACTCTTTGGCCAAGAAGTGCTTTACAGAGACTTCATTTTGTGTCCAGCTAATCTTGGCCCCCGTCTTAGATACCGCAACCCAGAGAGCTGTGGTTTCCTTAGAACGGAATCTGTGAGAGCTGAGACACGAACCAGACTCCAAACAGCCTGGCCCTAGAGCTGATAGGACACAGGGTGTTTGCATTTCGCTCGTTAAGCAAGCGTTCCTTCCTTAAACAATAAAATAACAGGATTTCTGCTGCTGCCGAGCAGTCATTCTGCTGGAGAAAACTGGGAAAGGGAGGCATTTGAGAGTCTCTGCACATGTTAGCCAAGACATAAACGTCACTCAGCCTGCCTGCTGCTCTCGGTGACCTTGCACAGCTTCGAGAGACCAGTGAGAAGGAAAGCTGGATTTGCCTTTCCATTAGACTTCTGATCTCAGCCTAATGAGTTTGGTGAGAGGAGCAGTGCTAACAGTGTCTTATTTCAAGGAATATTCAACATAAATATCAATCTAGGTGCTTTCTTTAAACCAAGCACTCTTGTTTCTAAAGATCTGAGATGTTCTACTCTTTTCTTGCAGATGAGACTAATACTGGCCTTGGTTTGTGTGGATGGCTCCTGGTGATCACATCACTTTTTTTCACTATTATCACGTTCCCTGTGTCAATATGGATGTGTATAAAGGTAAAATTGCTTGCTGCTAAGTTGGGTTTAAACTTAAAGCAATACAGATGCTTCCTAGTGGTTATGGTTGTTCTCCTTTTTATTTGTTTTAAACACAAATTAATCTAACTATTATTTCTTGAACTACAGTTAACAGACACACCGTTTCCATGCTTTAATCTTCAAACAAAATACCATAGTGCTATGATAGTATTCAGTCAAAACAATTTGTGCATTGACACCTTTACTACATCTACCAAGTGCCATGAGTACATAAGACAGTTTGAAAAAGTGATTTGTAGAGACTGCATCCTCTGTGGTCGCTCTGAGCTCAATATTTTCAGTTTCCAGACAGGAGGAAAGAACTCTTGCTCTGTTTTAGCTAATACACTGCGTTGGAACTGGAGCTGGAAAGAGCTCTGCTGGGACACACGCACTGCGCTTTGTTTTGGTGTTGCCAGGATATTCCTGATGGCTGCTTCCAGTGCCACGTGACGTGCTGTTGCTTCTGCTCTTGGTAGATTGTGCCCCAGTCCGAAGAATGTTTCTTCTAGAGTATTATCCCAATTGTTCCTTTTGCTGTTTGCTTTTTGTCAATAAAGTTCAGGCTAAAATTCTCAAAAGCAACGAGGATAGAGATGTGTTAGGTTTGAGAGTCAAGCTGTCTCAGACAGCTTGGAATCCATCCTGTGGCTTCTGGAAACCCCTGCGTGACATCCAACTGTTTATTACAGATCATAAAGGAATACGAGCGAGCCATCATCTTCAGACTTGGACGCATCTTAAAAGGGGGAGCAAAGGGACCAGGTATGTCCTGGAGAGGATTTTTAATATTGGTTCTAATTAAGTAATCAGCAGAATAATTGCTGCCTAGAGAACTTGCGTTAGACTGGAGAATGGGTTTCTCAAGACTTTTCTAACTTCCAGTAAGAGGATACGTTACCGTATATGGAGAAGAGAGAAAATCAATGATCTGTGAGCTTTACCCAGACCTTCTTAGTCAATGAATGGTCTTGGGGAGAACTGAAAGCCCAGAATGTAAAGGGAGGACCAATGGCCTCGAATGTGCCATTTTGCAAAAAAAACTCTAGTATGGCAGGTAAAACCCAAACGGTCTGAAAGCCTCGATGCTCATCAGAAGATATAGAAGCAATTAAATTGTTTTGGTAGTTTTGAAACGTTTCTTGTGTGCATGAGGAACTTGGAGATCTGCAGGAATGTTATTTTCAGCTGTTGCTCTTGCTGCTCAGAGTGACAGAAAAGGGCAAGAGCTTCTTTCTTCAGGTTTTGCAATACCTTCACGTGGCTGTAAGGTTAAAGAGTTACAGGAATCCACCAGACCAAAAGGAAGTTGGTGGCTTCTGCCTGTCAGAATGAGGCCCCCAAGCAACTTATGTGGGGCAAACACTCAGAAGTAGCTGTTAACAGTTCTAGTTTTTTCCCCCCCCCAGTGTTAATGATATCTGAACAAATCAGACCTGAACGAATTAAGTTCCTCAGCATACTTTTTAAAAAATCTTACCTGGTTTAAAAGCTGCTAATGAACATGCTGCTGAGCTCATTAGAAAAGGGCTAAAGTGGCTGGATTTCAGCTTATTTCTGGAGCAAGTTTTGTCTGTTTCAATGACTCATTTTCATATCTTCCTGAATATTTTTTTCTGTGCAGGATTGTTTTTTGTCCTGCCATGCACAGACAGCTTCGTCAAGGTTGATATGAGGACCATCTCTTTTGATATTCCTCCTCAAGAGGTGAGTTTGCAGTTGCCTTTGTACCTGCTGGAGTGCGTGCAGGATTTTTAGTACTTGCTCCCTTTCCCTCTTCGTGTCGGGTAGTGTTGCAGTTTTAGTGTGGATTTCTTGTGCAGGGTCAGTGTGAAGAATACACGTATCCTTTAGTGATATCATTCAATAAGAGAAGATCCCTGACAGCAAAACAAATGATGCCATCCCCTAAGGAGCAAATGAGATAACTTAATAGAACTGCGGTGGGAGGGGTTTGGCATGAAGGCTGCTGGCCTTCGTGCAACGTTCTTTAATTGCTTCTGTGAACTCTGGAAGGTTTCCAGAGGCAGCAGCAATCTTTCCTCTACCGATTTATCTGGAGGTATAAATTAGCTAAAATAACAGGATGAAATTATTACATCCATCGAGCGCTGTCGATGGCAGCCCAGGGTCGTGGCCCCTCTCTAACGTGGGTTCTATGTACACGTTGCTTCTGTGTCCTTCTGTGGACAGGAACATCACGAAGATGCACCCTACCTAATATCAGCTGCCTTGCAGTTTGCAGGTCCTAAGGAACACACAGATATTTTTTTTTCTAGTCTGTTTTTCCTTGGACATCTTATATGTTTTTTTTTAGAAGGATCTCTCCACAGCATCCAGCTAGGTGAGCACGGGGATGCCAACTCAACAGACGGCAAAATAGAAACCACTAGCCCTCCAAAAATCAGTTGGATGTGGGTCGTTAGAGCTGTATCCCTCGTGTCTTCATGTATCTGGTGTATTTTGCAAGACAGAGATGCTTGACGCAGCCTGTCTGCTGCATCTGTTTCCTGTCATATTTGTGAGCCGGTTTATTGCTCATCGTTAGTCGTAGATTCAGACAAATGGCCTCTGTCACAGTACGCACTAAAGGGTAATTGGTAGAAACCTAATCACTGCCAGGCAAAATCTGCTTGCAGCTGCTGATGTGCCATTAGCGAGGCCATCAGTTCTACAGGTTTTCTTTTGGCTTGATTAAATTACGCTTATGGATTTAGGTTCGTTAGTTTTCAGTAGGTAAAAGCAGAAATACATTTGTATTTGTACAACATGATCTCTGTGTGTGCTACTTATTCCTTGTTTGTCTTGTCTTTTGTGAAAAGCCTGCAAAAATAGGTAGTTTGGGGAAGGACGGAGCCGGTAAGTCTTGTAGGTTAAGTGACTCACATGTCCCTCTCTCAGCAAATAATAGTAATCATCTAACGTGGAATTGGGACACCCCTTCTCATGGTCGTGTGGCATACTTCAATCTCTTTTTAACTTAACTTTTAAATATAATTAATATTAACCCTTCTTTCTGGTGTGTGTGCTCCTCTAAACCTTCAGGAATATCTGTCTATCTTTGCAAGTACATCTTTTGATTAATATACAAGTGTTAAATTCAGTAAATCGCTTGAATCTTGCTCTGAGGATGCTCACACGCTGGATTTCCTCTGCAGCTTGTCTAGCAATCACCACATCCTCATTTAGTAGCACAAGGTGGCATTTCATTCAAAAGTACCTCCGAGATGGACAATAAACTGCTTGGTAACAGTGATATTTCTAATTAAATGTTGAAGTCAGGCCAGTGCCTATGCAGCTGAAATACATCAGGCTTTTGGGACAGGCAAACTCAATTTTGTTTGTAGCTCCTCATACTTCAGTGAAACCTTCCAGTCTGTTCTACAATTCGCGGGCGTGGCTCTGGGTTTTCTTTGAGCTCCCTTATAGACTGAAATCCCTTTTCAGTTTCACATCCTTTCTGCCCTTCTGTGAAGTCAATTTCACAGCCACCGCTGTGTCTCCATCTCGCTGGCCGTTCCCGTGTTACACTTGCAGCGTGGGAAACTCTCATTCGTGATGCTGCTTAGGAGCTGCAGCTGCAAACGCTCCCTCTCTCCTCGCTGCTCTCTGAGGAGGTTTCATGAACTGACACACCTGCCATTACGCCTCGCAAAATCGATACGCTTATAACTGAAGTTAAATGCAAGTGAAAGTCTAATGTGTCCTATTTTTACAATGATAGCCATTATTAGCCTTTTTTCTTGGTACACAAACACCAAATGAACCTCTCTCCTAAATGCTTCCAGGGTGTGCTCTGAACTAGAGTGCTTGAACCCATTTTGGACGTAGTGGCCCCATATTCCTGTCTGTGCACTAAAACAAAGCAACGCTGAGAGTTTTTCCGTTACCTCCGTCCTTCACTGTCCGTACCTCTTGCAAACCTACATGCAGCAGGGGGACCTACCTGGTTACCTCACTGCGCTTGTTCCAGAATAACCGCTTATGGTTTCCCAGGTGAACGAGCACACATGCTTCCGTGTAAGATAGTTCCGATTTTCCCTGTCCCTTGTACGAATTGTGGATCCCTCTGTGAATTTGAATAAATGAGTTAGGAACAGCATTTCCGCCAAGCTAATGGAATGTGGTTTTCAGTGAGAAGCGCTCTAATCCCACATTTAGCCTTTGCTTTGCGGCGCTACGCTGGAAGGTTTGTGCACCTATACACATTCACGCGTGGCATACGTGTATTAGAGCTTTTGTTTGCGAGACAGCGGTTTCTCTAGTAAAACAAGTATGTAATTATCGTTATGTTCAATAAATAGATGCTAAATTTAGTGCTTCTGACCTTGCTTTTTAGATCTTGACCAAGGACTCTGTGACGGTTAATGTGGATGGAGTGGTTTATTACAGAGTTCACAACGCCACCCTTGCTGTGGCAAACATCACAAACGCGCACTCAGCCACCCGCCTCTTAGCACAGACTACGCTGAGGAACGTCCTGGGGACCAAGAACCTCTCTCAGATCCTCTCTGATCGCGAGGAGATTGCACACAGCATGCAGGTATGAGCAGCTTCGCCTCAGCAACCCATCCAACAGTCAGTGAACAGCCATCCCACGGGCAACCTCAGCCCAGGGTTTGTTTTACTTTCCGAGTGACGAACCAAGTTGTGATCTGGAGCTTTAGGCAAAAACCCTGCCAAGAGCTGTCAGGATGCTGTTCTGTGCGAGAAAGATGAGTGACTGGAGCAAGAATGGACCAGCAGGGCTCAGGAGCAGGAACAGGGGGTACAGGAGGCCTTCCCAACGCTCTCTGTTGAAGTAAATGATGCCACAGAATTCCTCCCGTGTATCAGTCAACCTCCAGGGATTTTTGTTAGTTTACATCAGTTTTGCTTTTTAAATTATCATATGTTACTATAAATACAAAAGCCCTTAAAGTCTGAAGGTTTTAAAGTAATTCCTTTGGTTTATTGGTCATTCTTCAAATCTGTACAGGTAGATGCCTTAACTTAATTATCCTGCCTACAGGCCACGCTTGATGAGGCAACAGATGATTGGGGCATTAAAGTGGAACGTGTGGAGATCAAGGATGTGAAATTACCCATCCAACTGCAGCGAGCGATGGCTGCAGAGGCAGAAGCTGCCCGGGAGGCAAGAGCTAAGGTAATGGCATCAACACCTGAGGCTGGATTTCTTTACGTTTTTGTTTTTGTCCATGAATAATTCAGTGTGGTGATGCAGAGGATGGAGATTCTCAACCAGACTGTGCTGTGGCAGGTAGGAGTGCAGGACAGGGCGCTGGGGATTCGTGTCTGGGTGCTTGCTCTATTTCATCTTGGATCATGCACCAGATTTCCTTCAGAAATGCAGAATCTCATTCTACCATACTCCAAGAACAAATCATAAACAGAACAATTTTGAGGTTATTAGCTGGAGCCTGCAGTGAATTAGGAGTCAAACTTACTTCCAGCTTTTTCCTAACTAACCCTCATTTCTGGCAAGTCCTTTATATTCCGTTAGTTACAGCTGTTGTATTTCTCCTATGAAATAACAGGTTTGTCTCCCTTAAGCTGAGTGGTGATTGGTTTGGTTGTGACATTTTACTCCCTTCTGAGGTGAGAGAGGGGGATGCTTAAAGTGGGAGTTTTGGGTAGAACTCCTCAGGGGCAGTCGAGTGGTCCTTTTCTAGGCCGAGGCATGAGAAACCGCCACAGCTTTCTCCTTCTGTGTTCTGTGCTCTGCAATTTGTCTCCTCTGGTGGTTTGTTAATCCTGTCTTGAAAACTTATACTGACCTCCTGAGATGAAACTGTAAACTCTGTTTACAGAAACCCAAAACAAGCCACGTAGCTGTCCAAAACCCCTTTTTTGGTAGCCTGAGCTGATGGATGAGAGTTCCTGGTGTGTATTAGTGGTGTGTTGAGCTGCCTGCCCCTAGAGAAATGAAACTTGCATTCTAAATACTAAAAATTTGTCTTGGCAAAGTGAAGTTTGCTAGAGTTCATCTAATGCCTTCAAATGACATTGACTCTTACGCTCATCTTGCAGCACACGCGCACTCACAGACACCAAGTGTTTGGAAAGGATGGTGGGATGGGAATAAAAAGGTATTTCCCCAGTAAGAAAGATGCCATTCACCTGCCAAACCATTGTAGAGACCAAAAACTACAGCATGCTCAGACATACTTGGAGAGTGCATCCTGGTTTTGAGAGGCAGTGCTGAAAGACGCAGAAAAGCAGCTTTAAAAATAGAACAAATGCACCCATTGCATTTTCAAGTCTGTGCCAGCTCTGTGGCCTCGTGTCCTGACACTGAACAGGAGGGAACTGGGCGCAGAGACCTGGGAGCAGCTCCGGTCTGAGCCAGAGCCGGCAGGATGGGCACAGGAGCCCGGTAAGGGGGGGTCGCATCATCCAAGTGATGAACAGCCTTTGGTTATGAGTTCAGGCTGAACTCATCCTACAGATTTCTAGTTTATCACCGTGCCATAATTAATTCAATTGCATTCATTTTGCTTCCCCAGGTAATTGCAGCTGAGGGTGAAATGAATGCTTCCAGGGCCCTGAAAGAGGCATCAATGGTTATTACTGAGTCCCCTGCTGCTCTTCAGCTTCGTTATCTGCAGACCTTGACCACCATCGCTGCGGAAAAGAACTCCACCATCGTCTTCCCCTTGCCCATAAACCTGCTGGAGAGCATCGTAGCTGCAAAACACTAGTGAGAGCGGGAGAGGAGCTCAGGGTGGGGGTTTTGCTACCGCGAATGCACCACTGAATGCCCTGCGCATTGTAGCTTCTGGCTGTATTAATGCAGATTTGTTATATCTTTTGTTATACTGTGTTATAAAACTTACACGCCATGTTTGTGAGTTCTGACAATCAAAATGTTTGTAAGTGAAAACCTCTTAAATGAGAACAAGCAGATTATCTTAAATAAGCCTGTATCCATCCTGTGCTCAAGGGGAGGCTCTTCATCTGAACCTCCCACGTCCGAACGGGATGTAAAGCCAGCAGTGGGAAAGAGAAGTGTTCCTTAAATAAATGGGTCTGTAGCCCTGGGAGGGAAGTGGCACAGCCCTAACTTCTCTGGGGATAGAGCTGGGTGCGGTGATGTCATCGGATTGCTGTCATGTGCATCGCTTCTTAAGCTTCCACAAGGAGAAGTAACAGAAGCTGATTCAGGGGTGAGAATTCCATGCTGGGTGCTTCCGAAAATCAGGCTTATCCTTCCTAAAATGACCTGCCACTTGTAAGACTGAGGTGGTGGCCGGTGTTACGGAGGTGGAACATTGCGCCTGCGTTCTGCCACCCAGCCATGGCACAAGCAGGCTGTGGGTATGGATACAACACCCGCGCGGTCCCGGCTGGGCCGTTGTCTTGTGGTGTGTGCCTGCATAGATCTGTGCTGCTTCAAACACCTGCAAGTTGTTTGGTTTGCCTTTATCTGTTGCTCTTAATGATCTATAAAAGCCAAAGCACTGACTCCTGCATTTTATCCAGGTCTAAAGCCCCGCTGCTCCAGGGAGCAGGGGTGATGTGTAACAGGAGATGCTCTGCTAGTTGTGTATCTGTTCTAACCAGTTAGTGCTGTACCTGTGGGCGCTGCTGAACCACCAAGGGCTGACGCTCCATACCAAAGCCTGTCACCTGCAGTTCATGTAGTTCTGAGCTGTCATTCTGTGAAGCTGTATTCATGTTTTGTACCTGTTTAGTATATGTAATTACAGATTAAAGAGAGAAGAATGCAGGGGGAGGCTCTTCATGCTCCCACCACCCCCCAAGTTTGGCATCTGCTCTGATTATTGGGGGGTGGCAATGAAAACAAAACTCCAAGATCAATGATACAGTGGCCCTTCTCACCCTGACCCGTGTAAAGTTGCTGACTTGTGGTCTCTCACCTTTCTGCTGTGACCGGCTGTGCGTTTGCAGGTGTTCCAGTAAGGGCGAGGCCTGTTTCCCTGTGCTGAGGAAATGCCCGGGGGCTGCTAGGGCACGGTTGGTTCCATTTCTCTTCCGTTTGCCGTAAGCTCTTTCCCCCCTGCCCCACCACAGCCGGGTACAGTCTGCAGGTGCCAGTGATTCAGCTAACGTAAGCTGAGCTTGAGAAATACCAGTAACGGAGCTGTAATAATTAGCACTATCGTGCTTACACGCTTGAAGTGGGAAACAGAGTAGCTGCAGCGCCTGAGGTTATTCCTGGGGGAGGATGAGCGAGTTGGTAGCTCCCACTGCTGCAGATGGCCACCCCTGTGAATTCTTGTTGACACCTGGGGCGTGCTTTTTGCTCCCATCCTGAATGAGAAAACATGCTGTTTACTAACGCGTGGCTTTCTGAACAAGTCAACTACTGCTAATTTATCAGAGGCTGAACCACTGGTGATTCAGGCGAGGGGAAAGCAAAACAATCCCCAAGCCCCAAAAGTCATTTCTGTAGCTGTTTAGTTAAAAAGCGCATGAGCAAAAGACGGCACAAAGCTGGTTTCATTTTCCAAGATGTGTTTGTTTCAAGCCAGTTCATATGTGGGATCGACGGGTTCTGTTTAATGTCTCCTTAGTAACAAACCTCACCATTTCCCTCTTCATGTATTCCATACAAGCTTTATTGTATTAAATATAATCGAAGCAAGTAGTAGGGGCAGTGACTGGTCATGATTGTTTTTGGTAATTATTGCACAGCTAATTGGCTATTAACATCATTGCCTCATTAACATGCATCCTGCAGGAGGAAGTAGCTCGTGAAGGCACTAAACTTGCTCCCTTTCAAAAGGAGAACTTGTTCCTTAGACATCCACGTCTGCCATCGCTCGCTGTAGGGGATCGATGGACCAGTAGTCGTCATCCCAGCCCAGGAACCAGCCGGAGAAGGTGGGAGGCTCAAACCCTTGCTTAACCACTGTGACCGGCGTTCTCTTGTCTCGGCTGGCTGGATCGGTCTCGATGTACCGCTTGGCTGTGAACACACAAGGAGGAGACTGCGTAGAGCACAACTCTTCGGGACCAACTTAACAGTAGCTGAAAGGGTGCTAGAGATAAAATTTCCGATTGTTCGTTTAAAACAACAAACACGGAAGTTCTCACTCCCTTGTTTTTCTCTACATCTGGTGGCAGACTGGCACTTGTTTGTCGATAACTGCCACTGGGATGGTCCAACAGCGTAGCCCAGCGGCAGCTTACGGCTGCTCACCCTCACAGGGATGCTGAGCACAGCCTAGCGGAACACTGCAGCGCTCTGCAGAGCTCAGGGATCCTCCCTTCCCCAGAGATGTGATCTCTGATCACAACACTGAACTTTATGTTGTGATTAAGATACATTTCTCAGTGTATTAAAGTTAGGGTCAGTGGGAAAACAAAACCCAGTTAGCTGGGAGAGGAACATGTGACGTTACCAGATTTCAGTGCCTCGGTCTTTTCTTCTTCCTGGGCATCTTTCCCAATCCATACAAAGACCTAAAGGTAAAACACCCACATAAAATATTTGTGCAATAATCCATTTCTTTATGAAAGGAAGAGGAACTCAGATAAAGGCTCAGGGAGCAGCATGGACATAGAACAGGAACCCATTCAGGTTGGTGTGCCTGGATTGCTGACCTATGTTGACTAAAGCTGTCAGCAGGTAATGAGAAGCTATTTGGCTGTGTTTTACCTGCAGGAATTCTAGATACACAAACAAATCAAACACTAGCTGAACATCAGGAAAAACTAGCAGGCGTTTGAACATCGTTACATAAAACACAGAAAATTCATCTCTCAGTTGCCTTTTGGCCTATTTATGCAGAGTCTGTTATTGGATAATAACAGAAAATGTGTCAGTGCCTTCAACTGTTGAATCCTAACAGGACAAGGACACGGCCCAGGAGACATTCACAGGCTGGAGGAGTGTGTGCGATACACTGAGCCTGCTCTCTCCAGCCCTTAAGCTCACCAAAGCAGCAGGGCATCAGCTCTTTCCTCAAGCTCAGGTTTAAGCTCTCTCAGTGTCACCAACGAGGCAGTTTGTTCTGAGCCAATTTGTGCCCATTCTTTGCTTCCCTCATCACTAGCGAGATGTGACATACCTGATCCCACGTGTCAAGGAGCATCACGTCATCTGTTGCGAGATCATCCTGAGTCAGATCTCCAGGAACTTCTTCAATCTGCAAAATGCAAGGTTAAAAGGTGAATGCAGCTTTAAAGCACCATTGTACCTTCACAGGAGAGCTCCAGCTTGCAGAGGTGCTGGTTTCACATCGTGTCAGTGAGATGCGTTAAACTAGCCCCTGGTGAGGCATCTGACACTCTCAGAGCACAGAACACAAAATCAGTCTCTGTCTCCTTACAGAAACTTTCTCTCAGGCCCAAGACTTGTAATGCTCCTTCTTTTTCACTTCAAAAAGAGTCACAAGTTAAAATTTGAGGAGCCCAAATGCTGGTTGTTAAGCAGGGCAGAATCAGTTTGATGCTTCAGCATGTTGCTGCGCTGACACAACAGCACAACAGTATGAGCTGCTGTCTCTGCGGAGAAATGGTGCTGATGCTTTCCTAGAGGGAACGCTGCAAAGGAAGAGAAGGTCCCACAGCCTGTTGGCTGGCTCAGAGGACTGAATTTCTCGCAGCATTGTCAGTCAGATGTTGAATTAATTGACTGTCATCTTTGATACTCACAGTGAAACGTCCGCTCTTGTTGGAGCATGCAAAAAGACGAGGGGGGTGAGCATCCATCTTCTTGTCCTTCAGCCGGGGCGAGGTGCGGTACGGAGCTTTGCCACCCAGAGCTGCCCAGAAATTATCTGAAATGGAGAAAGAGACACTGATCCTTCAACTGCTCGTGGAAACTGCAGTGGCAGAACGGTTTGGTAGGACTTGAAGCCCCTTTCTGTGTCAGAAAGTCCCAAAGGCCTACAGACATGAGCGCGCTGTTAAACGTAATAAAGGCACTTTGGAGAAGCCCCTCCGTGCCCACATTTCCTTGTTGTGGGAGACAGAAGAAAATGATCTGACAGAAATGACCTCAGACTCCCCTGCGCCTCCCTCACCTGGCTCTCTGCCCTCAGAAACCTCTGCTGCGCGAGCTCCCAGCGTCTTCAGCAGCTCCTGTGCTCCCGATTTCTCAGTATCACTGGCTCCTTGGCCAATCCAAAGGTAGGCAGCAGAGGGAGTTTTCAGGACGAAGGCATCATTGGAGTTCAGCTGACTGGCAGTAGGATCCAGCTGAAACAAAGGAATGTGTTCAAATGGAATCATCCTTTACACAGACCCCTTGATTTCAAAATAAAAATCAGTCCTTATTGTTGAATAAACAACAAATGAGACTTTCCATACAAGTATGTAAGATCGTAAGATACGTTGTGTGTTTGCCTGTAGCTAAGCGACAAGTTAGACTCAATCATACAAGAAAAGTAAACAAGCGTGTGTTTCTGTGTGTAACCTAGAGATACACCTGACCTAGGGCAGGAGCACTTGGATCTGTCACGGTTACAGCTGTGACAGTTGGGACAGGAAATGCAAAAACTTGCTGGGAAGAACCTACTGGTTTTCAACAGTGTGAGAAACGTCATATGATGCAGCATCTGGTGGGGACTCCAGAGAAAATGGCTTAAATATGTTTAATGTGATAGTTACAATCATTATTTTCTAGTTAGTTTATCACTACTTGTCCATGGGAAAAGAGGAATCTCTTAATAGGTGGTAAAGGCTTCAAAGTGTGTTTCAGTTAAATCACAAAGCTCAGTCTGGCCCCAGTTCTGTTGAAAGGGATCATGTTCCCATCACACCCCGTGCACACAGCGTGCAAGCTGACTCTACCCACGTACCTCAACTGCTCTGGTAGCTCCTGAAGTGCTCGATCGGACCTGGAACAGCCGCGTTGCTGCAGGTGCTGTCTGGCCTCCATCCCTGGAGGTTCCACCCTTGTAAACAATTAAGGGCTTTCCACCAAACATGCTCATCAGATGAGGGGGTTCTTTTCCTTGCACGACTCGTTTCTAGAGAAAAAGAAACCTGCTGTCAGTTTTAAGTGGCTGCTGAAGAGCAGCACATGATATACTCCAAAGGGCCTTTCCAAACATCTTTCCTACAGCACCAAGATGGTCATGGGAGCTTCGCTCTTCCCTCCTGCACAAAATGAGACCAGTGTTTAAACTGAGCTCTCAGAACTGCCATTTCATTTTAACTGGCGAGTGCTCCACTTGCACAGAGGCAGCACGTAACAACCATAAAGTCCTCCTATCTCACACAGGCCGCTTGTAAAACTTTCTTGTGCAACAGTGGGAGTGTAGGTGAGGCACAGAGATGCCCTCTAACACCTACAGCACGGCGGGAGGCTGCCACTATGTGACAGGCTTCTCCACTGCAAACTGGTATCATGTTTGGGTTTTTTTACCTGCACAGGGCTGCCTCCCAGCTCCTCATCCAACTGCACTGAGAGGAATGCAGAGGTTGCAATTTCATCTTGAGTGGAATCTGCACCCTGCCTGAAAGACAGGGCAAAATCCAAGTTTTATTTCTAGCTCTTTCCCCTCTGTCAGCTCACAGACATCAACAAGAGGTAAGGGAAACTTTTGGTAGTGAATCTCTGCAGCATATCATTCAACATAAAGGAGAAATTCATTGCCCTGTATCCTAACATAGTGATTATGGAAGGAGCTAGGAATGTTTTCTAGCTAATCAGCACAGATTTTTTAGTATCTCTATGCCTTCTCACATGATCTTCCTAGCAGCTGGTTTAAAGACCACGCCTGCTGGTGCTGGCACCAGGAACTACGCATGCATCCCCTGCACCCGCAGCCTCCTTCCTGGTCTCAGCTTGCCTGCGCCCTCCCTGCTTCCTGACAAGAGGGAATCAGACCACAGTGCAGCTGCCTGCTGAACAACTAACTCCTCTTTAAGGGTTTGGTCTGGGAACTGTGGCACCCAGGTCACCAGCCAAGCTGGCAGAGTATCAAAAGTGAGAGTGGTCTTGATGGATATAGGAACTCCGCAAAAAGAACTAGAGCTCGATCCAAAGAAGAGAGGAACTACTACTTGTGGGGAGGGGGATCCTATAATTTCCCCCACTGTCCCACTTCAAACAAAACATTCCAGACTTCCAGCAGTGTTTTGTATAGTGCAGAAGCCTATCCAGGGTGAAATTTTATCCTGCAAGTATCCTCTGTAAGTGGGAACCAGCAGTGATCCATTTTCGAAGACGCGGACTC
The DNA here is from genome assembly GCA_033459285.1 of Clamator glandarius. Classification (NCBI taxonomy): domain Eukaryota; kingdom Metazoa; phylum Chordata; class Aves; order Cuculiformes; family Cuculidae; genus Clamator; species Clamator glandarius. The sequence goes on along the minus strand of JAUNZM010000434.1, from coordinate 649,642 downwards.
TCAGCCTCACAGCCCCAGTGTCTCCTGACTCACATCAGGAAACCTCTTACCAAGTGTAAATGATCTGTCCCTGCTTGCCCGCGTGCTGGTAGTTGTACAGGATGATGTAGCTGTCCCCTCCGTAGAACTGGCCATAGGTTGAAGGATCCACCGGCACTTTCTCTGAGCCTTCTATTCTCCAAATCTAGAGCAGGAGAGGAGCAGGAACACTCCGAGTTCAATGGGTCAGCAGAAACAGCAGACTTCCCCGACACAGCCCTCTTTTCCTCCCAAACTAAGCCTCGTGGAACGCGCAGCCCTGCCGCCCCGCCTGCTGCGAAAAGCCTGGCATTCCATAGCCTGCAACCCAGCCTGGAAGCAGGACATGGTCAGCTCCCGAACTGCGATCGGATTGAGCCAGAACTGCTGAAGAAAATGCGAGTCAGGCTCCCAGCACTGATGCCCTTGCAGCACCCGACACAACCAGGTCCATTTCTCGCAGTTGCATGGTCAGGAATTGAGCTTTTAGGCTTTACTGGGTACTTCTAGAAATCTAACCTTGGCTAGGACAGCTGTAGGCTTTCAGACAGTTCTCAGCCCCTTCAAGCCCACCTCCACCACTGCCTCTGTGCGCACACGCAAGCACCCAAGTGCATGACATCAGTGCTCTGGGACAACCACCCATCACACGTGTGATGGCAAGGAACAAGGATGAAGTCTGGGTCCACGAGGGTGGGGGAAGCATTGCCCCCCAGGAAATTTTGAGGTCAAAATTACCAGCTCATCTAAACCACTCAAGAGCCCTGCTGGTATTTCTGGTGTTAAAAATTCCCTCAGCATTTACAGAACTGAATTCTCAGGCCTCCATTTATCTTGCTGCTGTTGCAGGAATGGCGTCGAGTAGCAAAGAATTCTGTAAACCTTTCCAAAGTGATTCTGACACCACTCACCTGTTTCCTGCCTGAGCCATCGTCCTCCATGCCGTGCTGGGCAGCCATGGCCTTGGAGGTGTGCAGAGTGGCAGCATCGAAAGGAACCTTCTCGATCTTGGCAACGTGACCAGAAACATAAGCCTGGCCCAGTCCTTCTGTCTGGTCCCTGTCCTGCCAGTTCTTGAAGAATTGCTTGAACAAAGGTGTCTCACCACCCTCAGGGAGGACTTGGACCTGGAATACAAGAGCCAGCCAATCAGGAGCAGCCTTGTCCCCATCCCACACCGCTCCAGCTCTGGCTGCTCCTTTCTTCGTGTGAGCCCTGGTTTCAAGCCAACAGAGAACTGCTCGATACGGCTCTCCCGAGAGCTGTGCGGTGTCTGGGGTTGGTGGGCTGCACAGCCTTACCTGGGTGTGCTTCGGATAACCCATCTTATCAATGAACTCGGAAGCTGTTTTCAGTGCTGCCTTCTTCTCTTCAGAATTGGCATTCTTGCCTTTAACAAAAACAGAGAGAAGTCAGCTTTTAAAGAAAAGACTGTCCCATGTACTTCCACATTTTTCAACAGCCCAGCCTTCCACCCAGATGATGCCAAACATAACATGACAATTGTTTGATCTCTGTTATGCTTTTTGTGATGGCCGAGAGAGCACAATTGCCTTTCTATTTATAATATTTTTTTTTTCTTCCTGGTTCCCACGACCCTCCTTTTAACTCTCCATACTGAAGACCCCATGCCTGATATGTCAGGCGAGAGTGCTTCTCTGAGACTGTTTCTACTATCTGGATTTGCCCTGAAAAGCATCACCACCAGCACTGCCCTACGCAGCTGGAAACAAACGGGGATTGGTAACGGGATGAAGATCCTAGGTATACATGACTAGCTTCGCTACATCTCTACGGTACCTTTCCAGACAAAGATTTTCCCATCTGTGCCGTGGTCCAGAATGAAGCAGTCGTCTGTACCCAGGGCTGCCTGGGAGAAGGGGTTCTCATCTGCCACCAGGGAAACTGCCATGTTCCCAGCCCCGTTGGAGACCTGTGATAACACAGCACGGAGACGGAATAAGGCATCGTCTGCTCCCCTCCAGCCTCGTGGAGAGAGGCCAAAACTCAGGGAGTGGAAGGGAAATACATTTGAATGCACTGGCTGCTTCAGGCACTATTGTTTTTCAAACAGGAGACCTCTGGCACAGTAACAGTCTGACACAACATTTACACTTACTCTGAAGATTTCAAGTACTTCTAGCACAGCAGATGCTGCTGGGACCAATTGATGGATTCAAAATGATGAATATCCTTAATGCACAAACAGCAAGGAAATACCTTCTAAAGCAAACCCTCTGCTCTGAGAACTGGAGTGGGCAGGGCTGGTAATTTGGAATAGGCTTCCCTGTGTCAAGTGGGTTTGCCTGAGTTCCTGCACTCAGTAATGGAGCTCTGAGCAACCTGTTTGAGTTGAAGATGTCCCTGTTCCTGCAGTGAGGTGGGAACAGATGACCTGTAAAGTCCCTTCCAACCTAAATCATTCCATGGCTCTATAAAGGTCCATGTTACAAACTATCCTGGCAGATATTCACCACGTTACTACCAGGGACCTCTGAGAGGAGATTCCTCCCCAAGAGTCTTGGGCGTTCTCCTCCAGTTACACTTGTTGATGGCAAATGTGACCTTTCAAATCATTTCTGCTTCATACTCAGTGTATGTAGAAAGGGGTAGATCTTGGTTTTCAGGCTCACTACTTACAGATCTTTCCTGTCATCTTCCTAGCACAAAGCCTGATAACACAAAGGGAAATGCTCATTTTTCCCCATTCTTTTCACATTCTGCCTGTTCCTTCAAAATTCCTGGGAAGTGCCAGCTGTCTCGCTACAGTCAGAAGTGGTGACAAAGGCAACAGAAAGCATGAAAGCATGCAGTGTAAGCAACCAAGGTTCATACATTAAACTTCATAAAAAGCTAACAGCAGTAGGACTCGGCTCAGCTCCTCCCTGCTATCCATCTCCATCTAATTGCACAAAGATCACTCCATTCTCCACAAGGACATTCATCAGCGTCTGTCTATTTCTTGTTACCTTGTAGAGTTTAGCCAGCTTTCTGTTGGTTGTATCAGCTTTGGTGTCATCAGAAGCTCCTGGTGGCAAATCGGGCTTTGGTCCCAGGACCTGTGAGAAAGAAAAAGCATTACCAGTCATTCCAAGAGAATCTTTGTTCCCCAGATGTTCCAGCCACAAGAGCAAGTAGAGGAAACTTCTAGATCAACAACAGTGAAAATACACTCTGATGTCCCCGCTATGCAGAGGACCAAGTCTGCATTAGTTGAGTCTTTGTACCACTAACACTTGTATGTAAAGACAGACACTACCACGCCTGCCTACCCATCCCAACCCTTCTTCTTCACACCGTCCTTCCCACTCCAGCACAGAGAAACAGATAAAGTGAACAACCTGAAGCATTTCCTCTCGCTCTGATCCTTCCTCTGAAACATAAACCTTGGCTCGACCATTCCGCTCATTGTCCCGAATCCCCTTGGCCAGCACAGTAGCCTTAAGCCGTTCTTGGCGGTTGCTGTTGGAGCCACACCACTGGAAGATGTTCTGGAGGAAAGAGAAAGAACATAAAAGAACATAAAGCAGTCAGAGTATAACAACTGCCTCTCTAGACAAGACAGCAGCACAGCTGAGACTAAATACATCAAGAGTCTGTCTATGCAAGGTTTTGGAACGCCCAACACTTGAGATACCTTCCGCAGAGTGGGGGAAAAAATCCCTTCATGACCTCATCAGATGTCTCCTGCCTCTGTAAGGCTGCTAAACCTGTCCCTTACATGGTACTTACACTGCCGAGGTCAAGGATGAAACAGTCCCCTGTGTTGAAGCTCTCCCAGGTCACAGGGACCTCTGTCGCTCGGACCGTTCGCCTGCCCTTGACCTGCAGAAGCCTCTGCACGGTTACTTCATTGGGAACCACATGCCTAAAGCCAGAAGCCACGCCACCAGCCTAAGGGAAAAAGAGGAAATAACAGTTCAGGTGTGTGCTGTGGCTTCAGAAAATGAAAATTCTACTGATTTGCTATCACAATGGCATTTAGCTCCCTGCCCTGGCTCAGTTGGCAACTGAACTGGGCAGTTGAGTGTTAGCTCAAACCAGCACATGCTTGGAAAAGTAACTCCCACTACGATCCGTCTACTTTACCAAACATTACGCATGCTAAGGAGATGGGCCAAGCATAGAAAAAGACTGGAAAGATTAAACTCCTGTTATATAAGTGGGGAGAAATTAAATCTACTGAGTAGGCGTTTCCCATTAACTGAGACTGCTGTTTCTTAAACTCACTCCAGACGTCTTGGGACTCTTCTTTCCTCTGCTTCTCAAAGAAAAACAAAACCTTGAGTCCTAAAATGTCCTGGGGCTTTGTTTGTGTATTATTAATTCAGCCAAAGCTCTCCCACCGGGATCTGCTGTTCTCCACCCTGTCAGTTCCAACTCATTGAAAACATCTGCTTGAGAATGGCTTTTAAGCAACTGGAAAAAAAGCTAAATTCTCATTCTTCAGAGAATCAGGCAGTGGGCAGGATACCATTCCTTGCAAACTTGATTCAGCCTTGTAGTATAAAGACCCAGTCAGCACTTACCTTGTACTTGATGCCAGATTTGAAGTACCCCAGGAAAGTTGAGGACTCGTGGCCCTGCACTTCGCGATGCTGCACTGCCTTTCCCTGCAGGTAGTCATCCATCTGGACAGTGAAGATGGCAGCTGCCCCACGCTCATCCTGAGAGCTTTCATCTCCTAAGAAAGGAAAAGGCAACAGCTTGGAGGGAACGTAGGGTTTCTGCCTCTACGTTCAACTGCGCAAAACCACCAGGGAGAAAGCAGATGGTTGGGAAGTTTTGTATCCAGGAAGGTCTGCAGTGCAATCACATCCAAACTTTTCTAGTAATGACCCCAACACAGCAGTAGAAATTGTGTGTTTTCCTAGCAGGCTTACAATGTGACCATAACAGCTACAGTCCCACTGCCTCACAGCTGCCTCTTTGGTAGGTATAATTCCCTTTTCTTTTGCCATTTCACTTTGTCCTGAAAGGAAACTGGCTATGGAGCAAACACATAGAGAGATAAACCTGCAGGAGGACATTACCAGGCTTCAGGAAGGCTGTGGACACTGATGGGGCACCAGTTCCCCAGCAGTTTGCATCTTTGGAACCTGAGGAAAACCTACAGACGGATGGCTGACATGACAAGCCATTACACAAGTATCTTACACGACTTTAACTGTGATCTTGTCAAAGCATCTTGGGTTTGCAGGCTGTGGAGGAAGCCCTGCCATGTTACTCAGTGATATTTGCTGCAGAAAGGCGGCTTAGGGGTCTGAACTTCAGGAGGAAAAAATCCTCCTCATTGAGACAGGAGGATAACAACCAACCTTCACCTTTTCAAAGAGTAAGGTCCCTTCCAGCCCAAACCATTCTGTGATTCTATGATATGTAACCAAAAAATTACATTCTCACTGAACTGCCAATTCTACTTTTCTTTTCCTGGGGTAACAGTGGAGAAGGCTGGAGTATGAGAGGAAAAGAGTTTGCTTTGGGCTCCCAGCTCTGTAGGGTCACTCCCCTCAAACTTACCTAACCAGAAATGCAGGTCGTACTGGAGGTTCCCACTCCGCTGTCTGATGGTGTTCAGCACCAGATAGGAATCTCCGGTGAAGAAGTCTCCATACAGATTTTTTGGCACGGGTACCAAATCAAATTTCTCAATCCTCCAAATCTGAAGGCCAGGTTCCTTCCCAGCCTTCAAAAACTCAGCGTGTTCCACCATGCTGACAGGCTGGGGGCGAGACAGAGAGTGTCGTTCATTATGCAGAGTACATGGAAACACATTTCTAAACTATATTGCTTCTCAGCTCTTAACTGTTATTCCAGGCAACAGAGGAAGTTTCCTTTTTTCCTCTTGCACCGAATTTTGAAGGAAAGGGAAAACAGCGGAGGAAAGTGTGTTTCTCAGCTGATCATTGTTAATTTTTGCTTCTAATCAACTCTATTTCCTGGTTTACCTCTGACTTACTCTTTCCTAGACTCCCTCTTCTCTGATTTCTGCCCACCTCTCCTGATTTTACTCTACACATTTTCTTTACTAATTTCTAGCTTTTCCATACAGCACAGAAGTGACAGATTGATCCCCTTGCTGACTACCCTTTTCTATAAATGCTGCATGGAATTGATGATCTTGGAGGTCTTTTCCAACCTTAATTATTCTATGATTCTACATTCGGTACTGTAGGAAATAGACTCCTTTTAACTACACGTTGTATATTTTGCACAAACATTCTTTACAGTTTGCCTTAAGCCTGCATTATCTTATCCTGCTCTTTCTGTCACACTAATACAATGTGTTAACAATATGCGATCAATTCTTTTAACAAACATAACAAAAGCTTTTCTACGGTATAAAAATTATGCTACAGTAGAGAAGAATTCACTTGGGTAATACTGAAAGGAAAAGAAGCATTTTGGTTGCATTGGCAAAGGTTTGTCCCATTTTGCAGCATGCCTTTGAATGGTATCAGACAACAGGGAAGAAAAAATTAAAACATTATATTAGAAGCATCCAGGATTTTGATGGAAAAGATAGTATACAGTAGCTGATAGACAGAAGTACAACACGCTCAGCTTTCAAGACAGAAATAATGTTACAAACTAGAAAGCAAAATAGCAAGTGAGCTACCAAAGTAATTCCTAAGCTAAAATCAGATAACAAAGATAGAAAACAACAAATACGATCCTCATGATTCCAGTCAGCCTGACTTAATTTCTCCCAAATTCCTGCTATAAAATTGGACGCACTCCTTACAAAGGGTTCAAAGAGAGTGTGACTCTCATAAATAATTGAAAACCAGAAGTTTTTCCACGTTTAATTGTGATGTTAATCACTTACCACAGCTGAAAGCACAACAGCTGCTGTAACAACATATCCAAGCCCTGTGACAGACATGGAGCTCACACAGTTCAGCTGCAGGGCCAGAGCACAAAAAACAGCAAGAAAAAGAGAATTGCAGCCCTGTTTGCCCATTTCTAACAGCTCATGGGCTTCTCCTTTCTTCTGCAGAAGCTGCAGGGAGTCCCAGCTCCCTCCTCCTCCTGCTGCTAGTAAAGATGAACCACAGAAGCCAGTCTTTTATCAGGGACAAACACACCCACCCCCTCTGCAATACAGGGGCGTAACGTGTTTGTGCAAACAGTACTCTTGGAAGTCTGGGAGACTCCTTCAGCCACTTAGAAATGCTTAATCCCAACAGGCAATAACTTCAGACAATATGTTATCCATTACAGCCGACAGCGCAATCACGCTGAAACGAGCCAAATATCTCACCATAAGGCCAATGAGAGAGGAAGAAATTAAGAGACATCAGCCACAGAGGCAACATTTTGTCAGCTGAAAACTGCAAATAAATGGAAAGTTGATGAGATGCAGAGGAACAGAGAGGCTGTTCCAGCTGGCAAGGGCTGCAGAGGAAGAGATTTTGGAGTTGAGAAACACAGAGAAGCACTGAACGGATACAACTGAATAACCTGAGGATGGAGGGAACACATTCTCATCTCTCTGTCAGAGAAGCTAGGTGCAAAAATCAGTACGGGCTTTGCGTGTCTGACACCTGAACGCAATCGCCCTACGAGCTGCTATCACAGCAACACAGCCTGGAGGGGTCTGAGATGTGTATTTCAGCTCATCTGTCAGCAGAGGCGCATTGGCAGTCTGGCAGGCGACACAAGAGCCAACGCAGTCATTTCACACTCACGTATTACTGAGGGTGCAAGACCCCATGCCAGAAACCTGCAGTTCAATGGAATTTAAACATAGCACGGCTGATGGTATCAAACCAATGACTGCCACCAGTAAAGACTTTGCTTTTCCAGCCACCTCACACTGCAGGAAGCCAGTCTGTACCGTTTCCCAAGCGTCTGCTGTAAGTAAACTGTACAGAAAGAGTTGTATCCCACTTTCCACTGCAGCATCCCAGGAAAAGAGCGACGCTACATGTTCAATAGGTCTGGAGGTGGGAGCAGCAGTGTCTGCGATGCAGCATATGCCAAACACTACCCAGGGGGTGCACAGAGAGAGACCTGCCCCAGACGCACCCTCCGGTGTGCAGCTATGAATATCCTGGAAGATCAGACAAGGATGCTGGGAGGAACGTAACTAATGCCTGCTGGTTACTCTTCTGCTCTTAACACAGCCAGGAATGAATTTACAGGCAGCCTGAGGTTTCCATTTGCAGAATCTCTCAAAAGATGCTTAAACAAGGGGCCAAATCCCCTCCCTACAGACGTCCACAACAAAACTTCCGTGAGGGAAAGATAAGACCCACTTTGTGCTTTCTCCACTCTCCAGAAGAATATTTTTTCATTCTCATTAGAACACACTGCTTCTCTGTTGTTCAAGCAAATGCATTTTGTTTTGAAAAGTCCCCCTGCAAACTCCAGTTTAGTTAATGCACCTTTGAAATTTCACTGAAAAGTCTCGAACTGCAATAGGTAATAAAAACAATGTCTCAGTCTTGCTTGATCTCTGTGAAGGAAGTTCAGAATGTCAGAGGTCTTAAGGCCTAGTGAAAAAAATGTTGGATCCCTGACTCCGAGGAAGACAGATGTGAAAGCTTTCTGCATCTGCGGCATTCCTAAATCAAGATGACTGGATTGCATAACATTACAGAGAGACAGGTCCCTTTCAAATGGAAAAATACATCGGAATTCTTATTATTAAATACTTGTAGAGGGGCACACTTGCCCAGACTTCACAGACTGAAGGTAATAAGACCTAGGATAACCTGCATCCCAGTTCAGGGTATGTTCTAACCCGTAGATATGTTCATAAGATACACAATATTTTGGAAAAAAAACTATTTATTTGGCCTTCTAATTAACTTGCCATTTAATAAGTTTTGCCCTCAGTCCAAGTCTGCATTGCTAGAGAAGCCTCCCATCCCTGGAGGGGTTCCAGGCCAGGTTGGACGGGGCTTGGAGCCCCTGATCCAGTGGGCGATGCCCCTGCCCACGGCAGAGGGTGGGACTGGGTGGGCTTTGAGGTCCTTTCCAACTAAAACCATTCCGTGATTCGATGATTGCCAATCAGCTGCAGAATGTAAATAAAGGCCAAAGAGGGAAAGAGGGCAACCATGAATACATTATATATTCTAGCATTCTTCAGTTAAAACAAATCTGAAGCGTGTCAGAAGGGAATAAGCAAAATACACCCCAGCAGCTAGCGTGGTTTATCACTCCTGTCAGAAATGTGCTGTTGTTAAACTGAGCCACAGAACTCTGTGCTCGAGATGTTTCATTGAGGGGATGTGCCAGACGCGACTGCCAGGACCCTGCTGGGAAGGACGTCCTGCTGGAGACATGGGAAAAAGGCACATTTCAGGCTGATGGTAAATCAAATCATCCAGCTTTGTCACAGAAAGGCTGCTATGCAGAGCCAACATCTTATGCAAAGGAAAGTTATTTAAGGAAAACAAGGTCTGGAATACAGAATTTCAGTGCAGATGGATCACCTAAATGACACTTGGCTGCACAGAGATAAAAACAAGAACTTAAAAAGCCCAATGATTTGAGCAAACAGTGGACAACAACAACTTCTTATGGTATCCAGATGTGCAGTTAGCACATCGCAACAGGCTGGGAAAGCTGTATAACGGAGCCCAGCCTGCAGAAATCATTGCAGGACGGAGGAGAGAGACATTTAGAGTGAGAACATGAAACAGAGAGACCCAGAGGTCTGATCACTCCATTAACAGCAGCCTGGTTTAAATGAACCGTGCCTGTTGGGGTGAGGAGGCTTATTATTGCAGTCTTTCAGTACTCAAAGGGAGCATATAAGAAAGATGGGGGAAAACTTTTTAGCAGGGCCTGTGGCACTAGGACAGGGGTTGTGGTTTTAAATTAAAAAAAGGGAAGTTTAGACTAGATTAGGAAGACATTTTTCATGCTAAGGATGGTGAAACACTGGCTCAGGTTACCCAGAGAGGTGGTGGCTGCCCCATCCCTGGAAACGTTCAGTCATTCTGTGATTCTATGATATTCCCATCTCACAATGCATTAGAAGAGAATTCTGTCTCCCTTACATTCAAAAAAACACCATTCAATAGCCTAATCTCCTTGCAGCTTGAGTAACCAGCCACTTACAAGAAAAAGTGAGCACAACATTTTGTTTTGAGCTCAAGTTGACTCACAGATGTATATTCCCACAAATATAGCAAGGACTTACCTGCCCAGGGCAGCTCAGGAAAGTTTGGCTGAGCTAAACGAGAGTGTGAAACAAGTGGTGGACGGCCAGATCACCATGTGGTTGTTCTCACTCACCGCTCCAGTGCCTGGTTCACGATAGGTTCAGTTAATTTGTCTAAATCTGCTGCATAAACAAAGCCCACACAGGCAGGTCTGCAGCCAACACCACATTGCACCACAGCGTATCTAAACCACCTGCTGCTTACTGCTGCAACAACTTCTGCATTTCTAGGTGGAAAAGGCTGCGGTTTTTATTAATGGAGAACACTTACAAAGCATCAAACTAACTTGCAAATACAGACAGAATTTCTAAAAAATACGAAGAACAGTAAATATTACTAGAGTCTGTGTCCATACAACATTCATGCTGCAAAACTGCTTCTTGTGCATGAATCCTTATTGTACCCTGGGGGCAAAGAGCTGCATTTCCACCCAGCTGATTCTCTCTTTCTCTCTATTTATTTGCCAAAAATTGCCAAGAGAATATAGTCTGAGAAATAAATAAACAGTAATAATAATATATCTCCTCAGGAAAAGAGAGACTCCCTTGTCTCATAGCATTCCAGACCTCCTGTATCAGGCGCCAGAAGGACATCGCCACTGTATTTCTGCTACAACAACAGGAAAACTGTAAATCACTGTGTTTTGCAAGCAGCAAAGTTGTACAGCCCTGCTAGAGTGATCAATCCCAGGGGAAACAACAGGTTGCACTTGTGAGAGCAACGCTCCCAGAGTAAGGGCTGTGTTCTCCTGATCACTGTCCCAGATACTGACACTGAGGGATCACACACACCACAAAGCGTTATTTTACTTGCTTCAAGTTTAGCTGTTTGTACCCTTTGAAGAAAATCTACACGTCCTGACTACCCATGCAGGTATTTCTTTTTCCTTCCGATGCCTTGCCAACCCATACAAACTCTGATGAATTTACAAAGATTGTGAGAGTGAACGCTACAGTCATTCAAGTTCCCACAATAAAAAAGTCAAGACACGATGCTGCAAAGAACATAGAAAGGACAACAGTTCAGCACAGCATTAATAGCTGAGGACACTGCAAACAGAAATACTTGCCTACTTCTATAGACTCCTTGTCCAAGCAGTATACGTTACGACTAACTCTTCAGAAAGCCACCAAAAATAAATCTGGTGAGACTTCAGCTTTGCTGCCAAGGCAACAAGCATTGAAAAATACCTCCAATGAGAGATCAGATCTGTTTTCAAACATCCCTAAATTTGTACACCCATAAAACTAAAACTACCTCATTTCCTTCTATCTCTTGAGGAAGCGAGTAAACAAAGCTTACTTGGGACAAGAGCACTGATGTGGAAGAGCCTCCTCCTACCCTAGCCACAGTGGCACCAAAATCTATTTTGTTTCTTGATATGAGGAGCATGTATCGTTACTGGTATTCCTGGCAGCTACACCTCAACAGCCGCAGCCAGCCCCCAATCTTCAGACTGGCACTGTCCCTTCAGCAGCTCCCCCTCCATTTAAGAAATGCATCTGATTCCAAGAAGAACGCGGATCCACAGTCCCAGACACGAAGTCCAGCATTATCTGTACAACTGGCAAGTGGGGGTTGCATTCATAAGTTGAAATTCCTACTAAACCACTTGAGCAAATTAGCACTCCCAGATGACTGGAGTATCGTTCACTTTTTCCAGCTGTTTGTTTGCATTATGAGTCATGTCAGCCCTATTCTGGTCTCTGTACCTTTTGAACACGATCCACTCCGCAAACACAGAGGGTTCAGCCTCATGCACCAGGGCTAAAAGCTCCAGCACAGAGGCCTGAGTTCCTTCTCAGCTGCACTGATGTAAATCAGGAAGATTATTGCTTACATGGATAAAACTTTTGGAGAATATATAGGTCTCCCATCTGACACACCCAGAGGAAATCTGCTGATACAATCATCTGTTTAAAAGCCCTGCCCTAGGAGCATATGTGAGAGCTGAATCATGCTCTTAAACACACACAGCAGAGATAAGTGTGGATCAAATCACTGACGGCTTTCACTCAGCTCTTAGCCAAAACGGATACTGAATTATACTTGATCACAAATCATCGTTCAGTTCTGAAAACACATCTTAGAGAAATTCTTATGTAACCCATAAGACATAATCCAGAGCACTAAAATATGACTAGTATCCCACATTATGTCCCATAGAGAGCTCTGGTGGCAGCAGCCAGAACACACGAAGCAAGGCAGTGAAGACACAGGCAGTGAAGCTTTGCCTGTGGCCAGGGCAGGGAAATGACACAGATGTTCCTCCTCCCATCACCATCCTGACTGCTCACAGGGGAAGTGACCTGCGACTCTATGCAAAGTGGTTTTCCCAGAGAAGCAGCCAGCAAATTCCTCTGCAGCACAGACGCCTGTTCTATCCATTATCCATAACCCAAAGAAGACAGAGTAATAAATTATTACTGGAGAAGAAGAGCAGGAAACCAGAAAAGATGGCCTGAATTGGTTGGACTCGATGATCCAATGGCTCTTTTCCAACCTGGTGATTCCAGGATTCTATGAAATGAGTCTAAAAGGAAAGCAAGAAACATGGCCTTGCAGTGCAGGTGTGGTGTCAGATGCAGTTGATGAGGTGACAGGACGGACAAGAAGCCTTTGCTGCACGTATGGCAAGGACAGGAGAAGTACATGCAAATATTAAGGTTGAGCATAAAAGACTTGTGAGCAAAAATCATGTAGATGAAGCATCTCACGTCACACTGATGCCGCACAGGATGTCCAAGTCCGGCAGCAAACCCACCACGGGCTTCGTTGCACTGGGACCTGCGGCAACTGCAGGGAAGGAGCAAGCTCCTGCCTTCTGAGTCAGCTCTGCACAGAATTTAGCTTTCCCTCTCAAAAACCCACACATGAAACGTGAAGCAACTCAGAATTAACCAAAATTAGCTTGGTTAATGTACATTCAAAATAGAAGCATGGCTTTTAGAGGAGGGACAATGATGGGAATGAGGCACAGCCGAGAGATGGAACCAAAGGAGGGGTTTGGTGCTTGCCTTTACCTGCTGGCTGACCTTCTGCTGCCACCAAAGCTTCCTCCAGCCCTGCACAGAGGGGGACAAGGCTTGCCCATTTCCCATTGAGTGGTTTCCTTCACAAACACCTCCTTCTGAGTATAATAAATCCACCTGGAGATACGCAGAGTTACGAGAGTTCCCCTTCCCATTCAGCTATGGGTTCTGCAAGCACACGCAGGTGCGGCCACGACATTACTGGCTCTGGCTGGCAGGGACAGAACCTCTCCCAAAGGCTGCGTTCAGCTCCCATCCCTGCGGCGTGCAGCCACGAGAGGGCAATGCCATAGACAGACATGCCGAGATACTCCCCTCTTCCTCATCGCAAAGCGGTTGCAGCTCTGCCTCTGGGGATCAGAGGGGGTTTATTTTATTTTTAGCAGGATTCAGGCTTCAGCGTTGAGGAACCACAAGCGTTCTCAAAACAGGCAGCTAGAAAGAAGGAAAAGTCTTAATGGTGATAGCTCTCAACGCAGCAGCCTCCGATCATTCTGATGATTCATTTCCTCCAGTGTTTTAAAGATGCTGTTTGAGCTGTAGCTTTATTTTTACTGTGTGTGGAAATATTTGGTAAATAACATATGTTTAAACTTTGCTTTTGGATGATGTCCCACTGACTGACTAGTTCCTAATACAGACAAAGAGTTGTTTCTCCCTCTCCCAATTGTGCTGGGACATCAGCTGAGATCAGTTCCAGCTCTTCAGGTTCTCAGTGAGAGGTGAATGAAGGACAAAAGAGGAAGGGGACGACCAAAACCACAGCCTATAGTCAGAAAAGAACACTTTGAAATGGGTAAAAGGAAAAATAAATTCAAAACTTCAATCGGTATCATCTAACCCTTCCACTCAGTCACTATCACATTCCAATTTTGAGGGAAAAAAGACAACAACTTGAATATCCTGACTGAAGATGCAATTACGAGCAAAGTCCCAAAGCAGGGAAAAACAGACAGATAAACTAAAACGAAGTGTGCACAGGCAGAACTCCCCAGAACACAAGCAAATCAACCAGCAATCCAACGCCCGTGGCGCCACCACTCCCTCAGTTGCATGTCAGTGATCCAGCAGGGCTGTTCCCATCTGGCACCTTCAGGTTGCCAAGCACCCCAGGAAAAAGCTCCCGGAGCTCTATTTAACTCCACTAATGTCACAGCTCTATTTAACCTTGCAAATTCATCCTTAGTGGATCAGTAGAGATAAGTACTTGGCAAACCCGCTTGGAGTCAAATGCTCGCTGGTACAGGCTGCTACTTTTCTGACCTAACTTTCCTTCATGAAGCAGGTGGGAGGCACTGGGAGCTGATCCCCTATGAACGCTGCCTGACCTGATTTCACCTGTGACAGATTTAACAGCGACAAAACCATCAAGCAGCTCTCTTCCCGTGCCCAGGATACACACCTGGATCAGCGCTCCATATTCTGAGAATCTCCACATGGCGATGGACATAGGAGGACTTGTGCTAGTGGAGCAGCATCGCTGCTGTCACCAGGCAGCTACCAGCAGCGTGGCTGTACCTGGAGGGCAAGCAGTATGTGCACAAAACAGAGTCACCCAGCGGTGCCAGACGGCTGCAGGAGCCGGGATGAATCTGCTCCGGCAGTCAGTGTGATTTTGCTATCAGGGAGCTGAAGGCTGCAGGATGCAGTGTAAATATTGGAAATGTGCCCACGTCTGCCACTTCTTGGGAAGGAAAGAAGAGGCAGAAGCGTATCCTCTGAAATCCAGGCCTGGTGCAAGTAAAGTCTGCTCAGACACTCCTGCCCCCAACTCTTTTACTTTTATTCCCCTTACTTTGGAAAAAAACACAATCTGAATTCAGCCTTCAACCCAGGAAATGCCTGATGGCGACAGTTCCCGACTGCCAAAACTCACAAGCACAGACCTAGAAAAGCTGCCCGTGCAGTTTTCAATGTTCTTCCTTCACCTAAACTGCCACGAGAGAGGAGACACCACGGACCGTGTGACAGCCTCTCAGCTCCCGTGCCCCCAGCCCTGTGTCCAACTGCGTTCCCTTCCCACACTGCCGTTGTTTCCTGGACAAGCAGGCAGAAAAACATCTCCCAAGCTGACAAAACAGAGTTTTCAGCTCAATAGCTGCGCACTATCCCCACCTAGAGAGCTTGCGGCTGTCATGGGGAAAAAAATCCAGCATGGCTGGTAGCTGAGAACTCCACATATATTGCTTCTATGGGAAAAGCATTAACAATCCAGAGCATTTCTTGCCAGTGTCTGAAGTGATTAATTAATGATAAAGAGTCTGAAAAGACAAGGAGTTGAACTAGTGCTGTTAGAAGCAGAACAAATTACATGGCAGCAGTACACAAAGTGATAAGCTGCACAAAAAAGAGGTAACTTGAGATTTTCTTCTTAACATAAAACCTCAGCGACTTTTGAAAGGCACTGCACAAGAAGCCTTTTGAGTCTTGAGTTTGAAAAGATTCCAAAGACATCACAAGTAGGCATATAAAATAACAAGATATTAATTTTTCTTCTCAGTTTAAATCTCTAGAAGGGCTATCAAATATCTGGCTTGGAGAACTAGACAACCACTGATCAACAGAAACAACACAGTGCTTGTTACTGACAAATTGCCCATATCAGTATTTTCGGCCTTTTCATTTAAACCATTCGATACCAACCAGGCAGAGACACACCAAGAACTTGATTACTCACACGACAACTCCCAAGTGCTGTGAAAGCAAACAAAAACCAAGAGCAGCTGCTTCTTCCTCAACAGTAGTCAGTTATTGCGTTCAAGCTACTTGATATCTATGTTTAACCACGTTCTGCTTTACTGCAACCAATCTGCAATGAGGTCACATCAACTTGTATTTAAAAAGAAAGAAAAAAAGTGAGGATTCCAAAGCAAAATTGGGAAATGATTGGTTTGTGGAGCTGCACATTCCTGTCCCAACCCCATCTTTCACATACACGCTACTGAGTAGCCACACTGATGTCCCAGACCAGAATTAAAATAGAAAGCTTGTATTTGTCAAGAGAGTTGAACCCAGATATAAATCCTGAGCAATAAAATACGTCACAGCGCTATTTTAAGAATGGTTGAGCTCCCACTAGGACTCCGTAGAACATCCAACCTACAACAAAAAGTTATTTTAGCTGAACACAGGGTGGAGAGAAGCTCTGGCTCAGTCCAGGTCTCTAGAAGCAGCTGATTCCGCTTGTCCAGTAGGGAGGCTCGTGCCTCTCCTCTTCCCCAGCAGCTGCACTCCCCCGGAGAGACACTGCTGACCACGCTACAAATTCAGCAAGTGCTGAAGCACTCACGTAAGAATATAAACTCTCTCCAAATGCAGCCTCCTAACAGAACAGGTGAGGCAGCCAGTCTTTTAGCTGGAGCTGGCAGCAATGCCCCTCGGTAACATGATCCGATCCACAAAACTCAATTGTGGAACACTATCTGCATCCTCACTTTGGTGATGGAAGGGACAAACTCACAAACCTGCTGGACTTGTGCCTGGGAAATCAAAGTTGAGACTAGCAGTAGCATTTTTGCTTGGTCATGCTTTAAACATTCAGAATAGCCAAACATTAATGGCTGGTTCAACTTCCCCAGTGTTTTCCTCACAGTATTGGAACTTCATCCAGCTGGAGAAAGCCTCCACTCCTCTGGGAGCAGGAGGCATTCTCCTGGGCACACTGCAAGTACTCTGCTCTCACTGAAGCAAATTGTGATCTAAACACTCCGACAAACACTGGAAAATCCCTCCCTGTATTTTAAGACTTAACACTTCACAAGTTCACCATCCACCAATGAGGTATGAGTACAATTCCTGCTGAATTCTAGTGAAATCCATGCAGCTGGACTTCTCCCTGCTCCAGCAAGGGTCTTGTGATGGGCCTGACAGTAGAGATAACTAACACCGACACACAGAGCCGGTGCCTAAGCACAGGGGACAGAAACGGTCTCACCATCCGCACCCTCCGGAGGCGAGCAGCCAAGTTCAACCCGGAGCCTGGAGCCACACCTGGAATATATAGTGTGTGGCAGGCAGGGAAGCGGCTGTAACGCCCGCAGCAGCTTTCACGCAGACCAGGTGTCCAACAGGGCTGACTTCTGACTTTCTCTGCTAGTGCTACGGGTTAAACCTCTATCTCTTGCCTCTCTGGAGCAGGGACTATGGAACAAACTATCTCATGGACAAGACAAGAAAGGCCACTTGGAATTGCCAAGGTTGTGCAAGACCTACTCCTCGGTACTCAGGTTTCACATCCAGACAGATGTTATACAGAGTTCTGTAAAACAGTTTGAGAATCCCGAAGGATGAGAGATGTGTCAGGAACTGCCACCCCCTTTGGCTTTGGAGCAGGACACCCTAAGCTGAGCCATGCTGTACCCCAGGAAAGGGAATTCTCTTGGTAATAAACTTGCATCATGCAGAAAGTTGATAGTGGGAAACGGAAATTGTAACAATCAGTAAGAAACATAAGAGACTTGAGGGGAAACAATGCTAGAGTCATCCTTGTTAGCAAAGTCGGACGTTTGACATCCAAAAGCAAATAACATTCCAAGCAGTTGTATTCAAAGGGATCTACTTACTAACGAGGCCTCCTTGAAACAAGTCATCCCCATAACTTTTTTTTTAAACCACTCTTCCTAGGAAACATTTTAAATATGATTTAAGTCTCTACATTTTTTGAATTTCTGTTCAAATAGAGCTTACAAACAGAGCTTTCAAACATTCTTCCCGCAGGCACAGGGCAAAGCAAACAAAGCTCGGCTGTTCCCATCCCGAGATTGTATCTAGAGACACCGGCAGGGAGAGGGGAATGGGGAGAAAGAGGGGGAGAAAGAGGGGGAGAAAGAGGGGGAGAAAGAGGGGGAGAAAGAGGAAAAGTGAGGAGAAAGGGGGGACAAAGAGGGAAAAGCAGGGAGAAAGGGGGGAGAAAGGGGGGAGGAAAAGGGAGGAGAAAAGGGGGAGAAAGAGGGAAAAGGGGGGAGAAAGGGGGAGAAAGGGGGGAGAAAGGGGGAAAAGGGAGGAGAAAGGGGGAAAAGGGAGGAGAAAGGGGGGAGAAATAGGGGAGAAAGGGGGAAAAGGGGGGAGAAAGGGGGGAGAAAGGGGGGAGAAAGAGGGAAGAGAGAAGGGGAGCCGGCGACGCAGGGAGAGGGGGAGCCAAGAGGGCAAAGGGGTAGAGGCCAAAAGGGGAGAAGGGAGTTCTGCCCCTCCTCCCCCGGCACCCCCCGACCCGCGGGGGTCCCGCACCGAGCCCCGCGGGGTTCCCTTACTCGGAGAAGGCGTCGAGCTGGTGGCTGACAGCACTCACCGATCGCCGGCACCAGCCCCGAGCCGCCTCCTCCTCCCCCGCCCCGCACCACGCCCCCCCCAGCCCCGGCGAGCCCCCCCCAGCCCCGGCGAGCCCCCCCCAGCCCGAACCTGCGGCTGCCGGGGCCCCGGGGGCAGCGCGGGGGCGGCTCCGGCTGCGACCCGCCCCGACCCCGCCCCGGAGCTGCTGCTGCGGCCACCGCCCCGAGCCCAGGCCCTGCAGCTTCCCCGGCTCCGCCACCCGCCCCGCCCCTCTCGGGGCTCCCTGCCCGTCTCAGGGCTTCCACCCTCCCCTGCTCATCTTTAGGTTTTCAGCCCTCCCAGCCCCTCCGGCCTCCCCTGCTCATCTTTAGGTTCTCAGCCCTCCCAGCCCCTCCGGCCTCCCCTGCTCATCTTTAGGTTCTCAGCCCTCCCAGCCCCTCCGGCCTCCCCTGCTCATCTTTAGGTTCTCAGCCCTCCCAGCCCCTCCGGCCTCCCCAGCTCATCTTTAGGTTTTCAGCCCTCCCAGCCCCTCCGGCCTCCCCTGCTCATCTTTAGGTTTTCAGCCCTCCCAGCCCCTCTGGCCTCCCCCTGCTCATCTTTAGGTTCTCAGCCCTCCCAGCCCCTCTGGCCTCCCCCTGCTCATCTTTAGGTTTTCAGCCCTCCCAGCCCCTCCGGCCTCCCCCTGCTCATCTTTAGGTTCTCAGCCCTCCCAGCCCCTCTGGCCTCCCCCTGCTCATCTTTAGGTTCTCAGCCCTCCCAGCCCCTCTGGCCTCCCCCTGCTCATCTTTAGGTTCTCAGCCCTCCCAGCCCCTCCAGCCTCCCCTGCCCCTCTTGGGGTTCTCAGCCCTCCCAGCCCCTCTGGCCTCCCTGCCACAGCCAGACTCTGCCTTGTTCCTTCTCTCGGCTTTGACACCTCACCCCGAGGCAGGGCTGACAGGGTGCCCCATGCCAGGGCCTGCTCAGGGACATAGTCACCAGCAAACCTGGGAAAGCTCGGCGCTCCTCTCCCTCCTCCCATCTCCCTCCAGGCCGGCTGCCTCCACGCTACTCAAGATGGAACAAGGCGCCTGTTGAACCTGCAGAACAAAGTGGCCCTTCATTCATGTTGGTCTTGTGGGAGGCTCGGTGGCTGCATCACCCACGGCAAGGAGATGCTGGAGGACTTGGTTCCCCACCCAAAACTGCAGCTGGGTCACCCCATTGCAAGGGGATGCTGGAGGACTTGGTTCCCCACCAAAACTGCAGCTGGGTCACCCCATTGCAAGGGGATGCTGGAGGACTTGGTTCCCCACCCAAAACTGGGTGATAAAGTGGGAAATGAAGGCACAGTGAGCACTGTGAGCCGCCCAGAGCTGCGTTTGTGTTGTGAGCACACAGGGTCACGGCCGCTTTGCAGGGCATTGCAGGGTGCTAAGCTGCTTTCCCTGAACTCCGTTTCACCTGCTCCAGCTCTGCGTGGCCACAGCCTCTCCCTGCCTCATCCTGCTCCACATTTTTTTCTTACCTTTAACTTGAGTGTGTTAAGATCTGCTGAGGTCTCTTCTCTTCTCTGGATGTTACTAGTTTTCTTTTTCCTGGCTTTATCCCTGTCTGGTGAAATGCATCCAAGTCAGATGGATTGGGTTTTTTTCTGTTTAGCTGAATTTTTCCTTGCGGTGTGGAAAACTTTGCACTAACTAGCAAATATTGCCTTATTTCTTGATACATTCCCACCTCTTCAATTCCTGATACAAGTCTAGCAGCGGCAGATGAGTTATAACAGTTTAAGCGTGAAGACTTGGGCTGTATCGCTCAAGTACTTGGCATATACCTTGCAGAGAAGATTCATTCCTCCCATGACTGCATTGAAGCTCTAGAAACGACCTTCATCCTTAAAATCAATTTACTGTTAACCACTTTTTTGAGTGGAACACTGTATGCAGTAACACGCCAGACAGCTAGTAATATATTTTCAACACTACCCAGAAATAACTGAATTGTATAACTTTTTGCATTTTCCTGTCGTTTTTCCTTGACACCACAAGTTGTGTTGAATCGGAGACAGGCAGGACACAGGCAGCTGTTGGTTTTTTTTCCTCTTTCTACATCGTGTAATCAGAGAACCGTCTTGTGTTCTTGAGAGGAGCATTGTACCGCGACAGTGCCACCCTGGCAGGGTTTTTTACAAAACCAGTTTCTATGCCGTCAACAATGCCTTCAGCTGCTGATGGAATTGCAGAGAAATGAACAATGACGTGGTTAACGATGAAAGCCAATGGCAAATATATCTCCTTTGTCATCCGTGTAACTGGAGAAGACTGCTGTTATCCTTTTGTTTTATGAGAACATTATTATCCAGAATATTTTAGAAAGGCTAAAAAGCCATTTTGCTTGTGCGATCTGGTAGAACTGTGCATAACCAGGGCAAGAGTAAGCCCCGGTGTAAGAAATCAGGAAAGGGAAGCAAGACACCAACGTGGCTGAGTCAAGACCTGCTCCTCAGCAGAGCTAATAACTACAGGAAATTCTGCTCTTTCAAAATGTGTTTTCATTCCAAATGTAAATGCTTAATTCTGTTCTTAATTAAAAACAGAGACATTATAATGTGTAATTTGAATTGCATTTATAACAATTGTCACACAGCTAAACCAAAAATTCTTTAACTGTCAGTCAAATCTGATTAATGCAAAGTGATTCAGCCTTTCAAAATCAATGTGTTCTATTTATTTATTTATTTATTAAAAGTCTTGTTAAAATTATAATGTTTCCATGGAAATCTTTGGTTCCGTTTTCCACAACAAACCTATTCAACTGGAAACGCAGCTACAGCTGTGTTGTTGACCATGTAAAGAAGGGTGTTTGGCATGCTGAAACAGTGGGGAGTCACTTTTCAGGAAGAAACTTCTCTCACTGTAGATGGAGTGGGATGTGGAATTATATCTGTAGCTAAAGGAGAGTCAGAAGAGCCTCAGGATGTACCATGAATGAGAAGGGTATAAACTTTTTGAGGCAAACTGTTGTGCTGTGCCAGCCTTACGTTCTGCACTTGCAAAGTGCTGTTCCATAACTGCCCTGCATCAAGAAAATACCTTGAAACTGTGCACAAATATCTAAAGGTGTTGGTTGTCCATTTCAACCACTGTCTTCTGCTCAGGAGAAGCTCTGCATGGATCCAGTCTTGATTTGTGCAAGACGATTGACTCATAGGTTCTTTCACCACTTTTAAGATTTCGTCTATGGGTGTGTTGTCATATCAACCAGGAAAACCACACAATGTGTGGCTTTGAAAGGATGATGCCAGTGTTCCACAGCCAGTTCTATTGCTGTAACATCTTGGTTTTGGTGCCAAGATACAAGGTGCTTGCTAAGTGATGCAGATAAGCTTGAATGCAGCATTGAGGGTTAAGCTGAAGAAGTGAAGCAGACATGAGTGTTTGAATGTGATTGCCAAAATGAGTCAAATAAAGTCAATGCAGCTCAGCTTTATCTTTAGTCAGGATAAAATAAATCATGCTGACCACTCACCCCATCAGCTGGAGTCACTGCTATATGTACCTGGAAGTTAAGTGTTGAAAAACAGGCAGGCAAAGGGGTATCCTTCCAATTTGTACTTCCATTCCCTGTCTTCAATGATCTATAACATTAAGAGAATCCAGCTGATCTCCATCTACTGGCCCCAGAACTACTGTTGGCCCAAATTCTCTTATATTATCAGGAAGTTTATTTTGAAGCTTTGAGACTGTATAAGTGCCAATGAAAATGTGATTTTGGGCCTCCTATTTTATAAAAGCTGAAGGAACTTAAAAACTATAAAGAAGGAACTAAAAAAAATTGAGCACTGGGACATTTCTACAGACACCACAAAACTGAAATGGTGAGTTATGAAAGAAGAACCTAGCAACTCAAAATTAAAATAGAAGTAAAGAGCAGTTAGTCATTTCAGACCAATCCAGTGTTATGGGATCAGCTTTCACAGAAATGCATTCCAAAATAGCTCCTGAAAAATGCAGTGCTTCTTTCTGTGTCTGCCTATATAAACTTCAACAAAACCAGAAAAAGAAGTTGAGGTTCAGGGGCAGAAGATGGAGAAAGCCAGAAAAAGAAGTTGAGGTTCAGGGGAAGAAGATGGAGAAAGCCAGAAAATGAAGTTAGGGTTCAGGGGCAGAAGACAAAGAAACCAAGTCTGAACAAACATACCTTCCCTTTGCTGCCTTTGTATCGGCTGCAACAGTTTAAAATCTGACAATCTGGTCATTGCTGACATTTTCCTCACAGTTGCTAATTCCTGCCTCCGTGTTGTCCTGGGAGTGCCAGCAGCGGTGGTTTTCCTTAGCTGCACTTCATGGATCATTTCTATTATAATGAGATTTCTCCTGCGCTGTATGAGCCAATATTTCCTGTAGGATGAGCAAACCTGTGTCAGTGAGAGCAATACGGAGCGCTGAGCTAGGGCTTCAGGGCAGCTGCTGTGGGTGCAGAGACAGAACAAGTGCCCAACTGTTTGACTCGGGCTTTGACTCCACATTGCTGAGCTTGGCTGCCATGCACTGTTCCCTAGTTTGTTCATGCGTGTGGAACAGCACCCCGGTGATTGCTGATAGCAGCCTTCAGCAAGGATTGAATGGACTGAGGGAGGACCAAACCCTCCAGGCCTGGAGATGTCTCTGTCCAAGTGGAAAGGTCAACCCTTCTTACTGCTGTCCTCAGTTAAAAAGAAATGTTTTGGACAAAAGAATGACAGTAACTTTCTGTATCGTTCAATTCCATGCTCTTCACAAATGCTGCCAACTAATTTAACCATTACTTTAAAAGTATTTTCTAAAACAGGGAAGCAGATATTATAGATCATTGTATGTAATTTATTTGAAAAGCACAGAATCCTCAAACCTTCTATCAACTGTATTAACTCTGAGTATTTACTTTTCACGGTGTTTGTGGTAAAATAGTAAATCCAAGAGCAATGCTCGTGTGACCAGAAAATTTAGATGCCATTCCTTCTCGACAGAGACTTCAGAGATATGTAGAAAGAGTTTTTCAAGAGCAGGCTGCATAGACCGAGCAGAAATCCACAGAGAAGGGTGGGACGATGGGCAGTATTCCAGCTCTAGCAATTGGGTATTGTTACCAATTTAGTGGGTTCTAATTACTGTTGTTAGGTTCTGTCCAGATGTTCAGGATGAATAGGCTGAAGTCAGCCTTTTCTCAATAACAGTTTTTGAAAAAACTTCTGCAGGCTTTCAAGCACTCACAAGAATAAATAATAGTTGGACTCAATGATCCAGTGGGTCTCTTCCAAACTGGTTATTCTGTGATTCTGTGAAAAGAATCAAAGAAGAAATTTTTTGTACTTTATGGCAATATTTGATAAAGGCATGCAAAATTATTCAAAATCAGAACTTCTGAAGAAAAGTTGTATTGCCTTTTACCTCCTCTGACAAATGAAGGCAGTTTTATATAAAATATGTTTGGGACTAAATCACAGAAATAAGAGTTTCAGATCAAAAAGACCAGTCTTACTCATAATTAGGTAAAGGCTTATAATTTTCTTTGTAGCAGATAAGAAAAAGCTGTAATTACAGTCCAAAATTGCTTTTTCATTTGTTTGGGATTAAAATATGTTCTCCACAACCACTAAAGTGATTCTGAGAAGTGCTGAGTGATTCTGAAGATGCGTCTGTGGGCAGTGGGGAGGAGAAACGCTGCCCTGTTCTGCTTCCATATGAGGTAAGCGGCTCTGAACAGGGTGAGGAGGGTGCTGAAGCCTGTAGGAAATGCGGCCTCAGTGTCTGTGCCTGCAGGGAGAAAGGGCCAGGACTGCTTGGAATCTTTGCTGGAAAAGAAGATCTCATACCCTGCTCATGTCCATTGCAGGCTGTGCAGTCTGCTATCCTGTCCAGGGCACCACAGAACAGTGGTGGCTACCTGTCATGAACTCCATCGTGTAAGAACAGGCAAGGTACTACTCTCTGACTCTCTACCGAGACACAACCATGAGCAGAAACGTAGTCAGAGGAGTTTTGTGTGATATTTTCACAATTTTGATTTTTAAAACCTGTTAAGCAAATATTCTGGGTCTGTGTGAACACACTGATGTTTGGGGAAATACCAAGTGCTTTTAGGAGCTGTAGTTTTCTTAAGACAGTAAACGAAATATAATTGGGTCAAAATAGTCAGATCATTTTCCGTTTAAAGACTCCCTCTTGTGGAAATCATTCTTACTGACTTGTTTTGACCTATTTTTTTGTAGTAAAAGTCACTCCATATAAGGTATCGCAGAACTAGAAAAGGGTTATCTTGAAAAGTTGGAACCCTGACAACACTGACAGCAGTTGTACAACTGGCCCAGATTGCCAGCAGACTTTGTATCTTTCTACTGAGTCTTTCTGGTTTATTATTCAGAGATTGATTATTTATCATATAGATGGGAAAAAAACCAACAAACCGACAACCCACCTCATTGTTTTCCTTCTGTGCTTTTCTCCCTGTGTGTGAAGCTTCTGCCCAGATGAGGTGGAGTGGATGAGGAGGCAGATTCCAGTGTCTCCTGCTTTGGGGCTGAGTTAGGGGTGGGTGATTCATGGAAAGCAGGAACAGCAGAAAGCAGAGGATTCCCTGTATGCTGCTGTGCTAGGGAAATGGAATTAGTCATGTCGTTGTAATGGAGATGGAACATGACAGGAATGGTTGGACTCGATGATCCGGTGGGTCTC
Organism: Clamator glandarius; assembly: GCA_033459285.1. NCBI lineage: Eukaryota > Metazoa > Chordata > Aves > Cuculiformes > Cuculidae > Clamator > Clamator glandarius. The sequence goes on along the minus strand of JAUNZM010000434.1, from coordinate 624,454 downwards.
TTCCAACCTGGTTATTCTATGATTCTATGCCCATTCTTAGGGAGATTTCCATAGGAACGTTGGTGTCACTGCCGTGCTGCCTTATGAGGAGGAGGCACTGGTGCACAACAGAATTTGGTGCTTTCCATAATGCGTGGGACTGAAATGAAATCCTGATTGTCCTCCAGTCGTCTGTTCAGAGAATAGATTATTTGGATTCAATGTCTCGTACGTATTTGGGCAGGGAGAACCTTTACCTCTTCTGAATCACATCCAAGCCCTGACACTCAATTCTGAATTAAGTAGAGCTCCTCCTCTTGCTTTAGTTGAAGCTCTTCACTTTTGTGGCACTAAAGCTGCCCAAGTAAGCGTAAATCCACTGAACACAGGCTGGTGGTTGCCTTCCAGCAGCTCCTGGGGGAATTCTGCTTGACATGGAGCCATGAACACCTTCAGCAGGACTGCAGACCCAAAAGCTTTCCAGGGACAATCCCACGGGAACTTCGGTGAAATCCAATGTTCAACTGAAAATCTGGAATACCAGGAGTCTCCATTTTGAATTTCTGAACTCTTTGCCTATTTCCCTAATTTCTGTGTTCTCGTTGAGGAAGATTTGCATGTTGAGCTGAGAGTCTGGGGAAGTTTGTTGAGCAGGAAACACCCAAGATCCTCAGTGTTACTTTTCTTTCCTTTTTTCCCATCTCCTGGCTCACTGAGTTGTTTTTTTTTTTTTCTTTTCATACATGATGTGTGAGGTTTCTGCAGCATCTTGTGGTTTTAGGTCTTTCACATTTCCTGCTGTGGGCTTTTAAAAAGCGCATGTGAAAAGTCAAAGTGAAAACTAACAATCAGGTTAAAGCCCATCAGAGGCCAGAGTAAAATACATGAGACACAGCATTGACTTTGCTGGAAACAGGAGACAGAAACAGCTCTCCGTGGTTCCTTAGCATTGTTAGACTCTGCTGGAGCACCAGCTTCCTTCAGTACCTCCAGGGATGGGGCAGCCACAGCTTCTCTCGACAACCAGGAAAACATTTTTCCCTAAGATCTCATCTCAATCTCCCCTTTCAGCTGAAAACCGTTCCCCTCGTCCTGTCCCTGCACTCCCCCCATCAAGAGCCCTTCCCCAGCTTTCCTGGAGCCCCTTTCAGCAGTAGAAGCTGCTTTAAGGTCTCCCTGAAGCCTTCTCTTCTCCAGGCTCACAGAATCACAGAATAACCAGGTTGGAAGAGACCCACCGGATCGTCCAACCATTCCCACCAATCCCTAAATCATGCCCCTAAGTATCTCATCCACCCTCACCTTAAACACCTCCAGGGAGGGTGAGTCAACTACCTCCCTGGGCAGCCTGTTCCAATGCCTAACCACCCTCTCTGTGAAGAATTTTTTCCTAATCTCAAGCCTAAATCTCCCCTGGTGGAGCTTGAGGCCATTCCCTCTCGTCCTGTCCCCTGTCCCTTGGGAGAAGAGCCCAGCTCCCTCCTCTCCACAACCTCCCCTCAGGTAGTTGTAGAGAGCAATGAGGTCTCCCCTCAGCCTCCTCTTCTCCAGGCTAAACACCCCCAGCTCTCTCAGCCGTTCCTCATCAGGCCTGTTCTCCAGCCCCTTCACCAGCTTCGTTGCTCTTCTCTGGACTCGCTCCAGAGCCTCATCATCCTTCTTGTGGTGAGGGGCCCAGAACTGAACACAGGACTCGAGGTGAGGTCTCACTCAATGCCTTCATCCAAGCTGAACAACCCCAATTCTCCCATCGCACTTCCTCCACGTTCCCGCTCCCAGAGACCATCCAGGAGCAGGAAGGGGAGGAGGACACCGTCAGCCCCACAAACGCTCCCACAGGGCGTAGTGAAGCTGGGCTGTGAGTGCCAAGGGGCACAAGCCCCGCCTCGGGGCCGAGGCCGCCCCGCTCCGCCTCAGACCCCGCTGTGGCGCCAACGCGGCGGCGCGCGCCGCCCCTTCCCGCCCCTCGGCGCGCGCCGCCCCTTCCCGCCCCTCGGCGCGCGCCGCCCCTTCCCGCCCTCCGAGATCACGCCCCCCGCAAAACACGCCCACTCACGGCTCTACCAGGCCCCGCCCACCTCTAGGCACACCCCGCCCCTGGCGCCGGCGGAGGGGGCGTGGCCTCTGCTCGGCGCGGGGCGCGGCGATTGGCTGCGGGCGCGGGCTCTCGCGCCCACCTTTGTGCAGCCGCGGCGCCCGTCGAGAGCGGGCGGGGAGACCCCGTGCGAGGGGCGCCGCCATCTTGGGTGCGGGGGGTGATGGGGCCGCAGCGGAGCCGCGCCTGAGGGAGCCCCCGCGCAGGCGGACACCGGCCCGGCCGCTGCCCCAGCCCCGAGCTTCAGCGCTGACCCGCCGCTTCGCTCCGCCGCTCACACAGCCACGCTGCACGGCCGACAGCGCCCCGAGACCAGGTACGGCCCGAGGGGCGGCCCCGACCGCGCCCGGCGCAGGCCTCGGCCCCGAGCGGCGCAGACCTCAGCCCCTGCTCCCCGTCGTTCCCCCTCTTCCCCCCTCTTTTCCCCCCCCGTGTCCCCTCTTTTCTCCCCCGTGTCCCCTCTTTTCCCCCCTCTTTCTCTTTGCTCTTTCTCTGTCCCCCCTCTTTCACACCGTCCCTCCTTTTCCCCTTTGTCCCCCCTCTTTCCCCTCGTTCTCCCTCTGCCCCCCCGTCTTCCCCCTGTTTCCCCCTCTATCTCCCCTCGTCCCCTCTCAGCAGGGCCGGGTTCTGCAGCCCTGGCAGAAGGGAGGGGGCTGCCAGGCCAAACTCTGCGTGTGGGCCCTGTCACCTGCGCTTTGGGTCCCTGTTGACCCGTGAACTTCGGCAGAACAATAACTTCCCTGAGGTCAGTGGCGCTTCTTATTCCAGAAAGCCACAGCAGCGTTGTGGAGGGATTTAGAAGACGGGCAGATGAGGTGCTCAGAGATAGTTTGGTAGTGCCAGGTATGGTTGGACTCAATGATAGAATCATAGAATAGAGTCATGGAATGGTTTGGATTGGAAGGGACCTCAAAGCCCATCCAGTCCCACCCCCTGCCATGGGCAGGGACACCTCCCACTGGATCAGTGACTCCAAGCCCCATCCAACCTGGCCTTGAACCCCTCCAGGGATGGGGCAGCCACGGCTTTGCTGGACAACCTGGGACAGGGCTTCAAAGGTTTTTTCCGACCAAATGATTCTGTGATTCTGGACTTGTGCACTGCATTCTCTCTGTGCTTAATAGGGCTGTACAGAGCAAAGAAGTGCTCTTCTGTCACCTGATTGTGTAGTGCCTGTTTGCAGTGCACTCAAGAGTTTTATAACATCTAAGGAGAGTTTTGTCTTGAATTAAAACTGTATGGGATTATCCTTGCAGTAAAGCCAGAAATGGTGTGTGTTTGTGCTGAGGTCTCTGGCAGTGGCTCTATGGCTCTGGAGGTTACTTGATGTGGACTTTACTTTCCAGGCCTCTGAAGCAGAGTGGCTCTGCTGTTATTTGACACTTTTTTCACAGAGGTAAAAGTGCCTTTTTGCAACAAGGTTTACTTAGGTTGGCTGTATGCTAAATCATTTCAAACCCTAAGTTGGAAGTTTGACTTTTCCAGTAGCCAAATGTCATCATATGGAATGCATTGGTTTGGGGATTGATTTCTGTCATGGTTTGGATTGAAGGTGTCTTGAGCATTAGGAAGGGGAAGAAAATCCCAGCCCTAGGGGATTTAATAACTAAATATCACGTAGTTTGATATAGATTAAACAGGAATTTGCCAGGTTCTTGTGGGGATTTGAAAATGTCATAAAGCCTTTTCCATTTTATGAATAATAATAAATAAAGCTGTTGTGAAGGATGGTGATTTGAAAACAAGCTTGTTATGCTGGAGGAACTAGGATTTAAAATGTAAATAGATCTTGTAAAATTACTTGCTTACTCCTGTGCATCTACTGGAACCTGCTTGTGATTGTTCTCATTTCCTTGTACCTTCCTGCAACGACAGAGACAGACCTCCCCTAATGGTGTTCTCAAATGCATTTGATTTATTTTTTCCAGGGCAATGGCTCCCGACAGTTGGATGTTCTGATTTGATAGACTGAGAGTTTGATAGAACTCCATGTTTCTTGCTGTCCCTAAACTTATCTGATACCTCTGGAACTTGGTTCTCCTGGTATAATGCAGACATGTGCTACAGGTTAGGCTTTCATACGGAGAGGAAAGTAGGAGAAATGAGGGATATGTGGGTGGATAAAGAACTATGGCTGAGAGAAGGGTCATCAGAGAAAGTGATGAGGACAGGTATGCAATGTTTAATGTAGCTGTGGTGCTGGGGTGTGGTCTGTAATAAATGAGGTGTGTGCATATAAATGCAGGAAGTTTAGGAAACAAAATGGAGGAACTTAATGGAGCAGGATGTGAAACCATTAAAAGGAAGGATAACCAACGCAGTGTGCGTGTGACTGGAGAGCTGTTGAGGAAAATCAAAAAGTAGATGATGGTATGAATAAAGTCAGAGTCCTTCTGCAGGAAAAGCAGCAAAGGCCTGTGAAGCCTTTAGAAATGCTTGTTAGACCTCAGGCTGTGGTAAGGTGCTTCATATGGTTAAAGAATATAGCAAATGTGTTCTAGTCTGACCCCTGTAGCGTGCCCCGTAGTTATTCTTTTGGGGAAAGAATAACTGGATGTGGAAGTAATAAGGAAATGCAGAGAGATCTCCAACAGCAGATCATAAGGAGCTTGCTGGCTTGCTATCTGATCAAAGATTTGCTGTCTTGTGCTAACTGGATGCTTTAATGAAATCCAAATGGAGAAACCTGGAGGGGATGACTCCAGAAGAGTTGAAGGATGAGTAAAGAACTGGCCAGCAACAAGTAGTGATGTCAGATAGCTGTGAAAGTATTGGGCTGCTAGTGAGATTCCTGAGGGATCAGTCTCTGGGCTTTCTAAAGACAAGTATGCAAAAATAAACAAACAGGCCAGGGAGGCCGCAGGACTGTCATCTTAAAGAGGGCAAGATGTTTGTATGTGTAGGAGGACCTAAGTGTCCTTGGTATGAAACTCATAGAGCCACAATGAAATTTAATTGTACTAGATCTCATGGCTTGCTGTGGGCAGAAGACTGACAGAAATTCACTGCCTGGGTGTATTAATTGATAACAGAACTGATATTGCCTTACAGGATGGTGCAATTTGACAGACGACCACAATTGAAGCAATTACAGACTCTAAAGTTGGATACCAGTTGGACTGTGCTGTTTTATGTGCCTGACAAAAGTCTTCATCAGGGGAATAGTACAACTATGAATTGAAACAATTCTACCTCTTCCCAGTTCTTCCTCCCTTTATTCATCTTTTCTCACTGTTCACTGTTAATTAACATCTATGTAAATATGCAAGGAAGAGAAGGAAAACTGCCCTGGGAAAGAGGATAACTACCTATTCATGTTGTATAGGGATTTAGAAGCTGTTCTAGGTGATAGTTATCACTGGTTGCTTATAGTTCCCCTTGTATGCAGCTGATGTTTCTTCTGCATGTAAAAACTAACAGCTCCTTAAAAGTTGCTTAAGTTTGTGAAAGGAATGGTGTGATGGCATTGCCTTTTAGAGAATGGAACCGGGCGTCAGCTGTGAGATGCTCTCCTGTTGCCTTTCCTTGAGGAATGACCGAAAGAACACCGGCATGGGCAAGTGAAATACCAAATTCCTCTTGCTTCACAGTAACTGAACAGCCATCCTCTGGCTGTGGAGTGGTACATTTGTGAGGGGAGCTGTAATAACCAGGCAGGTCTGAGTGTGAGACCAGTAGCTGTGTTCAGGGGTGTCACCGCGTTGTGGGTTGGCCTCATGCAGTGTCTGACAAAACCTGTGCATACAGGTTCTCTCTTCTGGTAACACACCCGCTTCATGCTGAGCACGCAGCTCTGGAATTTCTCCATGCAAATGGTATCCAGTGTAGAGGTGAAGCTGGCTGCGTCCTTGAGTTGGGCTGGAAGGGACTGCGTGGGTCTTGCAAAAGCTGGTGTGGTTGCGATATTTACAGTTATGTTATTCTGATAAAGAATGTTAGGACAATGTGCCTGGAACAACTTTATCTCAGTGTATACAGATGTGTGCTGATACCTGAAATACAGCTGCAGAGGCGTCAGAACCTGTGTAGTGCTTGTTGGTTAGAGGAGATACAGGGGTCATTAGTGTCTCATTAGGTCATCTTTAACTTTTTATAAATAAAAAGAAGCCCTGAAGGGAGAAGTTGATGGGTGAAAAATGGATTATTGTTTCATTGTTCTCTGTAAAACTTCTGGCCCTAACTGTGATACAGAAATTAGTTGTACAGGCTTTGAAAGCAGCAGATGTCTGTGTATCTTGAAGCATGGTCCTCTGGCTGGTTGCCCTCATGAAATAATACTCTCAACTCTGGGGAAGTGCTACCTCTGAAAAGGGAGCCAGAACTTATTCAAAGTTGGCAGGCTTTCCCGGAAGGAAGGTGGCAAGTAGACCAAGCTTCCAGACTTAACTGCTTTGCTCTCTGTTAACAGTGAGTTTGCGGTTGGTTGACTTGGTGTCACACTTTGCAGTGTCAACGGTGGCTGAAGGTGAGCTGCCTGTACCCCTGTGCAGCTTCTCCGGCAGTTCACATCCCCTGGCTCTCCCAAGAGGAAGGCCCCAGCCCCTGTACTGAGATTCATGTCTGGAACAGAAGGCTGTGAAGTGGAGGTGGAACTCCAGGCTCTGTAGATGGGTGGTGCTGTCGGCATCTATCAACCCTTGGTGTTAACATGCAGCAGGTATTTTGTGTTTGCTGCATCCTGTTGCGCACTGCTCTTCAGACTTCTCCTTTCATCTGCAGTCAGTGCTGAAGCTGGAAGTTTCCTGAGGCTGAATTCTCACATTGGCTACTGCGTTTAATTTGTTGCATTCATTTTTCCCCTTCTGCACAGATTCTTTCTGGAATATCAGTTTTATTCCAAGATCTGAGTTCAGTTTGAATTCCTGCTAAGCCTTATTGGAATTTGAAGTATTTAAAAGTTTGGTATTTGGTTGGGTCTTTTCAAAGAAGTCACCTCTTTACCAGAAGAGATTCCTGACCTTTAATAATAATTTGGAGTATTTCAGAATCCTGTTCTGTAACGTGACTCTTGGTTGCTTTATCATTCAATTAACTCCAGTAATTGTGGTTAAACTTGATATCTGTGTTTCTGCAAGCTTTCTGTACATGTTTCTGTGTCAGAGACAAACTTCTCCAGCAGCTCTCTGGCACTTGAGAGAAGGCCTGGTCTCATCAAGTGAGTGAATTTTTCTTGATATTGCTGTTAATAATCAGTTTCTTCAGGCTGTAGAACAGACACAGTGCTGGTTCTGTGGCCGCAGTGTGAAGTGGTATCTGGCCTCCTTTAGGACCTAATAAGTGGGTGTGATTTTTCAGCAATGAGACCTGGCTTGAGGTTGGTCCTCCCTTCCCACCCATTTCTTAACAGATTTTGTTGCTAAGCGCAGAATTTGTTTTTCTATCTCACTTTGAAATGGGAGCTGATTTTGAGGCATATGTTGCAAAGCAGTGACAGTTTCTTTTATATCAAAATGGCACAATCAGTCCTCTTGACTTAAGGAGTCTAATGAATCTTAGCAAACAAAACCAGCCTGTCAAATAGACGAATATCTAGCAGTAAAGATTGTGGTGAAGAAACTAATTTCCAGTTCAGTTTGATAGAGCCTGCACAAAGTTCCCAGTTTGTCCATTCTTTAAAATAAAGTTTTCCTCACCTTCAAGTAACGCTGCTAACAAGCTTGGATACCAAGAGGTGTTAACTCACTTGTTACGTACAGCAGTGCTGTGAAGTCGGGTGCTCAGAAACATGAGACTTGTCTGAGCATTTCTGAGTGCTCAGTGTCCCAGCTAGAATTGTGAAGGAATAGAGGGTCACCTGTGTTCCTGCAGGACAGATTCCATGGCCACATGAGTGATTGCCTCTCTCAGAGTTCACAGTGCTGAGTTTTATTTTAAAGCAGTGGAAGTCACTTGATACTGCTGTCCTCGGAACACGCTGGAGATCTGTCAGACCAGATGGTATTGGTGCTCTCAGTGCCTTCACCGTTCTCTTTTGTGGCTGTAGTACCTGCTGTTTTCTGTGGAAAACAGTTCCTGCTCTCCTCCTGAAGTACTTGCGTGTCTAGATTGGCCTTTTCAAGGTTTTTGTTTGTACTGTCACTTCCATACCTCCTAATCCTCCAGTTCAGCTTTGTCTTTGAAAGGACTGAATTGAGCTGTGATCAGAGTCCTCCTAGGTTTACTTAGAAAGCATGTGGCAAGCAGTGTCCTCTGTATGGACAAGTGATTTGGTTTGGATTGGATCCAGGGATGTTCAGTTTGGATGTTGCTGCTGTTGGGACATGCTGGAGAAGAGGAAGAACGTGACATCTGAAGGTGTATTCAGAATCCTTGAAGCATTGGATATTTCCACTGTGACATAGGAATGCTGGACTCTGTGGAGCTGTTACTTGTCTTTGTTTGCTGGTGTTGAAAAAAATCAATTCACATATCGAAGCTGATACTATAACCCTGGAATCTCTGCCTCTGGGAAATAAGGTAGTAAATTTGCTGGCTTGCTTGGTAAAGGGCAGTGGATGTTCCATCATGGATGGGAATTCTTACTTAGCACAGCAGAAGCTGTCTGTCCACCAAGAGATTGCTGCTGGAGATTGAGGAGGACAAAGTGATGTGAGATGGCTGTGGGACATTCCCCTCTGCTATGGACAAAGACTTTCCTCTAAAACTGTCTTGTTGAAAATGTCTGTTGTTGGGAGCTATGTGGCACTTGGAGTGGAATTAATGTCTTGCCAACACATACGGGAATTACCATTCCAAAGTGTCTTTTGCTCACTGCCTTGGTTCAGTAGGGCAATGCGTGTGTATATGTAGGACAGCGTAGATGCTTTGTGTACTGCTTGGGACTGCAGAGTTTCCATATCCTGAGCCAAGCACAAAGGAAAGGCAAGGTGCAGATCAGTGACTGGCACGCAGTAAACCCTTCTTAACCACCGGCTCAAGTTGTTCCCCTGCCAAGGTCTAGATAAGAGCGTTTGCTTTAAACCTCTGCTCTGAAGTGGTGGCTGCTGGCTGTGTGCTGTGAATGAGATTTTTGTCAGGCACCTCCTTATGACTGCGGCTCACTCTTGGGGATTAATTGAGGTTGCAGAAACAATACTTTGCTTTTGAAAAGTTACAGGCTTGCATGCTTCCCTGCATGATTATTTCTTTACCCTTCTGGTTGCATTTGTCATGTGGATGACACATGACTTGAGTGGAAATCTTCCTAGGCTAGAGCAGTGTTCTCTGTTAAGTACCACCGCGGTGTTCTGGTGGCTGGCCATCTGCCATGCAGGAGCAGGAAAGGAAATGGTGAATTCCTAGTAGAAATTTTCCACTTGCTTAGCTGATCATGCTGTATCTAGTGTAACTGAAAACCTGGGACAAAAGCGGGCATTTTGCATCCGTTACGTTAGCTGGCAATGTCTGGCCTGTACAGACTTCTTAGTCCTGGTTAACTGATGTATTAGTTGGCAAGCTAGCTAGTATTTCTTGCAGGTTTACACAGTTGAAGACGGTTCCAATTCCTCCTGCATTTAGGAAAGCATAGGAAAACTGGAATATTGGAAGTACTTACGCTAAGCTAATTTTGACTATTACTTCAATCCACTCTAGAGCATAGATCAGTGAGTAAATCTTTGCAGATCCCTGAGGTGTATTTAAGGAAATAAGAGAGAAATTGCTAAACCTTGTTGTAGTGGTGCTTTGCTGACAAAGCCACAGGGATATTAACGAACTTCCTGAACATCTGATTTGTGGCAGTCCAGACCCAGTTATGGCTACTGCAGCGTTTTTGTGCTGTCTTTTAAGTAATTCTCCACTGGTTGATGCAAGCTGCACTGTTTCCTTTGTTCCTCTGGCAAGTCTCAGAAGTGTGAGGTAATAGTTCCAAACTGCTGGTATTAAACATCTTCAGATTTTTCTTCTAGAGTCAGATTTTACTTCCAGTTCATGTATCAGCTGTTTGGCTTGAGTGCTGGTCTACTCAGGGTCTCTGTACTGGCGGTACCAGAGCTTTTCAAAACCAATAAGTCTTTTTGCATACAATCGGATGAGTAGCAGTACAATGCAGAGCATGTTCCTACTTGGTAGCCTCTGTGACAGGGCTGCAGAGCAAATGATGTGGGAGTTCTGCTGAAGGTCTCTGGCACTAATACAGTGACTGTGGGGAACTACACTGTGAATGTAGTGGGGGGGGTGAGGAAGGGCAAGGGGGTCTGTTTGCTTATGTGAAGGAAATTGGTTGAATTGGGTCAACTTCAGTGAACAAGCAGCAGCTCTGATGTTTTCTGTTTTTTGTTTTAGTGCCACAATGGCAACTGCACCTTACAACTATTCCTACATCTTTAAGTACATCATTATTGGTAAGTATCACAGGGTGTGTACCTATTTGTGTCAGTGTGTATCTGCATGACAGCCTGCCCACAACCTGTGCCTCTGCTGCTCTTTGCTTTTCTTGCATGTTGCTTGCTGAACAGTTGTGATTCCTGTCCAACCTCAACTCCTTACAGACCACGTGTGCTACGAAGCTTTACTGCTGAGTTACTGTTAAAAATAACTGTTCTTCTTGACTGACATGCTACACCATTCTCGATCTTCACTGTTATGGTCATGATGCTCAGCCTTCTGCATAGCACTAGAGAAAAAGGCATTCTGAAAACATGTGCATGCGGTCCTTTTATCCCTGAATTAAGTTTATATTCAGAAAAATTGCTAAATCCATTTGACATAGGAAAAACGTTAATGAGAATCACCACAGCTAGGATGTTGTGTTGATTCAGGTTTGCTATAGCACTCTGCCTCTGCATCATTGGCCTGAAAGATCTTAGAATCTGTGTTGGAAGCAAAAGCACTAATTGGAATCCATTGCTTAGAAACCTGTGTTGGGCTCTGTTTTGTGTTTAAATGTTGCTTTTAGCTGTGGCTTCTTTGGCTGTTTAGAGTTGGGGACTTAATTGCATCTATTACTGTCCTGGAAGAACTGGTCTTGTTAATTGTTTAATTCTTAATGATCTTGTGCAGGTGTAAGTGATCTTACAATCTTACTGTAATGGTTTGTAAGCCAGGCAGCTGTGACAGTGGCAGCCTGTGGAAGAGGTGATTCTTAAAAAATCTTGCTTTTAAGCGTTGTGTAAGTGGATTGATGGAAGTGGAGTGATTTCTTGGTGTGTTCTGATGGTTGTCAGTATTTTTGGTGTCCTCTCCAGTAACTACAAGTCAGACAGGAGCAGGACAAACACACAAAAGGTGGGTTAGCATTTCAGTGTTTCTTACAGGTCTGCTTCTTGTGAAATATGGCTGCAAAATCAGCAATACAGATTAACTTCTCTTTTGGATGTTCTTCTCCACCCTTGCAACCCTGTGCCTGTTGCCAAAGCTGTAGTGCAGAAGTTGTCAATATGAGGACCATAGCCAGGTGTAGAACTCTGCCCACTGGGCCAGAGAAGGAGACACTTTCTGTCTCTGTACCGTTTGTTCGGGGATGAAGAAAATGTGCTTGTTGCAACAGTGATGTGGTGTCAGCCTTAACCATTCTTTCTGTAACAGGGGACATGGGTGTAGGAAAGTCCTGTTTGCTTCATCAGTTTACAGAAAAGAAGTGTGAGTATTTAAATTCACAATATTTATTCTAAATGGTGTGCTTCATCCCTCTTTCCTGCCTCTTTTTCTTCCATCATGCATGAGCTTATGCTGTCTGTCTTAATCTGTATGGGTTTGTATTGTACTTGGTCAGAATTGTTTTCACTCCTGCAGATGTAGGAACAAAATGTGAATGGCCAGACTGCTGCTTTTGGCAGTCCTGCCTGGGATGAGTGGGAAGACAGAGTCTGTTCAAACAGCTTTTCTGGGGAACTTTGATATGGAACAAAGTGAAATCTCTTGTCTGAAAGTTGCATGTTTTCAGTATTGGTGTAGCTTGAACACAAGCAGTTGGAGTGTTTTGGTGCTTCAAGGACTTCAGAAAGAGAAAACAGATTTGTTTCTAAGTTGCCCTGTCTTCCTCTGTAGCCACTGTGACTCCTGACACTCGGGGCTTGCCCGGTCTGGTTGGGTTTAAGGCTTCCTACAATGTCTCAGCTGTAACTTTTTCTTGTGTGCTATAATGACCGATGAAGAGCTACTTCAGTTCTTCCTAATAACGTGTGTTGCATTGGGGTTTGCAGGGGCTTATTAGCTCTTACAACTTTCCATGAAGCTCGCACTCAATGGATAAGTCTGTAGGTATTAATTAGTACAAAGTCACCCTTTACTGTGTGCTGCGTGAGGTATGGCAGTAAGTGGGTAGGAGCTACAGCTTAAAACACTTCTGTTTTCTAGTAGAAATAGTATTTTTTACCTGATGCTTTTAATTAAAATGCATGTCAGCTAATTTTTTAAGTGCTGCTTTGCATATGGTCAGATCCTTTGTGGAGCTGTGTCCTGTTCTTAGCCAAAGCAGCACAACCCAACAGAGTGACATGCTAAACACCTCTGCTGCCAGATGGTCACAGACTGTAGATAACTTCAATGAATGCTCATCCTTCCTGTATTATCTTGATCTTTAAAAAAAAAAAGAGCTTATTAAGATAGGCTTATTAAAACCGAAAAGATGCACTTTTGGGTTTGATTTGCTATGCTGATAGAGGCTTATAGAACTGAGTTTTTCTTGTGTGCAGTCTGAAACAATGCTGTTATCTGGTTTTGACGCATTTTACAGACTGTATCTTGGCAATTCCCTAGAATTTGTCTTTTCCTGCTGCATTAAAATAGTTTCCCACTCCTGCAAGGACAGAAATCCAGCTGACTTAGTACCATCTGATACGTGTGGCCAAACAGCATCTGTGTACACGCATCAGGGAATGCAAGGGACCGGATACCTGCTTTTAAAAGTAACAGCAGTTCAGGAAATACATTTTAGTACTAGTTCAGTGATGTATTTTGGGTACTGTAGCTGTAAAAATCATAGAATCATAGAATAACCAGGTTGGAAGAGACCCACCGGATCATCGAGTCCAACCATTCCCATCAATCACTAACCTATGCCCCTCAGCACCTCATCCACCTGTGCCTTAAACCCCTCCAGGGAAGGGGACTCAACCACTTCCCTGGGCAGCCTGTTAATGCATTCTTAGAGACTGACAATCTAGTGCTTAGACCTGACAGCTGGTGCTAGCGATGTCTTTCTAGCAAGGAGGCCTTGTGTGAGAAAGATCTGATCTCTGCTCTTGTTCTTCATGGCAGTTATGGCGGACTGTCCCCACACAATTGGTGTTGAATTTGGCACAAGAATAATTGAAGTTAGTGGCCAAAAAATTAAACTACAGATTTGGGATACAGCAGGACAAGAGAGATTCAGGGCTGTCACACGAAGCTACTACAGAGGAGCAGCGGGAGCGCTCATGGTCTACGACATTACCAGGTAAGGTGCCGTTGGCTGGTGCGTCTCGTACTGCAGCTCCATGTGCTGGGCGAGCTTACGTACAGTCTGGTCTGTTCCCTTGGCTTGATCTAATGGACTCTGTCTCTGCCCTTTTGTGTGAAGTTTACCATATTGTATCTAAATACATAAGTATTCAGAGGACTGAAAACGAAACAGAGAATTATCAGACAGGCTTTTCTTGGGAAACTTCTCTGCTGAGGATTGCACTGTTTCAGGCCTTGACTGCCTGAATTGAAGCTGTTTAAAGAACTGGCTTTGTCCTTAAAATCTGTTCTTTGGTACGTGGCTTTTTCTCTTCCTGGGAGGCAGTGGATACTGTTGCTCTCCTGGCACGAATATTGTGGGAGCAGGCACAGGATAGAACCTTGTCGCAGTGGGCTGTGTGAACGTGCTGTGTGTGAGAGCACTGGAGACGTCTGCCTGCCAGGCCCTTTTCCAGGCTGGTCCTCCAACAAAACCAGACAGCATTGAAGCTGTCCTGCCTTCCTCTTGTAGATGGAAATTATAGGTGATGCTAAAATACAAACTAATCAGATGCACAACATGAAATACTTCGGCTTTCATGTCTCCTGTCTTACTTTGGGGATGTTCTTGATATTCTTAAAGCACCTCTTTTTCTGCATGCGTAGGTATATCTGCTGTTTACTTACATCTTGATTAAAACCTAAATAATCTTTTCTGCTGTGGGGTGTTGCCTGAGAGCATTTGTCAGGAAACCCTGGCATGTGCTCTGTAGAGAACAATATAAATGTTGTCCTTGTGCAAGCTTAAAACCTGCAGCACTGGAAGTGGGAACCTGCTCCTCCCACGTGTGTTGAGAGTTGCTCTGTGGCTTCAAAGTTGACTTGTTGAAACCTACGTTGGAGTCCAGAGAAGATGCAACTGCTGCTTTGTCTTTGTAGAGCCTGGGGAGAACAGGGATGGCAGATGTTGGGTGTTGAATGGATGCCAGCTGTGCTGTTGGCACGTACGTGTTTTAAGGAATGCTGTAGCTGAAACTGTGCTCCATTGGTTCTTTGCAGAAGAAGTACGTATAATCACTTAAGCAGCTGGCTGACAGATGCAAGGAACCTCACCAATCCAAATACTGTAAGTTGAGCTTTATGTGGCTTCAAAGGAGGATGGCTGCCTCTGAGGTGGAAGGCTTAGGCCACAGCATCTGCAGTGGTAGCAGTGTTCGTGTAACTAAGCTCCCTGCATTCACTCAGTTACTTAGCTCTGAGTTACCCGCTGTCCCCATTGTGCAGTATGTGATGATGCTCTTCCCTTCATGCAGCTGGAGGGAATGCGCAGGCTCCTGTGCAGGAAAGCAGTGGTTTCTTCTAGGAGTCTGGTTGTGCTGCTCGCCTTTCAGGGGCCTGTGCTCAGCAGCTGGCAACAAAGCTGTGATTAACTCAGAACAAGTCTTAACTGTTGCTGCTCCTTCTTCCTGCTTTGTGGCAGTAATGAGGTGAATGCAGTCTTGTCTTAGGCTTGAAAACAAACTGTACTCCGGCAGAGCTGACCAGACTCTCTGGAGGGGTTGGGGGAAGTGGTTCTGCGTCTTTTTGGCCACATCACAAAACTGTTCTCCTTCAGTCTTTTTCTGAATGCCCCTAACGTACTTGAGCACGAGGCTCCCAGGAAGACTCTGCTGTGATGAAAGAGAACTCTTAAAGATTCTGGCTGGATCGGCAGATGATTAAACAATTAGAAGTTATGCAGAGTACAGCACTTGTGAATAAAGAGTAGGCGCACTGCTGGTTAGGACCTTGCCTCATGAGAACAGCCTAACACACTTGGAAGTGCCAGTGGGAGATGCTATCCCTGACTTTACAGTGGGGGCACTGCGGGAGCAGCGTGTTCCTGACGATGTGGGGCTTTGCTGTTAGACATTTCTGTATATTTCCTTTGGGCTTTTGTCTTATTCATCATACGAGGGTAGTGGAAAAGCTACTGAGTTTTGTTCCAGACTAACCTTCTCTCCTCTGAACTAGGTGATAATCCTCATAGGAAACAAAGCAGACCTGGAAGCACAGAGGGATGTTACATATGAAGAAGCCAAACAATTTGCTGAAGAAAATGGTGTGTTTTTTCTCTTGAGCTGTTACATTTCCTACAAGATAGCAGTGTTAAAGTGAATCCTCAGCACTGATAGCTGCAAGCTTTCTCTGCTAGAGTTATGTCATTATACGTATAAACTTCTACAGTGCCTCTGACAGTCTGGATCTAACTGTTCTTAGCTCTAGAAATCAGCTTGTGTCCTGATGCCTTAACTTAGTCACAAAATGCTGTTTAGTGCTGAAATAGTCTCTTGCATGTGATCTGAAGGTCTTGGGGCTCTTTGAAGTGTATTGTGCATTGACTGTTCAACTTCTGTTTCCAAACAGGTTTATTGTTCCTTGAAGCAAGTGCAAAAACGTAAGTTAATTTTGCTAAGAGTATGTCTTGGATGAGATCTGTGTAAGAGGAATATTTTGGTTGTGACTAAGTACAGCCACAGAGCTCAGGTGTTAGGAGGGTTCTACAAATACAAAGCCAAAGCACTTGTGAGTTCTTCTAGGGTAAGGTGTGTGTAGCAGTTTCCATTGTGTCAGCTTGGACTTGCAGGGAAATTAGACCACTTGCTCCACTTCAGGCAAAGACCAGTTGAAGTAAAGTGAGCTGTTTTGGTGCAAAGACATCATTGGAGCATACAGTGTGTGCGTGTGGGCACAAGTGACTCCCAATTAGACATCCCTTCCCTTGGATATTTCAGGATATTCTGTAGTGAGCAGTCAGTCCTTTCAGTTGCCAAGAGGAGTCGCTGCACTGTGCTTGTGGCAGCCTGTGGCAGCTAGGAGCCTGCTGGAATGCAGAGCTCAGCCCTCCAGTGGCAGGAGGAAACGTGGTTCCAACTGGCACCTGTGTTCATGGAACTTCTTAACCAAAAGGTTTTAATCAGTAGTAGCTCCCCTGCCTTTCTGCCTCTTTCAGAACTGCACTGTGCACGTCGCTCAGTGCCGTAGCTTGGTTTTGCTGCTTGGTGTTTTGGCATGTGTTTTTTATTCCTGGTTAGTCCTAGAGGTTTAGTGGCTAGGAGGTGAATTGCCCTGTCCCAAGGATGGGTTATCAAACACCATGATATATCTGCTTTATGTACCCCAAGTTCTTGCATGTCAGAGGGCAGGGTAGCAGCTGCATGTAGTTGGTGACCTGTCCCCACCTCATGACATGATGGTGTTGCTTGAGTGTGACCCCCAGTAACTCCTGCTGCTCTCTCGTAGTGGAGAGAATGTTGAGGATGCATTCCTGGAGGCTGCCAAGAAAATCTACCAGAATATCCAAGATGGAAGCCTGGATCTGAACGCTGCAGAGTCAGGCGTACAGCACAAACCGTCGGCGCCGCAGGGGGGGCGGCTAACCAGCGAACCCCAGCCCCAGAGAGAAGGCTGTGGCTGCTAGTGACCTCTTCCCTGGCTCCATTCCTGACCCTCCACCTCTGTCTGCTGGAAGTGGTGCTTTCGACCGCTTCCCTGTCTTCTGTACATCTTACTGGGTTTAATTAAAACTCTGAGACAAGTTTAACACAGTACTAAACTGCTAAACAACCTTAGATGTAATCAGGTTATCAAAGGCAAGTAGAGTAATAAAACCTCTCCTGCATGGTAAATCTAGAAGTTTTTTTTCCTTGATTGTCCTTGTGATAGTGTCACTGATCCATAATTTAAACGGAGCACTGATGCTGGACTCATGATTTCACACTTTCGCAGGGCTTTGTCTCATACGGTTTAATTTTATGGTTCTTGGCCTTTCTCCCCCACCTCCAACTGTTTGAGCTGTCTGTAGTACAGGGTGAGTTTTGCTGTGAAATGACTCCGATGGTAGCAAGGGACTCTGTATCCATGTGCTTTTGTTGAAGGAATTCCCTGTGGTGTGTCCCAGGGGCCAGGGGGGCTCACGCAGGGAAACAATCCGTTCTTTCTTGTGCTCATAGCTTTATGTCTTTTTTTGCCACTTTGATCCTTTACATTTGTTAACAGAACGTAAATATGTATAAAATCAGAAGGAACCGAGCTAACAGTTAAATACATCCTGTGTAAATGATTTTAATGCAGAAAATGACGACTGGCACTAGGACAGTATCTGAGACTATATCGGTTTGTACAGTGCAAGCTCTGCCTGCGCTGCCCTGCTAAGACAGAGCGCGATGTCATGCAGAGCACTAACCTGGCTTCACTCTGCGCTGTCGGTAGTGGCTGCTGGGCTCTAATTCCAATGCAAAAATTAACACTAGTGGAACCCATCTCTCATTCCCGCGCTGTGGTGTATTCCTGCCATGTTACTAACCCCGCTCGGTGCAGTCGGCAGTGCGCTAACCTGCTTTTCTCCTTGGTAAGCGTTTGGCGTTATTGACTTCCTCGCATCCTGTACAAAGGCCGGTTCTCTCGCACACCTTACGCTTTTCTACCTTCGACAGGCAGAAGCTGAGCTGGGCAGTCGGACAGTGTGTGCGCTCTCCAGGGGTTTTAACTGCTCTTGTATTTGGTCACAGTCCAGGGCGAGGGTTTCTTCACAAAGCTTTCGAGATTGCCCTTCACAGGTGCCACAGCCGGTAATGCTTGTGTGACGGGGAGGCTGTGGATGGGGATGTCACTGAGCACCTGGTGGGGTTTGCTGGAGCGTGGCGCTTTGTGCACAGTTGTGTGTCTCGTGGGAAGCTTCACGTGGTGTAACATCGCATGGTTTAAAAATGGAGGAGGGTGAGAGCTTCACCATAGTTGATGTCTCACTTGGGTCTCGCTGCGTTTGAAATACAAAGCAGTGTTAAAATCCCTCTCTAGACACTAACACTACACTATGTTCAGATGTGTAACCAGTGGTACCAGCTTATTGTACAGTCAGTGTTAAATAAAAGCCCAAACTGGAATGTGCAGACAATAGGATCTGGGTAGCTTGTGCACTGTCCCTTTGTTCTGTCTGGTCAGTCCTTTACCTGCTCCCCTTCAGTAGCTGGGTCTGTTCAGGAGCTCCAGCCCCTGCAGCTGCTTAGCCCGGGGTTGCACCACGCGGGGTTGCCCAGGGACCACGACCGCTGCTGCCTGAAGCAAGCGTTCCCATGCCTACAGCGGTTGAGGGGCAATGCCGGTGTTCCCGAGCACGTTACAGTGGCTCTTCCCGTTCTGTCAGCGAGAGGCTCTGTTTGGACTGCTGTACTCCTCATTTGGTGTAACAGTGCTATTAATCTAAATATTTGTAAATAAAGTTCCTGTATCTAGATAAACCGCGGTGCCGTGTGCTGTGTGCTCTGGCCCTATGCTGCTGCCCTGCTGAGGGGGCTCTTTAACAGGGATTGCTGCCATTCTCACTTCTGCTGCTGTTTCCCATCTACCACACAGCCCCAAAGCTGCCCCGCAGCGGCTCCTGCTTGCCTGCAGTCAGTAAACTGCTGGCAGAGGCGTGCAAGAACTCCTGCTGGTTTGCGTTTACCTGCTGTTTAATCTTTTAAGGTGGATCATCAGTGGTAAAAGCCTCCTGGGTTGCCCACAAGAGGCTGCGGGGCTCTTCTGGAGCCCAGTGATGTTGGTTAAGATGTAAGAGGCCAGGGCCAGAACAAGCAGGCAGGGCTGGGTCTGTTTCTTACTGCCAGGGGAAAGGGAGCAAAGGTTTATAGTGATTGATAGGGAGAAGAAGAAGGGGCAGAGCCTGTCTGGATGGACAGAGAGCACTGGCAAAGGGTCAGTCGGGGTGAGGATCCTGCCCGAGGGTGAAGAGAGGTTGTTGGGTGCAGGCCTGTTCTCCATAGAGGCAACCTAGCCTCGTTGCCTGGAAAAGCAAACATCCCAGTGCCTGCTGCCTTGGATGCTTTACAAAGTGGTTTCTCCACTACTAATTAAGAAGGAAGGTTGTTTATGAAACCATTAACCATAGCTGCACACAGCTGAAGGCTTCTGAAGAGGATCTGGTCGTGGCCACAGCAGCCACACAACCACCAACACCAGACAAGCCTCAGCGCCAAGAGCCCTGCTCTGGAGCCAGAAACAGCACAGCAGCGCAGCCCCCCCAGCCAACCCTGGCTAAGAGCAAGCGTTCATCACTGAAATTTAAGTATTCAAAAATAATTGTATTTAAGACAACCATATATTTGGCAACAGGGAGACTGAGAGCTCTTGGTTAGAGGTTTGAAGTACCAACTGCCAAACACGTACATTTAAACAGGAGAAATTGGTCCAGACATTGATTGAAATCCACATTTAAGTCTTTAAAAACCCTTATATAAATACAACTTGACACAGAAGTTCACAGTAGGGAGCAGCCCTGGAGCCTGCTCTTGTCAGTGGTGGCAAAAACCATGAGGTAGAAGTCTTCAAAGGTGGGAGGCGACAGTCCAGTTCCCACCCACACAGCTCAAGCTGCTCAGACTGGACAATTATTAAAAGCAGAAAATCATTCCTGAAAGATCAAGGAGGGCAGGAGCTCACAGTTTGCGTTGGTCAACCCAGGAACAGCTCTCGCTGGCAATTTGTTTGAAAATGCCCATCCAGGAACCAAACCAGCATCGAGCACGAGGCTACCCCAGGAAAGCTTCCACAGGGCCCGAGAACCCACAGCAGCCCTCGGGGTAGCGCCAGCAGGCAGGACAGCCAGGGCTCCAGCCACCCCTCACCTCTGGCCCTCGCTGAGATGCTCCCCGCAAGCAGGAACGTGGGGAAAGTGCCCCAGAGCAGCCTAGGAAAAGCAGGAAAAGTGAGTCTGAGTCATAAATGGCTTCAGTTAGTCACATTAATCTTTAAAAAAAACCAAGAAAAAATCTGAATTTTTAAACAATAAAAAAAATACAAAGTAGAAACCCCAAACCAAGCAATTTGAGGAAAACATGCCCTTTTCAAAGAAGCAGCTGCTGCCAGACCCCCCTCAGTGCTCCCGGAGGGCGAGCACATGGCTGTACTGGACCGCAGGTGAGCTAGAAGTCATTAAACCCCCTGCAGAGTCCCTGTAGGCAGCAGAGCATCACCTGGGGCTTGGTTAAATGCACAGCATGGTGAAGGGAGGGCAGGCTGCAGCTGTAGGAGAGAAACTGCGACTCGGAAGAGGTGCTGCTGACGAGGTCATCCAGGGCGTCCACCTGCCGCTGCAGGCTGCGCAGGGTGCCTTCCGTTTGCCGCTTCCCTCGGATCAACACTTGCGCTTGCTTGGACAGGCAGTGCCGGAGCTGCGCCTAAATACACCGAGAATTGTGTTTAGAGCCAGTCTGGGTCGGGTTCAACAGTAGCTGAAGGCTGATGCTATTAAAATTAAGCTGTAAGGGACATAACATTAAGAGTCAAACCACAAGCAGATGGCAGCAGGTTTGCAAGTGGGTTTAAAATCATTCACCTCATCCCAAGTCAAAAATAAACTCTGGTTTTATGGCCTTACCCTGAGCTGCTTGAGGTGAGAGCAACAGGTGAGCTCTGACTGCCCCTGTCTGTCACCTGTGCTACCGTGATAGCAGGGGCTCCCGAGCTGGCATTTGTCACATTGCCAACACACCACAGTATGATAGGAATGAGGGAATCTTGTTGGAATACTCAAAAATCCAATTAACCACTAATTAAAATTATTCATCTTGATACAGGGTGCAGTTACTAGGTCTGCGTTGACACCCAGAGATGCTGGGGAGGCAGTCAAATGTACAGAGGGGACCCGCCAGAGCTGGAGAAGGATCCCCACAGCCAGGGCTGCCGAGGGCATTTTTCAGAGGGACCCGAGGACCCACCAGGGTGATAGGGAAGAGAGATCCCACCTTCAGCCTATCCTCATACTGCTGCAGTTTTTCACGGAGAACCTCTCCTCTCCACTGTTCATCCTTCTGGAAAGAAAAGCACATTCAGTAATGGAGCATCAGAGCTCCAGGTACCACGTGGACACGCACAGCAGTGTTTTACCAGTAAGAAGACTTTAGAAAAATTCAGCTTTTCTTCCAGCGAGAGGAGCCTTTTGTCAGCAGCAGCAAATGGCCTGGTCTCCTCCCAGTGATCAGATCCAGACTGCAGACTGCCCTCTGCTTCAGCAGATGCTTCCACATCTCCCAGTAGTTCCAGACAAGACAGGCCTGAAGATTTGAACTCTGTCCTAATTTCATCTTCAACCTCCAGTTTAAGCAACGTTGCTGCCTCCTCAATTTCCCTTTGTCTTTTTTCTGGGTCGTCTTGAGTTTTAACCTGCATGACAGAACACTCTCAGCACTGGGCCCTCAGCTTACAGGCGCAGCAGCAGTTCAGAGGGATTTTGCTGTATAACTGAAGGAGGCTGACTTGGGAAATGGTTACACGTTAACCATCACAGTCACAAGCCTAAGGCTGACAGTAATTAACGTTGCCTACAGAGCCCCTCTGATGGCAACAGAGGCAACTGGAGTCACCGGGACACAACTTGTGAAATTAAACCTGTTCATACTCAGAAACTGCATAGTCCTGGATTGTTTCCATTGAAGGACAAGGAGGGGTCAGACAACATGGAATCACTTTTTAAATTAAAGTATCAAAAGAAGACAACGCTGGCCCAGGTTGGTGCCAACAAGTTGTGAATCGTTTACCAAGCAGCTCTGAGCTTTGATGGCATTTAGCGATTCGTTTAAGTTACGACTTCTTCAGGCCTCGTTCTACTGGGTGAGAGGGATTGACCCGTTTGAACTGGCCTCAACGGTGGCTGCAATTCACATGATGGGAAGGGGACGGCGCAGTTGTGCCACTCGGGACCTGAAACTCGGAATGCTGCTTTCCGAGCGTGGCAGCCCTGCGCCAGCAGCTCTGCACCTGGCCCAGCGGCTGGAGTGGGTTTGTTCCTTTAAAAGCCAGGATTACTGAGCTGCCCGATCCTACTGATCGTTACCAAAGCTTAACTTCCCTAGAGCTGAGAAAATCACACGGCAATTTTAAGCAGGTCTATTTCTAACTGTGACACAGCAGGCGGGAGGAGATTCAAGCCCAATACAATATAAACTTGTCTGGTAGATGTGGCTTTCCCTCACACTTGTCTATCCTTGGCCACTCGGTTATATATACCTGAATCTGGGGATCGACGTAGTCCTGCTGGCTCTGGCCAAGGTCCTTTGTAACGGTAACCAGGACCGAGGCAGGCGCGTGTTCTACTTGCTCAGCAGCTGCGGTATCACTCTGCACACAGTTATTTTCATGCTTTTGTTCCTAGGGAATGCAGAAAGATTGGCTGCTACTGTGAGCAGCCACTGCAGGGAAGTGAATCACATAACACAATTTCTTCAATTTAAAAGGCAGAAGCAGCACTAAAAAGAGTAACTAGAGGTGTTCTGCAGCACAGTCTGGAAATACCAGAGTCTGGTTGCCTCAAGTTCTGTCTAGTCATTAAATTCACACATTGCTTTGTCCCTCCTGGCTGGAAAATGGTTGTTCTACAACTTCACTGTTTAAAAATAACTCAAATCCCCATTCTCCCCTCAGTTAGGACTTACGTGCAGTTTTCTTTCCAGCCGCAGCCTTTGTATTTTCATTGCTCCTTTCAGACTCGAGATGTGTTTTTGTGCTTTCTTCCTCTCTGATGCCATCTCATCTTGGAGGTGGTTCAGCTCAGACTTGAAGACTTCGAGTTCTTTTTGAAGAGCCTCTATTTCTCTGTTTTTTTGTTGTAACTGTAATTCATTTTCTGAGAGCTGATGTTCTGCAATTGACATTTTTTAAAACCAAGCCAGATTAATTGAAATGTCGAAGTCTTGGCAAGTTTCACACGCATCAGGTATTTTTCAAACACATTAATCTGCTGAGCAACACTTTGTAAAACACTGAGAAAAGGTGAGAGGGGCCAGAATGCTAGTTGGCTTTACAATTTCAATTCCTTGAGCAAGTCAAGTCAAGGACTGAGAGTCAATCCATGTCAAACCACATGAGATTAACAGAAATGTTTGCTGGTTTCATTATACTTTGAACCCACAGATGGAGACAATTTTAATTGTACAATGAATCTTACTGCTTCTCCTGACAGTTTCTTCAAGTGCTGCATGTTGGGACTCTTCTCTTTCCAGCTTCCTGAGGTTTTCTTCTGTCAGCTTTACTTTTGCCACTGCCTGCTCCAGTTTCTTTTGTTGATACATTACTTCCTTCTCCAATAGCATTTTCTCATCTTTCACGTTAGCAGTATATTCTTCCAGTTTTCTTCCTTCGTGCTCTGCACTCTGCTTGAGGTGATGAAGAATCTGTGCAAAAAAAACCAACCCACCACTTCAACCTTCAACCACTACCAGCTCAGTGAGAGCGAGTTTCACCACCAGGAAGATATGATAAAGCAGCATTAAATTGGGAAGAACTGTAGTCAAATACTCCCTACTAACAACAGAAGTTTATCAGGTTCTTGCCTCTCATTTTCAGGACAGCTCCTAAGGTTTTTCTTTTGGTTGATCCTTTACTGAAACAGCTCTGGCAACGTCAATTAATTTTACTAAAGGAATCCAAGATTAAGCTCCAATTTTCATGAACAGCTGATGGTCTTTGCACAGAAATACACTAGAAGAGAACAAAAGCTAGCTGCCAATAGTGATCTCTTTGAAATCAAAAGGAAACTTCAGGATAAAAAAAGCCCTGTATATTTTTCTGCTTAGTTTTGGAATTAGGGAATGCAGCTGGAGTTAAGATGTGACTGGATTCACTCTGCAGCATTTCAGTCCGCTACCCAGTTCGCTCATCCCTCAGGAGAAACGAACAGCATGGCAAGTTCTCTGAGCTATATCCAGCTGCTGGCAGAATGGGATTGCAGAGAAGAACCCGCACCAGTCCATCTCCTCACCCCCCCTGCTCCCCCAGCAGCCGAGATCAGTGCTGCCCAGTGCCCACCAGCCCTCCGGGGGCACGGATTTCACAGCAATTTTGTTATCAGTTCAGTGTGAGAGGACCCTGCCATGGAGGCCACAGTCTATTGTGACACACCAGTGTTCACTAAAACACCCCTGAATGCTGAAGCCTTTTGTTCACCCTAAAAGCGAGGCTTCGTGTTTCTTAAACAACTGGTATTATTTGTAAGCTTGCACCTGAAACTTAGTTGCCTGCATTATTTTGGAGGTCAGGCGAAAGTGAGATAAGCCCAGCAGGCTCATTACCGCTTCTTGTTTGGCGAGTTCTCCTTCTTTCGCTTCTATCTCCTTCTGGAGCTGCTGCAATTGCTTCTCCCTCTTTCTCTGCCTCTCCTGGCAATCCTTACACTTCTTTAGGCACTGCTGGATTTCTTCTTTCAGGGCTGCCTGCTCTCTAAGCAGCTCTTCCTGATGCCTGGTATTATTTTCCAAATCCTGCAATATAAAACATAAAAAAAAAGTGATAACTACCTGGTGCGAGTGACAGCTCTCTGGCCAAAAGGCTTGCACTTCAAACAATATTAACTGATCACCCCTCATCACACTGAATGTTACCTTCTATTTAAATCAGCCATGGAGGAAATTAAAAAAAAGCATTTTCTTTCTAAGAAACAACAAACCAGGGTGATTTTGCCTCTATCTGGACTGTCTTCTAGAAAGAAGATTAATTCCAAACCAAACAAATCCACAAAAAACCCAAACCCCCACCAAAATAAACAGACCAAACCCAGCCACACACTCCAACTGGGCCACAACAGCCTGAAGAGGAGAGTCGTGGCAGTTGCCACGTACACAGAGAACCCCAGCATTGCCCTCGTTTGGTTGGGTACCTACAGTAGCCCACGCGGCTCCAGACCCAGTAAGAACACGGCTCTCAGCCAGGGCCTGGGTTGAGCTGGTTTGGCCTTGATGAAAACCAGGTCATGGACTCTGAGCTGTGGTGAACAACATCCCTCACTTCTGTGCGACCATCCACTCCCTACGTGAAACGCAGTGCATCCCTTCCCCCAAACTGACCTGTACTACCAGCTGAAGCTGCTGCCTGGAACCATTTAATTCTCCTTTCAGTGCTTCTAGTTCTTCCTTTTTTTCTAGAAAAAGATTTGACAACAAAAAACTTCCATCAGCGATGTGAGATACATAAATCATCTTTTCATGAATGAAAAACATTAGAAAAACAAGTTTGGAGACTTCCATCTTTTTAACATGTCAAATACTTTCTGCCTGCGGACGTCTGAGCAGGTTGGATATTTACTGTCCTACAGTTCAGTCACAGCGTATCTTATAACACGCTATTCCAGCTTAACAGCAAAAATGGACCTTTACCTTGAAGATGCTTCTGTACAACAACAACGTCTCTACTCAGCAATTCTTTTTGTTTGTTCAGTAGATCGACCTCCTGCTGCAGGCTTTTAACATCCAAGCCCATTTTTTCTACACTGGACAACACAGCTCTGCTGCTCTCTTCAGCGGCAGTCAAGTCCCTGTAAAATGTGAACGTGTATTCTCATCTTGCTGAAAGCACTTGGTGAGGACTCTGAAACCCACCTGCATCTCAGTAAGAGCTTCCTCAGCTCAAGGGGATCAAACAGTGGTGATAAGAACAAGACAGCTGTCCTGTCCCAAGACTTCATATTTTGATTTTCATAGCGTTTCTCATCACACTGCCATGATCAGCAAGCGCTATTGCATCCGTCAGCTACGCTGCTGAACACACTGTGTGTCTGCTGTACACATGCTTAAAATAAACCTCCACAGGATATAGGAAACTGCACATTTGGTGTAATTGGGCACCTCAAAGTTATAGCTGATGTTTTTAATTATCATAAATGCACTTTCCATCACTTCTGATCTCTGCAGAAAAAAAAAAAAACATTTCCCCCACCTTCTGCTTTGTGACAACTTCTTTTCCAAATTCTGACAGTCTTCCCCAAGCTTTTCCTTTTCTTCATTCAAGGCCTCAATATTATTTTGAAGAACGCACATTTGAGAAGCCAGATGTTCCTTTTCCTGACGGTCTTTCTCAAGCAGTCGTTCCTGCCGATCCACTTCCCCTTGCTGACTCTGAAATAATCTCTGAGTATTCTCCAGTTTTAACTTCTCCTACAAAAAGAAGGCGTTGTGAACAACACCCTGCTACGGCCAAGGAGCAGAACAATTCATTAACAGCTTCAGCAGCAGCAGTCTAATCACCTTTCATCCCAGAAGTTGTGTGTGCGCTAGAGTTCCCTCTCCAAGAGCTGCGTTATAGCAGGGAGAACTGCTTGGAGTGGCAGCTTAATACGAGTGTGTTTGTGAGGGTTATGATGACTACGAGTATGAGGACTGGAAGATACAAGCGCAATTCTGCGTGGTAATAGAAATGTACGGAGCCTGTCTATCAGTCACTTCTTTTCTCTGTCCTTCACAGAGAAGAGACAAAAGCTTAAATGTAAGCAGCAGGTAGTACCTGCTTACACACACTTAAAAATGCTCTCTTAGCATGTTAGATTTTGTGGAATCGCACAACTGAGCAAAGGAGGGTTATCCTGGGCTCAACTTAACAACCCTGTGGCTACAAGACTGCCACAGGGATGCTGCTGATCTCTGCCTGCTGGTGGCAAAGCTGAATGTCTGTCTTTATTTGTCAAAAACAGAAGAGGCAAGCTGAGTTAAAATGCCTTTCTAATGGTAGAGAAGATTATCCAGCCGGGTTAATAAACTGTCTTCTGTACTTACTCTTTGCAAGTGAGGACACAGATAGAATCCAGGTAAAGACTCTGGAAGCTAACGCTAAGAAAGCACAATTCATCACTCTTTCTGCCCTCTTCTCCCTTGCATGAGCCAGAGAAGTCTCGCTAGTTTAGAGGGCCTAAGCAGAGTTAAGACTTCCCTGTGACAACCTGAAATCAGACTAGAGACTGATTTAAAAGCGTAGGGACTCTTACTCAGATCTTAGCAGAACCACAGAATACACAGATCTCTTCTTCCAGTTGTGATATTAGCTATAGAAGAAATACTTACTTCTAGAATCGCAACCTGAGTCTTTTCAAGTTCATTGACCTTTTGGTCATGTTGTAGCTTCAAACCTTGCAGTTCATTATTTTCAAGCTCCAGCATTTCCAGAACATGCTTTAGTTCTAGTAAGATGAAAGAAATCAGAGGTTATCACAGGCACATTAAATGCATTCTATTTGGGGAAAAAAAAAAAAAGGCACCAAGGAGAAATTAAGTGACACTAAACTGACAGCATCCCTGTAAGAACTAATCACGTCTCCAGCTGTGGTGTCAAGACACAAGGCTGCAGCCACGTACAGCTAGGAGCTCAGCATCTATTTCCTTCCAATCTGAACAAAATATGGTCTAATAAAGCCCAACACGTACCGATCTTGTGCCTGGTGATTTGCCCAAGTATTCCTTGAAGATTTTCTTCCTCTTCTCCAATATCCTTTTTTATGAAGGAAAGTTGTGCTCTCTTCTCAGTAATCTGGACATCCAGTTCTTTCCTCTCAGCGTTCAGCTCTTCCAGAAGTACTTTTATTTCCTGCAGAAATATAGCAGTGTTACATGGAATGCCATTTTAAAACAATGTCATTTTAAATAAAGTTTTCCTTTAAGCAGAAGTTCTAAATATTTGTAAAGTTTAAAATGTCTAACAGCAATATCCTGGTCAATTTAAATTGATAATTACAGTTGATGGTGTAAAATGTTAAAATAATATATAATATTTAGGTTAAAATCTTGCTTTTTGATAATTTAAGGTAGCAATCTTGCAAAGATTCCGATCTCCAAGTTCAAGTGTAACACTGTCATTCAAGTGAACAACAGGTAGGCCTTAAAACAGAGTTTGAGAAGCTCCCCCCCCCCAAAAATGGAATTAACCTTGATGCTTTGGTTTTATTTTGGAAAGGAAGCAAGTACAGCATTCTTTCAAAGTAAATGGGGATGGAGAAAGACAATTGACTTAGGCCAGCGTGGTTGTGTTTTACACACACTGATCAGACCGGCTGCTTTAGCAGCTGCTTGTCTCAGCAGAATAAGTCATAGAATCGGGTCATCCAGAGACTTCAAGCTTAATGAAATTTAGTTCCCAAGGGGCCATTTCTGCAAATATTACTGGAACTAGGGAGCTGTTGTGCGTCTGGACCAAGCTCTTGGTCACACAGAACCGTAAACTTGCTTGTTCAGTGAGTTTGGGAAGGTTGTAGAAAGAAAAACCAATTTTGTGGAAGCTTTATGGGTTGGTTTTGATACTTCATTCTGTTGCTGTTCTTCAGAAGATATAATGAATTGAAAACTCATTTAGAAAAGTTACTCTTATTTGGCGCAGTTTTTCATTCACTTCGGCCTCTCCACCTCGAAGAGCTTCTCTGAGGTCACCTTTTCTTTGAGAAATACAGTCTTGAACAAAATGGAGCTCTTCCTTTCTTTGATTTAACTGTTGCTCCAGAAACAAGAGCTCTTGTTGCTGAGCAGTAACCTAGAATGTATTAGTTAAACAGAAGAAGCATTTGAAGACTTTCATTCATGTAGCTACACATGCACAAGAATTAGAGCAATAACAATGCAAAGAATGGTGTAAGGAGCCCACTGGAGCAATGAGCTTCCTTTGCTCACCCTGTAAAATAAAACTAAGGCTAAGGACTGTGTTCTGCTCTGGACAGTGCAGTCCTGTACCTCCGACATAGTGAATTTTCTTATTCTGAGATGCAATAAGAATTATAGAGAACTCTGCAATAACACTTGCTATGCAGAAACATCAGTGAGATTGGGATCACACTTATTATGAGGTTATCAAAACAACAAGAATTCAAATCACCAACATTAAAATAAACTTAAAACCAAAATTCTTCAGACATGGCAATCTAGAACTTAAGACTGTCTTTCAGTTACATCAAACCCAACAAAACTGATAGTCCAGGGTTAGAAAGATAAGCCTTACCTGATCTTTTAATCTTTCCAGTTCAGTTTTCTTCCCTTGAACGAGGTTTTCAGCTTCTCTAAGGATTTGGAAGTGATGTTCTTCATTACCTGCTGCAATTTTAACATCTCCTTGAAGCTTCTGGAGGCTGACAGTGAGGATGAAAAATGGACTCAGAAGAAACAATAACGTCTGAGGCAGTAACTTTAATTAGAGGAGGACATCTGTATCTAATAGAGTTTGTGGTAGATTATAATACTTACCTTTCTGCCAGCATTTCTATCTTCAGGTTTAATGACTGGAACTCAGTGTCTTTTGCAGCCACCATTTTGCTGATTTCCTTCAAATTACCTTCTTGTTCCCTCTTGCGCTGCTCTAAATCCCTTGTATCTGCTTGTAACAACCTAAAGAAGCATTTACGCCTTTTCATATTAACATTTTAACATCTCTCCCTCTCCCAAAGCACTATCTTGACATTTAAGTCTTGTTCTCATCCCCACAACACAAATCCACAAAAGAGCGTACCTGAATTGCTCATTTGCTTTCACGAGTTTAATGGCCGTTTCCTGAGCCCTTCGCTCTAGCTCTTTTGCCTCAGTTTCAGTACGGGACAAATGCTGTTTGGTATGATTGTACTTTTGAATTGTGTCTTTAGTCTAGAGCAAAAATGGAAGATTATTGAGACAACACATTCCAATCTTATCATAGAATCACCAGGTTGGAAGAAACCCACTGGATTGAGTCCAACCATTCCTATCAAAGGAATGTTTTCCACATCCAAAAATGACAACCTCCTCCTGGCCTGAATGAGAAGCTTTCCCCCTTCATGTATACCATGAAGTAGAACCTTTCCTCCTCTCTTGTCTGGAGCAGAAAAGTTTCCTCCTTTTTCGCAAGGGCTGAAACATCTTCTTTTAGCAAAGATCACGCCATGACTTACTTTCAATAGAGGCGTTTATGAGGCTTCAAGTTAAAGTGAAAATAAAACTCCTTAAGCAGAGGACTTTTGTTTGTCTAAAACAGTCTTACCGACGCAACCCACACATCCTTCTGTGCTTAGTTATTGTCTTACTTACTTTACCCCGTGTACTCTCGAGCTCCACTGCAGCTTCCGAGAGGAGCCTGTCTGCCTCTCTAAGCTCTGCTCGTCGTTTCAGAAGAGTCTTCTCGATACATTCAATTTCATCTGCAATATCTTCATGATGCTTAAGAGACTTTTCTAACTGCAATTCTGCAATAAGGTTGTCAGTATACCCTTCAATAAAGGCCCTAAAAGGTCAGGAAGACAGGCATGGAATTAAAAGAGAGGCCTGGAGCCTGATGAAGTCCATTACACATTTGATCCAGACAACAGTCTTACTTGCGTTTGTCACGTTTTTGAGCTGCTCTTTGTAGCTCCACTTTTTCATGTTCCAGCTCTTCTCTTTCCTGCAGAAGTCCTTCAATGTTTTGATTCAATTTTTGCACCTCTTTCCTCCATTTGTGCTCAGCTGCCTCTGAACATTTCTCTTTGTATTTCCGAGACTTCAAGTAATACACAGTGTCTTCCAGCCTTGAGACTTCACTCTCCTACATCCAGAAAATGAAACAAAAAATCAAGACTTGTTTTCTCAGTCCTCCTGAAACAGAGGAGCCACTACAAAGACTGTGCTGTCAGCACTGAAGACAGAGCATCCTCATCAGCAAGCTCTGTTGGACCAGAACCTTCTGAGCAGAGACTTATTTTTTTGAAAAACTGGACTAACCCAATCTGTGAAAAGGAGGCTTTGGGTTTCTTGCATGTTTTTGAGAAAGCAGATTTTAAAAGGTGGTTTCTAATCAGTAGCTGGCAGTTAAACCCACAGCTTACAGCTCCGTATCTTACCAAATCATGATGTTCAGGCACGTTGCAGTGAAGCACTCCAACGGGAATGAGCGGGACAGCGAAGCTTGGGGGCAGAGGGCCACAAACCACCTGGGCTCCCCCAGGAGGGGGGCCATAGATAACAGATCCAGGAGCAACGCCACCTCCACTTGGTGCGGCAGGAGGAGGGCCATAAACCGCTGTTCCCTGAGGTACAGGGGCCCCGTCTGGAAGGGCCGTGTAAATAACTGTCCCAGCCGGTGGTACAAAGGCAGGGGCTTGGGGAACACCAGTTTCTTTATTTCTTTCACCGTTTTCCTTCACTCTTTTGTCTTTACCAAAAGAAAGAAAAGAAAGAGGAGGAAAAAAAAAGTCATTTTAAATTGCTTTTTTTTAGTAGAAGATAGTTTAAAATGTGCATTTGAAGAATAACACACATTCTAGGTATGGTACAGAAATGTAATAAACGCTGCTTAAACAATAAGTTCAACAGTGATAAACACTTATAATTCACTTATGCACATCAAAAAAAAAAAAAAATATCCCACTGCAAACTCTAAGCAAACCCATCTTTAGCGTGCTCCTAAACCTTGTGAGACCACGAGACTGACTTACCTGTACCAGGATTGGTTTGGTACAACCTACTCCTGACCGGCGAGTAAACCCAACATCCTCCTTGACCAGGCAGGTCTCCCTTCCCGCACTGCCTGTCCTCACCGCACCCTCTCTGCGGTGCGGATGCACCAGAACACACTAAACAAACTCCAGAATCTTTTGTGCTGTGAGAAGCAGCAGTTGAAGCCTAAAGAAGAATGAATATGCATTAAATCACATAAAATACATCAGCGTCGTAGCACAAAAGCGCTGATTTTTTGACAGTGGGCTATACGGATTCTGCTTTCTCTCACTTCCAAGCATGAGGTTGCTTTAAAGAGAGCACTGGATCTATTCCACCAGCACTTCACTTCAATTCAGATAAATGCTATTTTCTAAGAAATGTTTGTCTGTAATGTCTCCTTTTAAACATTCACCTAAACGCATTTACTGTCCTGCATTTTGAATATTTGCCTGCAGATTTTATGTATGCTGGATCCTAGCTGCTCCATCAGGGAACATCCATGTAAGAATTGTTTCAGTATTTCTCTTATATGACAGCCAATATTTTTTCTCAAGTTCCTCCTAAATCTATCAAGTTTATAATGGACTCTCCCCGCATCCAGCAACCTTCCCCATACTGGATTTTTGGTTTTGACCTGTGGTGATGGCATGTACCACCAGTATCCCCTTCTTTTCCATGGATCCGCTATGCTGGTGATGTAATCATTCTGGTCCGAAAGCACATTTTTGAGTGCTGCAATTTCATCTTGTAAGTTATCGATTTCATCTTTGTTACCTGTAAGTAAATCACAGTGTTATAGGCATATAAGGTAAATAATTAAGTCATAAATACTGCATTCCGTTTTAAAGTAATAGTTAAAGCTTTTCCCCTCATTGCTACTCCATTAATCTGAAACAATATAAAAAACTGAATTTCCAGGAGTAAAACTAAATGTTATTATATAGTGATGTAGCTGAACGTTTGCCTTTTTAAGACTGCAGAAACACAGGTTTGTGTACAGTAACTGATGCTCGTTTTTCCTTTTATACAGATCTCTGGCAACGTTCTAGAGTCTATGAGCTGACTGCATGGCAATCAGTGTTTTGTAAATAGCTGTATTAACAAAACTGTTTGCAAACTAATGAACACTGTCATTCAGATTTTCAAACCGAGGCAGAACTTAACTACGTTTCCAGAGGTCTCATCAGCTGGCAATGCCAGAAACACAGAAGTGCTGGTACCAAGAACAAACCCCCAGAGCACTGAACAGCTTCAAATCAAACAGCAAGAAACACGAAGAAGATGAAGTCTTCTCCTTCTATGTGTATTTGGATAGAGAAGAGACATTACCTGTCCCGATATTACCCAAAAAACACCTTAAACGGTCAATTTCTGCTTTTTGTTGCTCCATAGCTTCATTTAATCTATCAAGTTCAAGCTTCTGGGAGCTTGATGCCAAAGACTTCTCACCAGCTTTCTCCAGTTCACGCCGAAGCTATTTAAAACACAAGTTTAAAGCAAAGCACTTCAGTTTAAGTTAGATCATGCTAAAGCTTTTTCCAATATGCCCATCCATCCCCACAAAGGGGAGGGAAAATGCATTATTATAGGGAAAACCTGAGGAGAAAGGGCAGGCAGACACCTCTATGGCATTTTCAGAAACTCACTGAACCAACATATCCGAGTATTTTATCCTCTTCATATAACGTAGAGCAAAGAGATCTGCAACTTACTTGTTCTTCCTTCTCCTTGAGGAGCTGTTGTAACAATTCTATTTCTGCTTCTGCTCTGGCAAGATCCCGAGCTGCACGAGCTGCCTCAGCACAGAACTCTTCAGCTTCCTCCATCTCCTACAATTGAATTTTTAGTTTAAGCTTTATATTTGCAAGAGTACTTCACAAGTTTGCAGATGTCTCACGCAGCTTTGGGAAAAGCTGACTAATAAAAAGCATCAGCACTTGTCTGTTCCCACATTCCAGAAACTGGCCAAGTACATGTAAAATAACATTTCTCCTTTTACTTTACAGTATTTCTAAATGAGATGTTAGTATGCAGCCAAAAATGGTTCCCAGTTTTAAAAACCTGAAGCATAAGAAGGCTCTTGCAGTCACTTTTGCTTTTCTGTCTTATGCAAGAATGTATTATCCACTGTCTGGCTTTCAGTTAGAAATAAAACTTGCAAAACACCTGCCCATGTCCACATTTACTTAGGGATTTATCTACTGGATTTCAAGATGAAACTCTGAGACAAGAGCTCCTGAGCAGCAGGATAATTCAGAATAAAAGACAACACCACAGAATCACAGAATGATTTGGGTTGCAGGGGATTTGGGTTAAAGCTCATCCAATTCCATGTCCTGCCACACGCAGGGACACCTCCCACTGGATCAGGGGCTCCAAGCCCCATCCAACCCAGCCACGAACACCTCCAGGAACGGGGCAGCCACTTCTCGGGGCAACCCCGGCCAGTGTCTCACCATGCTGGAAGCGTACAACTTTATCCCATTACGACAGAAATTAGAAAGCACTGCTTATATACAAGCAATTAATTATCAATGTTGATTTACCTCAGCTCGCTCCTGATTAATTCTGAGAACAGTCCCATGAAGAGCCTTCAGCTGATTTTTAGCAATGGAGAGCTCCGTGGCTGCCAGTTTATCTGAAGTGACGATTGCTCTCTTTAATTCCTTCAGTTCTTTATCTAAACTGACAAATTGTATTTGTGCCCTGGCTTCTTCTACTTTTTTCTGAAACAAGGGCAAACCCAGGATTTATAAGTTTCAAGTAGAAAGCAGCAGCATGAAAGAAAGGCTTTCTACTGGTATCACATTTCCCACCCCCCCAATCCCATTTTGGGCTGTATGCATAGAAGTAACACCAAAAAATAAACTAAGAACAACCAATAAAATTTAAGGAAAAGAAACACCTACTTAACCTCTATGTTCCTTCCTGCATATGATCTTCAAAAATAAAATAACTCAGAAGTTTTAAAATGTCCTTTTCAAGAGGAAATACAGTGCCCAGACTTGTCCTTACTTATCCCTACCCTTTTCTCCAGCTCTTCCAGTTGAGCAAGAATCGTCTCTTTTTCTTCATCTGCCTCTTGGAGCTGTTGATCAGCAAGGCCCTGAATTTCTTCCATGCTCTTTATTTTTTCATGTAAATGTTGGATTTCATTCTCTAACTGATGGACCTTGTTCTTATTCTGCCTGTTTTCAGCTTTCACCTATAAGCGAAATAGGTTGGAATGACCAGCCAGAAACATACGTATATATTTTAACCAAAAGGCATATTAATTCAATGATTTAAAGACATAAGTTTTTTGGGAAGCACAGTTACCAGCATACTTTGTACCAGAAAGAACTGCTTTGCCACTTTAGTGCCTGACATACATAGTGAAACTTGACCTTCATCACCAAGTTACATTTTTTAGACTATGTTGAAATTGTGTAGTAACTCTTGCTTGTTTTGATACATGCCTGTCTGTATTTCTCCTGTGCTTCTTCCAGTCTTTCCTGCCAGGATACTACTTCTTCCTTCAATTGTCTCTCTCTAGCCCGTGCTTTCTCTTTTCCTCTCTGAGCTTCAGCAAGGATGTCATTAAATTCTTTCTGCAGATTTGCAAAGCTTTTACCTAAAACATCAGCTGAATTCTGATATCTGAAAGAGAAACAATCAGGATCCCAAGACAGGAAAAATAGTCATTTTAAATATTGATATACCAGATACTGAAATAACAAAGCCTAATACAACAGTGCAAGCTTAAGACATCCAGTGTACAGGTATTCCAGGGCGGCTCAGAACACATTACACTACACAGACTCCCACCCTGGCTCTATTCATACCACTCTGTCTTTGTTTATTACCATTCATTGTTGCTGGGGCCAAAGGGAGAAAAGAGTTTGCCCTGTGTCCTGCGCTGAAACCCAGAAGGACTGTACATTTCCCTCAAGAACATAACTACTGAGCTCAGGTGATGCTCTTAACCACAGGGCGCTGAAGCTCATGTTTGAGCTGCCCTGCCTTGCACCCACAAGGATGCAGCACAAGCATCTCGCTGTTCTCACACGCTCAGAAGTTTCACGTGCACCAATCTAATGCGGTACTTCTACTTCACTCACTCAATCTGTCCAGCTCCTCTCTGAAGCTTCTCCTTGACTTCATTTATATGAGCTAAGACTTCCTCAGGATGAATTAAGTTACCAACCACGTGGTTTAGCTGATTCTGAAGGTCTTTAACCTGTTGTTTCAAGTGATTATTGTCTCCCTAAAAAGACAGATAAAAAGAAAATCACACCCACGCAACCATAAGCAAACAAATGCACAAATGATAAAACTGAACTTCAAAATGAGACTGATACGGTATCCTTTAACATCATTACACTTGCGCTGTGGGGGAAGCAGGGAAACATTCTGTTTATCTGGTAACTTTTAAAAGGTAACAAATACTTCACCTGCAATTGTCTGAACTGAGAAAGTAGCTTCTTATTTTCTTGTTCCTTCTCTTCTGCTAGTTGGGCTTTGGTCAGAGCATTCTCCAACGCCTGCCTTTCTTTTTCAAGTTCAGCTTGCAGGGCTGACAGTTCAATCTACAAACACAAAACCTCTTCAGATTAATATCTCCACTCCCAGCCCATCATCAAAACACACTACAGCTGTATTTCTTAAAACAATGACAATATCTCCAAAAAAACCCAACAAAATAACCCAAACAATCCCAAATCAATGCACCACTGTGTATAGTTATCAGGTATTTCCTAAAAACTCATCAGCATTGGGACTTCCACTGTAAATTCTAAGCTAGACTTAGCATGAGCCTGTCCTACCTACTGGGTAGCCTGAATTCACATTTTATCAGGGTTCTACAGACAGCATTTGAGTTTCTCCTACAACATCAAAATTAAAAGGCTTGGAGGTGATGAAGACAGGACATCGCACTGTGCTGTTTCGCATTTTCATTTCTGCCTGCAAGCCAGAACGTGCAGTTGGAAGAAGATTTGTAAAAAACAAAACAAAACAACCCACCATGTTGATTTCTAAGGAATGGAAACTGAACCGACAGTGGCTGTTGTACATCATCACTGTACACCAACCCAAATGAGGATGTCCAACAGTAAAATACAACAGGACTGTACAAATTGAAGCACTTACTGTTCTGCCCTGGCAGAAAGCTACAACTTTACCACTTATTACAAAATTTTACAAAATAAAGATTTACTACAAAGCTCAGCCTCTACTACAAAGAGCAAAAGCAAACTTTGTCTTTCACCTGCTCCTTTCCCCAGGACTGCTTTAGAGTGGTTTCTTTGATGTCTGTACAGTTCTCTTTTCCAAAAAGACGGGGATGATTATTTTCCCTTTAAACACAGTGAATATTGTCTAGAGGGTCTCCCCACAGCATGAAGAAAGTCTGGTTGTCCCTCATCCTGGGCTGTATTATCCCTTTGGCAGCCTGACAGCTCTGTTCTTACCTGGCTAAGTTGTTTCAGTCTTTCCAGCTCTTCTTTTAGCTGACTGGCTTCAGCGTCTCTGTCCCTCAGCTGTGCTTCCAGCTCAGCCTCATAAGCGCTGATGTTCCCTTGCGCATCTCTAAGCGATTCATTTATTTCTCGCTGCTTTTGGAGCGCTCCTTCTAGCACTGTAATTTCCTGGAATTTCATATTGATCTTAAAAATACATACACAGGAGACCCAGGATTTCCTAGCAGTGCATTGTCTCTCTCCCTCAGTCACTGTGGAACTCATCAACGTGACAGCAGATAGATCAGAACAGAGACGTTAACCCGAATCGCTAAACATTAGAACAAGCCAAGTGAAACTACTGCCCACAGCGGTCAAGTCAGTGGAGCTGCTGCGCAAAATTCACACCCCGGTTAGAAAGGTGTAGCTTAAAGCGATAAATGTTTGTCCCTGATATTGGGTTTTATGTAAAATACATCTGGATACTAAGACAGCTCTAAGTAACAGGCTGGTAGGACAGATGCAAACTAATAATACACCTTGGCCACCGTCCAGGCAGTCTGCACTGTGATACTGACTGCAAACCCATTTTTAGTATCATCTGAAAGGTAAAGTCTGCATTTCTGAGACATCTTCCATAAATTACGGATTTACCATATCTTGCAACAGGTTTTAAAGGCCAAATTCTGTTCTTAATGAGTGTGGGCACATCTAATTGAAGCTATCATATCAAAAATATATTTTATACAAGAAACTGTGCTTTGCTACTCCTAATATGGTCATTTGCTTTTTTTAATTTCTTTCTTAGGTATCTGAATTTGGGAAGAAAGACAGCATTAAGCCTTACTTTTCTCATATTTTCTGCATCCATGGCAACTATTTCCAGCTTGTTTCTTTCCTCTTCTAAATCTGCCAGTCTTTGTAGCAGAGATTCTTTATCCTTCTGCAACTCCTTACATTCCTCATTAGCCCGTTTTGCCTGACACTTCACACTTCCCAGGTATTCCTGTAATCCAGTGATAATGCTTTCTAAATCCCTCTTCAGTGCTTCATTTGTTGCTATTTGACCTGCAAAAATGCAAATCAAATTTGAGATCGTTAGGAAATCATACTTATTTACAAAACAAACAAAACTGCCTTTCTTAACATTAAGATGTTTACCTACTGGAACAGATAGGAAAAAACAACTAGAACTCAATCAGAAAATGCCTGTGTGTGTTTTCAAGGTGAGGAGACCCCATATTGCTGTATTAACGTGATTGCTGGAAGAGTTAAAAAACTAACTGCAGTTCCTCATGCATTTCTGCCCTTATCCAAGATGATATTTGCTACTTTTACAGCTAAATCAATTTTGTTTCAATTTTTATATTTGTATTCTTGTCTAGGATATTTAGTTTCACACGTATAGTAAAGGTATCCATAAATTTAGCTCTTTGACTTCATTTTAAGTCAGTTTCTAAAACCTTCCCCCCACCGTAAGGAAAGGGGGGAAAGAAACCTCCCACACAAATGACCTTCCCCAACCAGGTAAAGTGAGGTGAATGTACAAAAAATAAAATTCACCCAGTCTCCTTTTAGCTCAGTTTGGAATATTTTCTCAATCTGTCACTACACATTCTGTATTTCATTTAAGCAAAGGCAAACAAAACTGAATCTCCAGTTCAACTGTCATCTTATCCCAAATAAAATTAAAAAAAAAAAAAAAAAATCACCATCTGTGAGCTGTTGTTCCAAGTCCCTGATTTCCTCAGTTTCCTTGGCGATCCTAGAGAGCATTTCATCCAGGCGACTCTCAAGCTGTTTGCAATGTTTGTTCATGACCTCGAACTGCTGTTCTCTGCTTGCTTTTTGAGCTTTCATGTGTGCCTGTAAGTTAACAGCCAGAAAGGTGAAGGAGGACAATATCAGTACAGATTAAACAGTCAAATCAGTATTTTAGTAAGACACTGCAGAACTGAGCTATTTGCAGTAAGTGTCACAAATGCAGCAAACTTAGTGCTTGGGATTTTTTTTTTTTTTGTTCTATTCCCTCGTTACTGCCCCAGAAGGAACCCCAAGTAAGCACAGTGTCCTTCATAGCACCCCCCTTGCCCAAGAACGATGGATAACGCCTACATTTATAAAATATTACTCACGGCTACCACCTTTCTTCCTGCTTTTACTTTTTGTAACATCACCTCCTCTTTCAGTCAAGAAAAAACCCATGATTTCCTCTAGAGGTTTTAATCCTGTCATCCTGCATCCACTTCACGGCAGATGATGCTTTTGAATTTGTCAGGTCACCACCCGAAGGAAAATACTCTGAACAACCAGCAAGTCAGGCCAATTATGGCTAAGATTTGCTTAAAGCAGACTTTTTTTTTTAAGAAATATTTAATTATTCATATTTCTGGGACACACACCCTAGTGGCAGCTCACGGACTTTGACTTCATGCATTTCATATGAATTCAACCGATTGTTTCGGCTGTATAAAAAACTTGGTTATGCACACAATGTAGTACTGTTTCTCACTGGTTTGAAATTACTCACAAAGCATTCAAACGCCAAAAGCTGCAAAAATACAAATTACACTGCCACGATAAAGAGCACCTTTACCTTACTGCTAAAAAATTGATCTAGCTAATAGTAGAGACTTGAAAGTGATAAGTCATAAGTGAAAAATCAATTATAAAGTTGCATTGATAACAAAACTAACAGGTCAAAACTTGATTTTTTGTATTTTTAACATATCGAACCGCTAGTTATTTTTAACACTCACATTAGTACGACTCAACTTCTTAAGGCAAACCCCCGTTCGGCTTTCAAAAGTGAAATTACAACCAGTAAAACCCAGGCAGAGGCGCTGCTGCTGAGTCATTTTTACCGCCAAACGTCACAAGAGCGCGGTTTAAAAAAAGAAAAAAAACCTCAGAAGACTTACAGCCTGGCCTTTGTCCTTTCTCCCTCCGGTGCCGAGCGCCAGGCGCCCCGGCCGCGGTCTGGAGCTCATGGGAGCTCGGGGCTGGGCCCCTGGGTGGCCGCCCGGGAGCGGGGCCAGGGGCGCAGTGGGGCCGTTACAGTGTGGGGCACACCAGCCCCAGCCCCCACGGCCAATCTCTGCCTGGAGATTCGGAAGGGAAATGCTGGAAATGCGTTTTTCTAAACGCGTCCGCAGGCCTCAGCTCAAAACAGGAACCCAGCCGAAAATTCTCTCTTTGCAAACTGAAAAGCATCCGGCTGGAAAGCTTTTGTTTAAAGGGAGACGCTTCTTATAGTAATCTCTTTCATTTCACTTTAAAATTTCTAGAAGTGTTTGCTGCCCCTGAACGCAGTTAATAACTCTGAATCATAGAATCACCAGGTTGGAAGAGACCCCCCGGATCATCGAGTCCAACCATTCCCATCAATCACTAAACCGTGTCCCTCAGCACCTCGTCCACCCGTCCCTTAAACCCCTCAGGGAAGGTGACTCAACCCCCTCCCTGGGCAGCCTCTGCCAGTGCCCAATGACCCTTTCCGTGAAAAATTTTTTCCTAATGTCCAGCCTGAACCTCCCCTGGTGGAGCTTGAGGCCATTCCCTCTCGTCCTGTCCCCTGTCACTTGGGAGAAGAGCCCAGCTCCCTCCTCTCCACAACCTCCTCTCAGGGAGTTGTAGAGAGCAATGAGGTCTCCCCTCAGCCTCCTCTTCTCCAGGCTGAACACCCCCAGCTCTCAGCCACGTTGCAGTAACTAAAAACTTAGGATTTCAGTTTTACTCACGTGTCTTGGATCTTCAGGACTTATCAAAGCAAGAGAGCTCTGTAAGTCTTCAAGCTCTTTCTGTTTTTTCCCTGCTTCTCTTTGCAGTTTCTCTATTTGTTTTTCCAGCTCTAAAGCTTCCTTGCGTAGCTGGTGCAGGGCCTGTATCTTTTCACTCAGTTGCTGTTCCAGCTCTTCCTTGGTTCCCTGTAACACCTGGAGAGAAAACTGAGAGGTGGGTCTGACAGTTTAACTGGAAATACACAGCTGATCAACCACAGTTAAATCAGGCTGCTGGTTCAGCCAAACAGGCTGCCAAAAAATGATCTATTCATTGTTTAGAATCTTCTGTTTCTTAAGATAATAAAAACTTTGCTTAGGGCAACTAGAAGTTTCATAACCTGAGGCTCCCACCCCAGTGAATGCCAGAAACCCTCATTCTGAGCACCACCTCAAGTGAGCTGTTTTCAAACAAGACTTCAAAAATATCTCGTGCAATTCTTTCCTGCAGTGTTAGGAAGACTATCAGGAATGCCTTTTAGTTATGGCTTCTTAAGTTAAACTATGGAACATCCTGGTCATTGATTTTAAGGCAATTTTAAGACTTAAAAAAACAGTAATTCACGATGTGGAAGTTACAGTTTAGTTTAATGCTGATAAATGTTTTACAATTTATTCTTGCTGCCAAGTATGTAGCTACATTGCTTGTTAGTAGCTCCACAACTGAACCTACATAGGACTATAAAGTCCTTCCTGAAAACCCTTTTCTGATAAACCAGAATGTATTTAATCCATGCAATTATAGCGGGAGGCTCAGGTAGAACTTCCTCCTTCACGAGCACATTTGTCATGTCACCAGCACTGCTTCCAATGTTACACCATCACCACGTTACTTTCTGCTCTCTCTACTAAGCCTGTAAGGAGCTGTAAGATTACGTTTACTGGAACAGAGATGATATGTTCAAATCCAAATCCATGCCTCCTGCGTAATGCAGCGATCCCCAACGGCCACCGCACTACTCAAATCTGTATTTAGGTTCTTCCAAAGGATTCTGGGGAAAGTTAACTAGCAGCAGCAGCATCACATGGAACACGTCTAGATGCAATCTACTGCACTAAAACACCAATAGCTGACTTATAAATGAGCTGTCTAAACCCCACAAGATTTTTCTGATGCGTGAAAAATGGATTTACATATGTACAGTGGCCTCCTTAACAAAGAATGGGGAGAAACCAGTTATATTTTCTACAGCAGCACTGCTTTGAATGCTTTCCCTTGCTATTCATGTAGCAATCTCTTTGCGTACTTTTTTCTGAGCCAGAGCACGCTCCAGTTGTTGCAGTTCCCCTGTTACTTCCAGAACTTGTTGCTCTGCATTTCCTATCGCACTTTGCAGTTCTTCTAATCTTCTTTGTGCTGCAGACAAAAAGACAAACCATAATCCCACAAAACACAATAGAATATTCTGTATAACACTGACATGCATGTCTAAAATAGTGATCAAAGTGAATACATTCTGGTTCCTCAAAAAGTATATCTAAAGTTTTCTAATGAGCCCTATATAGTGAAATGCATCAAATATGAAACCTCCCTAGCATTTCAATAACATTTAATCCTTACATCCTAGGTTATCTTAAAACAAGAGCAATAAGAAATTGTAACAGTTTTGACCCAAAATGCATTAAGTACAGTGCTCAGATCTCACAGCACTTACAGCCTTTGACACACTATTGGTATTCTTGTATCAAATAAATCTCAAAAATTTAA
This sequence comes from Clamator glandarius, assembly GCA_033459285.1. Classification (NCBI taxonomy): domain Eukaryota; kingdom Metazoa; phylum Chordata; class Aves; order Cuculiformes; family Cuculidae; genus Clamator; species Clamator glandarius. The sequence goes on along the minus strand of JAUNZM010000434.1, from coordinate 581,897 downwards.
TTACTGGAATTAGCTACATCAACATACATATTCTAATTTTTATTTGACAAAAAATATATTTTACCTGAATCAATCTTCTTTTCTTTATCCTCCAGTAGCTCATCTAGGGCTTGGAGCTGCGATTTCAGCTGGGGTTCCCTACAGAAGTCATTTTGATCTAGTTGCACTTTTCCAGTCTCCATCTGCTGAGCTTTGTTCGCAATCCAGCCTTCTCTTATAAACATATTTCTTTTATACCTAGCCTTACCAATGTATGGGCTTTCACCAGGTACGTTGTCAAGTTCAACATCCTGAAATGTATGAAGTGCTACGTCTTTATCTCAGAAGCATGGCTCCAGCCGACTCATATTATACATTAGAGTCCCTTAACAAGCAAGGAAACCAACTTGAAATGAGAATAATTGCAAGAAAACAATTCCATTTTATAATGGAATTAAAAGCAAACAAACCCAAGTGGGGTGTGATCGGTTTGCTGCAAATGGGTAATGCAAGTGGATATTTAATTGAAGGGTTTTTAATATTTTAGATTTAATAGTAATACAGCTTATACTTAGCCCATTACATTGCTGCACTTGAACTTTACTCGAACATAACTTAAATCATTTGTAGTTAATGATTAATAACCTTTTATTTCTTGTGCAGATTCTTCCTATTCAGGCATCTCTACAATTTTTTTTCCAAGTATAACAGAGTTTAACTCTATTAGGAAAGAAAAGCAACAGAAGAGGGACAGAAATTCTAATAGTGTCAAACTCAACAGCATTCTGGCTTGTGGCAGTTCTCCAAGTGAAAGGGCTTTCAAAATTAAGCCAGAAAAAGAGGATTTTCCTTCATGTGGTTAACAAGAATAATGAAATGTATGTTCACCAACTCTATGTAGCTAAAACATCCGTATAGGTACGTATGCAATATTTAACGCATTAGATACTGCTCAGATTGTTTAGTTCCAATCTCCTAACTCTAAAAGAAAATGTTTCTATTTTGTAACTAATAACTCTTAATAACATGGTATCTATACAGAATTATAGAAAAACTATGAAGTCTCCCATTTTCCAGGCTGAAAAGCAAGATAAAAAGTAAGGAAGAGACCCATTACTTTAAAATTATTACCTCTGACGGAAAATAATTTAATGGCTCAAATTTTGCATCAATCTTATAAAATGCCAGTTCCTGCTCCAATTCATACTGCTTCTGGCAAGCTCGGGTTAGCTCCATTGTCTTCTGCTTTAACTAATAAACCAGTAAACAAAGTAAGTTGAGTTCATGCAAGGGTCATCATGGCATATATTTCAATTCAGTAGAGAGCAGGGCAGACACATCAACTGTGAAACAAAGCTCACATCCAAAAAAGCTAAGATGGTGTAGCTTGAATCAAGAATACCAGGGAGCGCGACTTCATTACAAGATACAATATGACAACTAAGAGCAGACGAGACCCTCGCAATTAAAATAACACAAATGATCACATGAAAGGCCCTTTAAGTTTACGTGCAAAGCTTCAAAAATGAATTTGTCACTAACTTAGGATAAAAAATAATTTGGGTACAATCCTTTAGCAAAACCTATGCCAAATAACAAATGCATTTACTGCTGCTGATAAGCAGTGAGAGCTGTAACACTCATTGTCTGTAAAAGAAAGGTAACTCGAGGGTACAGAGCACACGCATTTCATTTTAGCTCAAACTTGTGCTAGTTAGCCTATGAGGGTTTGTTTCAACATAGGTCTATCATGTGATTCCTTTTAAAAATCAACTTTTCATGCTGAATACCTGAGGGAGAACATGCAGCAAAACTCCAACAGACAGTGGAAAGCAGGACTAATGGAGGAAAAGAGATTGAACAGACTGGAATAAAGGAAAGACTTAAAGATTTCAAAACTCCATACGTGTCACGCAAAAATTAACTGTAGTTCAGAGAAAAAAAACCAACAGAAAAATTAAGAAAATTGTATCCAAAAGCCACAGTGAATATTAAGTCTCTCTGGAGCACTTCATACAAGCGTTTGCACTTCAGTAAACATGCAAATAAATCCTAGAAATAAAAATAACCATGCAACCCAGGAGCACAGTGGGGCTACCTTCAGTGAGGAATAAAGGCTCTGCGGAAAGGGAACTGTGACAAACCAATACACCAGCTAAAGGAAGAAAGAAGCAAGCAAAGTTGGTCATCCAAAGGATAAGAGCGGGTTAGGTTGCAAGATACATGTTGCATAACCTCACTATACCGAGAACTACATCTTAGAACTGGACTGCTGGTTAGTGTGTTCACAGAAGAAACAGCTACAGAAATATTACCTACAGGGATTCTGAAGAGATTGTAGAGGACAAATCTAGTAAGATAAAAGCTACGCTAGTCAAGGAATAATGACTCTCTATAAAGCTGAAGAACAAGTTTTGTCTTTCAATTGCCCTTCAATTTCCAGCCATTTGAACTCTCAAATTGAGAAGTCTGTTTCTCATAACAAAACATTCTAAATATTTACTTAGTACAAATGGTTTTCCTACCAATTCATTTTTGGTGTCCAGGTCCCTTTGCAGGCCTTCATAGCTTTGTTTCTGCTGCAAAGTCTTTTCTTTTAATGATCTGTTGACCTCATCCTGATGGCGAAGCTGCTCAAGGACTTTGGACTCATTAAGTTTAAGGTTCTCTATCTCCTTTAATGTGTTTTCCAACTCTCTTTCCAATTTTTCTATCTCTTCTGAAAAACAAAGTAACAGAAACTTCAAATCAAAACCTTTTTCGCCTAAATCTGAATTTGGTGTCATTCACTATAGCTCTAACATATCGCCATTACCTAAATTAAACCTCTCTAGGGCTTTCTGCCTGTCATGATTTGTCACCGGCTGTCCATCCAAGCATTCCAGTGCTCGCAAGTGGAATATGGTGTACAAGCGGTAGTGAGGCAGGCTTACAACTGGGTTATCAGCAAGGAACAGAGAAGTCAGGTCCTGCAGAGGCTTTAGTTTAGCTATTTCATGGAGCTAAATAAAAGACAAATGGGACAAAGATTAGACATCCTTCCACAAACAATTAAACCCTCATTACCATACTTCTGATTGTATATAAAGTTTTACATTAGAGCCATCTCAAAGGACCTATTTCAACACTCATGCTAAAGTGGAATTTCTAAAATCCTACCAAAACCAGATAACAAGGGCTGTGAATGTATATAACCTTCCGTTCCCCCAAACTAATTAATAAGAACAGGGAGCTTTAATCATGAGGAGTTCTCAAACAAAGCTGGGTCATCTCTCCTCCTAAGCAGGACTTCAGAAATTGTATTAAGTGACTTAATTTCATAGACACTCTTTTGCAACTCTAAGACATGACAATTAACCTGGACAACAGGAGTAAATCTAGTCATGTCCTAAATACAAAACATAAGCAAACAGATTATTTACAGGTCTCCAAAACCACATAATTAAGTTATCCGTGGGACACCACCAATAATGTGCAGAAGTCTTCACATTTTCACCAAGCTGTTATGTTCCCAAAAACTTACAATTTCTTGAAGAGCACAGAGGTTTCCTGACAATAATTACTTACTGATGACACTTTATTCTGTTTCAAATTAAGGATGCGCAGGGATCGCAGTTTCTTCCCTGCCCACACAGGAATATGCTCTATCTCGTTCCCTGCAAGGTTGAGCTTCTGTAGATTCTGCATGTGTTCTAAACCTTCAAGTTTACTGAAAAAGAAAAAGAAAACCACAATTTATCATGAAGCACAGCAATCTACAGCGTAACTGAGGCATTACGGATAAAGTACAGCAAAATTTTTAATGTATAATTATCATCCAAGAAATCAGCAAAAGCAGTTCTCTACAGCTGCAGAACCACAATACAAATTAAATTAGAGCAGTTTCCTTCCAAGTACAACAAGACAAACTAATTTCACAGCAAGAATTTGTTGCTCACTGTGGCACAACCTTCACTTTTACATCTCTTAATTTTAATATTAAAATCATTTTAACATATGGCAGTTCCATTTTAATACGGAAATTTTGTTGCTTTTCTCCTAAGAATGTTATGGGACACTGATGAACCAAAATAAACGTAGAAGGAACCAATGATATATAACTAAAGACAGAAAAGATAGAGCAGTAGCTAACAGCTACTCTGCCCTTTTCATTTCCTGTTGAGAGCAGAAGTTGTGCGAATGCAGCGCGTAGAAATGCATCTTCCTTACTTCCTATTGTTAACGTCTCTACTGAAATGGCAGCTCCTTTTCTGCAAAGTCAGTCTCGTGTAAAGACCATAATTCACTAACAGGAAAATTAAAGGAAACAAAGAATTTTGCTATTGCCTGAACCACTACCCTTCAACATTTTCATACCACTCGGAAAAAAAGATACAATTGTCCAATTAGTGCTTTTTCACTTTCAATTTAGGGAGTTTGCAGCCTTCCTGATCAACTCCATTCGGCTTCCTCTCTTAAAAAAAAAACGTCTTGTATTCACCTATAATAATATGCAATAAAAAATAATCTTTTCATGCATTTAATTGCGTTATTGTGCACACTTCATTATCGTATCTGGAAACCTGCATTTCTGGATTGGTTTTCCAGGAAAACAAGTTTAATTGCAGCCATGGCCCGCAGGCAGCATCTCCCAGAACAACTTACCCTTCCAAGACCCAAGAATAAGAAGATCTCATGAAAACCTTCTCTCACACCTGTGACAGAATTCACTTAAGCAATAAGAGAATGTCAGCTTTACCATATCTGGGCTTACCAAAACCATTTCTGCTTACCCAATTTTGTTGCAAGACAAATTGAGTTCACGCAGCTTTAGCAGTTTATCCAGCTTCTCAATCTTCTCTATTTGGTTCCTACTAAGATTTAGTACCTCTAGTTTAGAGCACTTCTCTAAGTTTTCAATGTACTGTGGAACAGGAAATTAATCCATTAGCACTGCAGCTTTACAATTGTTTCGTATTAGAAAATCATATTTCTACTTTTATCAACCACCTACTCATTAAAAATTACAAAATCTTCTAATATTTTATTAATCACAGTTTCACTATTGCATTCCAGAGCCCTGCTCCAGGTTGAGTTTTCTATAGTACTGTCAAAGGAAAACTAGATTTTAAATTTACAGTGAACGAGATTGATCCTCATAAAAGAGAAAATGCCATTAAAAAAACGCAAACAAAAAAACCTGAACGTTTAAAAAGTGACATAAATAGACATCATTCTAAACCTCATTCTAAACAATCCAAAATTTTATCCTTTGCTCAAGTCTCCGCCGACATATTTTGTTTCAACTGAGGCTGCATGTACAACTATAGTAACATAATCCAGCTGCTTACATTCACATAAAAACAGGCCTTTACTATAAAATAAATGAGAATTTTAAACTCTTGAATTACCAGCTGTTTTCAATAAATCACCTTAAATTTCTTTTCCCCCTCCTTTGGGGAAGAAAGATTCAGTGTGGTTATACATGCCAGATTTTCCTGTTTGGAAACGCCTTTTATAAGGGGTTCGGTGATGTACCTGACTCCTGGACTAACACCATTTTCATCTGAAATTAAACAGAGAAATTACCATCAGTAGTGAAAGAAATGGTGATTTTTATATTAGCCTTTTACTGAATACTGGGAAAACACTGACAATTCCTCTCCCCTCACCCCAAGGAAGAGAAGCAGCGGCACACCAGAAGCATTTACACAAAATGACAGGTTCAGGGAAGCGAGGGCAGCCTTTTGAAAAAGGCACAATGTGCATCTCCCTTTGCCTGCACAGAATTGCAAGGAGTAAAAGTCTCATTATTCTACACAGCTTTCATTACTATCTTTTCCATAGTTGAGTATCAAAAGATGAAAACATTTTTTTTCTAGGTTCTTTCCAACTTATCACACATCTTCAATCACAAAGCTCACAGAACACTGGCTTTTAATGCTTTTAGGATGTCCCTCTACACCAGTAGTTATTTATACCTTTAAGAAACTTACACTCAGAAGCATCTTTTATATTTTCGGCTGTAATATTGAGATGTTGGTGCTCCAGCTCTGTGCTTTTGTGAGCAGATGGAGATGTTTGCTGGCTAAGAGGAGATGGCGATCTGGTACTTGAACTGATAGGAGACATTGGACTAGGCGTTCGAGAAGCCGACATCTGTGGTTTTCTACATAATTCTTTTCGGACTGAGCCTTTCTTCATTGCCAAAAATACAGAAAAATATCATATGACCAATATCTGGAAGAACAGAAATAAACATTGGTCTGCATGCAAATCTAAATCTTAATGGTTTGAGTGCCAACAAAATTTTTTTTTTTAGTATAAGAAAATAATCCCAGCCACGTTACAATGCCAAAAAAACATATCTAGTTCTTCAATGGGTGACAGCTTCCAGTTCTTGTGGGCTAAGAGCACACCTGCTCATTGAATCACGCTACAGCACAACACCAGGGCCTGACCGACCTCCTTTCTGTTCTGCAACTCATCTTGGTAACCGTCCTGCAATTTATGGCTTACGCAAAGTCTGTCAGGTCTGGAGATACTCTCAGCTCTGATTAACCTAGCTGGCAGAGGATAGAAAGAGAGGATGAGGATCCCAATTCTTTTTACCAGAGGTAGAAATCACTCATTTCACTTGTAATTGCTTTTTTGCTACCAAAAGAAAAAAAAAAGGTAACAGAGGGGAAAAAAACCCCAACGCATCGGCTTTCCTTCAGCATTCCCCTTTCTGCAAACAAGTTATTCCATGCCTGCTTAGAAAATTCCAGACAACGTTAACAGTAACTTCCCCAATGACAAACCCATTTCCTTATGAGTAAATGTAGAAGCAGCCGTGAGCTTTCTGAGTGCAAAAGCCCTCATAGGGACCATGTTCAAGGGACAGGATTTTACTAAACCCTAGATTCAGTAAACAAAAAGAACTTGAAGAGAGGCACACGTTTTTAAGGGAATTTCCAACAGGGATAGAACAAGAGGGGAAAGGGTTTAAGCTGAAAAAGAGGAAATTGAGATGAGAACTTAGGCAGAAATGCTTTCCTGTGAGGGTGGGGAGGCCCAGGCTGCCCAGAGCAAGGGGGGGCTGCCCCATCCCTGGAGGGTTCAAGGCCAAGTTGGATGGGGCCGGCAGCCCTATATCCAGGGGGAATGGTTTGGGTTGGAAGGGGCCTCAGAACCCATCCAGGGTCCCTGCCCACAGCAGGGGGTGGAATTGGATGGGTTCTGAGGCCCCTTCCAACCCAAACCACTCCACATGGGGGATTTCATTGCGTTCGATAAGTTTTTCCTCACTAAAACGCATTTTAACCGCTCTCCCGTCCCTGTTGCTTGGACGCACGTCTCCTCGGAGCCTGGGAAGGGCTCAGGGGCACGTTCGCCTCCCCTCAGCGCCCGCGGCCGCCGCCTCCTCCCGCCAACGACCGCTCCCCTCGCTTTGATTACCTGTGTTGACATGGCAACGCCGCTCCACACGCTGCGGCGGCGGCACCACCAGGACAGGGGTGGAGAGTGGGACCCCCCCCCCCCCTAACACCGCCCCTCAGCTCCTCTCTCCGCTGCCTGCCCCTTCGCAGCCCCCTAACCGCCGCCTCACCGAGCCCAGAGGCGCCGCGGCGCCTTTAAGAACCCGCCGCCCGTCGTCGCGCCAGCGCCATTTTGTGTGGTTGGTGGCGAGGCCGAAACAAGCCACGCCCATCGCTAGAGACCACGCCCACAGAGCCACGCTCCTTTAAGACGCAGCAATAAAGCCACGCCCCTCAAAGTTTGGCGCGCAGTAAAGCCACGCCCCCTTCCAAATGCCCCTCGCCCTCCACGTAAACCACGCCCCCCAAGCCGCGCCCCATAGCCTTTAAGCCACGCCCCCAGCCTGGCGCTCCCGCCAGTGGAGGCGGAGGGGTCTGTTCTGAGGGCTTCGTCCCCATTAAAGCCCAAGTCACTGTATAAATAGCAAAGCTCGGCTGCTCGGCTGTTAAAAATAAAAAGCCGTGAGGAGAAATGATCTGAAGTTGCGCTAGGGGAGGTTTAGATGGAATATGGGGAAAAATATCCTAATTAAAACAGTGGGGGCTGTGGCAGAGGCTGCCCAGGGCTGTGAGGGAGACCCCAGCCCGAGGGGGGTTTAAGAGCCACATAGACATGGCTCAGCGGGCACGGTGCGGTTGGATGAGCTTGGAGGCTTTTTCCAACCTCAGTGACCCTGCATATATCACCATATCAATGTGAAATTGTCTGTAAATAGGTTTTGCTCCGGAGTGTTGTATGTAGTGTGGGGAGCGGCTGAGAGAGCTGGGGGTGTTTAGCCTAGAGAAGAGGAGGCTGAGGGGAGACCTCATCGCTCTCTACAACTCCCTGAGAGGAGGTTGTGGAGAGGAGGGGGCTGGGCTCTTCTCCCAAGTGACAGGGGACAGGACGAGAGGGAATGGCCTCAAGCTCCACCAGGGGAGGTTTAGGCTGGACATTAGGAGAAAATTTTTCATGGGAAGGGTCATTGGGCACTGTTAGAGGCGACCCAGGGAGGGGGTTGAGTCGCCTTCCCTGGAGGGGTTTAAGGGACGGGTGGACGAGGTGCTGAGGGACATGGGTTAGTGATTGATGGGAATGGTTGGACTCGATGATCCAGTGGGTCTCTTCCAACCTGTTCATTCTCTGATTCTATGAACGCATTTAGGGATGGTAAACTCAGTGCTGCAGGTCTAATTTGCCACAACGCTGAGTTTTAAATACAGTTGTATTTAAGTGTGTCTCTTGTGAGGGTTTGTGACAGCGATGTTTAAGCAGGAGGAGTGGAATTGGATGAGCTTTAAGGTCCCTTCCAACCCAAACCATTCCATGACCTCCTGTGCCCACCTCGAGTTGTATCTGTCTGGAATCCAACCAAGCAGGTGTGGAACGCAGGGCTGGAAAATCAACGGGGCTGTGTCTGGGGAAGGACGGAGCAAAGCAGTGAGGTTAGATTTGAAAAACACTTAACAACATTAGACTTCTAAGCTGTTTCTTCCTGTGCTTCACCCTTTGCTCCTTGTTATTTCCAAACCACCTCCATCAACTTACTGTACAAATCCTCAGTGCTTTATATTTCGATATCACAGCTGTTATTTTTAATGATATTAAGCACCTTGGATTTTGTAAGATTTTCTTCTATATGTTGTTGCTTTCCTTGTAGTTTGTACTTCTCTTGAGAAACCTGCGATGGCCTTAATCTAATTTAGTTTTTTATTGATCTGAAACGGTTTTATAAACGTCTTTCCAGTAAAGGTTGGCTGCGGTATTTGTTTAAACTTGGAATGTCTTGCACAACTTTAGTTTAACTTTTCACAAACTTATTTGTTGAGGTCCCTGCTTCAGTATTGGCTATTCTGTCGCCAGCGGTTTATTCCAAATGCTGCTTAAAATAGTTCCTGGTGTAGGGGTAACACATCCTGAGATTTTCATAGTGCACTTTTATTTGCAGTGGAGAAACTCAGGAATTTGGCATAATTGGAAATACGATAAGAAATTTGCAAGGGAGATGCTATTTCAAAGAGGATAGAAAAGGAAGCTTCTAGTCTAACCATATCAGCCAATATTTTCAGAAGGACAAACCGAATCTGATTTTTGGGGGTTTTTTTTGCTACTTCTAGGAAACAATTTTTTTTTTAAACGTAACTATCAGTGAGAAAGCTAGGACTGATGTGGGATTACTCTTGACATATTAGAAAATTGAAATCCTAAATTAAAAAAACCCCTAAGTTTAGCTTTTCTGGCTTCCTTGGGAGGGGATGAGAATGTTTTAGTAAAACTTTGATCTGCAATTAATTATTAACCATGAGTGAAATATGTTGGTGGTATTTCTAATCTTCTGCAGCAGACGCCAAACACAGTTTAACCCAGAATCATCAGCATCTATGGTTTGCTGTTTGTTTTCATAGGCAGTATGAATATTTTAATATATTTCTCTGTTTTGCTATTTTCTGGAGCAACTTTCGGCCAAGAGAAAACGTAAGTAAAGCAAATATTGAATTTACTGGAATTGTTATGTGTTATCTGCTATTTTAGGTAAATAGATATGGAATTTAAGTACAGCCAATACAAAAAGCACTATTAAAATTGATGTGTTTTCACAAACAAATTTCTCACTAGTATATGCAAGACTAATGCAGGAAAAAAACTTGGTTCTGGAATTATGTTATTTACTGCATGAGATAGAAGCGCAAAAAAAAAGTTAAGAAATAAAGCTGGTGCTTGTTATCTGACTTCAGGCACTACAGAAAAGCTAATTTGCTACAGATTTGGTGAACGCCGTTACTTAGATGTATATTTTGCAATTCTACTTTGCGTAGCTTTTTTGAGCCTTGTATCTGTTAAAAATGGTGTCTAGAAACCCTGGTGCTTCTGGGATTTCAGAAAAAGAAATTGAACATCTACCAGGTGTTTTGTTCAACAGCACTTGATATGTCTTTTAGAAGCTTTTTGTGGTCAGGTCCCAAAGCCTGGCTTTTGGGAAATGGTGCAAACTTCAGTTCGTAAAGCACTGGAGAAATTACAGTAACCCTGCAAAAACGTGTTCACGTTGAACTTTACTTTAAGTTGCCCCATTTATTTCAGTAAGATCTTTCCTGGAGAAAGAATGAGTGTGGGAGGAAGATTAAGTGTTTCTGGGTTTCATTTGGCAAAAGGAATCATTATTTCCACGTTGACAGCTTGGTTTGGTAGACGTGCTTTTGTGTGTTTGCAAAATGAAATCCGTTAACATTCTTCTACCTAACCTTTTTTTTGTTTGGTCGTGTTATATTAATTTGCATGTAAAATCATTCTGTTTTTAACTAGCAGGTTATAATAACTTAAGCTGATTAGCTTGTTCACCTTAACAGTGTGTACATGACTGAATTACAAACAAAAGTAAGAAACCTGAGCGAAGCCTAGTTCCATCACTCTTTTATTGCTTTATGTTCCATATACAGATATGTCCTTACAGCACCAAAGATCTTCCGAGTTGGAGCATCTGAGAAAGTCGTAGTTCAAGCTTTTGGTTATGAAAAGGAATTTCAAGTCAATATTGCCTTAAAAAGCTTTCCAGATAAGCTTGCTCTTTACTCGTCTGGCCGTATTTCTTTAACTGCAGCCAACAAGTTCCAAGATGCTGTGACTTTAACGGTAAGGAGTTCAGACCTTTCTTGCAGTGATTTTATTGTTGCATTTAGTTATAAATGTTTAAAAAAAAAAAAAAGATTATGGTAAGTTTTCAGTCGTTCAAACAAGCTGGAAAGCGAAGTCTTGCTCCCCCATTTCTCAGTTTTCCACATGCAGTTTATTTAGTTTTAGTTTGAAATTACACTTGATAAAGTTAGTGTAAAAGATTAACACCAAAGTTAAATGTACAATCAAGCTATTTTAGAAACACTCTTGTAAGTGCAAAACTTTAAAAAATAAAGAGAGAATAGAGAGGTCTGGAATGTGGACAAGATCTGCCAACTGAGGGTTCAGAGTACGTTAAGGTGGTAACTAAACTGAAGATTAGTCTTATTTGCAGCAACAAGCTCCAAAGGGGCCCAGATTTCAACATAAACCTTTGTTTAACTAATTTGCTTAAAGCAAAGAGTGCAAGAAGCTAAAGAGGTTTTTACTGAAAGGTGAGGACCAAGAAGATTTCCTTGAATGCCTCCCAAGAGATGCTTCTCACTCAGTTTTCCTTCTCAGCCAGAACAGTTGTTTTGCCAAACTACCAACCACAACAGCAATTTTAATGTTGCCACAATTCATTGTGTTTAGAAATGGAAATCTGATAAATTTAATTTCAAAATACCTGTAGACTGTCATCTATGATGTAAGCAAGAATAAACCCTTGTAGGAGTTGATGATTTAATAATAATTTACAACAGGATAGTAATTGCTGTTCAGATATTTTTCTCAAAAAAGATTGCAGGAAAAAATACTTGGAAAAAGTGTTTTAATAGTCTTTAAAAATCTTCATTTTCTCTCTCCCAGCTTCAACCAGCAGATTTACCAAGGACAGACGATTCAGTCAAGTATGTGTTTTTGGAAGCTGTTTCTCCACATTTTACAAGATTAAAAAAAATTCCCATTTCCTATGAGAATGGGTTTCTTTTTATTCATACAGACAAACCAATTTATACCCCCGATCAGTCAGGTAAATAATGCTTATTTGTCTTGGCTGCTATTTAATTTTTCAAGTTGGTTGACTTTGCCAAGGAATTAGGGTTTAAATGTCCTTTAAGCTCTTAATTATGTTGTACTGACATCAGCTGACACTTAATTTTTTCCTATTTCATCATACTGTAGAAATTAATCCCTTCTCTCTCTCAATGTCCTCTTAGCCCTTGCACCCACAGTGCCTCACCTGGGGCACAAAGCATGAAAGATTTTCCTGGGAATATGTTAAAAATATTTGTGAAAAAACAGTGACTGGATCATTGGTTCCGTGTAGGTTGAGCTCTTTTCCTACAAAAGTGATATCCTAGGGCTGTGATGGTATGAAATTAATTTGCACTGTGATGATTCAATGCAAAAAGAGTGGGGTTTGGTGGGGTTTTTTTTCTCCTTTTCAAAATATCCCTATCTTGGTATGAATTTGAGATTTATTGTAATAATTCTTACAGTGAAAGTCAGGGTTTACTCTTTGAATGAAGAGCTGCGGCCAGCTCAGCGGGAAACTGTCCTAACTTTTGTGGTAAGTTGTAATTGAGTTTGATATCAATGTTCACAAAACCAATCAATGTTGTTAGATGGTTAAATCAGTATTGCAATCATTTTTAATAACTGTTAGGTGTTTTTGCAGGTAGCCAGACATATATTAAAGGATCTGAAACTTTGGATAGAAGTTAAAAATTTGGATAGAAGGAAAAAATATTAATTATCTTTAATGTGTGGGGAAAGGACTTCTGAGGGAATTTTAATAATATCTGATTTTCATACTGTTTATTTCATTTGAGATGTGGATAATCAGTACCTACTATCCTGTGGTTTTAGGCTTGTTATTAGAGTAACTTAATAGCAATTTTAAGCTTTGTGTAGAAACAGCTTTTAATCGTTGGAACCATAACAGAATCAGAATTTCGGTCTGAGTTTTTTCTAAAATTGTTTGTGTTTTCATGCTGTGTAATGGGAAAAACTCTTAGAACAATATGTTATGGCCAGGCTCCCACTGAAATCACAAAATTAAGATATTTTTCTTTTCCTTTTGATAAGAATAACCTGTAACCGCTGATTCTTTCCTGCTGTAATTTACAGGATCCTGAAGGAGTAAATGTGGATATTCTAGAAGAAGAAGATTTTACTGGCATAGTTTCTTTTCCTGACTTCAAGATTCCTCCTAATCCTAAGTAGATTTATTTATTGCGTTTTGAGAATTATTAAGCTAATACCACCTTTTCTTAAAGGCTGTCAAGAGTGTCTTTTGCTTGATACACGGTGTGTGCGTGGCTTGAAACTTGAAGGTTTTTGACATTTCACTTAGTGTGTAACCATGGTGTAAATAAGGAGCTTACGACCAAGCATTTTCCTTTTCAGTTGTCTTCCACACTAACATTTGTCTCCTAAAGACAAGTGGGAAGCTGACTCTCTGCATCTTCAAATAGATGGTGAATGCTCAGTGTAATGAGAGAAAGGGAGGAGATGCAGTAAATGAGAATAGTGCTGGTAAAACTGAAATTAAAGAACAGTTAGTGGTTCGTTTATCATGCTTGGTTAAAAAGGAAGATGAATAAAAACTAAAGCTGTCTGCCGTAGAGGTAGAAGCATTGTCAAGGATTTATTGGTTTGAAGGAGGGGAAACTTCCATATTTCATACGTACATCCATACAAATCACCAGCATTTTTCCAGTAGCAGCAGCATACAAAACAAATCTCTTCAGTTCTTCTTTTAGTCTTGAGAGGGTGCTGAAGATTCACTGAGTTGGCAGAAGGATGCTGGCAGGTGCTTGAAACAATGATTTTTTGACCGATTTACTTTTCATTATGAAACTAACAATTTCAGTCTGCGTAAAAATGCCTTTTGTGTCCTTAGAACTGAGTATCTGTTCACGGCAGCCTTGCACAATTCTTATCTTGGTGCTATACGGCCAGAAGATAGTAGGAACTGATTTTCTGTGTTATGTAAGTTGCGGTTGTGCCTCAGTGCTCTCTTCAGAGAGAGAGAGGGACCCTGACAGAAGCCTGCGTGAGTCCTTTGGAGCATTTTCATAGTATAAATAATGGCATATTATTTTCCAATTCTTTTTACTGCTTTAAAATAACTTTCAAGTAATGATTAAAATGTCAATGCAGAATTTTTTTCAAGGCAGGCGTTGAACACTTGTGAATATTTGGTGCAGAATTTTTCTAATTATTACCGTGAAATATTGCGAAGTAGCAATATTATTTTGCCTTTGAGCTTAATCTTCATCTTAAATATGATTGTTGCCACTTTGTAGGTATGGAATTTGGAAGATTGAAGCCAAGTACAAGAAGAACTTCATAACCTCAGCTGTTGCAAAATTTGAAGTTAAGGAATATGGTAAGGCGTGCCCATACTGTGAACCTTCATTTTTATGTTTTATGCAATTCGTAGACGACTGTAGAACACAGGGAAGGAAAATGCTGAAACTCCTGAGGTAACACTGACCTGTTTACATACAGTGCTCAAGCTAGTCAGTCACATCGGGGTAAGACTCTAAATAGGGTCCTTCTTTAGTATGCTGGGTCAGCTTGACGTGGTTGCACTGATGCAAAATGTGGAGCCAAGGGAAGTGCAGATATCTTGGAGCTTTACAACTCGCTTCTTTGTGGACAAGCTGGTAGCTGTATCTTACAAACTTGTAATTCAAATAATTTGAAATCAATAAGGCTCTTCGATGGCTAGAGAGGCATCTTTCCAAGTAGCTGTGGCTTAATGCATAGAAACTTATGTAAGTGACTTTCTTTTCTGCTCAATTTTCAGCAATGCCAAGCTTTTCCATCGTCATAGAGCCAGAAAGTAACTTTATTAGTTCTGATAAATTTGAGAACTTCAGGATTGTTGTGAAAGCGAGGTAAGGAAATTTGGCTCCGGTTTCTTAATATGTGTGTTTCTCTTTTACCTAAAGAAAGCGTCTTGCATGTACAGAAGTTTTTTCTACTTCCTCAAGAAGCCTTATCATCACAATCCTTTCTGCTCTGTGAGGCAACTAAGTGACCCTTTTAAAATTCTTACAAATCAGTTATTTTTCATCAGAAGTGTTTAGAGCTACACGGATGTTTGTTTTCTGTCTCTGTCCTGGGAGATTACTCTTCTGCAAATATGAATGCTTTGTTGCAGCCATTAAAGTATTTATATTGTTTTGTTCTCAGCTATTTCTATAATAAAAAACTTGCAAGTGCTGATGTTTTTCTTCGTTTTGGAATAATTGAAGAAACTGGAAAAAGGATGATGCCTCGTGCAATGCATATAACTAGGGTAAGAAGAAGCAGGCCTCCTTTGTGTGGATTTCATATGCTTAGTTCAGGGCTGATCCAATTCTGCTGAAGTTTTCCCATTATATTTGATGGGAATGGGTTCCTATTCCTAATTTGCATTGACAGCTATTCCACTTCTCTATATTATCCTATCATCAGGGTCATAGAGATGCACTTCAAAATGAAACTCGGAGGCAGCATCAGAGACAGAATGTAATTTCAGTCTGGTTCAATTACTCACTTGAGCAAACTTTGTGTTTGAATTGTCTCTGAAATCACTTTTAAGCTATCTCTTACAGAGTAAATGAGAGAAATAAAATACAGGATGGATCTAGTGACAACGAATCACAATAGGAGACAGACACATCAAAATTATATGGATGTATTGTGGAGAGCCTATTCTCTGCCCTCCCTCGTTTAGTCTTGCCTTTTTGATTTAGTCATTGAGGAATGATAAAAGGCATTTTCTTTCCTCCTTTCATGAAGATATATTTGTTATTGCTACCTCCTGTTGGGCCTGCATGCAGACTTTGCAATATGTACCACAAGCTGATTAATTATTGATAATGATAGGGAATAAAGAATTCTTCATTAAAACACCTCTGCCTTTAAATTCCTCTAGGCACAGACAGTGAACAGAAACAAGTTGAACTTAGAATTTGCATGTTGTTTATCTATACCTTATTTCTAAATTATTAAGTAATGATTTATGTTTTATTTCCAGATTGAAAATGGAGTTGCTGAGGTCAGTTTTAACAGTAAGGAAGCAGTGAGTTCTATAGGGTTTCAAAGCCTAGAAGAATTGGATGGGTCATATTTATATATTGTGGCATCGGTGTTGGAGTCTTCAGGTAAGTTGCTTTTTAATCATTTTGTTTTAATATATCTGCAACTGTAAACAGAACTAGAGAATGAATTCGTATAAATAACTTTCCTAGAGTCGTGATTTCTTTAGTATTTGGAAATCCTTCTTCCAAAAACTTAAAAGAACAGCCCATCTGCTGCTGTAAAAACATTTAGGGATTAAGCTTTTTTAAAAAATGCTTTTAATTGGCTGGTTTTACAACAATGCTCGGAGCTGGCTCTTTAGATGCAAAGACTTCACTCTAAGAGACAGATTGTGTTGCCTTTTGATGGCAAGTGGTGAAAACAAAGGCTCTAGGATGTGATTACTAAAAGGTCATAATATTTTGGTAGGTGGCCTCAGCTGCGAAGCAGAATTTGCCGGAGTCAAATTTGCTGTATCTCCTTACACACTGAATTTGATTGCTACTCCTCTCTTTGTGAAGCCTGGACTCCCATTCTTCATTAAGGTTCGTTAATGTAACTGGTGCTGTTGCATGTTACTACATCAAGGCTTCTGCATTATGCAGTTGTTCTTTTTTGTATGTATTACTGCAGATCTTAACAGGCTTTTAATTTCCATTGACCATTTGTGGTTTTTTCACTTGCAGTTGTAGAAGTTTGCGAAAGTTTTCTCCTTGAGTGATGTCACCATGTTTTTGAGAAATGTTATCTTTTCTGGGGAACAGGTACAGGTGAAAGACACAGGAAATCGCTTTGTTGGAAATGTCCCTGTAACAGTCACCGCAAAATCGTTTAGTGAGCAAATGGATGAGACTGAGTTGATATCGGAGGGTTTGGAATCTGGGAGAAGAAAAACAAGCTTGAATGATGGAACTGCTTTGTTTGTTGTTAATATCCCATCTGACAGCAGAATGTTGGAGTTTCAAGTGAGTTAAATCATTCCGTTAATTTATTTCTTCGAGGGCTAAATTCTGTACTTCTGTGAATATGCAACACCAATGGAAAAATTTTACTCTTAAAAGTGAATAGTTTGTATAAACTTAGAGACTGTTACAAATAATCATTTATAAAATGTAAGTGCTATAATGAAACATGACTTGTCTTAAATTCCATATTGTTCTGAAGCAATCTATCCTAATTTTTCACATTTATTTCATAATAATTAATAAACAAATGTCTAAATGAATTGTATGAAAAGGAGTCGGAGTGCTTCCCTCGCTATGTAGGGAGGCATATCATTCACCATTTCTGCTCTGGTTATTCATGTACCTGCTTTTACACTACCATTTTATATTAGACTTGATATTTAAAGATCTTTTTATTAAAGAAAACATGAAAGTCTTGAGTTGGCTTTTATTTTTTTAATTCCTCTGAATAATATGTTACAAAATGCTTTTCATATTGTAGTTATTTCTTTTAATTATAATTCTGTACTTAAACTATTAAGAAGTCAGGACACAGATTTTGTTTCCTTCTTTATTAAAAAAAAAATTTCAGATCTTCTATTACCTTTTCAGGTAAAAACTGCAGATCCACACCTTTCATATGAAAATCAAGCAAGTAAAACCTATGAAGCAAAAGCTTATTCATCACGAAGTCAGAGTTATCTCTATATTGACTGGGCTTCAAACCACAAAATACTGGAAGTCGGGGATTTCATAAATATTAATATATACCCACATAGTCAGTATATTGATAAAATAGATCACTACAGCTATTTGGTAAGTAATGGGTGTTTGCACATAAAATACTGAGGGTTTTTTTTATGATATAGTCCTGGATGTAAAACCTCAGCGCCCCCAAAAGAAGTCCTGTCAGCTGTGCATCTTTTCATGCTCTATGCATCTAATTCGTTACAGTCCTTGTTTCAGTCTCCGGTGAGAGACAGCTTTTGAGACCAGCACCACTTGTTCTTAATCCGAGGTAGGCTGGGATTAAGAACAAGTGGTGCTGGTCTCAAAAGCTGTTTCAGGAGTTGAAACAAAGGCAGAAAGAAAGATGCATAGAGATGAAAAGATGCACAGAGACAGGACTTCTTTTTGGGGGGTGAGGGAGATCCTCTGGTCCTAAATGCATGTTTGTGTGTTGGGTTGTATCTATAATAAATGGAAGTAACTATTACGTGTAAGAAATGTATTCAATGTAAAATATGACTTTTTTGTTCTCCATAATTTTTCTCTTCTAGCTCATGTCAAAAGGGAAGATTCTAAGCTTTGGAACTCAGAAAAGAATTAAGGATTTGGAATATGAACATTTGACTTTTGAGATAACTCAAGAAATGGTTCCTTCAGCACGGCTTATTGTTTACTACATAGTCATGGGAGAAGAAACAGCTGAGTTAGTAGCTGATTCAGTGTGGCTGAACGTGGAACAGAAATGTGGGAATAGCCTCGATGTGAGTAGCAAAATAAGCACTGAATTTGTGGGTGTCCGTTCATTTTGTGGTCTGACTTTAGCTTGGAATTACACGAGTCCTTTAACATTTCCTCAGCTTATTAAAGTGTCTACCTTAAGATGCATTTATATTGGAACAGTGTGCTTTTAGAAGTTATCAATAATTCTTTTCAATTTATAGATTAAGCTGCAATCAAGCAAAGAGATACTGAGTCCAGCTGAAGTTGTATCACTTAACATGAAAACACAATTAATTTCCTCTGTTGCCTTGTCATCCATTGACAAGGCAGTTTATGGAGTCGCAGGAAGAGGACAAACAGCAATGGAAAAAGTTAAGTAGTAGCAACAAAAGAAAATGAAGTTGCTATTTATTTCATGTTCATGTTCAGTTAGCTCTTTGTATCATGCCTTCAGCAAGCCTGAAAATAGGAAGAGAAGTTGAATCCAGAACGAAAGGGGCTGGTTTAAATCTGACAGTTCAAAATTATAAAAAGAATTCTTCTGTGGTTTTAATGGCAGGTCTGAACTACCTCATCAGAACCCTTCCGACTTGGCCAGAAGTAGCTTGAAGTGTTAGAGAGCAACTTGTCCAGAGAGGCAGGGAGACTGTGTTCTCCTCCTCGGTTCTGCTTTTGTTAGCTGCTGCTGTGTTGTTTCCTCAGATAATGCTGCGTTTGGAGAAGAGTGACCTTGGCTGTGGTGCTGGAGGAGGACGAGACAACGTTGATGTGTTCCGAATGGCCGGGCTTACGTTTTTAACTAATGCGAATGCTGATGACTCAAATGTGGAAGGTATATTCCTTTGTTTTAAGCATGAAATCGTGGACTTCCTTTTATGAAATATTCTGTTGTGACTTTCAGTTAGGGTTGGACTCGGTGGATCCGGTGGGTCTCTTCCAGCCTAGTTATTCTATGATTCTATGAATCGAATTAATAGGAAACACATACACTGATTTTTGAGGGAGAAAAATGTTATGATTTGTGGATCAGTTACTGCAATTTAAATGAAAGCACTTTTATGTAATTAAAATAGTAAACAGAAAAAGTCTCACAAATTTTGAAAGTGATTTTATGGAATTATTTTCAAGTGAGCTACTTTATTACAGAAAAAGCTTGTGTCTGTTGTACTTACATATTTATTTTTGAACAGGTGAAACTTGCAATGAATTTTTAAGAACCAAACGGTCCGACTTCAGGGAGCGGATACTCGAAGAAGGTGTTAAAACAATATTTTTAAAGTATATAATTATAAAAAAGATCACATCCATTAGAAATTAAGAATCTGAGTGTTGGCTTACCGCTGTGGTGGAGAGAGACTGGCAAATGAAACATGACTTATAGACAACCCCATTTATAAAGCCTCTGAGCCATATACTGAATTTTAAGTCAGCAAGACTTAAGTAGACTTTAAAAATACAGCCTATGTTTAAATTATTGTCTTTTTCTGAAGAGGAATATCCTAAAAACTCACCGTAGTACCCTACCACATGACAGCCTTTCTCAGTGACCACCTGCAAAAGGCTGTTAAAATGTAATTCAACTCCTCTTAACTATTTTATATTTTTAATTGAGAGTAGTAGTGATGAACTGCATGTCACTGGCTTTTGAAAAACAAGAAGCTTGTTCATCCTCAGATCTGTACTTTGAAATTCTATAAGTTTTAACAATATGTTCAGTATAAGAAGTTAAGATACATTCAGAAGCAAACTTCATCTCAAGCAAGGGAATTATGTTATTATTATTTCAGTATCCAAATACACGCAGCCTGAAATTCGGCAGTGCTGCATGGATGGGGTGAAAGCGCATCCAGTCTCTGAGACTTGCGGTGATCGAGCTCAGCGTGTTCGGAGGAAGCCAAGGTGCATTTCTGCATTCAGAGATTGCTGTGAGTTTGCAAACAGGCTGCGGGAGGAAGAGCCTAACAAGCTTCTAATATTGGCGAGAATGCGTAAGTATGAGAGGACTTTAACTCTCCTGTTGCAAGGTGAAACACTTCCAGCAGAATATGGCTAAATATCCAGCATTCAATATATTAAATGTTAAGCCTTACCCTTTGGCCAGGCCCAAAGCAGCCAATGAGTAACATCTTAGGGAAGATCAGTGGGACTGTGAAATTTCTTGTCTCCCATTCTCTCCCTATAATTGCACGGTAACAAGTTAATCTGTCTGGATTTTGGACAGGTATTCACATGTGTAAATAGTTGAGGTGGGATTAACACAAATTGAAGGTATTCAGATGCCTTTTTACTTGTATGAGAACCACCCTGAGGTGTGTAACAGAATACAGTGTCACAACAGAAAAAGGTAATGATTTTGAAACCTTTGGTTGAAGGCTGTTGGCAAGTGGTTTGTGGTTTGTTTTATTTAACTTACTTTATTTACTTTCTTCAGATTTTGAGGCTTTCTTGGAACTGGATGAGGCAGAAGTTCGCAGCTACTTCCCTGAAAGCTGGTTATGGGAAGTTCACCAAGTTTCTCCAAGGTACTTCTTTTCTCAAATCGATTACCAGCGGTTTATAGAAAGTAAATGCTGACGTCGAGGTAAGCTGGGTAGCCTTAGTTGTACCCGAGACGTGCTAAAATGCGGCTTTACACAAACTAACTATTTCTGCTGCGTTGTCCTCCTTGCAGGATGTGTTTTCTGGTGCCTTGATTGTTGAGTCACTTTTCTTTTCACCTGGCTAAACATCAGCTTCTGTAAAGTCTGCTAAACCCAAGTTTATTCAAACAGAGATCCAGTCCTGTTTTCTGAATAGGCTCTTATCTTTTGTATTCCCTCTTTTAGACACAGGAGTTGCTCTGGGCATGTAATGTCTTTGTGTAAATTAGCTGTTGGTGTTGACAGATGGCTGTTGATAATAGTAATGCTTCCTAACACAGGTCAAAGACCCTGTCTGTCACCTTGCCTGATTCGCTGACTACCTGGGAAATACAAGGTGTTGGCATTTCTGATAAAGGTAGGTCCTGGAACCTGATTAGATTGTAGCTAGAGCTTTTCCATCTGCATTTTGCAGAACTTCTCATTGTGGTTGACACACGTATTCTAAAATGTTCATTTTCTGATTGATAAACGTGAAAAGAAAACATCAAATATATATTTTATGGAAAGGAAATTCCTTCTTTTCTTGTTATGACTATAAGTGGCTGAGAAAGCAAATGTCTGCCTAGCCTGCCTTGTGTTTGACAGAGGCCTGTGATAAATGACTAAGGAATATAAGAACAAGCAGTCAGTGACTCCTCCCTGGCACAGCTTTACAGCATCTTGCTGTCAATAGCTCAGGGATCTGAGGAGAGGAAAAAACCAAATTTTCCAATAGATAGAGGAGTCCAAACTGAAAATCTTTCTCATTTTAGAAGAAGGAGAAGCAGCCCAAATGATTGGTATAAGGGCAGGTGTGTGTGAAGTGTGTGTGAAGACTGAAAAATGATAAGTCATCAGTAAAGGGTGCGACTATTTGAAGACTTTTTCAAAGTTGCTTATCAGAGGGTGGGTAAGACAGCCTGCTTTAATGCTTTTTGACTTTTTAAGGTATCTGCGTCGCTGCGCCATTGGAAGTGCAAGTTGTAAAAGATATCTTCCTGAGCATTTATGTTCCTTATTCTGTGGTGCGAGGAGAACAAATTGAATTAAAAGGATCAGTTTATAACCATAAAGCTTCTGCAATTAAGGTAATTTGTGGTCTTAGTAAGTTCTATGGAAAGATTAATATAATGAACTAAATTATATTTCCCCTGCAAGTAACGAGTATAAACGGATCCTTGGATCAAGTTTCTCCTGTTCTTCAGGTAGCGTTACGTATACTGTACAAAACTCTGCGAGGATGGAATCCAGTCATTAATTGTTTCATTTCCAGCCATTCCGCTGATTACAATGTTGTCATGCTTTTGCCTAGCAACTTTCCCTCGTGAAAGTTAAAATACTGTTTTTCTATTCCGATTGTTTGGATGCTATCAAAAAGCGATGGGGCTTTCTGAATGGCCCCCCTCACAGATTACATGTTCTAGGGATTTAATATAAAATGACTTTTTTTTAAAGCAAAACATTCAATGAGAAGTGTAGAAGTATTATTGAAAAAATGTGAGTAAGTTATGCCAAGGTCCGCGTGTGAAGCCTAGGGTTGTGGTTCCCTGGTGCTGAATATTTCTCAATGTGTTTCTAGTGCAAGTGATAGTGTTTTCAGAGTTAGTAACACTTGCTCGTTGTAAACAGAAAAGTAGTATTGCTCATTAGAGGATTTCAGTAGCTTTAATATCTCTCTGGTGTTGTACCTGTCATGAAAGATTTTAAAAGTTTCACTTCTGACTTTTCAGTACTGTGTTAAAATAGCAGTTGGGAATGGAATCTGTTCTTTTGGAGATTCTGCCGTCGCTGGATCGAGGATGCACAGTTGTAACTTAAAGAATCTAGCTGCTGGTTCTTCGTCACCAATTACATTCAGAATACTTCCTTTGGAATTAGGTCTTCACACTATCAACTTCACACTGTTGACAGCCCGCAACAGTGAAACTGTAGTTAAAACATTACGTGTGATGGTAAGGAAAAGAATCAAAATGTTTGTAGCGGTTTAGAATCTCATACTGATTCTGTCACAAGGAATACAGATATTTTAAATCAATATATAAATATTGCTTTATTTTGGTATTATCAGTATCTGAAATATCACAGGGGTATCATTAAATCCAGAGGTATGTGCACGGCTGAGTATTTGAGGATGCACATTTTTAAACCTCGCATAGAAGAATTGTTGGAAAGATATCAGATGCGTTGATTGTACCTTGCTTAGTAAGCAAGGAGAATAAGTTACTTAGTTTGGATTTTCAACTGCTTAAGCTTGCTTCATTGGAAGACGCTTTTCTGTAATTTTATACTTTCCTAAACATTTAAAAAACCTTTTGTTAAATTTCCTCCAGGATTCTGGGAGATACGTTTAAGCTAGAGGTTTGTGTAGGATAGATGTAGAACCGTTAATTAAAACTCAACTACAAAGAAGGATATAGAAGATAAAAATGCTATGGTTTTCAACTTTTTCAGCTAACATATTTGATTAAACGAAAGTGTTTTCATTTTTTACTTCTTTCCTCGTAACGGTTTCAGCCAGAAGGCATTAAGAAAGAAATCCACACAGGTTTCACTCTGGATCCACAGGGTGTTTATGGTAAGAGGATAGATCTATGCTGTTACTTTATTTGTTCATATTCTTCTTTTGTTATGATCAAGTTTTCTGTAATGTGAAAAAAATAGCATTTCTTTTTCCTGAAATAGTCTTCATATGTCCCTTCCAAGGATTTCTTGTCCTTCTGTTGACTATCAAATCCATCCTAAAATAGCTACTCTTTCAAAAAAATGCTTTGATTCATTTATTTAGGGAACCTTTAAGTGTATCTTCTGTGATGGTGTAATACCAAGCTTCTCTAGTCAGCTTGGAAACCAGTTAGCAGGTGTATTATCAGTCTCCTAATGAAAACAGAGCATGTTCTTTTTTAACCAGAGGTGACTCTCCAACCACAAAGTTTAGGTGCAAATCAGAGTTTTTCTTAACAAAGAAGGCAAGAGGAAGTTTAAAGTGTTTGCACTTGTGTTAATTCTATTTGCATGTGCGTCTGGGCATATTTCTAGTTTTCACATTGTCGCGTGTTCTTGTTGCTGACTTCTCAGATAGTTGTAACCTTTAAATCTGGCTATTATATCTGAATCATCTACTGCTTTAGATTGTGCAGTGTGATTTATATATACCTTTTCAATTATAGGTTCAATCAAGAGACGACAAGAATTTAGATATAAAATCCCACTGAATCTGGTCCCTAAAACAAAAATTGATAGAAGTGTAAGTGTAAAAGGTAAATTGAATTGAAACTTTTAGTTTTTACTGCCCATGTACTTTCTGTACATCTGTCAATTTTCTCCTATTTCTTACTCTTTTTTTAAATTTCTCTGAATTTATTCCCAATTTCTTCTTTTGAGAAAAGATCATCACCTTTTTTTTGTAGAATTTTAAGTACTTCATATATAATTATTGCTTATAACTGATCAGCCAGATTCTGCCCTTGAATTCACTTCTGTGACCTCTCATTTTAAAAAATCTTGGTTTTTTCCTTTCCACAGGACATCTTATGGGGGAAGTGATTGCTACAATCCTCAGTCCTAGTGGTCTTAGCAGTCTTACTAATCTGCCAAAGGGCAGTGCAGAGGCAGAGTTGATGAGTATCGCCCCAGTATTTTATGTGTTTCACTACATGGAAGAATCAAATAACTGGCATTTACTGGGTCCCGAAACCTTAACTTCAAGAACTCAAATGAGGAGGAAGATGAAAGAAGGTAGAAAACTATAGTTACTTCTCTTGCTTCTGAGTTGTAGATGTTCATAAACTTTCTGAATGAGAAAGAGCAAATAACCTTTTGATAAATCTCTTTTCGTAACTTATTTTCTGCCTCATATGTCCCTTAGGAATTGTAAGCATCTTGTCATTCAGAAATTCTGACTTCTCATACAGCATGTGGAAGAACGGGCAAGCCAGCACGTGGTGAGTTGGAAAGGGCTTGTTTCCTTCCTTTGATTCCATAGCAATTTGTAGCAGACCTCAGACATAAATAGTGTGAATTTATGTGCTTATTGAAACAAATGTGGTCTGTTTGATTCCCTTGGCAGGCTGACAGCTTTTGTTTTAAGGATTCTCGGCCAAGTTAATCAATATATAAACCTTGATCAAATTTCTGTCTGTAATTCACTTCTGTGGTTGATTGATAACTGCCAAATGCCAGATGGGTCGTTCAGTGAATTTTCAAACTACCAACCAGTGAAACTCCAGGTATGAAAACCAAATTTTTTCTGTGCTTATACAGTAAAACCTGAGGCACCAGGAGGTAATGCAAGATATTTTAAGCTGCACTTGCAGCTGCACTTATGTTCAGGCTCTGGAGCGAGTCCAGAGAAGAGCAATGAAGCTGGGGAAGGGGCTGAGAAAGCTGGGGGTGTTTAATCTGGAGAAGAGGAGGCTGAGGGGAGACCTCATTGCTCTCTACAACTACCTGAAAGGAGGTTCTGGAGGGGAGGGTGCTGGCGTCTTCTCCCAGGTGACAGGGGACAGGACGAGAGGGAATGGCCTCAAGCTCCACCAGGGGAGATTTAGGCTGGACATTAGGAAAAGAATTTTCACAGAAAGGGTCATTGGGCACTGGCAGAGGTTGCCCAGGGAGGGGGTTGAGTCACCTTCCCTGGAGGTTTTTAAGGGACGGATGGATGAGGTGCTGAGGGACATGGTTTAGTGTTTGATAGGAATGGTTGGACTTGATGATCCGGTAGGTCTCTTCCAGCCTGGTTATTCTGTGATTCACCGTTTCAAGACAACTTGGCTAAATTTTCATTTTTCTAAATTCATTTGAAGAATAGCACAGTCTTGCAAACCTTTCTGCTTTCCCACGACGTTAGCAGCTTGCCACTCCTTCATATATAGAAAAGAATTACGTAAGGTGGATTGTATAGTATAATAGTCTGGGCTTGCCAATAGCTTTATACAATATTGTCTCTTTTTTACAAATAAACTGTTAGCTTCAAAAGAGTCAGCATGTCTTCATCTTAAAACAAACAGATGTTTCTTACTGGAATTTCTATTTGTTTCCTCACCTGAACTGTAAAAATTTCTATGTATTTAAATTGACTGTTCTTTCTATTTAATTATATTTATATATTTGGTTTTGTAGGGTACGCTACCTAAAGAAACTAAAGAAAAATCTTTGTATCTCACAGCATTTTGTGTCATTGGAATTGAAAAAT
Source organism: Clamator glandarius (assembly GCA_033459285.1). Lineage (NCBI taxonomy): Eukaryota > Metazoa > Chordata > Aves > Cuculiformes > Cuculidae > Clamator > Clamator glandarius. The sequence goes on along the minus strand of JAUNZM010000434.1, from coordinate 555,561 downwards.
CAATTAAAATATGTCCTACTCAGGTAAATAATAATTTTATTTCTGCCAGCAGTTATGTTCTGGAATTCTAATTGATTCAATTTTCTTTAACACTTGGTCAAAGAAATCAAGAGGCTTTTTTCAATTTCAAAGATCATGATTTATTTTCTTAGTCTTCATCTTTCAAAATCTGTAAAAGAACAACCATCTTATTATAAGATATATTGTAGAAGATACTGTATATACCTGTATTGCCTTGGTAGATGTTTCTATAAAAGTAAGTCTAATAGATGTAAGCTCATTCATCTTTTCAGAAAATCCATGATGCTAAGAATAAAGCGGGAGATTATTTGATGAAAAATGTGCAATCTGCTCAAAGCCCCTTTACTCTGGCAATAACTTCGTATGCTTTGGCTCTTGTGGATCTGAACCATCACTCTTCACAGTCGGCGTTCTCGGCACTGAAGAAGGAGGCATATGTTATAGGTATTATTAAATAGAGCCTGTTCTGTAGCTGGCTCTCACTTTTGTTGTGTTGAGTTTTCTTCTTCATTTCTCACTGGCTGAGGAAGGACTTAGTAGTCTCTTGTGAATGTTGTTCCTTCTCAGCGTGTTCATCATGGGCAAGCGACTCGGACTGTTCTCTGCCAGGTAATGATTTCTACTGGAATAAAAAACCTTTGTCCCGTGTGTTGAAATTGGCTTTAAAAAAAAAACAGATGCCAAATTTAAGGTCTGTATTCTATTCATCTGGCCACTCCATTGCTGTTCAGAACCAGCAATATTCAGATAGACATCAGGTGCTTTGCATCGAGTCTGTTTATCACCAGTTTCCAGTATAAACATCAGACTTAATGATGTAAGAGGAGTTTTCCTTCATCCTCTCAAACACAGAGTGGATCTTTCCTTTCCTCCTTGACCCAAGTAGGCAATACTTTACCTTGCATAGCCTGGAAAGAGCTGTTGCTACGTTTCAGTTGCAAACCTTCGTTTTATACTTTCTTAGGTGACCCTCCTATTTATCGTTTTTGGAAAGATACTTTCAAAGCACTCGACCAACACACTCCCAGCTCTGTGACTGCACAAATGGTTGAAACTACAGCGTATGCCTTGCTTACTACTTTGCTAAGAGGGGACAAAAACTATGCTAATCCCATCATCAAATGGTTGTCGGAAGGACAAAGATATGGTGGGGGATTTTATTCAACTCAGGTGAGCTTTTAAATATTTTACTCTGGTTCTTCAAATACTAGAATCTGAGATGCCTGAAGAGGTTAGACCCCATGGACAAGTACAATGTCCTATGCGTGGGATTGTTATCAAAAGGCTCGTCATACTGTGTAGAATATTCCAGTTCATTCAAACTTGCTTTTTGAAAACCATTAAAAATCTGTGAAGAAACTGATGAGTGCTGTTTGTTTGTTATTGTTTGCTTGCTTCCTTTTGAGTACTTGCATGTATTTCTTTAAATGACACAAATATGTCCGAGTTCAGTGTTAAATACGCTACCCCCTTGCGACGTGCGCTGCTGAGACACTGCTAAGCTGTTTAGCTGGTAATGGTTGCCAGTGTTTGTAATGGTGTTTATGTGGTGGAAAATAAATTGCTTTGTAGTACGTTCCCAGTTGTTTTTAATTTCTGGGATTAATTCATTATACCTGATTTCTGGCAGGACACAATTAATGCCCTTGAAGCCTTGACCGAGTATTCCCTTCTTGTCAAACGGCTCGATCTGGACATGAGTGTCAAGGTGGCTTACAAAAACTCTGGAAACATTAATCTGTTTAAACTGACAGAGGATAATTTTGTGGGAAGAACTATGACAGTGAGTGAATAATACTGCTTTTGAAAAGTGAAAGCAGAATTCTTATCAACTTGTTAAATAATTATTTGAATCTTATCAACTAGTTAAATAATTATTTGAACTTTGAAATTGTTGCCAAAGTAGCTTTCTCTTTTAGTAAACTGTTAGCAATTTGGTATAGCTAATGTTTAAGGGCTTTCCTTCTCTGCCAGATTTAGTGCTTTTGTATATTCGTTTAAATTTAGCCTCTCTGTGTATTCCTTTGAATTATTTTTTGCAGAATCTTTTGTAGCATCAGACTTTAATGTGTACTTAAAATGTAGAAAAGAAGCTGATCATCTGACCTGAATTGTTGTCAATAGTGCTGTCTTTATTAACTTATAACTTTCTGTTTAATATCAATCCTCTAGGTACCATTGGATGATGACATATACGTAAGCACTGGCAGCAGCACTGGCATAGCTACCGTACATGTAAGCACACAACCAGTTTTTTTAAGTTGAATCTCTGGTTTGTGACTATCACCTTTGAAAAAGAAGCTGAGGTTTCTCATAAGCTGCTCTATTTGTTGCCCCTACCTTTAGACCAGTGATGAATGTCATTGTACCATTAGTTTTAGATGAAGCACAAACCATTGTGTGATTTATGGCTGATGAAGGAGAAGTTGGGAAGTTTCTTCCTTTTCATCAGAGGTTTTCTGTTTCATTCATCTAAATAGATGATCAGCTTGGTTTTAGTGCTCATCCGTTGTTGCTGTCTCTGCTCAGGCAGCCAGACTAGGAAGACACAATTTAGTAATCAGTTTTGAGAAATTGCTCAGTTCATTGATATTCTGATGTTTGCCCTTAGCTTATTAAGCAGTGTCATTGAGAAACTTTTTTCTTGTAATATTTAAAGGAATAATTTTGGTATGCCTAAGCATTAAGCTGCTTCCACGATAAATTTTCTTCTGATCTTTCATAGCCTCTTCCAGCATCAGTCTTAATAACATCTGAACTGTACATTTGCTTGTGAACTGGGATTTATATTCATAAACTATCAATTCTTTGGATAATATTTTTAATCTTACAAATACAACCATGGTGCGGTTTTGCTCAAGAAATCCTGGTTTCTTCCTGTGCTGATCATTTATTTACTCTGCTCTGCATCCATCAAAACTAATCATGCTGTACAGACCTGTTTTTGCTGGTATTATATTCTCCGTATTATGAGTTTTCATACTTCTATGCCCATTTAGAGGATTGTTTATTGCTTTTATTTTATCTGATTTATTTGTTTATGTGTAGGTGAAGACAGTGTATAATACGATCGGTACTTCTGAAGAGTCGTGTAACTTCGAATTGAAGATTATTCCAAAGAGAGATGATGGTAAAGAGTTAATATGGTCTTAAGTGTTACTACTCAGGTCAGTGCAAAGGAAGGAGGGAGGGGAAAAAAAAACCCCTTACTTTGGTTAACAAAGTGTTTCTTAAGAGTGAAACTGTAAGACATCTTGCAACTTTCTAAATGCAAAACTGTGTAAGAAATTGCTAGAAGCCCTTTAGCCCTTCTTGAAACCTTTGCCTTTCTGTGGATACAATTAATTTTAAAGGTATTTGTTAGGTGCGTTTTTACTCATTTGTGGAAGACCTTTTGCAGCTGGGAAGTGAGGGATAAGCTTGTAGCAGAAGAAAGGAATATAATGAGGGACGAGGGGATTACAGTGAGTTCTGGAAGGCACCAAGGGTCTTGTCCAGTTACAACAGAGTATATAACCACATTCTGAGCTTTAACCGTGAAGCAGTTTTAATAACATAAATACAGAATGAAGTACACTAAGCATTATCACTGGCATTTCACCTGAATCATAAAAGAGGGATAAAGCTACTTGTTTGTGGCTAGACAATGAGTTCGTATAGAAATAGACACCAAAGCAATTTAAAGAATTATCTTTCAGTTATGAAAATGCTTTCTGAGAATGTTGGATTGCTGCTTCGGAAAGTCCTAAAATTACTGCTCTGACTCTACTTGCTAGGAAAAGGTTACAGAAGAGAAGGGGAGCCACTGGGGCGCTTAGAGGCTTGTGCAAAGTGAGTACAACTCGTGAAGTTTGGAGTTGGTTGGTTAGATTTTTTTCTTTCTGCAGTGATTTGAGCCAATGTTTTGCATTTAAAGGTTTAATTTGACTAAATGCTGGCTCTAAAAGAGATGGATTTCCTGACATTCAGCCTCCTCCTTGCAAAGGGGGAATTCCCAGCTGACGTGTTAGGGAATTGGAGCAGTGCAAAACAAATGCACTGTGGAGCTATTTGTGTGTTATGAAATCAATCTAACAATGTTACAAAAACTTTTTAGTCTTTTGGTTTTTTCCTAATTTTTTTTAATACTACATTGACTGACATTTATTTTCGATTTCTTGTATTTTTTTGAGAGATTACTGTGGTTTTGTTTGTTAACAATTGCACCTTATCTTCTGATCTCCTCTTTTCCCCTATTTCTTCACTTTTACATGCGTGTGTAAACAGAATTAGAGACAAAGGTTATAATCTCTTTGGGAGGGAGTTAATTTCTATATGGGTTCTCTTGGAACATAAATATTGAGAAAAGCTTCTTTATGCGTGATGTTGGCATAAATCTGGAATTATTCATCTAGACTGGTTTGTTTTATTATGGATTTAGTGTAGCCTAAGTCCATAATTTAGTGTAGCTAGTAGAATTTTCCTTAGTTTTTTCTGCGATCACATTTGAGGATTTCTTTTTAATTATGGTTATGTTTAACTAATATTACTTTTAACCTATTATAGGTACAGGCCGGGTGCAAGAGAGCCACAGTCGGGGTCTGCTCACGCTGTGATGGACATAGGTTTGGTTAGTGGATTGGAAGCAAATACAGAAGACTTATCTACTGTAAGTACTAGAGAACATTTTTGGTTTACTGTTTGGTTGGGTTTTTTTGACAGAATTATAATATTTGCCGTTCTTCTTTTAGTGTAGTAGTGTAGATGTATAGCTTTATATTCTTATTGCTTCTAAACACATCTAATACTCATGAGCATAATCACCTTAAGTCTAGATTATGAATTTTTGACAGAGTGAGAAGCTAGACAACTGGTTATGGCTTGACACCTAGGCTCCCTCTGTTATTGCAGAAAGGCAAGAGCAGATAGTGGTTGTCATCTGTGTTAGAGCAGCATGAATCAACTTCTGGAGATGCTGTACGTGCTAACTTTAAAGGGAGCATTGTTCGTATACACACCTAACTATTAGTTGATTAAAGTTTGTGAATTGAATTTTAACTCTAGGGCTTATGTTCATCTGGCTGCTATTGACAAGCATGCAAGTTTTAGTCAAAGGCAACTAGAGTTATGGGATTTAGACAGGATGCTCTATGGATGCTGAAGTATTCTCTCAAGGATAATTAGCTCTTTATTATCTTCATGTAGCGAGTAAAAGGATAATTTCCCTTAAAGAAAACCATAAGAACAAGTGGGAGAATGAGCACTATAAAGAGGCAAAACTAAAATAAGGGTTTTTTTACAGAATTGTGTTAGAGCTACCAATTTTCACAATTGTGTTAGAGCTACCAATTACAGAACCTTCAAGGTCATCTAAAATGTTTAGGTTTTATAAAAGATTTTTCTCTGTTTTTCTCCCCTGCAGCTTGCAAGTGGAGTTGATCAGTTGATAGCAGATTATGAGATAAAAGACGGCCATGTTATTATGCAGATAGACTCGGTACGTTATTCTCTTCTTGACCATTAGCACTATTTGAACTATAGATCTCCTTAATTCCTGTGTCTTTCAAACAGGTGCCAGCCGATAACTTTCTCTGTGTTGGGTTCCGAATAAGTGAGCTTTTCAAGGTTGGAATGCTAAATCCTGGCACGTTCACTGCGTATGAATATCATGCACCAGGTATGTGTTCCATGTCTTCAAATTCATCTTTAAAACTCTCTATTCCTCATTAAAGTCTATGTTTTTTCTTCTTCAACAGCTTTTTAATCCTTACTATTTTACACCCGGCTAACTTTTGACTCAAAGTTTCAGTGCTGACTTCCTGGGCTTTGATTTTTCTATATGTAGTTATTATTTCTTTTTGGATCTTCTAGATAAAAAGTGCACGATATTTTATAACCCCTATGGAAATGAGAAACTTGTGAAATTGTGTGAAGGGGATGAATGCAAATGCATGGAAGGTAAACTACTTTCAGGACGTTTTCCCCATTTCCGAAAACACTAAGCACAAGGTAAAAAAGCCCTCCTAAGAGCACAGCTGTTGTCCTCTCCAAATTATACATTTAAAACTTAAAAAAACCCAAGTACAGTATGGTCATAGGTGTCTAACTGGCTTAAGTTCAGGTGACTGAGGGTGTTATTTTGTATTTCTGTTTTGGTGTGTAATCTCATAATTATACTATAGCTCAGTTCCAATAGATTATCCCAAACAGGTAGAGATTCATGATATTTTATTTAAGGACATGCAGTGACGTTATCTTAACATTGTCTTTTCTCTTTCTCCACATAGCTGAGTGTAGTAAAATGCAGAAGAGACTGGATGGGTCCATAACGGCTGCCGCCAGGAGAGAAGCTGCATGCCGGAATGATATTGCTTATGGTAATATTTCAGTTGTCGGTACCTGTTTCACAGGCTCTGACTCAAACACTCGTCTACTGTGGCTGCAAAATATTTTGTTCCAATTAGATCTTTAGTGAATAAAATTCAGTAGGCTTGACAGCAGCATGTGATGTGTGAAGCAGAGAAGAATAAATGCTGTCTGTGCTTTGTCCTGAGTGAAAAATCACATCACCATGGTTAGCATGCTGATCAGCCTGATCTGATGAATTCTGCTAATAAGCAAGGGGTTTCTTCTGCTTGCTGCTCTTCTAACGTGACCATGTGAATCTGGAGTCAGAGGAAGTTGCCAGGCCATCAGATGAGGGCACAGGTAGAACTTGCTAATGTTTCTTAGCCTTCCAGTGTATAGCTGTACTGTGAAGGGACAGTATCTTCTCCATCTGAGCAGCTGTAACAAGCAGAAGTGAGGAATAACAAAAGGTTTTTGTTCTGCAGTTTATAAAGTGAACATCTTATCCCGCAGTGAAGAAGGTTATTTTGTAAAGTATTCTGCAGCTCTTCTGGATCTGTATAAAAGAGGTGAGTATCCTGTTCTTAATCCATTTAACCATTTATTTAAACTAAAAGCTGTCCGGTTGCGACCACCAAAGCAGCTGAGAACCACAGCCTGACATACAGCCTTGGAGAATGCTTTTGTACCTGAAGAAGGGCAGTCGTCGTGTGATGTTTTAAACAGCTTTTTGGTATTGTAGCTGTTGTTAACAAACCTAAACTGTAGTCAATTAAATGTCTTTTATGTGACAATGCAAGGTGAATGTATTCCATAGTGAATTACTACGGCTGTGAGCTGTTTAATTAATTCATTCCACAGAATGCTCTCCTCTACCATCTAGACAGTGATTGAAGTGGGGTAGAGTGCAAGCATATGACATGTTTTAACTCTTCTCAGATTCTTGTAGGCTGGGCACATGCCTGCTCCTGGGAGGAAAGGACTTTAGGATGTTCTTGGGTGCTCACTGCCTTGCCTGTGGGACAGGCTCATAGATCCTGTGGAACTGAGGCTGATGTTCACTCATTTATCCTCTTGAGTTTAAGCACCCAATATGTCCTTATAGTTACTACAACGTGAAATGATTTAATGTGCACAAGGCTTATTTATCATTCAGATTTAATAGAAAAAAACCCTTTTATGAGAAACATGTTGTCTCTCAAATGTTCCTGTTCGATACCTAATGACAAAAAGATCCCTTGGCTGTGTTGCACTGTAGAACATCTTGCTGTTTTCAGTCTAATATACGAATTGCTGGAAGTTCTCTTTGTGACATTTTCCAATTCTTGACTTTCTCCTTCAGGGCAGGCTTTTGCTCAAAGAAACAATGAAATAACCTTTGTCAAAAAGAAGACCTGTGCAGACGTTGAGTTGAGCCCAGGAGAGCAGTATTTGATCATGGGAAAAGAAGCCTTAAAGATAAGCATTGATTACAGTTTCAGGTAAGTAATTTACCATCAGAATATGCAGAGTGCTACGAAGTGGTGAATGTTTGTAATAATTCTTATGTAAAATATAATAGGTTTCATTTTTTTAAGTATGAATTAGATCAATAGTTACATATCACGTATTTTCAGATATGTATATTTCAAAGAGGATCATGAATACAAAGCAGGCAATTTCATTTTGTAATTATTTTTGTTTGACGTTTTTCTTCCCAAATCTCGGCGGCAAATGATCATTTTCTGTTTTCTTCTTAGATTCCAGTACCCTTTGGACTCCAGCACTTGGATTGAGTGGTGGCCTTCGAATACAGCATGCACTTCTTGTCAGGAGTTTTTAAATACGATGGAAGATTTTGCTGAAGATCTCATTATCAGTGGCTGTTGATTAGCTTGGGGAATGGAAAATGAAAAATACAGATAAAATCTCATTATAAAAAAAAATCCTCACCTGTTTAATAATTCTTTCCCACACTTAACATCCACTAATAGTTCATCTTGAAAAATAGTCTTTGTTTGCATTTCACAGCTATTTTCTTGTAACAGTGGTGTTTAAAGCATGATTTTTAAGCTTGGATGGGAGAATGGTGCAGAATTCTGCAAAAGACATTTGAAGTCAGATGAAGTGGATCCAACTGTAAAAACAAACACCAAAAGTACCGTTTTGTGCCTGAATGACACTTGGAAGCGTTGAAATCTGATGCCCTATTAAAACGTAACCCTTCCTTCATTAAAAAAGGGAAAAATAAAATTGTTTATAAAATAATTTTGGTGAAACTTTAAATTCCAGGTAAATAAAAAAAGTGGGTATTTTACAAATAATGAAGTCACACAATAACTTCCCACTTATTTCAAACTTAAGGAGTGTGCTAGTTTATTTAAGAATTTGTTTGTAATCTATTTTTTGTATATATATGTTTTCATATATATAAAAGCAAGTTGAGCAGTCTGCTACCTTGTATTCAGAACTCAAGTGGGATTCTATTTGTTGGTCTTCATGATGTGACAGACTTTAATGCTAATGCAAGGAAAGCCCAGGTATGTCCATGACAGCACACCATGCAAAAGAAAAACTTGCTTTCCAGATCAATAATGCTGCTTATCCTTACATTTTACACCATACTTCTTTATTTTTTGAAATTCTTTTGCCATGAGAAATGCCTTCCCTTTTTGTTTAGACATGAGATTTCCTGTGGGTGAAGGAATACACGTAGGTCTTGACTAGTTTGCTGCTGTGCAGAAACAGCAGAGGGAGCAGAAGAACCTCATTTTCATGTAGGTCCTGTAAATATTACTACTTTACTCCCCCCCATCCAGTCATTTAAAAGATGTTTTTCAACAGTTCAGCTGCTGAAAGTGCTGCCTTCATTTGCTAGTGGATAGAAAAACCTGTATTTTCATGTGTAGAGCCATCACATTAATTTGTTGCTTAGGGGCAACACTTTCTTCTGTGATACCACCCAAATTATTTGTCAAAGAAACAGGATAGCCTGCCTGCTAGTATCAAATGGTGTTTGTACGGCTTTGTAACTGTGTGCAGACACTTCATAGGCTCTCTGTGAAAGGAACTATGTTAGTCCCTCAATTTTGATTTTCTACTCTCCTTTTAAATTCCTGCATTTCCCTTTTTGACACAGACTGATGCTGGCTTACTGTCTGCTCTCTTGTTAAAAAATGTTCCCAAATAACACGTGTGCTGTTCACGATTTGTGTTTTAAGGCACAATGGGCTGAATGAATGTCTGCTGTAACTTAGGTAGATTTGTGACAAATGTTACTTTGGCCTTTGCTGTCTGAATTTGCCAGTTAAAAGCTTGCCTGGCCCTCCAGGAAAGTGGCAGATGAGGGGCCAGATTTCCTTCTCACAGCTCCTGGCACAAACTTCTTGGTTCACGGTAAAACTGCGAAGGGAGTTTGACACAAAGTACAGTCGCACACGTTTTTATTTTTATTGAACAGTTGCCCAAAAGCAGCATATCCAAGAACTTTAAAATTACTCTTTTCCTGCTCTCTTAGGAATTTCCTTGAACCAGAGGGTTTAGTACATGGAAAGAAGATGCGCTTGTGAATTTTGGCCCTGTGAGTATTTTATTTATTTATTTTTTTAATCCTCCAAACTTTTCTAAGAAATGTGAGACGATAACACTGCATCCAATAATTGGATTTAAAATCAGATTGCAGAGAGAGGGACACCTCAATGCTTAGTGAGGTTGTCTGGTAAACCTGTAAACATTTCTCTTTCTGAATTGTACAATGTTGTTGTGAACTTAACAGTATTACAAGGAATAATGATCTCTCCATCTTCTCATACACCCCTGTTTCTCACACCTGATGATGAACGCAGAGATGTTGACCCAGCCATTCGTGCTAGGGTGGAGGCTGACGGTTTCTTTGAAGCACAGTGATGTCAGTTTATGAAAAAGAGCAAATCATATTCAGATGCCATAGCTATGGGCCACACTGCTGAGATGTGAAAGGTGTCTCTACGTCTTCATCTTTTTCACATGCAGATTATGTTGGCAGATTTCTGTTGGATCTGATTAGTAAGATAAGACAGAAATGCTACGGGATTGATTTTGGAACCCATTGCCATGCTAACCTTAGTGTCTTGTACTCAAGGAGTTCTGAGGTACTAAGCAACTCACAGGATTAATCCCAGCAAAGATGGAAATTCTTGGAATAATCATAGCTTAGATGACTCATCTGTATTAGGAAATGGAAATGATTTCAGAACACATTCTGTACTTCCATGCTTACTGGGGATTCTGGACATCAGAAAGGTCCTTTTATATCTGAATTGTACACAGTGTTTTTCTATGCCTTGGCTGTTTATATACATAATGTGTAAGTCTCTGAACGTTCCAGGCTTTGAATCACTGGCTAATAGCTTTAGTGGTTCCAGAAAAACACGCATTTGTACTGTGCCCAGTGGGCAGCCAGGCCCTGTATGGGATTGCTGGCTGCCCACCGATTAATGCACTTGCCCAGAAAACTGTGTGCTTTAGTCCCAGTTTATTCTTCCATCTTCTAGAATAGGGAGGACTGGTGTGGTCTGTCCCTTCTGGCAAGACGCCCAGGGCCGTGTAGAAACACAATTTTTATTGTCATTTACTGACATAAGAGCGCATCGTAGCCAACCTCCTCTCTGAAGTGAACGTCAGAGCTGCCCCTAGTGATATGCACAGGTAATCTCTGAAAGCAGGGCCCAATAACATCATGACATGAGTTTGGTCATTGTACTTTTATTCTTTTTTAATATATTCCCCAGATAGGCCTTTGCATAAGAAACTCCACCAGATGCCGTTCTAGTGTTATTCTCCCTGAATGCCCTTGGCAGATCTGTAGGACCCAAATTGGTTGGATTCCTGAGATGACAATTCTGTGGGTTAACACTGTGTAAGCTTTTTCGTTCTTTTAAAAAATAGATATTTCTGTAAGTTTCCATTTGTATTCTAGTGATTTTTAGATAGCCAAGTGTCACAAAATGAACACATTTCTCTTTTTGCTTCACTGCAACCAGAAGTTAATCTATTGACCCAAGCCAGTAAGTGGTTTGAATAGACCAAATTCCACCCTATTATGCACAGTGACACATGAAACTCTCCCTCTTTTGGTCTGGGCAGGAGAGCTGCTGGGCTGCATCTTACTAGTGTGACTAATTGAGGAAGAGAGCCAAACGGTGCCATTCTCTGTGCTAGCAGTACAGGAATGATTTTGTGTCTATAATCTTTTGCCACAAGCTCTAAGCAGACTTAGGCAGGCGAATGCTCTGTAAATTTTTTTTTTTTTAATTAGGAATACCCTACAGTTTTAGAAGAAGAAGGCTAAATCCCTGGAGAAAGTTAATATTCTTGCTTTTTAATACCTCAGTACCTCTAAGTGACTGCCATAAGCTGTCTTGGCTGACCTGAAAACGTATATGAAATACCAAAGGAAAGAGAAAATAGCTTACATGAGTAGGTAGGACGCAAGTACAAGTTACCACGTAGTTTTTATTTTGTTATGATGGTAGACTCGGAGTCCAAAATCATCTGGAAGCAGAGAAATACTCACTCCATCACAGAGTTGTTTGTTCAGTGTATTTGGGCAATGTAAAGCCAGAATATCTCACAATGCTATTTTCTTTCTTTGTGTAGCAAAAAATCTGTTCAATATAGGCACAGGCACTCTTGAGTCAGCAGGAGGGATCCTGCACTGGGCAGAGCATCCTAGAATTGAAATCCTAGAATTGAATCCTTAGGAAGATTTCTATCTAGTTAAAAAATAATTTCTCTAAATCTCAAACTCCCATTTCCACAAACAAAGAGTTGTGGAATCTGCTGAGAGGGGGTCAATGGATTTATTGATATTAGGGGTGTGGGAGAGACATGCAATCACCCTATGGAAATCCACCTTTTTCTTTTGAGTGAATATAATTTTGTAGTTTAAAAAAAAATCGCTCTGTGAGGGCTGCCACTTTGGTATTCATCCATCACGAGTTCTCACTTGACCCTATCTACAAAGGCTTATTTTCAGTCTATGTAAATGTTAATGTTTGTGTGCCTCTCTCAGCAAAATGTGTTTTTAATCTCCCACTGAATTCTTATAGCAGAACACACTGAAATTTGGCATGTCCATCAGTTTTTTTCCAGTAAAAAAAACACCTTATAGGAGTTGCACATGCTTTCCATTTTTAAGATGTTTAATAATATTTTCACCTCTAAATAGGAGAAATATCTGGGTTTGGCACTTTTATTCTCCTGGGAACTCAGAGTTTGGTTTTACCAGTCGCTGGGTCATTACAGAATTCCATTCCTCATGCTGAATTTTGCTTTTCAAGTTCTGAATGAACTTTGAATTTGGATGCTTGTTTAAGCAGCAACTGCTTTCCTGGAAATTAAATACCGCAACTGTCATAAAAAGAACATTCAAGTTTAGAAAACAATAGCAGGGAAATCTTGAGTAAATATTGCTCTGTCCAACCCTTCCTTTTCTAACCCAACAAATCCTTGTTACTCAAAGGTTGTTATTTATAAAATAGTTGTATTTACCCATCTTCATAGCTACAAGTCGTGAAATGCAGATTATTTCTAAGGTGCTGTGCTTCAGACTGTTTCCTTTACTTATTTGCTCTTTGACTAATGGCAATTTCTTTTGCAAATAAAGCAAACACAAAGTTCTCTTTGGTGCACTTGGAATCAGCTGAGATGTTAAGCCGGAAAAATGGGGGGTTACAATGGAAAATCAATTTTCTGTTAATGACAGCAGCCCCACTGACGCCGGCTAAGAGTACTCCAAGGGAAACGGAGCAGGGTTCAGAGTCTGGGTTTAGAGAGCACAGCGAGCGGGTTTAAGGAGCCCTGTCAGGGACTCGCATTGTCTAATTTGGCTTTACAAGAGTAACCTCAAGAGCACATTCTTTCCACTGGCTGTTCTGTGTTCTCTGCAGTTTGTGCCGTGGGGCCGTGGAGCACATCACATCCTCAGCGAATGCACGTCAGCGTTGTGCAGCTAGTTTGGTGGAGCTATACTTCTTAAACTTGATACCTAGATCTGTAGATACAGTATTACTTTAACTGAATGCCCCAAAATAAATGTGAAAATATATTTCCAAAGAGAAACTATTTTATAAACATCTCGCACATCCGCAGACGAGGAATCCCATTTTGCTATGCCAGGTTCTACCTGCTGAAATGTGATTTATGATATATGGAAATAAACACTATTGCTGGTGAGAGACTGAGCATAAACTGCAGCTGTACCTGGTGACTGGCACTCACTCTGTGCCCACGTTGTCTGGCTCTGCCAGAGGCTGATTAGCCAGTTTCCCTTCATTATTTATGAAAAGCAATATGCCATAAAAATGTCATTTTCACTGCCCAAATCATAAAATTTTCCATTAAAGCCTCCTGCTGTAAAGTCCGAGAGAACATGCAGCCCCAGGCTCTGACAGCTAGGCAGAAATAGGTATTGGTTTCCATTACGGTAATTCCTAAAGTTTGGAGTCACCGGTCTACGCAATATGAAAAGGTGTTTTGTTCCTAATCCCAGTTAGCTGGGATATAGAATCATAGAATGAGTCATGGAATGGTTTGGGTTGGAAGGGACCTCGAAGCCCACCCAGTTCCACCCCAGCCACCCCTCCCACTGGATCAGGGGCTCCAAGCTCCATCCAGCCTGGCCTCCAGGGATGGGGCAGCCACCACTTCTCTGGGCAACCTGGGCCAGGGCCTTCCCACCCTCATGGGGAAATGTTTCTTCCTAAAATCTCATCTCAATCTCCCCCCTTCCAGTTTAAAACCATCCCCCCTCATCCTATCCCTGCACTCCCTGATCAAGAGCCTCTCCCCAGCTTTCCTGGAGCCCCTTTCAGCCCTGGAAGCTGCTCTAAGGTCTCCCCGGAGCCTTCTCTTCTCCAGGCTGAACAACCCCAGCTCCTGCTATGTTATAACAGTAGGTATCGAATAATTGCTTTGAGTTACTTTTGCATTTGCTTTTGGTGCAAGTGGGGATGATCCAGAGAGAGAGCTATAAAATGGAATTGGAGTTCAGGACGTCTGTTTTGGTCATGATTTTCACTAACGTTTCACCAGGCACTCTTCATGCTGTGTTCCTGGTTTGGGGAGAACCTTCCTGGGTGATAATCCCAGCATTAATCCCCAAAATTCAGTGTTTGCTGTCAGGTAGAAGCTTTTAAAGCAGCCAGTGAAAAGCATTGAGGTCAGGGTGGAAGGACTCTTGTAGAATCCTGTACTTCCATTGACTAGAGAAGTCTGGAGATACATTTGTGGCAGAGATTCAACTCCTAGGACAAATGTTTTAGTCCATAATGGCTGAAAAGGCAGCACACGGGGGTTTTTTCTGCACCAAGTACTTTTGCGTGGTCAGAGATGTATTTTCATGCTGAAACTTCAAACTCCATGAAACTTGCCCAACTTGTGGTTATGCGCAGTTACTCAATGAGGCTGATGGGGAATCTTCTTTATGTCCCTGGTGTCATTTGTGGCTTCCTATCAAGGCTAAATCACTTCACTGTTTCAGTTTCCATATGACACCAAAGAAGCCTGGCAGGATCAGCTAAGCTTCTGTTTTGGTCAGGAAGCAAAAAACAAGCTGGGATCAAAAGCTTCCCATGGAAACATGAGCAATTAAATTAATCTGTGACATAATTTAACATGATTCCGTAGATTCATAACAGAAAGTGGGGGATCGTATCTAAACCCATGTGAGTGCAAATCAAATTCTTGGACAGCCACACTCCTGCCTATCTGCTTTCTGTGCCCACTGGCCTCGTGTCCGCGGCCGTCCTGCTGATCTCCATGCCCAGTTTTGAGCAGCTCAAGGGTGAGAAGCAGAGGGCAACCCAGCCTAGAAACACTTCCCAGAGTCCTGCCTGCCAGACCTGGGAATTGAAGCAAAATGTCCATGATAAGAGAAAGCCTTGTATGTGATTTTAGGTAGCCGGGTTAAAAAACGCTGGATTTCTTTCCTGCACGTATCTTGCCACAAAGAAAATACAACCTTAGCTTGTGAAAACTTGCCACAATTCCAAAGTGTTGCACTCTGATGCTAACCTGTATTTTGATTTCTTCCAGGATGACCCATTGCTACTGAACCTGAACAGATGCGGAGCACTCACTTCCTCAGCACTTTGCACCCCATTCACTCGCTTTGAGATTTCAACATCCAGTTTGTGATGCAGATGTTTGACGTGGAGTTACAAGGTTAGTTTTCTTGGCTGAGTTTCAAGGACACTGCTGGGAACTTTTATGTGATGATGTGCTTTTGGAGTCCCATCCCTGGCAAAGCTGCCAAGATACTTGGCCTCATGAGAGGACTCTTTCTATTCAGGAATTTGAACACTAAGTCTACTTGCCTCTGTTCAGAGCATAGACCTGTCTCTATGCCTGCTTTCTCCCACCTCCAACTTTACTTTTTCATTCACACTTCTATGTGTACAATGTGTTTTCCATTCTCCTTCAGATTCTTCCTTAAAAACGTATTGGTTCGTGAACGCTTGGTTTTCTTTCTGTAGGCAACGGTTTGTTGGTTCTCTTTGCAATATCATTTTCCTCCTGTGAAACCTTGGATAACACTTGTAACTTCTGCGTTCTCTGGGTTTGTTGCCCATAAAATACACCTGATACAAACAGACATTGTCAGTAATGGTGTGGAAATAATTCAGATTTAGAAACCGTGCTGAAAAATACCACTGGAAAGAAGCCCAGTGCTGTTGGTCACTCTGCAATAGTGAAGTGAGTTACAGCCTCAGTGGAAGAGAGGCGCAAGTTTTAGTCATTCTCTCTCTGCTTCTGTCATGTCTAAAAACCCATCATCTAAGCACCTCTTTCCTTTTTCTCTCTTATTAGCAAAATGAGTAGCTTCTAGAAAGATTAGTGGAGATTTACCACGCCCTTCACTCTCCCCTCTGTTATTGTCTTTAATGAGAATTTATGTAGATGTTATTAAAGAAACCTGTTGTTTCCTATTCTGTTTCCACTAATTAGTCCTACTCAAACACACTGAATTTTCTGATACTTGCAGAGGTTTCCGTAACACACTGTATGAGTGACCTGAGCTATTGATAGAATATTCATATTTTGCCAGCTGTTTTAGCATCAAAAGAAGTTGAATCTTAACTTGTTTTTTCATGTTACATCCAGAGCTTTGGAAGAGCGTTTTGGCAGCTTTCCCGTGGGCACAGCTCCTGTTCTCAGAGTTCTCGCCAAAGCATTAAGAATGGAAATAAGCAGCTAAGAATTTTCCAGTTTAGATCAGGCTCTGGGCACGATAAGAGAAGCAGAAGCATAACCACGAGTAGCAGCATAAGCTTTTAATGAAACTGTAACTGAAAGCAGAGCTTAATCCGTTGAAACTATCAGAAAAAAACTATCCCCAGAGCCTTGTCTTCTCCTGGCTGAACAGCCCCAGCTCTCTCAGCCTGTTGAGGCTGGTACATAGCATCCATTTTATGGGTGGGTTTTTTTCTGATAAATGCTGAAGAGGTGCTCCAGAACGTCTATTATTTGAAAAAGAGAAAAAAAAAATTACTGGGAAGTTGCGGATAATACGATGTTACAGAGAATATGATCTGGAAAAATCTTGAGTTGAGGATAAATCAAAAATTGATTCCTGATGTCTCTTTGAGGATTATAGTCTGACCTTTATGGAAGCTGGTGAGAAACTTTCCATCGCCTGTAATACAAGTGGAGTTGTGTCCTTAAGATGTCACCATAACAAAGCAGAGCTGCTCTTCCTAACAGTTTTTCCTTCCTGTTTTACCAGTTTTTCAGGGTTTCCAAGAACATGTGCACGTTTCCAGGTAATTTATAGAAATCATAGAAAATTATGATTTCATAGGATGAGGCATTTCTATCTCAAGCATGTCTCTGAAATGAGGTTCCCAGCCCTGGAAATACTATCGCACTTTGACTGTATTCTTCAAAACATTTAGCATCTGAGCATAAATTCCCTTCTGAGCTTTTTTTCCCTGATCATTCGCCTTAAATAGTAACAGAAGTCCCTGCACTGCTGAGCACGCGTGGAATGGTTCTACGCTACAGTTAAGCTTCACATTTTCATCTCTCGCTGAGCCACATCCTGTTTTCAGTTAACTGATCTCATATGGGGGAAATTCACCAGAGGAAATCTCTCTAGTTTGGAAAGTACCAAAATTTTAGTTTCTTAGTGTAATTCAGCACCTTTTAAGCCAGAGGTGTGATACTTTCGAGAAGCCTCAAAGCAAAAGCAAAGGAGGGAGGCACAGGCGCCCCTTCATCCCAAAACAGAAACTGCCCTGTTGCTGCAGTACTGACCTTTCTGACATCATTAACTTGTGTCCCTTTATATTCTGAAAGCTTCAAAAAGCCCCATCCAGGAATAGTTTTAGAACTTGTTCCGAAACAAACTCGCATCCTGGCAGAATCTCCCTGTGCCAGATTCACTTACCATGAATTCTAACAGCCCTAATCATAAAACAATGAACGCCAGTGTTTCAGGCTGTGAGCACCACAGAGGCTGTCATGCATTCCCCAAGGACTTGTAACTGCAGTTAATACACGGCCCTGATGACTCTGCACTCAGAGCATCCACAAGCACATTTACAGCACAGAGAAGCAGAGAGAAGGAAGTGGAAATGAGGATATATTGCATGATTCTGCATGTATTAGTAGGGAAAATCTTCCCACTCGCACAGGGTGATGTTGACGTTTAAACTGGAAGCCTTAGAAATAACTTTAATAAAACTGACATCATTTTCCTTTTCCACAGTTTCACTGCCAAACCTTATTAACACCCCAGCTCTTAAAAAAGGTTCCACATGCAGGAACTGCGGCTGCACGTGATCAGATAATTGCACAACCCACGTTGCTGAATGAGTCACGGTGCTGTGACAGCTTTATGGAACTGCACATGGCGCTTCTCATCTGGTGAGATGTGCGAGTTTAACAAAAGGAAGCAAGTGTTATTCCCTCTTTACAGAGGAAAGCAGAAGCATTTACTAGGCTAGTGGCTTATCCAGTGATGTATGGCAGTAAATCCACATGGATCCCCCACGACTGACCTTGCCGTTGGCTCCACCAGGCTTGTGCTTTCTCCCCTCTCTAATGACAATTGCCTTTGCAGCATCTTTTTTAAACTGTAAAAGCCTTCAGACAAAAACCATGTCACTTGTTAAAAGCCTGTCTGATTAAAGGGAAAGTAAATAAAGGGGTTTCTGACAAGGTTTCTTGGAAACAGTTGTGCATCCCGATTCCTGTGAGACTACAGGATGGAACTGAAAAGAGCATGTGGCTCATAGGAGAATTATTAGTAGAACGGTTAAAGAAATTGGGGATGTAAATGTAGGAAATTTTTGGATGAACTGCTGGCAAGAATGGGACTTTTGTTATTAAAAATCCCATGCAAGAAGGACGTCATTTGTCTGCAAGCCCTGTGAAGAACTAGGATACAGCTGTGAGCAGACACTGCTGGTGCAGAAATGAGAGACACAGGCTCTGCTGCAGAGAGCTGAGCTTGAAAGGGTAGAGAACTGAACCCTCTGCCTTAAAGAGACCAGGCACATTCTTACTGTGTTCCGAGTATATTTTTAATGCTTCCTGTTATTTTAAATTTGCCACAAAGATAATTGAAATCTGCAGTCTGGAGTCCTTTATGCAAACATTTTTCATCCTGGTTTTTTGGTGATATTATGTGTTTCTTTAGCCTCTACTCTGCAAACGGTGCCAGGCTTGGTGCTTATAATATCCTCACAGTACTGTGTACTTAGGAAATAATTTTTTCCTGTGTGTACACAGGCTTCTAGTGTATCAGCTCTATCAAGCATAAATATCTCCCCTACCCGTAGACCCGGCTGTCTCTAGAGGTTTTTTTCCCTCAGGTATATTTGGGTTTTGCCCTTTTTGAAGTCTAGAAAAATGTTTTGTTTATTCTTGCTTTGTTTGATGTGCTTTTGTCCTTTTGAGACAAAAAGGTAGAAGTCTAATGGTAATTTTTTCTAGGAAATCTTCAATGAACACAGTGCGCATGTAGCCGAGGAGCACATGAAAAAGAATAATGTTGCATCATACAAGCAAGTGTAAGAGCTGAGTCACAAAGAGCTGTGGGAGCGGAGTTGATGAATATTCTTTGCTTCTTTATCAAAACATGAACGTAGCTGTTTGTAACTGTGAGTAGAAAAAAGTTCTGGAATTAATTTCAATGTAGCAGCCTTCCAGTAGGGAAAGGAGCTCCAGGGAAGTTGGGGAGGGGCTTTTGATCAGGGAATGCAGGGAAAGGACAAGGGGGATGAGTGTTAAGCTGAAAGAGGAGAGATTTAGATGAGATTACTATAGGCAGCCGTTCCAGATATGGTACTATTATCTGTGCACACATAACAGGGGAAGGTGTGAGGCTTCAGGCAGACATTCCCTGATGAATATCCACCTCTTTGCAGTCACAAGGTACAGGGATGCGAACGCCTGTAAATGCAGCAGAGGAACAAGCCAAGTGAAGCATCTAGAGAACCACCTCCGCTTTTTATGTTTAATTCTCAGCTCGGGCTCACCCCCAGTGGTATTCCCCATGCTTCTTTCACAAGGAGGAGATAACAGATTTGCATGTGTAACTTTCTCTCTTCTGACTGAATCCCAGTAGGTAAGGCTGCAGCATGGGATTTTGTAGTGAACTGGCTGTTAAGGCGAAACAGAACCTTCTCCTGGCACCAGAACTTTCCTTTTTAGAAATCCTTACTGCACCGCAGGCCATCTTACAAGGATTTGCATACATTACTTAACATGCCCTGAACTGTTAATATTATCTGTGCTCTAGGGCAGCTGGAGGATCAGGCACAGCAGGGAATGCGCCAGGCTTCCCAGCAGGATTCAGGTGGAAATTCAGGGCTCCCACTTCTGGACTTGTGGGTTTCCCAGCATGGTGTAGACGGAAATTTGGAAATTGTGGGTTTCTCTGAGCAGACAGAGGTGTTACAAGGCCAGGGATCCACCACAGGTAGCCTCAATCACAGCACTTTCTGAACAGATCCACCCCTGCAGCTCTCCCGTTACTCCCAAGGAACAAAACAAGAGGGGAATGGCCTCAAGTCACACCAGAGGAGCATTAGACTGGATACTGGGAAAAATTTCTTTACTGATGGAGTGGTGAAGCCCTGGCAGAGGCTGCCCAGCACAGTGATGGTGTCTCCATCCCTGGAGGAGCTCAAAAAGCATGTGGCCGTGGCACTTTGGGACATGGTTTTGCAGGCACAGTGGGGCTGGGCTGATGGTTGAAATTGATGATCTTAGATGTCTTTTCTAACCTTAACAATCCAATGATTGTATGAATTCATGCCCTCGGGCCTTCCCATGGGCTGGCAGCTGGGCTGTTTTCCTGGCGGCTGGAATTGTCCTCCCTTGGTCCTGGACTTGGCTCATATCCTGGTATTCCCAGAGGCTGGAATTGCCTTTCACTGGCCTGGGACTAGCCTCATTCCTGAAGGCTGGAATTGTCCTTCACTGGCCTGGGGCTGGGCTCATTCCTGAAGGCAGGAATTACCCTCCCCTATCCTGGGACCAGCTCGCTCCCAGGGGCTGGAATTATCCTCCTCTATCCCGGGTCTGGGCTCATTCCCAGGGGCTGGAATTACCCTCCTCTATCCCGGGTCTGGGCTCGCTCCCAGGGCTGGAATTACCCTCCTCTATCCCGGGTCTGGGCTGGCTCCCATGGCTGGAATTACCCTCCTCTATCCCGGGTCTGGGCTGGCTCCCAGGGCTGGAATTACCCTCCTCTATCCCGGGTCTGGGCTGGCTCCCAGGGCTGGAATTATCCTCCTCTATCCCGGGTCTGGGCTCATTCCCAGGGGCTGGAATTACCCTCCTCTATCCCGGGTCTGGGCTCGCTCCCAGGGCTGGAATTACCCTCCTCTATCCCGGGTCTGGGCTCGCTCCCAGGGCTGGAATTACCCTCCTCTATCCCGGGTCTGGGCTCATTCCCAGGGGCTGGAATTACCCTCCTCTATCCCGGGTCTGGGCTCGCTCCCAGGGGCTGGAATTACCCTCCTCTATCCCGGGTCTGGGCTGGCTCCCAGGGCTGGAATTACCCTCCTCTATCCCGGGTCTGGGCTCGCTCCCAGGGCTGGAATTACCCTCCTCTATCCCGGGTCTGGGCTGGCTCCCAGGGGCTGGAATTACCCTCCTCTATCCCGGGTCTGGGCTGGCTCCCAGGGCTGGATTTGCCTCCCCTGCCCGGCTGCCAGGGCCGGGTTCGCCCTCGGCCGCTCCTCCCTGCGGGCTGAGCCGCTGCAGCTCCTGCCGCTGCGGCCCCGCCGGCTGCCATGGCGGCTCCGCGGGCTCCGGCCGCTCCGGCCCCGGCCCGGGGGGCTCAGGTAACGGGGAGGGGAGGGGAGGAGAGCGGCTCCGCCTCCCCGGGGCCCGGGCCGCGCGGGGCTGCCTCGGAGCATCCCGGCTGCCCGGGGTGGGGGGGATCCTGGCTGCTCCGGGGGTCCCCTGGTTCTCTGGGGGTCCTGGCTGCTCCCAAAGGACCCTGGTTGCCTCAGGGGTTCCAGCTGCCCCCCCAAGTCCCCTGGCTGCCTCATAGATACCCTGGTTATCTGGGGGTCCCAGCTGTACCAAAGGATCCTGGCTGCCCCAGGGGATCCCAGGGGTCACAGAAGCCCCCAAGGGATCCTGAGTCCCCCCGAGAGTATCCTGCTTGCCTTGGGGATCCCCTGGTTCCCTAGGGTTCCTGACTGCTCCCAAAGGACCCTGGTTGCCTTGGGGATCCCCTGGTTGTCTTGGGGGCCCCCTGGTTCCCTAGGGTTCCCGGCTGCTCCCAAAGGATGCTGGTTGCCCCCAGGGTCCCCTGGTTGCCCTGGGGGTCCCAGCTGCACCAAGGAATGCTGGCTGTCTTGACAATCCTGGCTGCCCTCAAAGTCTCCTGGTTGCCCCAGGGGTCCCCTGGGGGTCCCGGCTGTGCCAAAGGATGCTGGCTGCCCCTGGGTTTTCCTGTGAGGGTGGGGAGGCCCAGGTTGCCCAGAAAAGCCGTGGCTGCCCCATCCCTGGAGGTTTTCCAGGCCAGGTTGGATGGGTCTCGGAGCCCCTGATCCAGTGAGAGGTGTCCCTGACCATGGCAGAGGGTGGTACTGGGTGGGCTTTGAGGTCCCTTGCGACCCAAACTGTTCATGATTCTGTGAAAACCAGAACCAAACACGCTTGACACTTTGCGTGGCTCAGGGTGTAGCTGGTTAGAGCACAAACGTAAAGCTGCCTGCAGGCTTGAGATTTCCTTTTTCATTTCAACACTAGCTTTGTGACCTTGGGGAAGTCACTGTAGACACATCAGCTGCTCGGTTCCTGCATCTCTGAAGTGAGAACATGGATGTTGGCTGCTGGGAATTGAAGGTGGTTGGGGATTTACTGTACAGGAAGTAACTGTGATGTGGGGCGATGGCAGCGTAGCTCTAAGATGATGGCAATATTTACTTCACCTTTCAACAAGCTAAAAAACCCTAGAAAGAAACTCCCAACCCCTCATTTTAATACATTGTCCATTTTCATGTTGTGTTGGAGGGAAATTTTAAATCTATACCGTAATTTCCTGCTGGAACCTAGTCAAACCCCGCTGTGACATTTAGCCATGCGTGTCAGCTACAGACTCAAACAGATCACTAGGTTACTGCACAGGCTTAGAGCTGCTCGTGGACTTTGATGCCTGCAACATTCTCTCACATCAAAGTGAGAGTGTCTCTGCTTGTTTGAGGACTAACTTCTTTGCCCTCATCTCTTCAGATGGCTGAGAGAACAGCCAGAGGCCCACAGGATGTCCTCAGCTCTTCTCCTGATGAAAATGAGTTTCCTTTTGGATATCCCAGTAACATTTGTGAAGATGCGCCTGATCAGAAGTACCTGTGTAGCAACTGCAACAACGTCCTGAAGAAAGCCCTGCAAACGCTCTGTGGGCATAGGTACTGCTCTGCCTGCTTCTTCTGGATCGTGCGGTAGGTCCTTGCTGCAGAAAGCCACGCCGCTGGGGCAGGTTCTGTGCCTGCAAGGCTCCCGAGAGCCATATTGTGCCGCTCTGCTCAGTAGACGAGGCTGTGGCTACCTGGCCCACTGGCCTACAGCCACTTTACTGCTAGAAGAACTTACCTGCAGGCTACTCTCTACCTCCTTCTGGTTTCCAGTGTGAAAGTCTGCTGGGTGGGGAAGACTGGGTTGCTGGTCTTGGCAGATATTGGTTTTTCTATGTGTAACTGTGAGGTGATGATGCTGATTTAACCCTGAAGAACTAGCACAAAGCTGCCTGAACAGTTGTATGGGAAGTTACAGTTCTTTGGTACGTGATGTTATGAGATTTTAATAAATATTAGCTTAAGGCTGTATTTTCAACAGTTCAGCTGGGTTAATTATTCCATTCTTCTTTTTTTTTTTTTTTTTTTTGCCAGAAACAATAAAAATGCTATTTGCCAGAAATGCAAAAAGGAAGACCCCAGCACTGTAAGCGAGGAAAGCCTGTTGGCAGAAGAAAGGGTAAGTTGTAGCTCACAGTTCGTTAATTTATCATTAGCCATTCTCTGGGCTACTCTACAGTCATCACAGGACTACAGTTTAGGAGGGAATAATATAAAATTCCATAGCAACTAACAGTTACACATTGTATCTTGTGCATTTGTCATTATGAGTCACTACAGTTTTTGATTTAAAAGGGTATAACGACAACCTGAGGACTTTCCAGGTCCATCAGATTCTGCAACATACGCTTCAAGTCACATCGTGTTGTCATTCATCAGTATCAGTAAAAAGCATCTGTATCTGTCACAGAAATCAGTTGGAGGAGTGGGGCATCCTTCCAGCCTCTGCTCACACTGCCTGCTGTCATTCATGAGTTAGAGCAACCAGAGATCCTGGTTCAGCTGCAGAGGGCCAGCCTTTTCTGGAGAGAAAAAACCCACTGGATTTACTCTGGAAAGCTTTTGGTCAGCTTGATCCATTTAAACGTACTGCTAGATGACCATGTGAGCTGTAGACCAGAGTCGTCCCTTAGCCAGAACCGTGAGGTACACAAGGTGAGGGTCAGAGTGCTGAGGAGGAGCTCACCTGGCGTGTGGGACGTGGCAGGCGACTCCGCTTATGTCACAGCTGTGCTGGGACAAGCAGGTCTGGGCTTCAGCAGCCGCCCATGATCAACATCAGCAGCCCCTGCACCAGCATCTTCCTTTGAACCAGCTAAAACGAAAGAGGGAAGGCTTGTGACTTGAGTAGATCAAAGCAGAGAGAAATACTTTCTGTTTCCTTCTGTTTGACCCAGAGCACTTTTATGTCAGTGTGAGTGGTGTCATTTACCGTGCGAGGGTCCCTGAGGAAGCTCTGCACAGACTCAGGTGCCCATGTAAGAAGGCAGAGGTTTGGGTAGATATTTTGAAGCAGCAACCTGTGCAGGTAAAAGATGAGGATTTCCTGCTTTGCCTTTTACCCAGGTAGTGTCTGCAATGATTTAGCACCCGCAAGGGTGGCACACGAAGCACAGGGAATGCCCACAGCAGTCAGAATCCCATGCACTGCTGGAACTGCCCCTGCAGTTGAATATATTTTAAATGATCTGTTTTATAATGCCAGGAAATTCCTTGAGTTTTTCTCTTATGACACAGGGGGGAAAACAACCATGTACCCGATAACTTGCATTTCTTCTGGGTGGATTTGCTCATAAATCAGACTAGAAGGTTTAGAGGATGGGGCTGGTGTGCTTTAACTAATTGTACGTGGATTGCTAGCTTATCGCATAAACTCTTCCATACATGCAGATGGAGCCATAAATGGTTTTGTACAGCCTACGCAATTATTTTTTAGTTCTTTGTGGAATTGTTTGCAATCTGTGTGCAAAGTTCTGGGCTTTGCTTGTGGATTGAGATTAGGAAATGGTTTTCTATGAGACTCTGCATATAGAAATGCATCTCATTTTTGCCATTCACAGAACTGGTCGTGCTCCTTGTGTGTGATCTAATGTGACCAATGTAGGGTAGTACAAACATCCTGTATCTAGATTTAAAAAACCAATCAGGAATGTTGATTCTCATAATTTCGTTTCCTTATTCTTTTCGCTCATTGTGTAGAGTTTCAGTGACTCTGTTGCAACGTGGGCATCGCTTGTAAATATTTCCCTCCCTTTATTTGTAAAGTTTCTTCCCTCCAAGTTCTGGCCTTGCTCTGTGTTGTTACACGGGACATCATGGGGTATCGTGTACTTACCACCAGCCATTTACTTTAATAGGGCTTATTCTTGTCTCAATGTGTTTATTTTGATTGTGCAAGATGTAATATTAAGTGTGTAGCGTTTCATAGTTTACATAATAATTGCGCAATTTTTCATGGTTAACATAATAAAAACAAATCTACATAGCACACAAAACCCCCTCACATATGGTTTACATTTCTGTAGTGCACAGTGCCATGCTAAATAGAAACAGCAGCGGTCTGAGAAGTGTACTCTCACTGCAGGAACAGTCTTGAGTCCTCTCTGCAACACGTTTAGGAGGTGTTAATGACCCCAATAATGAGATGCATTCATTAAGAGTGGCACATGGCAGCGCCCTATAGTTAGGGTCCTGTCAGCACGTTCAATGCCCGTGGCATATTTCAAGCTGTGGTGAAAAGAAACTTAAAATAATAGCTGTAGCTGGCTAGGCAGGGCTTCACTAAATTTATATCACGTCAAATAGGTTAATTTTGAACCATGAGAAATGATTTAATAATTAGTACATTGAGATTAACATGTTGGGTTAGAGAGTCTTCTCTCAGTACAGTAAAGTTTGAAAAGTAAGAGGTCTATCAAGATCTGAAATTTTGACACAGTCACCTTATTCTGATGTCAAAAATGCGTGCTGGAGTACTTCCTGACCAGTGTTTTTTCCTTACTGTGTTTACTTTGCAGGCTTTTGGAGATGCTGCCATTAATAAAGAGATTTCTGAACTCAAAGTACATTGCGTGACCCTTGGATGCAGTTGGTCTGGGATCATGAGAAATTTTGAAGTATGTTTAAAGGCAGTTTATTTTTAATGTATTAACATGCACTCTTACTTGAACTAGGACAGAAACACAAAGAAACTAGATTCTCAGCCAACACAAATTAGTGCGACAGTGTTAGAATCAGTGAAGGTGTAGTGATTTATACCAGCAGGGTATCTGAAAACGCGCCGTGAACTTTAGAGGGGCTTTGGCCAAATCCAGAACATCTGGAGTGGTTGTGAAGTTAATGTTGCACAAATTCACGTCAACCGATCTTTCTTTTCCAATGGGTTTTCTTATTACTTAAATGCAAAGATGCTACAATCAGGTTTTGACAGACCAGAGTACTTCAGTTTCCAGGATGTCATTACGGGCGATGTCCTTTGTATGTTTTTATAAGAGAAATAGTTTCCTCCTGTGTAAATGACTCCTGTTGATTCAATGTGTTCATCGTCCTTTTCAGCCCCTGGTAAAATATTTAAATGACAAGTCTTGTGAATCTGCAAATTAGGATAACGGAAAAATAGGGATAATTGGAATCGTAAAGCAGCTGGATTTTGGTCCCCTGGTATAGGAACACAAGGTCTCTCTGCATTTATATCTGCTGTGTAGCTTGTATGACACTGTATCTGGGAAACACCTGAGGCGCTGTTGCCTTTTCTTTGCTAATTTTGCACAATTTTTCTATTTGAGTGTATTCCTCCTTCGACAAAAACCTACCCGGTTTGCTTAGCTTTATAGTTTTGAGAACTGGAGCCCCTCTCAGCATGAATAGATGGCAGAGTTGATTTGAGAGTTGGGCGCGTGATTGAAGTCGGCATTTCTGAGCCCGTTCTGTAGGGGACAGCCATCTCCCTTTAAAGGCAAAATCAGTTGTGACACGGTGCCTCCTGAAACTGCCCTGAAAGGAGTCAGGGTAAATAGTTTGTATTGAAACACTGTGTTTTGAAGAACCAGAAAGCAGACCTGTTGGATGCAGTTACGAAAGAAACAATGCTGATATTTTTCCTTGTTGAGATGAGAGGAGGCAAATAGTCAAGAGGAAACATTTTCAAAGTTATTTTGAATAAAATAACCCACAAAAAAAAAATCCAAGCCAAAAAGCCACCCTGAAAAAAACCCAGGCTTAAAGTTAGGGATCCTCTAAGACAAGGAAAATTGCTGGGAGCAGGGTGAAGTTATTTTCAAACGGAAGCACTAGAGAGAGACAGTTCAAGGGAGATCTCGTGTTTGAATCTGTCGAAAGTTGTTTGTGGTTTGTTGGGCTTTTTTTTTAAGTTCAGAATTAACAAAAAAAAAAGTCCCAGTGAAGCTGATTAATTTTTCACCAGTAATCTTGGTAACATTGTGGAGTGGGACTTCTCCCAAGCTTAGCAGAACTGCAAAGCGAAGCTCTAGGCTGGCAGAACGTAGACTGCTTGGAGCGAAGTGAGTATTTGCAGTTTACAGTTTGATTCATGACTTTTCTTCTTCCAGGAACATCAGAGCTTATGTGAATATGCTTTAATCCCTTGTCACACTGGCTGTGGACACATGGTGATGAGAAAGAAACTCGCGGATCATTTGGAAAATGGATGTGTTAATAATGTGACAACGTGTCAGAAGTGTCAGCGGAGTTTATCCAGTAGTGAGTACCAAGTAAGAGCGTTTCTCTGTTTCAAATCAGGGCTTTGTGTTAATGACTTAAATAATCTTGGAGCACATTTCTCATGCTGATTTCATGAATGCTCCAAATGGGGAATATTTGATCTTCTTGAGTTTGGCAGTCTTTACATGCATGTGTTGGAGAGGAAAATGAGCTGTACTGGATAATCTGCTCGTGATGTTACACCAGGGGAGGAAGTCTGTGCTCATCCAGAGCCTGGGCAGCCTTATTTTAGCTCCTGTTTCAAAGCCTGTGTCCCCATATGAGGTAGGTAAGAGGCAGAAGAACACAGACAGTGGCAGGGAAGAGGCCTCGAAAGTGACTGGAGTTTATTTAAAGCTGCCTGCAAATTTGTAAGACAAGACTTTTCCAGGTAGTATTTCTGTTAGATACATCAAGAATAACTCTCCAAATTAACAGCAGTGTCCATATAGACCAGGAAGAGCGTACTCTGAACCTGCCATGAAGTTCTCGGTGACTATTTAAACACATTACTTAATATTTGTTACGTCTGAGTTGTGTTTCCCACTGTGATGACAGGGACTTGCAAAATGTATGCATATATAACCTTTATACATAACCTTACACAGGGTAACACCAGCCTTTCCCCCGCATCTGCTCAAAATCCTCTTTAAAACAACCTTTTTTTCCCCACAAGATTGTACTTGATCATCAAACTTTTAAGTTTATGTTACTAAATATATCACATTCCTTCTTAAAAGTAATGACTCCCTCAGTCGATTGTCAAAATTATCATAGCAGAGTAACTGAGGTGTAGCTTCTAAGTGCCTTTGTACATGCATTTTCACTTAAATAAAATGTAGTCTTTATTTTTACCCATTTTTGAAGGCAGAGCATGGTACAAGTTCTGGGACTGGTCTGAGGGCATGGAGTGAGCTCATAGAAACTGTTCTGTATTGCTGAAGGAGGAAACGGTGTGGTGGGGCAGATGATAGCCAGTTGCCTGTTCTTATAGAAAGAGATGCAGCTTCAGTGTCACACTTCTCAGCCTCACAATCTAAGTACATCATTTGTTGGTTTGGACATTTTATGATTAAAAACTCCCGGAGCAAAGCAATAGCAGCATGAATGAGAGACGCCCCTGCGCCTGCTAACACTGCGATGTGTGTTTGGATTTGAAAGCTCTGAAAATGTTCTTCTCCCAGCCCTAACCTGCAGGCTCTATTAAAACAGAAAATGCTGGGCTGCACCATAACTACTGTTGCTCCCTCCAGATGATTTAAGGAGAATAATTGCCAGCCTTGGAGTTTTGTCCTGGAATGGAAGCACAATGATGCAAGACCTACATGGCAGGAGGGTTATGAAAAAAATGTAGCCTGAAGTAAGTAGGGATGGAGAGCTTTGCATGTTGTAACCATCACAGATTTATGCCTTTCTGACTACTGAGCTGTGAGATTTACTCCACACTAGGGTAACGGCCCTTCTGGGTTAAGAATAAGGCACCCTTGCTAAAACATGCTTCTTGGGATGTTTTTGTGTGTTCTCTCATATCTTACAAACTCTCACAGAGAGAGAAGAATATCTGGACCCCAGAGCTAAATCCAGTGTCTGTTTCAGAGAGACTGTAAATACCAGAAGGTGACAACACTTAATCCCTTTCAACCTTCTGAGAGTGCAGTAGGCAGGCTGGAGGAGGAAACCTGAGCACCTTTCTCTTTTCAGAGGTCTGTGATACTGCAGATCCACCTCAGCGGGCTTCATTCTTGCAATGAAGCGCAGTTTTCCTCCCACTCATTCCGGTTAGCTATCAACTAATTAATTTTTTGGTTAGGAAACCTTGGCAACCAAGCAGAGGATTGGCCTTGAGATGTTGATTTTTCTCTGCCTGCCTTAGTATTTGTGAAATTGGAATTTAGCTGGTTACATGATCTTCTTTATAAAACTCACAGTTTTATGTGGCATATGAATTTTGTTTATTTGTGTGTATTCCCTGTATCCACAATCCTCTGGGAGCAAATAA
Source organism: Clamator glandarius (assembly GCA_033459285.1). Taxonomy (NCBI): domain Eukaryota; kingdom Metazoa; phylum Chordata; class Aves; order Cuculiformes; family Cuculidae; genus Clamator; species Clamator glandarius. The sequence goes on along the minus strand of JAUNZM010000434.1, from coordinate 525,654 downwards.
TAGTTTTGGGCACTGCTCTCTACATCTTAGCCAATCAGTTATTGGTCTTGAGATTTTCATATTTCCATATTTTAAAGAAACTTCTCACCAGCCCCTCAAGAAGTCAGCTATCTGAAGGAGTCAAATAGCAAGAAGGAGGAAAATAAAGGCATGCTTTGTGCAATGGCTCAGATCTAGAGTATTAAAAAATGAGTGAGAGGGTGAGAAAAACTAATGTCTGCATTTCTGAGCATCGTAAGAGAAATCTCAGGAGTCTGCAGGGAGGACAAAGTTGCTGGAATGGTTTTATCAGAAAGTTTCTAGGCTGCTATAGGAAATGTCCTGGCACGTGAAGGTGTTTATATGAACAGTATGAATTGAAAGCTGACAGTTGCTGTGTTAAATACACATATTGCAGTCACACAAACCAATGGCAGGAGGATTACTTTACCCTTCTTGGAACCAGAAATGGCAGGAAGCCTCCTGTTAGCGGTAATGCATTTTGCATTAACACATCGTGATGGAAAATTTGGCTTCCAGCCCTCACAGCGTTAATAAGCAGGACGCAAGAAGGGTCTGCAAATTGAGCGAAGTCAATTCAAGATGAGTTTATGTTTGGTTTCCTGCATATCTGCTTTCTGTTCCACCTGCATGTCACTGTTGTGTACGTGTGTGTACATTGTGTGTGCCTGCACATAACTATGGTTTGAGCTGGGCAAGACTTGTGCATTGCCAATCTCCTTTCCACTTTCTCAAAGCATCTGTGATTGGTTTCCAAAAGCTCTGGGTTCCGTGAGCAGAAGATCCCACTTAGTACTTTCACTTAACGGGTATTGCATCTGGAGATCTGTCACTGAGAAGAGTAATCAGCTTAGAGGCTTAGCCTGAGAAACCTCTGAGGCTGCAGTTTGCTGTACAGAGGACTGCGCCCACTTTTAGCAGATGTGCTTTAGTCCCAAATTTCAGAACATTCTTTCCTCTGAACAGAAGCCAGAGAACCCTGCAGCCCATCGTGCAGGAGGCTCGGGGCAGGCAGGATTTAGCACCATGTGTTGTGGAGCTCGTGGTGCTCCTGGGGAAGTTACCCTGCCTTGCTTTGCTCTTCCTTAAATCTACACCTTCCAGGAAGAAAGCAAGAAACTCATTGTAAACATTTTCTTGCACAACAGAACTTCTTGTAGAAAAGCCTTCCAAATCTCCAGGTTTCTGTTAGTTGTGAATGGCATTTCCAAACACAAACCTTGTTTCAAATGCTCCTAAATAAGAGATGCTCAATTATTTTAATAATGTACTGAATTCTTTTCTTCTTGTTTTAATGACAGGAACATTCCTGTGAAGGCAGTTTATGTAATGAACAAACACATGTGCAAACAGAAACGTCGTTTGTGGAGAAGGTAAGTAAAAGATGACTGAATGCAATGCAGTTTATTTCAGCTTATACAAGTATCACTTGTTCATATAGATTAAATGAACATCTGAGAGCATCTTCAGGTATGGCAGTGTATCTGGGCGCTGTTTACATCTCAACATAGCTCTGCTGCCACCTTCTCTTCCCTGCTCCCACAATTAACTTTATTAAATTATCTTCACAATTAATATTACAAAAATAGGGAATGCTTTTTTTCTCTTCAAATGTTGAGGAAGCGAAAGAACATGTTGTACAGTTGAAAAGACAAACTTTTGGTTGTGAAGGGGACTTGATTGGAACATCTCTCAGGGCTTTTGGTCCGATAGATCCATCCATTCCCAGGATGTACTGTACAACACAGCTTTTGTGTGCGTTCTCTAAAAGCAGGAAGGGGATTGATGTGGCTGTGTTATCTCCTGTGGTGGCCACTTCGCTTTTTGGCATCTTATTTATGAGAAGTTGTTCTCAGGGGATCACTGGGGTTCGTTAAACTATGTTATATCATTATAAGATCTGTTAGATGGATGCTTAACTGCCAGGCTACATTCAAGGAGCTTGCAATCAACCACAATTTTGATTCATTCACCCATGAATTTTCAAAGCTGGTTGGGCACTGTGAGCTGTAATGCCTTGACTTGAATTATAGCTGATTTATAGCTGCTGGGATTGCGGCCTAGTTGTTTGCAGATTACTAAAATAATCCTTTTCAATTGGTATTTGATTGTTTTCTATGCCTTTTGTTTCCAGCAGAACCGATCGGCACCCTCAGCCATCAAGGATGCGTGCCGTTTTTCTGAGGTCGGCTGCTCATTTCGGGTGAGTGACATGGCACGTTCTGAGGCTCTCAAGCGCTGTACAGCTCAGCGCTGTGCCTTTGGTCTGGCCAGCCTTTGTCTTCAAGGCAGCAAGCCTCGATTCAAATAGATCTTTAAGAAAAGTGAGAAGTGCTATCCACTTCCAGTAGGATGTTGGAACTGCCACGGTTACCCAGGGGGTGTAAGGCACAGTTCGGCCTGTGATGCTTTGATTCCCACACTGTGCGTTCACTTCAGATAAAGATGGGTGTTTATTACAATTCTGCTGATTTATCAGATATGCTGTTCTAATCTGTTTTGGAAGTTTAAGGGAATGTTGCTTGGTTTGGCCCCAGGGCAGTTAAGGTACAGAAAGTGTATTGACAGTGTGTTCTTCTTACAGGGAAGCAAAGAGAAGATAAAGGAGCATGAAAGATCTTCAGTTGGGACCCACATGCTGCTTCTGCTGCAGCACATAAAGCAGCTGAAGGCGAGCCTGTGCGCTGCTGCCAAAGCTGCAGATGGTTTCATCCCACTGGCAGAGCTGAATGTGAACAGTGCAGGAAAAAGCGTCTCTGATCTACAGATCCCAGCAGGGCTGGAAAGCAATGGGGATCTGGAAGCAGACTGTTTTCCTGGATCTTCTGTTTCTGAAGATGAACCTATTCTGCAACAACTTGTGAGGGAGAAAGTGATTTCTGAGCTAGAAAATAAACTGCATGTTTTTGAGAATATCGTGGCAGTGCTCAATAAAGAAGTGGAGACCTCTAATTTGGAAATCATAGCCTTTCGGAGACAGAGTGAACTCGATCAAAATATAATACGAGGCCTTGAACTGAAGGTAAATAGTCATGATAAGCCTTGTCTGTTTGCTTGTTCTACAGATAATAAATATTTACACATATCAGAGAGATGGGGTGTATAGATCAGGGCAGGGATGGGCACAGGCATTTGATCTGTTAAGTTCTGGACACATCTACAGGATCCTTTTGTTGTTTTGGATAGATTTTAGGGATTGGAGGGATTAGGGATTGGTGGGAATGGTTGGACTCGACGATCCAGTGGGTCTCTTCCAACCTGGTTATTCTGTGATTCTGTGATTTTCACATCTCTATTATTTGTTATCTAAATCCGGGTTTAGTTATCTAGATATTCCTTAGAGTTTTGCATGTTCAGAATTTGCCATGACCAGACTGTGAGCGCGTGACACAGTTGTTTAATTGACGGATCCTCTTAAAGCAGCATTGTTCCTGGAAGACCAGACAATCGGATGTTTTCCTTATATGTGGATTTGTAGCTGTCACATAGAAAAGAATCGAAGGAGACTCTCCAGAACATGAGGTCTCCAGAACAATTCTGCTCTTTCCACAGCACAAGAGGCTGGAGAGGAGGGATTGATGAGAACTGGTTTGTTTTTTCTAGATTGCAGAGTTGCACCGGTGCCTGACGCAGAAGGATGCCAGCCTGAGCAGTCTTCATAAGAGCCTTCTGTTCTCTGAGCAAGCTTCCTACGATGGGGTCTTTCTGTGGAAAATAACGGATGTTGGCAGGAAGCTACAAGACTCTGTGACTGGAAGAACAGTCAGTTTGTATTCACCAGGTAAAGCACAGGATGTATACGTGTGTTACCAAACCTCAGTCCTTTAGACACCCCCCCTATTTCTCTAGAACAGCGGTCCTTTCTGCTCAAGTGGGCAGGAGGTCCTTTAAAATAACTCCTCCAACTAAGATGTTGTTTATGCAAAGAAGTCATGCTCTCCTGCATGTAATTCAGGGCAGCTGTGATGTGCTTTTCCACAGAGTTGTGTTCTGTTCTGGGCTTTCATTTTGTGATTTGCTCTCCACCACATCTACTTGCAGTGACATCTGCTGGATCCGTCTCCTCTAATCCACATCTCAGTGCCTGTGGTACCAAGAGGCTTTCTGCACCAGTTACCTCCTGCAGGAGAAGTAATTAGGTTAGGTAAAATATCCTTGTGTGGCTAATAGAGGTAATTTTCTCCAGGGTGTGAGGCATTAAAGGGTGCCAGGCACTGGATTTTCATTGCTTGTATTCTCCAGGGTGACCTGATCTGTCTGTTCTCATATGTCTGATGGCAAAACACATCATGCACTGCCTTTTCTCATAAGTCAGAATACTCATTATGTCTTTTTTTCAAAAGCTTTACTAATGAAGAGTTCTGGTTTTCAGCTTTCTACACGGCAAAGTATGGCTACAAGGTCTGTCTGAGGGTTTATCTCAATGGAGATGGGACAGGAAAAGGAACCCATGTCTCCTTGTTCTTTGTTGTTATGAAAGGAGACTATGATGCTCTGCTGCCGTGGCCTTTCAGACACAAGGTAAGACGGACAACCTTTTCATATCCAATCCCTACACAAACCCACTGCTTCCCCTAGTGAACACGAGAGGACTTTTTCTCCTAAGTTTAGTGGAAGTTGGAGCAATTTTCCGTATTCATCTCTGATGGCTACTAGCCGTGCTCCGATATTGGATAATAATCTGACTATTAATGGAGTGATTTACTGAGATTCCATGCTGTGCTTTGTAGGCTTTTCAAGCACCAGCGTCCTGGTGTTTGATGTGTCCCAACCTGTGTCCACTTGGGGTAAAGCCAGAGACACATTTTTTCCTGGCTTTTGCTATACATCAATAATATCAGTTTATGAGGAGAATTATGATTTGCTGCCTGAAGCACAGGTGTCAGAAATGTGAGGTTAGAGTTCTGCTTACAGATGTGCCAGGGATGTCTTATGTGATCCCGATCTTGTTTTTCCTCTTGTTACAAGCGCTATCAGAACATGGTTGGACTCAATGACCTTAGAGTTCTTTTCTAAACTCAGTGTTTTTACGATTCCATGATTCCAATGATGGCAACGATGGTTACAAAAGCAGTGAAAGTCCGCACAGGGTTCTGGTCTCTGTTCTAGCACTTGCCTTCGTGTGGTAATAAATAGCTTTACTACCATTTAGCAGCCAAAAAAAATAGAAATAAAAGCTCTCAATCCTCACGGTATTAAAAAACTATTACATACATTTGCAGTTTCAAGCTAAAAACCGGTGAGTTAATAGAAGTGGTAATGAGATGGGGAGATTCTATACTGATATTTAGGTTGAGTTTTCATGTATTTGCATACAGGCAGCTGAGCTGTACCTTTTGATTCTAAACCACAACAACTAAGTGAATGTAATGACTGTAACCAAACTCGTGGTTTATTTAAGCTCTTGGGAGACAGAGGAAAAAAACCTTTGGACAGTGCAGTTCTCTATCAAGAAATAACCACTTGCTTAATTTCATTAAATTTTATTTTATGGGTGGCAAAGTTTTAAATACTTCATCTGGGAACTGTTACAATCTCCCTTGTTCACATTAACTGACCTTGCAGGTTGTGAAACGTTAGTTATATTTTGTATTTAATTATTGATAAACCATCTAGTTGCTTTTGTAGCATGTTCGCCCTTCTGTCTCTGGTAGTTTCTGCTTTGTTTTTCAGTTCAATAACTCAGCGTTCTGTTTTTCAGGTTACATTTATGTTGCTTGACCAAAATAACAGGGAACACATTATTGATGCGTTTCGCCCGGATTTGACTTCTGCTTCATTTCAGAGACCAGTGAATGATATGAATGTTGCCAGTGGCTGCCCCATGTTCCTCCCTTTGTCCAAACTGCAGTCTCCCAAACACGCCTATGTGAAAGAAGACACGCTCTTCCTTAAATGTATTATAGAAACAAATTAGTTCATCTTGAAATAGGGGTGTCTGGTAAATCACTCACTGAGTTTCATTAGTTTACAAGAAAAAAAGACCCATCACCATGAGACCGTGTATTGGTTTTCATGTGCACAGAAATTCCAGAGAGCCTGAGCCTCACTGAATCTGTTCAGATCAGCTAAGATCCACCTGCTGGAGTTTGCTGCTGCTGAGCATGCCAAGTGCTTTGCCCCGTGTCCCGTAAACTGTGCTATTGTGCATGCGATCTGTGATTATTTCATCAACACAGCCCGTGCTCCTGGTTTAGATGGTTGCAGCTGCCCCCCTGCAGATGCTCTTGTGGAGGAGGCGCGGATTTCCCTCACACTTGGCACAGCTCACAGAATCACAGAATGGTCTGAGTTGGAAGGGACCCATGAGGATCATTGAGTCCGACTCCTGTCCCTGCACAGGACACCCCCGGCATTCGTACCATGTGGCTGAGGGTGTTGTCCAAACCCTTCTGGAATATCGTCAGGCTTGGTGCCGTGGCTGCTTCCCTGGGGAGCTGTCCCAGTGCTCCACACCCTTTGGGGGAAGAACATCATCTTAACGTCCAACCTAACCCTCCCCTGGCACATCTTCCTGCTGTTCCTCTGGGTGAGTAATTCCACCAGAGAGAAGAGATCAGCGCCTTCTCCTTCTCCCCTTGGGAAGAAGCTGCAGACCATGATAAGATCTTCCCTCGGTCTCCTCCAGGCTGAACAGAACAAGTGACTTTAGCTGCTCCTCACGTGGCTTCCCTCTTCACCAACTTCGTGGCCTTCTCTGGACATTCTGCAGTAGCTTTAGGTCCCTTTTTATCCCGAAACTGCACCCAGTGCCGTTCTGCCCAGGGGTGGTGGGGAGGGCAGCCTGAGCTCCCTTCCAGCACCCTGGGGCTAAAGGTTTCTGGGGTGCAAGGGCTGCAGCTGAGCTTTCCCCGTGCTCCAGCAGCACCGTGGTGTGTGCAGCTCCCCTTCCTGCGAGGCACGGAGTGAGCCCCTGTCTGACCGCACTGAAGGGTTTTGGCTGTTCCCCCACCAGGGCCAAGGGCAGATTCCTTCCCCGAGGCACCGATTGGGTGTCGCTGTGCTCACTGATGACCTTGAAAGCAGGGAGTTGTGGCCAGCATTTATAGCTTGATTTCCTTATACCAGATGATTTATTTCTTGCTATTTATTTTAGGCCTCTGTTTACATGGTCTGTGAAGAGATGTTCTGTTGCATCAGCAACTGGTGACCAGATTACACTGTGCTCTGGGGAAATTACCTCTTGCGGTTCCAGAGGAGTCCTTTGGCTTTCCCATTTCAGATATGGAGCTATAAGGGTTGTTAAAGCCCCAGGAAATCCAGAGCTGCTGCTCCAAGCAGTGGTGAGGACCCCTCGCTAGCTTTGTTTTAGTATTCCATCACTTCCTGAGCCTTCAAGGCAAGTGACTTGTTAAAAAGTATTGATTTAGGTTTTATTGCTTAACTCTTTTTTTACGTGCTCTTATATTTAAGTCTTTTCACACGCTAAAATAGGAAGAATTTCTAGGCAGGGTTTTGTCTTTCTTTTAAAAATAGAAGTAAGGAATCGATAATTAAACGTGGAAATGTCTGGTTGTTTGCAAAGTTCTTATCCTTATCCCTAAACCCATCAGGGCTCGCGCTCACCATTCCCTGCTTAACGTCTGTGTGGGGTTGAGCTGGGTTTGGTGCAGCAGCTTCCAAACTTCCATTGGCTTCCTTGAGCAGGACTCAGAGCGATTCCGTGGGATGCAAACCCCAGCCTGACCCTGCAAAGGCAGGTGGTGCGCGTGTAAGGCAAGGGCCTTCCTTCATTTTCCCTCTGCAATAATTCCCACCTTATAATTTTTAAACCATACAAGTGGCAGCTGTACAGCAGAGCTGATGAAACGTCACACTCTGAGACCAACCCCCAGCCCTGCTGGCATAGGAAGAGGGGTTTCCAATCTCTCATTTCCATCTTGACAGCATCCATTAAAATAATTAGTTTTGATGATGTATCAAATTTCAAAACAACCCTCCCCATAAACAAATCTCTGTCAGATCTCGTTTGGGAAGGAACTGGCTATTCTTTGCCATTGCCTTCATATGCAGTCTCTCTATCTCTCTGTGTTTTTTTCTCTCTTCCATTTTCAAAATGTTCTTTCAGGGACAAAAAGTTATTTTTCCAGGAATGTGCCAGACTCTGTAACCACACTGGAGTAATAAGTCTAAAAATATAATGCTTCTCATGGCTGTGTAATTTGGACAACTGCTGTTATTTATTACAATCATTCCTATTTTCTTAGCATTTTATTTATTTCATAAGTAAATCTCACTAACTTAAAAAGGTTTTTTGCATTGTTTTCACCGTAAAATAGGGAATTGAGCTACTTGGAGCAGATGACTTATAGCTGTGATTTCATAAAAGAATAGGAGGATTTTCCTTGTGTGTGAAAGACAGAGAGGGTGGAGGAAAATGAGTAAAACAATGTATGGGTAAGAGCTGGGGAAAGAGAGAAAGTGTGTGTGAGAGAGAGGAGATTTCTGTGTATGTGTCTGCAGCGAGGGAAGCAAAAACGTCTGCATGTGCCTCTGTGCGTGTGCAGGTTGAGAGATACATCCAGAATCACAGAATCATTTAGGTTGGGAAAGACCTTTAAGATCATCGAGTCCAACACGGCCAACTCCATCACTACACCACATCCCTAAGCACCTACATGGCTTTGAAACCCCTCCAGGGATGGAGACTGCACCACTGGCAGGTCTGAGAACCCTTTTGGTGAAGAATTATTTCCTAACACCCAATCTAACCCTCCCCTGGTGCAACCTGAGGCTGTCTCTTCTCCTTCTATCACTTCTTACTTGGGAGAAAAGATGAGAGTGATGAGGTCTCCCTTCAGCCTCCTCGTCTCCAGACTAAGAGTGAATGACCCGACATCTCTGTGTTTTTCTCTAGTGTGATTCTACCAGGAACAATTACACTGATTTTCCTCCCTCCTTCCCTCCCTCCTTTTTGGAGGATGCCGTGCTCAGGCTCTGCAGCCCTGTACCTAACACATCTGTGTCAAAATTATGCAAGGGCTCCATGAAAATGAAACTCGCACGGCTGTGAGAACACTTATAAGCTCTTCAGGTCTTATACAATTGCATAGAAGCACAGAACAAAAGCTAAGTTACAAAAAGAATAATATGTATTTGGCTTAACCTCCTGCTAAATAATAAAAAGACGTGAAATCCACTGCCTAAATGCTCTTGCTTTTAAAGGCACAGCTGGCATAAGCCCGCTGAATGTCAGATTTAAGGATTCTGATTCTAATTACAGCCACACCTTTGTTCCAAGATGCCCTGCGCTGCAGCTCTTCTCTCTAAAAGAGCTCAAACAAGGGGTAACTCCCCCTGTGCCGCGGCGCAAGAGGCACCACCGGAGCATTACTGTGTCCATGTGGAATGCGTTGAGCCATCGCGCTTTCCAAACACAGGGGCTCCGCGCCGGGCTCTGCTGTTCCTGGAACAGGCTCCTGACTCTCATCTCCAAGACCTTCAGCCGCAAACACGTCTCGATAAGGAAACAGATGACACTTCCCGGGAAAGAAGCTGAAATCGGAGCAGTAGCAAGACTTCACTAATGCAGCAAATCATTTCTGTTGTGGAAATGAGCAGCCAGAGGGATTTTTTTTTCAGTCTGGATCAAATCAAATGATGCAGAAAAAGTCAAAAAAAGTTCTAGTGAGCTAAATCAGGACTGGATGTTCTGACTTTAGTGGCTAGGTTGGCAAGAAGTATTAGTGCTTCTGTGGCTACCAGGGTCTCAAATGATGGAGGACAAGGTCTGTAGGGAAAGATATTTTTTGAATTGACTGATACAGCAGAAGAAAACAACAGACGAGGTTTTAGGCTTATAAGCTCTTCATCAGGACAGAAAAAGAACTCACGACCTTGCACACAGCTGCTTTGAACTTAGCTTGGCTGTATTGGTCCATCAGGAGGTGTCAGAGAGGAGGTGGTCGAGACCCATGGAGCAGTGGGAAGCGCTGGCCAGGAGAGATGGCCAAGCTGCTCTGGTTGTAGCTGCTTTTCTCCGAATGGATGTGTCGCGTTTTACCAGCTGAATCTCCAGCTGGAAACAGCACTGTGCCCTGTGTCACTCGGCCGCAGGAGGCTCGGGGCGGCTGCAGCCAGTGTGAGTGGTTTCTGCAGATCCTATCTATCTCCACACCAGGCCTGGAGTTTAGAGGCAGCTTCATGTTTGGGTTTCCATTCAATATTCCTCGGCTTCGGTTTCCAAGACTACAAGCCAATGTCCAACCCCTCCTCCCACTCCTGTTTTCAAAGAAAGAAAAACACTGTGAAAAGAAGGTCCCCGATTGCTGGGCGCTGTTCAAAGCAGAAAGAGAAGCAGCGCTGGGAGCTGCTCGCCCCGCGTGTGCCATGGGCTCTGCTCCGGCCAGGGCTCCCCTAGGGCTGAACCCTGTGATTCTCCAAGTGCGAGTAGGAAAGAGCCTTCCCCACCTCTGTAAGGGCAGGGGGTGGAGGGGCAGCAAGAATTTTTTAAGGACAAAATGAGGGTGTTGGAGTAGTTGTCTACCTGGGGCTTCATTCAAATCAAACGCCTTTATTTTACAAAGTTTGTAGTGACAGGACAAGGGACAATAGGTATAAACTGCAGAGGGGCAGATTTAGACTAGATATGAAGAGGAATTTCTTCATGATGAGGGCAGGGAGGCCCTGGAACAGGTTGCTCAGAGCAGTGGTGGCTGCCCCATCCCTGGAGGTGTTCAAGGTCATGTTGCATGGGGCTTGGAGCCCCTGATCCAGTGGGAGGTGTCCTTGCCCATGGCAGGGGTGGCACTGGGTGATCTTTAAGGTCCCTTCCAACCCAAACTATTCTATGATTCTAAGATTTTTAATTTGCATTCAGGACTTTTGTTCCAGACAATGTTACTGCTCCTTTTCCAGTGGCAGGTGCTGGGTTTGGGTGTCTCCTCCATGCTGGAAGGTTTTCAGTAAGGTTATCCCTCTTTACACCCGCAGTGAACTTGATCCAGTGTTTGATTTACGTGTCACATAATCCCCCTTCCCATGGCAAATGGCTAAAATGCTGCAAACACAACTCCTGGTGGCTGGGAGAAGGGCGTAGGCTCGACCCTGCTTGCTGCTCCACAAGCACCACGCGAGGAATGGAAGCAAACAACTCGCTTTTGGTCAAGCCCAGCACCACCAACTGCACTGAAGTGAGCAGCAGCGTTTGTCCAGGGGGAGACTTACGGTGCAAGAGTTATTTTAATCCCACAGTGACTCACAGCTACAACGTCGTGACTCACCGTGGAGCTTGGTCGCTTGATTTGAAGGTGCGTCAGGTTCCCTGTGAAGGACGGTGTTTTTATGCCAGGGAACAAGAGGCTGTTTCTTTTTCAGCTCCCTAAAACTCTGCAAACGTGGGCCCAGTGGCTGGGTGCAAGCACAGCCTGGCATGGTTTGGCACAGCCTGGCATGGCTTGGCATGGTTTGGCACAGCCTGGCATGGTTTGGCACAGCCTGGCATGGCTTGGCACAGCCTGGCATGGCTTGGCATGGCTTGGCATGGTTTGGCACAGCCTGACACAGTGTGCTGGGCCCTCTCCTGCCACTCAGCACATTGCACGGGGCTTTGCCTTACGCACCACGACGTGTGAAGCCAAGAGGAGAGTGGCCTCACTGCTCTCAGCCCTTGGGGAACCGTGTCCCCCATCAGGTTCTGGGGGTGGCATCACCAGCATGGCACTAGGGGAACCGTGTCCCCCCATCAGGTTCTAGGGGTGGCATCACCAGCATGGCACTAGGGGAACCGTGTCCCCCCATCAGGTTCTAGGGGTGGCATCACCAGCATGGCACTAGGGGCTGGCGGCAGTGCGGGAAGCACTCCATTGCCAGAGTTTTATGAGAAGGTTTGCTTAAAAAATATGATTTCTAAGATCCCGCAGGGGGGGTTAAAAGACATTCTGGTGCTGTGCCAGTCACTGCTGGCGCCCAGGGGAGCTGCTCTGAACCCCAGCACGGGGGCAGCCGCCCCGCAGAGCCCCCCGGTTACAGGCAATAAAATTCCTATCGACTCTGCTCGCGCCTGGCCTGGACCCCACACCAGGAATTGGCTTCTCTGCCGCCCGAGCAGGCCTGCAAACATGTCTTTTTTGGCAGCGCTTTCCAACAAACATCAATTCCTTAAGTTTTCTTCCTGGCACCAAGCGCAGCATTTTTGCAGCGGTTGATTCTCTCTGAGGCGATTCGGAGAAAGGCTGCCCCGCTTCCAGGAATCCCAGCGAGCACAGGTTGTTCCCTCGCATGGGATGATGGCAGGCAGGCAGGGCACCCCCTGCACCCCGTCCCCTGGGTGGCAGGGGATACCCCATAATGGGGTCTTTGGGGTAGCAGGTACTCCATGGTGGGGTCACCAGGAATTTATGGGGGGGATGGCAGGTACCCCGTGGGAGGCAGGAGGTATCCATGGCAGGGAGGGTGTAGCAGATACCCATGGGGGGCAACAGGTACCCCATGGGGAGGTATTGGGGGGGGTACCAGGTGCCTATGGGGGCTGGCAGGTACCCATGGGGGGTGTTGGGGGTATCCAGGTGCCTATGGGGGCTGGCAGGTACCCATGGGGGGTATTGGGGGTATCCAGGTGCCTATGGGGGCTGGCAGGTACCCATGGGAGGTGTTGGGGGTATCCAGGTGCCTATGGGGGCTGGCAGGTACCCATGGGGGGGTATTGGGGGGCTGGCGGTTGCCCATGGGGGTTGTTGAGGGGTATCCAGGTACCCATGGGGGAAGCAGGCACCCTATGGTGGGGTATTGGGGGGCTGGCAGGTGCCCATGGGGGGTGTTGAGGGTTCCAAGTCACCCCATGGGGAATGTCAGGGGGTACCAGGCACCCACGGGGGGCACTGGGGGGAGGGGGGGGGGCAGCAGACACCCACGGAGGTTGTTGGGGTGTAGCAGATACCTAGGAAGGGGGACTGGGGGGGGGCACTAGGTGCCCATGGAGGCAGCAGGTACCCCATGGGGAGGTGTTGGGGGGTAGCAAGCACCTACGGGGGGGCACTGAGGGGTAGCAGGTGCCCTATGGGGGGTCCTGGGGGGCAGCAGGTACCCATGAGGGGGCGGCGGGGGGGCAGTGGGTGCCCTGTGGAGGGGCACTGGGTACACACAGCGAGCACTGAGGGGCGGCGGGTGCCCCCTGAGAGGCCCTGGCGGCCGCGGGCCCCTGGCCCCGCCCGGTGCGTCATGGCGGGGGGCGGCGGGGGGGCACTGGGTACACACAGCGAGCACCGAGGGGCGGCGGGTGCCCTCAGGGAGCACCGAGGGGCGGCGGGGGACACTGGGTACACACAGCGAGCACCGAGGGGCGGCGGGGGGGCACTGGGTACACCCAGGGAGCACCGAGGGGCGGCGGGGGGCCACTGGGTACACCCACGGAGCACCGAGGGGCGGCGGGTGCCCTCAGGGAGCACCGAGGGGCGGCGGGGGGGCACTGGGTACACACAGCGAGCACTGAGGGGCGGCGGGTGCCCCCTGAGGGGCCCTGGCGGCCGCGGGCCCCTGGCCCCGCCCGGTGCGTCATGGCGGGGGGCGGCGCGGGGGAAGCGCGGGAAGATGGCGAAGGCGCCGCCCGCCGCCCGCGCCCGCTGAGCGCCCGCCCGGGGAGCGGAGCCGGGAACCCACCCGGTAACGGACCCGGTAACGGACCCCGGACCGTCTGACCCCGTGCGTGTGTGTCCCCCCGGCCCCTTGTGTGTCCCCCCCACCCCGTGTGTCCCCCCTATGTCTGTCATGTCCCCCCCGTGTGTGTCCCCGTGTCCCCTGTGTGTGTCCCCCCATCTGTGTCCTGTGCCCCATCGCGTGTGTCCCCCCCATGTCTTCCATCTGTGTGTGACCCGTCTGTCCCCTCGTGTCCCCTGTGTGTCCCCCCGTGTCCCCTCCACGTGTGTCCCCCCATATGTGTCATGGTCCCCCCGTGTATGTGTCCCTGTGGCCCCCCATCTGTGTCCTGTGCCCCCATGCGTGTGTCCTTGTCCCCTCCCGTGTGTGTGTCCCTCAGTGTCCCCTATGTGTCCTGTGGCCCCCCCATGTGTGTCCCCCCGTGTACCCCCATGTGTCACGTCCCCCCCCGTGTGTGTCCCTGTGTCCCCCATGTGTGTCCTGTGCCCCTATGTATGTCCTTGTCCCCCTCCCCATGTGTGTGTGTGTATCCCCGTGTTTTCCCTCTATGTGTGTCCCATCCGTCCCCCCATGTCCCCTGTGTGTGTGTCATGCCCCCCCATGTGCATGTCCTCTCTGGTCTCCCATGTGTGTGTGCGCCTCCCTCCTTTGTCATGTCCCCCCCCAAGTGTGGGTGTCCCCCACTTCCCTGGGCTTGTCCCCCCTCCTTCATGTGTGTCCCCCATTCTCCTGTGTCCCCCCCATTCTTGTGTGTGTACCCCCATGTGTGTGTGTGTCCCTCATTCTTGTGTGTGTCCCCCATTCTTGTGTGTGTACCCCCTATATGTGTGTGTCCCCCATGTGTGTGTGTGTACCCCCATGTGTGTGTGTGTCCCCCATTCTTGTGTGTGTACCCCCATGTGTGTGTGTGTCCCTCATTCTTGTGTGTGTCCCCCATTCTTGTGTGTGTACCCCCTATATGTGTGTGTCCCCCATGTGTGTGTGTGTACCCCCATGTGTGTGTGTGTCCCCCATTCTTGTGTGTGTACCCCCTATATGTGTGTGTCCCCCATTCTTGTGTGTGTACCCCCTATATGTGTGTGTCCCCCATTCTTGTGTGTGTACCCCCATGTGTGTGTGTGTCCCCCATTCTTGTGTGTGTACCCCCATGTGTGTGTGTCCCCCATTCTTGTGTGTGTACCCCTATGTGTGTGTGTGTCCCCCAATTCATGTGTGTGTACCCCTATGTGTGTGTGTGTCCCCCATTCTTGTGTGTGTACCCCTATGTGTGTGTGTGTCCCCCAATTCATGTGTGTGTACCCCTATGTGTGTGTGTGTCCCCCAATTCATGTGTGTGTACCCCTATGTGTCTGTGTGTCCCATTCTTGTGTGTGTGTGTCCCGTGTGTGTGTGTGTACCCCTATGTGTGTGTGTGTCCCATTCTTATGTGTACCCCCATTCTCACGGGTGCATTTCCCCCCCTTTCGCATCCCCCCCATCCCCTGCGAGCGTTTCCCCTCCGCTTCCCTAACGGCTCCCACGGGGAGATGCTCTGCGGGTGACATGTCGCAGCTCGCTGCTCCCGCCAACCCCGGCGAGCTGCCTGCTTTCCTCTACCCCAAGTTCGGCTGCTCCTGCCCAGCCAGGGCGCTCTTGGAAAAACGGGAATGTTATTAATAGCCCGGTGCGGGCCGAGCGGAGCTGCGTACGGCACGGGGAGATTTCATGTCGTTTCACTGTGATGGCAGCACAAAAAGAAGGGAAAAGTAACTTTTGAGTTGTTTTACGGAGGGCTGGGAAGGATGGCAGGGTTGGCGATGCTGGCTGAGCGTGGTTGGTTGCTTTCGTGCGATTCAAACCTCCCGGTAGTGAAACTCGGCTGCTGGGTTTCGCTCGCTGCGTGTGGCGCTGCCGTTTCCCGGCTCGTGCGGCGGTGCCGTTGGGTTGGGAGCCTGCAGAACTGCTGGGAAATGGTGAAAGGAGATTGGAGCGAGGTGGGTGCCGGGCTCCTCGCCCAAGTAACCAGTGATAGGATGAGAAGGAATGGCCTGAAGTTGTGCCAGAGGAGGATTAGACTGGGTATTGAGAATTTTTTTTTCAGTCAAAGGGTTCTCAGGCTGCCCAGGGCAGTGGTGGAGTCCCCATCCCTGGAGGGATTTAAAAGATGGGTAGACAAGGTGCTCGGAGGTGGTTTAACGGTGGACAGGTACGGTTGGACTCAATCTCAAAGGTATTTTCCAACCAAATGATTCTATGAATTAAAAATCACAGCAAATGTAAAGCTGTTGTCCCTCAGATGCCCCTTCACCTCTGCAGGCTGGTGCCGTGTCCCTGTGCCCCACAGCGGGATGGCTTCATGCTGCGGGACCTGAAGGTGGCAGGAGGTTAATTCACTCTTGCTCAGGAGTAGCAAAGATTGCAGCTCCTCCCTCTGATTTTAGCTTACTGGTGGAGGATCCTGGCTCAACAACGCTCTTTTTCTGGGTCCTGAGCACCTGCTGGTGGGGCTGAAGCATCCCAGGGGCTTGGTGCTCTCAGGTGGAACCCTCTGGGATACCAAGCTTGGCCGAGGGATGCGTTGTGTTGTGGTGGGAGGGCAGGGTGATCAGCATGAGCTTCCCCTCCAGGTTCTGCTGATGGAGACCGCCAAGCTCAACCCCATCATCCGAGATGTCTACGCGGCTGCTGGTCGTGTCCAGCAAGCACCAGCCGCTGCCTCGGCATGGAGGGGTGGCAGCTGCCGAGAGCTCATGGTCAAGCTGACAGAGGGGCAGTACGTGCTGTGCCGCTGGACCGATGGCCTCTATTACCTCGGAAAGATCAAAAGGGTAAGGTGGGCACCCAAAAAGATAAGGTGGGCACCCAACATGTAGCTAGCACTGTTCTTTGGGTTGGCTTGCAGCTCAGAGGGGTGCTGGCCTGCACTGCAATGTGTCTTTGGTCAGCAGGGCATTTTGAGTTGATGGTCCCTGGGTATCTCACACCAAACTGGACTTCCCACAGCCCCAAGAGGTTGTGCTGGTCACCAGGGAAAACAGAAGCGCTTGGAGTGGGACCTGATGCCCACAGGTTCTTTCCTCTCTCCCCCTGTAGGTGAGCGGCTCCAAGCAGAGCTGCCTCGTCACGTTTGAGGACAACTCCAAGTACTGGGTCCTCTGGAAGGACATCCAGCATGGTAAGTGTTGCCGCATCCTCCCTTTCAACCATGGTGCCAGAGGGTCCTTCCCGGTGCCAACTGGCCGTGCCTTGCACGTCTCTGACTCTGCCGTCTGCACCCCGCAGCTGGTGTCCCCGGGGAGGAGCCCAAGTGCAACATCTGCCTGGGAAAGACGACGGGTCCCAGGAATGAAATCCTCATCTGTGGGAAGTGCGGGCTGGGTGAGTGCGGGCGTATCGCCCCAGCGCTGGGGGTCCGGCCAGCCCGGAGGCGCTGAAGCCGAGCCCTCCCACAGGTTATCACCAGCAGTGCCACATCCCGGTGGCGAGCGGCGGCGAGGGCCCGCTGGGGACGCCGTGGTTCTGCCGCCGCTGCATATTCGCCCTGGCCGTGCGGGTGAGTGGGGCTGCCCGGGGCTGCCCGGGGTCACCGTGCGCCGTCCGCCCTCAGCACAGCAGTGCAGGATGTGGCACCTCCAACGCCTGTACTGACCCCCCTGTCCCGGCCCTGCAGAAAGGGGGTGCCCTGAAGAAAGGAGCCATCGCCAAGACGCTGCAAGCCGTCAAGATGGTGCTGTCCTACAACCCCGACCTGCTGGAGTGGGACTCCCCGCACCGGACCAACCAGCAGCAGTGCTACTGCTACTGCGGGGGCCCTGGCGAGTAAGCCTCCGCCTGGCTGCTGGCTGGGAGGGCTCTCGTGTCCAGTTCTGTGGGGAAAAGCATTTGCAAAGGCGGATGAGATCAGGTTGGGGGTCTTTTTCCCACAAGAGAGAAGTCCTGGGGCTGGTGGCTTTGCTGTCTGTGCTGCCTCTGCCATCCAAGTCTCCAGTCATTCCCAGAGGCACCATTCGCACCCACCTCTGCGGCTGTGGAAAATAGAAGATAGAGACAAATTTCTGTCTCTTGGCTGGGGGTTCTGTGCCTGGGAGGGGGCCAGGGCCGTGGCTGTTCCTGTCGCCCACCTCCATTCCCTCCCCAGGTGGTACCTGAAGATGCTGCAGTGCTATCGCTGCCGACAGTGGTTCCATGAAGCCTGCACCCAGTGCCTCAGTGACCCCATGATGTTCGGTGACCGGTACGTCCCTTCCAGACTTTGCTGATCTGGTGCTGGGAATTGGAGTTGGCTTCCCAGGGTGGGACAGGTGCACAGCCCCGTTCTGTATCTCCCAGACCCAGCTGTGGCGCGGGGGCAGGCGGGTGGCCCTGTCCTGCAAATCCCTGCTCCACCCGACTGTGCTGTCACCATTGGCACTCAAAGCACTGTCGTCGCCCCAACCCGTTCCCAGGCCCTGCTGGGCTCTGGGGATGACCCCCAGCTCTCCGCTTCCACCTGCTTTCTAGGTTCTATGTGTTTTTCTGCTCCGTGTGCAACCAGGGACCGGAATACATCAAGCGTCTGCCCTTGAGATGGTAAGAAATGGCCCTGGCCCCTTTGGGACCAGCTGGGGTGTTTTTAAGGTGCCAGGCTGGCCAGTTCTGGTACCACTGCGCCCTTGCCTTGGGTCCAGCCCCAGAGCCGGGTTTAGGCAGCTTGTATTCTCGGAGCATTTCCTGCTCATTCCAGCGTGGGTGCAAATTTTAGGGTGGGGAGTGGAGCCTCTGGCCACTTGTGTGTCCTTGACCCAGCTCCCCTGGAGCCCAGGCTGCCTCATTAAAAGGCTCCTTTGGCTGCAGACCAAGAGCAGAGCTTGGCCCTCGCGGTGCGGGGGCAGCGGGACCGGTCCAGGAGCCAAGGGAGACATTTGCCAGGCGATCCATGACAAGTCATCAAATTCTGTGATTAAATACACGTTTAGAAGTGGTCCCCTCTAGGATACATTGCTGGTCTGAAAGTGCTTCATGAAGTGTGTTAACAGCACCAGCAGCCCTGGTTTTCCCTGCTGTTCCCCTGCTGAGCCATGTTGGATGCGCTGCTGGTGCTTACGGGCTGCTGGTACGCGGCTGCCTGGGGGACGTTGTGCTGAGTGGTGGCTGGAAGAAGAGTGAGGGAAATCCTGCAGGATATGGTGCTTGACTTTCATTTTTAGGGCAAGTGTGAAGTCCCGCAGGATGGAGTGAGTCGTTAAAATAGACAGAGTGTTTTCACATGGACAAGAGCTGTCCAGCTCCTGTACCCAGCTGCAAGGAGAGCAGACACCTGGGGCTTCTTAAAAGCTGTCAGACTGGGCATTTGTCCTGGGAGCATCGTGTCCTCCAGCTCCTGGGCTCAGGGGTCTTGGTGTTTGGGCTTCCCTAGTTGCAGGCAGCTGCATCCCTACCTAAAGCTCAGAGGATGCTGTCCTGGCTGTGGCAGGATCCCCTGGGATGTGTGTCCAGGCCAGGGCTGCATCCCCTGTGGAGTGTGAGAATGGTGCCAGCTGCCAGTGAGAAAGTTTGAAGGCTTTGACAGGGCCATGCTAGGGCCTATACTCAAATGGTGCTGGTGGAGCAGAGCGTTGCCCAGCAGGCTGCCGACCCTCTCATCCCCGTTGCTGCTGCAGGGTGGATGTCGTCCATCTCGCCCTCTACAATCTGGGTGTGCAGAGCAAGAAGAAGTATTTTGACTTTGAGGAGATCTTGGCCTTCGTGAATCACCACTGGGATCCGCTGCAGCTTGGAAAGGTAAAAATGCGCAGCCTGGGCCTGGGCTTGAGAGCAGCTGTGGGGAGGGAGAGGTGCTTCCAGAGATTTAAGTCAGGGATGACTGTTCCCAAAGCCTCATCTCGGAGAGACTGGATCCTCCTTCCCTGTTGCAGCTGAACCCCTTAGGCTGGAGCAGGTTGGCTGGCAAGTGTCCCTGCCCATGGCAGGGAGTTTGGAATTGGAACTGGATGAACCTTAAGGTCCCTTCTATGAAGGGCAGTGCTCGCAGTGAAACAGTGGGGCAGTGAGCTCTGCCACTTGGAAGGAACTTAAAAACACCTGCCTGGGAGCTCTGGGTGAGCAGAAGCACCCAGCCTGGGGTGTTTGCTCAGCACGGGCAGCTCTTGCTCAAAATTAGCAGCTTCAACTTCCCCTGTGCTGGGATTTCTCTTTGTTTGGGGGTTGTACCTGACAAGTTTCCCAGTTGGAGCAAGAGCTGGGAGAACTGCTGAAACGAGGGTGTGCTGGAAACCTGTCCCTGTGTTGGATCAGACCCGTGCAAACGCCTCCTTCCCCTGCACTGAGCCAGTGCCAAACCCCTGCGACTCTTAAGCTTTGGCATCCCTGCTCCCTGACCTTGGGCAGGAGCCGAAACCCGGAGTTCGGGTTCCCCCATCTGTTTAGTTTTTGCATAGCTGCTGCGGGGGCCGAGCCCTGCCTGACCTCTGCCGTCTCTCTGCAGCTGACGGGCACCCCTGTCGCTGAGCGCGGCCCCCACCTCCTCAACGCACTCAACAGCTATAAGAGCAGGTGAGCCCCCAGGAGCGTGGGGCGAGGGACGGGACAGGATGTGATGCAGGATGCTCCTGGGGCTCTTTCCTCCCCTCTGCCGCCCAGGTTTCTGTGTGGGAAGGAAATCAAAAAGAAGAAATGCATCTTTCGCCTGCGGATCCGTGTCCCACCGAACCCCCCCAGCAAGGTCCTGCCAGAAAAAGCCCCTGGTGTGGGTGAGAGCGGCTCCTGTGAGCTGAAAAAGAGGGGAAAAAGCAAATACATCCATAAAGATGAGTGAGTGGCCAAATTCACTTGGGCTTCCCCCACTGCCACGCTCCTTTGGGGCGGCCTGGCAGCCTCACCCCCTTGTTTTGCAGCCTCCTGCCGCGGCAGGTCCAGCAGCAGAAGCGGCGAGCAGCACGGCGCAGGAGGGCCAAGTTCCTGCTGGAAGATGCCATTCCCAGTGTGAGTCCTTCACTTCCTCCTCTGCGGGAACATCCCGGGCTTTGGCAACTGGGTGGGACCCTGCAGCCCCCATCCCAGGGGCTCCTGTCCCTCGCCCTGGGGTCTGCAGATGTTCCGTGCCAAGGCCGCTTCCTGGGGGCTGCAGGGCCACGGGAGGGAGCACGGTGGTGCCAGGGCAGAGGGCGCTGATGCTGAGGTCGTGGGCAGCTCCGCTTAGCGTTGACGAGCGCCTGTGTTTTTGTGGGGCAGAGTGACTTCACCTCCGCCTGGAGCACCAACCACCACCTGGCCAGCATCTTTGACTTCACACTGGATGAAATTCAGAGCCTGAAAAGGTCTGTGCAGCTGGGCCCGGGACTGCAGGCAGCAAGGGCGGGGTGGTTTGAACACCCCAGTGTGAGGCAGAGCTGGAAAGCCTCTGACTGCAGGCGCGTGTGAGACTGGAGCAGGAGCAGCTGGGGAGGTGGGAGCCGCGGTGCCACATGTGCCGGGCTGGGGCCAACGCTGCCTCCTGTCCCCAGTGCCAGCTCGGGACAAACCTTTCTGTCGGACGTGGACTCCACGGATGCTGCTAGCACCTCGGGCTCGGCCACCACAAGCCTTTCCTACGAGTCCAGGTGAGGGCTCTGCCCCTTCGCCCCCTTCTAGAGGGGTCCTGGTGGCACAGCCAGTGGGGCGAGGGGCTGCCCCTCTCCTCCTGCAGCACCCACGTCCTGGCACAGGGATGTCCCGCACTGGGGAGCCTTCCCTCCCTGCCTCCCAAACATGCTGGTGGTCCCAAAGCCGCATTTCCTTGCTGGCTGTGCAAGGTCGGAGCTGCGGGTATTTGCTGGACTTGCTGGAATTCCTGGCGTGCTCCCTGCAGGCTCACAGGGCGGCAGGCACAGCATGGTGGGGGCGCCTTTTGGGCTTTGCCCTCACTGCTTCTCTGTCGCCCGTGTTGCAGCCAGAGGACCGTGGGCAGCCGCAAGCGCAAGCTGGGAGCACCCGCCTACACCTCGGCGGGGGCCAAGAGGAGAGGCGGAGAGGCTGGGGTGCGCCCGGCTGGGGCCACCCCCGAGGGCAGCGAGGCTCCCGGCGGCCCTGACCGCCCGGACGATGGCATCGACAGCCACACCTTCGAGAGCATCAGTGAGGACGACTCCTCGCTCTCCCACCTCAAGTCCTCCATCAGCAGCTACTTTGGGGCGGCGGGCAGGCTGGTCTGCGGCGAGAAGTACCAAGTGCTGGCGCGGCGGGTGACGCTGGAGGGGAAGGTGCAGTACCTGGTGGAGTGGGAAGGCACAACCCCGTACTGAACCCTGCCAACCCCAAACCTCTCCCGGAGCCAAACCAGAGGAGATCTGGATGATGGGGAAACCTTCGCCACAAAGCAGAGGAGAGGTGCTGGCTGGCAGGAAGGGTTGAGACCCCTCCATGCTCGGAGGTCTCGGCTGGGGCTGGCTTGCCAGGAACCGCCACGGGTTGAAGAAGCATCCCTAGCACTGCCCAGGGCTGAAACCCGCAGCCTTGCTGCTGTATTTTTTAATTTTAACAGTTATTTTATTGGCCGTGTATATGCAAAGAGCGTGGCCCAGCTGCGTATTCTGGATGGAGCCTTTGGCCGAGCCCGAGGCACCATCCTGGTGGTGGTCGGAACGGTGAGTCTGGCCTTTCCAGAAGGGCTGTCCCAGCGTGGCTGGGTGGCCCTGGGGAGGCCTCTTGGGGACATAACCTGCTCACGCAGGCGGACGTCGTGCTGGTGCCTGGTGCACCCTAACTCCTCTTCACATCCAAGCCTTACGGAGCAGAGTCGAGGGGTCCTGCTGCTAATGCCAAAAGCACCTCCCTCCCTGCTGTTTCACAGCCTGGCCTCCTGCCCATAGCAAATGGGGGGCAAGTATCACCAGAGCTGGTGTATGGGGTTTTTCTCCTCCTAAATCCATTCGTTAAAGGAATGTGGTTTGTTACAAGTGAGGGGAAAATGCCCCGTAAACAGCCTGCGTCCTGTGACCAAGACAGCGTGTGATGAGGCAGTAGCTTCGTTCCTGTTCTTCTGACAATCACAGTCTTGGAAGACATCAGCCAAAAGATACACCCTTGCCTTAAAACCACCACGGGCATTCCACAGACTGGAGCCCGAGGCCTTTATTCCTGCAGAAATCCTTGTCCTGAACGTGCCAAATCAGCAGACAAACCAAAAAGGCTGAAGAGGACAGCAGGGGCATGGGAAGGGGGTTGTAGCAGGGTCCTCGCGGCCATCCCCGTGGCCTTGTGGCTGTGCCTCACTGGAGGGCAGCCACACTTTCTGTTTCTGGGATAATGTCAGTGTTTGTGAGTATGCTGGGTCGATTTGTCTACAGAAGAGAAGGAGCAGCCCCCTTCTTCAAGTAAAGCAATACTGACAGGTTGTTCAAGGCAAAGCAATTGTCTTTTAAAAAAAATCTAATATCAGATTTACTTGTTAGATTTTTTCTTTTCCTGAAAGATATATGGATATATTTTTAACGTTGTCCTCGTCTCTCCCCCATCGCTGCCCCGTGGGGATGGTGGGTGAGTGATGCCAGGGGTGCTTTGTGGTCCTGCTCTGTCGGCACAGCCCATCCTCACAGCCCCATCCTTGTTCATACGGGCGCTCGTGGGATCTGCCTGAAAAGCTGGTTTTGTTGAAAAAGGACTTTAAAATTCATCATCATGATCAGCAGGAGGGAGCAGGTGATGTTTGCAAACCAGAGGCCAAAGCGTGGTACTTAAAAACTCCTCCTTCAGCTACTGCTGAAATAACGTTGTGGGGTACTCATGAAGAGGGGTTATCAGTTGTTTTAATTAATGTAGCAGGCAGCAGGCCTGTGCATGGCTGTGAGGTGCTGATACTGGTGACGATGCAGTGGTGCAGAGCAGCTTCTCTGCAGTCCCAGAATGTGCTTGTATGGTTTGGGCCAGGCGTGAGCTGCTTCAGTGCCCATTCTGGGAGCATGAATGTTTGGCTTGGCAGGTAAAAGCATATTAATTCCTTTCTGATGAGTTGCCTGTTGTGGTGCAGCCGGTGTTGTGCCTGGTAGAGAAGCTGTCGGCGGCTTGTGCCGTGTGAGGTCTGGGAGAGGAGGCTCTGTCCAGCTCCAACCATGAGATGGTTTGAGCCGGGAAGGGTCAGAGGGGAGCTCAGCACCCTCAGGGTCTGCATCTCAGCTCGTCCAGGGGGTGAATCTCCAGAGGGTCCGTGTTTTGGGACACCTGCTGCTGGGACCCCCATCCCTGACAGGGATGGATGCAGCTCCCTCAGCTAGCTGGGTTGCTCTGTCCTGCCTTGGCTTCATCACCAAAGGATCCCTTCAAGTATTTCCCTTTCACAAGTGCCTGTGAAGCCCTTGTTACCGTCCGCGTTGCTGCCTGGGGGTGGTGGGAGCTGCCAGGAGCTCTGCCAAGGCTGAGCAGGGTGATTCCTGTGGGATGCACCAACGGACATCGCACTCGTGGGAGCACCCACAAGGTGTGGCCCTAGTTCCCTTCCTCTTTCTCCCTTCTCTCTTCTCCTGGCCTCTTGCAGAGAATTGAATGTGGAGCCTTTAAAAGTATTTTTGCTGCAGAGTATATTTTGCATTAGCTCTAATAGATATTATAATGACTTTATAATAGATATTATAATGACTCTGTGCACCTTCTAAAGATTTATGAATTCAGGTTGCTGCTTGTAATAACCAACTCTTGTTATACCCAAGTTGTAATTAATATGTCTGATGTACAATTAAAAAGTCTGTCATTTTTTTTTAACATCACTGGTTCTTTGGATTCATCAGGATTATTGAGTTGGGTGCTGGGGTCAGTGTGTGCTCCTGAGCGCCCCCATGATACAGCTGGGTTATACCCAATGCCAGGGTGAGGTGTGCCCGTGGCTGGAGAGAAGCTGCTGTGAAACACGAGAGCAGCACAAAGATGCGGAGGAGCAAGTGTGGGTGCAGCCCAGCAGGGTGTGGGGCCGGCGAGGGACAGGGACGCCCCTGGCAGGGATGGGCTTTGTCAAGAGGGGCTGCTCTCCCTCGCGGCCCTGCTGGTGGGTGAGGGCCCAAGTGGCCTCTACCCAGCTTGGACATTGCAGTATGTAGCCCTGGTGCTGCTGCTCGCTTCGTGTCCAAGGTCCTGAGCTGCTATCCCGGTTCTTTGGATTTTCACTGAAAAGTTCCCTCATCACTTTCGCCTTCCCTGTGCTCCCTCTGACAGCTGATGGGGCCATGTGAGCCCATGGGGATGGCTCTCAATGTCTGCAAAGCAGCCTGTGCCACCTTTCCATCAGCCCGAGATGAGCAGGTGTGAGCCAGCATCAGGCTGGAGAGATGATGGAGAGAGTCACTGCAAACCCACGATGGGCCCTTCGTCCTGCCCAGTTCGCTGTGCACCGTGCCTGCAAACTGCAACGATATGTGAGCCTCCCCAGGTAAGAAACGGTCTTCTTTATTCCCTTTCTAGTCACATAAATAACTCAGTATTGTTCCGTAAGTTATATTCCATTGAATTATCAACATGAGTGTCTTTTTACAAGCTTAAAGTTGGCCTGGGCAGAAAGCCACTGTCAGACGGGGGCAGGGTATGCGGGGTGGGGTGATGCCCTGGTCCTGCTGGCGCTTGGTTTCCCAGTGCTGGCAGTGGATGTTGCCCAGCTCAGCCCAGCTCTCCCTGGCTCAGCCGGCAGGGCAAGGTCAGCGCATGTCTGCCTGTGGCTCCTGGTAAATGCAGCATCTGCTCGAGTTTAACGTCTCCTTGGATTTTGTATGACTCGAACCAGCATCTTGGATGACAGCAGGAGAGAGCATTGCGGGGTGCCTGGCCACATCCTGCTGCCTCCGGGCTGGGGAAGCGGGAGGCAGAGCAGGGCAGGATGCTGCGACAGCCGCAGTGGGGAAGCAGGGGGGGCAGGATGGGTTTTAGGCGCAGGAGGAGCTGCTGGGGTTTGCCAGGTCACAGCTGCCAGTGAGTGTTTGCTGCCGGGGGACTGAGACAGCCCCCAAAACCTGCCGTGTCCTGACATTGAGCACCTCTGTGTATCCTCATCGACAACGCTGCAACAGCCTTTGGTGCACGTAGCCCTTCTCTACTTTGGCCTCTGCCATCTCCGGGCTGCTCGGTGCTCCCTGGAGCACAGGGTCAGGCTGAGCAGAGGACATTTGGAGTGCAAACAAAATTCTGAATACCCAGCTTCTACATTAGAGTAAACCTGTGAAGATACAAGCTGCCTCCCCACGTATGCGTAACTCCTACCTGCACAGGGAGATCAGCGCAGCTCAGTACGTTTCTCCTGCTCCCCATGAAAGCAAAGTGCTTTCTGCCCATTTCAGTTAGTCCCGTGGGACGCTTTCCTCTATCCATTTGAGGTAGAGAGGGTTTCCTTGGTCAATAGGCAGGCTGATGATTTCAGGAATTTCAAAGGGATGGATGGATCTAAGTGGAAACAGATGGAGAGGAACAGTGTCACCCACAGCGCCGCAGCAGAACAGACCCGCTCACAGGCGCAGGAAGCAGAGGTCTCTGCTCCCAGCCGTGTGTGCCAGCCCTGCCCCATGCTCTCCACTAACTTCAAAGCACCCGCATCTTCTTTTGGCCACGTGAGAATTTTGCTTTGAGTTCGGGGTTTACCACAGAGCAGCAGCCTGCCAGGGGCCCTGGCCCAGCACTGCCTGTGCTCACCACTCAGTGCTTGGGCAACGCAGGGAAATCTGCCAAGAGGCAACCGTTTTAGGAGCAGGAGAATCCTTGTACCCAATATGGGTTGATATTCCCGCCAACCTTTTTTTTCTGATGCAAAGTCTGAGTTTTTCCGACTTACAAAGTGCATCAGGAGGACTTAAACCTCCCCTGGGCTCAAGGAACCTGACTCCCAAAGCCTGAGCAGATGGCAGCATACCTTGGACAGGAGACCCAGCGCTCCCGCAGAGCCAGAGCCTACCTGACGTAGTCAGACAATTCGCCTATTTTGGATGTCCTTGTTTTCACTAACTGTGAAGAGCAGAAAACAAAAATAAACTAAACAAAAGCCAAGGGAGAAGCAAAGGGGATGGAGCAATCCTGCACACACACTTCCCCTGTGCCCATCCCACACTGCTGGCACCCAGCGGTGCAACAGGAGCCCTTCCTAGGCTCTTCCCCAGGGGTTGTGCCCTGTGATGGCAGGACAAAGGGCACAGGTGGGTGCTCAGGGTCCCTGGGTACTGTCCCAGTTCTCAGGCAGGTTGGTGCCACCCTCCCCAAACCACCCTGTGGTCCCTTTGGGCTGGGGCTGTCTGCGACAGGGTTTTTCCTGATGTGGGGAATTGTCACTTACCAGCAATATTTCACTGGATTCTTCCAGTTCCCCTTTCCAGAAATACCTGGATTGAAAAGAAAAGAAGCATCAGCAAATACAGCTCTGAGTGCAGCCCAGTGGGGTTCAGTTTCCCTGCTTGGTGCTTTCTTTCCTCGGCCCTTCATTTACGAAGTGATGCTCGAGGAACGTCCCTGGCCCCAAAAAGCTGTGGTGCCTGTGACTGAGCAGCCCAGATTTACAGCCCAGAGCCTCCCTGCCTGTGCCAGAGCTGCCCGGGGGTGACGACAGGGCAGAGGAGCTGGGACTGGGGTGGCCTTGGTGTGTGTGTGGTACTGTCCCTGATCAAAAGCGGGGCCGGGGACACTGCCTGCAGGGACTGTAGCGTGGCAGCAGCTGGGAGGCTCAGCACACACGTTCACGCCTTTTTTTCCTCTTTCCCTGCAGGAGGTGAGATGTACTTCTCTTGAGTCAGATATGACTTTTCAAAACATTGATGTTGACAGAAGGCCTTGGTGACTTCATCTGCATGCTGGGTCCTGCTCGAGGAGGCATTCAGAGGTGTTGCTTGAGCAGGGTATGGAGGAGAAACCAGCTGAAGCAAGCAGGGCTGGGCATGAGCGACTCCGCTTCAGCTGTTGGGACTTGTAGGGAACAGAGCATGAGGGCAAGAGGGGTATTATGGGGTTTACCTTACTTCAGCAGCCCCAGCTGGACTATGGGACAGCTTGCAGGGGCGTGTGTGCACTGTAAAGAACTCCTCCTCACAGGATCCTGAGGCTGAGATGTGGGACCCGCTCCCTAAATCCAGCAGTGCCAGGCCAGGGTGCTCCTATGAGCAAACAGCCTTCTGGGGCTTTGTTCTCTAACCTCTCTAAAGCACAATCTCTTTACATGGATGGCTGAGGATACCTGCTGAGACCACGGCTGCTTGTATTTTAAGGTCAAAGATCGTGTTCTTCCCTCCTGGGAGTGCTGTTTAATATTGTAAAGGTCTTTCAGAAGCTTTTCTTAGCTTCTTTTTAGATCCTGTAAAAACAGGCATGATGTCCTCAGGACCATAAATCACCTTGTTTTTTGCTAGATCTCTGTGTAGCTAAGTAACCAAGGAATAAATGGTCCCCACTGGCTGCTGGGGCATCTGTGCTCCTTAATAAACTTAGTGCACTTTGTATGGGTCAGGATCATCTCTACCATCTGCAACAACAATCGGACCCAGCTGCCTTCCGGAAGCTGCCAGCTCTCCCCAGGGCTATGGGGTGCCCATCGCCTCCTTCCTGCTCTGGGAGCCTGGGTTCACCTCCTCTGTTGGGGAATATTTAGCTCCACTTACAAAGCCGAGCTCTTTGGTAGGATGTTCACGTAGGCAGCCAGCTTCTTATCCATGATGGCCCTGGAAGAGACAGGAGGAGGAGTCAGTGCCTGTTCCCACCTTGCAGCCGCTCAGTACTCACCCCAGCTGTAGGCACATTCCCTCATGCTGCCTCTGACCACCAGTGGCAGCTTTGACATTGGAAACAGAGGATTTGGGGTTAATTATTACTCTGGGAAAACAGAGGCAAAGGTGACCTCCAGCCACAGCTGCTTCAGGTCAGGTCCTCCTGGCACAGCTCTGGGACTGTCCCCACTGTCCCTCCCTGACAAGCAGGAAGGTTTAGGTGTTGCTTCTGGCCTGGAGCATCATGTGGGACCTGTGGCTGGCATGGTGCGAGGACCCTGCCCACCACCAGTGCCCACCTCACTGCAGGACACCAGCCAGGGGCTGAGAGAACCGGGGCTGGGATGGATGCGAAGGTGTTTGTTTTCCAGACCTGTATTTACACTGTCAAACTCTGCCTCTTGCAGAGCAGACTAAATGGGGATCTTGTTAAATTAACAACATCGAAGTTTTTCTACCCAAAACATCCTATAAATCTGAAGCCCAAATGAATTCCTTCCCTCAGGCTTCCTCCTTTAGTTGTGGGCTGATTTGTTATTGCAGAGCTGCTTGGGTCTACCAGCAGGAGTGATATTTAAGTGATTGAAGAGAACTGAAGCAATCTCAGGGTGGTTTTTTAGAAGAACTAGGTCGATTGTTGTTTTTTTCTGACCACAGCAGTGTCTGGTCCCTTCTCACAGAGATGGCAACCCTGTCCCTCTTGCATGCAGAGGTGTTAAAGGCCCTGTACTGGTTTTCTTTAACACAGGCATTGCCAAGCACTACTTTGTACTGAGTGCTTTGACAGTGCAAACATTTAACTTCTAGATGACCTTGAATTGCTGAGAAGGCAGGCGCTATGAGATACTGGAATGCTCATTTCAACAACCTGCAAAAATTAACTCTTAGTGAGCTAAAGAATTAAAACCATTCCGGTTAACTACAGTTCAAAACTTTCTCCAAAATGCTTTTGGCTTAGAGCAAGTTAAAAATTTATTATCCTTCCATCCAGGGTATGGTACAGCCTTCTCTCTGCCGACGGCTCAGAGCACCCTTGGCCTGAGAGGACAGCTATCTGAGGAGGCTCCAGGTTCTTTGCTCTCACCGCGTGCAGCCAGTTCCAGGCATTTAACGCTTGTAGAACATCTTGAGTTAATCTGTAGACCAACGTGCTGCAGCAGCATGAGCGGAGATATCCATGCTGCGTTTGTCATGTCAAACACATGGCACCAATCATTTTGTTTTTGCTGCCTGCAACTTTCAAGTCACTTCAGTGCAGGAACCTTTTGATTTGGGTGAGTACCTTCTAATTGCTTCTGCTCTGTCCCAATAAACTGTGATCCTCGCTGAGATCCTGAACTTTGTTCTAGCAAGCTGGGCGGAAACAAGTGGCCACCATGGGAATGGGTAACGTTAGAAGCAGCTGAACATGATCTGTGGAAAACATCTGCATAATACATGATAACTTTGGGCTGGGTACTTAATGTGCGCTGCTTTGTCCCTGACTTGCAACAGGCTCTGAATTGAGACAGATAAAATATTAATAAGCTGAGAAAAGCAAAGGAAATTATATGCACAAATCTAATGCAGAACCAGAGGCTGACAGGCTGGTTGGGTGCTAGATGAGGTCCAGCCCAAAGGGATCAGCTGCTCACAGTGGCCCCATGAGAGAGGCCACATCTCCTGTGCAGACTTAGGGGTTTCTTCTGAGGATTTTAAATGGATAGTAATTGAGATAAACTGGGGTAGAACTGATTCTACAAAGAAGCCAGGTGCTGAATTCTACCTGCGGCTAGTCTGCTTTCACAAACCTTCAACTCCTTTTCCTTAAAACCAGCAGAATATTTCCTTGCAGACTGATCCATCAGAGTGAGTGCTCCACTGAGCAATGTAAGGAAGGAATAAACATGACAGCACAGGAAAAAGGTGTGTGGGAAAATAAGTGTAGAAGCCCTGTGTCATCCTCTACAACCATCATTCATTCACCCAAATTCAGGAACAAAGGAATAATTACTCCACCAGTAGAAAGACAACCAAAGTACATGTATCTTAGCAATGGGGAGTGATTTACTTCCACTCCCTCCCCTGCAAGATAAGGAACAAAGAGTGGAAAAAATTTGCAAAGCTGTTAAGTTGAAGCATTTTCAGAAACTGAGGCTCTTTTCACCAGCCAGGTACAGTTACTCCTTTTTTTCAGAAGACATCAAGCAGTGCAGGTATTATTCTATCTCAATTTCTTAATACAGTTGCAGCATTTAAGATGACACAAACTCCCTTTCAGGAGCCTGTCAGTTCCTGAACGACTTGTTTGGGAGCACTTTACAGAAGATGGAGAATTTTTGGCAAGCGGCAGGGTAGCAGGGAAAACAGCGCAGGAGGTGTTGCAGGAAACTTAACGGTCCATCATAAACATTTCCCCAGTCAACAGTTTCAGTACTTTGAACAAACCATCTATTGAGTCAGGGACCAACACATGGGTGAAAAAACCCTGCATGCAAAATATCACGCAAAGCATCCCATACATTGAAAGAGGAAAAAACCCTATCAAGGTAAAGCCCTCATTCCCTGAGGTTTGTCTGGTGAGCAGGCCTCACAAGTGCCTGTTTTGTGTTTGCTGTGGACCACTTTTATTCATTTTGATGGCAGTGTACTGTGCTTTGTCCCTCTCCATAAATACCTCTCCTGGAATTTGTTATCTGTGTTGTTCGAGAGAAGAAGATGGAATGTGGCAGGTCAGAGAACATGGGGCTGGAGCTTGATCCATCTGAGGACCCACAGATATAGGGTCACGGCTTTAAAATAGGTCTGGAAAATGAATGACAGTGGAATAAGCTGAGAATTGGCTTGATTTTACTGTGGTGCTGACTTCAGAGCCAATTGTCAGCTTACTTTCAGAAAGCACAGCTCTTGGTAAGCGGTGATGTGGTACAGAGAGAGAAAAGGAACATCATGCCGGTGGAAGTGCAAAGTACAGAGCGGTACAGCTCCTCTCGAGGGACAAGAAAGGCTTTCTTCCACTGGAAGCTGCTTTTGAACAGTTCAAGCAGACAAGTAGGGGAATTGTCTCTGTACCTTGCAATATCCTTGGCAATCTGCTCATTGAGACAGTTGATGAAGGCAACGGAGTGCGTCCCAGAGATGTAGCTGCCGGTGATGGCAGAGTGCAGCTGCAGAGCCAGGCTCCTCAGCACCGGGTACATCAGCAGAGACAGCGTCACCACCTAAAATTCAAAATACAGAAGCAATGGCGTTAGGTGAAATATAGCGTTTTTATGAAACCAAGCTTTTATGGTATTCGCGGCTCAAGGGAAAGCTTCGATCTTCTTACTTTCAACCTTACAGTAACAGTAGTTGTAATTTAAATGAGAACTGCTCGTAGGGAGAGTCATTCCCCTCCGCCAGGTCAGATCTAGTGCTGTGCCAAGTGCTGGGGCAGCAGAGGGTCAGTGCCAGATCTCGGCTGCAGGAGGGCACACCCCAGACTGGTTTTCTGAAGAAGAATAAAAAAGCGAGTCACTGACTGCCTCTGTTAAAATACATTTCTACTGCAAACAGGGGGTGAGAAAAGGAACCACAAGGCGTGGCTCCCAGAGCAAACAATTTTCCTGATGAGGACACATCCTGCAGGCACCCTTTGGGGTGAGGTGTGGGAAACAGTGGGGATGGGCCCCTCTGCCTCCATGGAGAGGCGGAAAGGAGGACAGCAGTATGTCAGGTAGGGATCTGGCCGCAGAAAACAGATTTGAGCTGGAGCCTGATGTGGGACCAGAGCCACAAGAAGCCTGGGGACACAGAGAGCTTCCATTCCACCCCGTTAGCCCAGCACCATCACTCTTTTCTGCTGACAGACGCACCCAGGCTGTGATACAGACTCGCACAGCAGGCAAGGGGAGATAAGACTTAAATGCAGGCTTTAAGTTGAATTCACCTTAATTATCTGAATCTAATAGGACTGCAAAATTGGATCCTTTCAGGCACAGAAGTTCTAATGGACACAGTCCGGGTCTGTAGGGCTGTGTGTGTCCTGCCTGGCTGCAGAAATCTGCAACACGCTCTCCGGGGCCTGGCAGTGCGGTGGCAACAGTTGGTTTTGCTGTACATGAGATGTTATTCCTCACGAGCCACTTTGCTGCCCTTTGTACTCCCATGCTATAAACACAGTCATGTAAAAATATATCATTATCTCAGCAGGGATGGTGCTGGAATAGCAAGGTTAATTTGGTGTGCTGAGTAACAGCCGAAGGATGGTGCCCGTACCCGGGGCTGCCGCGCTCGCTGGCTCAGCACAGCTGCTCTTCTCTTTGTCTTTTGTCTTGTTTTCGAAATAAACAGCATCTGGCCCTTATTCAACCACACTGGTAAAAAAATGTGTATAAGACTATGAATATATTCCTTTTTCTCCCTTGTTTCCCGCCTCCCTTTGTCCCCTGAAAAACCTGTTACAGAGCCAATATCAGAGAGGTTTGGGTTTTTTTTTTAAAAGATTGAATTAAAAAAGAATTCTCACTTGTCACCACAAAGACAGGAGCGTGTTTCCATTTGGAAAAATGACTGATGTGCTGTATTGGTTGTCTCCTCTTTTCCAATCCATTTGAGGAAATACGCTTTTTTATTACAATGTTTCTCATGATAATTTTTAGATCTTCTTTTGTGCCTCTTTTTCACCCTATAAAGCCATTTAGCAAATATTATGCAACAAATCCCAACAGCTACTCAGACACTTAGAAGCCAGAGATATGCTGGTGTATCTACTTTGCAGATTAGAATGTAATCATGCTCCCTGCTCAGGAAAAAAACATCCAACCTGTTCAGCATGGCAATCATTAATCTCCTTGGAAGATGTTTTGCATGTGATAAGGAAATCCCCTCAAACATTTGTGACTGAATATTAGTACAACCATAACCATCCTCTGGATTTTGGGTCGTTCCTGCTGCTTTTTTTTTTTGAAAAGAAAGATAATCCCCCCTTTTGTTATCCCAGAATAATTGTATTTGCCAAAGGATGGTGCAAAAGCCGAGGGGTGAAACTTCAGGGTTCCAGGCTGATAAACCAAATAAACTCATGAGTGCAAAACTGTCAAAGTGAACAAAACTGAAAAAAACCCCACAAACCCCACACTCTGAGAGTTTTAGTATTTCACCGAAAAGCACTGACCAGCAAAACGACAGCTGGCTTTAGGGGGAGAATAAGATTTCTGCAAGGGTCATTTTAGCTTTGGCAAACTAAAAAACAGCTTTAAAGGGGTTGAAACAACCACGTTAGGACTTTTTGCCTAGTTTTGATGAGGTTCTGCACGCACACACACAAAAATCCCCAACCCAATCACATCTTTTGGCAATTTCGAGCAAGCTGTGAGGTTTGCCAGGGATAACACTCCCAAGAGGCTGGCTGCGCGGAGGAGGAGGGTGAGGGTGAGGGTGAAGATGAGGATGAGGATGCAGCCCCCGGCTCCCACTCACCAGCAGTGCGGTGCTGCGGCTCGGGCAGCGCTGGCTCAGCCGCTCCATCGCCCGTTCCCCTCCACCTGCTCTGCCCGGAGCCGGGAATGCTGCCCGAGATCCCTTCTAACTCCTCCTCCTCTTCCTCCCCGGCTCCTGCCCGCCTGCCTGCCCGGCGCCGGGATGAGGAGATGCCAGGCAGTCCCCAGAAATGGGGCTGGGGCCATGGCAAGGGCAAAATCCACAGCAAATCTCTGCCTTGCACCCTTCTGGAGAAACCTCTCCAAACCTCTTGCCAGGATCTGATGGGGAAATCTCTCCCCAATACCTGATGGAGAAACCTCTTCCCAATATCTGATGGAAAAAACCTCAATACCTGATGGAGAAACCTCTCCCCAATACCTGATGGAAAAAACCTCTCCCCAGAATCTGATGGGGAAACCTCTCCCCAATACCTGATGGAGAAACCTCTCCTCAATATCTGATGGAAAAAACCTCTCCTCAATACCTGATGGAGAAATCTCTGCCCAGTATCTCCTGGAGAAACCTCTCAAAACCTCTCCCCAGGATCTGATGCGGAAACCTCTCCCCAATACCTGATGGAAAAAACCCTCAATACCTGATGGAGAAATCTCTGCCCAGTATCTGATGGGGAAGTCTCTGCCTAGCATCTCCTGGAGAAACCTCTCAAAACCTCTCCTCAGGATCTGATGGAAAAACCTCTCCCCAATACCTGATGGAGAAACCTCTGCCCAACAGCTCCTGGGGAAGCCTCTCCCCAGTATCCAATGGGGAAATCTCCGCCCAGTATCTCCTGCAGAATCCTCTCCCCAGTACCTAATGCAGAAACTTCTTCCCAATTATCTGCTGGAGAAAACTTTTATGAGCATCTGCTGGAGAAAACTTTTATGAGCATCTGATGGAGAAATCTCTCCCCAATATCTGATGGGGAAACTGCCCAGCATCTCCTGCAGAATCCTCTTGCCAGAGGCTGATGGGGAAACCTTTCCCCAACATCTGGAGAAATCTCTCCTGAACACCTGCTGAAGAAATGTCTCCTTAATATTTGATGGAGAAATCTCTTCCCAGTATCTGGAGGAGAAATCTCTGCCCAACAGCTCCTGGAAAAAACCTCTCCCCAATATCTGATGGGGAAATCTCTCCCCAGTATCTCCTGGAGAAACTGCTTCCCAGGGTCTAATGGGGAAATTTGTCTCCAACATCTGGAGAAACCTCACCCCAAAACCTGATGGGGAAATAACTCCCCAGCATCTCATGGATAAATCCGTCCACAGCATCTGCTGAAGAAATCTCTCCCCAACATCAAACAGAGCAAACTCTCTGCTCCTCTCTGGTGAGACCCCACCTGGACCCCTATTTTAAGTTTTAGAGCCCTCAGCCCAGAGAGGATATGAATCCACTTAGACTGGATATAAAGAAGAATGTTTTTGCAGTGTGTGTGTGTGAGGACCAGGTTGCCCAGAGAAGCTGTGGCTGCCCCATTCCTGAAGGTGTTCCAGGCCAGGCTGGATGGGGCTTAGAGCCCCTGAGGCAGTGGGAGGTGACCCTGAGGGGTGGCTCTGAGTGGGCTTTGAGGTCCCTTCCCGCCCAGCCCGCGCGAGGCGCCCGTGAGGCGAAGCTCCGCCCCCCTGCATTGCCCAATCAGAGCGGAGGGAAAGTGGCCCCGCCCACAACCCCACTTTATCGAATCAGAGCCGAGGATGCCTGGATCCATCCGATCAGAGACGAGGAGGCGTGTCCGTCAGCCTGTCAATCAGAGCGAAAGGGTATGTCCCCGCCCCCTCTGGTCATCACATCCAATCAGAGCACAGGGAGCGTGGCCCCACACCCCTCTGTCCAATCAGAGCGCAGAGGGCGGGGCGCAGCCCCCATTTTGTCTCGGCGGAGGCGGAAGCGACCCCTGGCCGGACAGGGATTGGGTGCGCGCGGTGCTGCCCCCGCGACCCAAGATGGCGGAGGCGGTGTGGGAGCTGCTGGAGCGCGCGGCGCGCCGCCCGGCCCCGCCGGAGGAGCTGCGGGCCCTCCGCCTCGCCCTGCAGGGCCTGCCCGCCGCCGCCCTCCGCCCCCGCCTCGCCGAGCGGCACCTCGCGGCCCTCTTCGACCTCCTCAGCGCCGGGGACCGGTGAGCGGCGGTACCGGCCGCCTCCCCGCTCCCTTTCCCCCCTTCCCCCCTCTCCCAGGCCCGGGGGCTGAGGCGGGGAGCGGGCCGTGCCCTCCCGCTCCTGCAGGGGTCGGGTTTGGTTTGATACAGGAAGTGGTTACTGTTAGAAAAAAGGGACTGTCTCTGATTTAAGCTAAAATACAGCTCCATTTCATCAACTTAATTTTATTCTTTAAGAGCTAGACTGTCCCTCTGGCGGTGTATGTCCTTTCAAACTGCTTTGCCAGGCACTGATCATTCATTTGATTCAAATCAGACAGAGCTGGCTCCCAGTTAACAAAATTTTTGGCATTTGTGAAGCTCACAGTATGAGAATTAGTTGCTGTGACAGCGGTGGAATATTTTTAGTTTAAGCTAAACTACAGTTTCATTTACATAATTATATGTTTTGAAAGTTAGAGTGTCCCTCTGACAGCATTTTTTCTTTCAGACTTTTTCCAGCCGCTGCTCATTCATATGATTTACGTCAGAGCTGGCCCTGAATTAGCAAGATTTTTGACTGTTGTGAAGGGCACAGTGTAATAAGTAGTTGCTACAACAAACATGGAGTATTTTTAATTTAAGCTAAAGTAGAGTTCAATTTCATCTACGTAATTATATTTTTCTGAAAGCTAGAATGGCCCTCTGACAACGTGTTTTCTTTCAAACGCTGTTTTTTTTCCGAGATACTGCTCATTCTTTGAGATAATCTTGTGTTAAGAATGTGTTACCATCTTGTATTAGTGTCTTGTGTTAAGCGTGATCGATGCTAAACAGATATCTTCTGTAGTCATCTCTGGTTGCAGCCTTTCCCCATCTCAAAGGCAAGGTCAGACTGCTCATTCCAAAGCTCCAAATTAGCCAGAGTTTTGACTCCTGTGAGCTTCATAATATTTTTAAGATTGATCCTTGGAAAGTAACAGAATATGAATAAGATTTCTGGGCAAATCTATACGTATGCTTATAAGTAGATAATACGCTCTGTCCCCAGCTCTTATCTTGCTGCATAATTGATGGAGATCACTCCTTGTGCTGCCCAGGCCTGATTAAAGGGTGCTTGCTTTCTAAAACTGCAAAACAAGTCTTCGAGAGTTTATTTACTGGCATTTTTTCTCTCAAAGACTGGCTTAGCTGAGCATGTCAGTGGTGTGTCCCTCCTGAAGGGCTTGATTTTATCTCTCTCCTGCCCAGGGAGCAGGTGTCTGCCTGTGTTTCCATCCTGGAGAGGCTCCTTCCGGCCCTGGACCCCCTCTACATGATCCAGAACCTCCGAGAAGAGCTTCAGAAAGGGCTTTTCCACTCTGATGACTCTGTGAAGATCCTCACCATATCACAGGTATGGGTTTTTTCCTCTAGGAAGTGGGGGCAGAGCTCTGTCTGAGCCAGTCTGAGTTAGTCCTAATCTGCTACTGCTGTTCCATGGCCTCATAAAAGCACCACATTGAGTTTTATTTACCGGAATTGTGCTCTTATACACTCATACTTTTAGATAAAAATTGCTTAAAAAGTGGTGCTTCTGTCTGGGGGGCTGTTCCACTTTTTTAATATCCTTGTAGTGAAAAAAGTTTGCTTTAATGTTATTTTCTGTAATTATTTAATCGTGTCTTTAGGTTGGGAGGATTGTTGAAAACTCAGATGCTGTTACAGAAATTCTAAACAGTCCTGAACTGTTGCGACAAATAATAAATTGCATCGGTGGAGAGAAAATAGCAGTGGCTAAAGAGGTAAACCTTGCTTTTTTCCTCCTTCTACAAACTGATGTAGACGCTGCACAAAATGCCTTTCCTGCTGTGTCAGAGATGACAGCCTCAGGTCTTTGAAGAAAAGAGAGCTTGTGGTGCTTGAAAGATGCTACTAGCTTGTAGGTGGCCCAAGATCAGAAGTTATTGATGTGATAGAAACTTTAGAACTGTTACCTTCCAGTAGCTCTCAGTGCCAGTGAACTCATAGATCTGAGTTTAATGCCAGAGACGTGTATTGCAGTAACTGTAACTGGCTCTTTTCAGTGATAAAGTAATTCTTGTTGGAAAGAGACTTACAGTTGAAATTCTAGCTGTGTGACTTGATTTAGCCTGTTAGTTTCACTGTTCCTTACTAAGTCAGATCGTCTTGGATTTTCTTCTCTGTTTTTCTTAAAAGAAGTTGCTCTCTTTTGTTTGCAGGCCATCAAATCTCTCTCAAGAATAGCACAGACGCAAGAAGGCTTAGAGGCTTTATTTGTGAGCAGTTTGTTGAGTGACTTGAAAAATGTCATGGCAACAAGTGATATTGTTCGATACAGAGTGTATGAGGTAGGAATATGGTCGGTGTTAACATTTGAATGACACGATACTGCTGTTGAGCTGTTTCTGAACTGCAGCCTGGTTTTTATGGCTTGCTTCTAAATTAGTATTCATCATGGCTTTACAAATTTTTGGGCTCTGAAGAAAAGGTGACTGTGAATGGAAATCAAAAGGATGTGCTGTAAACTTGGAACTCTGTATGAACGAACTTGTTCCAGGCAAACATTTAGGTTAATTATGAAAACAGTCATGAAATTCTAGATTTAATATATAAATTGCTGGTCAGCCTACTCGATTGTATATGGCTGTTACTGTGAATTGCTACCATTATTATGTTTTTTTAAACCGTCCTCTTTTTTTCTGTGCTTGTGTTCAGTTAATTGTTGAGATTTCTTCAGTGTCAGCAGAATCGCTAAATTACTGTGTGAAGAGTGGATTAATATCGGAGTTAATTGGAGAGCTGACCGGAGATGATATGCTGGTCAGGTATGTTGCTAGATGGGATTTTCCCTGTTGTTAAAATGCTGATGTACAGTCTTAGCATAATCTTCTTTAAACATGTTTGTGGATTTCTTGTGAAACCCTTTTCAGGAAAACGCTTTTTCTGTCTCTTCTTAAACAGCCTTGAGTGTAAAATACTGTATGCTTAAATCTGAGAACCAGCAGTACAGTTAAAGGAATGTAGCTGAGTGAGCTTGGAGGAGGATTGGACAGTTTGAGATAGTTTGGGGTTTGGGTTTTTAGTCGTTTTGGGATTTTTTGTTATTTTTCCTGTTATTTTCTCAATCAAAGTACTTCAAAACCCCATCTGAAGTAGGCCAAAATAACTTTGTGTGTTACAGAGCGACATGTATAGAGATGGTGACCTCGCTGGCCCATACTCCCTATGGGCGTCAGTATCTTGCTCAACAAGGAGTTATCGATAAAATCTCAAACATCATCGTTGGTGCAGAGTCTGATCCGTTCTCGGGCTTCTATTTGCCAGGTTACATAATGCATTTCTTGTTTCTGGTGTTTACTCCTTGCTTTTATTAATGAGTTAAATTGAGAGGATTGTTAAGCCTCTATTTCGGAAGCTCATGCTAATTTTTTAATATGGGAATACATGTGTTGGATCTGTACGAAAAATGCTGAAGGGCAGACGTGTTCAGTGTTGCAGTAGGGGTACAGGTAGGCTCTGGAGAGACTCTACTATGGTCTGAAGTTTGTGTTGTTGTAGTTTAGGGTGTTTGTGAATTCAAGAACACAGTCTGTTACGTCATGAATTAAGTAACCTCCAAAATACTGGTGTGTTCCTTAGCTCTGCATTTATTCCACTGCCTTTCACAAACAGTATTCAGATTATTAACACTAATTTAGCAGTGAAAGAATTTTGCAGCAACATGTGTTTAATGTGATATTGGTGAAGTTATTGTTCCTCTGTGCTGAATGGTTTTGTTGTCTTGTTCTCTCAGGATTTGTTAAGTTTTTTGGGAATCTGGCTGTTGTAGACAGTGCGCAGCAGATCTGTGAGCGATACCCTGTCTTTATGGAAAAAGTCTTTGAAATGGCAGAAAGTCACGATCCGACCATGATTGGAGTGGCTGTGGACACGCTAGGAATCCTGGGATCAAATGTGGAAGGCAAACAGGTTTTAGAGAAAACCAGTTAGTATTGTTTTTTGTTATTTTTCATTAATGAAACTTTCTCAGTATGTCATAATATACAAGAGTGAACTGGTTTGGTATAATAAAAGAACTGAAAGTGTATTTATCTAATGAACAAGTGTGTTTGGAGAGCTATAGTATAGCAGGTAAGGTGTTTAACTGTCTGGCCAGGCATGGCAGTGTGAATGCCTGGCAGCTAGAATTTAGTATCGCAAGCAGGATTTGAATTATTCTTTTCTAGTGAGCTGCATCGTACAAGTTATCGTTAGTCTTGTTATTTTAGAATACCGTTTCTACTGATTTCATGACCTCATCACAGTTAGAAACATATGAACTATCGTGTAATGATGCTTTCTGTAAAGACTTTCTTAATATAAAATTGTTCAGAGGATTCAAAATAGATGCTGGGTTTTTGCTGCTAGTCCAGGCTTCAGGGTTTTTTGGGTGAAAATCTGTATTAGTGGATATCTGTTGAAGCATTATAACATGTGATTGAAGATTTTGAATTACAAGTGCAGTAGGGTCCACGCTTCCCAGGATAACAGTCATCTGTGATGCAGCTTCCTTTTTGGAAGTTTGGGTGGTCTGGAGAATTAACATAAAAGCTTTGGACATGTCTGTCTTGAACAAATGTGAAGTAAAGAGAATCTTACATTGATTTTCATTGCAGTAGGTCAAAAAGTTGCCTTTCTCAGATTTAATGTGACTGATGGATAGCTCTATATTCCCGTAAAGATCTGTCTGAATTAATGCCAAAGCACTTTGGTTTTATTTTCAAAGGAACCAGATTTCAAAATCTGTTAAACAGGATAGGGCACCAGGCAAAGAATGCCCCCACCGAGCTACGTCTTCGATGCTTGGATGCGATTTCATCTCTTCTTTACTTGCCAGTAAGTTTGTGGTTTGGTTTGTTGTGCATTTTGTTTAGTTGTTTTTTTAAATCTACAAGAAGGAAATTATTGTGCACCTCACTGGTAGTTTGAAGACCTTTTGCAGTCCAGTTTAGGTAGAAGTGGTAACTTTGTGGTGTTCAGAGTCATTAACTTTACTGTTTTGAAATTCCCTGGTTTGTTTGTTTTCTGTAAAGCTTGTGTTTATTTGTAGGAAGCCAGGTGTTCTGCAGTCTGTTTATAAAACATGAAATTAAGACAACATTGGCAAGGGAATCGGAGGAAACAGTTTTAATTTTCTTGGGCTTTAAAAGGAATAGTGCTGAACTGTTCTAATCCCTCTGTATGTTGTTTAGATCCAGTGAT
Organism: Clamator glandarius; assembly: GCA_033459285.1. NCBI lineage: Eukaryota > Metazoa > Chordata > Aves > Cuculiformes > Cuculidae > Clamator > Clamator glandarius. Next base: position 484,650 of record JAUNZM010000434.1, on the reverse strand, counting down.
TCTGGTTTTAGTAGTGTAGCTGTAAGGGAGCGAATAAGCCTTTTTCATATCTGAGCCCAGTGCTTATGTTGTGTTTCGAAATCTATGTATTTAAATCTGTCCTCCAAGCTAAATGAAATACAGAAAGCCATTTTTTCCTTCATGAAAACAGGTTGAAAATGTAGACTTTGAGCTTAATCTACTGGTGATTTGTTTAAAATAACTTCTTTAACTATTAAACATGTACTCTGGATGTGAAAGCTTTTCATAACCCTCACTAAACTCTCATTTTTGTACATTTTGTGTGTAGCCAGAGCAGCAGACAGAAGACCTTCTGAGGATGACTGAATCCTGGTTCACATCCTTGTCCAGCCAGCCGCTGGAACTTTTCAGGAGCATCAGTACTCAGCCATTCCCTGATCTCCACTGTGGGGCTTTGCGGGTATTTACTGTAAGTGCTTTTTGTTTGGTCGGGAAGTGAATTGCATTGCCATTCAGTCTCAGATTTTTAAGTGAATACCACAGAGTTCTTGTTGAAGCCTTGAAATGTTCAGATCTAGGGTCTTTTTCATTGTGACCATTTAAATAATGCAGCAGGCATGTCATGTCTATAGTGCTTATTTTCTTATAAACTGTAGGCAACAAAAAAAAAGAAACAGCCGTATGCTGGGATGCCACTTCAATGTCGGAGGCACCGCTGTGATAATTCACTTAAAACTTTAAAGATAAGCGCTGAGCTCCTCCTTCTGCAAGGTTAAACCCTGCTGCTCAGTTTGAGCAGTGGTTGTGTGAATGCTAAATAGAATGAATATCCCATTTTGAGGTGATCAGGAGCATGATTTAGGGATTGGTGGGAATGGTTGGACTCAACGATCCAGTGTGTCTCTTCCAACCTGGTCATTCTGTGATTTTGTTTTTTCTGTTCCTTGGCTGTTTGTGTAACAGCTTAGTGTGTAACTGTAGTGTAACTGTGTTTCTGATTTTTAAAATGGGGTGTATCCCCCTCTCCCCTCTTTTGTCTTCATCTTTAGGCTATTGCAAATCAACCATGGGCCCAGAAGTTGATGCTTGACAGCCCCGGGTTTGTGGAATACATAGTAGACAGATCTGTGGAGCCTGACAAAGCCTCAAAGGATGCCAAATATGAACTGGTTAAGGCTCTTGTAAACTCTAAAACTATTGCGGAAATCTTTGGCAATCAGTATTACCTGAGGCTCAGGGCCTACTTGCATGAAGGCCCCTACTATGTTAAGGCAATTTCTACTACAGCTGTGGAGGGAGCAGAATAATGTTGGTGTTTTGGTCCTCCTCGTTGCAAACCATGTTACTGACATGTGCGTGTAGACTCCACGCACTGGAGTCTTTTGGTTGTCTCTTTAAAGGAATGTGAAGCACTTTGATTCTGAAATGAGTCATAAAAATGAATCGAAACCTATAAGGGACAGGATAATTTCCCATAGAATGTCATGGCAGAAGTTCTTTGTGCCGTCATGAGACAGGTACCCAAGGTAAGCGCTCTGTCAACCATGGGCTGTGTCTTATTTTGCAGAATTTATCAGTGTTCAGTTAAACTGATTGTGGGTTTGGAGTTCCTACCACGTTATCTCAGTAGATCACCATTCAATTAAAAACAAACACCAAAACACCTCAAGATTTGTAACCTCTGATGCTGCCACAGTTTCTTTTTTTAATGTTTTTTTTATATCTGCTGAAGCTGGCACTTGGGTGGAACGTGCTCCTTCAGCCAGTTGTGTTCTATCAGAAACCCTGTTGGTAAGAACAAGCTTGGAACATTCTGTCCACATGAGGGAGTATGAACTGGCTTCTCTTCTGTTTTCAGATTGCTGGATACATCTTGCTTGAATAAAAATCCTGAATATTGTTTACATTTTATGCTGAGGATGAGAAAAAGCTTTTAACCCTTTTAAAAACAAGTGAATGCAAGCTCTAGTGTACAAAAACTAAACTGGGAGCTTTGTCTCCCTCATTTACTCCAACTTTGTATGGCAGCTTGGTTTACTTGCTCAAGGGGAGCATGAGCTGTGGTACTACAAATCTATTTCAGAACCAAATCTTAACTTGTTTACACTATTTTTTAACAGATAAGTGTTTTTTTTTTTTTAAATTTTAGATATTATGTAAAAAGTGTATGATTTTAGTTGCCTCAGTTAGAATGGAAGGGATAAGAAGATGAAGCTTTTATGTTTAAGGGTCTGAACTGAATTAGGTGGATGGAAATGTTGTACCTGAAGTTGTGCACCTTCCTCTGAAGGTGATAACCTTGCTGTGGGTGAGATGCAGAAGTGGCTGGGCCACTGCTCACTCTAGAGACACATGATGCATCTGGGTCTGTAAACAAAGACCACAATGTACTTCATGCAAGAGGTTTATGTTATTTTTGTTGAGGACATGAGAAACAAATCTGAGGAATAGCAGGAGAAGAGCATAATAAAACATGAAATTAGTATTTTGGGGGTTATTTTAGTAGTGTATCGAGGTAGATGCGCCTCTATGGAAAGTACTCATCCAGTGTCCCCATGCTGCCAAGTGAAGCAGGATGATCTCGTCACTTTTCTTGCTTGTAGTAGCTTTGAGTTGCAGCAGAGGTGATGGTTTTGCCTGCCAAAAATTGCTGGCAAGGAGTCAAAGTGGGCTCAGGGCTTGGAGGAGTCGGGTAGTTGGGAAGATCCTTTAATGTTTAATAAGCTATGAATGCAGGTGATCTGCCTTGTTGCTTATGATCTAATATGTACAGAAGTTGTCATCCAACATTATGCTGCTGCCGATGCTTTCATCCTAGATGTGCATAATAAACATCTGCTAGTGGGAAACGCGGTACACAGCGTCTCATTTGTGAACAGAAAGTATGGAAGCTGCCTGAAACCTGTCTCCAGAAAAAAACACAAAAGCACTAAGAAGGAAATGAAGAGCCTTGAAGTCCTTAGTTTGTACTCAGATTGGACAGTTCAGCTTTGTTATTTTAGGTGACTGTTCTCATAGCTCTGTGTGAGCTGTGTACTAAAATCTCAGTAAAAGAAATCAATCTATAAACCTTTTCTGCAATTCATGAGTCTCTTCCCTGTGTGTTTTCAGCTGTTGCTTTTGAAGGCTACTCTCTATGCTAAATCTTTAGCATTTGCTTTGCATGGTACACTTGGCAAATACAATATTTTAGAATACACAGAGATGGCAAACAAAGGGATTTCTTTATGTATGTGCTTATGCTTTATTTTGTTGAGCTTGGAGCTCAACTTTCTGATTAATTGATCAGATGCTTGCCCCTAATTATTCGTGTGTAGTTCCCTGCCCATCTGGTATCTCCATATGATTTACTTGTTGCTGGTGTCTTTGATACAATGGAAAAATTAAGTGGTGTCCCCAGCCTGCCCCCTCACCCCAAAGTTGGAGATAATTGAGTTAAAACCAGAAATGGAATGGTGGAAAGTGAGAATTGAGATAACACGCTAAACTTGGAACCATAGAATGGTTTGGGTAGGAAGAGACCTTAAAGATCATGCAGTTCTGCCCCCCCTGCCATGGGCTGGGACACCTCCCACTGCCTGAAGAGCTCCAAGCCCCATCCAACCTGGCCTTCAACACATCCAGGGATGGGGAAGTGCTCTTGTGAATTTTGGTTTTAAAAAAACAAAACCCCAAACCAAAATGCATCATTGACCCTGGTTAACAAGCACTGTAACTTGGTATTTGAGAACTGGAGCACACTGCCTGCAGTCACAGCTGGAAGGAACGAGTGGTGCCCTCAAAGGTGTCTGACAGGACCGTGGAACAAACCTGTCCGGCTACTCTTTGTACTGCTGGAAGAGCTCATCTGGAAGAGTTGATCTGGAGGGGGTAGGTGTGGGTGGGGTTGTGTTCTGCGGTTGGCTCCTAATTTGGGGGATTTTCCCGTTTGGAATAAGGCTGGTGTTAGCAGCACGCTGCTGAATTTGTGCTGGCTTCACTGCCGGTGCTGCTTATGGCATAACATAATGGAGTTGAGCTGCTTGTGTCAGTGTGTTTCGGGTGCCACGACTGGCAGAAATACAAGATTGTATGACAGGTAAGTTGGATTTCTCGTCTAGAATTCCCCTGGGCTGTTTACCTGAGCAGTTCCTGTGATGGTCCAATGTCTGTTCCCTAGTTCTACTGATGCTGTAAACAGGCTGCTCAGAAGCAGGTCCCTTTGTCACTAAATACTTGAGAAGTAGGTGATGCCTCACTTGGATACAAACATGGATGGACTTTGGTGTAAGGTAGAGGACTTCAAAGGCCTGGGAAACAGTGGAGACAGACAAAGTTTCTTGGAATACTTTTTTCACTTGTGTGCATGCACTTGTAGGTGCTTGGGTAGCTGGAGTACATCCAGTTCTCTTGCGGCTGAAACAACTGTAGCGTTGAGAATTGATTTGCTGTTGAAAGGTAGATAGCAGACTGAGAGGTGATCGTTATACTGGGTGTGAGCAGGAGAGAGAGGCTGGTAAAGGAAAATTGAGGCCTTCATCACAGAAGTTAAGTCTTAATTAGCAAAATGAAGAACCTCGTTTTTAATTCTGTTGAAATTAAACTGTTTGAACTTATCAATGTAGGTTAAAACCCTGCAGGATACCAGACTGTAGTAAGTTTCCAGTAACGAGCAATCTTTCCCATCGCTTATTTCCCTCCAGTCTTTATATAACTCGTCCTCTCTCATGTTGGAAGAGGTGAAAATGAATTTATAGCAGCATCGATTGTAGCTGATGTGCTTTTCCCCAGAAAACCGAGAGCTGTGGATGGGAGTGATGCCAGCTTTTTTAGCACAGATTCCGACAAAGATATCAGGGGGCACTGAAACCGGCACCTCCTTGGAGGCCACGTAGACCTTGCGAGCAACGTCCTGGGACATGACGAAAGCGCTCCCGTCACAGTAATCCGGGTAAAACTCTTCCGAGTATTGATGGAGGGGAACAAAGCCAGGGCTCTCAGGGTCTCTGTCGGGCTCTCCTCGGGGAATGACCCTCCCGATGTAAACGTCCTCTAGCTGCGTTAAGCTAAGCAAGTATCCAACCAGGCTTGGAATACTGACAAACATGTCTTCATCTGTTTTAAGAACATACCTTGCGTGGGGACAGAAAGTCACTGTCCACGCCACACTCATCAGCATCTTCTCTGTCTGTGTCTCGGGAGAATCGATGAAGCTGCCTTCAATAATGTCTCTGTGCTTTTGAGACTCTTCATTGATCTCCAGCTGGGTGGTTACCAAAGCTGACTTTCCTAAAGCAAACAGAGTAAGGACAGCATAACCTCTGGCGTCTGTCACGTTGCCCCATGTCTGCCTGATCACGTTGCGCCATGTCCTGTTTTCTGGGCTACTGCAGACAAGAACGAGCAAAAATATCTCTTGGTCGTGGCATGTTGCTTCACTGCTGATAGTGAGAGAGAGATTGGCCTTTAGAGGATCCAGATCTAGCTTCCTGGCCCTCTCCCTTATTTCAAGAGCCTTTGCGTCGGTGTAAGAAAGAGGTAATGACCGCAGGAAGTATTCCTCCAGTAAATCTGCTCCGAAAAGCAGCACATGGAAAAGCAAGATGTTAAGGAGAATGAAGCACCACTGGCGAGTCCGGAGCCTGCAGAGTGTCAGCTGGGAAGAGAAGATATGGATGCTGAATTCTCTTGCTACTAGAAGAGAAAGGCTTTCCTTCATTTTATAAAGCATTCATGCAAAACAGAAATGCAACTTTTAGACTGTGATCTTTGTATTATTAGTGAGAGGCTTGCTTCCTCCCAGGGACTGAAGAAACCCTAACTCTTGTTGCACAGAGAGATCCCAAGCTGAAAAAAGATGTTACCATGCTGTAGTTTAGAGTGCTCCTTTCTGTGCATCCATGCATGCAAATACTGAAGAATAACTCGCTATTAATTTTTTTTAGTAACTGTTTTTAATCTGTTACTGAAGGTCTGAGATGCTAAGGAGGACCTGTGATGTTAAAAAGCCTCGTGGAAGCCAACAGGGTAGGAAGGCAAAGCTCTCATCCTCTCTGTCCCAGAGGGAATAGCCTCGTGCAGCCTCTGCTGCGGCTGAGCAACGAGCTGAAGCGCTTACCTGCATGATGGTGGCAGATCTCCCCGCAGCAGGGTCTGTGTTTGCGGCAGTTTCTCCCTGGCAGCGTCTGTATCTGGGTCTGCAGGATTGAGTTACTGCCCAGGACCCAGAGACAGTGGCTTCCACCTCACTGGTGGGTGGGGAGGAAAGGTGATCCCAGGGGATGATCGAGTTGCAGCGGCATAAAACACAAAGGAAGCAAAAGTCTACCCTTTCCCTTTATTAATTTCTGATGCTTGGGGTTTGGCACCTGGGGAGTGACTGAGCAGGGAGAGCGGTGTCCAGGGGCTCTGGGAGCTCTGACCCCACTCCAGGGGCCTTGCTGGGGTGTCGATTACTTCTGGACCCGAGAAAGGTGTAGGGCATCATTTAGTACCAGGTATGCTCTCAATGAGACCCTCAGAGCAGGGTGTGAAGAAGGGGCTGTACAGGCAGAGCACTTGTGGCCAGGAGGCTGGGAACGTTAATGGTTGGACTCCATGATCCTGGAGGTCTTTTTGAACCTAGTGATTCTGTGTTGAGCTGTTCCCCAAGCTCTTGCTCCTCCAGCATCCATTTACTGGAGCGGCAATGTGAACCCTAGTGAGCTGGTTTGAATGGTCCTTTGCTTTCTGTCCTTGTGTCGTTCCATGGTTTTAAATGACTCTGGATTTATGCTTTTGCGGTGGTTGCGCGTCTTGGTGAAGGGCTGTGCTGATCCAACCTGGAGAAGCTCCTGCCTTTGGTGGTGGTCTCGGCGCGTTGGTGTTGGCACAGGCTGCATTGGAGCTGAGTGGGCTGGGGAGCCCCAGGGGACTGGAAGTGCTGGAGGGGGAGATGCCGAAGACACCCCAAACAGGATGGAGGTGTCAGCAGGGGTGAGAGTGAAGTCTGCAGCAGGTCTGTGAGATGTGGTTCCTGCAGAGCACTGAGGGGAGAGGGGCTGGTGGGTCCCAACCAGCCCCTTAGGGAGGGCAGGTGGAGGGGCTGGATGATGGCACTGATGCTGTTTGATGGGCAAATTGTGCTACGAGGTGTCAGCCTGCATCAACAGAAGCCTGGAAACTCCAGAGAGCAAACAAACTGAGATTTTTGTTAATTTTCAATTAATTTCTTATAGGTAAGAGTGCATTTCTGTCACTGCAGCACTGCTATAGTTTGCCTTAGCTGTGTGCCTTGTCAGGGTGTGAGGCTCTGACCCTTGCAATACTCCCTAGAGCATCCTTAGAGGAGCCTTTATCACCCAGATGTCCCTGGGAGATGAAGAAGAGCTTTGATTTCTTGCTTGGAGTGACCAAGAGTTAATCCCCCAGCTGTGGCTGAGCCCCTCGGCTCTCCCAGTGTCTGCTCCTAGGTCTGTGGCAGTGGAGACCTTTCCCATGCATGCTGGAAAATCTGGATTGATGCAGGGAGCAGCTGCAATTACAGAAGAAACTAGGTCCCCAAAATGCGGTCATAGTTTGAAAGTGCCTCCTGCCCCTCTGAAAGATGCGGCCTGAGCACACATCATGTGTGTCCCAGCCTGGACATCGGCTTTAGGATCTCCAAGAACAGGGAAAACTCCTTTTCTATGTCAGCTGGGCTACGGCTTCGTCCGGAGCAGCCTCCCAATCGTCGTAACCCCTGCAGAAATTGTGCTTTGAAGCTTGGCAAGCTGCCAGCATGGGTCTTATTTTTCACGTATAATAACACAGTGCTACAGCCCCAGATACTCATTCTGGGTGTGTGTGTGTGTGTGTGTGCAAAAATGCCTCCTTTGAAGATGCTCTGTCTCCAGCTAAACCATTTAATAAGCAAATAAATACCAGCATCCGAAACCACTTCCATTACAAATATTGGCTTTCCCAACTGTGAGTTTTTAGAATAATAACGAAACCCACATGTGTATCATCCCTGCTGCAATTACGCGCCGCGTGGTGCTTGCAGCCCTTCTAAAGCCATTTCTTCAGCACCGCTTTGTGGTGGAACGGTCGCTGATAGCGCGTGTGAGATTAACTCTATCCAACCGCAGCCGGGGAGTGGGCAGCTCTCGGACACGGCGTTTTGTTTATCTGAAGGGCCTGGATGAGTCCTACTGGGAGAGAAAGCTAAGGAACAGAAATGAAAAGGCTGCTGAAGGGTAAAACAACTGATCTGTGAATGCCACGAGCCCTGTCAGCTCTGGGGGTGTTTGCCAAGGGGTGGTCCCTCGATTGCCTTTAAAACCCCAGGCTTCAGGCAAACACTGGGCACTGGCAGAGGCTGCCCAGGGAGGGGGTTGAGTCACCTTCCCTGGAGGGGTTTAAGGGACAGGTGGAGGAGGTGCTGAGGGACACGGTTTAGTGATTGATAGGGATGGTTGGACTCGATGATCCAGTGGGTCTCTTCCAACCTGGTGATTCTATGATAATGCGTGACAGCTTATGCACGACCTTATTGACCTTTTCAGATGGGTGAAGTCAGACACATTCAGTGAAAACATCACCTCTAGTGAAATCCAAGAGTGAATTCAGTGCTGTGGAGTGGCTCGAGCCAGGTCAGTTGGGGGGGAAGAAGCGCTGTTCCTACAGCTTTGCTTAAACCTTGACGAATCTTGAAGGTATAAATTAAGGAAACAGCCAGGAAGCACATTTTCCTGAGCCACAGGGCTATAATTTGCTTTACGTAGGATGTTTTCACATTTCCCTTAAACTTTATGTCCAAGCAAACCTCATCGTGGGAAAAGGGATGTACCGATAACGCTGCAGGTCTACCAAACAAACAGTAAGTGTTTAGACTGAAGGATGTTTGGAGTCTGGGTTTGATTTCTTGGAGAGGGCAGGGCCCTGAACTCCTGTGATATCCAAAGAGAAAAGCAGAGATGTTTGCAGGGCAGTGGGAGATGCTGTGGAGCAGGACAAGGCCAGAGTGGGCAGCTGTGGCGCAACGTGCTGCAGAGGAGCAGCTCTACCCGTAGCCTCTTCTGTCTCTTAAAGTCTCCTGGCTTCCCTCCCAACACGATGAACATTTGGAAGAGGGGAGCAGAGCCTGGATTGTTTCAGTTCTGCTCGACGCTGCTTCATGAAAATGCGAAGGCTTTGGATGACGCACTGTTCACTGGTGCAGGCAAGTAGGGGCGGGTGGTGTTTGTTGGGGAAAACCAGTGAAAATTGGTTTTGCCAATATAAATTTGTGCTAATAGAAATCTTTTCCAATAGATCCGTCCAAGCTGTGACTGCCCTGCGTTCCTGCGCGGTCGCTCTGTGCCCTGCGCTACCTTTCCCGGCAGGGTGGACGCCCCTCTCCATCTCCACCACCAGCCTGGCTGCTCCCAGGCTCTTCCCGAAAGCTGGATTGATTCCTGCAGGCAGAATTTCAGCTCTTCCCTCCACTGCTCCCGCTCCAGCGATGTGCCAGATCCTGTTTGCGTAGCTCCCTTGTCGGCAGATGGTTTTTCTCACACAACAGCCTCTTTCCATGAGGCGTTCCCCGTGCCCTTACGTGGCTGCTCGTTTTATGTTGAGGGTTGGAGACGACCCCTGTCACGAGGCACCGTCCGCCGGCCACAGACGTCTGTCAGCTCCCCCGCCGGGATGCTCCTGGGAGCACAAACCCACCCCTGTGTCTCACACCCTCCCCAAAGCATCCCCTCTATTTCCATCCTGCTTTTTGTGGTGTTCCACCAGCGCATGCAGACCTGACGGTGCGAGGGTCTGGGAAGGGACTTGTCTGTTTTTTAATAAAAGCATCGGTTGTGATAAATAAAGGGAGAGGGATTGTTTTGGTCTTAGTCACCTAATAGCAATATTTTTACGTAAAGATGTGATTCAGCTCTTGCAGGCAGTTCTTCACCTCTAGCTCCGCGTGAGGCTTGGGAGGTGATGGAGGAGGAGGCTTTATGAGAGTTACCCGGTGCGCCTTTCCTTTGGGGTTTGAGACTTAACATCCCTTGGGGTGTTAAATGGAAGGAGAAAACTTAAAAACAAGCTGACAGGCCGCAGTGCTGGCACACGAGACAAATAAATCAGCCACCCCGGGTACACAGATGAGGGTGTCTTTTCTTCCTATTTAATAGCTCAGTTGACTAGGTTAAAAACATATTTTTACAGCTAAGTCCCTCTAGCATTCATTTTTTCTTTGCATACATCAGTCTGGCAGTCATAGAGCTCTATCTTTTTAATGGGTGTGTTTGATTATTACTTCTAGAGTTTAATGACAGCTTTGACAACTATGTATGGCTATATTTCTCGATAAAGACGGCTTAAATTCTCTGTGCATTCCACATGTGCTGCGCTCAGCCTCAGAAATACGGAGCTGAAGGGAGAGAGCATTAGCTTGTGATAAATGTCAAGCTGCGAGGCAGTGGGGCTCCAGCCCCTGGGCCAAACCGATTCCCAAGAGCTTGTTCCCCTGCCAACACATCAATTGGGCAGAAAAATTGTCTGGTTTTGCAGTTGACCAGAAGTTTTCCCCTCGTTACTAATTTTCACCGTGTTTTTAAGCAGGTTGCTTGCCCTTTCACTCCCTAAAGTCCGACGCAGGCTGTGTTTGTGCCTGGCAAGTCGAGATTTCATGTGGAACCCTTTCGACACAGGCAACATCTGAAGCGTTTGAGGCTTGAATTAAGCTCCGCTTTGATTAAATTCAATCTGTGCTTTGACAGTATTAGAGATGGGGAGCAGATGAGGCGTTGCTGTGCTCCATGGCCTCTTTAAAGCTGCAGTGATGCTGGGCAGCGAGCTGGGATGTTTCTTCTTTCTGGAGAGCTGGATCCTTAGGGGTGTGTGTGCTGTACCCACCAAGGCAAAGCCTGCCCAAGGTCACGGAGGGAAATGGGAGCTGAGCGCAGGTTCCAGGGCTCGTTCAGTGCTCCAGCCCATCCTTCCCAGGTCCCACGGTGCTGGATGGATTCAGCTGCACTCCAGCGATGTGGAGCTGGGGCTGGGAAGGGGAAAGGGCTGTAGACAAAGCTCCTACCAGTGGCACTGTCCCCACCGCCCTCCTGGCAGGGGATCATGTGGGAGCCTGCACAGGACAAGGAGACCCTCTGATGTGGATCCTTGCTTGGCTCCGGAGCCCCGTGCTGTGCTGGACTTGGGTAACGTGTTCCTCAGGCGATGGCTTTCTCCCTCTCCTATCTCTTTCTATGATTTTGTCAAGCCAGACCTGTGTCCCCAAGATACCAAATTGTTCCTTTGCCGAGAACGCGGTTCTGCCTTTCCCTGAGGCTTTGGGAGCCCCGGGCAGAGGTGACAGTCCGTGGCACCTCTGGGATCAAGTGGCTGAGCACGTGGGGATTATTAATGATTAAAGAGGATGTTCAATCACGGCAGCTGGGAAGAAAAGAGTCTTTATCAAGTTAGTGCTGTCTGAGACCCGAAAAACCTAAGAGTTTCCAGAGGGAAGTGATTTTTACTGCTATTAATCTTGGAAGAGCAGAGGCAGAGAGAAAGGATGATGCTCAGATGAGCAGGTGGAAAAGGGAGAGTGTGAAGAGAGCCCTAAAAATTACCTGGAGGCTAGAGACGATGCCTTGTGGAGGAGGGAGATCGCTCAGCTTTTCATGAAGAAAAGGAAGAGGTGTTTTGTGTTGCAATATGTTTCGATGGGGGGAAAACACAGGATAAAAGCAGCCTCCTGATCTAGTGGGAAGAGGCAGGCTTTGCCGCAGCTGGAAGCTGCAGTCAGACAAATCCTCGTTAGGAGAAGGGCGTGTGGCTGACTAACGAGTGAGGTGGCGTGTGGGGAAGCCACGGGAAAGATGTACCAAGGGAGAGAGATATCAGCATCCATAAATGCCTCCCTGGAGGACAGACAGACCTGGGCATGGCTAAGGGTGTGATGCCAACACTTCCAGTCACTGGGGAAGGGACAAGAGGACCAGGTCAGCACCCCTGGGCTCCAGCATCTTCTGGCAGGGACAGCATGAAGTGGTCCTACCTGGCACCGTGAGGGAGTAGGAATCCAATGTAGGAACCCAACACGGCCCCTGACCTTACTCAAAGGCATCCAGATCCCAAATCCATTCAACCATCTGGGCTCCCAACTTGAGTCTCAGCCTGTGCTCTGCTGAGCAGCAGAGGAAGACGGAGCAAGCTCAGCCCGGGGGCTGCCCCTGCTGCCCTGCGGCTCAGCGTCAGAGGGTAAATGACCTCATCCCCTGGTTGTTCTCTGCTTACAGTGCACACTGTGCCCTGAAAGAATTCCTGGAGTTAAATAATAGCGTGGCAAGAAAAAAATAAATACTGGGTGGTGGCTAGGAGGGGGCAACAAAGGAAGGAAGGAGAGAGAGGAAGGAATTAATTTTCCTTTTTATTCTGCTAAACACAGATTATAAAACGGTTTGTTGTGGAGGATCCCATTCAGGGAGAGAGGAAGCCAAGGCTGCGAGCCCAGCGTGGCTGATCATACCAGAGCTGGGACCCCCCATGCAGGGGGTTCTCCTTTCTCAGGTAGGATCCCACCAAGTGCCACCGTGGGCACAGCTTGTCCCCGTGCATCCTCTGTGCCACCTACTCCGTGGTGGGAGGCACCAGCACCCTTCCAGGCCCAGCTCCGTGCCCGATCCATCACGGGTGGGAGCGAGCTGACCGAGCTGTTCAAGCTGCAGCCTTTGGATGGAGACTCTCGCTTCTTCTGGCTCCCTCTTTCATTTTTTTTCATTTCTCTTTTTCTCGCTGTCCCCACCCCCACCGTAACTGTTCTAAATAATTCCTCCTCCTTATCACCCAGCATGTCAATACGCCGCTGTGCCACCCACCCCTCTCCTCGCAGAGCTGCACGTTAACATTTCGCACCCGACAATGTGAGGCAATTAGTGAATGAAGAATAACTTTCCTACTTAAAGCATGATGGGTCGGGAAGCATCACGTGGACGGCTTGCATGGGGAGTATTCATTGCTTTTTCTCTCAAATGACTTCTAGTGTAGGAGAGTCCATATGGAGAGAGAGGAGGAGGAGGAAGAGATGCTGCGGGAGAAACAAAACCTCCGGTTCTAGCGAGAAGCGTAAATCCCGGCACATCTGAGTGGGCACCTCCCGACGGAGCCGGAGGCTGCGACAGCGAGCGGGCACCGTGTGCCGATGCATCACACGAGGTCCAGGGCTCCCGGAGCTGTCAGAGAGAATCCTCTGCTGTGGAAGCAGTGAGGTCCTGGCCTGGATGGTGTCCCCCTCCCTTAGGGTCTGCTCGGTGTGGGTATTTTGGGTGGCAGAGCAGCGTTGGATGAGGCGCAGGGGCTGTCTGGCCACCCTGTTCTGGTGGGAGCGTTTCCTCTGTAATAAACGGGACTTGCTGGGGATACTTGCTCATGTGTGCTGCCCAGGGATTCTCCAGATGGTGAAGTCCCGCGTGACAGGGTGATCGCTGGAAATGAGGTTAAAAAAGAGGTGAAAAAAAGAGAGGAGCGTGCAAGAGCTGAGGCAGAACTGCTCCTCCAGGGCTTTGGTGTCTCAGGGCTGGTGGGTGCTGGTTTCTTCTCCCAAGTGACAGGTGATAAGACAAGGGGGAACGGCCTCAGGAAGGTTCAGATGGGACATTAGGAAAGAATTTTCCACCAAAAGGGTCATCGGGTCCTGGCAGAGGCTGCCCAGGGGGGTGGTGGCATCACCATCCCTAGAGACACCTAGAAGATGGGTAGATCGGGAACTTAAGGATATGGTTTAGTGGCAGGTAGGGATGGTTGGGCTTGATAATCTCAAAGGTCTTTTCCAACCTGGTGATTCTATGATTCTATGGCCACCTGTGGCCCTGGGCCAGCGTGGGTGGTAGGTGTGCGGTGGGAGCCTGCGAGGAGGCTGCTGTGCTCGCAGCGGCTCGTCCAGCAGCATCAGCTCTGGGGCTCTTTGGGCTCGGCCACATCCTTATAGAATCACCAGGTTGGAAGAGACCCACTAGATCATGAAGTCCAACCATTCCTATCAAGCACTAAACCATGGATGCCACCTCCTGGCTCCCGGCACCTGAACCTCGAGGGGAGAGAAGGCACCTTGGGCTCCATCCCGTTAACCCTTTCCTAGAGGTGGCCAGCTCTCTTCCAGGCTGCCCCTGAGGTGGAGCTGTGCCCGCAGCGGGGTGTGTTATTGCAGCAGGGCCCCCCTGGAAGATCAACGCTCCCCGTCCTGGCCGCACAGCACGGCACAGGAATCACCCAGCAGGATGGGGCTTGGCTGCCCTGTTTGCTTTCGGCACAACCCCGCGGCGCCGCGCTGCTCAACACAAATATTGATACGGCCAGGAGAAAAGAAAATAGAATAAATAATAGCAGGGAAAAAAAAAAAAAAGGAAAAAGGAAAGAGACAACCGAAACCCCCATGGGTGAGGCTTGCGGGGAGAGGTTGAGGGGCAGGGGGATGCACCCAGGAGACCTAGTGTGGGGTTGAGGGGGCCCCCTCCCTGGCTGTGCAGTGTGGTGGGCATGGGATGGCGGTGGGGCTGGTGCAGATCCCTGGCTGTGCCCATGGTTGTGCCCACGGCGCGGGGCCATTACAACGCTGTGGTGGCCACCCTGGTCGTGAGGATGATATCGGGGTGATGGGGGGTCCCTGGCTGTGCCGGGGTCGCAGAGATGATGTCGGGGTGATGTGGGGTCCCTGGCTGTGCTGGGGTCGTGGGGATGATGTGGGGGTGATGTGGGGTCCCTGGCTGTGCCAGGGTCAATGGGGCTGGCGTGGGGATCATTTTGGGTACCCTGGCTGTGATGGGGTTGCGAGGCTGATGTGGGGTCCCTGGCTGTGCCCACTTTGTGGGGTGGCAAGGCTAGTACAGGGCTAGGAATGGACTCCCCAGCTGCGACGGCATCGGTGGAGCAGGGGGGTCTGGTGGGGGTGGCAGGGGGCTGCAGGGCAGGGTGGGACAGGGTCCTGTTGGGGGGTCCTATGCCTGGTATAGGGTCCAGCTGGGGGGTCCCAAGCCTAGTGTGGGGTCCAGCTAGGGGGTCCTAAGCCCGGTGCGGGGTCCAGCCGCAGGGTCCCATGCCTGGTACGGAGTCCAGTTGTGGGGGCCCAAGCCCAGTGTGGGGTCCAGTTGGGGGGTCCCAAGCCCAGTGTGGGGTCCAGCTGGGGGGTCCCATGCCCTGTGCGGGGTCCAGTTGGGGGGGCCCAAGCCCAGTGTGGGGTCCAGTTGGGGGGTCCCACTCCCAGTGTGGGGGTCCAGTTGGGGGGTCCCAAGCCCGGTGCGGGGTCCAGTTGGGGGGTCCCACTCCCAGTGTGGGGTCCAGTTGGGAGGTCCCAAGCCCGGTGCGGGGTCCAGTTGGGGGGTCCCACTCCCAGTGTGGGGTCCAGTTGGGGGGTCCCACTCCCAGTGTGGGGTCCAGTTGGGGGGTCCCAAGCCCGGTGCAGGGTCCAGCCGCAGGGTCCCATGCCTGGTACGGGTTCCAGTTGGGGGGTCCCATGCCTGGTACGGGTTCCAGTTGGGGGGTCCCACGCCCGGTACGGGTTCCAGTTGGGGGGTCCCAAGCCCGGTGAGGGGTCCAGCCGGTGGGTCGCGGGTCCGGTGCGGTGTGATGGTGCTGGAGGGGTCCTGGGGGCAGGCTGCGGGGCGGTGCTGGGGCCGGTGCGGGGTTTTAGGGTCCCGGTGGGGGGTGCGGGTGCGGGGCGGGGGGCGGTGCGGGGCGGGGGGAGGCAGCGGGGTGGGAGCTGCTGCCGCTCGGGCTCCGTCGGCAGCGGGAGGCGATCGCGGAGGGCAGGACCCCCCCCCTCTCCTCCTCCTCCTCCCCGCACCCCGCACCTGTTGCTGCCCCCCCGGGATGGGCTGCGGCGCTGCCCCCAGCCCCGATGCCGCTGGCGGGCGAGGAGCGGAGCCTGCAGGGCATCTACACGCCGGCCCAGGGCTACACCAACCGCTCCTTCGTCTACGACGATGGCAGCGCCCACAGGTACCGGGGACGGGGCGAGGAGGCGGCCCCTGCGAGCCGGGATGGGGTCGGTCCCTGGGTATCGGGGTCCCCGGGGGGCTGCCGGAGGGGTTCAGTTCGTGGGTACCGGGATGGGGGTCCCTGGATGCCGGGATGGGGGTCCCTGGGGCTGCCAGGGGGGTTTAGTCCGTGGGTATTGCGATGGGGTCGGTCCGTGGGTATTGGGGTCCCCGAGGGATGCTGGAGGGGTTCGGTCCATGGGTACCAGGATGCGGGTCCACGGATACAGGGATGGGGGTCCCTGGAAGCTGCCAGGGGAGGTCAGTCCGTGGGTATCAGGGTCCCCAAGGGCTGCCGGAGGGGTTCAGTTCATGGGTATCAGGATGGGGGTCTGCGGGTACTGGGATGAGGTCAGTCCATGGGTATCAGGGTCCCTGGGGGCTGCCAGAGAGGCTTGGTCCATGGGTACTGGGATGGGAGCCAGTTTGTGGGTACCAGGAGCTGCTGGCAGGGATCAGTCCATGAGTATCGGGGTCCCCGGGGGCTGCCAGAGGGATTTAGTCTGTGGGTACCAGGATGGGGGGCTCTGGGAGCTGCTGGCAGGGGTCAGTCCATGAGTATCGGGGTCCCCGGGGGCTGCCAGAGGGATTTAGTCTGTGGGTACCAGGATGGGGGGGCTCTGGGAGCTGCTGGTGCGGGGGGCCAGTCTGTGGGCACCAGGGTGCGGGTTCATCAGCATCGGGATGAGGGTCTGTCCATGGGTATCAGAGGTATCGGGATCAGTCCAGGGGCTGCCGGTGGGGTTCGCTTCATGGGTATCGGGGTCCCCAGGGGTTGCCAGAGGGTTTCGGTTTGTGGGTACTGGGATGGGGGTCTCTGGGAGCTGCTGGTATGGGTCAGACCATGGGTACCAGGGATGGGAGTCTGTGGGTGTCAGGGTATCAGGGTCAGTCCGAGGGCTGCCAGTGGTGTTCAGTCTGTGGGTATTGGGGTGAAGGTCCCTGGGAGCTGCTGATGGAATCAGTCCATGGGTATCGGGGTCCCCAGGGGTTGCCAGAGGGGTTTGGTCTGTGAGTGTCCAGTTTGGGGCTGGTTTTATATCACAGTTATGTTGTCTGGTATGAGGGAGGGGATGTGATGTGGAAGCAAAGAGCTGCTCCTAGGGGATCGCAGGGACCTGGTGCTGCTGTCCTCTTGTGCCCAGGCAGTGGCACTCGTGTCTCTCAAGGGAACAAGTGCTTGTTGCTGAAATATTCCAGCTTTTCCTGATAATTCTTTTCTATTATCATTATTCTGATTATATCTACTAGTGTGGCTCTTCTGATTGTCACGCTCATCGAATGCCAGCTTAACTGGGCAAGTGAAGCACGTGCATCACTTCGTTCTTCGCAGACAAGGACACGGGCTGGGTTTGTGCCCTGGGCTGCTCGGCCGTGTTGACTTTGACTTGCTATGGTTTAGGGAGACCATCTCGATTCCTAAAAACCTAGGTGGAAAAAAGAAGGAACAGTCCATTTAGTGAACTCCTTAACTTTCAGTGTGTTGCTACTGACTGAGCGATTGGTAAAATATTGGTTGCTGGGGTTAAGTCCCTCCTCATCGCCTCCGCTGTCCTCTCTGTCAGAGGCACAATAGCCCTTGGGAACCAGGACCACTGAACTCCTGAGAACACTGTTCAGCGGTTTTAGGAAATGCTGGGGTGGTGAGGAGCCGCTGTGCCTTCTCCAAACCCAATGTCCTCATTTTACAGCTTTACCCTGTGCTTTTGCAGAAATTCTGCTCTTGAGGCGTCTATTGAACGCGTCGATGTGGGGGGAGATCAGAGCGTCAGCTGGAGGCGGCGGCTTGGGGAGGATTCAGACTCCAACATTACGGGAAAATGATGAGTAGCTGGGCTCAGACAGCAGTTATTGCTCCTTATTGCTTGCACTGCAGTACTGCTCGAGGTCGTTTGTCCTTATTTTAATGCACAATAACAAAATCCTTCTCAAAAGGTCTGCTTCTTTCAGTCTGACTAGAAGAGCTTTGTTTTCTAATTATTATTATGCAGCTCAATGTGTTTCTAACCCCCTCTGGCTCCAGAGAGGTTGAAATGCTGCTGCTTTCCATGGCTTGTCTTGCCTGCCTCTGCACTCAGCCCCTTTGCTGCCCTTCCAGAGATGCTGAACAAACTGGTTGGAGCCCTCAGGACTCTGCAGCTTTGTCCTTAGCTGCATGTTCTCCAACTCCAGCTCGGAGCAGCCTGGATCCCAGTGCCGTTAGATGAAAAATCAGAAAGCGATTGTGGTAAAACGGCTAAAGAGAAATGGCTTTTTACCCCTGTTCAGTTGAAAGGGCTGTGAAGGCAGCACCCTGAGCGTGTCTGACACGGGTTTGTGTCCGATGGACGTGCAGTCGCTGGGGAGACCAGGGCTCAGGAGGCCAACACGGACTCCTTGGCTTGTCTCCACTCTGTGCTTCCAGGCGTGTACTTGTTGCTGTCGATGTGACAAGCAGACCTGTCACCAAAGATGTGTGCGAAGGGTGTGAGAGGCAGCAAAGATGTAGAACGCCCTCCACGTACCTTCTGCTAAATGTTCAAGGAGATTTCAGCCGGGTTGGCCCCATTAAAATAAATGGAAGCCTCGATTATCCCCTTGCCTAGCAAAGCTAGAGATGGCTTAAAAGCTCTTGAAGAGAAATTCCATCTTCTCGGTTGCCTGAGTGTGGAGACGTGGGTGTCACTGTCTGTGTGCTTTATCCTGGCTCTCTTTATAAGGCGACGATGGTCCTGAAGGTCCCTTCCTGATGGAAAGCAAGAGGTTAACTGTAAAAGCTCTTGGAAGTATGTTTGGAGAACAAATACACATTTCTGGCACCCAGAGGGTACAAATAACCTAAATTTTACTTTCCTACCTCGTGGGAAATCTGGGTAAATGTTTGTACAAGGCGCTCGTCTGTCATTTAGGGCAATCAAGGATTTCCTCGGCCAGCAGCTCTGCTTCCCTTGCCTTGCCCATGTAAGGGCACTCTGGGAGAGGCAGCGATGGGTGAGCGGCCATATGGAAGCACTCACGCAAAAATATCCTGCACAAGTAACAAGGGGGACTGTGGGAGAAGCAGGGATGTGCGAGAGGAGACTTGGAGTTTCTCTCCGCTATCTCCCGCTACCGTGGCTTATTTAAGAAGAAAAAGGTGAACGAAGGCGGCACACGTGACGATACCTGGAGAAGCTGCTTAGGAAGATTGTGTCTTTGCAGTAGACGTATGTGGCTTTTCTCATGTTTGTTTTTAATGTCTCTTACAGGAGATCTGTCTGTCTGCTCGACTGCACCGCTCTGCTTAGGTTCAGTGCTGCTGTTTGTGCTTGGAATGAACATTAGGTGCCCTGTGCCGAGAGGGGTGGGTTTGAGTTCCTTGTCATGGGTTTGGGAGCAGGAGGTGGAGGTAAAGTGGGTCCCAGCTGGAGTGGTGGCTCCAGTGCAAGCGCTTGGGAAGCTGAGGTTGGGGGCTGGGATGCAGCAACCAGACAGACCTGTGAGCTCCGTTGGCGTGGCAGCTCTGGGCGTGCTTGAGGAGCACCAGCTGGAGAGGGCTTGGCTCGATGGGGTCTGTCTTCAGCCCCACTCAAAACTGGGCAGCCAGGACAGATCATCCTTTCTGGCCCTAGAAATCGCAGAGAGGTTTGGAGCAGTGACAGCAAGGTAGAAAATAGCTATGTAGGCACCTTCTGCTGCTCTGGCCGAAGACTTGAGTTTCCTTGAGTCCAAAGCCAGGTGTTTGCCTGCTGTCCTCACTGAACCCAAGATGATCGGTGAGTTCCCAGGGCTGTGTCTCTATGAGGGAGCTTGGGAAATTTGATCTGAGTCCATGAAGGATATCAATACAAAAAAAAGAAAAAAAGGCATTGGATTCTTAGATTCTTGCTCACTGTGAACGCTCTTGTCCAGACTTGGGTTGACTCTTCCACGGCTTCTCCTGCCACATTTCAGATGTCTCAGTTTAGCACGAGGATGATCCCTCCCTCTAAGAGCCTCTTGTTGTCTCTTAAGTCTTCCACGTTCTGGAAATGAATGGGAAGATGTTTCTTTGGCAGAGCTTCCACTGAACCAGACTCTGTAGCTAATTAATAATGAGTCTTTGTTTTTTTGTGAGCAAGATGATTAGCTTAGACATTTATCACCTTCCAAAAGGTCAAGCCTTGAGGCTTGCAAGATCTGCTGCTCTGGCTGCCCATAGGGATCCTGGTAGCACTGTTCAAGGAAAAACTGATAAGGAGCCATAAAACTACAGGGCCTAACACCCTGGATTTTCAGAGTGTTTACGTGGCAGGCATGAGAAGGATTTTTGCTCTTGTTTTCCCCAGCTCATTAGGGAAGGGAAACATGCAGCCCTGGCTGAAATCTCAAATCCAGGTCTCGGAAGGGCAGTCAGCAGGTCATGCTGTGCGAACCACTGCAGGAGAGCACCCGCCAGCACACCTGGGTCAGGGGAAGGAGGTTTTGGGAACCCCCCTGCTATTCCGATTAATGAAAGACCCCCCAACGTGCTCAATGTCCTCCTTAGACGCTGCCGTTGGGTTCTGGCACGGCTGTGTCACCCTTTGCTGGAGAACAGCAAAGTAGGTCACTGCCTGTGCTCAAGGGCTCTTTCTGTTCTGCAAAAATATTTACAGCATCTATTTGAATCCTCCCCAGTTCTCCCTCCGCGACCTCCTCCCGACCTCCACGCCTGGTTCCAAAGGGCTGCGTGAAATTTGTTTTGGAGCTTGTGAGCGTTTCTCTTGCACGCGTGCCAAAGCGTGTCAGCGTGTGGAATGTCTCATTCATCCATCTCGTGAATAAAAACAGGTGAAGAGCCACGCTAGGGCTGAGCGCAGGTGTCCTTGTCTGGCCCCGTGTCCTTTGCCGGTGGCCGGTGACGAGGACGGAGGGCAGGAACAGAACGACCTTCCCGAGGCTGTGCCTGTCGGACCGGGGTCCTGAGCTGGAGGTTGTACCCAGCGGCTGAGCTTGAAAGAGGTGGATGGATGCCTCCCCTGGGAATTGCCTGGTCCCTCTTGAACCCGCTGGTACTTTCTGCCTCCCCGAGAGGATGTGACTTCTCTGATGCAGCTGCTCTGTGAGAAAACACACTGCTTTGCCTTTGATCCTGCTGCTCTGTGATTTCCCTGAGTCCCTGCAGCTCCTGTGATGTGCTTGCTCCCCGGTCGCCCGCTCTGATTTCACCTGCCTTTCATCGTGTCTCTTACCAGGAACTGATCTATTTATTCCCTCCTTGAACAAAATGATTTATAACCCAGTAGTTGCCTCCGCTGCCCTTCTCTGTGCCGTTTCCGAGGAGGGGGCAGCCAGAGCCGTGAGTGGCTCTGGGGTGGGTTTAGCTGTAGCCTAACAGCCTCTCTTATCGTTTGGGGGTTTGACCACCACTGACAATCAGCTGTTGGCCTTGTTGTATTGTTATTATGACTTTGGCTCTTCTCTGGGTGCTAATTCAGACCTTCTAGTGCAGGAAGGTCACTTTTTTCCCCCCTCCCTTTTGGATTAGTTGGCATTTATTGATGATAAATTTTTATTTGGCATTTTATCACCAGGTCGCTCAGTGCTGCAGGATCTTTCTGCAACTCTTTACTGTCAGGATTAGATTTGGCCGTGCTGGATAATTTGCAGTCATCACTATCGCTTCTCTTAAAAACTGGTTCTTTATAGTGTCATCCTTAAAGTAGTCATCTTTTCTCCAAGGAAACCTGTATAGTAGCGAGCCTAGTGGGACCCCTCCGAACAGATTTGTTTCTGTGTTTCCCTTCTGTTTGGCTCCTCTCTTCTAACCCAGGAGATGTTCCCATCCTGGTCTGGCAGGGGGGTTGACAAGCCTGCCTTTCGGGGTTTATTTCTGTAAGTCTTTGTGTCCTTGAACAGTGTGAAAAGGCTCTTCCTCCTCCCACGGGTCTCTTATTCTCTGCTTTCAATCGGAGGGAGCGTTCTGCAGGGGTCTGCAGTGTGGAGAAGTTTCTTCTCCGAGCTTCATCTTTAGCTGCTCAAAGCAGTTTGGGGCTGTGCAGAAGGGATAATTTTCCCAGCAGATCATTAGCAAGAATTAGCACTTTTCTGATCTCTTTTTTGCAGCCTTTTCCTTTTTTTTTTTTTTTTTTTCATGTGAGCCTGAAAAATGCTGGGCACCGGCAGATTTGGTAGAGGGTGTAACAGCGTGGGGTGAGGGGGAGTGACACGCCAGAGGATCGTGTGCCGTGGGATACAAGATCCACTCCTGGGAATAATGATTCTGGAGTGTGAGGAGCTCTGCCTTGAGAGCATCTCCTTGCTCTTCCTGATGAGAGCTGGTAACAGATAGCGTTGTCCTGCTTGCAACTGGTCATCTACCAAGATGAGGGGCTTGGCTGCTTCCCAGGGTGACGTTGGTCCCAGGTAAGCTCTGTGTGGGAGGAGAAACCCCAGGGAAAAAATGGATTTGGAACAGGAAGAGAGCAAAGGACCGTAACACCTCGCTTGAGTTGGAGAGGAGCTTTTCTGACCCTGGGGCTGGAGGAAGGAGGGCAGCTGTTGCCTGCAGAAGGATGCACTGGCAGGGGTGGTACTGATGGATTTGGGGGGACTAAGAAGAGTTCCCATGGCAGAATTATAACTGACCAAGACCCACTTGGCGTTCTGGCCTTCCTGACGATGCCAGCAGCTGGAGCAGGGACCTGTGGGACAGCCACGGGCTGCGGCTGAGCGGTGAGCCTGGGATAAGCGATACTTTGATAGGAATGGTTGGACTCGATGATCCGGTGGGTCTCTTCCAACCTGATTATTCTATGATTCTATGAAACCTAATGACTGTGAATGGAGGACTTGCGGTAGCGTCAGGAGGGATTATATTCCCCTCCTTAAGCAGGAGAGCGCTAGCGACTGGATGCAGGACAAAAGCCAGAGACTGTGACAGGCGAATTGCTCTCTTTTTAATTCAATAATCTGTTTAGGTTTAAGATTTTTCACACTTGGTTGGCAGGAATCATGAGCCTGGCGTTATCTCTGTGTGCAGCAGCACCCTGTGGTTCAGGGCTGGGTGATCTCCCAGGGTCCCTGCTGCGCGTGGCCTCTGAAATCCCCAGCGGGACATCTGGGGCCTCGCAGTGAAGGGACATTAGGGATGGATTGTTTCTCACTGCCGGCAGCGTGAGTCCTTGCTGCTTGGTTTCTGGAGTGTCAGGGATGATTCTGATTTTAAAGGAACTTGCGTTTGCTCCCAGGCATCCTTGCAAACCCAGCACCATGAGAAGGGCTAAAAAAGGGTTGTGTCCTTGCTGGGGAAGGGCCAGGTACTCTGGGAAA
The DNA here is from genome assembly GCA_033459285.1 of Clamator glandarius. NCBI lineage: Eukaryota > Metazoa > Chordata > Aves > Cuculiformes > Cuculidae > Clamator > Clamator glandarius. Next base: position 461,491 of record JAUNZM010000434.1, on the reverse strand, counting down.
CCTGCTTCTCAGCATATAGCTCCTACAAGGAAGACGCAGTTTAATGTTGGAATCCATAAATAGCCCTGGAGATTGCTGGGTCAGGAATTTCCCAGCAGTTAGTGACGTTGGCTCAGGCCGAGCATGTTTTGGATCTGGCTCACCTCCTGAGGTTGCTCATGGTGGAAATGCTGGGAAGAGCACTGTGGGTGCTCCTGAGCCTGTCCATCATTGGAAAGGTCAGGCTGGAGGGGTGGTTGCAGGGAGAACTTGGCCAGAATCATAGAATCACCAGGTTGGAAGAGACCCACTGGATCATCGAGTCCAACCATTCCCATCAATCACTAACCCATGTCCCTCAGCACCTCGTCCACCCGTCCCTTAAACCCCTCCAGGGAAGGGGACTCGACCCCCTCCCTGGGCAGCCTCTGCCAGTGCCCAGTGACCCTTTCCATGAAAAATTTTTCCTAATGTTCAGCCTGAACCTCCCCTGGTGGAGCTTGAGGCCATTCCCTCTCGTCCTGTCCCCTGTCACTTGGGAGAAGAGCCCAGCTCCCTCCTCTCCACAACCTCCTTTCAGGTAGTTGTAGAGAGCAATGAGGTCTCCCCTCAGCCTTCTCTTCTCTAGGCTAAACACCCCCAGCTCTCTCAGCCGCTCCTCCTGTTCTTCAGCCCCCTCCCCAGCTTCGTTGCTCTTCTCTGCACTCGCTCCAGAGCCTCAACATCCTTCTTGTGGTGAGGGGCCCAGAACTGAACACAGGATTCGAGGAGCGGTCTCACCAGTGCCGAGTACAGAGGGAGAAGAACCTCCCTGGACCTGCTGGCCACACCGTTTCTGATACAAGCCAAGATGCCATTGGCCTTCTTGGCCACCTGGGCCACTGCTGGCTCATGTTCAGTCGCTGTCAACCAACACCCCCAGGTCCTTCTCCTCCGGGCATGATTTGTTTACCTTTACTTCTGTTGGAAACACCCCCAGCCCTGCCCGGCCCTCGCTGCAGGACGCTCTTGAGGAAGGGGCTGGCTGGACTCCCTTCTCCCAGCTCCCTTCGCAGGGCCATGGATGGATTTCTTTGCTGGCCTCCCAGCGCTGGAAGAGCGGAGCTGCCTGCCTGTGTCACTCGTGTGCTCCATGTGCTGCTGTTGGGATCGAAGAAGAGTGAAAAGGCTTCTCAGCAGGGCTTTTCCTTCTGTGAGTTTTACCTTGTTGTACCAAGTGTGGGTGTGCATCCTGCAAAAAGGGAACGGGGAGACATGGGGCTGAATTGCTAATATGGGGTTGTCTAATAAGAAAAACGGCTCTGGACCTGGAAGGTACAATTTCTACTTTTATCTTCCAGAAAATAGCGTTGCCAGCGGGGTGAAGGCTTGTGGAGCTTTGCACTGACTCACGCTTCCTGTTCATTTTCGACGTGCAATACACAAAATGCTAATTTTTCCATGAGGCCTGTGGTGCTAAATTGCCTCCGCTTGTTGAAAGCGAAGCAATGGATGAATTTGTCACAGGGCTTCAGCAGTTCTGTAGAAGTTCTGAGCAACAACAGCCCCTGATGTGGCTAGTCTGCAGATCTGGATGCGAGAGCTTAATGTGGGAGACTGAGCATTTCCTACAGTGTGTGCGTGTGTGTTTTCTGCAGCTGTTGTGCCAACCACGAATGGGGCCAAAGCTGCTCAGAGGATCTGGGAATGAGACTTTGAGCCCCCTGAGGTGTCCCTGCCCATGGCAGGGATGGGACTGGATGGGCTTTGAGGTCCCTTCCAACCCCAAACCTTTCTATGAAATGACTTGGATGTGACGGTGGGGCTGTTCGCATCCCTTGGAGCACTTTAAACTCTTTGAATCAATAGGTGTTAAATCCACAGCTGTCATCCAAGTAACAAGAAGATGGCAAAACATTAAGTGAAATGGAAAGTGGTTGATTATGGACAAAGGAGAATTTGTAAAGTAAAGAAAAGGATCTCATTAAGGGAAGTAGACCCCCCCATCTTTCCCCAATTCCTCTTTTCTGTACCAAGCTCAAGGTGTTAGTGCCTGGCTCTTTAGTGCTGGTCTTTTTAGTTCTTGCTTATACACTATTAGAGGGTAACTTTGCAAGTTCATTGTTCCTGTCCCCCTGGTTTAATCTGTGGATTTGCTCAAAATAAATGCTCCTTTCAAGTGGTTCTTGCACGCAGGTGTGACAGGGGCAGGCTCTGCTCATGCCGCTGGCAGCATTTGTGCTTCTTATTGATTATCTCTAAGGTTGGGAATAATTTTTGTTGCATTTTATCAGTTGACCATGGGAGTTGCACTTAGAAAATGGAAGAGATGTTTTTAATATGGTGTTTTTCGGAAGAAAGAACCCTGTCACTTGGCCTATGCGTATGCTCCTCCCCATCACGACCCCTCTCACGAGGCCTTTAGGGCCACGTCTTGGTGCAGAAGATCCTCCCATGGGTGCATCACCAGGACTGCTGATGAGGGGGCTGGAGAACAGGCCTGATGAGGAGCGGCTGAGAGAGCTGGGGGTGTTTAGCCTGAAGAAGAGGAGGCTGAGGGGAGACCTCATTGCTCTCTACAACTACCTGAAAGGAGGTTGTGGAGAGAGGGGAGCTGGGCTCTTCTCCCAAGTGACAGGGGACAGGACGAGAGGGAATGGCCTCAAGCTCCACCAGGGGAGGTTCAGGCTGGACATTAGGAAAAATCTTTTCACGGAAAGGGTCATTGGGCACTGGCAGAGGCTGCCCAGGGAGGGGGTTGAGTCCCCTTCCCTGGAGGGGTTTAAGGGACGGGTGGACGAGATGCTGAGGGACATGGGTTAGTGATTGATGGGAATGGTTGGACTCGATGATCCAGTGGGTCTCTTCCAACCTGGTGATTCTATGACTGTGAATGATATTAGTGAGTCACCATGTGATGTCTGGGGAGGGAGGGAAGACCGATGGGATAGCAATCTGGGGCTCTTCCTCTGGCAAACTGAGGTGTGACCAACAGCGATGCCAATTGATGCTCACAGGGAGATAAGGAACAGGCAGTGGCAGAGAAAGCGTCTTTGTGCCTGGAATGAGCACCCCAGCTTCCACAGAGATGTCCCTGCCGGGTACCCCTGCCCTGAAAGCTGCTGAGGTTGGTGGCCAGGGAAGGGTGAGGCTGAGCCGGGCTCGCCTGTCATGGGATGTAGCCCACGCACGTGTACAGGTCTGCTGCTTTCCTTCCTGCGTGGTCTTTGCCCTCTCCTCCGCTGGGCTGTGCTGCCGTGCCAGCTCGCTGCCCCTCCTTGCCGGGAGAGCGGTGCCAACGCCTGCAGCAGCAGCACGTCACCCACGCGGGATGGGTGCTCCTTTCCTGGCCGGCTCTGGAGGCCGAACACGCCTCTCCCCACGCACTCAGGCCATTGTGTGACCCCACAGGGATGTCACTGAGAACAAAAAATACCAAAAAGAGATGGGGGGGACAACTGTAACCCGGTAACCATAAGAGCCGTGGGAGGAGAAGCAAATAGAAGATGATTGCATATATTTCAATAAATATAGAAGAAGAAAGGGCAGAATTTCCTGTGTGGCTTTGTTCATCGAAGAGGCTTTGAGAGCCTGGCAGCAGCTGAGCTCGCCTTTGCTGATGGACCAGGGCCAGACTCTGCGGCCACGGCTGGTAAAATGCTGGCAGGGAGGAGAGGACGTGGCAGAGTCTTTTCTGCTCCGGGGGAGCCTGGCTCCAAGAGACCTCGTGTGAAGCGTCCCGTCTCTTGAGTGCGATCTAGACACCATTGCCCTGTGGTGGGTCTGGGTCAGCCAAGAGCAGCTGGAGGCTCCTGCCCTACAGCCTGTTTGCTGCCCTGGAGGCTGGTTTAGCTCAGCTATGACGATAACAAGGCTGGCACAGGTCGTACTGCAGCCCCACGTCTCTGCCAGCAGCAAAGATCAGACCCTCCTGCTCCCCCGTTGCTCTCAGCTAGGGTCTTGTCCTTTCCATCTCCATGAGCAGGAGGCACAGCAGCAGAGCTGCCTGCAGTGTTGACATCCTGGAGCTTGAGGAAAAGCGGCTTTGCCTGCAAAAGGGATGTTGAGATTGGCCGTGAGGTAACTGCTCTCCTGACTACACATCCAAACTCGCTAGACATCCTCCTGGGGTAAGGGATGGAGTTGGGACAGACAAGGTCCTGCTGGCTCCTTTTATAGCACCTTTAATAGGGATTTATAGCTCCTTTATTAGGGATTTAGACTGTAGGATATGCAAGAGTTTGCACCAAATGTAGGTTCAGGTGGTCCTTCTGTTTGTGCACCCCAACCCCTAGAGGGAGGACTGGAAGGGTGTTCTGGGAGGGTCTTCAATAATTCTTGGTGCCAACGGAGCAGCAGGTGTCACCAAGAGCTTCAGAGCTCCTGCAGGTGCCTGGCAGGTCTGGGCTGTTACTTCATGCAGGTACCAGAATGTGGGGTTTTGGGGTCTATTAATGACCCCAGGCAGTCTGGGGTTGGTTTGTGGTAGGAAGCAGGAGGATGTTCTGTGGTTTCCGTGATGCGCTGCATGCAAGGGAGCAGGAGACGAACCTGGGTTGTGTCCTTCCTCTGCTTTGACATATAGTCAAATATATTTTAGGATTTTTGATATTATATTGCAAGAAGCCCCCAGCATGTGGAATTTCTCCTGAGGCAAAGCTGTCTGTCGGCTGCTGGGAGCCTGGGCAGCCTCCGAGGAGCTCCCCGGGGCACACGTGTTGCAGAGCCCCGTGGCCGGGCACAGGCAGCCGTGTGGGCTGTCACTGCTCTCCTGCCTGTGTTTCCAGCCTCAGGGGATGGTCTGTCAGAGCGTAGGTCTCCTGTGTGCCCCGGGCACAAATACAGCACGGGAAGAACGGGATTGCGAGCAGCCCACGCATGAGAAAGCTGAGTGAAGAAACTCAAGGTTGGTGCAGCTCGGAGGCTTCTTCCAGAATGCGCTCCAAGGAGCAGCTGTGATTGCTAAACTGGGACAGCGATTATGTCTAGCTGCAGTTTCATGCTGGGAGAGATCAGCGGGGAGATCGGGCTTGGATCACACTCGGCTCGATCACAGTTCCCGTGTTCCCAAGAGGCTGAGCAGTAGGGTGTCCCCCTTCCAGCGTGCCGATCGCTGCTAGGGAGCTGGGGGAGAGACGGTGTCATAGCAAGAGAATGGAACAGTGTTGAGGTTTCCATATGCTGATTACACTGTGCATTTTTAGTGGTACATGGTTCTGGAGGAAGGGAGGAAAGGGAAGATAAAAATAAAGCTGCGGTCCTGTATTTAGCTATAGACCACTTTGGGACATTTCTTTTTCAGTAGTATTTGAAGACTAGGCAATAAACAAGCTCGTTCATGAATTTTTTATTTTATACCACTACTGCTTTGAAGAAGTAGCCGGGTTGCCGTGGCGTTTCTATAGCTCAGAATCCCTGTGTTTGGGTGGAAAAGGGGGTTGGAAATTCCCTGTGCCGGTGTTGGGAGATCTGTGTGCAGTGCAGGAGCGCTTTTTTTCTAAGATGCTGATGTGCAACTTATCTTAAAGTCGCTGTGTAATTGATTAAGGTACCTTTATCAAATAGGCGTATGCAATACTATCTTGCTGAACCTTCCTTGAGAATAAACAAGCCTGCCAAACTTTTATAATTGTGAATTATTTCATATGCAAGTACAAAACAGAATATATTAAAGTTGTAGCTGCTATTGCAGATGGGAAAAGAAACTTGGATGCAATTACATAGCAGAAATTGTCTCCCGAGATACTAAAATAATTGGATTTTACTACAATTTCTTAAACACTTAGAAGGGACAGTGGCAAATACTTGCTTTATTTCATCAACCTGACACTTAGTGTGAGGCCAGGAGAGGTGGATTAATTGGATTTGAAAAGAATCATATGGACTTTAAAAAAAACCCAACCTAACTCACCCCAAACTCCAAGAGGCAATTGTCATTTGAAGAAGATGGTCGTGTTTAGATAAGAGCATCCTTCCAGTGGCTGCAGGATGATGGACCTGCCTGCCCAGCCCCTGGGAGCCGTGGGGAGTGTGAGGCAGGATAAAGGTGCCCTTTCCACATGGCAATCGGTGTGGCCGTGGCTGTGCAGCCGGAGCACTCAGCCTTTCCTCTGGGAGAGGAAACATCATGCTCCTTTAAAACCGGCACTTAATGAATGGAGATTACAGAGTGCGACCGTCTCCTTCAAATGCGATTATGATCGCCAAACGTCTGGAGTTAGGCACCTGGCTCCCAACCTTAAAGAGTGTGTTATAATGGGAGTGGATGGGTTTTAGGCTGGTTTTGGGTTGGTTTTTTTTTTTTTTTCCCCCTCCCAGAAAGTCCAGTGTTAGGATGCTCACAGCAATAAGAAATCTTGGCTGGGCTAGAACTTTGCTAGAGGTGGCCTTGTGAAGTATGATTTTAGCATAATTTGTCATAGTTAAGCGAGGAAAAACCCATCAATGCTGATCAATATCTAAAGTGCAGGGGGCAGGAGGATGGGGCCAGGTTCTGCTCAGTGTTGCCCAGTGACAGAAGGGGCAACCGGCACAAGCTGGAACACGGGAAGTTCCACCTCAACGTGAGAGCAAACTCCTTTCCTTTGAGGGTGATGAAGCACTAGAAGAGGCTGCCCAGGGAGAGAGCAGAGTCTCCTTCTCTGGAGATATTCAAAACCTGCCTGGAGGCATTTCTGTACAACTGACGTGAGGATTTAGCTGGGAAGTTGGACTGGCTGATCTCCAGAGGACCTTTCCAACCCCAACCAACCCCTTCTAGCCCCATTCTGTTATTCTGCGATCAGTTGATCTGGAAAGAGTCCTTGAGTTGACAGGTGTTTGGCTTGATTTCTGTTAAAGACCAAGGTTTAGATGGATGTATATCATAGAACAACCTCTCTGATGCCCAAGAGCCTGCACAGATGCATTACTCTGTGCAGAGCCTTGGCTGCAGTGTGCATATGGCAGCTAAAAGGAATTGAATGTCGCTAGGGGTATAGAATTAAGTGGCAAATAACATCAGTGAAAACCATCCAAAGCGCTGAGAGCGAGCTGTGTTATCTTCTGGGGCTGTGTTCAGCAGAAATTTTTCATGCTGATTGCTCTTCCAGAAACTCAGAAACAACAGCTGATCAGGACTTTGGAACCTGGTCAGCTGGGAATGTATTTACATGGGTTTGAGTTGTTAAAGGTATTATATTATAGGATGCAGTCTGAGGAGCCTCAGATCACATCTTTGCAGCCAGCAGCAAAAGCCCTGGATGTTTTCTTGTTGCCAATTTAGTATTCAGCTGTTTGAAGCTCTTTTGCCTCTATATAGCTTATGCAGTATGTACTGGAGACAAAGGTGTGGGAAGGTGGTAGGAGTGGGCTGGAGAAGCTTTGGGTGAGACCCTTGGAAGTACGTTTGTCAGGAGTTGGAGCCTTTCAGTTCTTTGCCTGCCTCACACTCCAAAGTTACATGTGAGGGACAAAGAACCAACTCACTGCAGAGGCACCACATCTCCTCTTCCAAGCTCTCCCTGTGCTTCCCACTTTCCACAAAGGCTCTAAAAAATTGATGATGAATTTCTAGTGAGATGCATTTCACTGATAAAGTCAGAACCCAAAGGCTCAGAACTTGTGATCTTGCCTTGTGTGTCTGTCCACTGGCTTTTCAGCACTGAATGGCTTTGTTGCTTTGTGAAGGGAAGTTTCAGCTTAACCGTTATCTGCTATAATTAGTAGCTCTAGCTGACATGGTGAACAGTCTCGTAGCTTTGTTCTGGCCGGTAAATGTGGTTTGGAAAAGGAGACCAAAGATTAGCTCTTAACCCTCTGGAATGATAGTTTGAGAGCTGGTTGAGTTCCGTCTCTTTTCTGCGTGGCAGGACAGACTGCCTGTAAGTGTCTGTACGCAGCTCTTTGTCTGAGCAATCACCTTGGGTCTCTCCCAGGCATTGCAATCCCCCCAACCCTTGATCAGAGACATCATCATTGTGCCAAGGGATGGGTGATATATCTTCCTGGCCACGACACTTGGCACCTGGACAGATGCCTGACTCATCAGTGTTCGCAGTTTCTTGTTTAATACTGGGGCTGTTTAGATGATTTAAACGCTGGCAGCCCAGAGTGGAGGTTGTGGTTCTGCTTCCAACACGGTTGTGGAGCCATCGCCTTGTCTGCCTCCCGTCCATACTTTTCTTTGCGGGGGGAGGCTGGGGGTGGATCTGGCTTTGCTTGTCAGCTGTAGATCTTTCTTGCGAGCGCTTTTATTTCCTCCTGGCCAATGGGCTTCCCCATTGGCTCCTCTTGCTCTCGGTTTTTCGCCTGCTGAGGAACAAATGTCCTGTGCGGAGCGCTGCCCTGCGCAGCGGGCTGCGGGGCGCTCCGGAGGAGCGGGCTTCGCGCTGTGCCCACCCCACCGGCCCCTCGCCTGAGGCCAGCAGAGCCCGGGGGGCGCCCCCCTCGCCACCCAATGCCCCCGGGGGGAGCGCTCTGCAGTGGGGGCGCCGCTGCCTGCCCCACCATGTAAATCGGGGGTGCGGGTGCGGCGGGGCCGGCCCCGGAGGAGGTGCCGGGGCGGGGGCGGGCAGGGCAAGGCAGGGCGCCCCCCCTCTTTCATTGCCGCTCCCCCCTCTTCTCTCCTGCAGGCTCTCGTCGCCCGGCGGCTGCGGAGGCGGGGACGGCGGCGGGAGCAGCAAAAGCGGGGTCATTCTGGACATCGCCTCCCTGAAGATGACGGAGCTGGAGTCCGAGGTGCTGCCCCTGCCGCCCCGGTACCGATTTCGCGATCTGCTGCTGGGGGACCAGTCCTTCCAGAGCGACGACAGGTTCGGGGGGCAGCGGGGCTGGGGGGGGGCGGGAGGTGTGGGGGGCACGGGGGACGGTCACGCACTCAGCGAGAGGAGGGTGGGGAGAGAGATCAAGCACATACCTGGGAGAGGGGGACACACACCTGGGCTTGGGGGGCACCTACCTGGCACACAGGTGCCCCCCCCCATTTCCGCGTGGGGTGCGGAGCTGTCCGCGGTGCTGAACCCCGCCGGCGCGGAGCTGTCCGCGGTGCTGACGGCCGGGAGGCGTCGCGGTAGGTGCGGGCGCAGGGAGGGAGAAGGGAGGGAGGGAGGATGGATGTGGGAATCCGCAGGAGTTGGGATGTGTTTGTATGTACCGGTGGTCGTGTCCGGGTGAGGAGGAACGGGGGATACGTGTGGGTACGCTCCGGAATGCGTGGGGATTGTGGACACACCGGAGTGGCTGGGCTTTGTGAGTTGTCGGTATGCTGGGCTGTGTCTGCGAGTCCCGTCAGGGGCTGGCAGGGAGGAAAAGGAACTGCTGTCTGGGAGATACATAAAGTAAGGGGCTGGTGAAACTCCCTCTTAAGCTATATGCAGAGTTTGTGCTGAGTGAGCACATTTATTTAGGATGTTCTCAGAAGCTGTGTTTACAGCAGGGGAAGCTGACGGGAGCAGAGTAACTCTAAAGAGATGCTGTGGATGTGGAACAACTCTTCCCTTCTTGGGCTGTCTAGAGAAATGGCTTTTTTGGGTTGAGCGCCAAGCCTGCTGTTCCTGGCTGGCTGGCAGGGATTTATTACCAGGTTGAGTAAGCTAAATAAAAAGGAAGAATGCCATGAGTGGCAAATGAATTCCATGAACAGAGCAGTTAAATGAAGAGGAACAAGAACAACCCTCCCTTCAACTCTGTTCATATAATAAAAATCAAGGAGCTGTTGTGCTAATGAGGAGTTGGTTAGATTGTCGTCTTTTCCCACCAATTAATTGCATGGTGTAATCAGAGAGAGATGTATCTCTTGTTGAAAAAACCACTTCAGTAGCTGGTGAGTTAGCCTTTGACTGGCTGCTGTGTATTTGGTGCACCCACATCAACACTTTTGCACATCTGTGTTAAAAGGTAATTTCAATTTTTTTTCTAACATTTACAAGCGTTATTTAAAACAAAAGTGAATTTGACTTTGAGAAAGTGGGTTTTATAAACGTTCTAAATAAGTATTCCTAACTTTTATAGCTGCATAAGAATCAATCTGTCTTGAAAATGAGTCTGTGATCCTTAAGATTTTAAAGCCTAAGTTTCCTTAGCAGGCACTTAAACATTAATATAGTTTTATGGCATGAGGTGGGAGGTTGATAGGAAATTCCTGCTGTAGAAAGTGTCTGGATTTCAGAATTGCTATGATCTGACTCATTTGGATAAGTTTAAAGTTGAGAGTTGTAATGGCTTTTGGGTTTAAGTATTTTAATGGATCTGAAATACAGAAGATGCCAATTGCAGATTGTGGTTTTTCTGTGTTTCACCGATGTATCCCTTAACCTTCATTTCCATCTAGATTTGAGTGTTTCTGATTCAGAATCTCTCAGATTTTAGGATGGAGAAACTCTGGACTATTTTATTAAATTCATTAGCCTTGTTTCTCAAGAAACCTGTGTTTCACTGGCTTTATGTGCTGCTATCTTTAGTTGTTTGACTTTCACCTTCATCTAGAAAATAATATTAAAAATTTCACAGTGTATTTGGGAATACAAACCTATGAGCATACGTCCTCTTGACTTCAGTGGGAGCTGAGATGAACCAGTGCCGTAGGCTTTTGGGAATGTTGCCGTTAGGCCTCAGTTTCAGTCCAAGTCATTAATAACAGTGGGACCTTATAGATGCAGCAAGCTCCCTTTAGTAATTATGATTAGTATTTCAGCCTGTTCCAAATCAACTGAATAAGAAGCTGATTTAGGCTAGCAAAAGAAAAGCAGAAAGCCTTTTTTTTGGCTTTGCTCTTGGCTTGGCTCTTTATAAATGCTAAGCAGCTCAGAGATTTGCTTTGAAGTGCTTTGTTACAGTGCTGACAGGAACGAGGTATCTCTCTGCTGGGAAAAATTCCCCCATGTAAACAGTATGGGAACTGCGAGTGGTAAAATACAACCCACTGCACTTAAGAGATGTAACACTGGAGGAAAACACCCAGAGCACTAAATATCTCATTTGTTTATAAAAGTAATGCCCAAAACATTAACATCTCAAATATCTGCTTTTGAAAAACTCCTCTAGAATGGTAGCGTGCTGATGGAAGTGAGGAGGTTTCTGGGGTCAGCAGGAGACTAAAAGGATGGGAGGCCATAGGGGAATCCAGGTTTCACTGCTTCTGGGTAATTAGAGCCACTTCTGCTAGAAATTTATTAATCCATCCTCATTGCAGAGGACTCTGAAAAACACCAACACTGGACTGGGGTAGGAGAATGAGGTAATACTGGGGCTTGAGGAGGTGAGAGCTTTCTGGAACAAGTAGATAATTAGAGAGCTGTGGCATGGCAGGAGGAGAGAGCGTGTCCAGATAACCCACAGAATTGAAAGAACCAAGCAGTGAATATGAAGTGGAATAGGTAAAAGAGGCTGCTCCTATTTTTCTTTCCTTTGTAGAATGTGAAAGATGAAGATGGCTGGTCTAGCTAAGTGCAGCTTACTCTTTGGCAGGTAGACTGCTTGACACGAGAACTAAAATAATACTTCGAATGTTGTGTGGGGGATGAATCAGTCAGGAAGCAAATAGGAAAAGACCGACTAGAAGAGGAATGGGGAAGGCAAATGGGTTTCTGCAACACAGAGAGAAAAGCCTAATGACAAGCGAATCTAGATTTGTCAAATGGAAGTGCTCCTTCCAAAGTAATCTTATTCATCTTTGGAACTCGCTACCAGGAGGCATCTGGAAGGCTTTGGGCTTAGCTGTGTTTGAATGCAGTGCAACTATTTAAGTGCTAGGCTTGCCATTTTTGTGAGGCAGGTCTTTAGGTTATAGAAAGAGGATGAACTGTCATTCAGCTCTAAATTCCCAAAAGATACGAACTACCATCTCAGGGCATCTATCTGACTGCTGAGAACTGGGAGGTGATTTCTCCTTTAGAGAGAGAAGGTTCTCTTTAGAACAACTGAAGTTGCCTCTGTTGTCTGTCGTAAGTCCTTTCTGTTTCCAAAGTTCCTTCCTCTCTTTTTGGAAGGTTCTGTCAATGTCAATACTGGAAGAAAAAGATCTGTTCTACTTTCTCATGGCAGTATTGCATTTCTTATCTCACTGATGTTTTGCTGTCAGGAAAGCATTCAGAGCCAGGGGAATATAACAGAGTTTGAGATGTTGAGCCTGTAACAAAAAGAAAGCGAAGAACTAGGGCTACACGTACTGTTGTGCCTGGCTACCCTCTCCCACGCTTGGCCCGCGACTCCTCCAGTCATGGGAATCCTCTGGGCGATGATACCTGTGTGAGTAGGAGCCAGGCCGAGGGGGGCTGGAGGGAGGGAGGAGGAGCTGAACGCAACGTCCCATCAGTGCTGCGAGCCTGGGCTCTGGAAGGAAGGCTTCTGTTCTAAAGTGATGCTGGTATTTGCCGATTAAAGGCAGCTGAGAAAGCACATCTGCTGAACTGATAAATATTGTTTTATACCGCAAGCTGTGGCATCCCTTTGATCTTAGCTGTCCTGACTATGGCAGTTTTTTGATCTGCTCTGCTCTCTTTTCTTGGGCAGTGCTGACAACTTGATTGGGGCATGGATAAAAAAAGCCCATAAATAAAATTAAACCGTATCTCAGAGAAGTGCCATTAGGAGCTTATTTGTTGCCTAATTTAAATAGTCTGAATACTTTCCAGAAAATCGTCGTCAGAAGCCACAGTCCTATTTACAGTAGCACAAAGTAATGGATGTCACTTTGATTAAGTGGGTTTTTCTGAGGCTAATTATCGGCAAAGAATCATTTTGATGGATGAGGGTGTTTGGAAAAGCTGCTTGTGCAGAAGAATTCAGCAACAACTCTATAAAAATTTTAACATCTCCTGTTTCAAATCAAAGATCTTTTCAGATGTTACATAACCAAGAAAAGAGAGGTTTTTAACAAGTAGGGCAATTTTTTAAGCTTCTCCTTCCAGGTTAGGTAGGTTTTGAAAAATACTTTCTCTGTTACCTGATGTCTGATCTTTTGTCTCTTAGATTTGTCACTAGATGGTGGTTCTACATCATGGGTCGGATTATACTTGGCACAAGCAAAGCAAAGTGCTGAAATATCAGTCTTGCAGGATCTCATCCTTGCAGTTTTCATGCTAACATGCCCCAAGTGACTTCCTCATCAAGTGCATCATTACATTAATGGATCCGAGCAGTTTTGTGTCCCTCTGTCAGGTTCCTTGACTGTGTCTGCGGCTGAATCCTCACTTCATTGCCATTTGATTTAATGGGCAATTTCTCTCATTTTATTTGGAAGATGCAGATGCTAACTTGAAAATTCCAGAAGTTAGAGACATTTATTTCTGTGATGGTGAGGTAATGGCCAATATTTTAGGTTCTGGGCTGCAGTGCCTGTTCAGGCTGTACCATCTGTGCCTGTGAAGGTTTATGCTTGGCTTTAAAAGATCCAGCTCTGATGCTTGTGTGCTACAAAATTCCTCTGGCAAAGGCTCTTCATCTTCCAGCAATTTAATCCTTTGCTTGTGAAAGCAGAGTGAAGGTATTTATTGTCTAATAGTCATTCTCTCAGCAAGAGAATTCAGATCCAGTCCCCTGTGTGTAGAATCTCAAGGGGTGGCTCAGGCACTGCAACTGGGACCAGCTCCAAACCAAGTAATGGCACCGGTGAAGAAGGTGGGATCCAAAGCAGAAACTCAGGAGTGCCCGTGTGACTGCTTGAATTTCTTTTCCTCTGCCTTTGCCACCTGGCAAAGAAAGCCCAAGACATTTGTTAATTGGATTAGGCTGTTTTCCTGAGCCTACACTTTGTCAGAAAGTTTTTGTCTGTACACGAGCAAGTGTCTAATTCCATATGCTCAGGCAGCCTGCGGCAGGAACCCCGCTCCCGGCTGGAGCGCTTGCTGTGTGGGCTCCTGCTCCTGAACCAGGCAGCACGGTGAGTAGGGCAGGTGACGCATACTGATGTGGTTCTTCCCAAAGTAGATGCCTACAGCTTTGCTGTGTCAGCGACAAAGGCTGTGGACAAGGCTGGATTCAGTCCCCAGGCGGTGTCGAAGTTGTTGGAGAAGCTGCCAGCTGCAAGAGCTTTTGGGGGTGGTGGGAAAGTAGATACATGGCACTCCTCTGGTGGGGCTTGTTCCTACTCTCTGAATGAGTGGGTAGGGGCATCTCAGGCCATCAGGCATGGATCTGAAGCACAGTGCCTTAGGCACCGCAGAGCTTATAGAAAGGTAGGGAAAAAGCACCTGGTGCAGGGTGTGTTGGAGTACTTAAATCTGCTGTGAATTCACCGCCTTGCATGGAAAAATTACTCAGATGTCTGCAGTCCTGGGTGGCTGGCTCCTCTCCAGCAAGGGTGGCTGCAGCAGGTCTTGTGCCTTCACAGAGGCAAAATCAACATGTATCACCACAAAATCAACATGTATCACCATTCCTCATCCCAGCTCCAGATGGGACACGCTGGGGTAAAGAGCGTGTTGGAAGCAGCTTTATAAAAACCTTACAGATTTTCTTGTGTTTATGGATTTGTTATTGTGGTGACACATGGCGTTCTTCATCGCAGTTTGCTTTTTCAGTCGTTCTGAAAGTCTGAAAGTGTTGTTTACTAATGCGCTGTCTTAATTGAAGGGCCTTTTGGAGTTTTTTAAGTGGATGTTTTCTTGTAGCTGTCGGGTGTGCCTTTGAGTATTCATCTTCAGGCAGAACCTCTGGACATCAACAGAAATTATAGGAAAACTACAAAAGTAATAAAGCAAGAGGAGAAATGTACTTGTAATTATATCTATTATTATTTTTTTAAAAAAAACATCGTCTCTCTTTTCAGGGATATTGCTTTTACTGTCAGTAACAGCCCCTTGCTAGCAATAAAAGTGAGCACACATAGCAGTCTGGTGGAATGAGTGGAGGTGTCCCTGGAGCGCTGCAGCACGTACAGCCGTGCCCTGGTGAGAAGGAAGAACAACATTGATTTTCAGTTATTTAGCGCAATTTAACACTCTGGGCTCAAATTTCCACCCCTCCCTGGTGTATTTTCTCAGTTGATTTACTTTCACTTTGGTTTCTATTTGATTTATTGGGAGGATGGGTCTGAAAGGGGAAAATGGAGCGTTTCAATGCACCTGAGAGACCCGTCCAAGTGAAGGGGAAAGGATGAGCAAGTGTAGCAGAGGGTCACGTCTCTGCTGAGAGCGGTGGGTGTCATCCCAGCGGACACTCACGCTAGATGAAGAGCTGGGTTTTGGCTCATGTTGTGTGCGAGATCAAGGGGGAAGGGCAAGGCCATGGGGAGGAGCAACCTCTCAATCCAGCAGCGAGTGCTAAGCATCCAGGTGCTCCGAGAGGTGGACGTGCTGTCAGGAGAGCACCTGGGTGGTGGAGGGTGTTGGCCTTTTTGAAGGAAAAATGAGCACATTGGCAAAATGAAGAGTTTTACTCCTCTTGAATGGTTGTACAGGACACGCAGAAAGTCCTAATTGAAAAGTTTCTTGCGGTGAGACTGAAGGATGTGCAGAGTGGCCTGAAAAATGCCGGAATCTTTGGTCCTACTGTGGTTAACTAGGAAAAATCTTCCACGTGTCTTTGGTGTGAGACTGAAGCCTGGTGGGGACATCGCCAGCTGCTCCAGCTGTTCATGGGCCTGGGGCACCTTTCTGCCTGGGACTTCTCAGAGCTCCTGTGCTCAGACAGCTGCTTGAGCTTGATGATAAAGAGCAGAGAACATAAATTACATGCAAGACAGTGGAAGAAGCTTGGTTGTATGTAAGATCTTGGCACAGATCTAGAAGGGCCATGATTGCCATTTGCACTAGGGAAGTATCACGAAGGTGAGTCTGTGACCACAGGTCTGGTGAAAAATCAGTGATATTTGTCATCGCGGCGAAACTCCGTGTCTGCAGAAATCAGCGGGAGTGTTGCCGTTGGCTTCGGTGAGGGTGGAAGGTCAGGCTGAGATCGGAGCTGTCACCGCTGCCATAGTGACAGTATGAGAAACAACTTGGCAACTGTAGCTGTAATTGCAGAGAATGCATTAAATTTTTTTTTCTGCTCTGTTTTCCTCTTGCTTTATCTCATCACAGTTGCATCTTTGTTCCCAAGGGAAATAATTTATTGCCATTCTGAAGGTGGTGCTCATTCCTTTTTCTCTGCACAACCTGTTCAGTGACTGAGGGCGTGGGGAGCGTCGGGGCTCAGCCATCCCCCGCTCGCTGCCTCCGGGGAGACGGGGACTCGACTCCTGCTGTGCCAACACTACCTTCTGCAGCCAGCCCTGGGCTAATGCTTGGGCATGAGCTGCTCTCTCAGACCCTTGTGTGGTCACGGTAAAAAGAGACCACAAGCAAAGCCTAAATGACATGATTAGTAAATCCCCCCTGTGCATTCTCTTGCTAAGGCAGAGCATCTCAGAGACTTCATTTTGTGGTGCACTACGCAGCACAGGGGTTTAGGGAGGAATAAAAGGCCTGAAATTTCAATCATGACATCTCTATGTCTGAGAATTCCCACCAATAGAAAGGATTAATTCTTTATTGTCTATTCTTTTCAACTCTGCTTATCAAGACAGATGTGAACCCACTGCCTGCCAAAGCCCTACAGCTGGTGTGCATTTTCTTGCTGTGGTGCATTTGCCTCCTCTGCTGGCCCTTGCTTGGATCATAGCAAAGATGTAGGTATTAATTTGCAAAGAGAATCCCTCACGTTCCTTCTGACTGACAGCTCGGTGCTGGCTGCTTTTGCCTGCGAAGGGTTGGCAGGACAGGCTGCTGGGCAGGGCAAAGCTGAGCAGCAGCCTCCAAGTCCCTGAATCGGGACATTTCTTCTATTATCAGTCTATTAAATTGCTGCATTTCTGCAATGAAAATAATTCTACTTTCCATTCTTTCTCATCTTTCAGAGAGTTCAGAGTTTCGATTACATTGGTACATGACACTGACTATAAAATGATACTGCTGAATTTCACCTGCCATCGTGACCTTATTTCTTTTCTTTGTGGAGCATTTAGCAAATTCATGGCTGGCTGTTTTACTGCAGGGAGAGGATCAAAGTCCAGCCTGCTGGAGAACGCAGGTCCCTGGGAGTAAAGGTCTGTGGGGAAAAGCAGCCTCTGCTCTCCTGTCATGTGCCAGCAACCTGATTGTGAGCATCTTCATCTCCCCTGCGTAGCCAGGGGGCTTGGAGGAAGTTTCAGAGGTTGCAGATCCCATGGGTGGGTGTCAGCATCACCTCTTTGATTATTCTAGACAATAAATAATTGATAATGAAAGAGTTTGTGGTGATAGAGTTGAAATTCAAAGCTTAAGTCTTGGTGGGGCAGGTAGGTTGTGGATGTTAGCGTGTTGTGAGCAGTTTAAAGTGAAAAGAAAGGCATGTTTTCCAAATCTCTCCAACTCGGAAACCTTTGCATGGTCTTGCTTGTGTCTTCTTCCTCAAGACAGACCATCTGGTTCTTTTCTGATCTTCTGGTTTCAAGGGGTGGTCTGGGGCTGTGCAGTTTGCTAACAGGCAAACAGGGCGTAGAAGCAGCGTTCCGTGAGTGGAAGCTGCGAAGGCGAAACACGTTGGGATCGCGACATCCTCCCAAGCTATTGCTCTGCGCTCACTTCCAACGTGCTGGGTGCAAACCCTCTGTTTTGGGAATGAAAGTTTCTTTAGTCGGATGGCATTTGCTCTGAGCGAGGGCAGCCGTACACGGGTTTGTCCATGATATTTTGCCCGTTGAATAGGATCCTCTTGCAGTGGAGAGGGTGCAGCTTGCTCACGCTGTCTCCAATTTGATGCCATCACTGTTTTTCCCTGTTTTGCAGCCCTTGTGTGGGTGTGCACGTACGCATGGCACGATGTACAAGTAGCCACGGCCGTAGCCTTTGAGAGTTCAGAGCTGGGCCAGCACGTGGGCGCAGCCGGAGGAAGGGAAGGGAGGAAGGAAGGAAGGAAGGAGGGATTGTACTGAAGACTGAGGCTCACAGCAGACGCCGAATGAGCTCATTAGCTGGAGGGTGTGTAGCTCATGGGGTCAGCCGGGTAATGTAAATAGCAAAATGGCAATGAATTAAGTGAGTGAGATAAGTGGTTTTCTTCAAGGGTGAAAGACTGAAGTGTGGCGAGAGAGAGGATGCATGCAGCGAGGTGCAGCCTCAGTGGAACTAGGGGGTTCATTCAACTCTCCCCTGTGTAGAGTTAGTGTTTGGATGTATCAAAGTCTTTCCTGATGTGAGATAAAACACAGCGTGAGGGCTGGTCTTGTACCTGAATGGGTTGGTTCAGCAACAACCTGCTTTTGGTTGGACTCGATGATCCAGCGGGTCTCTTTCAACCTGGTGATTCTATGATTCTATGATTTGCCCAGGGCACAACTGCTGCTTGCGAAGCTGGGCACAGGTGAGGTGCAGGCTGCCAGGCGTGCTGCTGCGCACCTCAATGTGCTCCAACAGGCTGGAACCAGAGCTTCCCTGGCTCCTCCGTGTTGGAGCTTCTCCCAGCTGAGGTGTGAGGACCAGCATTGAGCCCTTGCTTCTTCTCTTGGGGAGTGGAGCAGCCTTCCACTGCCTGGGGAGGGATTGGATGTTGCAATGAACTGATGGAGAGGAGTGCAGGTGTTTGCTGTGGCCAAGGCAAGCCTCCTGTTGCTTGGGGGCCTCCGTCTCTGACACTGGCTGCTCCCCCGACCCACATCAGACCCAATGTCTGACCTTGTTCTCAAACCGTCGGGTTTGGTTTACTGAGCCACACGTGATGTCTACTGTTCTCAACAATGTCTTTGTCACAGATGGTTTTTTTCCTGCTTCTCTTTCATAGCATTGTGGCGGAGCCCTCTTGAGGACAACACAAACATGACTCCTATCCAACAAAACTCCTAAACTCATGGCAAAATTGTGATTTAATTATTCTCTCTGGGACTCTTTGCTGTCACCTGCCTTGTAGCTTTTGGTTGCAGGTTTGCATAAAGCTGACTGGTGTGGTGCATTTGCATGCGAGATGCTGGATACGCTCTCTGTGAGGTGCAGGGTGCGTGGAGGGGATATCTCAGTGTCTCCTGTCCAGGCAGCAGTCCTTGTGCTCCCCCTGCCACGGTAGCTTAGCCAAGGATGGAAACCAAGATCCTCCTCCTGGCCTGATCCTGACTGGCACATGCAAGAGTCTGAGAAATGTGCTGTCATCCTCCTGTCTGCAGGTCCTGGCTCTCTTGGAGTTAAATGTGGAACTGCATCTTGTATCCCCTCTTTCTTGAGTGCTCTTTGCTCTGTTTCCCATGCTGGTCTTGGCTTGCAGAAGGTTGGGATGAGCCCCTGCTCCATGCTAGCACTTGTTGTCCTCTTGCAATGCTGGGAATGGACACATTTGCCAGCCTTTGCTACCTTGTACAATAGCAGAATAGTGAAAAAAATATCATTTTAAAGTTGGGCAAAGGCCACTGCGTCTTCTGTGATTGGGGTCTGGGTTTTGTTAAGTTTGGGTGGTGGTTTCTGCTGCGTGACCCACATGTGTGTGCTCTCCGTAGGGCTCTCCGTAGGGCTCTCCGTAGGGCTTTCCAGGCTCCTGCGGAGAGTTTGGTGGCGTGTTGGGTCTCAGACCCGCTGTCCCCAGCCGATGGGCTCGTGCAGCCGCCGTCCACCTGCACTGGAGATGGGGACGGCAGAGGGTCGGCGGCCTCTTTGGGAAGGAACTGTGGGCGAGAGCGGCAGGGAGGCTGCGGAGCGAGCGGTGCTGCGTGGCTGTGTTTGGATTAGTGACTCTGCCGCGCTTCCTTCAGCCCACGCAGGCTCCTGCAGGAGCGGGAGCGTTGCTCTGCAAATTTAGCAGCTACCTTTAGGTGGGGAGCAATTACTTTATGGGCTACGGGTTAAAGTCATCGAGCTTTTCTGAGCGTCTCATATCCATTCCCGGTACGCTGGTGGTGACTATTAGCGAAGCTGTTGCTTGGGTTGAGCTGTGCTGCACTCGATTTCTGACTTCAGATCGATACAGGCAAATTGATTTGGGAATTGGACTTTGCAAATGCTGCTTTGGTCTGTGGGCCTTGGCTGTGGGTCAGTGCCCTGATGAATCCAGCAGTTAGAGCACGAAGCACGAACACCACGCTCAGAGGCAGAGCCCGCGCCAGATCCCCGATGGCAGGAGCTGTCAAGAAAAATGTTTCCTCCGTCTAGGAGAGAGGAGCGTTTTCTGGGGAGCAGGTGGTGAAGATATTTAGCAAATGTCAGCTTGAGACCTTGCCATCCTGTGGGCATAAGTGACATTGCTGAGAAATGTGTTATCCTGTCAGAAAGCAACAAAAAAATCCACCAGCTAAATGTTTACGAGCAAGGCAAGCTTTTGCCAAAAGTGGGTGGTTTTCCACCACTGAGACTCCTGGAGTGAGAGCTCCTTGGAGCAGTGGGAATCCTGCTCCTGCGGAGGCTGAAGGCAGGAGCTGTCAGCACCGGGCAGGCAGCGCATCACCATCCCTCCTGAGCAGAGGCTGCCAGCCTCTGCCGACTCGTGAGCCGTGGCTCCTGCCTTCTCTTCTGGGATTTTTGGCTCCCTTGGCTTTTCTCTGGGTTTTAGCAAGAAGCAGCCTCTGAGCTTCCCCGCTGCCTTTGCAGGATCTCACCCCCTTCCCCTTCTGCACTGAGCAGCGGCCAGGCAGGGGCCATGCCAGACAAGCAACTTCAGCGAGATGCCTCCGATGAGTGAGACTTGGCCTTGCAACCCATCTAAGTTCATTTTTCACAGAGCTTGGGCTCATCCAGTGCTGCCAATTAGCACTAATGCCTAATACGATATCTCTCTTTTTACCAGAGAGATCAGGTAGCTTGTGCCCCACTGCAGGGAGAGAAGTGATGTACGTTCTCGGTTTAGAGATTGTGTCGAATCTTCTGCTGGTTCAGCTGAGTTGGTCGTGTAACTGTTACTGTTAGGACATAAGCCAAGCCACGTTACATTATTTCTGAATGCCTTAATCAGTCCCCTAGAGCTGATTAATTAGAAATTGGCCTTCTTACTGCATGTAGTGTGCTAGTTTGTATGTGACAGAAAAGCTTAAAAAGAAAGGTTCCCTGCAGACAGGTGCTAAATACAGTTTTTTCAAAGCTAAACCAGACCAGCTATGAATGTGATTTCATGACTAGGAGGGGGAGAGCTGCAGAGACCTAAAGAAACTCATTTGCCCAATGTCTGTGTGTCAACATTTGATGTGCTTAATTACATCTGGGCTAACAGCTCCATATGGGAGTATAGTTTGAAAAATTTCTAATTTAATAAAATAGGTAATAGAAGAGAGTTTAATTGAAATAATTGACATGGACATTAGTGTGCTAATTTAGTCTGGTATTTATAATGCACAGTCACATTGTTTGTTCGAGGACAGAGAAATGAGTGTTTGGTGGTGCCCGTTTTTCTCAGTGAGTTACAGCTGGTCTCTGGGAAGATGTTTATTCGAGGAAGCTATTTAGTCACTGTTCCTGAGCTTGGATTTTGAAGATGGATTGGCTTCATTACAGTTTGATGCAATTGCACCCACGCTGTTGAGAGCGAAGGCCTTCTCTGACACTTTGGATGACTTGAGATCGGTCTTTCTAGTCAGCGGGAGCAGCTCTGCCTCCCTGGCACAGGGACGTGCCCTTCCTGAGCTGCTCACATACACGTACGTGTGTGAGTGTGCTCGCCCACAAGCCAGAATGGAAGTGGGAAAGGGGAGGTTCATCTTCCCTATCTACCTGTTCATCCCTGCTTGGCTGAAGTTCATCAAGGCCATCAGTTCCAGCTCAGTAAACCAGCAACATGAGGTTTTCGCATTTGGAGAAAGGCTTGATAGTCCCATTCTGGAGCCATCCCAGAGCTGTTGTGCTATGAGCTGGAAGGCTCTGCTGCAGCAGTTAATAATCTGTTGGGTCACTGGGAGTGTTTCATGGTGAAGCGGTGGTGACACAAAGAGCCATTACATCTCCTCAGCTTCTTTCAGAGCTGACATTCAACAATTGCTCCTTTTCATCTTTCTCCAAAGTGCTTTTAAAGCCGAATATTGTCACTTTGTTTTGAGTCTTCCCACGCAGCATCTGCACTTAGAACTGCCCAGTGCTGATGGAGAGGTTTGTGGCCAGCAGCTATTGTGCTAAAATTGAGAAGAAAACCAATTTCTAGTCAGCTCTCGTTATGGTTTCTAATGGGAGTTATTTCTTTCTTGCTAAGAACTTGTAAATGCATTTTAATGCCAGATGTGGTGCTCTGTGGGTAAGAAACGTTCAGCCTCCCAGAGTTCAGCAGTACAAGTATTTCTGCTCATAGACATATGTAAAGCACGTTGCGCATGTATGAAGGATGGATCCCTTCCCAACTCAATAACAATGAAAAAGGGCAAAGCTCAGCTATCAAACCCCGGAGGTTGCTCCCCAGAGCCTCATACAGCTTTGTGAAGGAGCCCCGGCTGGCAGAGCCAGCTGGTACAGCAGGTTCAGGTTAAGCCCAAAAAGGTTAATTAAGTACATGCAAAGCCATCGTTTGCATAGCAAAGCTGTGCTGCTGAAGGAAGAGCTGTGCTATGCATAGAGGAGGTAAAGTACCATCTTCTCTGTGACACGCGGTTTATTCCAAGAGAAGCTGGTGATGCCCTTTGCCCCAGGATTGGATGTAAGGGGCAAAGTTTGTTCCTCACATACGTGGAATGAAGTAGAAGGCTCTTTGCCAGGCGTGATTTGCCCTGCTGGATGAAGTTGGCGTTTGCACCCCCAGGGGTTGCTTTGCTGTTGTTGTGTGTGTTCCCAAGCTCCGGAGGAACCACGCTGCTTCGGAGGGAGAAAAGGGAGCATGGATCGGGCTTTTAATGAGAGGGAGAAGGCACAGGAGGGGCGTTCGTCCCTGTGCCAGGGAAATCTTAAAAATTATGAGAGGTTGAGATGAAATGCATGTCTAGATGAGTTCTATGCCCTTTTCTGGCATTGTGGGTGCTTTTTTATTGCCGGTGTGATCCCCCATTTCTTTTCAGAGTAGGATGATTCTCAAGAGGTGCAGCAGTTGCTGCTGATCTGACGTATTAGTGAGTGCTTTGCAGCCCGATGGCTGCTTTTCTTGAGCAACTTTTGAGAACTGTAATATTTATCCCACCTTTTTAAAGCCTTCTCCCCCCTCTAAGCTGCCCTGTTTCCCTCTACAGATCTTAGGGAGAGAAAGGAGAACAATTGAACCTGCTGGTGCAGATATTAACACAATCATGATACAATTTAATCTTGATCCCATTAAACAGCCTTAATGATCAAAGAGTTTCTCACTTGGTTTAATGGACTCTTTTCCAGATGCTGCTGCTGCAAGATCAGACGCTTGTTATAAATGTCTGTTTATTAAACAATCTTTCTCCTAAAAGCTTCTGCCTAGCTGGAATGAATATAAATGGAGAGGATGGTGTTTGCGGTTCAGTCTTTAAGGAGATGCTGCGTAAAAAATCGGGGCCTATTGCTTTATATTTTCGTGTGTCTTTATATGAGAGATGAGAACAAGCCAAGGTATTTTTTTTTTTTTGAACTGTGCTTTTTGCTTTAAATGTATGAGGCGGTTGAGACCCGGCGTCCGTGAAATAGCATCTGCTGTCAGACCGACTCCTGGAGCGATTATTCCCTTCCTGACAGATGATTTGGTCATGGGAGTTAAACCAGAGGCTGACAAGCAGATATGACCAACGATGCCTAATAACATGACTTAAAATCCTTTTCCATGGTCTTAGTCCAACTTTTGCTCTTGACGGGGTGTGCTTGGTGGAAGGCAGTGCAGCTCTAGCGCACGTACACGGTCGCCTGCATCAAACAGCCTTTGTTTGTCATGCTAGGACAAGGGGCAATGGGTATAAACTGGAGAGGGGCTGATGTAGACTAGACATAAGGAGGAATTTCTTCCCTATGAGGGTGGGGAGGCCCTGGAACAGGTTCCTCAAAGAAGCTGTGGCTGCCCCATCCCTAGAGGGGTTCAAGGCCAGGTTGGATGGGGTTTGGAGCCCCTGATCCAGTAGGAGGTGTCCCTGCCCATGGCAGGGGTGGGGCTGGATGGGCTTTAAGGTCCCTTCCAACGCAAACCATTCCATCATTCTGTGATTTGCACACCTTACAGCGTACACGAAGTGAGTAGATATCGCAAAAGCCTGCATAACTCCAGTATTTAACGGTTTTAGGAACACGGGTTGTTTGGATGGTTCAAATATTACACAAGAAACCTTTCTATTCCTTTAAATTCCTTGGTGCTGACCTCTGCTTTTGGCTAAACAGAGGGACCCTCATTGTCCCTGGTGGCATCTGGGCTCTGGCTTGGGCATCGCACATCCCCGGGCTGGCAGGGACTCCTATTGCACGGCAGAACTTTCAGCTACCGTACACTATTGATTGGTGAGCAATTAGTTTCTTGTTGAAGTTAAAATAAGAAACGTACTTGAAGATCAATGGTCTGGTACAACCCCTTGTTCTAGTCCTTCCCACACATGATGAGGCTGTCACAGGCTCCATGGAGTTCATGCCTCATTTCTGCAGCACGTTTTGAATTTCTCTTTATGCGGATGTGCCATTTTCTGTCTTATATAATGTATTACAAAATGAATGGTGTCAGAAACAGAAAACGTATGGCAAATGGTACCTAGCATGATCCAGCAATCCTGGGGAAGGAGAAAAAATTATTACTGTGAGAGACAGTTGGCAGAGCTGATGGAAACCCCCAAAGCCTAAGTTTCTCCTTTGAAGAGTCACCATTTTAAAAAACAAGAACAAAATTTAAGAAAGTTTTGAGATTCTCTACATTTTTTAGCAGAAACTCTTAGAGATGTTCAATAATTAAACACTGGTTTGCAGTTTAACCAAGCATTTTATTAGAATCCTAATACTTCAGTGACGAAGTGGCTGCGATAATGTCACGCAGAGAAGGCTCAGAGTCCTTTAAAACGGCAAAAAGTAAGAATCGCTTTGGCATTTTGAAAGACACTGTGAAAATGTTTCCCGGTGAGCTCTGCCAGGGAGCTCTGCGAGGTGTTTTGCAGCTGCGAGTGAGCCGCCTGTGCTCCCGGCTCATTAAACGCCGTGGTGTGTCTCCGGAGTGTCGCTGGCTCCTGAAGGCACTTGGCTGCTGGGCTGGAAATCGAGCGCTCGAAGGGCTGGCGAGAGGCTGTGTGGGGAGGCACAAGGTGCCTTCTCAGCTCTTGGTGCCTTCTCAGCTCTTGGTGTCTGTCACATCCCCTGGGAAGAGCTGGGGCAGCGGGTGTCCCGTGGAGCAGAGCGTTGTTGGCTCGTGTCCCGCAGGAGCTGGGGATGAGCGGATCACTGCTGTCCGCCCTGCTCTTAGCCGCTGGCTGAGGATGCTCACGGCATCCCTCTCCTTTCTCTGTGTCTGCCTGCAGAAGGAGGGGAAGCAAAGGGAAGTTTCTAGCCTTGGAGGGGAGCTGCAGGCTCGGGTCCTTAGGAAACCAGAGCATCATTGTGGTAGTTACACCACGCAGTGTGGATTAAAAGCCGCCTCCTGACCAAAGGCTTGAGGGCCGGGACCTCTCCTGCGGGTATCTTGAGTGATACTGAGGAGTGACTACAAGATGTCTTCAGATTCATGAGTGGAAAGCACTGTACGAACACTTAGAGTAATAAACATTTATACTGCAGAGATTGGTATAGCTGAGAGGCAATAAATTGCAGCTGAGAGCAGTCACCCAGCCTGCTCGTGCCTGGCACTCAGCTCTGCCGGCCCCGAGCCCTGCGCCCTCTGGGTTTGGGTCCTGCCTTGGCACCTTCTCTGAGCATCCCTGCCTCCCTCTGCGCTCGCCGCATTGCTCTGCCTCCCTGCGCAGAGCTGACTCATGCTCCGGGAAGCGCTGCCCGTGGCTGCTGGCGCAGCCTGCCAGCTCTGCCAGGGTAAGGAGCCCGGCGCCGGTCTCATTAAATCTTGGGAAGCAGATAGTGACCCTGTTATGTACTCACCTGGAAAAGTGACTCGGCCGTGCCTGATTACTGTGCTCTGCCTGGAGACTTTTCATGCTTCCCTTGCAGATATATATTTAGATTTTACCCAGGGGCTTTTAATTTGCTCACTGGCTTGAGCAGCTGTGACAGGTATACAGATACCTCCCCTTTTTCCTCCTGGCATCAGCCTAGTTAAAAAGTGGGAAGAGATTACAAGTCACTGTAAAGCTTCAGGGGTCTCATTGCTCTGCTTGTAAGCGTTTAAAATGCGGCATAGAAATAGGAAACTGTTGTCGGAGGTACCGCAGCTTTGTTAGGGATATTTGTTCAGCATCTGCTTGGGTCTGCTCTATTTCTTCTCCCTGCCAAGCAGCCCCAAGTTAACATGCTGGGTTTGCAGCTTTCATGTTCTTCGCTGACGAGCCACACTTAGAGAGGTAAAAATGGGTTTGCAAAGGCTGCGATGACAGTTCTGGGATTCGGCGCGCGAGGCTCTTGCGTCGCGGTTACATAATGACTGTCGCCAGCTCTCCTGGTGGTTGGGGAGGTGCTTGGAGAAGGGGACCTGCCGTCCTTCCTCCGGGATAGCCAAGGGAATTGTTCACGAGTCTTCTGCATCCACCTGTGGGGACCACGATGTGGCCGTGGGGGGACCTGCTGAGCCCCCCAGCAGTCAGAACAGTGGGTGCTGGGGTGGATGGGGTGGAAGCCACAGGGCAGTTTATGAAGTCCCAGGTCTGTAATTCTCCTCTTCTAAACACTGACATTTTGTAATTGTGGCTATTTGAAATGTTAATGCAGAAAGCTTGGGGAAGAGGTGGGAAATCAAAGACTCTTCTGCTATCAGACACACCGCCCGCCTGCAAGCTCTGTATGTATTTTCTTACTTTACATAATTTTTCCATCTCTCTCCATCAGCCCAGCTCTTCAAAGGCTTCCTTCTGTTTCCAGATCTCTCGCTGCTACTAAATAAGCTCTCCTCTGTGCTTCTAAAATGTTCCTTCTTCCCTGAAGCTCCAGTGCTCCTGTTCACTAGAGGAGTCTCCCAAACTGCTGAGGAGCCGCTGCTGCCAGTTGTACTGCCTGATTCTGCTGCCAAGACTAAATAGGGGAAGTGAGGGAATAAAACACGGCCAATTAATTTCTGCCTGTGTCGTGCTAATCATCCAGGCACCTTCCAGTGTCTGGTGCTGTCCAAAGGTTTCTAGCGCTGTGTGATGCTGTCAGCAGGTGTTGGTGTTTCCCCTACTCCAGCCTCTCCCGTTGGGTTTCTTTGGTGTTGGTGCTGAGCAGCCTCCAGAAAAGGAGAGAGGATGGAGCCTCTGAGCCCAGTGTGGTGGAGCAGGAGACCCTTGGAGGTGACACCCTTCCAAAGGTGGACGTGGCTGTGATGGTGACATCGCCTGCAGTTAACGTGCCTCAGTGGAGACTCCTGAATGGGTTCAGGCTCTCCAGAGGGCTTGTGGTTTTGGCAGTAACCGCTCAGCCCGACTGTCATCCCAGCCAGCCGCTGTGATGAGAGAAACCCCTGCAGCTTGTGAACTTTTCCTGAAACGCTTTTAATGACAATTTAATAATAACACTTAGTGCTGCGTACAGAGCTTCTCACCCCTGGAACCGAAATGCTTTGCGGAGAAGGGTAAGGACCATTATCCCCCATGCTCACAGGCGGGGGGTGGGGAATAGCTGGATTTTATTTGTGAGAATAATTATAACAAGTGCAATTAATCAACTTTTCCTATGACTGGTGTTGCTTTTTAAAGACAAACGTCAGGAAAGAGTCCTAGATACAAAGGAGAACTCGCAGTGGTGTAAATCCATCTGACGGCTTCTCAGGGAACTCGTCAATGCCTGTGGTGCAACGGCATTAACCCCGCCAAGGCAGCGTGCGGAGGGAACAGAAACCAGTGAAAAGACATGCAAGACAGGGCACGTCGTTTACTTGCTGGTGCCCTAGATCTCGGTGAGCAGGGCCTGCAGCGAGCTGCCGTCGCCCTGCTCCCAAGGTGTATTGCTCCTGCTGCTCTTTGCCTCTCAGAGCCTCGTTCCTTGGGAAGCCTCTGCCAGCTCCCCAGTGTCCCCTGGGTCTTGGTGTGCTCTGCGTAGTGCATGGAGAAATGACGCTGTAATCAAAATTGCTGTTTATAGTTTCTTAGCTGGGGGGCTCAAAGAAGCCGTAACCTCTGAGCAAGCTCCTGCAAAGTCACTGAGAGTCGGGCTTTTGTTCCTCTTTCTCCGTCCTGCTTTACGTCCCCCTCTTGCATCTTGGCCCTGTGGAGACTGCAGGGGAAGAAAGGCTTGTGGGGGTGGAAAGGGCTGGGTTCTTGTGCTGAGCCCAAAGAAACAGAGCCTTGTTTTGGCTGGGATCTCGTGGTGTGATGGTAGCACACGTGGTGAATAACGGTGAACACGGGTGGGAGAGTCATTGAGATGCTTTCTTGTGTCGCTGCCCTGCTGCTTACAGCCCAGAGCTGGTTCTGTTTGTGCAGCTGCCAAGACATGGATTCACCTCAAAGAACAACTGAAATCCTGGGAAGTCCTCCCGTTATCTTCATCAATCTGCTCCCAGGCACCACAGGAGAGGGGAAGGCAGGAACTGGGATCCATCGGATACAGGAGATGAATTCAGACCGTATTTGCAAGTACTTTGAATTGCAGAGTGCTGCTGAGGGCTCGCCTGGCCCTAACCTGGCTGGAGCTGAGCTCAGGCAGCACCGAGCCACTGGCTGATCGGAGGATTCGCATCTTCTCACGGGGAGCAGCCTCTGGGAAGCCCCAGGCCACCTGGATGTACATCTCTGTGAACAGCAGGTAGGAGTCGTCACCCATCCCTGGTTTTCCCCTGGAACCTTCAGGAAGGATTGGATCATCTGTGTATTTTAAACTCTAATTTTCATTGCATGACTCAACTCCAAGAAAGAGGTCCGGTTCTCGTGCTGGTGGCCGCGTGCCAGAGAGGACCTTCTGCTCCAGGCTAATGGGAAGAAAATTGAGAGAAGTTTTAAATTGACCCTGGATCAATACAGACAGTATTTTCTAAGTACTTTTGTTAATAAATACACACATCCCTGCTGTTCAGAGAGGATTCCCAAGCATCTCCTATATGTTCTGATAACTGCACTCTGAAATAATCAATGTATTGGTGGTGCATTTTTTACTGTAAAAGGAACTAAAACTCTTTGGATTCTACTGCAACTCCACCTGCTAATCAATAGTCAAAAATATGGACAGAATGACCTGTCTTATGAGGAGAAGAGTTACTTGGGCCCCTCTTGTGTCTGTTTAGGAGAGCAGGCGAGGGGCTCCTGGGGATCTCTGAGAGCATCTGTGCTCCAGCCACATCCCCGTGCGGAGGAGCACCCCGTGGGGATGGAAGAGTCAAGTCCTATGGAAAGAAAGAGGATGGATCATCAACATTTCTTTTTCTTTTTGGCAAATTTGTTATTTTAACTGCAAAAAACGTCAGTGGAAAACATTCTAGTGAGGAAGCAGAAGCTCTGTCTTCTGTGATTTTTAACTTCCCATTGGGGAAGAGAATGATTAATATACAGGAAAAAAAAAACCCAAATAACTTGAAATTTCCTCAAAAATATTGACATTTCCAGCCAGCTCTGTTGAAGGAAGGTGGTTCTAGTGGTGCTTGAGCAGTGCTGCTTTATGCCTGGCTGCAGAAGCCTCGCGGTGCGGCGTGGAGTTGTTTTTGCAGGGCTGTGCGTGAGCCTTGGCAACCTCGAAACGCTCGCAATGTTCGAAAAGCTGTTTTGCAAAATGCGTGGTGACAATGTAGGGCATTCCCCGGTGGCTAAAGGGCAAAACTGGTGTGTGAGCACTTCTTGCAAAACGCTCCAGCAAAAGGCTGAGCCAGAGAGGTTTTAACATTTGTCGAAGTCCCTATGGTGCTCTGTGAAGTTTATTAACCCATTAATGCTATTGCATTTGTTGGGGTCTTGAAATATAGGGAGTGGTTGTGGTGGTAATAAGGTTGCGTGAGACCTTGCTTTTCCTTGGAATTCTTAAATAAAAGGAGGTCAGGACTGCCTGGGAAAAGCAGCATGAACACAAACCAGCCTGATGAGGAGAGGAGCAGCTGGAAGGGCTGCGTGGGGCACTGGTACTTAATGACTTTTCAGCTTGGAGTCCATTGAATCATTAGGCGTCCCTCGAAGTATTTGTATGAACGCAGCCCCTGCCGCAGAGACAGCAGCTCTACCATGGTTGTTAAAGCCTCTCGTGTGATGCTGATGTGGTCATGAGCACAAATGTTTTCTAGCAAAATGTGCTCTCCTTCGGAGGTTACCTTTGGTGCTTTTGAAGTGTCTTTGCGTGGTCAATGCCTTTCAGGGTGGCTTCTTAAGATCAAATGTATTCAACTGGATTTTCTTCCAGGAGGCTTTGGACGCTCGCACTTTTGGGTTGTGTCTCAACGTAACAGGTTTGTTTGCCAGAAGAATATGAAGAAAAACCCCAACCCCTTCCTGTTTTATTAAGTAGAAGAGAGGGAATGGCCTCAAGCTACACCAGTGGTGTTTTAGGCTGGACATTAGGAAAAAATTTTCACAGAAAGGGTCATTGGGCAGTGGCAGAGGCTGCCCAGGGAGGTGGTTGATTCACCTGGAGGTGTTTAAGGGACGGGTGGAGGACGTGCTGAGGGACATGGTTTAGTGTTTGATAGGAATGGTTGGACTCGATCATCCTTGTTATTCTATGAAGTAGTTCTAATGGGCTAGGTCATGCTTCATTGACAATAAATTGAACATGTGCTTAAAAGGAGCTTTGGCAGTTGGGACTGAAAGCTACCTGGATAAAAGGAGAATATTTGACAATGCAGTTGCTGTGGAATCAATTAATACTAATGAAAAACCTGTTTCTTTCTAAACCTTGCTTTCAGAAATATTATTACCCCTGCAACTGCTGCTCAGCAGTTCCCAGTCATCTTCCCCAGCCCCCGGCACAGCAGTGGTATCTGCATTAGGCAGACGCTGAAATGAGAAATCAGCAGTTTGTGATGGGCTCTCAAACTAAAATTAAACATCAATTTCCTGGCTCACGGTCAGATGGTTGGCATTCAATTAGCCGGGCAAATATTTCTGGACCAGAGGAATTCTTAACTGGGCTTTGATGTTACCGAGGTTGTGTTTTGTTAGTTTTCATTCCTGGGTTCCCTCGGAGAACACGCTTTACAAACAAGGTGTTTGATGTACATCCTCCCCTTGGGTACCATGGGTGGAGACACAGACGTGTCCCTGCAGAGCAAACTCACCGAGCTCTGCCTCAGGTTAACCTTTAAGCCATGGCTCTTTCTAGGAACACGCAGTTTCCTAGCGAGAATGAGTGTCGTGGGGCTGCTGAGTGATGTGTTTTACCTGTTACATTTTTTGAGGTCCGGGTAAGCAAGTAGCAGCCATAAACAGGCAAAACCAGCGCAGGGAACCTGCAGTTGCTCTTTAATATCTTTT
This sequence comes from Clamator glandarius, assembly GCA_033459285.1. NCBI lineage: Eukaryota > Metazoa > Chordata > Aves > Cuculiformes > Cuculidae > Clamator > Clamator glandarius. Next base: position 430,263 of record JAUNZM010000434.1, on the reverse strand, counting down.
TCTAAGTAACAGCCCTTCACTTTCTGAGTTACAGGAAGGCTGGTTTATCCAGTCTTTGTGATCCTTTACCCTTTGACAGGCAAGGACGTATCCCACCAACAACCCAGCGACTCAAGTACTTCTGTTTTTCCTTTCTTCTCATCAGTGCCTTGGCGTCTCACCTCCCAGCCAAGAGGACCAGGGCACTTCTCCTGCATTCCTGGTGGCTCAGTGACCCAGAAAGCTCTGTGTTCCGTTACTCCTCTTCCTTCAACTGCTCTTACTGACATGACAGCACTCGCTGTCTGTCTGGGAGGTGGCTCGGGAGGAGAGACGCTGCTGGGGCTGTGGGTCTCTAGGTGAAGAGTGAACACGTTGCATTGCCTGGAAGAGGAATATTTTTTTTGACAGAACTACAGCAAAGGAATTTCTTCAGCGCAGACCTGAGCAGTCTCAGTAGCTCTGGGACTATCCATCCTCACAGAGGTGGTCCTCAGCATCAGGTGACCTCTTTTCTTGCTTGGAAGGGAAATAGCTATTCAGACCAGCTGCCTGCTTTGCAGTTTCTTGTGACCCTGCACTGGATAACTCTCCTCTTCTGCTTTTTGTGTCTTGATGTGTGTTTCAGTGCTGGACAGAAAAAGTGTCTTCATGTAGAGAGTCCTTCAAGCGGGAACCGAGTTGCTCAGGGGATTCTTTGATGTGGTTTTTTTTGTCACCACCCATGTTTTTTGCCACCATCAAAGAGTATGACAGGAAAATTTCCATTTTCTATTAAAATTCCCCATTATTTCTGCTAATAGTTCTGTTCAGCGCTGCTGCTTGATAGCATTAGTGCTGCGATTATAATTTAAGCATAAGCCACTTTTCCTATCAAGCTTCCATCCTGAAATTAATGTTCTTTTGAAATTAGGAAAACAATACAATGTAGAATTTGCAAATAGCTTCCTAAAAGCAAGACCCAATTGTCCCAGTCCTAGTGACTCTCGTTGTCCAGGAGGATTCATGAAGCCCTGAGCTGAGCATGGTCCAATCCAGACAGCAGTAATTATATCTGAGGCTTGAGAACGACACCCTGAAGTAAACAGATACGGAGCAATAAGTTGAAGACAGGGCTGAAGTGAACCATGAAGCAGAAAGGAATGACTATTAGAAAATGAATGCTTTGAGCTAATGAATCATTTTTAGGCAAAAGGAGATATTAAGCGTACGCTGAAAGCCGGCGCATTAGTAAATGGGCTGTGGGTTTTTATCCATTTTACATTCAAAACGATAAAAGAAAGCATGTCTTACGGACATATCTCATTAAGAAATAATATTCTGAATAGGGAAACAAGGGTTTGGTTAACAGGAAGCAGGGAGTTGTTTTCTCTTCCCAGATCAGCCGGGGACTGCTTTGCGTCGTGGACTAAGTTGCCTTTATGTACCAGTTTTGGGTGAAGAACAGTGAGCAGAGCACTGCTTTTCACGATGCCTTGCGGGTGGGACAGCACTGGGACCCCATGGGGCAGCATTGGTGTGTCGTGGGGCAGCGCTGGCATGCAGCGTTGGCGTTGGGATGCTGAGGTGGTGTTGGCGTGGAGAGAGGTGTTGTTAGCATGCCACAGGGTCATGTTGGTGAGCCGTGGGGCAGCGTTGGGATGCCGTGGGATAGTGTTGGTGTGCCGTGGGACAGTGTTTGGATGAGTAGGGCAATTTGAGTTGCCATGGGGGAGTGTTGAGTTGCCGTGGGACAGTGTTTAGATGCCGCAGGGCAAAGTTGGGTTGCTGTGGGGCAGCGTTGGGATGCCGTGGGGCAGCGTTGGGTTGCCATGGGGCAGCATTGGGTTGCCATGGGGCAGTGTTTAGATGCCGCAGGGCAAAGTTGGGTTGCTGTGGGGCAGCGTTGAGTTGCCGTGGGACAGCATTGGGATGCCGTGGGGCAGTGTTGGGATGCCATGGGGCAGTGTTGGGTTGGATAAGGCAGTGTTGGGATGCCGTGGAGCAGTGTTGGGTTGGATAAGGCAGTGTTGGGATGCTGTGGGGCAGTGTTGGGATGCTATGGGGCAGCGTTGGGTTGGATAAGGCAGTGTAGGGTCTCCGTGGGGCAGTGTTGGGTTGCCATGGGGCAGTGTTGGATTGGATGAGGCAGTGTTGGGATGCTGTGGGGCAGTGTTGGGATGCCATGGGGCAGCGTTGGGTTGCCATGGGGCAGTGTTGGGATGCTATGGGGCAGTGTTGGATTGGATGAGGCAGTGTTGGGATGCTGTGGGGCAGTGTTGGGATGCCGTGGGGCAGTGTTGGGTTGGATAAGGCAGTGTTGGGATGCCGTGGGGCAGTGTTGGGTTGCCATAGGGCAGTGTTGGGATGGATAAGGCAGTGTTGGGTTGCCATGGGGCAGTGTTGGGATGCTATGGGGCAGTGTTGGATTGGATGAGGCAGTGTTGGGATGCTGTGGGGCAGTGTTGGGTTGGATAAGGCAGTGTTGGGATGCCGTGGGGCAGTGTTGGGTTGGATAAGGCAGTGTTGGGATGCCGTGGGGCAGTGTTGGGTTGCCATAGGGCAGTGTTGGGATGGATAAGGCAGTGTTGGATTGCCATGGGGCAGTGTTGGGATGTCATGGGGCAGTGCTGGGATGCCATGGGGCAGTGCTGGTGGGTGGGGCCGGGATGCTCTATGGGGCAGGGTCGGCTCCACTGTCCGTAGTGCTGATTCCCGTGCTCTGGGCCGCGTCTCCGTCCCACAGCGACACCCTCATGGTCCACTTCAAGATGCTCCACGCTGAGGGTTGCCATCAAGCAGGAGCTGGGAAGGCTATGGGCTAATGGCATCCCAAAAAGAGGGTGGGATGCACGAGATCCCCCTTTCCAGTCCCACGTGGGTGACTCAGGGGTTTTGCTCCTGCTCAGGACACCCCTGGCCACAGTGAATTCCCTTTTCTGTTTGAGAAATCAATGCCAAGTATGTTCAAAGAGCAGCAGGTTTTTGTTCTCACCTGCAGAGGGAAAGCTGGGTTGTTCTGGGACAGGTAGCGTGCACCTCTCCAGCTGCTGTTTTAGCCTGGTCAGATAAACAGTGACTGAGCCCCCGTGACTGACGGCAGCTCAAAGTGGGGAAGCACCAGTGAGATCCTCTCTTCTCGGTTCACAGCAGGTGCATTTAGGAGGGGATCTTGCTCTGCTGCTTTGTGTCTGTGAGCCAAGCATGCTGAGTCTGTTCCCTGGCATGCAGTCCACACGCTGCTCTTTGCACGGAGGAATGAGATATAATAGCTTCCTCCCCCTCACGTTGCTACCGAAAAACAGGGATGGGGAAAAAATAATCCCTCAGACCCTGCCCTGCTTGTGGTGATAAGAGCAACACAATCATTTTTTAAAGGAGGCAGCCAAGGCAATTACGTTATTTACTAAACAAAGCCATTTCAGAGATTTCTGCATTGTGGGTGCTTTTTCGGTTGTTTTGCAGCAGATTCATTGCAGCAGCAAGGCCAGAGAGTTTGCCTTGACTCCCCTCACTACCAAAATAAATGTACAGGGCAGGATTGTTCCACTGAGCAACTGGGAGTGGGGAGATTGGAGACGGAAGGAGATGGTACGTGCCGACAGCTCTAAACTGAATGCGGTGAGGATTGCTATGTATGAGAGAGTTCAGGGGGGAAAGAGGAGGAAGTCACAGAGGCAGCCAAAGCTTGCTGGATGGCAAGAGCCAAGCTGAAGAATTCCCCTTCCGAGAGCAACGCCCACGTGAAAACTGTCCCACCAGCGACCACGGAAGATGTCCATGGGGTGAGCCCCTTGTTACCGGCTCGGAGGATGGGATCCTTGGGGAGTGATGTCGGACAAAGGTATTGCAGGACTGCAGTGGTGCATGGGGCTTGGTGGGTGGGGGAGGCAGCACCTTTTATCTTTTAAATGAGAGGGAAAGGATGAGTGCCACGGTGGGCTGGAGGGGTGGTGGATTGAATGTTTCTGATAGGTATGTTAAAAGAGCCACACCGGCTCCAAAGTTGTATTATGAAATAGAGTCACAGGAGCAGAAGAAATTCAGTTCCTTTAAATTTTTCATAAACGCTTCTTGTTTTTTATATACCAGTGCTGAATGGCAGCCCTGAGACTGTGGGGCTGCCCCACAACACTGTTAACTTGCACTGCTCCTTATCTGTGCAGTTGGAGACTGAAGCTTATTTACACAGCTAACGCTGCACTGTACATAAGCACCATGTTTGCATGGAAGAAGAGATGCTCAATCCCCCATCTGAGGAATAATTTATTTACAACCGCGCACACACATAAAAAAAAAGCTACCATTCAAAATGCTACAGCCTCTCTCTGCAAGCACACAGCTGATGTGCTCAGAAAGAAATGAGCTGCTTTTCAGGAGGATAAAATTGCACTTGAATTAGTTTCTTTCAGAAGAAGCCAGGTCCCCTAGTTATGGTGAGGATGCATATGTCAGTAATTCAGCTCTTGTGCTGTTCATTCCATTTTCTATTTTGTTTTGGGTTTTTTTCCCATCTATTCAGCCTTTCAGCTCATCCATGCTCTATTCCTTCTTGGTGAAAATTGCCTCACCTGTGCTTGTGTACTGTGTATCTTCTAGGATGTAATTTGGCGCTGCTTCTAGCTCCAGTTTCCAGTGCGAATCAGCACTGTAGGAAAGCTTCTGCTCATGCTGAATTTTACTTGTTTGGCTTTAGACTGGAAGGAATTAACCGCCTCAGCTTCTTGGTGTGTTGATGGGCTGGGGGGAAGATGGCAACAAGCTAGGATGAAGAGATGGTGTCCCTACTGGGAAGGTGAGGAGGGAGGTGTGTGTTGAGGGATCAGCGTGGTCATTCTCCCAGTGCTGAGCTGCGCTGGGCATATGCTTCTTCAGGTCTGGGAGGCAGAGTCCTGGCGTACTCGTGGGACTGAGAGTACCTGTGTTGGTGTAATGTCTGGTGTGTCAGCTCTCCAGATGGCCCTGGTGCTGGTTCTCTGGTGAACAGACACTTGGATCTTGTGCGTTGCTGCCTTCTGGCTTCATGAGGCAAGGACTTAGATGTGTGAAAAGCCACAAATGGGCATCATGTAGGTGTGGTGGAACTAAATCCCTGAGCAGCACATTTCGACAAGCAATCTGTACCTGCTCCCAGTGTTGATCAGATGCCTTTTGCTCTGTTTTCATGTCTTGCTTTCATTGCTTCAAAGAGACATAAAAGATTGACCTGTTCTAGGGGTACCTACATCTCTGAAGGCATGTCCTGAACTCTTCTGTTAGAGAAGCCGTTGGAATGAATTTGCTTCCTTCCCTGTGCCTTTCAGTTACTGTTGATGTACCCCTCATAACAGTGCCAGAGTGTTCACATCCAGATGTGCTGGGGCTAGGAAAAGGCTCCTACTTGCAACTGAGGGGCTCTTACAAACACATCCCAGCCACTGCTAATCAGCTGTTGTTGAATGCCTCGGGGACCAGGGGCAACAGTTCCAAAAATTGCATTGCTATAGCATTTAGGGGGACCCTTACCAGAAGCCCAAGCATGCAAAACGCACCATGGTTCCTTAGGGCTTCATGAAAGAACCCAGTTCCATGGGTTTCACTGGAATTCCATGTGTTTTGCTGCAGTCTTGTTGTAAGGGAGTGATGGTGAGAGGTAGAGGAGTTGATGAGAACACTTCTAGGCTCCTCTGGCAGCGGGCAGAGGGTGGCAAGCTGCCACTTGCAGTCTAAATTCCCAGCTGCTGGTCTTGCCTTCTTCTCTGCGCGCTGCTTCTCGACAATTGAATTGGCAATTAAGACTGAGATTTGTGCAGTTCTCTCTCACTGCATATGCAAGCAACGAAGGCAGGAAGATTGCTTCAGAGATGATGAATAGTGTGTCTGAGGTGCTTCGTCTCCTCCAAAGCCAGACACAAGCCGCATTGTCAAGTTAGCAGCGACAGTCGTCACTGGGAGTTGGGAGTGAAATTACCAGGTGATGGTGGAAGAAGATGCTGTGTTGCAGGATGTTCTCAGGGATGCAAATGAATTCTTTAGACAACTGAAACCAGTAAAGTTTATTCTCACCTACTATATTTGCTCCTTACTCTCAGTCGTTGCATGATTTCAAAGCTTAGGGGTTCTCAGACAAAACAGGAGGAAAGCATTTGAACTAGTCTGAAGATAAAGCCCTCTACAGACATATTATCCTGGATCTGGAGGCAAAAAGGGGAGTTCAGGGCTAGCCCTAGGCATCAGGACGGGAATGCTTTCCTATGGGTGGGGAGCTGTGGGTGGGATGGACCGACCCAGGCTGCTCATGTAGAAATAGCTCTCACTGAAGATGCTTGGAGCTACTTCTGTGTATCGGGGACTGCTTTGAGAAGGGGCTGCAGCCTCCTGGCTGCTCCAGAGAGAGCAGGCGCTGCCACTGGGCACCGAAGCTGTCCATGCATGCAGCGATCATGAGGGTGGAGCAAACCATGAAAGTTTGGGTCTATGACCTTGGGTTTCCTTGAGGCAAGTTGGTCCTGTATGGCTTGTGGTGGTGAGAAAGTGGGAATTTGAAAGAGAAGGGTTTGATAAGAAACAAAGTCATAGAAAAGCCAAATGCTGTGCTCTCCATTGAGCAGCTCTGTGTTTGGGATGAAGCTGCTGGCAGGAATAAGGATGTGTAAATATCAGTGTTTGGATCACATTTCACTGGCTGGTGATCTCTCCATAATACCGGAGATGTGGATTGAAAAACACAAACAAACATTTTTACAATGTAATCGTGTCTGTTTTTACAGCCCTGCTGGAAGCAGGGGAAGCTCTGACCACGGCCCTGGGGCTCAATGATACTCTGAAGGGATTATAAACATACCCTTCAGGTATCTGGTTTTGAAGCCCTGGGAGGGCCAGAGGCTGCATGTCCTTTCCCTGCCCCGTGTTTCCACTCTCGCCTCTTTGAGTCGCGTTTGCTGAGCTGTGATAACCAAAATCTGAACTGCTGAGGTTTGAGGAAGAAAATTAGCATTGCAGAAGAGCTGAGGTTGGAAGGAACCTCTGGAGGGGTCTGGTCCAACCCCTTCTCAAAGCTGGACTAACTTCAAAGTTGGCTCAGCTGGCTCAGGACCAGGCCAGTTGAGTTTTGAACATCTCCCACGCTGCAGCTTTCTCAGCCACTCTGGGTGCCTGGTTGATCGCTCTCAGGGGGATTAATTTTTCCCTTGCTGCATTTTGTGCCTGTTCTCTCTTGACCTTTTGCTGTGAGTATCCAAGAAAAGGCTGACTACGCCTCACCCGTCGGGTAGCAGAGGGCAGCAATTAGATCCTTCCCTCCCTTTCTCTTCTTCGGGCTGCGTGGTCCCACCTCCCGCAGCCTCGCCTTGTCTCTCAGTTGGAGATATTTTTGGCAGGAATAAAGTGGGACTTTGCTTCAGCCGTGACACAGTCAACAAGGTGGCTGGAGTCTGTGCAGTGAGAAATAGCAGCTCTCTGCTGGGGTGAGTTTACCGCAATGTTTCTCCAAAGCGAAGCACTTTGGAGGCTGAGGAAGCCACTCAAAGGTGGCTGAAAATGTAATTTCTGACCGATCGATGTTTGTTCCCCCAAGGCAATCAGGCACTAACAAGGAGGTCTTGCTAAATGAGTTTTCCTTGCCTGTGACGTTCGCACGTAAACAGACCAGGGGAAAGGTCTGTTGAAACCTTCACCACCGCTTTGTCCTAGCAGCCGGGTTTCACGGTGATGGTCTCGGTTTTGTACCCAGAATCACCGAGGCACAATCCCCCTGTTGAACCGTCGCTGTGCTGTGTTGCTGAATCCTCTCCGGGGGGGAAACAATAAGTCAACAGCTAATTTATTTCTCTTTAATGAAACTTTTTTTCCCCACAAAGAGCTTTTGGAGACATATCCATGTCTTCATTGAGTAGCATTTGCTGGTTTGCCACCTCAGCTTTCAGAGATTCGTACCAGAATTTGAGAAATGAAGCTGGGAGTATTGGGATGGTTTGGTGGGATAATTTCTGCGTCTGTGCCAGACCCAGCTCCTCCCTGAGCTGGGACCCTCTGTGCCCCTTCGTGATGGCAGTGCTGCTGCGTGTCCTTGATTGCTGAACTATGTTTTAAGGGCAATATGCAAATGCACTGCTTGATCCCGATGAACGGGAAGCGATCCCAGATCCCGGCTGCCGGTACGACGAGCTGACAGCTGGCATCCTTCGCACTAAACAGAGCTGTTCATAAACACAGCCCAAGATTTCATCCTGGGATGAAGCGTGGGGGATTGGCCCAACTGATTCTTGTGCTTGTCTGGGAGACGTGCTGGAATGGTCCTTGAGCTCTGCTCCTCCTCCCTGATTTGTACCCGTTCCTCTGCATGGGGACAAGATCCAGTTGGCTGTGTCCCACTCAGGGCTCAGCTCTGAGCTCCCTCCTGTGAGTTTCGGATGTGTTTTGGTGAGCGGTCCCGTGTTTGTGGTCCCTGTCCCCAGACACGCTGATGGAAAGCACTCACACCCCACTGGGCGTGGGGCGATGCGAACCCCTGAGCTGGCAGCGCTGCGGCCGGGCGCCTGCAGGGACCAGGCTGAGTTTTGGAAGTGCTGAGCATTCCTCCCACGGCTGCTGGTGAGACGCAGGCGCTGCTGGAAATCTCAGTGCCCTATATAGGTGCTGACATGCTGACGAGGCGCCTAACCTAAGGATGCCTACACTGGAAACATGCAGTTGGGCTTCTGCTCTGTTTATTTTAGGACCCTCATTCCCATCCAGGTTCCATCAGGGCATGGGGATTAGCATGTTCCTCCTCAAGTGGAGGCTTTCTTCTTGTGGTGAGAGCTGGATGCCAGGCACGACCACCCTCGGAGCGGGCACCAGCTGCCAGCCCAGCCTGCGGGATTGTGCAGGGCTGCGATGGAGCCGCGTCTCGCATCCCACCTCCAAGCTCATGCACAGTCCTTCCTCCGCAAGGCTCGGTCGCTTGAGGGGATCGCAGGGGATCGTTTAGCTCGTTAAGAAAAGCAGGGAATCATAGAATCACTAGATTGGAAAGGACCCACTGGATCATCGAGTCCAACCGTTCCTATCAAATGAGGGAGATGCAGCCTGAGCATCCGCAGGGCCCTTGTGCCCTACAGGCAGAGCCCAGGCTTAGCCGTGCCTGAGACAGCCACAACTTTCTGGAAGGTAACTGCAGGCAGCATGGGAGCTGCAGGGCTTGCCTGGCTGCAGCAAACAGTGCATTTCTTTTTGCACTCTTCCTTGTTTGTTTCTAACTTAGTGCATTTTAATTGCGGTGTAGGTTTTGCCGAGGAATGCCAAGTCAAAAATACCCCTGTGATTCAACACGAGCCCCTCGAGGTGCCGCTTGGTGGGGAGGAGGCAGCTGTGTGGCTCGTTTCGCTGCCAGCGACAGGAGGGTTTGTGCCTGTGGCACCTCTGGGCAGCTGGCAGCGTGTACCTGGAGCAGTCGGTGGCTTTGCCCCGTGCCTGCCAGCACAGCTTGCTGAGCATCCTGTGGTCCAAGGGTGCTGGGGACCCGAGTGCCTGCCCTGGGGTCACCCCTGAGCCCTCCGGGGAGGTGGGCTGCCCTTCCCTCGCACCCATGTTTGCAAGCAAGGCGCGTGCATCTTCCTCTCCCTTTCCCCTTCCTCTTGCTCGTTCCTTCTCCCCCTCTTTACTTTCTTTTTTTGTCTCCTCCCATCTGTCCTTCTCACATCGGGCTATTTTTGGGGATGAGTTCCTCACTGTCAATATGGTAGGAACCGTGGTGCATCTCGTGTCTCGGAGGATGAACACCGCTTTGGGAAGCCTTCCTTAGCTGTTACCTTGCTCGGTTCATCTTAACCCTCCCTCTCTTTTGGAGGTGTTTGAGGCCAGGGGCTAAGGGCACTTAATCTGATAGTTCTCACCTCCGGCTCAAAGACGGAGTCTTGAAATGCCTCTGAGACTTGCAAGCAGTTATTAAGCAGCCTGAAGCCGAGCGTGGTGCTGGCAGGTCATTACTTGTGTGTTTGTACCTTCCAGGAGCTTTAAGGAGAGACAGGATTTTATATCTTTTTTTTTTTTTTCTTGCCTGGAAATGATGGCTGTAAATTGAATAGGACTGAACACCAAGAAATGAATTTTTTATACCCTTCTTTTACCAAAATACCTCTCAGAAAAATCAGGAGACAACAGCCAAGGCGTGGAGCTGGCAGGGAATTTGCTGGGAAAGCAAACCTCTCGTTCTTTGGTTTATCTTCAAGCACTTTAAACACCAGGGAAGTACTTAGCCTCAGATTATCTGCTTGAGGCAGGTGAGCTCAATGCCACCCAGATCCCGCAGCGTCCTGGCAGAGCTGGGAGGAGAGCTGGGGCTTCAGCCTCACTGCCTTCCCCCCTCTGGAGTGAAGGGGTTGGATTCACAACCTGAATCCCGGGGGAGAGGGGCCCGAGGGGTGCTGCCTGCATCCCTACCTGCTCGAGGGATACCTGCCTTTGCCTGGGATGTGGAGCCAAGGAGGCAGGATGGGGTGAGAGGGCGGCCGCTCAGCGAGGAGCTGCTGCGAGCGTGGGTGGGCAGGTGATTGCTCTCTCTGGTACATAAGCAAGGTTTATCAGTGGCTTTTGTTCTAATAATGAATACACCATTATCTCTTCACCTTCTAATAAAACCCTTCCATTTCGCAAGGGGCTGCACCTCCAAGTGCAGTGACAGACCTGTCTCTGTCGCATCAAAGTTTCTTCCCCCTCTGCTCCTTCCGTCTCTCTCCGAGAGATGCCAGGTGGGGGCTTGGCATCAGGGTTCAATGTTTCGCCGCTTAAGGAGGGGGTTGAGTCCCCTTCCCTGGAGGGGTTTAAGGGACGGGTGGACGAGGTGCTGAGGGACATGGGTTAGTGATTGATGGGAATGGTTGGACTCGATGATCCGGTGGGTCTCTTCCAACCTGGTGATTCTATGATGAGGGGCCCAGCCTTTCTCTGTCCAGGGCTCCGGAGAGAAGCGAAGGTCAGGCTCACTCCTGTGCTGAAGTTATTTTCCATGATAGGAATGAGATGAGTCCAGGTTCATCTGCACAGGGATGCTATGGGAGGCAGAGCTGGGTGAAATAAGAAGGAGAATTTGAAGTAGGTTATTTAAAATGCATTAAAAGCTGGTTTAACCTTTTTGACTCAGTTAAATGGCTTTCAATCTTTGTATTGTAAACCTACTCCCTCCTTTCAAGTGAGACTGTGCATTAGAGTGTTCTGCGAGTCCCCTCTGGCTGTTAACCTGGATTAATTGTGAGATAAGTGACACCGTAGAGTCCATAAAGGCTGGGGTGGGCTTTGGGAGGAGCAGCAAGCTGGGGGGTGCTGTGCAGCCCCTCTGGAGCTGGTTAGCAGCTCCGCTCCCACCAGGCTTTGGGACCAGTGCAGAGCTGGTTGCTGGAGCCAGGTGGGAAACCCAGACTTGAGGCTGGTGCCTGGCAGGGAGCGGGGATGGCTCGGCCACGGGCGATGCTGGGCATCCCATGGCTCTGCCCGTGCTTCCCTGTCCCAGCAGAAAACGTGGCCTTTCCACAGTAAACCCAGCTGTCTACACTGAAGCTTTTAAAAAGCGTTTGGATTCTGGAAACAACTGTTTTTCAGGTGAGAAAGTGAGTGATTTTTTTTATTTTTTTTTTTAAATTTTCCATGTTTTCTCAGCATTTGGACTGTTTATGAGAATTCAGGCGTCTGGTGGGAAGGAGAGGGTTCAGTGTGACCTCTCAGGGCTGTTTCCTCCCCCTGTGATTGGCACAAGGGAGTTCATTCATTTGGAAGCCAAGAGCACCTTTTTGTTACTATTTTATCTCATGTGCTTTACCAGTGGCACAGAGTGACCACAGCTGCAGCTGGGCAGCTTTATGGTCTGTCCACCGCTTTGGATTCCCTTTGATTCGTGGCACCTTTTTGCAAGCAAGAGTTTTATTTGCCGTTCAAGCCCATCGCTTGCCTGTCTGGGGAATCACTCCAGCTCATCCCAGTGCTGGATTTGGGGCTGCAGGACCTTACCAAGCTCTGTGATAAAATGTGCCACGGCTGCTTGGTTTTCAGGAACATTCCTCCGCCTTGGGGAGCTGCTGCTGAAATAAGCCCCTGTTGGTACAGTCGTCCCAGTTGCCAGCTGGCAGCGTAATAGGAGAAAACCAAATCATTTGCTGTTTCTTTCCCATAAACGTCTCTTGCAATGCATAAAAGGCTCCTGCTCAAAACCAAATGCAAGTGGAGGGGCTCGAACAGCCCCTGCTGCTAACGTGGGATAATCCAGTTTAGCAGGAGGGAGGCTGAGCTGGCAAGGCTCCTTCCCAGGGCTGCACTTGCCTCCGCTTTGCAGCTGGAGAAAGTCTGAGTCGTTTGTTGTTGATAAACGCCAAGGCTGCTCTGAGGGATGATGTAGCTGATGGACACACCTCGGAGTTAGTTATGGCTTGGGGAATGGCGTGAGAGACCACTTAGTGTGAACTAACGCACCGGCAAGTTAAAAGTTAGCAGGGGGAAGATGGCAGGTCAATGACTTTCTTTTCACAAGTTCATTATTTGTGGCCAAGGCTGGGTCTGCAGCCCCAGGGGCCCAACCCAAGGGTGCTGGGCTGCCTGTGGGAGTCTTTTTGGGCACCTTGAAGGCCAGGAGCATGGCAGAGGCTCAGTCCTGGCGGTTCCCATGGAGAGCTCACGGCCAGGCTTGGCGTGGAGTCGCCTACTCATGAGAAGCAGGGCTGTGTGCGAGCCTCTTTTCTAGATAAAACCCTTCCTCAGCTCCCATCCCAGCTCCACGACTCCCTCCCCACAAGGTCTCCAACATCTCCTTGAACCCTGTGTTCAGTTCTGGACCCCTCCCCACAAGTTCTCCAACATCTCCTTGAACCCTGTGTTCAGTTCTGGACCCCTCGCCACAAGAAGGTTGTTGAGGCTCTGGAGCGAGTCCAGAGAAGAGCAACGAAGCTGGGGAAGGGGCTGGAGAACAAATCTTATGAGGAGCATCTGAGAGAGCTGGAGTTGTTTAGCCTGGAGAAGAGGAGGCTGAGGGGAGACCTCATTGCTCTCTACAACTACCTGAAGGGAGGTTGTGGAGAGGAGCGAGCTGGGCAAGGGGCAGGGGACAGGACGAGAGGGAATGTCCTCAAGTTCTGCCAGGGGAGGTTCAGGCTGGACATTAGGAAAAAATATTTCATGGAAAGGGTCATTAGGCACTGGCAGAGGTTGCCCAGGGAGGGGGTTGAGTCCCCTTCCCTGGAGGGGTTTAAGGGACGGGTGGACAAGGCGCTGTGGGACATGGTTTAGTATTTGATAGGAGTGGTTGAACTTCATGCTCTAGTGGGTCTCTTCCAACCTATTATTCTATGATTCTATGATCTCTCCCAAAGTGAGCATCTCCCGTGGGTCTTCTGGGTCTGCCGTGGGGGATGTCACAGTTGGTGCCACCTGGGAGGGTGGCTTCGGCTGGCACAGCCTGCACTCTGCGGGCATTTCAGCTCTGGGGCTGCGAGCTCCTCCCTGCAGCCTTTGCTCAGATAATGAGAGAAGAGTGGTAGCAAACTAAATCATGTCACAGGGAGCTGCTCTGTGCGTCTTGTAGCTGGGGGATGGATTAACTTTCCTTTTGGACTCAAGTTTTAATCGAAATATGAATTTATTGCTTTTATTTAGTTTGAACTGTACTGGAGTGCTGCGAACTCGTAAAGCACAAGGCAAAGTAAGAGAAAAACCTTTATGAGCTGAAAGTGCCTTCTTTGCTTTCGTTATATTTCTTGATCACCCAGACTCAGGTTAAACAAGGAGTGGGAAGAGGGCACTGGGAGGCAAGGCAGAGCTCCAGTTTGCTCCAGGAGCAGCCTCCACTAACGCTCGTGGGGATGGGCACCCAGGGCCATCTGCGGGGATGGGTACGTCTTGAAAATTGTGTTGTTTTTGCAAAGGGAATTTTGTTTTTTGCTTCAGCACTGCGCTGCTGTCTCTGCTCAGGATGCACAGTACACAAACACCAGGGCTGCGGGAGCTGCTTGCAGAGCCGTTCCCTTCACCTGGACACCTCTGTTCTTTCTAACCCCTTCCATGTCCCCCAGTGTTACCTTCATTGTTGCTTTCTGCTTTTATTTTTCGTTTATTTGTTGTTTTCCCTTCTCTGGTCATCACCTGTGTGTGTGTAATCAGCTCTGTGAGGGTGTGTGTAGGAGAAATGCAATGTTAGGTTCCTAAAATCACCCCGACCAGCATCTTTCAAAATGTAATTTCTCTGCAGTGTGGCACTGATTTGAGACAGAGCAGTGATGCAATTCGAGACACTCATTACAAAAAAAACCCCAAACCTATTGAAAAAGCAGAAAAGATGTTTTTATCCACGGAGCTGAATCCTTCGAGGGGCCAAAGCCACAAGAGCATCACCGAGTCCCCAGCATCCCCACCCTGGGGACCTTGGCAGGGGCTGATCGCAGCGCGGTGCAACCCTCAGATGAGCTCCCGGGTGTCCGTTTGTCCCTCGGGCGCTGCTGTTCCCCATGGCTCAGCTCCGTACCTTTCCCTCACCCCCTGTGATGCTCTTGCTCTGTAGGCCTCACGCCGAGGACTTCAGCGTGGATTCCTCCTTCTCACAGTAAGTGCACCGCGACGCGGCGGGGAGGGGGCGAGGGCTGCCGTGACCCCACCAGCCCCTGGGACCGTTGCCCACCGGCCAAGGAAAAGCCAGTTGTGTTCTCCAGAGAGCAAAGTCCTTCCAGTTTGGGGTGTTTGTGGTGGGCATGTGTGCATGGTACCTCGTGAGCCCAGCGTTCGTGGCCATACCTGCTGCCGAGAGCAGTGGTGAGCCTCACCTGTAAATTAACCACAGAACCACAGAATAACCAGGTAGGAAGAGACCCACTGGATTGTCGAGTCCAACCATTCCCACCAATCCCTAAATCATGCTCCTAAGCACCTCATCTACTCTCACCTTAAACACCTCCAGGGACGGTGACTCAACCACCTTCCTGGGCAGCCTGTTCCAATGCCTAACCACCCTCTCCGTGAAGAATTTTTTCCTAATCTCAAGCCTAAATCTTCCCTGGTGGAGCTTGAGGCCATTCCCTCTCGTCCTGTCCCCTGTCACTTGGGAGAAGAGCCCAGCTCCCTCCTCTCCACAACCTCCTTTCAGGTAGTTGTAGAGAGCAATGAGGTCTCCCCTCAGCCTCCTCTTCTCCAGGCTAAACACCTCCAGCTCTCTCAGTCGCTCCTCATAAGATTTGTTCTCCAGCCCCTTCCCCAGCTTCGTTGCTCTTCTCTGGACTCGCTCCAGAGCCACAACATCCTTATGTCCATTAGAGACAGGTTATTCTGCTTCTAAGGGAGCTGATAAGCATGAGGTTGGTCCTTCACTGCTCTTGGCACCGAGGAATCATAGAATAACCAGGTTGGAAGAGACCCACTGGATCATCGAGTCCAACCATTCCTATCAAACACTAACCCATGTCCCTCAGCATCTCGTCCACCCGTCCCTTAAACCCCTCCCGGGAAGGCGACTCAACCCCCTCCCTGGACAGCCTGTTCCAGTGCCCAATGACCCTTTCCATGATACAGGAGTTGTGGACAGGACCAGCAAACCCTTCTGAAAGAGCAACGATTCCACCATGGGGAGGACTATCTGCGCTCAGAGGCAGACAAGTTTCTTGGGGAAGAAGTGATAACCTTAGCAGCAAATTGATGATTAACTATTAGCGATGAGCTCCATGCGCAGACTCTAATTAAACAATCCAGATTCATCAGCAGAAGCAATTACAGGAGCCGACTCATGAGTGTCAATCTCCAATGTTGCAAAACAAATAAGCCAAACAAAACTCAGCATGTTATTCTGCTGCTTCTGCTCTTCCTGGGTTTTAAGCTTTTTTATTATTATTATTTTCTTAAGAGCAAGTGGTGCCATTGTCTGTATGTGAGCAGCACTGGGGCTTCTCTGTGCATCCGTGAGGCCGCTGGGACCTTGGATGGGAGGTGCAGTGGGATGATGCCTTGGAGAATGAGCCCAGGTCATATATTTGGAGGTGTATGTGCTTGGGACAGTGCTGAGCGAGGCGTGTCAGGAGGGTTGTATGCAGGCACGGTGTGGAGCCCCTTGATGCTCCTCTTGGCCATGCTCGCCTTGTGCCACCTTCTCGTGGTTCCTGGTAGCCAGAGCAGTGCTGTCGCTGAGGCTCCCAGCCTTGGGGGGGACCTGAGCAGCCCTGGGGGCACCCAGCAGCGTGTCCTGCTTCACCCCAGAGCTGAACCTGTGTTCTCGGGGGCTGCCAGGTCAGTGCCTCGCCACTGCTTGCTCTTTGGTTCTGAGGGCATCTGCATGGAGAGATCTTCAGCTGCGACCCCTGAGAGCATCCCTGCTCCCTCCAGTGCTTTGTTTGGTGCCTGAAAGAGAGCTCCGCAACTGCTAAATAATCGGAGACAGATCATTGCTGCCTTTGGGGAATGAGGAATCGATGAGCTCTGGCAACGTAAAAATCCCATTTTCATTGCAGTGTCTCCTTCCTAATGAAAAAGACCAGGAAAATCATGTCCAGGAGTGGATTTCTTTTTTATCACTATGGATTTGTGAAGCCTTTCCCACAGCATGTGCCAGGGCCAATCCCCAGGCCTTTGTCCTGCAGCCATGGAAGAGCTTGTGGGGCTGCGATCAGGGTTTTGTTCATCTCCTGGTGCAGGATGAGCGGCCTCAGGTTTTGGTACTTTTTCCAGAAGCAGTTGATTGGAGCTTGCTTTTCATCCCCATAAAATAAAATTGCGGTGTTACTGCTGGAGCCAGGATGACATTACCTGCATCCAGCTGTGTTTAATTTGCTGCAGAGTGGCTGGCAACGGCTCTCCTTTTCCTTGGGCAAAAATCACACTCGGTAATAAAGCAGGAGATGCTTTTTTACTGGTTTATAATCATGGTAAATGCATGAAATCTTGAAGAAACTAGTTTCTGAGCTGATCCAGGGGTGATGTTTGCCACAGCATTGTGGTTCCCAGCGCAGCATGTCTATTGGTGTGGAACTCAGTTTTGCTAATCATCGTTTGATGCTGCGGTGGCTGCGATAGTGCCTGTGAGAGGCTGACGGAGGATGCGTTGGGCGCCTCAGAGTTGGCTGGTACCACGAGCCATGGGGATTGGCTGGGATTCTGCCCTTTCCCCTTCCCTCTGCAGGTCAGCAGCATTATTAGAATGGGGGGTTTGTCCCTCAAAGGTGGGAGAGGCAAGCGATGCTGTGGCGCCCGGTCCCTCTGTGGCTGTTTTGTACTCTCTTGCTTTAAAAATGTGCCAGAAGCTGCTGCAGCAGGAGATATTCAGGGCTGTTTGCCAACCCCCTGGAGAAGCCGAGATATTCATGGAGAGGAGCTCCTGGCTGCAGCACTGGTGAGCCGTTCTCTTGCACGCCCGGCGGCGCTGAGCCGGTGCAGCCCTGTGGAAATCCACAACCCTCCTCCTTTGAGTAATTGTTCAATTACCGCTTATTGAGCGTGGGGGCAGCCTGTTCCCTGTTTCTCCCTCTGGCAGGCGCCCAGGTTTTCTATACACGTGCACAGAGCGGTGCAGCCGTTTCCCCTTTCCATCTCAAAACCACGAGCAGCTCGTTGCACCAGTGAGCCAGGAGCTCGGGTGGGAAGGGCTGTAGCTCCCCGATCCTTTGCTCGCCCTGGGATAGATAGAGGATGGCAAACTGTAGATCCCAGAGATGTGTTCAGTGTGCAAAGCTAACTTCAGGTCGTCTGTCTCACTGTAGTTTCTGCACCCGAACACCTATTGCCATCAAGAAAAATGTGGCAAAATGGAAAGAGCATCTCCTAAGGAAATAGGGAAGGCTGGCAGCTGCTGGAGATCGAGTGCGTAGTCCATAGAATCATAGAATAGAATCACCAGGTTGGAAAAGACCCCCTGGATCATCGAGTCCAAAAATTGCCATCAATCACTAACCCATGCCCCTCAGCACCTTGTCCATCTGTGCCTTAAACCCCTCCAGGGAAGGCGACTCAACCCCCTCCCTGGGCAGCCTCTGCCAGTGCCCAGTGACCCTTTCGTGCAAGATTTTTTTCCTTGCACAGCAGGGAACACTGCAGAGCTGCCCTTCCAGGACTGCTCCTCACCTTCCTGTTCCCCGGGGGCTGCATCTGGTACCCACAGCCCAGCCCACCTGGGCCATCTGGAGTTTCAGCTGTTGTTTGGCCGTGTCTCTTATGTATCTGACCCATGTGTGTTTGCAGGGAGGATGCAGAATTGTCCTGTGGGGATGACGAGGGGTCTCATTTGAAATTACACTGTCTTGGCAGGGGTGGGTGTTGGCAGCCATCAGATTGCAGGGATTTTGGGTTTGGTTTGGTTTCTTCTCAGAAAACCCCCTTATTTCCATCCCTCTACATGATGGGGGACGTTTCTCAAGAATTTTCTTGGAACAAGAACAGCGTTTCCCTCCCAACCAGAGTGTGAGAGCAAGGACCGGAGCTGTGCAGGGATGCTGAGATATTTTCTTGCCTTTCAAGGGCCGTATCTATTTGAACATACGATTCTCATGGCGACAAGTCTCTATTATTAAATAGAACAAAAGCTCCCTGTGCACCTAAGCCCTTTAGGAAGCAGCAGGGAGCTGTTGGTCAGCGTCCTGGCACAGGGGGTGGCATCTCGCTCTCTTGGCCGGCTGCTGGATTTTGGAGCCGTCTCAGTTTTCGGGCCATGCCTGGTGTCTGTCACACGCCGCGGGGTCCGGAGGGGACCTGCCTGTGCCCAACAGCCCATGTAAGTCTCCTGGGGGCACAGAGCTCGGGGTTCATCTCTGTCCCTCCACCCCTCCCCATGCGGGTTTGCTCCAGTGTGCAGGGCTGGGTGTGGGTTGCTCTTTTTCGTGGTTCACTTGTGTTTAAGGGGAGCGTGTTTATCCCCGGCTCCCTGGGGAAGGCAGGCGCTGGGGCTGTTGCTCCTCGGTGTCTATTTTAATGCTGGTGAGCCGGGCTGTGCTCGTTCTGCACTTTTCCCGAACAAACTATTGTGTCTTTTTTAAGAGCTCATCATCTTAGAACAAACTGCCTCTAATCTTAGATTAATAAGGGACAATAAATAACGGAGCGAAGAAAATGAAATTGCTCAGGCATTATGAAGTGCATAATAGCGGTAATTACACTTCTAAGCAAAGGGCTTGTAACTAAACTTGTTCGGTGATGATTATCTGCGCGGCACGGGAGGTTCAGCTGGGGTGAGGCGAGGGGAGCGGCGTTCAGCCTGCTCCCTGCCTGCAGAGCTTGTTGCTGCCTGTGCCCTTCAGTGCTGCCAGGTTGGAGGGATCATAGAATGATAGAATCACCAGGTTGGAAAAGACCCACCGGGTCATCGAGTCCAACCATTGAACTGTGCTGGGCTGTGGTGACAGGGATGAAGGCAGTTTAAACAGACCAGCTCTGCTGAGATGCTCTGGAATCAGAGCGGTTTGTGATTCAGGGCAGTATTGCAGTCAGAGCTCGGTTTTATTTGAAGTTAACTTCTTGACAACAAATTTAAAGGATACGTTTTAGATGATTTAATCTCCTTCCTTCAACTGGAAATGGAGTAGAAGCTCTGTAACTTTCAGATGGTTGCTGCTGCCTGGTAAAAGGCTGTAGCTTGGCTCTGTGGTGCGGAGTTACCGTGGTGTCCTGCTCCCCCTCATGCCAAGCCCTTGCTCTGCCTTCCTCCTCCTGCAGACAAAAGCCCCATGGGATGGTCAAACCTGTAGATTCTCTGGAGCTTGGTTGGAGGATCAGCATGGCCAGGTTGCCCAGGGAAGCTGTGGCTGCCCCATCCCCAGAGGGGTTCCAGGCCAGGTTGGACGGGGCTTGGAGCCCCTGATCCAGTGGGAGGTGTCCCTGACCGTGGCAGGGGTGGAACTGGATGGACTTTAAGGTCCCTTCCAACCCAAACCATTCCATGATTCTATGGCTCCAGAGTCCCATATGGCTCCAGGGGTGCAGCTCAGGAAGCAGGAAGGGCAGATCGTCTCCATAGGAACATGTTCTTTCTACATGCTTTTATGTCTTCATCTCCTTGCAGTGATAAACACCCCCTTTCCTCTCCAAGATCCGCTTCTGTTGATTTCCAAGAGTTTCTGCTTCCTGTGGCCGTTATGACGGATGAATACCCAGGCTACTTTGTCATAAAAGTTAGATTTCTTCTAATCATTCAGTTCTTTTATCCCTCAGTGTTTATATTCATAGTCTTGAGATGGGCTGCAACGCTATAGATCAGCAAACCATCTGTCTGGCGACAGAGATTTATGTTGCTGTTTGTTTCTTCGGTACGGAGGCGAATGTCTGGGAGAGGAATCGTGCTCCCTGGAGTCTCAGTCCCCAGGGATTCTGATGAATGGGGTGCCCAGCGCTCACGACGGAGCTGTCAGCCTGTTCCTGACATTTCCTGGGCATTTTTAATCAGGAGAAGGAGCAATTAGCTTGTGCGCGCAGTGCCGTGAGCAGCTGCGGCCAACTGATTTATGCCCTGACACAGATAAATTATTTGCCAACTCTGACTTTGGAAGCGATTCATTTTAACACGTGTTAAAGCTGTTTATATCTGCTTGCTCCTAACGCATCGTGCCGGCTGAGCCGGCGCTCATCAGTTCTCCCACTCGCTCCTCAGCGCTCGCCATCCCCTCCGCGGGGTCTGTAGTCACCCACCCACCTCCCTGCTCATGCCAGCGAGTGAGACTGGTGAGGACACGTTGGGTTTGGTGTAAAGCCCTCTGGCTGCAATTCGTGCCCAGTAGCCAGGCTGGGACCCCCGGGGAGATGCAGACTCAACCCCTGCCTGTGCTGCTGCTGGCTGGGAACGTTTGGAGTGTGGTAAATTCTTGGTGCAATCCCGCTGCTGCTTCCTCAGGTGCGTTTCTGGTTTAGCATTTGCCTCATTTGATGCTATTCAGTGTCCTGGTGAGGATGCTGCTGATGGGTTTGCTGAGTACCTGGGCATCCCTCCCTTTGGCATTGTAACCAGCACAAGGACCAAGTGTCCTAGCAGGGTTGGTGACTGCCCCACCGTATCTCTTGCTTATTGTCATCTCCGTGTGTGACATCCCACTGAGGGACCTGGGCAGGGTGCAGCGTCTGCAAGGGATGTGCCCCTCTGAAGGTAAAGGATGCTCAATGCTTGCTTCACAGTTAAGTTTCCTCATTCTTTCCTCTTGGGCTGCATCCATGAGCATTTTTGGGATCTGCAGGAGATGTCCCTGCCCATGGCAGGGGGGTTGGAACATGATGATCTTTAAGGTCCCTTCCAACCCAAACTATTCGATGACACTAAGACAAGCTGACCCCACAGTGAGGAGCCCCGCGGCTCTGCCCACAGCAGCTCTGGAGCCAGAGGGCTCAGGAAGATGAGTCTCACCCACCCCTTGGGCTGCGCCTGGTCCAGGTCCTTAGGGTGATGCTAAGGGATGGGCTTTTACAGCAGATCAGCCACCCTGAGCCCATCCCCAGCCCCTGGCAGCATCAGGGGGTTCCCGCTGCGACACCCCAAGTCAGCTCAAGCCAGAAAACACTTACTGTCTTGTGGCAGAAGCACTACAGTTTAACAGCCTGTATACAATTTCATCTCAGCTATCATGCTCGAGGTGACAGGTTTATCTCTGTGCATTTGCTTTTTGTGCATAAAAGCCATGTAAATTAAAAATCTTACTTTTCAACCCCATAAGGGGGTCGACGAGAAGCCTTGAGGAGCTCTCAAGGGTGTGTTGTGCTTTTTACATCCCGAGTGGTTTCCCTACAAGCGATCAGTCTGGCTGTGAAAGGCCAACGGGTGCAGGGAGGATGAGGGATTCCTGGGCAGGGAGGGTCTCATAAAACCCCTTTCCAATTTGCTGCATGATCAGCTTGGCATTAACGCTCGGTAAATATTTGTTTATCTCTCTGTTGTCGGAGTGAGTAGCAGCTGCTTTCCAATAAATCACGGTTAGGTGGTTGTGTGTACGGGGCTACATGCTCGGCTGGAGCGAGCATCGCGTGTGCACGGGTGTTGCACAGGAAAAATGAAAAGGGTTCTGGGCTTAATGACTGTCTCTGAGAATTTGCTCACCTTAGTCTGTGCCTTGGCTTGGTAAAATGCCTGATAAATGCGATCTCAGTGACCTCTTCCAAGCATTTAAATAATTAGTAATAGTAGTGGCATTTAGTTTAAGGGTCTTGGATAGAGTGAAAGAAGAGAAAAGGCTAATTTGCTGCACTTAACTCTGTTACCAGCTGTAAAGTAATAAACAGACTTTTGTCTTGCTCAGTCTAAAGCCAAGACATCGGGAAATGATCCCTTTTAGCAGGCAGGAGCATAATTTATAGCCCTGCCTGGTGTGGGTGAGACTATAAAGGGCTGCTGAGTGGCAGATGAACCTGCACACCCTGAATCCAGGTGTGCTGGATCCCAGACCCCGTTGACATCGGTGGGGAGGAACCTCCAGCCTCGGTGAGGCTTTCGACTCTCCGCATGGTTGTGGGAATCCAGCTGGTGTGTGGAGACCGGCAGGGGGGCTGGGGCTGGGGTCAGCGATGGAATCTGGAGCAGATGAAGGTGATGAAGATGACGATACACCCATGGTGGTCACAGCAGCGGACGGGGCATTTCCAGTGTCACCTGCATCTCCTCCCCGTGGGTTTCTGCGCGGAGCCTCGGTGGGTGGCTCTCTGCCACTGTGCCTTGTCCCGAGTGCCAAGTGACATTCAGAGTCGGTTGGCAGCTCCTGGATTCTTCTGAAATGGCCAAATGTGGTATCTTAGCAACAAAGGGGCTTTTTTCTCCTTTTACATCACATTTTTTTTTAACAGCTTCGATGCTGAATGTTTCTCCTGCCTGGGCACAGCAAGGACATGGGCACACTGGGGACATTGCCTTTGCCAGCTCCAGCTCTGTTGCAGCCGTGGGGTTCAGAGAAGACAGAACATCGCTGGGGTTAACTGCTCCAAGGCCACCACTTTTCTGAGAGTCTTTGAATATTGTAAAACATGTGGGAAAGGAGAAGTTTGCAAGTCTGATATCAGCTGGTTGCACGTGAACGAAAGCAAAGCCCTTAACTCAAAGCAGACCTGTCCCTGTGGGTCACGTTGGCTGCTTTGGCAGTGATCAGTGTGCCGTGTCTTGGTGCTTACGGTTGGTGGTTCTGCGATTCGGTACCGAGAGAGCAGCTGGAGGTCCAGGGCTGAGCCCAGGCTCTGCTCTGAGCTGCCCTGGGAGGGGTCGCAGAGCTGGGGTGGGTGGGCAGGAGTCCTGAGGGGCTCTGAGTCTGACTTCCCACTTTACTGATGGGCTCCTCTGGTTGCTTTTTCCTCACAGGGTGCAGGTCGAGTTCTATGTGAATGAAAACACCTTCAAGGAGCGGCTGAAGCTCTTCTTCATCAAAAACCAGCGATCAAGTGAGTGCTCCCCAGGCATCTCCTGGGAGAAACCAAACCCTGCCAGAGCTCAAGGGCTACTTTGGGTCTTCCTGGGAACAGAAACCATTGCCATCTGCTGGTGGCCGTTCCCCCAGGTCCCCAGTTCTGCTGCTGCCTGTTGTTCTTTCGGTTGGGTGTTGGCCAACCGAGCTTGGGGGACGTGGTTGCACGGGGAGGCGGCGATGCTGCCTGTTGCCTTTGCTCACTGGGGACAAACGCAACGCAGAACCAGCTGGGACAAACTGGTTGGGAGCAGGATGAGCACTGGGAGCTGCCCAGGCTGGTCAGGGAGCAAATATCCCCACCAAGGAGCCAGTGATGCGCCCCGTGCCCGCGGGGAGGCTGGTGGCTGTGGGGGCAGCCAAGGCAGGCGGTGAGTTTGCTCACAGCTTCAGCCATCCGGATTAGCCTCCACTTGACTGATGGTGTTGTTATTTTCTTTCTCCGCGACGTCATTAGCTGTCTGAAGGGAGCCTGCTCGTTAATTTATAAATTCACATTTTCTTTCCCTCTTTGCATCCTGGCGTTCCGTTAAAAAGCTGGAGCGCAGCACTGCAGGATGCCCGCGGGGAAGTTTTTAATGAAAATGTGATGAATTTCTCACTTGTAGTTTGAGTAATGACCCAATGAACTGGCTCGGGAGGGAGAGTGGATAATGCAGCAGCTTTTGCTCGCCACCCCTCATCCTGCAAGCCCTTAGCAGCGCAGTGAGCAGAGTGGAGTCCTGGCCCTGACTGCCTCATGCTTTTTAATAGATTCCTGATAATGAAGGGGATTCACTGCAGCAGCTCCCTCGTTTGCCTGTCACATCTATTGGGGCCGGGAAGGAGCTGACTCATCGTTATTTATTTCTGAATTAGTCTCCTATCTATTAGACACTGGGTAGGACTTGTAGAGCCCCAGGCAAAGCGTGAGCAACATTTGCGTGCTGCCCTGGGGCTCCTGCAGCTCCCCTGGGGCTCAGTGGGATCCCGAGGGGGATCTGGGGGGCCCTGTAGAGCTCGTGGGAAATTAAAGAGGTTTTACTACGGGGTGCCCGGGGTGCGCTGCCGGCCCACGTTGCACCCTCCTCTGCCACAGGCTTGAGGATCCGGCTCTTCAACTTCTCACTGAAGCTGCTCACCTGCCTCCTGTACATCGTCCGCGTCCTGCTGGACAACCCGGAGGAGGGCATCGGCTGGTGAGTGCCACCGCGGCCACCCTTGTTTTATCCACTCCAGCTGTTCGATTTGGTATTTTAAGCCAAACCTGCTGGTCTGGTGGGCTTTGCTCCCTGGGGACAGGCATCTGCTGGCCCGACGCGGCACACAGAGGGGAGGTGGTAGAAGAATTCAGGGTCACGTTCATTCCCCAACGCTGCCTGGCTCTAACGGTGAGGGATGCGACGTGGCCTTCGGTCACGGGCAAGATCTCATGATTACAGGGCACCACCGTGCAAATATTTTCTGAATCCTGATGCCCTTGAAGATGTCGATGCTAAATTCCATTTAAGCGTTTGGGAAGGAAATATGTTTTGCCATTTAGATCCCTGAGGTGACAGCTTATTACATTCATCAGCTTTGCTCTGCGTTTCGGTATAAGCCTATTTTTAATGTGTCCTTGCTTTGTTTAGCTCCTGTACAGTGTAGGGCTTCTACCAAGAGCTAGGAGAATTAGCAATTGGATTTTCTGTTTGTAAAGGTTGCAGGTTACCAAGGACACCTGTGTGGTCCAGAAGTGGTTTCAAACCTGTAAGAATTAAGTGTGACACAGTTGTACGTCCTGGGAAGGTTTATCACAGCTGTAGTTCAGGGAAAGGCCACTTCCCTGAGGCTTTGTGCTGAGATAAAGGCTGAACAGAGGGAACACAGCTCTCACAGCAAGGCAGGGGGAGACTTTGGCTTCATTGCTGCCTGCCTGGCTGCTTGGCACCCAACTTGCCTTGTCCCAGAAGCCGAAGCTCAGCAGCTTTTGCTGATTGCAACCCGTTAATTCCCAGCTGCAGCCCTGTATTTGAGCACTGAGCACACGGGACCCCGTGCCTGGTGAGTATCAGCATTTCACAGCATCCCTGGTATGGGCTGAGGTACCCGATGGGTCTTTTTCTGCAGTAATAAGATGTCAAAACCTGCCTCTGTGAGACAGGCTCTTGAGGAAAGCCCTGGCTATAGGGACTGCTGTGCATTTGGACCCATGGGAGCACGGTCCAGGACCTCCCTCAGCATCGGGCCAGGGCCAGAACGCCCCAGGAGCCCAGAGAGTCAACACCAGCGCCCCTTTTCCTTCCTCGCCCTTGCTGACTGTTTTCCACTGCTTTGTCCTTCTCTTCTCCTAGCTGGGAATGCGAAAAGCAGAATTACACGGCGTTCAACCAGTCCACGAAGATAAACTGGTGAGTGGAGAGTTGCTCCTGTGCTGGGGTCTGGCTCTTTCAGGATGCAGTGATGGATGCTGCTGGGGCTGGCAGCTGCCCGTGGTTGTTTCATGGTGATGAGGCTGCTCAAGGAACGCGGGGCAGCATCCCAGGATCAATTCTATTGACAAACGTCTGTGGCTGCATCTTTGGGAACGGCACATTCCCAGTTCAGAGGCTGCTTGAACAAACTGGGCAGTGTGGAGCACCAGTACCAGTTCTGTGCTGGATCCTGCATCAGTGATGGCTTCAGATTTGCATTTGGTGGGGGGTAAAGACACTGCTGGTTGGGCTGCAGTTTAGATCCATCTTACGTTTTCTTTGCAGGTCACACATCTTCTGGGTGGATAGAAAAACACCTCTGTGGGCTGTGCAGGTGAGTGCCCAGACCTCGGCACGGCCGTGCGGGAGCACAGCAGGAGCTGAGGGCTGAGCTTTGCTGCCCGTGGGTCTCTGAGCATCTTCTGCCCCCAGCACTGAGGGGCAACGGGTTCTCTTGGGTGAGCAGAAAATGAGGTGGGGCTTCTGCTGGGAGCAGCCACATGGCCCTGGGTGAAAATCCTGGGGGCTGATAGGAGAGGACAAAGCTCTAGGAAGGTAAAATCATGAGGGTGGCTCAGCTACTCTCCAGCCTGGATGCAGCCGTGCCAGTTAAGGGCTGTTTTCAGGCTGGGCAGCTGCCTGGGGAATCACCTGCAGGAGGGCTGAGCGCCCGTCACCTCTGCTCGGGGCTGTCTGCATCCCTGCTGCTTGTGCCTGGTGGACGTTCACACAAACAAGCGCAGAGAAATCAAAGGATCAGGGCTGTGTCTGCTGTACCCATGGGCATCTCCCGGCACGGGGCAGGGAGGGCTCAGCAGAGGCACTCGCAGCCTCTGGTGCTGCCTCAAACAAGCCCCTCAGCAGCCTTCGCCTGCGTGTCTCTGCAGGTCAGCATAGCGTTGATCAGCTTTCTGGAGACCATGCTGCTCATCTATCTCAGCTACAAGGTAAGCGCCCTGGGCGGGCGGTGGGCAGCGATGCGCAGCCTGGGTCTGACCCCCTGGCGTGAATTCATTTCTGTCTTTGAGCTGTCGGGAGCCTGAAGCATCTTGAGAGAGCGTTTGTCTCCCCGCTGTCAGATATCTGCGGCTGCTTTCCTTTCCCCTTCCCCCTCGGGCTGCTGGATAAGCGTGTGTCAGAGCAGAGCTGGGGAATCTCTTCTTTTGCCACCTTCATTTAAATTCAGACCCGTTTTTGTTTTTTTGCGGGGGCAGATTGACACACGCTGTTTCCTACGCTTGAGGACCTGGAGCCGAGCTTGGCAGCGTGACCCCTGCTCGTGCCACGTCTGCTGCCTCCGGAGGTAGCCGGCGCTGCTCCAAGCCAGACAGGCACAGGCTGACTCCTTTGGATCCGAGCCCCTTAAAATGGCCAAGAAAAGTGACCTTAACAAATGGCATCTTCTCAGGGGCCCTGGGACAGCTGGCAGAGAAGACTCCAGCCCTGTGTCACCCACTTGGTTTGAATGCCGGTGACCTGTATCCGTCACTCTCACCCTCAATCCTTTCACAAAGCGTTGTTGTCCCGTGGCTTTGGGCAGCAGCCGTGATGGAGAGGGGGATGTCACGGCTGTGGAAAGGACAGGACAGTCTGGGAAGGTGTTAGTGACTCCAGTGTTCCCACCCCCAGCGCCGCAGGCAAACTGGAACATGTTTTTTGCTGCTCTGGTGTTCTCCCTCCATCTAACAGGGTCTGCGGCAAAGTAGGGCTGTTTCAGTTATCATTTTGAAACTTGTTTAATTATTATTTGGTTTCAATTCCTCAGGGGAACATCTGGGAACAGATTTTTCGCATTTCCTTCATCCTCGAGATGATCAACACGGTGCCGTTTATTATCACAGTGAGTGTTTCCCAGCGACGTTTTAAAGCAGCTTTAAGTTTAATAAGTACGGTAGTTTTGGTGGCAAAATGAGGGAGAATGGATGTCTAGCCAAACAGTATTTAAAGCTGGCAGGAGATATTTTCATCAGTGTTTTTCAACATAATGACTTCCTCTGGAGCGTTGTCCCCAAACCCATCCTCCCTTTTTAGCTGCAGCCGAGGGAGCGTCGGTGGCAGCCTCTGCAGAGGCAACAGGGCTTAATTTGGAGATGGAGCCTTCCCGACAGGGCTTGCATTGGTTGCTTATAGCTTTTTCTGATAGAGAACATGGATTTTTCTGTGAGTAACTCTTGCTTTCACAGATATTCTGGCCTCCTTTGCGGAATTTGTTCATCCCTGTGTTTCTGAATTGCTGGCTTGCCAAGTATGCTCTGGAGAACATGATTGTGAGTGGCCAGTCGCATCCCAATCCTCTCGCCCTGGGTCCTTCTGCCCTGGGGATGCTGAGGGTGGCGCGGGATGGGGGTCCTGCTGGAGGCACCAAGACTGCAGTTGGTGTTGGGGGAGTGCTTTACTCAGCCTCTCTGAGCTGGTGAAAACCCTCTCCTCTCTTCCCAGAACGACCTGCACCGAGCCATACAGAGGACCCAGTCTGCGATGTTCAACCAGGTGCTCATTCTGATCTGCACCCTCCTGTGTCTCGTTTTCACGGGGTGAGTGTTGCTCTTCGTTTCGCTAAACCCTTTCCTTCACCCAGGGAAACCAGCTTTGAACACCCCAGGGGTGACTGGTGGAGCTGGGCTCCTGCAGGGAGGTGGGGTGGGACCTTCCCAGTTGTGCTGGGATGGCACTGCCAGGACGTCACATGGTGATCTGGGAAGCCAGTGGATGTTCAGCCTTCAGGCAGTGTCTTTTAGCTTGGTTTTTTCAGCCTGAGAGGTTTGGGGCTGCTGACTGGATTGAACTCCCAAGTCTCTGGCTTTCTTCTTTCACTAATGGGACAAGTTTCCAGTTCCTCGGGCTGAGTTTGGGAGCTGGGGTAGCCGTGGTCAGGAGTGGACCCCAGGTTCCCACCCCTGTCCATGGGCTTTGGCTTGGACACAGCCACGTCTGGTGGAACTATGGGAAGAATCCCTGCACCACCAGCATCTTGGCACCAAGGTTCTCTCTGTCTTGCTTCACTCCCCAGCGCACTGAGCTCTGGGAAGAACAATTCCTATTTTGGAAACTAATTATCCTCCCTAACTGTATGATTTTAACAGAAACTTTTTAATGGGCGCGTGTAAGGATGAGGGCTTTGGAGAGAGATGGGTGATGTGGACATGAGTCTCAGAGCAGAGCTGCAAGTGCCGCAGGGTCAAGGGGAAGGACAGCAGCTTCCCGTGGGGACCTTGGTTCATTCACTATGACCCATTGCACTTGCTGGCTCCAACCACGCTCTTCTCCTCCATCGTCACCACGGCTGCTGAGCTCGTTTGTGTAACAGGCCACTGGGGCTCTTGCTAATTAACTGGGCCCTTCATTTCCCCACGTTGCCAGCAAGGGCATCGCTTTATGGAGGATTCAGTTCTCATCACTTGGTGCTTAGCCTTGAATTAGACTTCTCGAATTTTCCTCTGGCTCCCTTGGTCTGGATTTCAAGCACATAATACCATTAAGTTGCTAAATGGGCAGGAAATGAAGCTTTTAGGCTCCTGAGTCTTTGGCAATAAAGATGATCCTCTGATGTGAATGACTAATGCAATTTTGGAGCTCGTCACTGCTCCTCTCCTGTGGCACCTCCTGCCCCTTGGGGCCAGGGATGTGTTTCTTGGCAGATGTGGCAGGGCTACAATGCGGGTCCAGGACGGCTCCGATGACCCTTGTGTTCAGCAGGATGACTTTCAAACTGCAGGTTTGTGGAGTTAACTCTGCCTGCCTGTCCACGGGGAGCGAGGTGGCTCTGCAGCACAGCCTTGCAAAGGCAGGGAGTGAGCGACAGGATCTGCCTCCTGCCTGCTGGAGCACATCCAGCCCTGTAACCAAGAGCCCTTCCCGCTGGCCAGGTCCCTTCGGAGCCTTCTGGGATGGTGCTGGCTTCCACGTTTTGGTTTTTAGCCCCTGGGTGATGTTCAATGTGCTGCCGTGGTGGTCTTGCTGCCAATGGTTTTATTGTGAGCCATCACCCAGGACCTAGACCTCCCCACGCTGCTTTGGTGGGCACCAACTCCTTCATCTGTAAGTGCCATTAGCTGAATCATTTCTATTTGTGACACAAATCCACTGCTGGCAGCGTGTTATAAACGGTTTTCCTCCGTGGACATGGGTGTAAGTCACCTTCTGGAGTTCCTCCTGACTTCAGCAGGTGCTGTGGGCACTGTCTGTCCCCCAAGCAGGGAAGCTCTGGCTGTGACGTGTGCTTTCTCCCCTCAGGACCTGTGGTATCCAGCATTTAGAAAGAGCAGGTGAGAAGCTCTCCCTCTTCAAGTCCTTCTATTTCTGCATCGTCACCTTTTCCACCGTGGGCTACGGAGATGTGACACCAAAGATCTGGCCCTCCCAGCTCCTCGTTGTGATAATGATTTGTGTCGCCCTGGTCGTTCTGCCGCTCCAGGTTAGACCCGAGCAGCCACGGATGGAGCGGGATGCAGAGCCTGCACCCGGGCAGCCCTGCCGATGGGGACATCGGCTCTCTGCCTTCGTTTTCAGTTCGAGGAGCTTGTCTACCTGTGGATGGAGCGGCAGAAGTCAGGAGGCAATTACAGCCGTCACCGTGCCCAGACAGAGAAACACGTCGTCCTTTGCGTCAGCTCCCTCAAGATCGACCTCCTCATGGACTTCCTCAACGAGTTTTACGCCCACCCGCGCCTGCAGGTGAGGACCAGGCATGTTGCCCTCCGTGCTCGGTCAACGCTCGCCCTTGCCCGGGGCACGGCTGGGGCGCTGCTGGTGCCCGATGCCCTGCTGGGATACAGTGGATGTTGTGAGGAATAAGGTAAAAAAGCATCCAGCCCAACCGGGAAGCACTTGCTGCACTGGCCAGAGGTGCCACCTCACTTTGTCACCTCAGTGATGGGGCTCTCTGTGCTTGATCCTGGGCCAGGCTGTTAGAGCACTGTGTGGGCACATGGAGAGGGTCCAGAGGGACTTTTCTTTGCTGGATGAAGAATCTCAGACAGGTGTGTAATCGCTAAACCTCAGTGGGATTCAGCCAGCTCTTACTGGAGGTTCCTCACATAATAAGTGGTCTTCAAATGCCTTTCCTGCTCTGCAGCACAAGAGCATCACAGACGTGTTTCCGATTTGTGTTTCGTTCCAGCACTCCTATACGCTTCATCACCATGGCTCAGCCTTGACTCCATACATTCAAGCTTTAAAACCCTGCTCATTGCAGCAACTGCAAGAGGCTCCGCTTTGCTATGGGCGTGCAGCAGATCTGCCTGTGTTGCCTTTATTATGCAGAACAGAGAAACTACTGATGGGTCTCTGAGGCCCTTCCAGGACTCCGGAGCAGGGTGTCACACGGGAGCCCCAAAAATCCCTTCACTCAGGAGGAAAACCCTGTGCCTCAGCTCGCTGTGCGTGCGGGACTCACGCCAGTCTCTCTCTTTCAGGATTACTACGTGGTGATACTTTGCCCGACAGAGATGGATATCCAGGTGCGGCGGGTCCTGCAGATCCCTCTGTGGTCGCAGCGAGTGATCTACCTCCAGGGCTCCGCGCTGAAGGACCAGGACCTCATGAGAGCCAAGTGAGCATCAAAAGAGCCAAGAGAGGCATCCTGCACATCCACGGCGAGGCTGCTGAGCCACAGATGCGCGCTGATGGGTGCCCCTACGCGCCTTCGTGGGGTCTCAGAGGCAGTGCCCAGGCTGGGGTGGGCAGATGCCTGGCTTGGCTGGCCTCTGCGATTCGTGTGGTTTCTGCTCTCTGTTTGCAGGATGGACAACGGAGAAGCCTGCTTCATTCTCAGCAGCCGAAACGAGGTGGACCGCACTGCGGCGGTGAGCCAAGCCTGGGCAGTGGCATGGTTGGGGATTATTAATTTCTTGGGCTGGAAGGGACTGGGGTGATCACTGCATCTCACCTCTGCCTGGCACAGGATCGTGCCAGGAGGCAGCTGGGGCAAGAACGTGGGCTGGAGGACTGAGCTCTGTCCCCTGTGCACCCCTCTCACCCCTAAACCTCCTCGCCTGGTGCAATCTTACCCCAGCCCAGGCAGGGAATTTGCTGGGAAAGTCTCAGTTTGGGAGCCCTGGGGGAGGGACGAGGTGGCAGCGGTGACAGGTCTCACTGCCAGCTGGTGCCAGGGATGCTGCCTGCACTGAGGAGGTGGCTCCTGTCCTCCTGAGCCCACGTGGCCCCACTAGAGGGATCTTTGCTGTAAAGTGTGGAGCAAGGAGTGCCACACTACCTCCCTTTCCAAGGTGCTGCCTGGCCCTTCCCTCCTTTCGCACTTGGCACTCCTCCTCGTAACGATGCTGCCGAAGGGTCCCTGTAGGCAGGCAGCGACTGCAAAGTAAACCAGAGGTGGCCTGGGGGACCTCACAGGGACTTGTGGCAGTGTGCCACCGTCTGAGACCCTGTGGGATCATCTTCTCTCTGCTGCCTCAGTTTCCCATCAGTGCTGGGTTTGGGGAGCAGGAGAAGGGCAATTATCCCCCGTTAGCAGTGGGTGTTGGAGGAGCCTGTGGTGGGTGCCTTGCAGAGCATCCCGACTGTAGAAGTGTCGGGGAAAATAAGCCATCAGACAAGTGCCTCTTGCTCTTCTCCTGGCTAGGACCACCAGACCATCCTGAGAGCCTGGGCCGTGAAAGATTTTGCTCCAAACTGCCCTCTCTACGTTCAGATCTTAAAGCCCGAAAATAAGTTTCACGTCAAGTTTGCCGGTGAGTTGGAGGGGCTGCACAGCAGTGGGAGGAGGAGGAACCACCCGGCCCCTAACACCACCTCGAAATTCCTGCATCCCTGGGTGCCAAGGAGAACATCTGTCCCCCTCCCTGCTGTGACGGTCCCTTCTGCCTTCCAGATCATGTCGTCTGCGAAGAGGAGTGCAAATACGCTATGCTGGCGCTGAACTGCGTCTGCCCTGCCACCTCCACCCTCATCACGCTGCTGGTGCACACGTCTCGGGGACAGTGAGTGCTGCCTGCCCATCCCTGCCCTTCCCTGCCCATCCCTACCCTTCCCTGAGCATGGAGCGATGGCAAAGCTGCTGGGAGGGGCTCTGGGTTGGGTCTGGGGGAGCACAGTGGGACCCCCAGCTGGGTCGGGAACCAAAGCCGATCTCTTAGGGGGAAAACACCAGCGCAGATGGGCTGGCCAACACCATGTTTCCAGAGAATGGGAATAAAAACATCACCTTTATACTAGCACGGTCGCGCTGTCGGGGAGTTAAATTCACAGACTAGGCAAACCCGGACCTGCAGGCTTTTTGGTGGGTTTATGTAAAGCACAGCTGGCAGGAGCTCCAGCAGCTCAGTGGAAGCGGGTGGTGTGAGTCCTGTGCCTCTTGGTCACTTAGAAGTGTTTGAATTTTGGGTAATGTGACATTAAAGAGTTACAGAACATCCTTCCCGGAGGACTCATGTCTTGCTGTCTGAGCTGTTTGCCAACACAGGCTCTGAACCCAGCCTCTGTGCACCCCAGGAGCCCTCGTTAAACAAAAAGGCACTTAAAATCAGTAATGAAAATGAGCTTGTCCTCACCCTGTGAACACCGACAGCTTGTGGCAGTGCCTCCCTGTAACATCCCCCCCGTTGCTCTGAACACAGCTTTGGTGCTTATTAGCACTTCTGCTGTGTCGCTCTGCTCTGGGAGCTCGCTGGGGTCTGTGCCGGTGCCAGGGTGTCCCGTCCCAGGACCATGATGGGGTCTCACCCAGCATTGTGATGGGATCTCATCCCAGCATTGTGATGAGGTCCCGTCCCAGCATCATGATGAGGTCCCATCCCAGCACCACGATGGGGTCCCGTCCCAGGACCACGATGGGATCCCGTCCCAGAACCATGATGACGTCCCATCCCAGCATCGTGGTGAGGTCCCATCCCAGCACCACGATGGGGTCCCGTCCCAGGACCACAATGGGATCCCGTCCCAGGACCACGATGGGGTCCCATCCCAGGACCATGATGACGTCCCATCCCAGCATCGTGGTGAGGTCCGGTCCCAGCGTGCTGCTGCTGTCGTTGCAGGGAGGGCCAGGAGTCCCCGGAGCAGTGGCAGCGGATGTACGGGCGCTGCTCGGGCAATGAGGTCTACCACATCCGGATGGGTGACAGCAAGTTCTTCATGGAGTACGAGGGGAAGAGCTTCACCTACGCCGCCTTCCACGCGCACAAGAAGTGAGGACAGGGAGGTGACAGGCAGGGGTGGGCAGGGGGTACCTGCCAGTCCGTGTCTCTGGGGCACTGGGGCTGGGACTGGAGGATGCCACAAGGTCCTTTGTGCTGTGTCAAAGCCCCAGAGGGACTTTTCTCCAGCTGTGAATGCCCACGTTGTGCTCCTGGCACAGGTATGGTGTCTGCCTGATTGGCATCCGGAGGGAGGAGAACAAGAGCATCTTGCTGAATCCCGGCCCACGGCACATCATGGCAGCATCCGACACCTGCTTCTACATCAACATCACCAAGGAGGAGAACTCCGCCTTCATCTTCAAGCAGGAGGAGAAGCAGAAGAAGAAAGGGTTTGCAGGGAGGGGGACCTATGACGGCCCATCCCGCCTGCCTGTGCACAGCATCATCGCCAGCATGGGTGAGTCGGGGGACCTCGGGGGGCAGTGGGGCTCCCCGGGAGGGCAGGGTGGGATCCTGCACATGCTGCTTAGTGCCTTCTCCAGGTTTGGTTTCATCTCCTTCCCCAGGTTTGGTTTTACTTTCCAAACTCCTCGCCGTGCCTCGCACCTCAGTCGGGTTGGATTGGCCTCTGAGCGACTTAGTCTGGTTAATGATGTCCCTGCTTGAGGGGGATGGAACTGGTTGGGCTGTAAAGGTCCCTTCCAACTCATTCTATGATTCTGTTGCTTGAAGCCACCAAAAATCCCTTTCCATTCCTTGTCCTTACTGCCTCACTGAAACACACCCCGCTCCTTGGAACCTGGCTGCTCTCAGCAAGTTCAAATATCGTTATTAAAGTTTGTGATATCCAATTATCATTAACAGCATTTGCATAAAACCCCCAAGCCCTGGCTGGAAGAACAAATGCTGTTGGCTGTGTCCTAAATCACGTTCATGATTCACAGCTGGACAAATGGCGTAGTTTGCTCGGCAGCGAGTGGTGCATTTTTGCAAATAAAAAAATACCATGAGTCATTACTTCCCGCTTGCATTTAGGGAAAGTGAGTTTTGGGGCCGCCTGGAGAGACTGCGCTACATGAGCAGATTATGTTTCAGGAAAATAATTTATGCATTTGTACTCATGAGCAGCAATTTGCATGAATTATCCCCCAGCAAGCCATAAGCACTTTGCTGAACAACGTTTGTCAGTGTTGTTGTTATGGGGCTCGTTGGCAGAGGGACCTTCTGCAAAGGGTAATGAGAGGGAGAGAAATCACATGCCCAGTGAGCCCAGTGCCTGGGATTTGCTTACTGGGAAGCTCCCTGCTTTCCTGACCATCCAAAAATCACTGTTTAGCCAAGACGAGAGCCTCAGCGGGAGGCGACAATGGCTGGGGGACAGGCAGGGTGATACTGTGTTCAGTTCTGGGCCCCTCACCACAAGAAGGATGTTGAGGCTCTGGAGCGAGTCCAGAGAAGAGCAACGAAGCTGGTGAGGGGGCTGGAGAACAGGCCTGATGAGGAGCGGCTGAGAGAGCTGGGGGTGTTTAGCCTGGAGGAGAGGAGGCTGAGGGGAGACCTCATTGCTCTCTACAACTACCTGAAGGGAGGTTGTAGAGAGGAGGGAGCTGGGCTCTTCTCCAAGTGACAGGGGACAGGACGAGAGGGAATGGCCTCAAGCTCCACCGGGGGAGGTTTAGGCTGAACATTAGGAAAAAATTTTTCATGGAAAGGGTCATTGGGCACTGGAATAGGGAGGTGGTTGAGTCCCCTTCCCTGGAGGTGTTTAAGGCATGGGTGAACGAGTTGCTGAGGGACATGGGTTAGCGATTGATGGGAATGGTTGGACTCGATGATCCGATGGATCTCTTCCAACCTGGTGATTCTGTGATTCTCTCTGGGGCCAGCAGCTTGCAGCCACCGCAGGAGCTGCCTGAGCTGTGTCCCAGGGAGATGTTCCATGCAGCAACACCCAGGTGGGGGTCACTGGTGGGTGCTGTGCCAGCTCTCCCTGTGCCCACAAGCAGGTTATCTTCATGCAGGTTGCATTTAATAGACATGATGTACAGTCCCGCGTGCTCCACTTTATCTCTGTGTGGGACCGCCTGGGCGTGATGCTTTGCTGACACAGGTCTCTTCCCCTCCTCATAGCGTGTTTGCTGTGCTTCCTCCCCGCTGTGTCCAGGTACAGTAGCCATGGACCTGCAGAACACGGAGTGCCGCCCCGCCAACAGCAGCAAACTGGCACTGCCCGCGGAGAACGGCTCGGGCAACCGCCGGCCCAGCATCGCACCCGTCCTCGAGCTGGCGGACACCTCGTCCCTGCTGCCGTGCGACCTGCTCAGCGACCAGTCAGAAGATGAGATGACGCAGTCGGATGAGGAGGGGTCAGCAGTTGTAGAGTGAGTGGCCCACCCGGTTGAGCTGCCCCTTGTTTCAGAGGGATGCAGGCAACTGCAGGTGGTAGGCGTTCAGTGGTACCGAAGGGATGCTTAGGCTGAGCTGTTCCCAGCTTTTTCTGACCACACCAACACCTGTAACGTGGGCAATCCCTGCTTTTCCCTGAGCCTTTCCTGAAGTCTTCTTTGGGTATCAGCAAAGTTGCACTGAGCCAGACACTGCTGGGAATGGGCAGGGTTGTTCCGTCAGTCCTCTCTCTTCACTCACTGGCTTCACTTCACTTCTCTCTATTGCACATAAATAAAAAATGCAAAATAATTATTAAATCCAGCTTTAAAGCTCTTAGTTTATGACAGCCAGAGAAGTACTTACTTTACTGGTTACCCCTTCAGATGCTGTCAGAGCGATGCAGGGAGTTTCCTGAGTATCTGCAAACTCAAAAATTGGCTTCTAACTCATGTCCACTTGTAGCTGCTCTTTAGATGAAAATTTCTGCTTCTGGTTCCATCAAAAAAACAAATGGTGATTTTTAAAGTATCTTTTCACAAAAATCAACTTGAAAAAGTACCAAAATTTTGCTTCTTTCTATGGCTCAGCATCACCCTCCCCTCCTGGATCTCACTGTTCTATCATCCTTCAGCTGCCCTCGATGGTCCTATCTGCTGCCTCCTCTACCTGCGCTGGGAACGTTGCAAATTCTGTGATCTCAAGACCCTTTGCATAGCAAAAGCAATTCCTAAATACGTGTCATTTGGAAAAATTCCAGCTGCTGTGGGACAGTTTCACAAAGCATTTGCCATTGATTAGGAGGCACTGGCCTGGGTTGCCCAGAGAAGCCGTGGCTGCCCCATCCCTGGAGGTGTTCAAGGCCAGGTTGGATGGGGCTTTGAGAACCTTGATCCAGTGGGAGGTGTCCCTGCCCATGACAGGGGGTGGAACTGGATGGGCTTTAAGGTCCCTTCCAACCCAAACCAGTCTATGATGGGCTTGAGCCCTGGGTCTGCTTATTTTAAATGTTTTTCCCAGTATCTAGGTGTAGTATGTGCAGAAAGCTCACCCTGTGTCCTCATGCTGCTGAATTTTCTCTCTGCTGCAGGTATGTGAAGGGCTACCCACCAAACTCCCCCTACATCGGGAGCTCCCCGACTCTGTGCCATCTTTTACCCGAGAAAGCCCCTTTCTGCTGCCTGAGGCTGGACAAGGTACAACCGGGATGCCAGCGGCTTCCCGGGGCTGTGGATGAGCACCTGAGAGCCGCGCTCTGAGTCCCTGTGCTGCTTTTCACCCCACAGGGCTGCAAGCACAACAGCTTCGAAGACGCCAAAGCCTACGGGTTCAAGAACAAACTGATTATCGTTTCGGCGGAAACGGCTGGGAATGGACTGTATAATTTCATTGTCCCACTTCGTGCCTACTACCGGTCCCGCAAAGAGTTGAACCCGATTGTATTGCTGCTGGACAACAAGCAAGTACTTTTCCACAGATGTTTTCCAACACATCCAGCCTTTGTCGGCATGGGTGGATGAGGTGCTAAGGGACATGGTTTAGTATTTGATAGGAATGGTTGGACTCGATGATCCGGTGGGTCTCTTCCAACCTGGTGATTCTGTGATTCCCCTGTGTTTGGATGGGCATCTCATACTGCGGGGATGGGAGTGAGGGGGTCTGGCAGTGCCAGTGTTGGGTACCTTGGCTGATGTTGGCCCTGGGGACTCCTGTGTAGATTTTGTCTTTACCCCATGGACTTGCTGAGCCACCTTGCTCTCTGTTGCTCTTCCTCCAGGCCTGAGCACCACTTTCTGGAAGCCATCTGTTGTTTCCCCATGGTTTACTACATGGAGGGCACAATCGACAAGTAGGTGTTTCCGCGTGTGCCTGTCGCTACTTACAATGATGCCCAAACGAGTTGTGTTTCCCCCAGTTTGGACTTTTGGGTCATCCCATGAGAAGCCCCAGGGTTAGTCCTGTAGATCTGAGTCCACCCTTGGCTTCTCAGGTTGTTGCACCCCCCGTGGTGGATGGGAGCAGGTGAAGAGCAGGTGGTTGGGAGCAGCCTGGGCTTTGCTGCAGCTTCCATGTGTCGTTTCCAAGGGCTGACCCTGCGCTCTTCTCTTTGGGAACTGCCCAGCCTGGACAGCTTGCTGCAGTGCGGCATCATCTACGCCGACAACCTGGTGGTTGTGGACAAGGAGAGCACCATGAGCGCTGAGGAGGACTACATGGCGGATGCAAAGACGATCGTCAACGTCCAGACCATGTTCAGGTGAGGGGGGATCTGCTGCCCCAGCTCCGTCACAGCCAATTCCCTCTGCTGGAGACAAGCCTGGGAAGGGTTGTGGTGGTGGCTGTAGGCAGTGGGACACACCTGCTGTTGGGCTTGCTCTAGGCAACTTAGCATCTACTTGGCTATTTCTGACCTCAGAGAGGAACGGGGGTGGGTTTGGTCCTCTTCAGGCTTTAAATGCAGGGAGTGCTCTCACTTCTGTGTGAGCTGCAGGACAACAGGTCTCTCTCCATTGCAGGCTCTTCCCCAGCCTCAGCATTATCACAGAGCTCACCCACCCCTCCAACATGAGGTTCATGCAGTTCAGAGCAAAGGACAGTTACTCCCTAGCCCTTTCCAAGCTAGAAAAGGTAAGAGAAGGTCTTTCCCTGCACGCTAGGTCTGGGAAGTCAGTGCTGAGTGTGACTATGTTTGAGCTGCTCAAGGTTCTGCGATCTTCTGCGTGCTGCAGCCACCGTAGCGTGTGTCTACGTGAGGTAACCTGCAGCAAACAAATAAGTGGGCAGCCCATCTTTGGACTAGCTACCTTCTTCTGCGTGTTTCTGGATTTGCGTACTGCTGCGGTGGGCATGCTGGACCTCTGAATGAGGTTTAATGCCGTGACTGCAGTGAGGGGGGCAGTGGACACACAGGTTTTGCTTTGCTGAATGCTCAAGAAGGATGTGAACAAGCCCCTGCCAACGGAGTTTGCCTGTGGGTGCTCCCATTTCTCCTTCTTTTCCCAGAAAGAGCGTGAGAACGGCTCCAACCTGGCCTTCATGTTCCGGCTGCCCTTCGCGGCTGGAAGGGTCTTCAGCATCAGCATGCTGGACACGCTGCTCTACCAGGTGAGAGCTCGATGGGCTTTGGGTGACGTATCCCTGCAGCTGGGGCTGCCCCTCTGTGTCTCCCAGTGAATAACTGCCCAAACGTCTCCTCCAGTCGTTCGTGAAGGACTACATGATCACCATCACGCGGTTGCTGCTGGGTCTGGACACCACGCCGGGCTCCGGCTACCTCTGTGCGGTAGGTGTCCAAGTTCCTCTGGGTTGAAACCATCGGGCCAAGTCATAGAATCATAGAATCACCAGGTTGGAAAAGACCCATCAGGTCATTGAGTCCAACCATTCCTATCAAACACTAAACCGTGTCTCTCAGCACCTCGTCCACCCGTCCCTTAAACCCCTCCAGGGAAGGTGACTCAACCCCCTCCCTGGGCAGCTTCTGTCAGTGCCCAGTGACCCTTCCCATGAAAAATTTTTTCCTAATGTCCAGCCTGAACCTCCCCTGGCAGAGCTTGAGGCCATTCCCTTTCATCCTGTCCCCTGTCCCTTGGGAGAAGAGCCCAGCTCCCTCCTCTCCACAACCTCCCTTCAGGTAGTTGTAGAGAGCAATGAGGTCTCCCCTCAGCCTCCTCTTCTCCAGGCTAAACACCCCCAGCTCTCTCAGCCGCTCCTCATAAGGCCTGTTCTCCAGCCCCTTCACCAGCTTTGTTGCTCTTCTCTGGACTCGCTCCAGAACCTCAACACCCTTCTTGTGGTGAGGGGCCCAGAACTGAACACAGGACTCGAGGTGCGGTCTCACCAGTGCTGAGTACAGAGGGAGAAGAACCTCCTTGGACCTGCTGGTCACACAGTTTCTGATCCAAGCCAGGATGCCATTGGCCTTCTTGGCCACCTGGGCACACTGCTGGCTCATGTTCAGTCGGTTGTCAACCAGCACCCCCAGGTCCTTCTCCTCCAGGCAGTTTCCAGCCAGGTCTCTCCTAGTTTGTACCTCTGCCCAGGGTTGTTGTGCCCCAAGTGCAGGACCCGGCATTTGGCCTTGTTAAACCTCCTGCCATGGGCAGCTGAAGTTTGTCCTCTGTTGCTCAGATGAAGATCACTGAAGACGACCTGTGGATCCGGACGTACGGCCGCCTCTTCCAGAAACTCTGCTCCTCCAGTGCGGAGATTCCCATTGGGATTTACAGGACGGAGTCACACATGTTTGCAACCTCTGAGGTAGGAGCTCAGTGGTGGCTTGTGCCAGGACGCTGCGGGTCCCAACTAAGCATCATCACCCGGCAGAGACGTGGTCTGTGGGGCTGGCTGGGTCCACGAGGCATCTTGGACCTGGTGGCAGCAGCCTGGCTGAGGGCATGTGGGGGGATTTTCTTGGCTCAGCTCTGCCGTGCCACGTGGCACCATGTCCTCAGGCAGAGTGGGGCATGTGGCGCAGCGGGGCTGCCTTTTCCGTGTACTAACACTTTATTTTTCATTCCTTTTCCCCTGCTGCAGCCCCACGACATCAGGGCGCAGGTGAGTGCCTCGTGGGGGGTGTCGGGCGTTACCCTGGCTGAGCGGCGCTGCCACCCGGTCCCCCCCTCAGGAAGCTGACCAGGGGCAAGCGGCCGCGCTGGCTTCCCCAGCGGCTCCTCTGGCCACCAAGAGCCCCCAGGCACCAGGGGGGCCTCGGCAGCCTGGGAGGACAAAAGTCATGAAGTGTCATTTACTGGGATTGCAGAATCATAGGATGATTTGGGTTGGAAGAGACCTCTGGAGCCCAACCCAGTCCAAGTGGGTTCACCTCAAGCAGGTCGCCCAGGAACTCATCCAGGCAGATTTTTAATGCCTCCAGGAGGAGGAGCTTCCACAGGGATACGCAGCAGGGGAGTGAGCCAGGCTCTGTTTTAAATTCAGATTTGTAGGAAGCGGCTGTACGGAGCCAAAAGTTGACTTTTACTTAAATTCAACATATCTCTTTTTTAGAGATGCTTCGTTAATAAATTCCTGCTGACCAGTGCACGTTGCTGCTTCGGAAAGGCAGCAGCACATCTGCTGTAGGATGAAAGACAGGGATGAGGGCACGGCTGTCCCTTGGGGTGATGGTGTTAGAGAGGTTAGAGCTGCTCGCTAGGCTCCACTGGATAGTGCCGATCCCAAATCTGCCGGCCAGGCTGTTTTAGCAGCATAGGGATGGGAGAGTGCTTGGAAATCAGATGAAGGAGGCCCCATCCCATGGGAGAGATCCCATCCCGTGGGAGAGACCCCACCCCAGCAGAGACAGGACGAGCTCTTTTTGACTCCCCCGTGGCCCCCCGTGACCTACTGGGCTTCCAGTCACAGATCTCAATCAATGTGGAGGACTGTGAGGATACAAAAGATCTCAAGGAGCACTGGGGCATCAAGACCAGCCACCACAGGAACTCGTGCTCCAGCGACCAGTCGGAGCACCCGCTGCTGCGGCGCAAGAGCATGCAGTGGGCGCGGCGGCTGAGCAGGAAGGGCAACAAGCACTCCAGCAAGACGGCCGAGTGGATCAGCCAGCAGCGCCTCAGCCTGTACCGGCGCTCCGAGAGGCAGGAGCTTTCCGAGCTCGTCAAAAACCGTATGAAGCACTTGGGCTTGCCCACAACCGGGTACGGTAAGTGCCGCTCGGTTGCGCTTCTCTGCAGCGGCGCGTCCTGCTCGCGGGCTCCTCAGGTAACCCTGCGCTGAGCCTAAAGCCAAGCTGAGCCTAACCCCACGCCAAGCGTAACCCCCACGCCGAGCCTCACCCAGCGGGCACTGCCAGCCCCGGCTCTGAGCAGCGCCTCCATCCCCACCTTGCTTGTGCTTCTGCAGACGAGCGCGTTGCCGGCTGGAGTCCCCGCCGCGCCGAGCCCACTCGCTTGCCGCCCCTCGCCCGGCTGCAGGCAGCCCCCCCTGTTTCGGGGCTCTGGGATGGGTCCAGGCAGGAGGTTGTGAGGGCAGAGTAACTCTCTCCCTTCTGCCTGCAGCTGGACCGAGCGTCCCCGTGCAGCTTCGAGGCGCGATGTCCCGCTCGCACCCTGCTTTCTGGCCTTGCAGACATGGTGGTTCAGGACCCACTGATTCCAAATCA
Source organism: Clamator glandarius (assembly GCA_033459285.1). Lineage (NCBI taxonomy): Eukaryota > Metazoa > Chordata > Aves > Cuculiformes > Cuculidae > Clamator > Clamator glandarius. The sequence continues at coordinate 387,944 of JAUNZM010000434.1, read as the reverse complement.
ACCAAACCCTTCTGCTTGGGAACCCTGATAGTGCAGCAGGGAAAGGTGAAGCCCCTCGGCTGGCACACACCCCTTTGGTTAGAGACTTTAATCCTTCTTACACTCTTCCATGGGAAGCATTTCGGTAGCTGCAGGGCTAAATGGTTTGCTTCATTGCGTGTGAAACCAGTGTCTCTGGCTGTGATTGAGCCCACGCGGCTGCGCTCAGGGTCCCTCCGTGCAGCCGCGTTTCTCGTGAAGCACCTCGGTGCTGGTGTCTGTGTCCTCCTGGACAATTCCCCACCCCTTGGTTATGACAAAGTCTATAGTCCACGGCTTTCTTGGTTTTATTTTTGGTTGGTTTTATTTCCTTTCTTTCTTTTAAGCCATCCTGTGCTGCTGCCTGTTTGTTCCATCCTTGCAGAGCGTCTGTCCGCCCCGCGCCGGCCCCTGACCCCACGCAGGCTCCGCTGTGCCCTGGATGGGACAGGAGCCGATTTTGGAAGGCAGGGGGGGAATTCCTCCTTGCCCGTCTTGGCTTCCCCCTCCAAGTGTGGGAAAGAGGAGGAGAAAATGGGAAGAAGAGCAGTACAGGAGAGGGGTCAGAGCTGGAGGGCAAGCGAGCTGATGGTGGCATTGGCCAACATCCTTCGGCGAGCGAGGCAGGGAGCCTGCTTAGGGCAGGACAGAGAAGCCACAGGGCACTCCAGGCGAGGGCTCGCAACTGTGCATCCCCCCCTGCTCTCTTTTCCTGGTCCCAGAAGTTTCTGCTGCTTTTCCCGGGGGACTCCCATGTCCCTGCAGCTCTATCGCAGAGTCTGGAGTGTGGCTGATGGCATAAAAAAGCTGTTTAACACAGCTGCCAGGCATGGGAAGCTGGGAAACAAGGTGCACCCAGAGCAAAACCCACACACCCCATGCAGGAGCTGCTGCAGCTCCGAAGGGGTTGGGTTGAGGGTCCTGAGGGGCCGCCTTGCAGCCGATCCCTCTGGGATGCTCAGGATACCATTGGAGGGATTAGAGTCAGAGTTTGCATCCTTCTCGCCGCTGAACCGACAAATTCTTGCTGGAGCAAACCGGGGGAGCTCTGGGAAGCACTGAGGCAGCTGGGGAGTGCAGCCCCATGTCCTTTGGGGTGGGAGGGCGATGCTATCGGGCATAGCACGGGGACCGGAGCTCCCTGGCCGCTGTGCCTAGGACAGTGTTGTCACCACGTGTCACCGTCAGTGTCTGGACACTCATGGCGTTTTGGAGGAACGTGTTGCTCTGCCTTCTCCCCCTTTCCTTTTTTCTTTTGCTCATTTAATTGCTGCAGTGCAGGAGCTCGTCTCTGATATTTGCCGAATCATGGCTTGCTGACCTCTCTCTCTCTCTCTGTTTATGTCTGTGCCTTTCCCTGTATGTTCTGTAGAGGATGTAGCAAATTTAACAGCCAGTGATGTGATGAATCGGGTAAACCTGGGATATTTGCAAGGTAATTCCCTTTCCCTGGGAGTCCCGCGTGACTCATGGCGTGCAGCGTACAACAAGATCATGCCAGCTAAGCCCAATCCACACCCTTGCCGGTTTTCACCTTAGAAACCCAGGCCTTTCAAGCACTAATTTGTTGGGTGGCATTGGAAAAAAAAAAAAAAAAAAAAAGACCTGTGATGCAGACACAGGGCTCCGTAAAGTCACAGAATCGTGGAATGGTTTGGGTTGGAAGGGACCTCAAAGCCCATCCAGGGACACCTCCCGCCGGATCCAGTTTCTCAAAGTCCCATCCAACCTGACCTTGAAAACCTCCAGGGATGGGGCAGCCACGATTCCTCTGGGCAAAAAGCTCGGGGACCCTTTTCTAGCCGGATTCTTATAGGGAAATCACAGCCCTCTTGGTAAAAACCTCTCTCCTCTGTTTTGCAAGCTGGTTTTGGTCTGTGAGGCTGGGATTTGCAGGAGGCTGAGTGCAGCAGAGCTGCCAGCGTGTGCTGCAAGGTGACGCTGGAGGTTCTGCACCAGCCCCTTGGCCTCAGCTGTACGAGGGTCCGCTGCAGCTCAGGAGCAGGGCAGCCCTTTCTAACCCTCTGTTTGCGTTCCTGGACCGCTCTCTAGCACTAGGAGATGCTCTTTTCTAACTGAGTCAGTGCTGGGCTTAGTGCAGGTGCCACCCATGCTGCAGACACCTCAGAGCCCCTTGTTGGTCTCTGTGGGAGCTGCAGGGTTTTTGCACCAGTTACACCAGTAGGCAGTGGTGTAAAGTGCTCTGGAAAGGCCCCTTTTTGCTGCTGCAGCCTAGAGGTTAGCAATAGCCCAGCCTTAGCCATATTTTAAACTTCACCAGCCCATGGTTAAGGTGAAAAGTCAGCATTTTCCTCTAAACTGTGTCCTTCATCAGAGCAGCCGCCCCAGCCGGGGCTCATGGAAGCCCCAGACCAGCAGAGTATGTTGCCCGCTGGCCAGGAGGTGCTGGGCAGAGCTCAGACCCTGCTGGCATCGTCCCGTTCCGCAGAGCAGCTGGGGCTGAGCCAGCGCCCGTGTCCCACCGCGAAGCCTGAGCCCCACGTGGGGACGTCCCCGCGGTGGCATCGCTGCCGGGGGCCGCGTGGGGTGGGAGCTGGGGCTCAGCGCTGCCTCTACCCCCTGCGAAAAGCAATTGTTGGAGGGAGCCGCAGCGGGCGACACGGCAATATACTTGGTGGGCTTAGCGGAGCCTGGCTCGGCTGCGTGGGGGTGAGGAAAAGGCGCTTCCATGGAGCAGGGGAACCCGCCGCGAGCCGGGGGCCTTCCTCGCCTCCCCCGTCATGGCAAACCCTGTGTCTCCTGTGGGTCCCAGGGTCCGTGTGCCACCAGCACCCCAGCATCGCCACCCCCTGCCCCTGCTTCGCTGCGAGGCTGAGCACTGGGATGGCCGAAGCTCTCCGGCAGCTTGAGGGACCAGCCAGCATCTGGGGTGCCTGCCGTGGGGCAGGGGGGTCCCGCACAGCATCTCTCTGCGGGTGCTCCCGGTCCTCCAACAGCGGCAGCACTTTCTGAGGGGCCAGAGACACGTGTGTGCAGCAAAACAAGGGTCTGGTTTGGCCTCGCGAGCGTCTTTGTGCGTGACCCACACAAAACCAGGGGCGCGTTGGGACGTGCAATGGCCAAAACCACGACGGGGCCAGCCCCAAGGGGGACGTGTTTGCAAACTGCAGGTGGCTCGTGCTGCTGTGCTTCACCTCACGGCTGGATAAAAGCCCCACTTCAGAGGTGTCTCCCCACTCCTGAGGCTGAAGAGCAGCAGCAATCCTGGCCTGTGTGCTGGCTTGGCCATCCCATCCCATCCCAACCCATCCCATGCAGTTGTGCCGCTGCGCCCCAGGGCAGCCTTTGACCCAAGGATCCGCTGCGGAGCACGGCCAGAGGGACAACCAGGATGGGAGGTGGAAAGGAGAAACCCTGAGCTAATGCAGGCTGGTCCCTGATCCTGCTGCCCACCAAACCGAGCCCAGCAAAGCCCTAGAAGGCACCAACGCTGCTCAGAGGAGCCTTTGTGCCACGAGAGGCCTCCCAGTGACGAGCCTTGCAGCGAGCTGGTGTCCCGCTGCACTCATCCCGCTGCCCCCAGCGTCCGCCTGTCCGTCCCTTCTCCATCCCATCCATCCACACCCGGTCACTCCGTCTGTAAACGACGTTATTTGTCGCAGCTTCCACCCCCCCCACCCCCTGCCCGGCTGCCCGCAGCCTCGCATCCCCATTCATTCCACCCATGATCTTGTTCTCAGGGATTTCAGAAGGTGCAGGGCTGCCCTTGGCACCCACGGGTGCCGCTCACGGGTGGGCACCGCGCTTCAGAGCCACCCCAAATGGCTTTGAAACTCCACGGAGGCGGTTTCCCTGGGGCAGGAGAACGAAGCAGTCATGGAGCTAAATCCTCCTGCTGGATGATGCTAAATTAAATCATGCAAGAAGAGATGTGGGCAGAGCATCCGAGCGGCTTGGGGAGGGTTCGGCTGCCCTGACCCAGTGGTTGGAGTAATTGTGCTGTACCTAACGGGCAAGACTAACCTGTTTCCCTTTTTTTTGCACAAAACCAAGGTAAGAGATCTTAATTTTTTTTTTTTTTTGTGGGGGAGGGAGTGGGGACTTTGAAGAGTCACATCTGCCAGTGCCCTGGGAGGCAGGAGCAGCTGGGGAGGCATGGAGGGAGGAGGCAGCAATGCTCTTAGTGCTCTCCCAGTGGCAACACCATTGCTCGTGGCCTCCCTCCATAAAGGGACTCATTTTTCTATCCCTGGGGATGAGCTGTGACCCCCCTCGGAGCCAGGGCTGCTGCAGGCACGAGGGCCACTGGGGCGTCTGTCGGGACATCCGTCAGGGCATCCCTCAGCCGCTCTTTCCCCTCCTCTCACAGACGAGATGAACGACCACCAGAACACCTTGTCCTACGTCCTGATCAACCCCCCGCCAGACACGCGGCTGGAGCTCAACGACATCGTGTAGGTGCCGCCCTCACCTGCTCACGGGCTTCTCCCAGGCAGGAGCCCTCCCTGTGCCCCCATCCCGCTGCTTGCCGTGATTTCTCATCATGAACCTGCAGCTGCTGCCTCCTCCCCAGCCCCTGAGCAGTGTCCAAATCATAGAATCATAGAATCACCAGGTTGGAAAGGACCTACTGGATCATTGAGTCCAACCGTTCCTATCAAATAAGAAACCGTGTCCCTCAGCACCTCGTCCACCCGTCCCTTAAACCCCTACAGGGAAGGGGACTCAACCCCCTCCCTGGGCAGCCTCTGCCAGTGCCTAATGACCTTTTCCGTGAAAAAGTTTTTCCTAATGTCCAGCCTGAACCTCCCCTGGTGGAGCTTGAGGCCGTTCCTTCTCGTCCTGTCCACCCCAGCCCCAGATTTGCTCCTCACCAGGTGTGTGATGTTCTTCCCCTTGGCTTTCGTTGCTGTGCGGTGCCTGGTGAGATCATGGTGATTGACAACTGCTGTGAGCAGCAGCGCCTGGCGAGGCTCCGTGGGGCCTCCCCACACATCCCAGACCCCGGTTAGAGTTTCCCAGCTCCATCCTGCTGGGAAGGAACCGGGGATCTCTGTCCCACAGGTACCTGATCCGCTCCGACCCGCTGGCCCACGTGGCCAACGACGGCCACAGCCGCAAGAGCAGCTGCAGCAACAAGATGGGTCCCTGCAACCCCGAGACGCGCGACGAGACCCAGCTGTGAGCGGCAGCCCCCAGCCCCGCCGGGGCCTCCGGGGAGAGGCGAGGAAGAAGAGGATGGGCAGCCGGCGGGGAGGCGATGCCCACGCTGGCTTTGCTCTGCGGCCGGGGATGCCTGGACCCAGACAGACCAACAGCCGCTGGTCGCACGGCCCGTGGCTTTTAACTTTTTATACGAATACCGCAACTAGTGAGAAAGTCTTTGCTGGTGCTGGTGGGACGTGGCTGAGACCAGACAACAGAGAACCCTGTGTGAACAGGAGGAGCGTGTTTAATACTGCCCCAAGATGATGCAGGTTCTTTGCATTTGATGGGGCTTGTCGATACGAGAGCAGAACTGCACCAACGCCTTCCTCCTCCTCCTCCTCCACCAGGTATCCCCCAGGGTACCTAGATTTCTGCTCTATCACCCCAATCTTCTTCATCTGTTGTTTTTCCGTTACGGCCGTCAGTGTGGGGAATACACGGATGGGGAAGGACTCGCCAGCAGCTGTGGGATGGGACGGGGCGATGCAGCCCCCTCAGCTGCCATGGCAGGTGCCGCGCTGCCTCCAGCGCATCTCAGCATCTCGCAGACCCGACGCCCCCAACCCCAGGGGACTGACAGCAGCGCCAAGCTGGCCAGACCCTATTATAGAATCACCAGGTTGGAAGAGACCCATCGGATCATCGAGTCCAACCGTTCCCATCAAACACCAAACCGTGTCCCTCAGCGCCTCGTCCACCCATCCCTTAAACCCCTCCAGGGAAGGGGACTCAACCCCATCCCTGTTCCAGTGCCCAATGACCCTTTCCATGAAATATCTTTTCCCGATGTTCAGCCAGTTCCCTCTCGTCCTGACCTTTGGGACGCTGTCTCCACCCAGGGCACCGCGGCAGCTCTCTCCATCCTCGCTTGACTTTTACAACCCAGCCAACCCCCCGCCCCGAGCGGTTTTGCCTGCAGCAGAGGTGCATGAATGTACAGAGCAGCGTCCCCCCCTCTCCGCAGCGTCGCTCACGCTGGCTCGCAGCCGACCCCGAGAGTCCTGGCGGTAGCAGAACCACGAGATGTATTATCCCTCTATTTTTGCACACTTCGCACATCAACGTTGTAAAGGTTTTCTTTGACTGCCGAATGAATAACCAAGTTGTTACCTTTATATACTTCTACATTCATATAAGGAAACTCCAGTGTGATGGTTTGTTTTTTTTTTTAAATGAGAAGCCTGTAAAGCACAACGTCCAGCGTGAAACCCCATCAGCCGTCCCGACCCGCTGCCACTGAATGATTTATTGCCATCATTCACCAGTCGTTCCCTATGACACCCCTGATAAAAGTTGTTTACAAAAAAAAAAAAAAAAAAAAGCCAAACCTGCTGAAAATTGCAGTTTTAAACAGTTGGTGAGATGTCCTGGAGCAACCTCAACCTGGGGGAGTCGCTGCTGCTGAACAGGGCACAGGTAAGACCTGCACGGGACTGGAATTGCCTCGAGCAGGTGTGCAGAAAGACCTTCTGTGCCTGGATGGGCTTTGGGACCGTCGTTAACTGCTGTTTTGACCTGACGTGCTCAGCCAACAGCCCAGGCTTGGAGAGGAACCCAAACCCAATGGGCCCAGCCCAGCAGCCCTGAGATTCAGGCACAAACAGAACTGCTGCTGATGCTTTTTTTGGGGTTGTTTTGTTTTGTTAATTTTTCATTTGTACGTTTTATTTGTTTCCACTTGTAGCTTAGCATGCCAAAAATATCATTAAAAAGTAAGAAAGGAAAAAAAGGAAGATCCTGCAGGCTGAAAAAAAGTGAGCACAGTTGAAGCACAAAAGCACATGTTGGGTCTGTGCCCAGATAACTCCAGAAATGCCTCACCAAGTGTCAATATATCTAATTTTCTAGATTTTAGGTGATTTTCTAATCCCCATTTAGCTATCAAGGGAGAGTGGAACAGAGCAGTGTCATGGATTTAAAGGCAAGTAGAAAGAACCCCAGCCCTGAGCAGTGTGGGTGATGTGCTCCTCTGCCTGGGTTTACTCCAAACAGAAGTGTTTAATATGGGGGTGTTTTGCCCCCCCAGCCTGCAAGGACCCCGGGGGCTCAGCTCGAGGCCCCTCTCCCTCCTCTCTGAGCACTCTGAATCCTTCTTGGCCCTTAATTCAAGGGGATATTTAACAGAAGAGGAACCCCACGTACCGAAAGCAGCACAACCTACACACGATTTGTGATACTATTAAACCCCAACCATCGGTATTACTGTATTTTACGATGCTTCTGTTTGTTTAATGTATAAATATATGTATTTAAAAGGAAAACTCCGTGTATAAACCATACCATTTTGCATAATTTCTTTCTATGGTGTACATTTCTAGCAGACATTCTACTGGGATGTTGAAATAAATACTGTAGATACTTACCTGTGGTCAATGCAAGTCGAAGAACAAACGGTTACTTTTTCTAATTCTTTAGACTCAGTTACAATACTAATGTAAAAAAACCAAAGGATTTTATTTTTGTAATGGTCCTGGAAACGTTGATGCTTCAAGAAGAGCTGTTTCTGCTTGGAAAGGGCTGTCCCGGAGGGGAGGAGAGCGCTGGGGTGGGGGCCAGCCTGCTGCATCCCCTGTCCTGCATGAGGGGAAAAACGATCGCTGCCAAGGAACAGAGAAAAACATGATTTTCTGGAGGGAACAGTTGTGTTTGGGTGCAGAGACACGACAGGTGGAAACGAGGACGGCTGCAGTATTTTCAGGTTTACCAGCAAAGGGTTGCATCGCATGTTAGGTGTCCACTAACGGTTTTGTACACTAAATACGGACTAAATCCATATATCATGCATTAAAGTAAAACCAAATATTCATATAACTCTTAGAATATATTTATTACCTGTTATACCCCTTTTTTACTCCTCTCTATGGAATGTGGCCTTTTTCTTTCCCCCAAGTAAGAACCCTGCATCTCTCAAGGTCAGCTCCTGCATGGATTTTTATCACACCCCCCCCCCAGACAACTCTCCCCTCTTTCCCTCTCAAGCCCTAATTTTGTGCCACGTCCTGCTGGGATGCACTGCAGACAGCCACCTGGAGATGGTTTTGTACAATTACCGTGAAGATGCTTCACATTTCTGTAAAGACAAATTACAATAAAAGAGCTGCATGCAGCAACAGGAGAGCCTGCTGTCTGTTTTATTCTAGGAGTAAGCTTCTGTTTTGAAATAACCCATGGCCAAACGCGCCTTCAGAGCGCCCGAGAGCCCGTGTTTCAAGTCATCTCTTCCAAAGATGCAGGAACACTCGCTCTTAACCGATCATTACCGATTGTGGTCTTTCTAGTGAAGCTGTGAGAGCTCATCCAGTGCTGATGGCATCACCGTACGCTTCATTTCTTGAGGGGGTTGGGGTTTGGTTGCCTCCGGCTCCCACTTACCTCCAGCTGTGAGATCTCCCCAACCTACCTTCATTTCTCAAACCCCAACCATCCCCTGTTGCCATTTCCAGGGCTGTGTTTTGCTTCACTGCTGTTCTTCTCCGTGTCACCAAAAGCTGTTTCTCAGTTGCTTTGTCTCCACCGGGAGCATCTCACTGCTGCTCTCAGCACTTTTTTTTTTTTTTCTTTAAACAATAGCTTTTTATCTTGCTTCACCTTCCACAGCAACAGAAGCAGGAAAAGAAGGGAAAAACTGCAAAAGGAACCAAAATGCATTTAAAACTTTGCCTTCCACTTGAGAAAAATGAGCTTCCAACACCGAAAACTTCTTTTGGCAAAGAAAAATCTAGAACGCTAATATATACATCAGAAAGAAGAAAAGGAGTGGTAGTGATGTGACCGGGCAGCAAAAAGCAAACCAAAACCATGAAGGGTTGTTTATTCTCCTGTAAATTCCGATTTTAGAGCTACTCCCTGAAAGACAGACTATTCAAACTGTTCTAGCAGCCCCGCACAGTGTGGAACTCTATTAAGGTTTTCGAAGTAAGTCAGTATTTTCAAAACTCAGATAATTCTTGCTTAAATCCGTATTCTATGGGACAGCATAAGGAAAATGAGACAAAGACACATCCAACTACAAATGCAAACAGCATGGGCAAATACACAAACTGATGCATGAAAGTCTGAGAAAAACAAATTGCATTTAAAAGCACTTTAAAGATGTACATTCTTGTATTAAGAAACTAGTAAGAAATTGAGAGAGGTCAGAGACTGTTTGACTTTCATACTGTTCTATATGGGAAACTTATTCTCTACGTGGGGAATCCACCCTCGAGGTCAGAGCGAACGTGGTTTACTTCAGGGGTGCTACAAAAGGCTTACAGATTGATTGGCTTATGCACGTCTCCAGATAATTCAGCAGAAAAAAAGGAAATATCACATGGTTTTAGACAGTTATTACAGTTTCTTTCTACAGTCAGTAGGAAAGCTGACACTGTAGCTGTACCTTAAGCTATCACTCTCTCCTCCTGCCCAAAATCCCAACAGGAACCTTTGTGAGCAACTGGAAGGGGTTTTTATTCAAAGCCAGTTACACTTGCTTCTACACGGCTAAGATGGAACAACCTTGGCTCCAGTTAATCCTGGTCAAAACAAACTAAACGAGCAGCTTAAGCTGCAGGCTGACAAATGATTTTATTTATCTGCAGGAGGCACCCAGCCACCAACACAGAACCGTGCCACTGAAATGCCTATTAACTTACACAGGGCTCTCAAGTGGCTGTCGAAGAGAGAAAAATCTCGTGTTCTCATCAGCACCAATCTCCCTTGACAGTTATCAGCCTACAGATCATCTAACTATTCCTGACATAACAAATTCCAGTCATTTCCAGTGAAGCATCGAGCACGATGGCGCTACACACACAGCAAGAAATCCAATGAATTCAGAATTCAATAACCGTATCACAAATGCCAACACTAAGATGTGTAGTCACAATCTTACAACACATTTCACCCTGGGCTGACACCAAGCTGCAATCACATTTAAGATGACATTTTTGGTCACTGATTATACAAAACGTATTTAAGAAAATGAATTAATTCTTCTTTCTACAAGGCTGTCTGCGTTTGCCTACACAGATCCACAGTTTTCCTACGTTCCTCTGCACATTCACCCACAAATTGTAAGTTATGTTCTTCACAAACAAGCTTCTCTTTCTCCTTGTCCAGATTAAATTAATACACCATATTCTTTGCCAAGGAATTTGAGATTAGTGTTTTGGGGTTTTTTTACTAAAACTCCAGACAATTAAGTCTCCCAGCTTCCTCTCCCTCTCCAAATGTCACCTCCTATTATTTCCAGTAGTACATGAAGCCACATAACAGCAGGAAAAACAAAGAACTGATCTAGAACAACAAGATTCAGGAGGATATTAAATCATCACCTTCTTTAGTCCAGTCCTTCCTATGAGCAGCAGTATTCCAGCCTGACTGAAACACAGAAAAATACACAACCCTGGAATCACTGATTATATTTTTTTCAATCTCTGCACACCAGAACCATCTTTGAAAAATTCACTGTGCAGTCACAGAAAATTATTTCTGCATTGGAAAAATCTATAGTTCAGAGAATGCAAAGTTCACTTCTGTACAACCGATATGGGTTCATTATGAAGCTTAAACAACCAGTTTATTTCTAAACTCTAGAGGCAACTTGTCTTTTCAAATCACACGCAAGGTAATAGCGAAGAGCCCAGCAAAAGGAATTATGTCACTAACCGCACGCACAGATCGAAGACAACCCACCAGCCAGATTCAGGAGTCTGCACACTGAGGAAATAAATCCTTGCAGAGACAGTGAAACTGCTTTCCAATTTTCTGAAAGCCTTTTGGTCAAACTCTTACAATCGGGGTCAGGAGAACTCAGCTCTTGTCATAAAGTTATTAAGGCTGCTTATGGGTGAAGCTCTCTAAGAGCACAAGTGAGCACAGAATAGCACATCTTTAAAGCGTATTAGTGCTTTGAGGGGATGAAGTGTCACGACCACAAAAGTACACATGAAATAAAAAGGAAATCAGTTAATGATTTTTATTAAATTTCAGTGTTTCATAAAATAAATATGGTTTATAATATCAAACAGTGAGAAATAAAGCACAAGCATGAAAAGCATGGTAACAAAAGTTACACTCATGACGGTTTAATACTTAGCACTTTAGAAACCATAAAGCCTTTAATTATTTACAAGCAGCAAACTATCTAACATAATTTACAGTTGCAGCAGCCTAGTCGGGGAGGATCGGAAGGGGAACAAAATGGAGAGATCGCAGTGGAAGACCTTCACTTCATTCTATCTCGTTAGTGCTTTATCCTACCTTCCCCTTATGTACATAACCGTAACTTCCATTTTTCTCAAAGTTTAATAATTACACTGTCTAGTATTGTAGAGCTCAGTTCATCTCTAAGATGGTGTAAGTGCCTTTTGCACTGCAGAGATACATATTCAAGTAACACTTCAAATAAAAGTAAACATGTGCAAACCGAAGTTCTATGCCTACACGACCCTCGGGCAGAAGTGTCAGTTGTAGCAGGCGCACGTTAGCAGATTAAATTAGGTCGTAGCTACAGAAACCTACTTGAAGTCCAGCCGGGGCCAAAATATGAGAGATGGGAATATTAAAAAAAAAATGGAACCAAACTGCAAATATACCCTGTTACCACAGACAAAAAATTTAATCTGCTGAAACACAAAGACTTTTAAGGTCATAACTCAAGATTTAATATTTCAACATGAAAAGAAATCCAACCCATTTGACTTATTTGGGCTTTTGAAACAAATGCAAATGTCTCTGTTTAAAAATTTCTTTTAAATGAGAAAAACAAATCCATATATATTAATATATCACCCAAAATAAAAAACATAACACACTCTTCATTTTCGAGCATGCTGCTCGTTCAGAATAAAGACAGGACAAAGGAAGTAGAATTACATTTCATGATGTAATAAAAACATTAAAATTTGTGATCATTAAGTGCACCATCATACAGGAGTAGCGTGCTCAGAGTGGAAATGTTCTATACCTACCAGAATCCACCTTTATTAAAGCAAACAAATCTTTAAGACACTACCTGAAACCAAAATCAGTAATAACTGCGCTCCGTTCAGCTTGCCTTAAGTTTCAGCCAGGCATATTCCAAGCCAGTAGCACCTGTATGCCTCTTCATGATTGTATTCCAGAAAGCCTTTATGTTTGCAAACTAGTTTTTGTAAAAAAAAGACTGGCTTTTGCAATCCTTGCAACGTTTATCCTAAACCGATACTGCGAGTAAACTCTGTTCTGAGCAGCACAAGTTGGGGCCTTGCAATCTGAGCACTGGACTTAGGTTGGCAGTAGATACAGTACAACAACGTGATGTATTAAATAGTTCCTCAAAAAAGTCTGAAAGGAAGAGTTCCCTAAAGACTGCTTAAAAAAACCAAACCAAACCCAAATCACTTCACCCAAGATCTGTTCAATCCTTTGACTGAAGTTTGGAGCTCGCCAACTTTAAGAATGACAGGAAAAAGGAGGGGATGAGGTGGAGAGGAAAGAGAACTAAGTTATTCCCAATTTGTACCGATGAAAAGCTTCAAGTAAAAGGAAATCCACTTGTTAAAGATCTTGCTACATGCACAGTCTCTCATCAGTTGAAAGCCACAGTAGTTAGCATTGGGTGTAACAGCAGATTTACCATTCATAAAAAACACTGGCAATGTTCCTTCATCCATTAATAGCTTGCATCCACGGTTTCTGTTCTGAAGCTTCTTAAAAAAATCTTTACGGTTCTGCACATTTCATACCAAACTGGAGGAAAATGGTAAACGTGTCTTCTTTCGACGCAATCCCATTCAGCAATCTCGTCCCAAGAACTCAGTGTCATTTACGACTCTGAGTCTTCTTTGGCACTGCGGGTCGCTTGGCTTGCCACAAGTGGTTATGAATAGTGAGAGCATCCACGCTGACAGACATGGTTTTGGCTGGAATCACGTTAAACTGTTTTCTGTCCGAACTGTACTTATAAAGTTTGTCAATCATTTTCTTGGTGATGCTCTTTGGCCCTGTTCCAGTCAGCTTGTAGATTTCTTCAGTATCGGGATAGTAGCAATAAAGTGCTCTGAACTGGCAGCCAGCATCGCGGAACAAAATGATGTAGTGGTTGGCATCACATTTTTCTAGTTCCTGCATTAGAAACAAACAGACAGACATAGACGGTGAAAATTCTCACATTGTACCAAGCGTTCGGCTCCAACACACAGCTCAGTAAGCGCTCAAAGTGTTTTGAAACACTAGATTGGCAACTATGATTTTTCAATCCTTGTATAAACTACAAATTGAACTCTTATGCTTTCCGTAAGTCCACACAGTCAGGAAAGAAGGGATTCTCCATACAGGTACATTTTAGGAAACAACATTCAATACCAGGCATCAGTGGGATTATGAAATGGGCATTACAGACATACTTTGTATTTTAATGTTTACCTCTAATATTGAATTTTTATGCGGTTCATTCACTTTTCCAGCAAGACAGCAATGAGAGATAGCATTGTGAATAATAGGTTTGTTTGATTTGCTGCTGGGCTCCTTAAATAATTTTGGACCTAAGGAAAATAAGTAAGTAAAAATTATTTACTGTGCATTTATGAACACTAAGATTTTCAATCAGAGTGGAAAAAACCACCTTAAATATTATTCTACAATAACTCACTTTTAGAGCTATTAAACAAAGCAAAATACACTTGACAACTTCTCAAAAACAGCAGCATGTCACATCAAATACATCACAGCTTTTTACAACCTGTTATTTGTAACAAATAGTGAAAGTAAACCAAGTCACCTGTATATTCTGCCACTGAAGCAATAGAAGATGCTGTTGAAGCATTCTCCCAGTCTCTTTCTGTGTTCCTGCTAGGATTTCTGCTCAGTATCGGTAATGATTCCATAGATTCAACTCTGTCCGGGGAAAAAAAAAAGTAGTAAGAAAAGATATGTCAAGATTCGGGGGATTTTTCCTTCCTATCGTAAATAAATTCACCAGTCATTGGTCCTGAATGGAACAGGCTGTTGTCTATTTTCCTCCCCCAAAACAGTCAGATTCTCCCTGCTAGATTATCAAAGCAAAAGTCTATTATTCCTTTGGGAGAAAACAAAACAAAATTGCAAGTTTGTACAGAACACTGGAGTTGGCAGCGACATAAAACAGATGATGGATTCACTAATTACTATTGTTCCTCCACGCCAATGAAACGACTCAAACTACAGTGAACCCTAAGGCTCCAGGGAGAACTTAGAGCAGCTTCCAGTATGGAGAGGGGCTCCAGGAAAGCTGGGGAGGGGCTCTTGATCAGTGAGCACAGAATAGGACGAGGGGGAACGGGTTTGAGCTGAAAGAGGGAAGACTGAGATGAGATCTTAGGAAGAAATGTTCTGCTGTGAGGGTGGGGAGGCCCTGGCCCAGGTTGCCCAGGGAAGCTGTGGCTGCCCCATCCCTGGAGGGGTTCAAGGCCGGGTTGGATGGGGTTTGGAGCCCCTGATCCAGTGGGAGGTGTCCCTGCCCACAGCAGGGGTGGAACTGGTCTCTCTTTACCTCTGAGACGGCGTGCCACCAGAGTGTACGCTTTCAGGTTCAGTTGTTGCTGCCGAGGCCAAAGACAGACTGGAACCAGACTGAGCACTGCTCAAATTATCAGCTACAACATAAAAGCAAAAACGTGAAACACTTTGTGAACGCAGATTTGCAGAAGCAGTAAGAGCAAACAAATCAAACTTCTTACGTGTGGAAGAACACTTTGTCCCTGAATCACTGTAAGATTCTTCATGATGGACCGACTTTGGCCTGGGTTTTTTGGGCTTTGATTTGGGCTTTCCAAGCCCTTGCTCCTCCAGAATTTGCTGCTGTTTTTTCCTTAGATATTCTTGCTTGATAAGTTCTCTTCGAGCCTTCTCTTCTTCCTTCCGTATTCGGTCCTCCTCAGCTTTGCGACTGCAAAGCAAACACATTATATTCACCATATATTAATCTTCCTCATCTTAGAGAAAAAAAGAAGTATTCTTACCGAGCTTCATCTCTTTTTTGTTCAACTTCAGCTTCCAACTGCTGCTTCCGAATCCGAGCCTCTTCTGCTTTGCGTTGCTGTTTCAAAAGGAATGCTGCACGTTTCTTCGCGAGCTCATCTTCTGCTTTCTGTTCATCCTGCAAAATTCATAAGGACAGAGCGTTTTAAACAATGGAAGAAAATATACTAAGCTGGATATCATGAGATTTCCTAAAAACCTCCTGGAATCCCTAGGAAACATAAGCTATTTCTTTTGGAAATCTTTAGGTTTTTAGAATCAATGAGTAAATCTGTATCGTGAAAAAAGGACTAAGGGACAATTTCAGTGTTTCTTTAAGTCTGCAAGGAAGAAAAAAATGTATCTCATCTAACTCTGACTTGTTTTTAAGTATACTTATTCACCACAAAACCTTAAAAAACCTGTAAAGTACAATGAAATTACCACATGGGCTTAGAATGGACAGCCTAAAGAACTCCAGCATAACAATAACTTTGAGTCAGTCAATATTAATCACGCTATGTAAAACTGGAAGTTAATTCACCGAGACTGAGACAGCCTAGCTCTACTTTCTTGAAAGAGAAATGAAAAAAAGGAAGTATTGTCATGTCAGCACATTTGAGATAGTTATCTCTGCTAAACATAAATTTATCTGCTCGATGTTCCAACAGCAGTTCTTCAGTAGGAGTAGACACATTATTTAAAGGACACTCGACCCAACAATATAAGAAACACTGTTTTATCTAAACCCCAACATCTTAACAACCATTCCCACATGCCAGAGTTGCGTGCAAAATGAGAATCATTACTTAAACGTAATCCATTTTCCCCATAAGCCCTCTACACAACCTTCACAGGATCAAAACAAAACCTGCATGAAAAACAGCAATTTCTTCCCACCAAGCACTGAACCATCTGATTTTTCACCTGCCTCTACAACCATACAACAAAATCCTCCGTTAGAGCCCTTGACTTTTAGGCTGCTCAAAATCAGATAAATTTGGATGCGAATGCCAAAACCAACCCAGTTTGGATGATTGGCTCCCTGACAAGTTTTCAAACCTGTTCAGCAGGCTTTTATCAGATACCCGTGTTCTGTTAAAATTGTTTTTCAGTTTATAGAGGTTCACAGAACGCTGGGATTTCAAACCAGTGAATTCTACCCTTGCACTGTGTGGTTCTTTTATGCCAAGTATTTACATGTATGTACATATATGCATGTTTCTCTCTCAGAAAAAAAAAACTAAGTGAAAGAGAAGAAAAGCAAGTTTAATCCTGGTTCCCAGTAAAGTTAACAAGAACCAGGATTTCATACATTAAATCAAACCCTCTTTTTCACAAGCAGTTCTTTTCCAATGCATTTCTTAAAAATATTAATATTGCAACCAAAACGTACTGCATTCCAACAGAAGACTGAAGAATAAAGTGGACAAAATCTGTTCTAAGGCTGGGCAAATATAACTAAACATAGAAAGGTAGTGTATTTACCTTGAAGAAAAAACCTACACCAGACTTCTGATCACTTTCACTAATTATATCTGTAGAGCTATCCTGGTTTTCAAGTTCTCCCTCATCTGGAGCTTTCAAGTCAGACAAGTCTACTTCAATGAGATTAGCCTTGCTTCTCAGTGGCTCATCCACTGGGACATTTTCTTTTCCTGAGCCATCAGAAGAATTCAGCTCTGTTTCCTTGAAGCTGTTATTCGCCTCTTTGCTCATTTCAGAAATAATATTTGCATCCTTGGAGGTGGAGAGAATGAGTGACCGTTGATTGCTCTCATCATGAAGTCTATAGGTATCGAAGAAACACTTTTCTTGAGAACCATTTCCATGATCAGGACTACCTTCCAAGCCGATTTCTGCTGGTGTCTTTGACAAGCTATTGGACGGAAATGATCTTAAATGCGGTAAGGTTTCTAAACTTGGTGTTGGAGTTTTAACACGTGCTGAATTTTGTTGTCTGTCTTTAGTGACTTTCAGATCAGCTGGTCTTCCTGACCGAGGAGTCCTTCCTTGACCAAATCGAGGTGGTTTACGAAGACTGTTCATTCCAGTTGGAGACAGAGGCTCAACAAAATGAATTGATGGTTTTACCTTTTGGTCCTGAGAGCTACTTCTGGTTCCCGGTGATGGCACTGATGGAGATTTCATAAGTAGTTCCTGTTGCTGAGAAATCTTTAATATAGCTTGCTGAAGGGTACTGATTGTTTCATTCAATTTTTCAATAGAAAGATCACATTCATTTATGTCCACGTCAGTCACGTTTTCTTCTAGGAGGGCAACGGAAATAATCTTATTTTTTTCTAAATCATGTATAGCAGCAGAGTCTTTTGGTTTATGTTGCTCAGCAAAAACTATGCTTTCTTGCATTTTTGCTTTTGTTACTTCTTGAGAATCATTAAGTATTTCTTCTCTCTCCTCCTCCTTTCCAAGAAACTCCTCAGATTTGGAACCCAAGGAAACTTCATCTAAGTCTTCACCATTGTGCCGAGAATATTCTTTTCCAAAATGCTCCGATTTAAGAGGCTGTGGAACATCAGGAGATTTCCCTTTCTTAACAACATGCAAGAAGGCTGCCTTGCCCAACTGTAGTCGCTGCCTCGCTGATAAGGCTTCCATCTTCTTCTTCTGCGCTTCTATCGCCCTTCTCTTTTCCTCCAATTGCATATGAAGCTGCACTAATTCCGAAGCCAAAAGATTAACATTATCTTTATTTTGTCTGTTAGGGCTTTGTTCTCGCTTTTGTTTCCACGTGGTCAGTGGCGCTGGGCAGCTTTCTGATCCATCTGGAGTGGTCTTTTGTGAACTACTTGTGCTGGATTTTGTTTCGTAGCTGTTAAGCCTCTGAAGCTTTCGTTCTGCAAAACTCGTCATTCGGACACTCCCACTCGCCATTGACACGCTGCTAACTTGAGAAATTGTACTCAAACACGGGCTGGAGCGACCACTAGCATCATCCTTATCCTCGTGTTCTTTTACCTTCATATCTTCTTGCAATTTTGCAGATTCTTCCTCACCAATGTATTTAGCAACTATAGGATGGTCATCTATGACCACCAAATCCTGCTCAGCATCTTCTATGTCTAACAGATCTGAATCCGAGTCGTGTCTCACCATAGTCCACGTGGTATCCGGAACATGTGAATTAAGACCTTTCACATAGCTTATATTGACTTTACCTGCTATATTATCATCAGATTTAGCAGCATGAAGGAAAAAACCCCCAGTGGAGAGCTCCTGAGTGGAAGGATCTAAACTGCTAGTAGCCAAAGGTCTGGAAGCTTCTAGCCCTGCCTCCACCAGTGTCACTGAGTCTGCAGTACCAGGATCTGTAACTGGAGTGAAATCAGAACTAGAAATGGGAGTAAAAGTTCTATTGAGGTCATGGTCAACATGACTGCTATTTGTTTTCTTGCGGATCAAAGCCAAGTGTCCCTCATTTAATCTCTTTGTTATAAAACTCCTTTGTTTCCCCTCCCCACATTCATCCGCTTTATTGATGATCTGTTTTTCCTTTGCTGGTTTTAGAACTGCAGGCATTAAGGGCTCCAAGTAAAAACTCTCTGGTTTGCTTTCTGAAGTCTCGCTGTTTGTTTTTGGAGACCATGCAGTTGCAACTATGCTGGGTACCCTGGCTGACGCATTCTGCAGTTCGGGATCGCCACGGTTTGGCCTTTCTTCAGACCTGATAATCGCAACAAGCTCTTCATCTTCATCCTCCATTTCAACATTGCTCAGTAAGCTCTTCCCATTAGTTTTCACTGATGATGGAGGATGGGGCTGATTTTTTGGAGTTACGTTAACGATGTTTGAAGCAAGGCTGTCTTTGCTGATTGACCGAGCCAGACTAATGGTATCACCAGAGCCAGGGTCCACATCACTACTGGCAGATTGATGAACAGCAAATGGTGTTGGCTGAGACAGAGGCCTAGAAAAGATAAGAACGGCTGAGTGACACTTAAGAACAATAAGTTACAATTTGTTGAACTAAGAACCATAATATATACAGCTAAAATCATTGCTCCATTTGAAAAATGTAACCTGTATCAAAACAACCAGCAATACTAAACAGCAACTTCAGATTCTTAAATTTTCCACAGTGCTAACTGAAAATCAAGCTTACAGTATTTTCAATCGCAACCCTAAAAAGTCAGTCATACCTGAAAATCTGCATAAAAGAGAACAAAATCAAGTGGCTCTCAGTCCAGTTCTAAGGCAGTCATACCACATTACGACAACAAAATTGTCACAGTAATGACAATCTGTTCATTATTTAAGTATTGTAACACTTTAATGCATCTGTTACCTGGGTTTCCTCTCCGGCCATGCAAGAACGGACCCTCGTGGCTGCCCGTCAACACGGGTCAGAGAATTAGAACGATGCCGATGACCTGAAATATATTTTTAATGGTTAACTGTATAGAAATGATCTTTAGACTAGCACTTTTAACTTTATTTAAGAGTAAACATAATAAACTGTTTGACCAAGAGGTGGCAGCAGAAAACAGATTTGCTGAAATATTAACCACACACAGAGGCTAAAAAAAATACAGTGAAAAGGGACCACATATGCACATCTAATTTTTAGATTTCCAACACAAATTTGTCTCTGTCAGCCTCTCAACCTTAAAAAGGACGTCCTCACAGCATCTGACAAATGGCCTTTTCCTTTTTTCTCCACACAATGGAGATTATTAGTCTTAATTTCTTGCACTTGCTATTCTAAGAAATAAGGTCATTTGAGAAAGAATATTTTTTTAAAAATCCAGTAACTTTCTGATTTTAATGCAAATAAAGATGATTTACTCAAACTAAACATGCTAACCACTTGGCCGATTGCAGTTTATCTCAATTTCAGACTATTTACACTTATGAACTTATATCTTAATTCATCGCTATACTGACACTGATGGTCACTGCCTGTTGAAATGCAATTCCAGGCAGACTTACCAGGGCTGTCTTCTCCCTGTAAAGATTTTTGTTGCTTTTGTCTCAAAGGCAGCAGTGGATGGGATGGGCTAAAGGCAGGGCTTCCTCCTTTGCCACTAATTCAGAAAAGCAAAAACTCATTACTACCAGTTTGGGTTTTTTATATGATGAGAGAAATTATATAGCTGCAAAATTACACTGGTAATAGTTACCCCTGTTCTCTTTTGCAACACAGTAATATAATTAATTTTAATGTTAAAGAAGTTACTTAAAGAGAATAAAAGGTTTTCACATGTAACAATATAAAAGCAAACCTACCACCTGAAATGAAACTGTTTAAATCTCTAAAGGTGTTTATAGTGTGGTGCTTAGGGGCGCGATTTAGTGGTGGACTTGACAATGCTGGATTAAGGACCATACAATCTTAAAAACCCTTTCCAATATAAATAATTCTATGATTGTACGATTAATCTAAAGAACACAAAACCAGACTTACAGATAGTCAGGCTCCTCAGGGTGCAGGTAGTATCTGTTGCAAGCTTCAGGGCCTGTCTGAGTAGAGGGCTGCAAGTCTGCTGGAGTTGTACTAGCAGGACTAGCCATGAAACTTCGCTTGGTTGCGTTGGAAATAGGAACGGGTGGACGACTGCTCTTCTGCTGCAACCCTGTTTTAACTGTGCATGTATTTATAACATTAACACAACTTGTAGTAGCCATTAAAATAACAAAACAAGAACAGGAAGGTTTTGGATTGCAGTACATTAAAATGAAAATTGTATGATACAGCCCTAAAATGAAACCTTAAACACTAGCCTATTTATTAAATCTTATGGTGACCTTGATGGAAAGAAAGTTACAAGTGAATAATAAGCAGGTTTAGGGGAAAAAAAATTACCTATACCATTGAAGAAATTAGAATTCAAGCATATCTATGAATAACATACCTTCCATTTTTACTGCTTTCAAGGACCCCGAGCAAGCAGAAAGTTTGAGCAGAAACAAAACTCCAGAGGAAACAGCACTGTGCAACATTTTGATTGTAATGTAGGTATTTTTAAAATAATGTGCTAATATTTATCAAGAGTTAAAAACTTACCATCTTTTATTTCCTGAAAATCTCTTGGATGTACAAAGTCTGGTTTGACGTTCTCAAACCACCAGAAAAGTTCCGCAATGAATACCATGACATTAGGCTACAACAGAAAAAAAGAATAAACGTTCCTCTCAATAATGAAATACCTATGATTTATCCACATTATATTTAAAAATGTATCTTTCATGATGTTTCTTACCTTTAAAACCAAAGGAGCATATAGCATGTCTTCCAGCGTGAGGTAAAAGCATTTGTTTAGATACTCATTTGAGAATTCCCTCAGAAGTTGAATATTATAGAGGCTGTCTGCAATTGATGTCACCTCTTTCAAACAAATATCTAGAAAGATGAGAAAAAGCAAGTTATGACTTTATTCCAATGTATTAACCTTCCATCCACAACAGAAATACCACATATGGGAACTTCACAGACTGCTTATACACCATCATTCTGTATTTACTGAGTACCAGTGATATTTCTCTACCCATTAAATACCTGAAGGACAGGAAAAGGAGGAAAAAAACCCCACAGAAAACACAGTATAAATTTTGCATTCATTTTAAAATCCACACAAGATTCTCTCTATCACTGTGACAGAAAAGGTAAGCAGGCTACATAGAACACACACAATTACAAAATACAAAAGCAATCAAACCCAGACTACTTAGTTTGCAAAAATAAAAGGCTACTCCTAGAATTAACAGTGCTGGTTCCTTCTGAAACCACTCAGGAGCTCTGCAAGGTACAACATAACTGAGAATTTAAAAACCAATACCAAATGCTGATTTGTAGGAGTTAAATGCAATGAGGACATGGAATTATGAAAAACATTGTGTGGGAAAGAGAACTCAAGTTTGCAATGCTGAAGAGTGACAACTGCTGAAGACTGGGAGAAATCTAGATTTTAAAATGTCAAATTATGTACTCCTACAGAACAATAGGAGAATTATCAACTAACAGGAGGGGATGTGCATTCCTTTTTTATCATCTATTGAAACCAAGGTCAGTTATTTGAGCAAAGAAAGACACATCTATATCTATAAAAGAAAGGATTACTTTGTAGCTCATACAAGGCAGACCCTTCTAAATACAGTAAGTAAAAAAATCAGAGCGGTTGCTTTTTAAATACGCTGATTTTATGCAGATTCCATGTGAGCCGATTCTACCACCTATTAAATGTGCTGTGTTTTTATTTGATAATGTATTCCTAGCTGAAGTTTCAAAGAATGAAGAAATGTTTACTTTTTTTTTTAAACACCTTTGTCACGTACCATCCAGTTTCATTTGCTCTGGACAATAATAGTGTATCACAGCGAGAAGAGCAGCACCATCACTGCCATCCTTCATCAAATCTTCAAGCAAAGGAAAGTAAGGTAACTGCCTGCTTGAAAGATGGTCTCTTCGATAACGCACCTAACAACAGAAAACAAGCACTCATACGATGCTAACAAGGAAGAAAAAAAGGAATTCCTGTTAAGCACTGAAAAACTCCTTATGGTGGATCCTTTATAGCATTCTGCTCTAACTCCAATTTACAAGGTTGTACTTGTCTCAATGGAAGCCAGTTCTGAATACGGTGCTCCCCTTTTAATCATCCTCCTCATATCTAGAAGCAATCCATGCTGCTGAATTCCTAGCTACATTCACACATTTTAACTTATTACAAGCAATTTAAGTCATAATCCTTCCACACAGATACATGAACGCAGCAGATCCAAAGAAAGAGAGACAGAAAATGACATGAAAGCACTTAAAGCTTGGGAAAAAAACAAACAACAAAACCACACACAGCAAAAAATAATCCAGATGAGCTCACAATTTCTCATACATTACCTACATCCACAGACTTGCCACCATCTCCACAGACAGCAAAGTTCTCTGAGGGACTCAGAACAACAGCCTGGCAAGCCAGTATACAAGAATAATACAGTGCAAAAGAAAAAGACACGGCCTTTTCCAGAAATCGTCAGCAAGAGGAGCATGTAGGCCTCCTACATCAACAGCGAAGCTCTCCGTGATTTCAGTATGGATCAATCTCACACTCCTCTGCAAAGCACCCCCAGCCCTCAGGTAATTTGAGCAAGGTTGAAGAGTAGCTAAAGCCAGTCAACTACAGAACAGCTCTTGGCATTGCCGCTTGCAGTTTTTGCAAGACTAGTTTGAGTGTCGATATCTACTAAGCATCCACACGCTAACTGGACTAGCAGGCTGCATCTTAGCTTGAGCAGCAAAGGGATGGGGCAAGCAAAAGAAAAATGCACTCCAGAACCTAATAGAGGTATCTTTCAGCATCAGAAAAAGATTCACAGTTTAGTGTATTAATATCACTTAGCACCTAACAGACTACCTCGACTGATGTGCTGGCCTAAGCTGCAGATACAGAGCATGAATTTAATCACTAGAGGAAAGGTGGATTTTACCAAGGGTGCCATACACTTTCCAAGACAACCTGGAAAAGCTCTCTGCTCAAACATAAACACTCACAGGTGTCAATTTAGGATAGCACAGGCTGAGAAAAAATATCTGTTCAGAAGAACAAAGATCACTCATTGAATAAGAGTAATAAGAACCCGTTTCATTTCTTCACATCGCACAAATACAAACATGCTCTGTTCGGTTTCCTTGGCAAAGACAAGTAATTCTACAAGCTATCTCTACATGCTAATGCTATTCTTCCCTCTTCTTTTACTAAGAGCAAATTATTTCTTCCCCAGCCTGGAGCACTCCACAAGTATGTAATGAATGTGAATCATACTGTACCACACGAGCATATTCCACTGGTTCCAGCATGCAGTGCGATATGGCATGCATCAGATCAGGCTTACACAAAAAGAAATAGTGAGATATATGATGGTGATTATTCAAACAAGAAACAAATCAAATGCATTAGCAACATCCATTATGCACTGGAAATATGGTCATTAAGTCCAATAGATATGTATGCACACTGAGGTGAAAAGTTAGCTCAAAAGGTTCATTAATTATCCACTGAGCTGAGGTAAGCATAGTAAAGATAAACTTCAGAAATGCCTTCTTAAACTTTAATTCCTCCTGTATGCAAAGTAGATATAAATATTTCCTTTCCAATAGGCTTAAATGAAATTTAAATCAACCACAGTCAATACTGAGAACCAAAATCTGAAAAATCCATGTTCATTTTAGCTTTGATGAAAACACACAAATTTATGATCAAGGAGGTTTTTTATGGACTTGATTTAATTCCTTATATTGTCTCAACTATTAGCCTCATCTTGGAGAAGAAAATGGAAAAGACCATCCAGACTTTTATACTGAAGAATTCTGAATTCTTTCTTATATTCAAGCGGAGTTTTGTGGTATGTTCTGCTCCATGCATACAATTCATGATATCAGTATGCCTTAAAGTGCAGAAATGGGTGCTGCTGAAATAGTGATAGCTATATTTTTTTAAAAGTCACAAAATAAAAAAAGAAACACAGAAAGACATAGTTTGACAACTATTATGGAGTCAGTAAACCTGAATAACCTCAGTGGCACTGAACTAGCAGTGAGATAAACCTCCCTTTACTTCTTCCTTTACCACCCATGTGCTCAATAAAATCCTGCAAGTCAGCCCCATTCCTGTAGTTCCTCCTAGTTTCACCCAGTTGCCTCTCTAAAGACACCTACTTGACTCCCCCAGCAAGCTATCAAACGTGTGTCTCAAATACAGATTTGATCTCCAAGCTCACTAGAACCTAAGCACTAGGTCCGTATTTCATCACATATCGGCACAGGTCATTAAATAAGGCTCTGTCCAGGTTTTTATTAGCCTGCGGGTCCCCACTCAGATTTCCTTCATTTCAGATAATTAAAGTTTTTAACACAGTCCATATATTTGGTTCAAACAAATAAAGGACCACGAGGCAGAGGCGTGGGACTGAGCTCTCTGTGGAAAGGCAGAGAGACTGTGGGGACAGGGGACTGCCCAGTCACAACTGCCATTTCCAACTGCAGTGCTCTTTGGAATTTGCAACTGAGACAACAGCACTCATCTTCCCAGAGAGAAAATGATAAGCACTAAATCCAGGAAGTGCAGGAGAAGAGATATCAAGGATAAGGAAAGCAAAGGAACAAACAGCAACCTCTGCAAGTTGAAATAAACCCAGGAAATTTAGCCAAAAGTAAGCTTCTATAGTAGAAGTACTATTTTATTATGTTTTTATATATAGTGGAATTGATATTCTACTTTCACACTTCATCACAAAGAGAATCAGTATTTTGTTTTGATATTCAAAGTGCCTTTCCTCCCATCACACCAACTTCAGTCTCATTAATCTACCATTCTAATCTAATTCCAACAACTGACATGATGGGCTTGAACTGGTTTCTAACCCTAAAGCTTTATTTAACGCACTAGTGCAAATACCTGGGCATCTTAACTGGATTCAAGGATTCAGCAACCGTTTAAACCGACCAGACTTTTTATACCACCTTAGTGCTGCACTCAATTGCCTATCTAGAACAAAAACAGTAAACGCAACCAATTTGACTGTTGTTAATTTTCTAGTCTTCTGCTGCTACTCCACATCCCCCAACTCCTGCCCCGTTGGAACGATTCTGAATTGCTGTGAAGTGATTATGCTGTATGCTGTACAGTATGCAAAAGTCATGTTATGAAAACTACGCCTGATGATCAGACACCCTACACAGTTCTTTTTCAAAGACCGTCTAAGAAGCACTGTAATGGAAGCAAACACTCGGAAGAAATTTAAAAAGCCATGATTTTGTGGATGACAACTGGTGTAAAAGTAGATCACTTACAGGTACTAATTTCCAATACCATTTGGAAGGAGACTGCTCAGGAAGCAAGGAAAGGAACGTAGGAATAGGAAAGGAACATCAGCAATGCAAGTTAAAAGCAGTAATATTTAAGTGCACTTCAGCAATAAAAAACTTTCATATTTTAGAAGGGTTGGAGCTTAGCAATTTAGATTTAAAAATATTAAAATGAGACCCAAAAGTAAATATTCAAATAATTAAAGGCATCTTTCAGACCACATATCAGCTTGTAAATTAAGTAGCTCTTTAGCCCCTTATCCTTGAAGCATACTACTTTACATATTTTAAAAGCACATAAAAACCCGTTGCCACTAACACAATAGTTAAACAATTGTGCCTTGTTCACGTGTCATGCTTTAATCCCCTTTGCATGGCCACGCCAATTTGAGGAAAACACAGCCGTTTTTCTTAAAGCTTCATCAAATCAGGAACTGGGAACCTAAATAGCTGATACACACCCTGTCTGAGAAACAGCCATTTGACATTCTCCAGAAATGAAAGTGTACTATATTTTGCAACATTAGTGCATTGCGATATAATTTCAAGGGAAGAAGGTAGGAAAAAAACTACAACGCACACATAACACTTGAATGCCAAGAATATGCTTACTAGATAGAACTTGAATAAGCCCCTCAATATTCATAGTCATTAACCCATTCACAATTAATATGCCAAGAGCTTTCAAAATATATAATATATAATATATATTTTGTGCTGTGAAAGCCAAGTCTTATTTACGCAGGTAAAGTTCATAGAGCTTAAGTAGAAACATGTTATTTTAGTCCAACTCAAACTTAAAGGGAAGTCAGAAGATTCCAGTGGGCTTGAAAGGTAATGAAGGGCGCTGATGACAGACACGAAACAAATTGCATGCACAACATCTCAGGAGTTTCAGGGACTGAATGCCTCACATTTCTTTGACAAAGAAAATACTGAGATGTTTAGATATAAATCCATTAATCATCAATACACAAAATCACAACTGAAAACAAGTTTGTTTTACCTTTTGGTGCCCTGGACTTTCCATTAGTTGCTGTTTTAATTTAATCTCTTTCTCTGTTATCTCTCTCATTTTAAGGTTCACCTAAAAGGACATAGAAAAGATACTAAAATACATCTGAATATGTTCCCGTAAATCAAGTTTTCTTCCTCCTCTTACTTAATGGTCATTCCATTCTATAATACAAACATAAAAAGTTCACAGAGCAATGTGCTACAACATTTTCAAGAACATCTATAACATTTCATTAGCAGTAGCTATAACCACAACAAGGGAATCCTGGGTTTGCCAAAGATGGAATGTGACTCTGCTGTGAGTCAAAAGGGTTTCAGTAACTTAACCTCTACCCTTTGAAAAGTTTCAGTATTCAATCTACTCAGAATTAAGTCTCTCCTGTTATTTAACATGAAATTTTTCACCTTAAAAAAAAAATACCCTCAAGGCAGCTCATCTAAAAATAAAGAACTCAATTTCGACATTTTTCCTAATTTAGTTCTTAATTATCTTCTTCATTTTAAATTTTGCCTTGAAAATTTTACCAGCTTTATTACAACATCCCTAAGAAAAAGAAATTGCATTTCCCTGCTAGTCTGATTCTCTTCCCAATGCATATGGAAACCCTGGGAAGATGACATTAGAATACATTGCAGTAGAAAGGGAATCAAATGATCTGTTACCATTACACTTGAGGTAACAAGTAACAAAACAGCAATTAAAGCAGTTCTCTTAACTGAAGTGGAAAAGATGACAGAAATACACAGGTAATAAAGATGGAAGAAAGATACTAAGCAAGAACATTTTTTAAAAATCTGACAAGCGTTAGTGAGAAACAGGCAGGCCTTTCTCAAACTAAATTTTACCTTGTTAATCCAGAAAACCATTGCATCCTCCAAATCATAGGGCAGTTCTTTTGAGGCACTGAATGTAGAGAAGCGCTTCACACTAGCAACCACCTTTTCAATGCTGATCATTTCTACAGTATAGGCCATCATCAGAGCGTCAATCATTGCCATATGAGAACTCTAAAAGAAGAAAACAATAAGCACTGAAAACCAGAATCCTTTAAGGAAAAAGAAAACCCATTTTCTAACTGTATTTAAAATGGAAAATTCCTGAGGTTAGTGACCTAGAAATTAAGAGCTCTTCATTCCATGAACTATTTTAAATAGTGTTAAATAAAAAGAAGATCATTAGGTGGATTTAATTAAGCTAACCATTTTGATTGGTGCACAGCCCAGATCAGATTCAGACACAGGTGTATCATCGCTCTCCATGACGTAAATCCCCTTCCGCGACAGAGCCTGGATCACTGACTGGTGCCCCTGCAGAGCCGCCACCTGATCCCCCTTCTGAATGAGGCTACAGACACGGCAATACAGCTCGCTGGACAGCAGCAGCTTGATGACAGGTGGTTTAATGTGTTCTTGCTCATATTGGTCGATGTAAAATGGGTCCTTCAGCTCCTCTGGGACATTATCTAATAGAGTAAAGACAAGTTTCAACACACGGCATCAGTGATAAACAAAGGAATCACTTTTACTTCAGTAAATCACATACTTCAGTAAAAAACCTACACATTACCTGGTAGCTGTCTAAAGATGCTGGAGTCCCTTTCAACAAAGCACCTCAACATGGACCCACTGTCCCCTACGCGTCCAGCTCATTCCTTGAATAAGACCCAGCTCACTCAGAACGACACGCTATCGCCTCCGCTGGTTAGTGCATAATATTAGCATTTTCATTTTATTATTAATTCGTTTAATTGGATCACAGGCTAAAATACTCTGTGTATTAGATGAACTATACACACACACACACACACACGTATACCTTCAAAGAAAAATTTACAGCTACTTCAAGCGATATCCCCAAACATCTGTGCCCAGCAATTAAATCATTGCAATCCCCATCACCAAAAGGGGCTGTCCAAACATTCTCAATGAAAAAGAAAACTAAGCCACCTATTTCTTGTTTTTTAACTGCCCAAGTTCATAGAAAAACCGAAATATCGGACTAAAACCTTGAGCACTTTACAAATGGTTTGCGAAACAACTGAGTCTCAAGCAAGCTGACTATCTGTGTTTGGAAGACAAGAGTAAAGCCTATGACGCAAACCCATTCCACTTGGATTTGAATTCAACAGGAATTTTAAACCAACACTAAAATTAACTTCTTTTGGACTGGCAGCATTTCCACAAGTTCTACTCATATTCAGCAATCAGACTAGAAGCTATTGATCTTTATAATAGCCTTGTGGTGAAAACAAGATTCTTCAGCTTCAGGAAAAACACTTCTTGGCCGCAAGCGTGTTGTCTTAATAGAAGCCTGACACTCCATCATTTTCAAACATAAAATTCTATCTTATGCTATCCAGTCTCTCTGAAGATCTTCCCCTGAAGTCACTTCATTTGTTTTAAATATGTACATCTACAGTTAAAAGAATTATTAATTTGGCAGCATATTTACTTTTCATTCAGCTCATTTCCGGGATAATTAAATTTCCCCATTCAAAAAAAACTCCTACCCATAGCGTATCTTTGAACTGCAAAATAAGCCCCACAGTACTGTCTGCTGCAGAACACTTAATGTTCATAAAGAGAAGCTGAGACAGAATGCTACCAACTGCAGAAATAAATAAAAATGTCACAAATCAGTCTTGTCCTACCAGCTCTAACAGCCTGTCACACAGCACTGTCCCTAGTTTACAAAATGAAAAGCTTTTTGAAGTTTTTAAAAATCAGGATTGTTCTTTTTCCTTTATGAGATATACTGAATGCTGTGATACAGCCTACAGACTGAAGATGGTTGGAAGAGACACAATAAAACTCCACTTCACTGTGTAAGTGGCATTTCTTAATGTGGTGACCTTTTTTAGTGAAATAGATTGTAAATTCAAATATTTTTAATCTTCTTATTAGTAGTCAACCTGACCTAAAAATCAAAGGCTGTTGAAAGCTAATTCCATTTAATGGTCATTGCCACTTCCAGAAAGAGAACTATAGCTTCCATTTCTAAAGACTGGAGAAAGATCCAAAAATCAAAACGTAAAGCAGCTCACGTAATTCAGTATCTTTGCTTCATTACAAGCAGCTGCACCTGTAACAACCAAAAATACACTTGATTTTTTTTTTCTAAAATCATTTGTGAAAGGAAATAATAGAATACTAGCCCATTAACACCCGTGAATAAGTACATTTCTGGTGAGTGCATCAGCAGCACTCCACATTTTGAAGGCTTTTTTAAAGCAAAAGACCTGCAAATTCAAAATGTCCGAGACCTGAAGCACTTACAGGAGGGTTTTAATATGAACACCTGCCCTCCCCAGCTCCACAAAGACCCCGCAGAGACGGGCAGTCGAGGTGACTGTCTGAAACTGCGCTGGACAAAGAGACCCTGAACAGCCCCCACACCCCAGCTGCCCAAGCAGAGCATCAGCAGACAGCTCACTTCATATTTACTCCAGGTCCCTTTTCCACAGCACAGCCTGTGATTATTTTACAGACCCCTAACTGCAGAAAGCAAAAATCGTTCTCTGCAATGGTAACACACGCACAAGGGATCCAATCTGTTGCACTGGGCCTTTTACACAAATTATTAAGAGAAGCAACAATTGCAACATGATGCTCAGCTCCCTGCGATGGGGCAGCAAGACTTCCCACATTAAAATACTGGTAATTTAAACAAAAATTCATGGTTTTTAAAAGTCTTTTCTAGCAAGAAGTGAATCGAGTTCTTAGTTATGAGATTACATGTCACAGAAATCAATATATTAAAAATACATACACTTTGTACTTTGGCTACTGCCCTTTAGTCTGATCATCTAGTCAAGAGATCTGAAATCTTTTTCTCCTACATTGAAGAACCCTCTACCTTCATATTTCTGCTCTCCAGATCAGTGCTTAAGGACTCACCGGATTTGGGCTGACCTGGATTAAAGATGATGGGGGGTGGGGTCAACTTCTAGTTCCGGGATTAATAACTTGAATGCTATCATAAAAAGTTATTCATAAACGTATCATAAACATTAATCCTCCCATAACTGCAACTTATGTCACTTGCAAACACTCGCCCAGTTTTATTTTCTACATTGGTGTTCACACCACCTCTGCCAGCTAAATTTGCCTATCTGTGACAGAAACAGTTTTGTAACTTGTCTGATGCTCTGCACACAGAAATGTTAAGATATAAAAAACACATCAATGCCCAAGAGCAGTAACATTAACATTACTATTTAATTTGATTTGATTTCACACTGGACACAGCTGCACTATCCACATAGCAAGCAGAAAACAATGAGAAATAAAAGGTAGGAAAACTGGAACGTAAAAAGGATGCGACAAAAACACATAAGTCTGCGTTGAGAAACTCCCAAACACCACATTGTAGATGCCCTGTACACAATCCAAGTATCTCAGCCAGGGCCTCCCTAGACGGCCACAGACAAACATTGTGCCCCAGCTGTGAGATATCTTCAATGTTTCAACTCCACATTTGAAAGCACAACATAAGAGACCTATCTTACCTTTCACATCTCTGCTAATTATTCTTATCTGTAGCACAACTCACAGAAACCGCTTCCAGCACCCAGGTCTGCTCATTCCCACAAACCCATTAAAAATATCAAATCTGCCATGTTGCCAAAAATCTCAGAAACAAGTTGCCAGTTTTGGAATAATTATACACCGGAGTTCACCTAGCACTCATTTAAGTAATATGCTATGGATACACAAGTAGCCACCGCTGTTATGCAAAGCTTTTCTCCCTGGTTTTTATGGATCTGGCAAACCCCAAACGTGTCACATGTATTTTGCTCCTCACTACAGAATGTGCCAATGCTGTTCTTGAAGAAAATGTCCCAGTCTTCCCCAAGTCCCAATTTCCATAAGCACCTTTTTCAACACCTTACTTTCATGACCTATAACTGAACTTAGACTCTAGAAAACTTCCGTTCATTAAAACTTGTATTTTTACACATTTATGCTTCAGATCTTATACCATGTTACTTAGTTGCATGCAGTCAGCTTATTATAGAGGGAAAAAATGCTCATTTTTTGCTGCTTCTCACACTCACAAAGTAATAACTTATTCTTGCTGAGTTTCAGCAGCATAAACTCTGAAATGCTGCTGCCTGCCTGAACCTACAGGAGAGGTTCTTCTACCAGCTATCTTCCTAAGAAATGAAGGATTCAAACCATCACATTTCTCACAAAGCAATTCTTTCAGTCTGTTCCATCATATCAACGAGTTCTAACCTCTCAAAAGAACTCTCAGTTCCAACTACAAATCACTGTGTAGAAATAACCTCACTTGTAACAACCATCGGAGAGACAATTACTGCCAGGCTCTCCTCTCCTCACTGTAGGGTAGGACCATTTCTTTATCACCTCACAAAAACCTGTTCAAAGATGATTACTTGATTACGATTTGATAAAGAAAAAATACAGCAAACTGAACAAATCTGACTTCTCCCTCGAACTGGAGAAACGGATACACCCCAGATCTTAGTTTACCTTCAGAAGCATGAAGAACTGGTTTCACATGGAAAGAGAGCCAAAGCATCACGGTAAACAGAACGTAGCTTATTCTGGTTCTGAGTTAAGATTTCATTAGTATCAGTGTCTGTTCACAGAATTATTTAGTCCTGTATAGATTTCCTCTAAGCTACAGATCATGAACAGAAGCTATACATTCTCAAGCAACCAAGACCACCTCTATTATAATGAAAACATTCTCTGTTGTTTCTCCTTACAGAACTGTTGTTATAACTCGTTAAGTGATTTACAATATTACACATGAAAATTCACATACAACAGGCAGAAAAAACCCCAAGCTAAAGACTTTGTGTACTGCTGGGGAGAGAGACTGCACTCTCATTACCATATCTTTTGATCAAGCATAAAGCCACAAACCTGGGTGAAGCAGAAGAGACAAAATAATTATTATGGAATTCTTCACCCTGCTAAACTTCACACAAGTGAAGTATTTACAAAACAGGCTTTATTAAAGTAACAAATACTTAACTATCAAATATTTGCAAAATACAGCAGCTTTCTCAAAAATATTTTTACTGTGGACCCAAGAAGAAAGCTGACAAAGAATGGGAGCAGGGGACATGAGGATCTAGGCTATTTAGCCCAAGGAACGTGCTCATGCTGCCTCTACTCAGCGGTAACTGTAGGCAGCTTTACCATACTGTAAAACCTCATTTAACAGCTAAATACTAAGTACTTCAAGGATTAAAAAAAAAAAAAAAATCTGCAACTTGCATTTCTCCTACAATGCACTGCATTGGGAGATTCAGGCTGGACATTAGGAGAAAAATTTTCACAGAAAGGGTCATTGGGCAGTGGCAGAGGCTGCCCAGGGAGGGGGTTGAGTCGCCTTCCCTGGAGGGGTTTAAGGGACGGGTGGACGAGGTGCTGAGGGACATGGGTTAGTGATTGATGGGAATGGTTGGACTCCATGATCCAGTGGATCTCTTCCAACCTGGTGATTCTATGATATCTTGCCAAATTTCTGAGGGTAATGAACAACGTAAAGCTCCCAGCTCTAATAAAAAAGTAAACCACATCAAGTTTGTTTTCAAAAATCCAAATTTTACAAACCGTTTTAAAGAAGGATCAATATTATAAAGAGGGCTGCAAACAACCCCCTTACAGCAAGGTGCAACACTGAAAAACTTCCATATGCTCCTTCCATATCTAAATTTTAGCTTTACAACCGTGATGATGGAAAGCACAATTTCTACGCATAAATTAATGCTGTACTGACTAAATCTGCTGAGAAATCCAAATTTTTCCTTGTCATTGTCTGTTTTCCCAAGTTGTAGCAAAGGAAACCATATTCATACATTCGCTGTGCTGCTGCTCAGAGCCCAAGGGGACAGCAGCGCCAGAGGACCAGGGCTGTTCCCCTCTGCTCAGCTCTGTGTAGCGCGTGGCCATTACTGCACGGCAATCCAGTTCACTCCACCAGCTGCAAAAAAGCTCTCTCTCCCACAGACAGCTTGCCAAGCCTCTAAACCTCCCACGCTCGCCTCCTGTGAACCGGAGTTCCACAAACTCAGTGGCACCCGTGCTCCTCAGCCACTTAAACGTTATGTATTCTATTTTCACACTGCCAATAGAATTTCTTAAAGGGCACATTTGGTTCCAATCAAAGTTTGCTGATGAAGAACATAATTCTGTTCCAATCAAATCCCATTCCCTCGAATTACTGTCTCAGCTAAATGGACTTTATCACTTCTCAAGTGAATAGAAGGTTTCCAGATGTCTCTGCATGGACTTTTGGAGCTATCCGCGACAGCACTCCCAGGTTTATTTGGGGAGAGGGAGGGTGGTGACACCAACTGGGGCAACACCTTCCTTCACAACATCCTTCCCCTCTGGTCTTCTGGGATTTGGACAAGCAGTTGTACAATCTCCCTCTGGAGTCCCTCTGTGACGACCAGGTAGCCACCGCAGAGAGAAGCAACGTGCTTCCTGACACAAACCATCCAGCCCAATCCCCCTCCAAGCAGAGGGGCTGTCACTATTTGGTTGAAGAGAAAAGGTGGCTGTACCAGAATTCTCTTTCCAAGGCCAGAAGGAAAAAAAGGAAGAAAGCATCATCAAATGAAACAAAGCCTGAACTAGGACTTCAACTCCAAATTATTTGTTGTGTATACTCCCAGTAATTTGAGAAACAAAAAAAAGAAAGGATAAAGAATTTTCCTACTTGGTTTCCAGCTTAGATGTGAAGAATTCAAATATCCCTTGACTGTAAATAGAAAATACAGTTTTGGGTAAAAGCTGCAGTGACGAATGACTTCTAGTAACAGCCTACACCAGAATCAAATTCTTATTCTTGACTATTCACACGCTTCAGCATAGGTTAGGCTTACTCAGATGAAAAGTAAATTCAGGACATGCACCAGCATTTGAAAGATGAAGGCAGAAAATTCTGTCAATTCATGTATATCAATTCCAAATCAAACACTTCAGAAAAACACTCCCTAATCAGCTATAGAAACTCCATCAGATAAGGACAACTTCAGAACAGTGTTTTAATATTATCAAGAGAGGAACGTTTTTTTTTCACCAAATTGACCAGAATTCAGCCTAAAATAACAAAAATGCCCCCCAAAACATTCATCTGAATAGTGCAATTTCACGTAACAAATCCACAATTGCTTGGTAGCTGCCCAAGACTCACTGAACATCATCCAACATTTTAACACAAAAAGTGAGTCCTGAGAGATGACAAGTAATACATTAAGTTCAAATATGATTCAAAACAACAATCATGTATGAAACCTTCTTAAATCCATTGCTCCATGAATTAAAGAGGCTTATAAATTTCTACATTGTTTGCAATGTTATTCCAGAAGCAACGGTTACTAAGTGGCAACGCCTTGCAGGAGCCATTTCAAAAATCAAACTGAATTTCCATGGGCCATGGTTCTCCAAAGACCACGCTCACCGGAGCCATCCAACAATGTGACACCAAAGCCTCAGCAAAAATATTTTTTCCTACTGTTGACGGCATTTAATTTCTATTAAAATATAATCTGAACAGGCCTAAATACAAGTCAAAGAACTGGCAAACACCACTACAGACTTCTCTACCTAGAGATCTCATCACTGCCATTATGAACCGTGGGGTTCTGTTCTGAAATTCTTAGGCAAAGGACCTATTGAACATAAGTCCGTGTTGCCAAGTGCACAAACAGACCCGCTGCTAACCCATTAACTGGTCCAAGAGGTGCAGACACAACCCTGGAGCCCCTGAAGATGCTACCAAGAAACACCCTAAAGCTTCTCTGCAGCGCAGGAGCTGTGCCAGTCAATGCTAACACAGGATTGGCTTTCTTTCCAGAGTCATAACATAAATAGTGCGTCTCCATGTCTGGAATATCCAGTTTATCTCTGACCACCAAAAGGTCTACAGGAAATACTACAAACCATTCCCAAAACTGGAAAATATTTACATGAGGAAATGTTTTTTTTAAGTTATCAGCGTTTTATTAACATCTTCCCAAAATTCCCACATATTTTAAACACCACCTGATAAATGGAGCCTTTTTTTGTCTCTTGCTGCTTGTAATGAAATGCTTCACTGACACTAAATATCACAAAGCCATCATTTCCTATTTTCCACCCAATCATTAAGATGATGAGGACACTGACGTAACTGGCAATATTAAAATACAAAGATAATTTAGAAAAATATTCCAACAAGGATGAATATTTAACTGCAGGAATGGACTGATTTTCTTCAGTCTTGTCACAAAGTAAGCTAGCACTAATCCATTAAGCACATTATGAGTTTGGCGAATTAGACTTAGATTAACAGGGCTACCTCATTTTCCAAAACAAGATTCTGTACATGGTTTTATTGTATGCTTTGTTCTGGATAAACAAAAACCACAAGTATTCCATCATATTTCTTCATAATGAAGCTACTTAAACTCAAGATGTATCTACTAACAGGTCAGAATCGAGAGATCTAGTTCAAAACAAAAAACGCACATTTCAATAGATGCCAGGAAAATACTATGCAAATCATACTCCAAGAATCTTTATTTTCTCATGTCTTAAGGCTTAACAACAAGATAAGGGGAAGAACTCCTCCATCACCTACCACTTGCTGTTCCGCGTCACAGAACACAGACAGACTATCTGTTCATTTGACATTTCTTACACATGAATGTTGCTGATCACAAAGGCTTTTAAATTCATTTTGAAACCAAATCCACAACAGATCAAAAAAAAAAAAAAAAGTCTGAATGGAGCACACAAAGGGTATCAAGGCCTCAGAATCCACTGGCCAAGATGACTGCACAAGGACGGACACTAAAGCCTTCACAGCCTGGAGGGACAGAGGCCTGCACACAGTGACACACAGGCCTGCGATGGGAAGGCTGCTTGGCTAAAATGAGCATTTAAGCATTCTGAGGTGTGCTTTCTTCACAAAGCACAGCGTGCCAGTGTTCACATTAGGTTTGCTGATTCAGTTACATTATGTAGTTCCATTATTCCTGTCAAAGGTAGCAGGAAATACACAATATTACAAGATAATGACTGTCATCTTACTGATATTTAAAACAAAGGTGATTTAGGCCCAATTTAACTACTTTGGGAATAGCATGAGAGACAGAAAAAAGAACAAAACCAAGAATGACTTTCTGATGAAAGCAATCTTACCTATTCCGTAGGCTTTAGCACAGATCCATTGTAGATTAGCAGCTATTTTTGCTCTGGCTGAATCATAGAGCTCCAAAGGGACAATCTCAACCGCACTATCTGTCAGGGCATCCATTTTTCTTCTGGTACTCTCCCCACCCGTGCAAACGTCAACATCCACCATCTACAACAAAAACAAAAGACAGCGGTGGACTCCGACACCCGGCAGCGTCGCCCCCATCGCGTTTTTAAAACCGAGCAGGAGAGGAGTTGGCCGTGAACGGGATTGGAATCCGCAGGCCCCTCAACCTTCGGGATCGTCATCGCAAGGATGATTAAAAAAACCATTTGGATATCAAAAGCCATCCGAGCATCCCTTGTCGGCTGAAAGGCAGGGATGCGCTCACCCAAAGCCCTCGGCTAAGGAAGAAGAAAGGCGCAACCCATCACCTGCGGGATAAAGAAAGGATGAGGCTCCCTCCCCACCCCCAGCACCGAACAATGCGGGCGGGCACCCCCGCGGCAGCACCTGCGGCTCCTTCGCTCGCCGGGCCCCGGAGAAGCAGCACAAGGTCCGCGCCCGAACCCCCATCCCCTCGGGCCACGGGGGGCGCGGCGGCTCCCGAGACCCCGGCCCGCATCCCCGCCCCGCCCGGCAGCAGGGGAGGAGAGGGAGGAGGAGGAGAGGAGGGAGGAGAGGGAAGAACGGAGGGAGGAGAGGAGAGGAGAGGGAGGAGAGGAGAGGGAGGAGAGGAGAGGAGAGGGAGGAGAGGAGAGGGAGGAGAGGAGAGGGAGGAGAGGGAGGAGAGGAGAGGAGAGGAGCGGGAGGAGAGGAGCGGAGAGGAGCGGAGAGGAGCGGAGAGGAGGGATGAAGGGGGAGAAGAAGGCAGAGAGAGAAGAAGGAAGAAGGAAAAGAAGGGGGAGAGAGGGAGACGGGGGAGGGAGGGAGACGGGGGAGGGAGGGAGACGGGGGAGGGAGGGGAAGGGAGGAGGGAGAGGAAAAGAGTCGGAAGAGAGAGGAGGAAGAGGGAGGAGGAGGGAGGGATGAAGGGGGAGAGGGAGGGATGAAGGGGGAGAGGGAGGGATGAAGGGGGAGAGGGAGGGATGAAGAGAGAGGAAAGAAGGGAGGAGAGAAGACAAGAGGGAGGAGAGGGAGAAGGAGGAGGAAGAGAGGGAGAATGAGGGAGAGGGATGAAGAGGGAGAAGGGATGAAGAGGAAGGAGGGAAGAGAAGCAGGAGGAGAGGGATGAAGAGGGAGAAGGGATGAAGAGGGAGGAGGGAAGAGAAGCAGGAGGAAGAGAGGGAGGAGAGGGAGAAGGAGAAGGAAGAGAGGGAGAATGAGGAAGAGGAGAGGGATGAAGAGGAGAGGGATGAAGAGGGAGGAGGGAAGAGAAGAGGGAGGAAGAGAGGGAGAAGAGGGAGGAAGAGAGGGAGAAGAGGGAGGAAGAGAGGGAGAAGAGGGAGGAAGAGAGGGAGAAGAGGGAGGAAGAGAGGGAGAAGAGGGAGGAAGAGAGGGAGAAGAGGGAGGAAGAGAGGGATGAAGAGGGAGAAGGAGGACAGGAGGGAGAAGGAGGACAGGAGGGAGAAGGAGGACAGGAGGGAGAAGGAGAGGAGAGAGGGAAGGGCGGCGGGAGGAGGAGAAGGGGGAGGGCATGGGGAGCGGTGCCCGCCGCGCGGCCTGCAGGCCCCGCCGCCTCACCTCGCCGCGCTGCCGCCGCCGCCTCAGCCCCGGCGCGGGGGCCGCCACCGCCGCGGCGCAACGGGGCGGGGCCGGGGCAGCCGCCGCCTCGGGGCCGCGCGTGCGCATGCGCGTGGTTCCCCTTCCCCTTCCCGCCTCGCGCGCGCGCGCGCGGCAGGAGGAGGGCGGGGGGGGGCGTCCAGGCCGCTCCCGCCGCCGTCGCTAGGCAACGGTTGCCATGGGAACGGGGCCCAGCGGCGCGGGCAGCCGCCATGCCGCCCCTGCGCCTCCCCTAGTTCGGTTGAAAACCGTTCCCCCTCGCCCCGTCCCTGCCCTCCCTGATCAAGAGCCCCTCCCCAGCTTTCCTGGAGCCCCTTTTGGCTGCTCGAAGGTCTCCCTGACTGAACGACTCCAGCTCTCCCTGCCTGTTCTCGCACAGCAGATGCTCCAGCCCTCGCATGTCCCTGTGCTGGGTTCATAGAATCATAGAATCATCGTCAGGTTGGAAGAGACCCACCGGATCATCGAGTCCAACCGTTCCTACCAATCACTAAACCGTGCCCCTCAGCACCCCGTCCATCCATGCCTTAAACACCTCCAGGGAAGGTGACTCGAACCCCTCCCTGGGTTGATGTGTGGTTCATAGAATCATGGAATCATAGAATCACCAGGTTGGAAGAGACCCACCGGATCATCGAGTCCAACCATTCCCATCAATCTCTAACCCATGCCCCTAAGCACCTCATCCACCTTCACCTTAAACACCTCCAGGGAAGGCAACTCAACCCCCTCCCTGGGCAGCCTGTTCCAGTGCCTAATGACCCTTTCTGTGAAGAATTTTTTTCCTTATCTTAAGCCTGAACCTCCCCTGGTGGAGCTTGAGGCCATTCCCTCTCGTCCTGTCCCCTGCCACTTGGGAGAAGAGCCCAGCTCCCTCCCTTCAGGTAGTTGTAGGGAGTAATAAGGTCTCCCCTCAGCCTCCTCTTCTCCAGGTGGTCGCTGGTCTCTGTCACCAAAACCACCTTCAGACCGTTCTGCCGTCCTCTTGCCCCACCGAGAGCCACCAGCTCACCCCGCGCTGGAGATCAGAGTGAGATCAGAGCCAGATCCCACAGATTAACTCGCTGGACAAGCGAGTTTCAGGACTCATCTCAAAAGTGGAGCTCTGTGATTAAGTGGGTAGACGTTCGAGCCGTTAATGCTTGTGCTGGGTAGATGAATTATCTTAATATCCAGCCACTGAAAATGTGATTATACGTTT
The DNA here is from genome assembly GCA_033459285.1 of Clamator glandarius. NCBI lineage: Eukaryota > Metazoa > Chordata > Aves > Cuculiformes > Cuculidae > Clamator > Clamator glandarius. The sequence continues at coordinate 347,873 of JAUNZM010000434.1, read as the reverse complement.
AGCTGCACAACAGTGACAGCAGACTGACCTTATTCTACCTGCGTTTCTTTGTTATGACTCTCGTAAATTATTTTTTTTGCTGTGTGTAACCGGTAGATTACATAAATGTTTCAAAATCATTAAAGATTTATTTGCATGGGTTGTAAGATTCGACATTTATTTCCCTATATCTTTTCAAAGTGCAAGCAGAGGGCATTCTGCTTCGTGTCAGCAGGAATACAGCGTTCAAAGGTTATCCCAGCCTCTCTCACCGCCGTGTTGCACGATTGTAGGCAATTAAAGTAGAAGCCCTTCACAAACAACTCACGCGTTGTTTTATAATCTCCATTTGAAGAGTTTGGGTTTCAATACGTTTTTTTCCAGGCTGTCGTTTTGTGACGTTATCACTGTAACAAGCTGCTCTTGTTTTCAGATTAAGCCTTAAGGCACAATCCAAATCCCCTTAAACTCAAGAAGAATATTTGCAGTTACGTGACGGGGCAGGCATTAAGTGCGCCGCAGAAAGCCAGCGGCCGCACAAGAAAGCTGGGGAGGGACTGTTTACAAAGGCTTGTAGTGATAGGATGAGGGGGAACAGGTATAAACTGGAGAGGGGCAAGTTTAGACTGGACATAAGGAGGAATTTCTTCACGATGAGGGTGGGGAGGCCCTGGAACAGGTTGCCCAGGTGGCTGCCCCATCCCTGGAGGGGTTCAAAGCCAGGTTGGATGGGGCTTGGAGCCCCTGATCCAGTGGGAGGTGGCCCTGCTGTGACAGGGGGTGGACTGGATGATCTTTAAAGTCCCTTCCAACCCAAACCATGCTGTGATTCTATTTGGCTCCTACAGCAGGCGACCGGTACGCAAGGGTGAAGGTGCAGCCGGGAGAAAACTGAACCACTTCTTCCCCTGACATTTTTTTGCGAATACACCAATCCCTGTTGGCCGTGTGTGAAGATGAGTGGCTCAATTTGGAAGGAGATCTTTGCCTTTGGCCTTGCTCAACAGCTCCTGTGCTTTCAGGAGCAGCAAGAGAAGAGAGTTAAATCAATCAACAGGATTTTCTTTTTCCTGTTATCCTTCCGAAATTTCCATCAAAAACGCTGAGGATGGCCCTGGCAGAGCAGTGAGGAGCAGCTCGTGGGTGCTTGCAGCCCAGGCTGCCTCAGCCCTCTCCTTACACCTCTATTTTCAGCCCTGGACTAATTTTGAATACCACTGTATCTGCTTCCCTGTGCTTAGTTGTGCAAGGCCTCGTTTGCCCTGGTGCTGAGCACTTAATATCTCCGGTGGGATCTGCTTAGATCCTGAGCATTTCTTGGACGTCACAGCATGGGACTGAGCTGGCACGGCGGCTGCAGGCTGGCTGGGAGGAGAAGTCTGTCTTCTCTATGCCACTGGGCTTTAACATCCCCCAGCACATGCTACGAGGTTCATAAAAAAAGCCACATCTTACTAGAAATCCACTAAGGAAAAAGAGATGTGGTCAAAAATGCATCTAAAGTAGCACTGAAGTGAATGGAGCCAGGTAATGTGGAGGTGAAAGTGGGGGCTGATGGGGTCCTTGTTTAGCTGCTGATCCGGCAGCTTCAAAATGTCTTTTTCTCCCTTGTACAACACAATTCCCTGTATCATTTCATCATGGGGCCAGACTTAAGGAGCAGAGAACTGAATATTATTGTTAGTAAGAGAGCAGCCACTTCAGTGCGATTACCGGCACCACGGGAACAGTTTCTGTGGCATAACGCCGATGTCAGTAATTACGTGTATCCAGTTCTGATTCTCATAATGACTATGCAGTGGCATGGCCTTGTGCATGGGGAACCACATGCAACAAGCAATATTTTTCATGTAAATAAAGAAAACAAATTAATACAAAAAGCAGCGCTCTATTTCATTCATGCATCTTCATTCTTTGAAAGGTAATGTGCATGCAGTTCAGTTTTTATGCTGGCGAGCGCAACAAGTTACTCGGCTTTATTTCTTTCCCCCTTGCTTAAAATGCTCATTTGATGCGTATGAAGTGATGCTTCACCCCTCTGGGCCTTGCCTGAGCTTGCTGCTCCGGGGATAAAAGAGTCATGCAGAGAGCACTGGCAGCTCTGATCCTTGGAGAAAGGGGCGCAGTGTGAGGATGATCCCCATCGCATTTAAAATAATACTTCTATTTAACACTTATCTTCAAAGTGCTGCGCAAACATTAATTAATGACTCTGTTATTGCTGGGGGAAGAGCTGGCAGAGGGAGGGGTGACAGCTTGCCCTGCCTGGCTGGCTCGCTGGAAGCCAGACTTTCCTTTGCTGGCTGTGGGGAGCAAGATGCTCCCTCATAGAGCTTGCAGTTATCTGCAGCATCACAGCCCTGGAGGCACTGGCGGTGGGGTTTAAGTGCCTGTATTAATAATAGGAGGGGTTTTAGCATGTCAGATATTTTTATCCGTAAGATTATTTATTTTTAGAGTCCCTGGACTATGTTTAGGAGAATGGTGAATCAACAGCATTTACAGCCCACCAGGTTTTCCAGATGCTTTCATATGAAGAAGTTTGGTCCCAGCCTCCTTTTCCAGTGCCTCGTCCTTGAGCAACCCCAACCAGAGAACCCCAGGGACCAGCTGGGTGAGCGCTGAAGGGGTTTTGAGTCTTACCATGATCTAATTAGTGAGCAAACGAGATTTTTTCTATATTTCCATATATCATTATATTCATTAAATCCTTTTTCACGGTCCCTTTTGGGTCGTGTTCAGACAGAAACCAGTTTCAGTGGGAACTTCTGATTCACTTTACCCAGATGATTTCTTTCTGAAATGCACTGTTTTCTTAAGGACACTTTGGAGATTAAAACTGTATTTACCATGAATGTATATGTATGGAAAGACAGAATGACTTATCTCTAACGTTTTCATTACTATTTAGACATTATTGGAAAGCAGTAAATAACTGAAAGGCAGAAAAAACAAATAGGGAAAAAAAATTCTAATTGAATTCCAAAATGCAACATCTGCCCCTACTCGAGGCTGTGTTTTGTAAGGTGCAAAAGCTGAGAGCAAAACTGAACATATTTAGCATCTTCCTCCTGACAAATGTGGTTGGGTTTGTAGCCAGAGAAGCACAAAACCTCAGCATCTCAATACCCTGAGAACACAACCCTCCTTGCTCTTCATGAGCTGGTGCGTGGTTAGTCCCAAAAGCAATGTCCTGAACCACTGCTAAGTGTTACCTTTGGGAATTCACAGTGGTCTCCATCCAATCTTTTCCAAAACCATGTTACAACATCATTATTTCACTGAAATGCTTGACATTGGCTGCACAGAGGGAGGTGTTCGCGTAGGAACAGAGCTGGGGCCGCCTTGTTCCAGGTCCCTGGGGAAGGAACAAAGGCAAAAGCTGCCTGCTGGGTCCTGGAAAATCACTTCTTCCACCCTAGATGCAGAGGGAAGGATCCAAACCAGTTCTTTCCCTTTCTCTGTGGCAGGTTTGTGTTTTGATCTTGAGGTACAGGGGTATTTCGATGGATGGGCTGTCATTTCTGCATTTTAAGGCTTCTCCTTTCAAAAACTGCACGGCCCTGGCTGAGAGGACAGCGCTGCAATGCACTTCAGGTGACTTTGATGCACGAGGCTTCACCCCAGAGAGCTTCTACAGAGCAGAAACTGCCTCAAAAGCAAACTAAAGCTCCTCTATCTCTCTCACAGCAGCATCTGGTGGGGGGTGGGTAGTGCCTTCCCACTGCATTTTGGCTCCTTCCTGGTCAGTATTTTTAGCTCAGGCTATTCTGATGGGACACATCTCCTGGCTCACCTTGCTGTCAGCTCGGTGCCCAAGCCCTTCACCTGACAGCCCTGTCTGCTCTCACCTCACCTTGAGAGAGATGCCAAAACAAACACTGCCTCCCTCATCCCCTTGGGTCCAGGCCAGCGTGCACATGCAGTGCTCGAACGCTCTTAAATCTGTAGCCAGAGCAATATGTTAATGTACAAATTAGTCAGAGTAATTGGAACATCTCAGTCCTGCTCGGCCAGGTCCTATTTACAGCAAGAACTTCATGACAGTAATTCAGACGCTGAGCAGGAAACTAAGACACGCCAGCACCTCTGAGCCACTGGTAGCGAGACGGACCAAGCTGCTGGACCTCAGAGCAGATCCCTGGGTGGGCAGGAGGGGCTGGAAGGGGCCATTCCTCTTCCCACATCCCTAGCGGGGATGCCAATGCCCCGAGGTGTGTGGCGTGTCCCTCGCTGCTGCAGGGCTTGGCACACAGGGAGCAGGGTATCACCTCTAATCCCTTCCCAAGGCTTTGGCACACGGCAGGATGCGGTCCTGCACCAGGACAGCTCTGAGCGAGGAGAGGGGATGCAACGCCACAACACAGCACCGAGGCTGAAACACAACGTGCCTCCTGGTGCTCCCAGCCCGCTGACCCAGTCGAAGCAGCTCTGGTGACTCAGGCCCATGGATGCTTCCCACACAGGGTGAGGTGCATGGCCCTGGTCTCCAGCGTGCTCGCCTGGCACCGCTCTGCCCCGGCCTCCCCTCGCTCCCTGGGGTTCAGAGCTGGCTGAGAGCAGCCCATACCCCCCAGCTGGCCCTGGGAATTGGGGTGACAACACCCCTGGGACTGCCAGGAGCACGCAGAGAAGGGGATGCTGCAAAGGATGCCCCATATCCCTGGGGCTGGGGCCGTGGGTGCCACTCCTGTTGGGCACGACACACAAATGCTTGGCAGAAGTCCCCCAGACAGGTAAATCCCCAATGGCACTGACTTACCGGTGGCAGCCGTCGACATCGTCGCAGCCTTGAGTGCCGTGGGGGGCCGTGGGCAGCAGCTCGGGACATGGGAGCCCGTGGCAAGTCCCGGGGGCTCAGTGCCAGGGCACTCGCTCCCCTCGGCTCCCTGGAAAGGGCTGGGGGGAGCTGGGCAGCACTGCGCTCCCTGGCATCACCGGCATCACCATGGCAACTGCTGAATGACTCACGCTCATTTATGAGTGACATCAGAGATGTGGAGGAGGAGGCTGGGGGCTGGAGGGACCGAGGGCGATGCCGGGAGTGGATATTCCTTGTTGGGTTTTGCTGGTTGAAGCTGGAATGTTTTGCGCAGGGAAAACACAGAAGCAGTTCCCTCTGAGCAGCATCTCACTGGGGTTCTGGCGTTAGGAGGAGACCCATGGAGATGCTGCAGCCCCTCCATGGGCCAGCTCTGAAAACTCTATGTGCTGGCAGCTCAGCACGGAGGGTGCTGGGGCAGAGCAGGAGGGACACCCCGGGGCAGACAGGGTCCCACTCCTCCATGCCTCAATTCTGTTCAAAACACAACCAGATTAAGGAAACCGGTTTAGAAATTGCTTGCCTTGACTGGCTTCACCTTTGTACACAAACAGGGGGAGGTCATCTTCAGGAGGATGCGTTGGGTTCCTTGTCTTCAGTTCTGCTGCTCCTGCACATCGTTCCCGTGAGACTCTACCTGCTCCTGGGATGCACTCGCAGCTCCTCAGCGCCGGCTGCCTGGCACCGTCCCACCGTGGGTGCTGGAAAGGGGCCTCGCTCGGAAAGCAGAGGCGAATATTTGCTGGGCACATGCATGGAGGGTTATAGCCACCACACACAAATGCTCCATGTGCAGACATTCTTCAGAATGTTTTGGTAGTGCATTTTCTCAGAGCTGTGCCGCTCAGGGCTTCCTTATGCACCAGCTGATAACCACAGCCAGAAGTGCTGACACCCCATCCCCTCATGCTCACGGGCTCCGCTAGATTGAGGCTGATGAGTCAGAATGACATATTTTTAGTACGATGAGAGTCCTGCGTGAGGCTCTGTGCTGAACAAGACAGGGATGCAGCAGTGACACTATCACCAAGAAATAAACTTTACCAGCCCCCTGTGGGAGTAGCACCGGGGCATCACTCAACCCTCACCTTTAGGCACCCTCTCCGGGGCTTCTGGGCATCCCTCTTTACGCGAGGCTGGGATCACCGAACCCAACACTTGGGGCTTTTATTTTTAGCACAGCAAACTATAAATACAGCCCACGTTAACCCATGGGAATCTGAGCAACTCCTGGACCTGGGAAGTGGTGGCCCTGGGGAGCCCGCGGTGGCCAGAGCTGCCTGGCTGGAGCTGCACTGCTGGGTCTCCCATGAGGAAAGGCACCGTCCCACTTCCAGACTCCTGGGCTGGATGAAAACACAAGGAAGATACTTCAAATCATTTTGGGCTTGGCTGCTCCAGGCACGATGCTCCTGCAAGGGGGAGAAGGGGCTGGGAAGAGGAGCGGCTGCTGCCGTCTCCTGCCTGCGCTGGGGAAGCAGGGAGAGGAGGGATGGGCAAGGATCACTCAGGGGCCAGAGCGCAGGTTTTATGGAGGACTGTGCGTTTTTTTTCTCTCCCCTTGGTGAGCGTTCGGATGGGGGAGCAGGGGAGGAAGGTGCCTGTCTAGGAGGAAGCTGGGCACATGAGGGTAAATGCAACGAACACCCCGTGATTCATCGCATGCAGCCTGGCAACGGGCGCCTGTGTAGGGGAAAACACAGATGGGAGAGAGCTGCTGCAACGCCGAGCCAGCAGCACGGAAATAGCCGGCTGGTGTCCTTTTAAGGATGATTTAGAAGGGTCTGAACTATTTTCCTCTTCTTGCACGCCTCACAGAGGAGCCGCGTGGAGTGTGGGGGCCCAGCAGCCTGTGCTGCCTGGCTCCCCTCAGCTAGGACCATGCTGCTGCCCGGCTGCAGGGATCGCATTGACTGGGTGCTGTGCTATTCCAAGGGCTGCCCTGCACAGCAGCTTGAGGAGCAGCTGGATAATTCACCCGAACTCCAGGTGCGTGGGAGCTGCGGCAGGTATGGGACTCCTGGGCACAGATTCCCTGCGGAGCAGCCCTTCCGCAGAGGACAAATAGAGGTTCCCATCAACATAAATGCGGTTTATGGCCAAGCTGCAGCTCAAAAGCTGAGTAACCACATCATGCATAAGCGCTACAAGTCTTCCATGAATAATGCGGCCACTCACACCTGCGCAGCGCAGCCCTCACCCAGGATTAAGTGTGAAGCCTCCGCAGCCGCCGCTTGCACGGTGCACGTGGAGCCCTGGCGCTGAACCAGCCCAACCAGCTCACCGCACGCATGCCGCTTCCCAGAGTGGGAGAGCTCGTTATGCAACTGCTGATGGCATCATTACTGAAACCTGTTTGAGAGCTGCAGCTCTTGGCTATGACAGCCAGCGCTGCATCCTGGGGTGCACGATCTGGGCAGGACCCCAAGAGGTGGAGTTTGCATCCTACCAGCTGCTCTATAAACCACCCGCAGCCGAGCAACCTGCGCTGGAAAGGCAGCAGTCACGTTGGTGACACCCAGCACCCCCAGCCAAGGTGGCTCCCCAGGAACCCGGGGAAGCCATGAACTCTGATTTCAAGTCATTTATTGAAGCACCAGCTCTTTGGCCAGTCATCTCATTTACACCCTTGGGTTTGAGAGAGCTGGTCCTACTCCAGGTTTATTTTGGTCTGGTGGGGTCTGGTCCAGCACATCTCGAGTTACTGATGTCCCTCCCCGTGGGGCCAGATTCCTGGTGACACTGGATACGTGGGGCTTGAGCACTGCTGCTCCTTCTCAGGTCACGCTCGCTGGCAGTTGCACCAACGCTGTTTGCACATTTACGCCACAGACCTGCCTGCTTTCAAGCTACTTTGCAGGATCGAAACACTGGAGCGAAGGTCCAGCTCCAAAGTGCAAGCTTTGCATTTGAAGTGAAAGCTTTTGAACAGCAAAAGAATTTGCTTCATTAATTCTGCCCCAAATCCACTTTCCCTATAGCAAAGCATCCCCAGCAGTTTCCAGAGCTGCTGCTTTCCTCAGCTAATCCTTCTCTTATAGAAAAAGTCACCAGTAAAAAAGAACAGCATGATCGAGAACAGGACAATTGATTGGATTGTCATGGCAGGGACTGCAGCCTTGATCTGGGTGCATCTGGAGCTCCCAGGGACAGCATCTGCCATCTCATGGAATCACTGAGGTTGGAAAAGACCTCTAAGCTCATCCAGTCCAACCGTCAGCCCAGCACCACCATGCCGACTAAACCATTTTCCAAAGTGCCACATCCACATGCTTTTTGAACCCCTTGGGGGTGGAGACTCCACCGCCTCGCTGGGCAGCCTCTGCCAGGGCCTCAGAACCCTTTCAGAGAAAGAAACCTTCCTCTAATATCCAGTCAAAACCTTCCTGAGGGCAGCTTGAGGCCATTTCCTCACATGCTATCGCTCGTTACTTGGGAGAAAAGACCAACACCCACCTCACTACAACCTCCTTTCCAGGAGCTGCAGAGAGCAATGAGGTCTCCCTTCAGCCTCCTCTTCTCCAGGCTAAACAACCCCACGTCCCTCAGGTGCTCCCAGAACCCCTGGCCTCCAGCCCCTTCCTCAGCTTTGTTGTCCTCATGTACCCTTTTATTTCCACTGGAACCCGCTCCAGGCAGACACCTTAGAGGAGCTGGTCAGGTAATACAATATTTGACTTTTTTTTTATACGGGTTCATGCGACTCATGACCACTGATTCATGGGAGAGGGGTGAGCACAGGGAAGGAGGAAGCCGACCACTGCACAGCTCGCTGGGAGTGCCCCCAGGAACCCAGCCGATTGGGGACACAGGATTGACTCTCATCGCGTTGTCACGTCTCACCTTGCCAGTAGCAGGTTGTATTTTCACAGCCGTTTCCTACCTTCTCCACTCCATGCGGTGCAGACTTCGGCTTAGCTGGAGGAGGCTCCTGGGCCAGCGCAGCAGCGAGCCCCTCTCCTCATCGCTGCTGCATGCCAGCCACACATCCTCGTGCTGAAAGGACACTCCTTGAGAGCCAACAAACGCCGATTATAGCCCATCTTGTCACTCAGATAACAGCCCTTCTTAATGTTCAAGGTGTGGATTTCTGCCTGACCTGCTGTACCAGTTTGGGCTTCAAGCACCATTACCTAATGACACACCACAAGCTGCTCTAAGGGGTTTCAGTTTTGTTTTAATTGTAAATTACTGGAGAGCTGGACCTTTGAACGGCCCTGCAGCCTCCTGCTAACCTGTGCAGTGAAGGAAATATGAGTTAGAGGCCACCAAGAGAATGCGGGCATTTAATAACACCACACTTAAAGCTGCACTGAACCAGGAGCATCCACATGCCTCACGCTAATCTTCTGTCTTTTATGGGATGCAATGAAAATTACTGTGAAATCCTCACCGGTTAAACGCGTGCTGAACAAACAGGCTGCTACAGGTGCTCTTCCTTGCCCTGAACACGGTGTGAAAAGGCTAATAACCCCACCTCTTCTTTAGAGACATCCTCCTGCACTTAGACTCTTAACCAGTTGCCTCCAAGCAACCACACACACGTGGGCAAAGCTCGGAGCCACTTTCCTGCTTGTTTCCAAACAGCCAGCAGCAGCGAGGGCACCACAGAAGCAAGAAGGGCATTTTGGTTTCATCGCATGCAGGTTGGTGCATCCCACGTTGAGAGCTGCTGTTGGCTCAGGCTGTTTGCCTTGATGACAATTCTCTGGTTGTGGAAGAAAAGGCTTCCAATTTATCAGTCAACAACCAAGATAAATCCCTCTTAGCTGACTTGCAGAATGGTTTGGGTTGGAAGGGACCTCAAAGGCCATTCAGTTCCACCCCTGCCATGGGCAGGGACACCTCCCGCTGGATAAGGAGCTCCAAGCCCCATCCAACCTTGACCTTGGACACCTCCAGGGATGGGGCAGCCACGGCTTCTCTGGGCAACCTGTGCATTGGCATCAGTCCATCACAGGGCAACACTAAATCTTGTTTCACGTGGCACTTAAAATGAACCTTACCAACGCAGCTTCCCTGGAAAACAAAGAAATAACGTCTAGGTGCAAAACCAGCGCGGATTTTCTGCGCACATTTTGTTACAGGTTTCTGGAATGGCTATGGAAATATCTTACTTTCCAAGGAATAATTCTCACAACACGCAGGCACGAGGATCATTGAACAACGTAGATTCATAAGTCTTGGCTGCTCCTGAAAATGATGTTTCAGAACACCTTGTAATAAACAAAAAAAACCTTTATTTTTAAGATATATTATAAATTTACAACACTCGTAACATCAGTGTCTCAGTGTGTCTGTGTGAGCAGGTTTAAAGACTCAGTGTTCATTCTAGTCTCGTTCGTGGGTCCGGCTTCACTACCAACCTCACTAACTGCCAGAAACACTTCAGTCGACAACACCGACTGCTCGAAAGGATAATAAATCAGCCACATTTCACAGAATCACTAGGTTGGAAAAGACCCCCAGGACCGTTGAGTCCAACCATAGCATTTCTTGCTTTGTTTCTGGAGAACAAAGCCTGCTGGCATTCCCATCAGGAGAGGTCAGCCACCCACGGAGCACGTCCAGAATGAACCCCGAATTCCACAGGCTCAGGGACGTTCGCCCCAGTTAAGCTTCGTAAAAGTAACGTTACATCTTTGAAACAGCTGCGCATGCCACACGTCGGTGTCAGTGCCATATAAAAATTATCCTACGCTGCACCTAATACTTTATACACAGGTGAAATGGAACACGTGAAGTCAGTACCTCGCACTAGAACTGTACTGGTGCTGCCTTGTGGGAAGTGCTGAGTAGCAATCACATTTGTGATGTGTTCATTAAACTATGATAAAAATATGCGAATTAAAAATCTCTACAGGCCTGTTACCTGCTGTGACAAAGACACAGTTTTGTGGGTGTTCGTGTGAAACGTGATCCAATTTCATCCCTCTCCCCAGAGCAGGATACAAACCGATACCCAAATTCAGTAAGAATTGAATGCGTTTACACCTACTGCGGTTCACGTGCTGCTAACGGGATCTGCACTGAGGATCTTTAGATCTAGGGCAAGAGGTCCTGAAAAAAAACCCTTTTGTTACGCCTAGATGTCAGGATGCAGGTGCGAAAAACCACGACAGCACTTTCACAGACACAATTCGCACCGCTGAGCCCAGCGAGTGTCCTCCCTCCAACAAGAGCAACAAACCCTCCAGCTGAAAAACCAGCCCAGAGGGGAGGACACAGTCAGTGCTTTGCCTGGGCCTCAAAGCACAAGGACTGAAGATAAGATGGAAACATCCAGCTGCATGTGCCGCTATTCTGTGAGTCAATAAAAACGCTGTTTATTAAAAGTAGAAAAATGGGGTATTTACTCTGGGTGAAACGCTCGCTATCCTGTGCGCACTGCTTCTCTAAAACTGCCCCTGAAGTCAAGATCCCTGGTCACCTCCGCATCCCTCCTACAGGCAAGATCTGCTGACAGGGTCACTACACATTCGTTTGGTACAATGCTTATTTAAACAACTTTCAAAATACATTAAAAGATCCTCAGCTCATGAATCACAACGTCTAAAAAAATAATTGTAACAGTCCTAGCTAAAAAAAAAAAATGGATTTCAGCAACCACTTGAGTGGGTTTTTTTGGATATGAAGATCAATCTCCCAAAGCCAAGTTTGGCTCCAGGAGAGTGAGGAAAGAAATGAGGTGAAGGTGCTGGGATGCCTAGAACAGAGCTGTGAGGGGCCAGAAAGCAGCAATGAGCTGGAGGCTTCGAGCTCCTGTGGGACCAAACCTTGCACCACGTCAGCAGGGCAGCAGCGCGCTGACGACTGCTTCAGAAACCGTGCAAGTTAATTTTCCAGCTGCACGGAGAACAGAAGCGTCCTTGAAATGGTGTAAAGATCAGAGAAGTGTGAAGCAGATGGGTAATCTTGTGTGACTATTTCCAGAGAGCAATGCAGACTCCTGCCTCTGCTCACTGGGGAAGAGAGAGAGAGAGACTGGCAGAGTCTTCGGACTGGACCAGACACGAGAGCTTTACTGGGAGCTTCGCTAGCTCTGTCTCACAGATCAGGACAATCAAAGTCCAAGTAGTAAAGTGGCCACTGGCACTTTTTCCTAATACATCCTTTTAAATGCATCCCTTATACCGAGTATAAATATGAAGCCCTGAGAACAAACTGCCATTAAGTACATTTCTATTAAAAACAACAGTGTTTTGATGACAAAATCAGAAGTTATATATTTAAATAAATAGCAAGCTAGCTTTCAGGAGTCAAGTAATGTCAAAAGGCAGAAGATTGTCTGTATCAATGGATGGGGCCAAGAGCTAGAGCTGAAAGAAACAGATTGTATTGGCCATCTACCATCCCCATCCTGATTCCTCGATTCCACAGGCTTCCAAATGTTCCCATGACCAAGTTATGAGCCACTTAAATACAACATGTCTTTGCTAGTTATAACTTGAACACCAGAGATGCAAGCATGGGACCTGAATGTGTAAGTCTTCCTATTAAAAGCTTCTTTTTTTCCTGTTCCCATGTGCTTCAGGACCTCTCAGTGGCTCACAGACCAGCTCCACCAGACCCCTACCCTTCAGCCACGGAGCAGGACAGTTTATCACCAGGCAAAGCTTATTACACACACTTGTTGTGCCTGGAGACCCATCTGTGCATTCTGACTCGGCAGCAGGGATCTTTCAGCTTTGGCAGGTTTTATAAAAACTGGGATAATCAATACCTTTGCAAGCACAATGGACTTAATTCCTCATCCACTTACTGAGATGAAGCAGCAACACAGCCAGGTGTGGTGGGGACACACAGCTCCCTCATCTGCTACTCTAACACCCCCTGCCTGGACCAATTCCCTAAGCATTTATTGGACCTCAAGGGTAGGTTTTGTTTATTTTAAATCGGCTCCTCTGCCTTGCTGCAAACATCACACCTCCTATTGGCCACTGGAAACTAAATCCTCAAAAGACAAGCAGGGCTACATTAAAGCCAAACCAAGCATGAAAACTTTGGCAGATCAGGAGGAACACACTCTGCAACACTTCAGCTGTGCAGGTGTTGAATTCTGTTATAATAAAATCCAGCAATAACCACATGATCTCAAGCCTTCACTCATTTTAAAGATGCAGTACTCCTTTATCCCTACAGTTTCTAACCGCTGCTGCAACATCAGGTTCAGTTGCTGAACCTGGGCATTCCTGGGTTCTTCTATAAGAGAGGCGTGATTGAATTGCAGAATCACTAGGTTGGAAGAGACCCACCGGATCGTCGAGTCCAACCATTCCCACCAATCCCTAAATCATGCCCCTAAGTACCTCATCCACCCTCACCTTAAACACCTCCAGGGACGGTGACTCAACCACCTCCCTGGGCAGCCTGTTCCAGTGCCTAACCACCCTCTCCGTGAAGAATTTTTTCCGTATCTCAAGCCTAAATCTCCCCTGGCGGAGCTTGAGGCCATTGGCTTTACTGATAGTTTTTTTCTTATTTTATAAAAGGTTCAGTGGCACCGATTGTGTTCTGACACACCAAGGGGGGCAGCTCTGATAACTTATCACCCTGATCAAAGCGACACTGAAGAACGAGCCCAGTTCACCAGGAGACCTGGTGGGATCACACTCCACTCCCGTCGTTGTGGGGTTGATGCAGAAATACACAAGCAGCAGAACCTCTGCCCTTAGAAGTACTTGACTCTGTTCCCCCAGGGCAGGTCAGACACTGCGTATCAGGAACGTGCCCAGCTTCAGCCACCTAAAAGTTGGGGAGCTGGTTCAAGTTCATCATCCTCATCGTCCCGGCAGCAGCTCCTCCCGTGCCGGCACAGGCAAGATTGGTTGCTCGCTCTTGCCATATATCCCAGATGCCAAACTTTTAGATGACTGTAAAGCCGACATGATCCTTGCCTTATCTGTCTGGAAGCTCTACAGCGGCTCCAGAATCTGATCATGCACCACTGAAATCAAAAGAAACATTTTAACAATCCTTTTACATTCAAAGACCAAGACTGTTCATTAAGGCTGAATCTGTTCTCATTCATTCAGAAGCCAAAAAACCCCACCAAATTTCACAGTACTTTTCCCCACCTTTGTCCTCTAAAAACATTCATTATAAGGAATATCTACGAGAATCAAAATCAGTAGAGAAGGGCACGTGCCTCTAACATTAAAGCTTCAAGTAATAACATCTTCTGGTTGTATTAGAAGCAAAAAGCTCTGGGGAATAAGAAAAAAGTAGCCAAAATAATCAAAACCTTTCACATCACTACAACCTTCAGTCACAACTGAATCACTGTGCTGAACTCACTGAGCTGCAGGATCAGGTTCCTCGCTTTCACAGTTATAGGACAAGGTTATAATTTAATGTTCTGTTGTCAATCTGTTCTTAGCAAGTCCAGGAAAACAATTCTACTGTCAAATCTGAGCAGAAGCAGCACCTCGCTGAAGCTTAGAATTTCTAAATCTAGAAGAAAATCTTCCAGCAGTCACGAACTGTAAAGCTTAAAATGAAATTATGAGTAACAGAAAAAAGTCCTGGGATAGTAAGACAAGATAAAATCTCAGGCTGTTTTGATTTCCCCACCCTCCATATTAATTATGTGAAATTGGCAACTTCAGCATCTTGACTGCAGAACAGCAGAGATCGGATGCCAAGTTCAGGCCAAAACTTGTTGTAGGGTTTCGGGTTGCATCGGGTTGCATTTTTGTTTAAAAAACCCAACAGCACAAGAAAAATCCACGCTGAAAAAGCAGGGCTGTGTGGGAGCTTGAGAGGAGACCTCTAAGCTTTGAAGGTTGCTCCTGCCCAGCCTGCCTTCCCCAAAAAGGGCTCTGAAGGGCAAAGCCTGGTGGGGATTGATAGATGCCAATCAGCTTTCATGAACTTTAAAATAAACCCCATTTTTGTTCAGACCATAAAAAAAAAGTAAAAGCTGCAGAGCTCAATCATAAAAACCAGCTCCGTTTTCTGAGAGCTCTGTTCTCTTCGTAAAAGCTCTCAACTCCCGTCTGAAATCCCAAGCCAGCCTTCTGACAAAAGAGGCAAGAGGCTGCATGATATTCTCTGTATTTCTGAGGTAAATCACTTCCATCTCAAATAAGATAATAATTTCAAGCATGCTTTTAAGTATGTTAAATAAGATCAAAACCAAAGAGGTTCTGCTTGATGGATCACCAGTGAAAAACCCACGCGGATTAGTTGCTTTTCTTTGTAAACACTTTGAACCAAAGTCAACCCCCATGAGTCTTCCTTCCCAAACATGCACATAAAAATGGAAGAAACCCATTATGTGAATATAACCCTTCTCGTGCGAGGATACAGCAGAAACCCAACTTATGAGCTTCAGCCTGCATGAGAATCCAAGTCCCGGAGTTCTGTTGTGAAAGAGATACGGCATCTTTAATGTAGCTGACAGAGACTCTCCTGCAAGGCTAAGCACTGTGGGAGCGCAACAGCACTAGTGCAGGAAATAAATAGGAAAAAGTAATGCTATTTATTAAACGACTTCATCTCTGGATGGTTCTGTTTAAGTTATAATGCAGGATAAACAAGTTTGGATAGAAATGTGCCTGCTCTCCCAATATCTGGACTTTAAAAAAAAAAACAAACATTTCCTAGGAGTCAATTTTTGAAAAGCATTTCATATTTTGATATAGCCATAAATTAATACTGTATGGAGATGATTAATAGTCTATGCTAGTGGTCAGTGACCTTTTGTAAACACTAGCCAGATGCTAGCAGAACTGGCTAGAAAACTACTGTCACAGGCCTTTTTAACAAGCAATATCATATTTCTTTCCAACAATCAGATTCTTACTTGTTTTCACAAAACCTTTTCCTATTTTTTTTTTTTTATATACTTTGTTTTAAACCTAATACCTGAAAACATAAACAAGTCTTCAAACCTCTTCCACTAACACTAAATCCACAAGGCAATTAACTTCAGTTGGCCATAACTACATAAGCTCTCGTGCGAGAGACCCGATCAGGTCTCCCCTCTTCCCTTCCAGCCGCCCCTCTCCCCGAACAACCCATGAATCCTCCTGCTGAGGAGACAGTGAAGCGAGGGGCAGGAGGAAGCGGCACAGTGACCTGGCGTTCCCCTCTACGTGCGGTTCAGCGTCTGGAAGATTCGAGAGATCTGTAGCATGACAGGCCCAGTTTCTGGATCGTTCATCCACTGAGTGCTGTTCAAGGGGTTTTCAAGCATATCCTCGAAGGCTGCCAAGAGAGGGAAATTGCAACGGTCAGTGCTCTACTCAGAGGTTTCTATGCCTGGGATACTTCAACAGGACAGTCAGAAATAGCTGCAACTCAAAGGCACTGGGCGAGCATCACCCAGGGGTAGCTGGAATACGGTTCCTACATTTACCACTTGCACTCTGAAGTCTCCACAGATGGGATGCTGCAAGCTGTTCTGCTTTCCCCATTCCTCAGTATTAAATTCAGTGCAGACAGAGGCTGATTAAATACTCAGCCTGGCTTACAGTCCACCTTACAAAACCTCAAGGACACTAGTTTGAAGAGCTAAACCCTTAGCAGATGTCTATACGCAGTAGCATGGAACCTGCCATACAACTCATCCATTTATGAAAGCTCATCTTAGAACTGGGCTGTTTGCTGCCTACGCTCCTATGGGAGGACCAGTCTGCAACTCCGATCTTGCTGATCAAAGATTTTCCACATCTCAGTCTAGATTTCCTAATGGCTAGTTGTTGCACCGGTAGCTTTCTCCTCCCTCGTACTTAACCAAGACAGCTCATAGAGAGCATCATCATCTCCTCACCTCTGCTACCTCTGCTTTCACCTGCTGCCCTTTGGATGTCCCATGGCTGCTCTCTCCTAAATCCTTTGAACGGAAAACTAAGGCAGCAAAAGAAATAGCTGTGACAAAGTCTATTGAGGAATAAGAAGCAGAGACAGCCTAAGCGTAGACCCTTGAGCCGACCATCTTGGAGCTCTGTCTTTTCATAGAGGCAGAAGGGAAGCGCTACCTTCCTTCCAAGCAGCACGTGCTTCCTTCTTCCTGGTGTTTGGAGAGCAGAGGATGCCAGTAAGACAGCCAGTTCCACCTGCCTAGACACAGGCTGAAGGGGAAAAGCCGTCTCTGCAGAACAACT
This sequence comes from Clamator glandarius, assembly GCA_033459285.1. Taxonomy (NCBI): domain Eukaryota; kingdom Metazoa; phylum Chordata; class Aves; order Cuculiformes; family Cuculidae; genus Clamator; species Clamator glandarius. Next base: position 330,962 of record JAUNZM010000434.1, on the reverse strand, counting down.
ACCTCCAGTCCTGAACAGCAACAGTGATCCAAATACTTAAGAGCAGTTTTTTCTTTCTACAGGCAGCTGCTTTTCAATAAGACTTGCTGGTTCGTTTTGTTTTAAAATATGCTAATTTCCACTCTTCCTTCCACTTACACTGGAGGAGCTACTGCAAGGGCTGAGCTACAAATTTGGCAGGAGAATGTCCAGGCGATAATTTATAACCCTTACGACAGACACTGAGCTGGGCTACTGGACATTTGAGGCAGTGGTTATGGAACAGGACAGAAAAAACACTTGCACAGCTGACCTATTCGGGAGTCACCAAAATGTCAGCGCTGTAAGAGCTTGGCAGAGCGGCACTAAGGTCAGTGTCTTAATTTTCCCAGGAGCGTGCAAAGCTCCAACTGACATTAGTGGGAGCTGTAAGTCCTCAGCACCTCAGGAAGGTTCACCATTAATACCTTGCTCAAGGTCACACAGCGTGCCTACGGAGAAGCCCACAGGTCTCACCTTTCACTGCTAGCTACATTCTTTTACACTCACTCAAAAGCTTAAAACTGAAGATTTATTAACCTTATGGGAGGATCTAATTAAATGCAAACATTCATTATTAAAATCTGTGACACAAGCAAATTGCAGATGTATCATTAGGAATATATTCTCTGATGTTCATCCAAGCTCTACAAGAACATACAATGGCATTTCATTTTCTATTTATATGCTGAGCTGCAGCGTGGAACCCTCGTTGGAAATGAGGAGACCATTTGTTCAGAAATCAGAGTGGGAAGGTTCTGCTCTTGAGTTATTTAAAGGCTTGCAAACTCTCCTAATTACATTTAAAGCAGTATTTTTAAAGGCTGTCTTGAAACTGCGGCGCACAGCCTTTACATGAAAGTCCTTCCTTCAAATAAATTTTGAAGCCAAAGACTAAGTGCAAAACTTCTTATATGCATCACAGAGCTAACCCCTTTCTTTCGTACCGGCCTCCAGCATCAGAGAAACCAATTCCGAGATTTGTTTCACTGTCAGGCTCATCAGTTTGGCACTTGCTGTGCTCACAGTCCCTCTGACTACAAGCAAAGGGAACTGTATTTTCACAGATGTTACTTCTACTTTGATAGGCAGGGCCTTAGCTCCAACTTCTTGTTTAGTTACTCTTCCACATGTTATCTTCCATCCCAATGATCAGGTCCCAGCACAGAATAAGCTGTACAGCATGAGACAGCCTTGTTTTCTCTGTGAAATAATCAGAGTTCTAGACACACATTCCTGATTTTTGCCCTTGTGGCCAAAGGGAGCACACAAAAGGTCTCCTAAATCCACAAGCATTGCAGCCAGCAGCTATTAAAGTCCTGAGTTCAGCCAGTGTAATCCTGCAGCCTGGGGAATCGATACGGTTTCTGGGACAGCCCCAGGTTCTGCCCTGGGTTTAGCTGAGTTGTAGAATGCAGCAAACAAACAATACAGTTGCAGAAAGTGAGGAAAAAGGCACAGAGCTGCACCTATCCCACAAAGTGCATTGTCATCATCCAGAATCTTGTATCCTAGCAACTACAAAGACAGTGTATACATACCAAGAACCCAAGCAGGACTTACCTAGTAAAGTTTTAGGGTTGGTTAACCCTAACTGTACCACTGGGTTTTCTAAGATGGCTTGGAAGAGTGGGCTATTAGTGTCAATGCCCTTATCTAAGTCCTCTGGTGAAGGCTTCCTGTCTCCCAGCAGCCATTCACACTGAAAAAAATCACCAGGCACAATGAATGTCAAGATAGGTTCCATCAGAATTAATCTGTCTCAAAACTTTTGAGACATTTAGTTTGCTCTCCCAACCCGAACAGTCTCAGCCTCATGCGTGCTGTGTTCCTCTAAGAAGTCCAAAACCTTTGTATTCTAGTTGTGCATCTAACTTAAAAGAGGCACAGAATAGCGTCATATTTCATCTCCAGTAGCAGCTGGGCTTTATGATAGATCAAGACATCAACCAATTCAATGATGGAAAGAATCGTACAGATAAGCAACAGAAATGACATTGTACTCACAGCTGCATTTTGCTGGTTGTTGTTTACTCTGAGCGCATCTACCACTTCTTTTTCATCAAATCCCATCTCCATCAGGGCAATGACAGCCTGTATCAGATTTACATGGCTTAATAAATGTAACATTTAAAACAGAAATAAAGAACAGTCACATTCTTTCACCTTCTATGCTTTTCGTGGGAAAAAATACCCCATTGTTTCCATTTGCAGACCATTCTTATCTATAAAGTTTCCAAATACTCTACATCAAAAGTGCCTTTATTATTCCTCTCCCATGAATCTTAAGGGTGAAGGTAGTTTCTATCCACGCACCAAAAGCTGAATGCAAGGCAAACAGCAAGCGTACCTGGGTAGAAAGAAGAGTGGAGAGAAACACCTGATTTTAGAACACCTGTAATGTCAAAAAGCTTTTGTTCCCATCTCACTCACAGACTGAGTTCCATGTGCATTTGTAGTTGTATTAATTCAATTTAACACTACTTCCTGCATTATAACGCTGCTAGTGAGCGTTATGTATTTAGACAAGGTATTGGTATGAGAATGTTGCATCATTTAGGAAGATTAACCAGGTCATCCAATACCTTTGCAGCTTTTGATTGAAATCACAAGAAACTGTGAGTTGTAAAAGCGAAGTGCTGGATTCTGAAGAGCACCTCCTGGTGAGTTTACAGTGCAATAACAACACAGATTGTCAGCTAATACTGTGCTCTGAAAAAAGACTAACTACCACGCTTGCTGCGAGACTTAAATCTGCAAGTATGATTTTTCGCTTGCCCCCTAAATATTATAATGCTCCTTGGTCCTTTTCTACATCAAAAGGACCTGCTCCTATCTTGCAAGCCTTCCTTCCCAGACAGCAGTCAAAAAGCAGTGTCAGGAGTCTGGCAGCTCGTTTCAGTCGGATCAATTAATTTTTAGGCATACGAGTAACTGTCAGTAATTTAAATACTGGTATCTGAAACTGCCACGTATTAGGTAACATCCCCTCAGTAACCCAAATTCAAACAGTCCCAAAAAACACCGTTGAGTCAATATGATGTACACCTATGCAGATGTCTTATTCCACCGATTAACTAAGCACCTATTTCAGCTACACGATGCCCATAGCCCCTTCCAGTCTGAACCGCTACAGAAATGCTGAGACAAAGAGCACATACTCGTGGGTCTGGACGAAATTCTCTTTTCCTCCGGATCTTCTTGAATATTTCTGTCAGCTCATCCTTGGCCTCTTCCCCTTCCGCTTCTGCGCTAGGACCCGCAGTCGCTTCAGCAGAGGCTGCAGCAGCTTCGGCTGTGGCTTCTGATGGAGCCTGACCTGGAAGCGGAGCATCCACTGCAGGGTCATCTGCGTGTTCTATCAACCACTCCATGGCCTGTGTCACAGACATACTGAAAAACAAACCAACACACAGGGGTGAGAAGCACTCCAGCTGTACAGCAACGTTCCACACTTTGCATTTATTCCCATAACTGACTTGCAGGTTTATTTATGACTTTTCAACCACTAATTAAGTTTAGGAGCAAATCTCAGAGTATCTTAATTCTCTGTGTCTTCAGGGCACCACAATCTTCTCTTAAGGCAGGAAGATAGAGGCACAAAGTCCAACTTGGACAGCTGCAACCCAGATTTTAAAAGGCATTTCTGTAGGAGTCACCTTGTTCTCCACATCGCCTGCTTTATTTCACAGCAGGCAAACAGTGACTACCTGCAACTGTCGACAAAACTGCAAACAAAGCATGTTCCAAATTTACATGCAACCACATCTCAGACACGAGCTCTTTTGTTGCTTTGTAAGATCTGTCTGACATTCATTCAGTGATCAAGGAATGTCATTAACAACATAAGAAAGAAAAAGGGTGAAAAACATTACAGGTGCGCATTATGCCTTGAGCGGGAGCAAAATTCAGCGCAGGCAATCGCACTTGGACATAAACCACCCTGTTCTTCCTCTGCTTTGACTTAAGAGGCTGTCTCCAATGCCTCAAATGAAAGGCCAGTCCAAGGGAACAGAACACCACGATCATAACATGGGTACCTGCTGCCAAGTGCTGAAGCTGAGAGACCTTAAGAGCCCCAGCACATCTCTTCCCAATGAAGAGAGAGGAAGCAAAGATAACAGAAGAGCATCAGTGCAAAAAGGGTGCCAGAATGTTTGGCTTTTCAGTTACAACATAAAAGACTTCAGGGGGAAAATTCTTTTGAGCCAGAGTGGAGAGAGACTGAAAAAGAGTGACTGGAATATATTGTGGCTTCTCCATCATTAGAAATTTTGAAGAGTGGCTTCTCCAAGCCGATTCTTCTTAGGGCAGAAGAACATTGCCTCCTACAGATCTCCTACAGTTGCTCTCTGGACTTTACAATACTCTTGGAACATTTTTAAAAGATCAGCACAAAGTATTCTTCTGCAGCTGAAAGACCAATGTGGATGGGCTGGGTTTGCTTTTTTCCTCTTCAAGCTCTGAATTCTAAAATAAATAAAATGTACGTTTACTACTTGGAAACAGGGCCAGCCTGGCAGCCTTGTGAACTGCAGCCCAGCAATACTCTCCAGAGCAAGTACTGTACTGTTTCCCCTTCCCCCTGTGCTGTCTGCACCTGCAAACTGCCTGAGGCAGCGTCGTTCTTCAAGTAAATGCTTCTTCTAACCCAGTTTTAGGTGACCCAAATAAGTCTTTAAAAAAAAAATACAATTTGTTTCCAACCAGATCAAATAACCCACAGGCAGTGTGCTGAGTACACTTACTGATTTAATCGAAGGGCTTTCACAGCTCTGCTTTCCGGAAACCCCATTTCTGTAAGCTGTCGCAGGGCGATCTCATCCACTCTGTCTTCCTCATCCTCATCCAGCATGGCTACACACACACAAACAATACAACGTTCAGATTGACTTTGAACTAAAACAAACCCCTTTCTCAATGGAATGGCACGCATTAAGTTCAAACCCCATTCTTCTCGTCCATCCCTGCTTTTGTTTCTGCCTCAAATCTGCTATCTCATCATTTACTTTGCTGCACTCAGCTTGATGAGGCTCAAACAGATTCTTCCTGGACAAAGACTTTGTCCAGATATGTTCAAGATCTCAAATGAAAGGTAGCTGACTCTCACATTACTATAGTATTTTCACATAAGTAAATATACAGAAGATTCCAGATAACTGAAAAATAGATCTTTGATGAAAATTGGATCTGGTCCTTGCAGATCAAGGTCATGCGCTTCCCATAAGCTAAACCAACAGCTGTGCTTCTTCCCCCTTTTACCACCTCCTTGTGCATTTTCAACTATTCTTTACCACCTTTATAGCACAATTCGTGAAGTCTTCCATCTTTTTCCACTATCAATGATTTTTTTTAATTGAACTTCTTGTCCATCCCAAAGGGGCCTTATAAAATCATATGTTTTATTCAACCTACAGCCAATAAAGCAAAATCTCTGCCACATTTTGTAGTGGCTTTACTAGAAATATCAAGGGCTGGACTTCATTCTGCAAGCCCACTCTTCTGTGACGTAAGCAAACCAGTTCCCAGGTTCAAACTAGTAACTATAAAGATATGTTCATACCATTTGCCTTCTTAAACAGTTCAACTGCATCTGGGTTCAGCGCTAGCAATTTCTGTGCAACTTCTATGAGAGACACTAAGATCTTCCGGAGCTCTGTCTGGAACTGCAAGAAAGGAAACTGTCAAAACATTTAGACAGGGAGTTACCAGACATCATTAAATCTTAATACCTATCTATTGTTAGTATTGCAGCAGTAGTCTGGCCCCTGTGCAGAAGGCTGCTTTTATTAGGGCTTTATTTGCATTTTTCAGTCTCTCAAAAAGCACTGAGCCTTTCCTGGGAAGCACTACACATCAGTACATGCTATTGGGCAGAAAAGTCCTTTTACTTTTAGCACTGCCAGCCACCCAGTATCACTACAAAACGTGCAGTGCTCGAGAAAACTCATCACTTCACAGAAACACTTTAACTCCCACCTCACGATAAGTGCCACGGTAGCTCTGTAGCACTCGCCTCTGTGAATGAATGAGCCTTCCTGGTCTATCATTTACTTTCTAGTCCTTGAAATTTGAGCAATACAGCTCAAAGCTGTTTTCTAAACTGAAGCACCACAAATTCCTTTTGGTTGGATGTTTGTTTTTTCATGCTCAGGCGGTCATGTTGGCCATTAAACAGCTTAAATGCAAACTGTCCTCTTCAGGTTTCTAGGGCACCCCGACAGCACGCAATACACAGGCAGATTTGTGGCTACATATCCTGGGAGCGCAGAAGGGTAAAAACATTCCTTGCCCTGCTGAAGGCATTTAGAGGTATTGTAGACTCTGTATTCAATTACTGAAGTTAAAATTTATGCCTAATGTCTCTTTTAAAGGCACAGAAAAGGGAAAAAGCACTGCAAACACCTGAACCATTTAAGACCAAATAAATAAACCCCCTTAATTCACATTTGCCAGATCGTGAATACGTTTACAGAGGGTTTCCCATGGACAAACAAAACATTTAAAATCATCATTTACAACTGAACGTTTTATTATCACTAAATAGTACAACCTGTGTCTATATCTAAAGATATCTGATTTGATATCTGATATACACATCTAAACTTCTCTTGAGAGAGAAGAGAACCACACTCACATGTAAGAGAAAAGGCTATACAAGATAAAGTGTATTTGGATGTTAGTGTGCGATTAAAGAAGTCCAGTCCAATACTTACATCCCTCATGTTGTGATGGGCCACAGTGCGATCTGCATTGCGAGAGGGCAGATTTGCAGTTGCTTTGAGAATAGCGTCCTTATCAGGAGCTTTCTGCTCTTGTTTCCTCTGAAGGACAGGAAACATGATCAGGTTTCATAACCCATTATCCACAGAACAGAGAGCACAGCACAGCGGAGAGCAGTTTCATATTCTTCACCCAGCCATCAAGCAGTGCTCTGTAACTTGCAACTAAGAGAAACAGCAGTCTAGCAAGAGAACGGATTAGCAGCACCAGTATCATTTTGTAATTACAGAGCAAAACCGGACCTGTCAAGTTGCCCCCCTTTCAGTCCTTGTGCCTATTTCTATGACCTAAACACATGGGGAAATTCCAGCTTAAAGAGGGAAAGTGACGTATCGAACATGGAGAACTCAGAGGCCTCAGTGCCCAGGACCATCTCCTGCTCCACATGGTCTCCTCACAGCACGCTCTCTTCAAACACCGTGCACAGACTAACCCTGAGCTGCTGAACGCCGCAAGTGTTTCGCTGCTTGCAAGTATCATGCAGAGATAGATGGTGCCTCAGATTTTCTGTACATGCTCATAGACCGGGACAAAACATAGCAGGGTACAAACTATAAATAATTCCCAGTCTTATAACCAGGACATTCTTACAGTGACATTCTGCACAGCAACGCCATAGTGAAGAGAGAGACATACACCAGTACCTACAGAAGGGATACAGAGACACAAACCAGTACCTACAGGAAGCAAGAAGAAACAGAGACGAAGTAGAGAGACCTAGAAATTCACAATGTCAAGCACAAGCATCGTTGGAAGCGTTTATGCGATAACATCAACTGCAGTACCATTCGTGCAAAAGCATCATCCTGGGCATTGCCAACCCTCGGTAACAGTTACATTCCAATAAAATAAAAAAGAATAGGAAGGGGCCAACACTTCAGCTGTAGAGACTGGGTTGGAGGGTGACAAGCCACACAGATAAAGACAGAAGATGGCCTGACAGCAAAGCAACATCTTTCTACTAGGTTTACAGACAGAGAAAGCAAGGCACTTGCTGAACTATGCTTATACAATTATTATCCCTCCACAGAGTATATCTGCTGTCTTAGAAGGCAAGCAGTTGCACAGGCAAGGTTAAAATTGGAAAAAATCAGCTCCTTTGAAGTTTTGAAGAAATATGAAATAATTTCCCTAGAACCCAACTGGCAGCATTTGCCTTTATAAACAGAGCACACATTAACCCTTCTGCAGCTCATTGATAGAGCAGTTAATTGAAATGGCCAAGTCAAGAAGTCTTTCAAACTCACTTTCTCCTCTGCTGAGACGTCTGCCATTTTGGGGAGTGGAGGTGGTGCGCGCTTCTTTATTAAAAGCAAGACATCTAGAAAGAGAATGACACCAAAACACATTACTTTCTAATGTGAAAAGAATTCTTGTAAGGTACCTCACAAATCCATTTTTTCCTGGACGTTGCGGTAATTCCACTGTAACTGCAGACCTTTCTAACACTTTAAAACCTTTACACACTGCCCTTCAGTATTTGCAATCCCTTAGCGCGCAGTGAATTCAAAACGTGGTCCATTATTAGCTACGCCTTGATTTTTCTAGTGCTTCAGCTACTACCCTGCACACTCTAAGGGTGGAACGATGCAGACACACTAGCTGGAGCCCATGCAGCACCCGTGGTCCATCAGCCAGATGTGGCTAAAAAGCAGTTTCTAGCCCATTGAGTTAAGCAGGTAAAGAGCAAACAAAGCGTGCTTTGCACAACAAGTTTCCCTCAGCACGTAACAGCCAAGAGCAACAGCTGGTGGAAGCTGTTAACACGCATTTGTCCAGCTGATCAAAGTGTGAAAGGATCCACATGCTGACTCTTGGCTGCCCTGCGCAGTCAGCCGGTGGCAATCAGCTGCTGGCTGCAATCTCGTCTCCTTGACAAGCGAAGCACATGAAAGGAAGAGCAAGCTGCAGAGGAAAAAGGAGTGGAGAGGCTTTCACATGACAGTTGGCTATGACTACACGGTTAATGCTACTTTGCTGCTGCAAACTGCAACTCAAAACTCTGCAGGAGCCGGCACCTCGCCTAGAAATAATACACAACTCATCAGCAAAAACACCGTCCCTCGCCTCTGCAGACGACGGCACCTCTCAGCTCCTGCTCAGCTCTAAAGGTGACTCTGCCCTGGAAGGGACACCAAACTGCTCATGTTCACGGCAGCAGTTCTCCAGCCTACAGGAACTCAGGCACAAACCGAGGAACTCTGCTCCTGCCCAGCCTCCGATTCAGACAATATTTCTGTCTGCAGCAGCCCTGCTTCGCTCGCTTTCTGCACCACTGCCCCTTATCTACAGAAAGGGTCATTAGCCTAAGCTGTCTAGTAAAAACTGACTCCACCTCTTACCTTTAGATCTTCTTCTACTAATCCACAATAATCCTTTACATCTTTAAAGTTCAGGAGCAAAAACCTACCTCACAAATTCTACTGTAGTCAGTGATACTACAGTGTGATGGATTCTGACCTAAGGTTTGAAGAGGACTGAAAGATCTCAGCTGCAGACACTCAGATACGCTTCAACAACCATCGCTCTGCTTGACCTGGAGACCTCAAGAAACCCTCCAAAAGCATTGGGTTGTATCTTGAAATACTCAGCCACAATCACTACTTTTGAATCATTTTGAATCCTGTCTTGGAGCTTTAAAAAGATTCCTTTAAAAGGAGACAAAAATTGATCTGTTTAAGTCCTTGGCTTAATGAGCACTCCTAACGCATTTTCAGCTCTTAAAGGGAAGAGTGATGAAAAGCAAACTACTCAAGGTGCTTTCTCTGTGAGGAAAAAAAAATTTCTTTTTTCCTCTTCTCTTTTTTTTTTGGCTGCCTTATTAGCTTCCTATATTAAACCAGAGAGTGGGTATTAATGAGGTTACTGTTTGGAACTTGCCAAGCAGTTCAATATAATCTCATGTTTCCAGGCTGATGGGATTAAAACCCAGACAAGTCTTACCTCTATCTTGAACGTTTTCCTCCAGCACTGTTTTTGTGTCTGTCAGCACCTTCTCAGAAGTAGCATGTATCAACTTATGATGCGTCATGGTTTTTGGATCCTCCAAGCTCCCAGGTAGACACTGCAGAGATGATAAACAGATCAGAAACGAGCCCGCTGCATGAATCGCTGCCCTTTGCATTTGAGATTCTCCACATACGTTCTGTGTGGTGGCCTCTAGCTCAAGGTGTTAAGAAGCCAGTAAATGAGACAGCCTATGTTTTATTAAAGAAATTAAGGCTTGATTTGTGCTGTAACACTACTAACCATGGTAGGTTCCTACCTGCATAACTATGCTCTTGGCTGGGAAGAATTATCAACAACAAAAAAAAAGGCTTCTAGCCTGCCTGCCTTGTTGCTGTTAAATCAACAGCAGCATTAGGGAGCTGGACTTGATAATCTTTATGGTTCTGTTCCAACTTAAGATATTCTATGATTCTATTATTTAAGTTAAAATTGATTATGATGCTCTAAACCCCTTCTTTAGACAGTTTTGAAGACCTAACACAGATTTAGGTGCTGAAGCCCTAACCTGGATTCCTGCTGAAAGTGCTGAACAATAGTTTCATTCCCAACTTTTCTTTCCAAATGTAAGCAATCAGCATACAGCTGATTTTATACGAAAGTTGTGCTCTATTCCTTTATTACAGCTATAAGTTGTATCTATTAATCCCCTAGGAAATCAAATTCAAATCCTGAAAAGAGTACGTGCACACACAGACCCTGAACTGACTCATCTTCACACCAGAGCAGCTCCCAGATCCACAGTGACAGATTTCAAGAACATTACATCAGGCTGCTAATTTGTTTGAGTGGAAGAAGAAAGCAGAGTGGTTGCAATTCCAGAAAGGGAAAATTAAAAATAACAACCTACCAAACCCACAAATTGATGCTGTTCTCGCCAGAAAATAGGACACTTAATACTGCCCTCACCTGCTCTGCTTGCAGAAAACAGCTTTTAATGTCACTTCTTTCTATATGTGTCCACCGAGCCACTTCTAGCGTGTCTGCAGAGGACTGTGTTCACCCCTCATGTAAGAAGTTTCCAGAAACCTCACTGCAACCAGCTCTGATGTAGCATTTAGTCCTGTCCAGCACAGTATGGATTGCCAGCCTCCCGTGAGACGATCCTTATAGTCCATCACCACCTCTTTTGTTGTGACTGCACTGGATGGGAAAACCAGCTACCGGATTTTTCCAAACACAACGCCCTTGTTTTCAACACGGATCTTCGGTTCCTCATCTGAACCTCTGTACAGCTCTGATGCCTCAGTGAGACGAAGGCGAGAATGTTTGAGTCCTGCTGTGCACAACAGTAGCTGCTCACTGATCCCTCAGCCTATTAACTGCTGAGCAAACGCTAAAGAACGCATCGCAGCCTCAAAGCAGCTGGGAGCACCTCCTGTAATGGATCTGATCAGTTACCCAAAAGGCACTGGAGCGCACCAGAGGAACTTCTCCTCTCCCAACAAGCTCAAAATATCGCTGTTATGATCCTTAGGGTCAGAACCCAAAAGGAAGAACTTGTAAGTGGGAGCTGGGAGGTGTATGGAGCAGGATGGGATACGACACGAACCCATTATCCGTATTTTCTCTAGTACATACAAGGGGTGTGTGAGCAATCACTAAACTTATTAATAACAGTGAAAGTGTAAATGGAACAAATAGAAGTCCTAAGGACACCTAATTCTTATTTCCTGTTCCTCTAAGCACTTTGTTAACAATTGCATGGAACAAGGGGGTGTATACAGCCAGCACAGGTATCAGAGAGACTGCTCAGTAAAATACTTGTATAATCTAAACATTTTAACACACTCCAGATATAGAAAAACCATCTTAACAGGCAACGCCTCTACCAGCTCTCAGCAGCCCACCAGGAACCACCACCACGAATCATGAGGTCTCACTATGGAATCTTGCTTCAGATCTGTCAGAATACAGGGGTTTTGTATTAAATACAATGCTTGGAAGGGTAAATGAAAACACCTTCCTGTCCAGAGAGAAAACAGCACTGGTAATCCATGGGAAGAGCGGTAAGGGGAAGAGGAATTCCCTGTGCAGTGCAGAGGAAGCATCTGTCACACAAGTGAAAGGAAGCCAAAAAACTGGGGTGCAGCGAAGCACAACTGGGGTTACAGAGGTGCAGCCAGAGGTGCAGCACACTGGGGAAGATGAGCTCACTCTCATCTTTTTGTACAAAAGGATTGCAAGGAGAGGATTTGCTGTTTCATCGTTTCAGTTCCATCATAATTATTTGCATTTCTTCTCACCACTGGAACTTCTGGCACGTTGCTCTGCCAGGCAGGTGAGAAACCTTTGCTCGCAGGTGCCTGAGCAGCTGCTGAAACTTCAAGCCCCGGTGCTGTCAAGTACTATTCCTGAAGCTTGCAATCCTGATAAACCAGGCGGCTTTCTGTTTGTGTTGAAACTAAGCAAAATAATTATGTTTGCTTTTCTTAACAGAAACATTAGACGACAGCACTGACACTCCCTTGGGTGGGTCAAACCACCTGCAAGCCTCAAAGGATCCAAAACACACCTCGGGGCATGAACCTCCCTTAGCTTTGCACTCTGAGAGCTAGCACCTTGCATCTCAGTTCCACAGATACTCCTTATCACACCTGAAAACCCAGGTGAGTATCACTGAAGCAGCTTAAGAGAAAAGGGGAAGAGAAACACATAAGCCCCCGGGGCTCCTTACGTGTTTCAGGCATCGTTCCTTCAGCTTCTCCACCGTGGTGTCCTCGGGGACCTCCTCCAGCCACTCGGCGCCCTCCATGGTGCACACATGGAGCCGCAGCACCTTCCCCGCGAAGATCTTCTCCTCCTGCACGAACATGGCCCCGGGCCGCGGCGCCTCACCGGGCCGGGCCCCGCTCTGCCCCGCCGCCGCCTCACGCCAGGCCCCGGGCGGCGCCCCGCGCTACCGCCAGCCCATGAGGGGGGCCTCGAAGGGAGCGGCGAGCCCGGCAGGGCCGCACTGGAGAGCTCGAGGAGAGCTCAGGGAGGCGCTCGGTGCAGCCTCGGCCCCGCCGCCGCGCTCCCTCCCAGGGCACCGGGGGCAGCGCCCGGTCCCGCCGGAACCGGATATGCGGCTGGCGCGGGGAACGACGGGAGATGTAGGTTTCCGCAGGGGCCGCGATGTACGATGGGAGATGTAGTTTTCTAGGAGAGACGCGGCCACGCCGCAGGTGACGGCCGCGGTGCACTCTGGGAGACGTAGTTATCCGCGGAGCCATGGCTACACCGGCAATGAATATCGCGATGCATGCTGGGAAATGTAGTTTTCTGATGGGGAACGTAGGCTATCCCGCTACCGAGGGCCGCGGTGCACCCTGGGAGCTGTAGGCCTGTCTGTCCAGGCCTGTGTCTTTCTTGGCCTCTGTCCGTCCTGGACCTGTCTGTTCAGCCCTGTCGGTCTGTTCAGCCTTGTCTGTCTGTTCAGCCTTGTCTGTCCATCCTGGGCCTGTCTGCCTGTCTGTCCAGCCCTGTCTGTTCAGTCCTGTCTGGCTGGCTGTGCCTGTCTCTGTTCAGCCTGTCTGGCTGTGCCTGTCTGTCTGTCCAGGCCTGCCTGCAGCTCGCTGCCTGCCTCCCATGCTCGTTTCGTGCTTGCGGGTGCTGCAGGCTGCGGTGATTCATTTCCCAGGGAACACGTGCTCTGTAGGACTAATCCACAGCAAAATGCTGCTCACACGCTTTCTACGTGCTGAATATGCTGTGTCTTGTTTTCCCTTCTCAGGTTGTTGCCGCTCCCTGATGGGCTGTGGGGTTTTTGGTGTTAAATACACTGTTAAAGGAGGCTTGAAATGAAAAAAAAGGGCACTGCAGGTATAGCTGCTGGCTTTTTATACATGCATTAAATGGAGCTGTACTTCCCTAGAAAATATGAGGTTACCGTTTCTACTCTGAGAGAGGACACTGCAATATTCATGTTACAGTCCGGAGGTGATTGAAGGGCAGCTAAAGCTCTGTGGAAGAAATAAATCCAGACAGAATTAGCAGACCCGGAGACAATAAAGGCACTAAAGTGTTATGTGAGAAGGGGCTGAGAGCTTCGGGGAGCCAAAATACATCCCATCAAAAAGCAGACTACGTTTTGGGGTATCAAAGCTATAGGGGCTGCTGAAGCCCCGATCCAGGAGCGCATCTCAGGGGTCTTCAGGCTTTTGTCTCCCTGCCTTGGAGTCGAATGGGAGAGTTTCTTCCCTGTTTTCCAGGATGCTGAGGAATCCCATCCCTTTCTGCAATCATTGCTGGTGTGCCGGACTGACACCGGCTCCCAGAGCCCACGAGAGGGAGCAAATTCCCTGCCAGCAGCTCCTTTCGGGGCCAGCCTGGGTGACTCTCCACGAGCGTGGCCCTGGAGCTGTGAGGTGTCTGCTGGGGCCAACAAGGGCACAGGTCCTGGGGGCAGCTGTGGGGTATCCCCAAATCCTCCTCTTGCGAAGGGCTGTGTGGGAAGCCCTGGTTCCAGCTCCACTCTGCTCGAGCCAGGCACCTGCTGCCCGACGCATCCGAGCCACCGAAGCCACCCTCAGTGAGTGCACTGGCAGGGTACTGGGTGCCCTGCCCACAGAGGACCAGGCTTTCCTTCTCCTCACCAGCTTTATTTGCTCCCTACAACTTTTCCGGCTTCACAACGGGAGCGGAAAAATCTGGATGCTGACTCAGGAAGGCAACTCTGGGTGACCCCGGCAGCCACTTTCTCTGCAGGGGAGAGATACGATACCATTTTATTGGGAGGCGCTTGAAAACAGCAGCGAAACACGGGGGTGATTTCACAGCAGGCTGAATTCAGTTGTGAGCTCTCAGTGCGGGGAGGGTGCATGGATGTTACACAGCCATAAAGGGGGCTCTCAGCAGTCACTGCTGCAAGGAGAAGCAATATCTGGAGACGAATCCAAAGCTGAAGCAGGGGGGAAAAAAAAAGGAGATTTGAGCTTTCTGGCCATATCTTGCGTCAAAACAGCGCTTGCCTAACACAACTGGAAGACTTTATTTTCATGCTTTGAATGCGGCTCCTGGCTCCTGTGTGCTTGATAAAATGTACCCATAAAATTGCAAATACAAAGCAATTTGACTACTGATGGCTAATGCATCATAACGGCTAAGGGAATGCAAGCGTTTAAAAATACCCCATTTAAGCATCGGGCATTGCCTCTGATACTGGCACTATAGCAGAATAAATAAACAATATGTGTGTATTATGTTAATATTGTCCAAAGCCAAAAGAATGAGTGCACAATGTGTTACTTGCTTTTTATGATGGATCCATTATGCTCAGAGACCAACGTGTGAATGAGAAAAGGGGGAAATCAACAGCTCTTTTCCTCTGAGATATGGCTCTTTTTGTTTTATGTCTCCAGGTGAATTATTTTCCGTGGTTGCACATCGCAGCAGGAACCTCCTGCATTAACCAGGGTGATACCAGTCCTAGGGAAGATGAGTGCAAACCGCTGTGGATCTGGTGGTTGCAGGCATTGTCCTGGAACCTACCTTGAGTTATTTGAGGGGGGGAAGTGGGACAGGAGATGGAGGGATGGAGCTACACACTGTCAGACACCCCATGTTCAAGCTCTCTGGGCTGCACCTGGTAAGCAGAGTAGCATTAGTGTTGACTGCTGCAGGAACCAAAAAGGAGGTGAGGTGGGAGCAGGTTCTCCTGCCCAGGGTGGAGTCCTCAAGCTGGAGCAGTTTGAGGACTGCTCGGTTGTCTTCAAGTTGTTGGTGCCCCCCTAAGGGCAGTTGCAGGTCTAAGGGCTCTTTGGCACATATGAGGTGCTGGCTGTTCCTCTCCTGGGCTGATTTCTTCTGCTACAAGGACTCCAAGGAGTTTGTTCCAGATCAACCAGTGCTGGTTGAGCGGGGAGATCCAGTTCAGGGAAATCCACACCAGCAAGCCCATAACGTCTTCTAAATTATCTGAGAGTGGGAGGAATAAGAGAGAGTGAAAATTACACAGACATACAGCTTTTCCTGGGCAATCTCAGAATTTATTGAGACAGCTCCTGTGGGATGCTACATCATCTCATCCAAGAGCTGTGTATCGACTCCCTTCTCCTGCTGCTGCCGAGAGAAGAAATATGATCACGGACGGGATAATGAAGCAGACGTGTTTTCTTCAAACCGAATCCCTCTTCAGATGGGATAAAAGGGTAAAGAACTTTCCCTTCACGATATTTTTCTCAGTAATGTGTTTTGACAATTTAATTTAGAAGTCATAGAGTAGTGAAGACAAAGTCACCCGGTGGGTGGACATCGGAGAGTTCAGTTGACTTTGTGATGAATTGGTGATAGTACAGAGATGACAAAACAACACAAAGGGAGAAGAAGGAGGCTGGCAGCACTGTCGGCAACATGCACAGGCTAAATTGAACACTACACTTCATCCAGGATCTTCAATAGACCCAGGCATCCTGATATAATTTATGAATTGCAATTAGCATTTTATTACGGCTCATTCTCGAGCTGCGTACCTATCGCTTGGCTTCAGGTTTTGCTGGAGTTGCAGAGCAAAGTTTTTGTAAGTTTAAAGTACCTATTTATTTAAATTAAAGCCATAAATATGCTCAAGAGGTTGCTTTCTAGATTTTTACCTGCAGCGGTTGGAAGTGTAGATTTCTTGCAGAGGCTTCTTGGGGCCTGGGTTCCCATGGCACCTCGCCTGGGCTCTGGAAGCACACGTTCATCTTCAAGAGCTGGTCCCATGACTGTCATGTTCAGGATCACCTGCAAAGCACCCGAGGGAAGCACCAAGATCTGTCTGTGCCCAACACCCCCAGTACGGGGGCTTGGCTGGTGCCTCACCGCAGTCCCACCTGGTCTCTGAGTCCTCTCTGTCTACAGCTCTGAAGCCCCAGCAGAGCCCTGTCCTGATGCTTCAAGGCCAGTGGGTTTCAGATTTGTTTCGTTTTGTCTGAGACATGGAAACCTCTCTCTCACCCCTTAGCAACTTCACCAGGCAGACAGAGGAGGAGCAAGCCCTTCTGCTCCCCTCTCCATCCCAGCTGGAGAAGCAGCTCCCTTCTGCCTCCCCTTCCCTGCAGGCAGAGGATCATCTTAAAAAAGTCTTTCTAAAAAGAATGTCTTATGTTGGAAACTGGAAAAACTTGTGGGCAGTATCAGCCAGGCTGTGATTGCTGGCTCTAGTTCAGGACTAGCAGGAACCTGGGGCAGTGGTGGGGCAGGAGGGTGCTCAGCCAGGGCTGCATCGCTCCCCCCACAGAACCCTGGGACATCTCTGCCCCATCCAGCTCTCTCTGCATCACCCTGGGACATCTCTGTCCCATTCAGTTCTCTCTGCATCACCCCAGAACATCTCTATCCCATCCAGTTCTCTCTACATCACCCTGGGACATCTCTGCCCCATCCAGCTCTCTCTGCATCACCCCAGAACATCTCTGTCCCATCCAGTTCTCTCTGCATCATCCCAGAACATCTCTGTCCCATCCAGCTCTCTCTGCATCACCCCGGGACATCTCTGTCCCGTCCAGCTCCCCCCAAAGCACCCCAGGACATCTCTGCCCCATCCGAATTCACATGAAACGCTGATACCCAGTGTGGAGACAACAGATCTGTTTTACAATTTAACTCCGGAATCACTCTGTGCGGCCCCTGACTGTGCTCCAAGCGACTCGGTAGGTTGCTATAAATACACAGTGTTTTTGTGGGGATATTCATGAAATTCTATCACTGCTTACCCTGGCTGGTAATGGCCTTGTTTATGTATGGGCTCTATACCTGGCTTTGCAGCCTCTCCAAACACAATTCTATTACCGTGTTTAACTGCTCTATCAGTGCAGTACTTAGCGCGCTCGGCTTTCCAGCACCGCTTTGTAATGGGCAGGGAAGGCGTTAGGCACTGCAGTCAGTGAGTATTCAAAAGAAACTTCAAATCTCACAATGTCTTCATTTTAAAATTCATGGAATTTCTAAGTACCAACTCCTAAGCCATGACCAAATAGTCATTTCTTTCTTAAACAGCCTTTTATTTTTCACCTCTGTTCCTCCACCAGTTAACTTGCTCTCACCAGCTTTGCAGGACACACGGTTCTCCGGATGCCAGCCCTCGTCTGTCCCACTGCAGGGGTACCCTCTCCACCTTCTGGGTCCCCACTAGGTCTTTTTAATTCAGGAGCGGCTGCAGCATTGATTGCCCAGCCCGTCAGGGCACAGAGGGACAAGCTCAGCCTGGAGACATCACCCTGGGGGTCTCTTTGGGGGTTTGGAAGTGGCATGGGGCAGAGGAGTCCCTGTGCCCTCCCCAGGGAGCAGTGGGCTGAGCTGTGGCCAGGGGAGGAGAGACAAGGGGGAAAAGAGAGCTGGAAATCAGGGAAGTATTTAAAAGAGGGGTGGTAGTTTGAAGCTGAAAGAGGAGATTGAGATGAGATCTTAGGAAGAAATGTTGTCCAGGTTGTCCAGAACAGTGGTGGCTGCTCCATCCCTGGAGGTGTTCAAGGAGGTTGGATGGGGCTTGGAGCCCCTGATCCAGTGGGAGGTGTCCCTGCCCGTGGCAGGGGGTGGGACTGGATGATCTTTAAGGTCTCTTCCAACCCAACCCATTCTATGATTCTATAAAAAGGCTGTGACAGTACCTGTGTGGGAAGGGTGGCAGGATCAGGCCACTGGCTGTACTGGGGGTGGCAGTGATGGAAATAATCCTTCAAGTCCTTCCTTATAATCAGCATTTCCCTTTTCGGTCCTGCGTGGATCCAGTTCACATATTTCTTTCCTAAAAGGAAAAGAAAATTTTTTGACTTTGTCTTTAAAGTCTGCCTCCCACACACACCAGTGGAGAAAGACAAATCCCAACGTTCACCTGCCATTCCTCGCCCCTCACGTGCCATTTTACGTGCCCATCACCTCTGTGTCTGGGTAGCAGGAGGCAGCTGGGAGGATTTGCTATCTCTTTCCAGCTGATTGAGAGCATTTCCGAGTTTCCTTGGCAGAATGTCACAATCTAATTGTTGGGAACAAGAGCAGGAAATATTAGCAGTACCAGCACAATAGGATTTTAATTTAGCTTCAGGGTAGAAATGGGTCTCTAGCAGAGTGCCAGGCTCCAGGATTGCCGGCGAGCGCAAAGAGCCTGGAGTTTGCCTAATAGTTTACACAACTGGGGTAATTCTGTAGGGATGTGAAGGGCTTAATTGGGCTCATGCTTAAACATCCTCGTAATGCGAGGCGCACTGCGTGCTCTGAGCATTATTATTAAACAGGCCATTTCACTTTTTAATGATCATCTTGGATCACCGTAACAGTGATCAGCAAATAATCCTGGACAAATAAACATCTGTCTTCAGTGTTTCCACAGCTGGGGCTGCCGATGGGCTCTCTGGGTGGGGGGAGCAGCCGTGCCCCCAGCCCCACAGAAGCCCCACGTTCTCCCCCTTCGCCCAGAGCCCCCAGGGAGCTCAGAGGTCAGGGTTTAGCCCTCAGCACCACATACCCCTTGGGACATCGATGTCTGCCCCAAACGCCGCTGGGCTGTTTGTGCAGGAGGCGCGTCGCCTCCTGTCTTGACATTGAGGTAAAATATGGGGCATCACTAAATTATTCAGTTGGTGAGAGGGGCTCTCAGGATGGTGTGTTGCTCTTCTGCAGTGTAATTAATAGTCTTTAGATTAAATATGAAATCATTCCTAGTCATTAATAATTTAGCCGCAGCGTGGCGATCTTTAGAGAGCAGCAGCACTTCATATTCTTCTCAAGTACGTTGACTGAAACGCTTTGGGGGAAGCCGGATGCCCTTTCATCCATCTCAATTACAATTGCTGGCTGCTCATTTCCTTCTTGAACATTGTTTTGCGAAGGTGTAAAACTCTTCCGCTCCTGCTTTTCCGAAGTCGGTGCTTAATAGCATCAGTGTGCTGGAAACGGGGCTGGTGCTCTACACCGACAGCGATCTGCTGGAGTGTGGAGGTGCAGATCTCCGGCGCTTCCCAAGGTGTTCAAGCCCTGGCTGGTGCCATAAGAGTTTCTGGGTCAGATTTATCTTGAAGGCAGCTTCCAATATCCTCACCATGAGGAGGACCAGCTGCAGACCCAAGAGGAATCTGCTGCTAGTCCTTGCTGACATGTCCGAGGGTGGGATGGAGAAGGGCTGAGGTGTCCGTGCTGCCTCCCTGCCGCGGCTTTTACCCTGGTGCCAGTGACCTTGGCCATGGCTGACCCAGCAGCACCAGTCCCAGCTCTGTGTTGTGCCTGGTTTATTAACCAGTCCCTGTAATTTCTGGAAAACAGGAGCTGACCCACCTCTCCTCCGCCTCTTCCAGCCCCCAGGCCCCACCACCGTGCTTTTTATGGGCAGGATGGAGATGACAGTTTTTGCTAATGCTGACAACTACCATAATTTAGCTTTACGCCAGCACTAAAACTGAAGAAAAAATTCATGTCCTGGGACATCTGTGACACAGTTGTGGCTGACGGCAGATTTATGCGCAGCCCCAGTGGCTCCCAGCAAGGAAAGCACCAGGCGCATATGGAGAGGTGCGACAGCCCCGCTCCTCTGCCCCTAATCCAGCTCTGATCTTGTTGGTGAAACGCTTCCGATCAGTCATCCTGCAGCAGTTGCCCAGGCAGACCTTTCCCCGTGGGGCAAGCCACTCACTTAGCCCAACGCCATCAATGCAAGGGGAAAGCTCCATATGCATCCCCTCCGCGGTGCTGGTGGGATCTTTTGGGTGTCCTGGAGCAGCCCCTCTGTGCTGCTGCAGGGCTGTGAGGATGCAGGGAGGCTCAAAAGCAGCAAAAAGCAATGCTCTGGGCAGAAGCCCAGCGGAATCTCCCTCTCCCCAGCATGCGATTGCAGCTCACCTGCGAAAGGCCACCCGTAGCAGGAGGAACGTCTTGGAAAGTTGGAGCCCCGGGGTGCAGGTCTAGGGCTGTGACAGCTGCCAGCAGCATTCCCGGAGGGAACTGCCTTTCGCCGAGAGCCATAATTCCTGTTTTCAAACAGCAAACAAATGTTAGACATCTGCTGCAGTAAAACTTGAAATCAAAGCCAAGTCTCCTGGGGTGCAAGGAGAGGCAATGGGGCTGGATGAGGCTGACCCCGGTGTGGGGCAGGAGGTGCTACCCTGGGCTCAGTGGGGTGAAGGCAGCAGCTCTGGGGGTCCCACGACCCCAGCGAATGCGGGCACTAAGTGTCACAGCTCCCAAAGAGCCCTAAGTAACTGCACGGCTGCTGTAACCTTTATCCTGATTCACCATTAGCTGTTACAATAGGATAAACTTGTTTGCACACCTGGCTGTGTTTTAAATAGGTTTAATTCCTTTGTGCCTCTCCGCAGCTTCCTCTGATGAGTAAATGACTTGTCAGCTGTCGAAGGCTGAGCGCTGCCAGCTTCAACTTGCTCCCACACTGATTCCCTCCCCGCACCAGCATCCCCTGAGTTTGCCTAGAGCCACTTGGGCTTGGGGAATTTTGACCAAAATTGTGATGCTGCCCCCAAAATGCTGCTTTCTGTGGGATGGGAGGACGTAGGGGGATGGGGAGAAGGGGGAGAAAGAGGATAGAGGCACTTTAGGGGGTTGAAGAGGCTCCAGCAGAGCGCCATGGTATGGAGCAGCACCCCAGGAGGGGCTGACCCCCAAGTCTCCCTATCAGTCCCTCTGCCAAATAATGGGATCCTCATGTCCTATGGGGTGAAGTCTTCCCACCACTGACCTGGTGCTGGCAAGGAGGGGCTGGTGCTGGGGCTGAATCCATCCCCAGATCACCCCGAAGACGCTGGTGTCCCTCCGCTGCTGAAGAGGAGGGAGCTGGGACTGGTGGGACCCCAGGCATCCTCCTCGCTGGAGCAATCTGGTGGGGCCAAGGGGTGATTCCAAATTGGAACAGTCACAAACCAGGCAGGGATTGCAGAGCACATCACCAAAACCTGTTTCATTTTGGGGACCAAGGTAGTGCTAGCCCTTCCGCACGGTACAGCGGGATATAAAAATAAGACCATAAGGGAGAGTATTAATGAATATGGAAACCTTCTTTTCTGGTATTGCGCACTCATAAATGAATCCACTTTATAGAGCCATAGCAGAGAGGAAATGACTATTCGGAGCCTGATTTATCTGCTCAAATGCTTTGTAGTACTTCAGATTAATAAAAATATTTAATAAAGAATCAAGATGGTTTATCTGTAATGCAAAGAGAATCACATCCCCTGTATTTTTATTACAGAAAAATTGGAAGTGGGAAGAAATAATGATATAAGCTACTGTATAAATGACAAAAATACCCATTCTAGTTATACGCATTGCTGTACAATCTTTTTTTATCCTATAAACATAATATATTCTTATGCCTATTTCGACTGATTCAGTAGTCATATGCTGCATTGTGCAGTTTAATACCATCTTGTCCTCAACAGCTCTGGCAAGTGATTAAATAAGAAATAAATTTTGCTGTCATTGCATTTAAAATCAAATCAAGGATCATTTGTTACCCCAAACGAACCAGTTATCCTTCTCTGCTCGTAAGTAGGCTGCTGTTTGCTGAAGCATTTAGAAATGTATATATAGTAAACTCTTTGCATAATGGCTTGTACTGTAATATGATCTTTATGAGTCTGCCGCTCCGGAGACACTCAGAAGAACCAATAA
The DNA here is from genome assembly GCA_033459285.1 of Clamator glandarius. NCBI lineage: Eukaryota > Metazoa > Chordata > Aves > Cuculiformes > Cuculidae > Clamator > Clamator glandarius. The sequence goes on along the minus strand of JAUNZM010000434.1, from coordinate 308,579 downwards.
ACAGTACATTGCTTTTTTAATTTAAAGTTATAGGTATGAGACATTTCATATTCTCCTTATATTCATCTGAGCCCTGTTGGCCATGCCGGGGAGCTGGGCCAAAGTCCCTCATCCACACCATGTCCCCCAGACCTGCTGAGGCATCATGATAACCCATTGCGGTGCTGCCAATGCTGACCAAGCCCCTGCAGCCCTCCCCAACCTCTCGAGCATCAGGATTCCCTGGCACCACTCCCTGTGCCAAACCCCAGCTCTCCACCTGGGAATCCACCCAGGAGGGAGACACAAACTGCCCCATTCACCGAGAACATTACATGTAATATCACTGCCTCGTTAATGGCCCCTCGCGTTGTAATGTGTAATATAAGCTTACAAATTAATTGCAATACCTTCTAAACCTTATTTAACTGCTGCTGAAATGAAACCTGGCTAATAACCGTAATTTTAGAGTCCATTCTTATTAGAAGAATGTGTCTGACCAAATTTCCCTTTGTTGGCTCATTATTTTAATTTCTCTCCTCCCCTGTTGGAGTTCCCATTTTTTGGGCCGCCTACACATCACTGGGATTTACCGGAGAGCAGCTGCTATTTCCTCCATCTCCTGGGCTGCATCCAAAGAACCATGATGATGATTCTGCCCCTCTGCTCTGCTCTCCTGAGACCTCACCTGGAGTCCTGCGTTCAGTTCTGTCCTCAGCACAGGAAGGACATGGAGCTGTTGGAGAAAGTCCAGAGGAGGCCACGGAGATGGTCAAAGGTCTGGAACACCTCCCCTGCAAAGAGAGGCTGAGAGAGTTGGGGTTGTTGAGTTTGGAGAAGAGAAGAGAAGACTCTGAGGAGAACTTATTGCAGCCTTTCAATACTGAATGGAGGCTGATAAGAAAGACAGGGAAACTTTTTAGCAGGGCCCTTAGCAATAGGACAAGGGGTCATGGTTTACACTAAAAGAGGAGAGGTTTAGACTAGATCTTAGGAAGACATATTTTATGCTGATGATGGTGAAACACTGGCCCAGGTTGCCCAGAGAGGCAGTTGATGCCCCATCCCTGGAGGTGTTCACAGTCAGGTTGGGTGGGACTTCGAGCAATCTGATCGAGTTGAAAATGTCCCTGCTCACTGCAGCAGGGTTGGACCTTCATGGTCCTTCCAACCCAAACCATTCTACAATTCTTACAGGTCTCCTCATCAATGGACAGCTCGACAACACTTTGATGAACAATCCACCTCTTGCTCCAGCTGCATGACAAGACCTGGGATGGGAACATCTTAGAAATCAAAAATGAAAGAATTTTCCTTGAAAAAATGACCATTGTAAGAAAAAGGATGTTGCGTGGGGTGCCTCGCATGGGTTGGACATCACCTCCAGCTCCCAGCCCCCCGCTGTCAGCCCTGTGTCTGCCACAGACCCCGCCAAATCCAGTGGGTAAATTATTTGTTGCAAATTGTTTGCTCAGCTTTAATTATCAAGTTTTGGCACCCATTAGTTAAACCGGTTAATTTTATTACAGAGAAAACAACAAATCACAAGGCTGACAATAATGAGGATGAACAGGCATTTAATTATCCTTGTTCTAGACAGAACAATTATTAATTTTAAATTGCAAAAACTCATTTGAAAAGTTTGGAGTCTGGAGAATTATCGTGGGGAGCGTGATATTGCTGCGGGAGATCTACGGTCAGCTCTTTCATTAATACTGGTAAATCAAGCAAATCAATTCCTTCACCAGCCTCTTCATTCCCATTGTAATACGCAGGAATAAAAGTAATAAACTTTTGTGCTGGGGGTCTCTGTTAATAGAGCCCTGGTGACCCCAGAACAAGGCTGCACTCACCAGGGCACAGCATGGATAATCCCCACGACTTCTTTGGGACAAGGCAGTTCCCTTCCTCCAGGTCCTGCCCTGAGGAGCTCAGAGTTGAGTCTGCCTATAGGTAAAAGCAAAAAAAAAAATAAATAAATAAAAGAAAGGCAAAAAGTTGGGAAAAAGAATCTGAAGCTTGAAGAAACAAATGAAATCTCATCATTTATCCCCAGTGGTCAGTGGCACAGATAACATTTTTCAAAGTGTAATTGCAGTCAATTGTACTTTCCCCCCCAGTGCCCGTCAGCTCATCTTAGCTGGCGTGATAAATGTTAGCTTTTAAGCAAGAATGGATTGATTATTAATAGCTTAGATACCAGTTACAGGAACTGCAATAAAACTAGATTTTAATTTCCCTCTCTATTAAGGAATCTCATGTTTCATTCAGCATAGAGAGAAAATAGGAGTTTTTGCTAAGATATTAGATTTACTGCCACTATAAAAGATCATTGATGCACCTAGGGCTGGGTTATATTTGACCAAGTTTTCAAGAGTTTGATGGGTCGCTGAGTCTCCTCTGTGCCCAGCTCAGCCCTTGCTGGTTGAAAGGAGCTGGGAGGGGATGCTCTGACCAGTGTTAAGGCATTAAGGGCAATAAAGCTGGTGAAAGGGCTGGAGAAAGAGCATTATGAGAGGCAGCTGAGGGGCCTGGGGCCTTTTAGCCCAGAGAAAAGGAGGATGAGAGGAGCCTTTATCACTCTCTGCAGCTCCCTGAAAGGGGAGTGTTGGTCTCTCCACCCTAGTAATAAGTGATAGGACGAGAGGGACCGGTTTCAAGTTGTGCCAGGGGAGGTTTAGATTGGATATTAGGAAAAACTTCTTCTCTGAAAAAGGTTCTTGGGCACTGGTGGGGTCACTATCCCTGGAGGTGTTTAAAGGACAGGCAGATGAGGTGCTCAGGGGTGGTTTAGTAGTAGACAGGTATGGTTAGACTCGATCTCAAAGGTCTTTTCCAACCAAACGATTCTGTGATTACCTATAAAAACTCAGTGGTTCAGGTGAGCTGTCCTCTGCTATGCTGGGGGAGCTCAGCCTAGGGTGCCCTGTGCCCATCACCTCTCCCACCCCAGGGAGCTCTGGGCCATGAACCTCCCTGGTGCTGGGAAGCAGCGGATTTCCACAGCTCTGGTGGCTTTGATGGCAACAGAGCCCGTCACCTGCTCCTGCTCCGCTCTAACCTCCCTCCTGTGCGCTCCTCTTCACCGTTAAAACCATTAAAGAAACCTTGCAGAAAATCAGTTCATTAGGGCAGGGATGTTTGGGCTGTGATTTGTGTCTAACTCAGGAGAAAAGGCATAAAAGCTGCCTTGACTGAAGAACATAGTTGTGCATTTTAATCTCTTATAACTTACTTTTATGATGTAATTCTGAATTATGTTATTGCATTTGTATTTAGAGAGCACACCAGATGGTGCACGCAGTAACACTTTAAATTAGGGTTTCCCAAATACACATTAAATTTAGATTTAATAAGACAGTTATCACACGGGAATTAAATACCGATTGATTATTTATAAAAGATCACAGCTCAGCAAAGTTTGCAACTCAGCTGCCTTCTCGCACCGCAGCTGGTGCCAGGGAAATACAACTTCAAGGAGGGACTAGGGATCTTGCCCTGGGTCCTGGCCACTTTATCCACCTCCTTTGCAGCTCTGCGTTCATCACCCATCACAGCTCTGTCACTGCCCAAGTGGCTCCCTTCTATGAATTTAAGCTCCTTTGCTGCCACTGATTTATTTTTTTTGTATTATGATTATTCTTCAGCCCTGCAATATGCTGGTCATATACTCCGGGTAACTTACTTTTCTAATCAAATTGATTTCCATTCAAATGAATTCTCTTGTCCATCTCTATTCCAGTAATGTTATTTTAAGCATAAGCTGCATCTTGGTACAAATGTATAATCAAACGGGTAGATGCAGAGGGCATTGTGGTACTTTATGGTGAATCAAATAGAAGTGAAATTATAGAAGCTTTTAGGTGCAATAATTTATGTATTGTAACTTCTGGTTGGGCTCAGGGAGTGAGATTACATCCCCTCCTGGGTTTATCTGTCATCCTGCTTTGTGGCTCGACGTTTCTTCCTTTTTGTTTTTGTCCTTCCATTGAATTAGACTGATTTAATTCCTCTCCCAGATGGAGCAAAGCTCCAAGAGGATGAGGTCCCAGCCCTGTGGGATCCTGCTCAGCCCCAGCCAGGACCAGACCCCACCACAGAGGGGTTGAGGTGCCACCTTCTGCCACCACCTACACCCAACCCAGCGCAGCCAGGGCCAAACTTCAAGCGTCTGCCTCACTCAGCCACCCTCCTGCAGCACATCCCTCCGTTAGCTGCTCGGGGAGCAGCCACACATTAATTACCTGCTCGCCATCAAACACCGCAGGAACATGTTAATTGCCACCTCACTGCTGACTGTCACCATCCCAGCGTAACCTGGAGGATGTGGGCACCACACTTGTACCCCATCCCATCCCTGCCACCTCCCACTAACCCCGGGGCATTATCCTTACTATTTTATTATTGTTATTAAGCTATCTTACAATAACGCTCCAAAGCCCTGCTTGCTGGGGCTGATTTATGTGCCGGTGGCAATCTTAATTCAGCGCCGGTGCACCTGAGTCAGCCCCACAGTGCAAGGCGGGCACGGCAGCGTGCGCTGGGAATGATGCAGTTTCTACCCTTCACCCTTTATTTGTATTTTCTGTCCTGCACAATATATATCAGGCAGCGCCGGTGCTGGAGTGCTGCTCCACAGTCTATTATAAAATGGCTTGGTGCAAAAGATGCATATAAATAAGAGAAGCTGTGAAGTGTTCCTCAGCCGCTGGTGCAGGGAGCACTCGCAGCCGTGATTTATAGCAGCTGCTTGATGGGCTTCTCTGACATAAATCTCACACTTCATTCACCCGCGGGGAGCTGAGGAGAGGGAGAAGGAGTGCACCTGCACCTCCAGACGAGCACCGACCCCGCCGTCCCGCGGTCCTGGGCCAAGGGAGGTGAGCTGGGATGGACTTGGCGGTTCCTGGTGTCTCAGCTCTGGCCAAGCACAGCTCTTGCTCTTTCCTCTCTCCCAGAGGGCTGAGAGCAGGGCTGGTGCTGGACTCGCTGGCAGTGCAGTCGAGAGCTGGGGAGAACACACCTCTGGTGTCCACTGGCCACCCACCGTCACCCCCCTGCTGCAAAGGCAAGGACCAACATCTCCAATGGCAACACCTTCTGCAATGATTTTGAGCAGAAATATTTTCCTGTGAGGGTGAGGAGGCCCAGGTTGCCCAGAGAAGCGGTGGCTGCCCCATCCCTGGAGGGGTTCAAAGCCAGGTTGGATGGGGCTTGGAGCCCCTGATCCAGAGGGAGGTGTCCCTGCTCATGGCAGGGGTGGGATTGGATGGGCTTTGAGGTCCCTTCCAACCCAAACTGTTCAATGGTTCTGTGATCCAATATAACACCAACAAAGTCATTTTTTAATGCCCTGAGGAAGATGGTACCCATGGATGCCCCCATCACCCTGTATCAGCCTCCTCCTTCTCACCCAGAAGGTGCTGCCAAAATCCCAGCTGTGCTCTGGGCAAGGAGAAACCATCCTATTTCTAACGATAGCAGTAAAAATAATAACAATAACATGACGAGGAAACCTTTCTCCACCTGCCCAATGTTTTCTCCACCATTTTCCCCGCATGCCGGCTCCTCTCAGCTTCCGCAATGCCCGGCCCTTCACAGCCCCGTCCTGGCCCCCCTTGCTCACTTTCACTCTGCACATTTCTACAGCAACATCGTTTACTTGGTTAAATAACTCATTTATCTTTTTATACTCTCTGCAGATCATAATACACCCACTCTGACAATACCGCACACCAAAGACCTAATTTTAGAAATGGTGTTTATAAGAAATCAGTTTGAAATATTGGAGCGGTCGCACGATGGGTTTTTTTTCCAGAAATACTGACGTTTGCAAGAAAGCTGCTCATAAGGAAAATTCTGATTATAACAACTCATTTAGAATAAATCAGTTTGGAATGGTTTATATAACACGGCGGTATGTGCCGTACATGAGCATCCAAGTTTCTGTGTTTTTTCCTTTCAGTGAGATGAGATTAAATGAAACCCCAAATGCAAGTGGTTTTGGGCACTTCTTTTCTTTTTTTTTTTTTTTTTTTTTTCCTCTGCTAAGCAGAGGAAATTCAGCATCTCAGCAATTTTATGGCCAATTGAGTTGGGAAAAAAAAAGAGACAAGACGAAAATTACAGAGAGCAGAATTACCACCCTCACAGCCTGCCCTGCTCCCAACACCCCCAGCCCTCCCTTCCAGCTCAGGGTCCTTTCCACCCCGCTCCACCTGCTTTACAAGGGCACCTCAGGCTTTTGGGTTTTGCAGGGGGCTTTGCAGCCTTTTCCCTCCTCCTCGTCCCAAAGACAACGCCAACCCCCGCAACAACCCCATCCCTGGGCAGCGCCTGAGCCAGGAGCTTCAGATGGGGCTCAAACCTCCTGATGCTCTCACCATTAGATCATCTTCCCCATCTATATCCTGGGATGCAGCCAAAGCAGCGGGACCAGCACCGTAAGGGAGTGGATTTTCCCCCTCTCCTCTGCTCTCACGAGACCTCACCTGGAGCCCTGTGTTCAGTTCCAGAGACCCCAGCACAGGAGGGACATGGATCTGTCAGAGAGAGTCCTGATTGAGCCAACAAGGCGATCCAAAGGCTGGAGTAGCAAGTACAGGTTGAGAGAGTTGGGGTTGTTCAGCCTGGAGAAGGCTCTGGGAAACCTTGGGGCAGCTGCCAGGACTGAAATGGGCTGCAGGAAAGCTGGGGAGGGGCTCTTGATCAGGGAGGATGAGGGGGAACAGTGTTCAGCTGGAAGGGGGGAGATTGAGATGAGATTTTAGGAAGAAATTCTTTCCTCTGAGGGTGGGGAGGCCCTGGCCCAGGCTGCCCGGAGCAGTGGTGGCTGCTCCATCCCTGGAGAGGTTCCAGGCCAGGTTGGATGGGGCCTGGAGCCCCCGATCCAGGGGGAGGCGTCTCTGCCCACGGCAGGGACATCAAAGCTCACCCAGTTTCAACCCCCCTGCCACGGTTTCAACCCACCTCCCACTGGATTAGGGCCTCCAAGCCTCATCCAACGTGGCCTGGAACACCCCCAGGGATGGAACAGCCGCGGCTTCTCTGGGCAACCTAGGCCAGGGCCTCCTCACCCTCATAGCGAAGAGTCCAAACCAGCTCAGATGGGAGGAGGGGAGAGCCCAGGGCAGGACAAGGACCTCCAAACCCCTCAAATTTGGGCAAACCCCTTCAATTGGCCAAAGTTGGGGTTTGCTTCACACCTCCAAGTGTAGCCCGGTCCCTCGAAGCAGCACGGGGACGCTGAGCCCCTTCAGCACTCAACACCCACAGCTGATTACCCCCAACACCCCTCACAAGCAAACAGAGCAAAGCCAAAGCTTTTAATCGTAATTTACTTTATTATTTTGTAAATGTGAATTTTACAAAGCGTTTTACAATTAATGATCACATTGGGTTGGTTTTTTTTGTTTTTTTTTTAAATGGATTTTTCATCATATGAAAACAGCTATGAGCACAGGTCCAACTCGGGGGTCTTAATCTTCTCTCTTGTTTGTTTTTTAGTTGCTGATATATCGTGTCAGCCATGACTACAAAATAACAGTCTTAACTACACAGAGTAAGAGCACATAAATACTAGTGAATAATGCACGGTAAAAAAAAAAAAAAAAAAAAAAAGAAGCTAGCATCGTTCGTGGCTGAGACAGTTGAGAAACATAATTCAGTGGTACTGTGAGATTTTCTTACAGCACAGAAAGTATTTTTAACAGTCATGAATTACAGTACTACTTAATACCCTATGAAGACGCTTTAAAAACAACCTTGTACTTTAAGTTCTTTTTTTTTTTCCCCAAACATTCTGTCCAAAGGATTAATGTTCTATTTGAATCAAGTGCCATCCAAATGTTCAAGTCAAAAATATTTATACATTTATATTCAGTTGGTTTTTATTTATTTATTTATTTATTTTGTCTGCTAAAAATAGTATTGCAAGTTTTGGCTTTTACCTTGACATAAAAATCACAATTTTGTGTGCAAAACGCTTCAACAGTGGAAGAAACTCATCAGAGGAGTTGAGGGGTTTCCAATGTGAGTGCGTTAGACATCGGGCCCCCCTGGGCGAGCCGGGTTGGGGAGCCCCCCGCTCGCTCCCCTCCCACCCCGTGTGCTCAGGGCTCGCTTGCTGCCAGCGTGACCGATTGGGACAGCAGGAACACTTGGAACAGCAGTTGAAGCCAAAGATGGTTGTGGACTGGCAACGTGGCTGTGGGGATTTACTGCCAAGGAGGGGCCACGGCTCATTCTGGTTTCCTCTTCACCCTTCTGCACTTGCCATTTCCAGAAAAATAAGTGATCTGAGCAAAAACCCCTTGGCAAAGGGCTGAGAGGAGGCAGCAGCTCCCCATGCAGCACCACGGCTAGGATGCTCTGCTCCCTTAAACACCGGTGAAGCCATGGGCAATTCCAGTTTTGGGTGGCGGGTTGGGTTGAACCCTTCGCCCGGCTGGAACCCTTTGTGGCTGAACCCATCAATCAGCTTGAACCCTTTTTGGCTGAACCCTTCAACCAGCTTGAACACTTCATGGTTGAACCCTTCAACCAGCTTGATCACTTCATGGCTGAACCCTTCAACCAGCTCGAACACTTCATGTCCTGTATCACCCATGGTTGGGCTCTCCACCACCTTCCCCACACCCTACTGGGGAATGTCTAGGGTGAAACCAGAGTTAGAAGAATTAAACCATCAAGATGGCAAAGATGACCCACTCCCCATCTTCCGGTGGTGAAACAGCAACACCAGGACCATTCCTCCTCCCGAGCCCCCTCTGTGGCAGCTCCCGCCGGCACCGGCATCCCCATGGCAAAGCCACCGGCTTGTGGGACAGCGTGGGGCTCACCACAAGCCCTGATCAAAGCTGGATGCCGAGACGTGGGACCACGGTGCGGCAGAAGGTCATGCAGCCCTTCTGCAAAGCAGCGGCCGTCGGGATGGTGCTGTTAATTGGCGCTAACGAGGAGGAGAGGGGCTGGCTCTACAATATATGGCAGCTGCAGGTAACTTGTATGCTTACAATCCATTTTCTTTAAAGGTGCTTGGTATAACTTTAGATATACAATATACACATAATATTGCTAATAGTCAAGCATAGGAATAAAGGTGCAGACATACCATAAATACTGATGCTTTGATTTTACACTATCAGACCTAGATGAATGCAGTTTCCTATTCACATTATAAAGCAGCCCCAAATTCTATAATTTAAAATAGTGTCGTAAACAAAGAGGAGGAAGGAGTTGGTTATGATCTGATCTTCTTAATCTGTTTTCCTTGGAAAAAAGGATCAAAAAATTCTAAGGCACTCAGGAAAGCCGCATACAATCGATGGACTGCTCTGTTCTCACCTTACATTCAATATTTTAAAGGGATTACTCTTTTTTTTGTTGCTTTTTTTTGTGGTTTTTTTTTTTCGGAAGAATACAATCATTTCCATATAACATTTTCAAACATATCATTAATCCTCCACACACAGGAAACATTAGTGCAAAATGCTTGCCCTCATCTACCAGATAAGGAAAAAAAAAACCCAACGCCCTTCACATTTTAGAAGTTTGCCTTCCTAATAATAATAATTAATAAAACAAACCCAAATAAAAAAAAATAAAAGGAAAGGAAAAAAAATTAAAGAAAGAAAAAAACCCTCAAAAATATACAGGAAGTTGTGCTAGGTATAAAAATATATATTTTCACTGTGCAACTTGACTCTCTTCAGACTCTCTGTCCTAAGCCATTCAAGTACTTCTGCTGCTGCCCACCCGCACGTCCCACCGGCCGGGCCGCGGGTTTGGTCCAGAATTAAAACCTCCAGCCAACTGCACCCCCCGGCCGGAGCACTGGGCCTGCTCCCCGACCCAAGGGAGTGCCAAGGGGAGGAGGAATCATAGAATGGCTTGGGTTGGAAGGAACCTCAAAGCCCATCCAGTTCCAACACCTCCCAGTGGATCAGGTTGCTCCAAGCCCCATCCAACCTGGCCTTGAACATCTCCAGGGCCTCCCCGCCCTCTGCAAAAGCTTTAAAATACATCTATACGCTGACAGACACACACAGAAGGGACGACTTCTGATCTCCGATGCCCGGATCGACTCCCAGCTCACCTCAAACTCTTGGCAAACCCACGCTTTTGGGGAAGCAAGGAGGCATGAGGGGGTTCCTCAGCCAAACCTGACCCCGGAGCTCCACCAACCCAGTCAAGCTGCCCAAAAGCTGGACCCCAGCAGCCTCTCCCAAGGGGACGGGGACACCCCAGGGCCAAGGAACTGAACTGATCCATCTCCTAAGGGGTGCCTGGGGGTGAAGTCCACCCCAAGCTCAGCTGTCTGGTCCCTCTGCTCAGGTCCGCCCTCCTCCTGCGGTGCTGCTAGGCGGGGGACGCACCGCACCGGCTCTGGGCTTCAGCAAGAGCGTGAGGTTTGTTTGCCAGTGTGGGTAAAGTGCAAATAGAGCCCCCGGCCGTGCTCATCCCCACTCCCCTAAGCATCGCATGCCCCTGTACCAGCTCAGCATGCTGCTACCTGCACCGGTTCCTCAACCCTGGGGTGTCGCCGTCTGCCCGAGCCGAGTGCCAAAACCCAAGAGTTGTGCAAGATGCAAGGCAGGAACCACCCCAGCACCGATTTTTTTTTTACGCAGGGCAAGGAGCAGTGGAACAGGTGAAGTGCCAGACAGCTTTGTTATTAGGATGCGAAAAACTGCTTCAAGTATCAAAGAAAACAAAACAAATGGCCAAAAGTTGGGTTATCCTCTCTCCCCTCCCCTTGGGAACACAAAGAAGGAAGAAAACCCTGAGCAAAGCGCTATCTGTGTTTGGGAACCAAAGCAGAGGAAGAAAAGAAGAGCACAGCCTCGGTAGCCTTCACAAGTGACCTCTCACTCCTTCAGAGTCTCAAACTCATTAAAGAATAAGCTGCAAATATATTAAAGCAGGCCGTTCAGTCACGGTAAAAATAATAATGAAAAAAGAAAAGCAAAAAGCAGTGCCTGGCTTTCCCGACACTGCCCCCATCCCTTGAAGCCCCTCGGCATTCCCGAGGGTGTCCAGCATCCCTCACTCCAGCACCCAGGGTGAAACTGCAGCCAGCGGGGCCGGTGACTGCACCCAGAGACCTGCAGAAGCCGGGGCTGCAGGAGGGATTACGGCCCCCACGGGAGGTTTCTAAGGAAAAGAGGCAGAGCCGACACCGGCAGTGAGTGAGCTGGTACCCACAGCCCAGCCAGGCTCTATGGGCATCTACCCGCACCAAGCTGAGGCCACCAGAGCCACTAAAGCCACCTGGGGACAGGTGCTTTCCACAAACAGACCCATCCAGTAACTCATATGGGGCTTTTCCACCAAAGAGCTTAGCTGGAGGAGGAGCAAGAGGCCAAACGCCCCCCTCGTCCCCAAGACCACTGCAAAGAAGGGCACAAAGATATATATTTTTTTTTAAATGCTCTTTTTTTTTTTTTTTGCATCCAATACACCCCAAATTATTAAAAAGCGAGAGCCTGGTTGGCCTGGGGACAAGAGGGTGCAGTGGGCAAGCCCCACACGCTGGCGGCTCTACCACATTCAGCCTCCGGTGGAGATGCTGCTGGGAGCCAACGCCAAGAGCTCACAGCTCCGTGCCCTTCAGAGCAAGCCCAGCGTGGTTTCCATGCTCAGACTCCTCTCCAAAGCCCTTTGCAGGTCACTGAGAGGGGCTACTCCCCTCATCCTGGGAGGTGGCCCCCAGGCTTGGTCCGGCAGCGGGGCGACGCGAGCCTGTTTGCTCAAGAAGCGAGTGATGTGAAGGTGCAAGTGGGACAAAGCAAACAAAAAGGAGTCGCTGGGAGGGACAGAGAGAGAGAGAGAGAGAGAGAGAGAGAGAGAGAGAGAAACCAAACCCCAAAACCAGCCGTACTGGGGAAAAAAAACCCCGACAACAACCCCCAACACCAGCCAGGGTCTCCATCTGCATCCCGCGCAGTCCTCCTGACACATGCAAGCCTGAATTCCTGCGGAACCATCCCTGCTCCAGGGAACCGGATCCAACTCTGAAACAACAGCACCTCCGGCAGCGGCCGGCAAGGAGCTCCCTCCAACACCAGAAGCCTCCGACAATTCCCCCCACCCTGTCCCACTTGGCTTGAGCCCTTCTGCTAGAGACAAACACCACAGCACCTGTATCCTAACACACCTCACTTTCCTGTTAAGTGACGGTAAAACTTTCTTTCGAGGACAAGGTTAACGATGGCTTTACTTCTGAGCTGAGTAATGGATGGGGTGGTGATGACGGGGGGTGGTGGTTGGGGGGGGGCGGCTAGCTTTTCTCCTCCCCTTCTTAAAATAAAGAAATAAAAAAGGAAAACAATAAAAGAAAAAAGCTACAACCTTATCGACTAACCTCAGGAATATCAAAAAAGGAGCCCAATATTTGTTTTTTAAGTAGGTCGCCACAGACCTAGTCGTTTACAGTATAACGAATGCGATTATTTCCTTCATAAATTTTAAATACAAGCAGAATAAAAATCACATTTTTTTCAGGCAACAGTAGCAGTTCAGTAGGTAAGTGGCTTGATCACATTTTTTTGTTTTGTATTAGTAATGCATGCAAGCAGCTTTAGTAATACAGATCCCTTATAGGTCATGAAACGTTTGCTCTCTTTATAAAGTCCCTCCGTAAGTACCATCTTGTCTTCTCACGGGAGTTTCGGGCCGGCTGGAGGAGCCTGAACCTTGTTCAAAAGGTTGCGGAGTGCTTTGGGTATCCGATGCCATAGCATCTGTGGCAGCTGCCTCCTGTATCACAGAGCCAGCCCCTTCGGCATCCTCGCTCTGTTCGAAAGACTGGTTGGATCCATTGCTTAGCTCTACATTCACTGTGTTAGTTCTCAAGGCTACTATAGTTCCCGAATCGCTCCTCCTTTCTGCATAGATTCGCTGCTCAAAGACCTGAGCAGTGTTGGGCTGGAATTCTGGATCCAGAGGGACACTGTTTGTGGTGGAGCCCATGACCGTGCGGTACATCTCCATCCCTTCCGGCAGCATGGATTTAATCTTCGGCAGCCAGCGTTTGCGGACCCGGCGGGCGTTGGTGCACATATCGGCTGCTATAACATTCATCTCGCTTTCCTTAAAGCTCGGAGCAAAATTCTGACAATACACTGCAAAGACAGGGATACAGAGAGCTGAGGATTCGGAGAAAGCAACGGGAAGGCGGCTGCATGATCACAGCCTAAAAACCTGCCACACGGGCAGATGCCACGGAGTGGAGTTCACCCATGGGCCAGAGCACTCGCACGGACAGACTTACAGACAAGGATTCCTCAGCTTGAGGCAGGTACAACCAAGAAGAAATAAAACCAGAAGGCATGACAACCCCAGGTGGCACAGGGAAGGGGGCTGGAGAAGAAGCACGTGCTCCACTAGGACCCAGCAAGCCTTAGAGGTACCAGGCTTCTGCAGGACCCAGCATCCGCAGGATGGCCAAAAGCAGAGATGGGTACGGGGAAGGTCAACACAACCTCCTCAACAGTAGATCCACTAGTAGCTCTTAAAGCCACAGGCCCAGCTGTGAGGGTGGGAAATGTCAGAGCTGCCCTTGAGCAAGTGGTGGAGCCCGAAAGACTGTCCTCTGCCTGTCCCACACCTCGCACTGGCCACCGCAGTCCCAGCCAGTGCTGTATGAGCCACTGGCCCAGCCAGCGTGGCTGCTCCAGTGGCCCCCCAGGAGCACATTGACAGGCAGGTACCCTGCAGAAGCCCAGAAACACCTCAGCTGCAAGCCGGCTCCTCCAAGGGGACCAAGCACCTGATGCTATAGAGCAACATCATCTCACTGCCACGGTGAGTCATTACCAACTAAAGCTTGTGCACAGGGTAAAATTCAGTCAGTATGAAGTCACCTTTTGCCCTGACACATGACAGCGAGTCGTAAGCACTGTCACTGGACAGCGATGCCTTTCCAACCTCTAAAACTCTTTGCAAGCCCTTAGCAAGGACCTAGGCTGGAAGGTCCAGACTTGGGGCTCTGTGGGGTGAAGCTGCTCGCAGGGAGGCTGCTAAAGGAGAGCACCACACAGGAGCTACGGGCAAGCACCAACAGCCCACTTCAGTGATCTTGTCTTTATGTACTGAACATCTGCCATCTCATTCCTTTTCTCCCTGTGCTGCAGATCACAAGAGGGTGGCTGGAAGGACCCCGCAGCTCAGCAGCAATTAGAAAGAGGGAAGATTTATTTTCCAAATCTTAAAAATACAAAATAAATTTTATAAAGTTGCTCTGAGTTCCGTTTTCCAGCACAATAATAATTACATAAAGATTTACCACCCAGGATCCAGCAAGGGTGGGAGCTTGATTGCTTCCCACTGCACATCAAGCCCACGATAAACAGGCTTTGCTGCACTAACCCAACAGGACTTCTTGTACCACCCAGGTCCTCACTCACCAGCAGGTACCTTCTGCCCCACAGTGCACTCCTTGTATTCAGGAGCCAAACATTGAACCATTTCTTTCTGGTGCCTCCCATAAATAATTAAACAACCATGAAGTCACAAAACTCTCCTTTTCTCGTATAAACATCAGGCACTGGGTACAAATACGCACAGTGAAGCAGGTAGCCCTGCACATCCCAGCCCTGGCTAAAGTTAGGGCACTGTAATTCTGAAAACACAGGGATCTTACCTGCAGGAGAACCGAAAAGGTGTTAAACACCCGAGTCTTTGTACCCCCAGCTCTGAAACAGAGCAGCGCAGCTTTACAGACTGATGGACTCACTGAGCCACAGCACAGTGCTGAGCTTTGCGGGGAGTTCAGATGTTAAAAACAAAATCTCCCATTGCTTTATGCAATCTTTTTTAAAATTGCTTGCAGCAGGACTTGATTTTACATATTTTTCTTAAAAAAAAAAGAATTTTACAATATATATTCAAGGGAATGGACTGTAAAGCTAACCAAAAGGCTGCCAGCAAGACGGAGAGGAGATCATCCCCCGCTACCAAAGCTGAAGTAGCCAGGGGTTTCCCTGATTCATAGAATCATGGAATGGTTTGGGTTGGAAGAGACCAATCCAGTTCCAACCCCACTGCAGACACCTTCCACTGGATTCACAGGGGACTTTGTTGCTGGAGACCAGCAGCCCAGGGCATCGCAAAGCACCACTACTCTTAGGCACCACCAGGCACCTAACAATAAAATAATTAACTGAAATTAGTGCTTTAAATAGCAAAACAGTCAAGAGTCAATAATGTTTTACATTAAGATACTGCCAAAAAGTACTTTGCTTCAGCCCACCCTAAAATGATGCAAAATAAAAATATATTAATTTTCCTATAATCTAATTTCAACTGATACAGCTCCCATGCTATGCAACAGAGACAGCCTTCCCTGCTTAGCTTTCGGCTTTGCTCTCGGCATGCTGTTCCAACAGAGCAGCAATAAATCTCTCTCCTTACATTTCACTGCATTAAGAACCCTGCTGTCCAGAGGCTTCCTGCTGGGATCGCTTGTGGAGGACCGGATTCCAGTTCCGCAGCTGTTGGCAAGCGTGTTCCTGCAAGAAAGGGAAAGGAAGATCCTTACATCGGGGACTGCTTTGTCCTCTTCCCTTTAGGTTACAGAGGGATCACCACCTGACACGATGTTAAGGTAAGGAACGGGGAAAACTTGTGGTCAGGTTCAAGAATCATTAAGAAAAAGCACTGAGGATTAGGTAGTCATGATGCATCATCTATTCACAGGGTTAAAACACCAGGAGATAAACCCAGTCCCCTGGGAGAGCACAAAGAGCAAGAGGACGTACCGATCGAAGAAGGTGGCCAGGAGACGTCTCAGAAGGACCTTGTGTTTGACACCGGCACATAAGTGGCAATTCATCAGCTGCCCCCGGGTGATGTAAACACCTGAGCCTGAGAGGGTTGGAGAGGGAGAATCCAGAATTAAACCCCCGTCTTGCTGACAGCATCGTCTCCCAGCCTGGAACAACCTGCTCCTCCAGCGCGGGTCGGTCGTGGTGCTGGTGTAACGTTGCTAGGAGAGTGTTCTTCACATGCTCCTACAAAGCCCCAACGAAGCTACTCCACCCAGCAGGGACTGTTATTGCAGTCTCTTGGTGTCTTGGCAAGTCTCAGGTAATACTAATTCTTAATTTGATCTCTACAGAAAGGAAGTCTATGGAAATTGAATGAAAGGACTCCTTTCTTCTTGCAAAGACACACAGTGCAAGGCTTTATGTTGTCATTTTATATGTACAGATTAGATTATTTATTCTTTCTGAACGAAGAAAACCTCAATCCATTTGGCCTTCCCTCAAGTGAAAGATCGCAGAACATATAGCTAGAAATAAAATAAAATAAAATACCCCATCTAGCCTAGAAAAGGTGCTCTGTTACACTACAGATCTAAACATTTCCCCAAATTCTAGCCCATCACCTCTTGATACTCCTGGTGAGCGGGGAATTCTTCTTCTATTGCACAGGAACTGCTGACTTTGAAATACACTGTGTTTAAGGAGGTTCTCCAGAACAAAAAGGAGCCCCAGCCAGAGCAGCTTTGCGTGTCCAGGGGTCTGGCAGTGCTGTACAGCAGGTTTCTATCAAACCCTTTTACTCTGCACACAGCTCACACAGACCAAACTGTTCCTGCCCCAGCATCGGCGATAGGAGAAGGTTTCCTATTTTTCAAGCATACCATTATATGAGAGGGGTTCGGTATTAGCTTTCAATTAAGATGAAACAATGGGTCATATCTGGATTCAGAACATGCTCTGCTCTCAAGATATAAAAACATCTATTGGAGAAATAGAATTACGTCCTGGATTTCCAGGAAAGCCTACAGATGATTGTCCCTGATCTTCTGGATGAAGACAGAGCTGCAGAGCCACCCTTGCCTCCCCGAGCCTCACCCTCTCCCTGCGGATTGCAGCTCCCTACACCTTCCCTGCCTCCAGTCCTGCCCTAGAAGCATCAACCATCACTCCAGATCTCTGAACATCCTCCTTCTCACCATGTATCTTCCGTGTATTCTTTTCCACACACAGTATCTGTCTGTCAGATGCTCTACAATGACTTACGGTCTCAAGATGTGCCAGGGGAGGTTTAGATTGGAAACTAAGAAAAATTTCTTTACCGAAGAAAGTGGTGAAGTGCTGGCAGAGGCTGCCCAGGGCAGGAGTGGAGTCTCCATCCCTGCAGAGGTTCAAAAAGCACGTGGATGTGGCACTTCAAAGACATAGTTTAGTTGGCACAGTGGTGCTGGGCTGACAGTTGGACATGATAATCTTAGAGGTCTTCTCCAACCTTAATGATTCTATGATTCTAAGGCTTCTGGAAGACCCTCTCGGGGAGAGCTGCTCGAGTTTGTAGAACCAATCACAGCATGAAAAATCAGAGACAAAAAGAAAACACTCTGAATGGAGAATTGAGGAAAACCCTCGCTGCAGGACCCTCCTGTGTGCACCAGGGTCAAGCCCCCTCCAGGTCTCACCAGGTTTGAGACAGGAATTAGCTTTCTTCAGCAGCGCTATTTTAAGAGATAAGCCATCAGAGGGAACGCCAGACGCTACGGAGGGTTACTTCATTTTAATAAATAAAAACCAGCCGAGGCAGCCGCTATCAGTTCAAGATATTAATCTACTTTTTTTTCCAGATTGAAAAATGTAAATCAAGCTGAGCTGCCTTGAGCCAATTTGCAGCTCTCACTGTGAAAATAACCTGCACCACTTGATGGTTTTAAGAAGTCTCACATAAAATGTAAATGGGTACAAAATGAATATTCCAGATACAAAATAAATACTTGTGTTTGTACGCTGTGCTACAGCGTGTGTGTGTTTTACTCCTGCCTTCCATCAAAGACCCATCCTCCATCCGATGGAAACCTTTGGGCATCCCCTGAAATCCAGGTTCCTTCTACAGACTGAAATGAAATCACGCTACTCACCGAGAGATAAATGAGCAGAAAGAAAGGACAACTGATTTGGATTGATTGCACTGCCACGTGTCCTTTTTGTACCAAGGGCTGCACAGGTATTAATTAAACCTCCTGGCCTGGGCAGCGGGTACGTGCTGTCGCGCAGAGATTGCTTCATCTAAACAGAGCTGCCTCCAAGGGAAAACGCTCCACAACAGCACAGGCTGTATACTGAGAGGGCTACGGCAGCAAAGTGAAGCTGGAGAGGACTTATAAAAGCAGAATACAATGATTTAAACCAGGATTTGATGTGCAAACCACAGTCAAACTGTGCTGGGGTACCTGGGCTGCAGGTCGGCACGGCCACTGTGCTGGATTTCACTCCTTATCCAGCTCTACACCACCAGTATCATAAAAAGCTAAACAGCACCATCTTCCACCTCAAGCTGGCCATAAATCCTGTGTAGAGAAGCAGTGAGCTCTCCTGATATTGCAAATCCCCCCAAAGTGAAAATGAAGATAGAAGAAAGGACTGAAAACAATTCCTTCTCTTCCTTCCTACTGCAGTGGCTCCCAGTTCAGTAACACCCCCCATTTTAAAAAAGCTTTAGTAGGATTTTTCCAAGCTTGTTCACTGACACAAATTTTATCCCCATTGCTTTGTAAATCTTATAACGTGATGGGTTTTTTTGGTTTGGTTTTTTTCCGATCCGTGCATCTAAATCAAAATGCAATTGCGATGCAGCCCACACTGAGCAGGAAGAACACAAGCTGAAGAATTTAATTAAAACGCTAAATGAATTCAATTCAATAAATCCTGTTAATGACACATTTTTCTATCACCAAATTAACAAACTTAGAACTTTTAAAAGATGATTGGTGATGAATAATCCAGAAAGACACAGCAAAGGCACACAAGATGCACGACTCCAGCAATAGTGCAGACAAGATGAAGAACACATCGCAAGAATGAAAACGTCAGCGATCCCCAGGAATTCTCAAACAAAGAAAAGTGACTTCCTCCTTACCTGCAACGAGCTCAAGTTTTTCTCCAGGATCTCCCTCCGAGTAGAGTTTTGGGTGGCAACGGTATCCGATTTGACTGATAAGACTGGCTGGGAGAGCAACTAGATCCCGTCGTATGAGGACACAGGAGCGGTTCTCCAGTGGGATCTGCTCCGGCTTCTCTTGAGCAACTTTAAAATTAAAAGGGAACCCCATTAAACCAGTTTACTATGCAGGCACAACATGAAGAGAAGATCAGATTTTTAATTTTTCAGGTAGCTCTTGGAAATATTCCTCCCTCCAGGAATACAACCCTTCACCAGGGCTATTGGCTGCAGGGCAGATGCCACCTGAAAGCACGGCAAGATCTCCACCACCACCCACCACAGCAGTTTCATATGCGTGTTCTGGTTCTGCAAGAGGGTTTCTTAGAACCTAATTATGCTTTAACTTTTCTTAGGTTAATCATTTATGAAAATGGGCAACTCTGTGCAGCCAGCATCGCTCTGCAAGTGCAGAATACTGAGCTGGCTTCCCCATGATGCTCCCAGAAGAATGACAGGCTACTCCACCTGGGGTTTCTAAAAGAAGCAATAAATTGCCTGAGCTTGATAAATACCGGCGTCAGTTCCACAACTACTTCTCCTGATGCTTTTTTCCTGCTGAAGTTACAAGTCGGACTCTGCAGATACCCCCAGTGCCAAGAAAGGGCACCGCAGGCTCCCCCAAGGGCAGCACCAACCAGCCACCTCCTGCAAGCTCCAACTCGCCCTCTGAAGCGCCTTCTCTCACCCTGCCTTTTACAAGTTAACATTTCCTCTCAATAACAAGGGAGACTCCAACCAACAAGCCAAAAATTGTTACTGAGTTGTGGATTCAAACCCCAGTTCCTGGGTTTTGCCAGGACGCGGCTGTGATGTGTCCCAGGGTAGCATCCTTGGAGCCCACCACTGCCCATTTGCAAACTGGAAGCATCCAGCTGTCCTACCAGCACCGTGCAAGTTTGGGTCTTGTGGTCACACAAAGGATTTGGTTTCTAATGAACATTCACAGCGCAAGTCCACAGGCTTGCTTAAAACTACAGTTTTTGACGGCAAAAGAGGGCTGACATGGGAGGTGGTGGGAGACTTCACAGCTCTGAATTGCAGCCCAGCTCTACAATGATCCATCTTTTTCTTCCCAAAACTGTTTGATAATGTGGCAAGTGCCACGCATAAACCCAACCTCTGCTCTGTGCTTCAATATCTGTGACCACAGAGAGAAGTAAAAACCTCAGCAATTAGTATTTCTGAACTCCAAATGTCTCCGACTCGTGAGCTGCCTTTTCCTGCAATTATTTCGGTGTTCTGGGGGCCACTTTTCCTCTCTCCAGATAAAATAACAAGTTTTGTAGACTTGTTGCTGCAGTAACCAAAGGGCGATGGTTCCGTACAATGGGAGCAGTGTTCTAACTAGGACACGCTCCACGACGCCGTGCTGTGCCGTGGCATCCTAGCACAGGCACAGGGCTGGAAGCATCCCACCCTCGTTGCTCTCTCCGTCCCTCAAAAGTCTGAATACCAGGAGGACACCCCTTGCTCCTGGACCCACCCCGTGGCAGAGCAGCATCCCCTTCAGCCATTAAGCACCAAACAGCAGCAGAACAATTCCCACGATGTTTTTAAGCCAACTTCTCTTGCCATCACAGCTCGATTCTCTATGCAGGGCTTTGTCGTGCTGATGTGCAGTCCCACTGACATACAGAATTCTCACCAACCACAACATTTCCTTCTTTAACAGTGCTCCCAAGCATCCTGGTGCTCTCTCCTTGGAGATGGAAGTCATCGCCTGCTCACACAGAGGAAGTCTCAAAGACCTATAACATTTCCAATGCTTTCTAACAGTGATAAGCAGAGTAGATCCAATGAAATACTAGTATTTTTTTCCAGCTTAAACATATCAAAAGCAGATGGGCACAAGATACAGGGGAACCAACACCTGGAGGGGGCCGCTCTGCTCTCCTTCACAGGTTTTTTGGCTTTGGCAAGGCAGGCACACCAAGGTGGGCTACAGCACAAACACAAATCTCCTGTGGAGAGCATTTGATAGTTAGTATTTGATAGGACTAGTTGGACTCGATGATCCGGTGGGTCTTCCCCAACCTGGTGATTCTGTGATTCTACGAGAGGAAGCAGCAGGTAGGGACACCACCACCAGCTCCCACCCAGAGTCCTCTGTGGGTTGCACACAGGCTGAGGTAAAAGGTAAATTTATATAGAGGCCATATACGAGGTATCGTTCTGCTGATAAATCTCAGAAACCAGACTGGGATGTTCTAGTCTATTCTACTCTACTTTATTCAACATCAAGACAGACGTGTGACGCTTTTAGGGGTAAAAGAGAACTTGGCAAGAGCATTTTGTGCTAAATGCACATCCCTGAGCCGTCAGGCAGCAGGATAGATGAGGACAAGGCCATGCCCGTACATGGGGCTCCTGCTAATTGCAGGCAGCTCGTCAAGGCTAGAGCTCCGCAGCGCCGATTTCTCCATGGAGTCACAGCTTCAGCTGCCTGGCAGGAGTAGAAAAACCATCACAATCCCTCACAATGCTCCGCCCAGGTTGTGTAAAACTGCATTTCTAATACTGAATTTCTACTTTTAATTAATGACTCAGGTCCAAAGCACCCACGATAATCACCACCACCTAAAAACCAACAGATGTTAAGCCGGGCAGACTGATACGGATTCTCAGAAAGCTTCTCAAGAGTCCTCCAGCTATTTTTTAAGCGGTATAAAGGCTGTGGGTCTCCAGGGAAAGCCGTTGCAATCAATAGCTCAAATGAGACAGAGTTCAGAGCAGGAGAGGCAGGAGGTCCCAGCAGCTTGTGACCCAATACAGCTGTAATGGGAACACAGAAGAACTCGGCTTGGAACGTCCACCAGCAACGCCCTCCTCCTCCCTGCTTCTTCACCACGACTGCTGTCACTGGAGAAATTAAACACCTACAAAACCCAACCAGCAAACAGCTACAGCAGACAAGGACAAACCTACCTGCTCTGCCACTTTCCATAAGAAAACAATCAAAACAGCTTTGTGGCCAAAGAGATCCAAGGGTAGCAATAATGAGGCAATAAAGAGAAAGATCAGCACAAGCACTGGATTCGCGCTGTCTTCCTGAAGAAATGATGAAGGATTTGGCATTAAACTTGATTTCTTAAAGAAAAGCAGGTTTTCAAGTAGACAGCGCTGCTGTGCTGGTTGGTGACAGTCCTGCCTTGAAGGAATTCTTTGCTTTTGAAGGCATTTCACTTCCTACACATGGAGCCATCGAGAAGTTTACATTCCTTCCTGTGAAATCAAATACTTCATAAACCAAACTAAAATCTGGGCTAAAAAGATGAAGCGTAACTCAATCTACTCTTCTATTTTGGTTACATCTGTCCTGCTGGCTCGCTGTCTATAAATCTCTTATTAAACAGGGGCATGAATCATTTTCTGGACTTTGTTGCCATTAAAGCATTAACACAAATGCAATGATACCAAACAAAACCGACCAAAGATTTCAGCTTTTCCGTGCCACCTCAATTCAGCAGATAGCAATCGGTTATGTAAAGAAGCAGGATACAAGAGACACTTTGGTCCCATGTTTTCAAAGAAAGCCAGTCTGTTTGGCCTTTATGCTCTGAAGAACAGGATAGTATTCGCCTCTAATTAATTTGTATCTTCAGAGGGCAGTGGCTCCTTCCCTTTGAATGAAAGGGCAAACAATGTGAAGTATTGTTTAATACAGTTTTGTTCTCAATCAAGAAAGAAGCCTACCAGCTAGCGGAGAGGGGCAGGAAATCATTACAGAGGCAGCAATGAGAGCTGCCAGCCAAACACTGGTATATTTTATTTATTCAGATATGTGTTTTCATCTCAAACTCACATGGATGCTGCAGCTGGCAACAAGTGGTCCAGAATGGGAAATACCTCAGGCTTCAACTGGATAGAAGGAAGAATTTTTTTACAATGAGGACGATAAAACACTGGCCTAGGTTGCCCAAGGAGGTGGTGGAGGGCCCATCCCTGGAAACATTCAAAGCCAAGTTGGACGGGGCTCCGCACAACCTGATCTGATTAAAGATGTCCCTGTTCCTGCAAGAGGTTGGACTGGATGGGCTTCACGGTCCCTTCCAGCCCAAAGCATTCTATGAGTCTTCCTGGATGAAGAAGCAGCCTCAAACCAACTCACTGGTCCATGCTTGGAGGAAAGCTGGAGTCGCAGGAGTTGCAGTGCTCCATGGCTCCAGGCTATGTGTAAATGTTACAAGGTGCATGGGATCAGAGATGCTGATCCCTCCCAGCTCCCGTTGACTTTCACTGGTGATGGGCAACAAGCTGCTGGGGCAAGTGCCCGTGGTCCAGCAGCACTGGGAATTGCTGGCCACACACTTGATGCCAGTATTCACTTCTTTCTTTAACTCCTGACAACCCAAATACCAGGGCTTTAAAATTATTTGTGAACCACCAGTTCCCTCCAGTCTGGGTTCTCCTCTTGACCTATTTACTAGATATAAACTTCAACATACTCCCATGGGTAAGAAACAACTATTTCTGTTTTAGGGATGGGATTTCGAGATACAGAAAGATCAGAGTGATGGACCTTCACCCAGAAGTTAACGTTCACAGAGCCCCAGCATGAAACCACAAGTCACAAACCCCCAGTCCACCACAACGGCTACAAAGCCATCTCCATTTGCTCCACCACCAGTCACTATGTATGCAAACACGTGGATAATTCTCTCTCGTTCTCTGCACGATGAAGACTCTTTTAAAATTTTATAAACATCTTTTATCCCATTAGCCTATTTTCTGGCAGCAGGACTCCCCCCAAACCAGCATCCCTGCTGCAGCCCCAGCATCACCAGCGTCTGCCTGCATAAACCACAGAGGACACACGCATGCAGATATAGGATAGAGTCCCAACCGGGACAGTTTATGTTTTACAAATAGTACATTTATAACAACGTACTGGAACACAGAGATTTGATTTGTGACCTATTTATACAGGGAGGTAATCTGGAATTAGTATAGGAAAAATATTACTCGTTTATAAATACCCCTATCTTGCCTTCGCTTCGCATCTCAGCCAGGAGTGAAACATCTGCCAGCCTAAAATTAAACATCTGTGTTTTACGGTGAGGAAGCCGGGACTGGAAGTTTAACGCCAAAAAAGGCCAGAGGCTCCTCTGCCTCCCTCCAGCCGCTCAGCATCACCGGTCCCTGTGCCGGGACAGCGGTGTTGGTGCTGGCGTTGGCTTCCAGCAGTGGGGCTGTTGGAAACCCTCAACGAAAAGCCAAAGGAGAAACGCTCCAGTGAATAAAAAGGGCACCCTGACCACTGGATTTCCTAATGAAACACTCACTACCTCTTTGCTCACGAGCACTAGTCCTCGCAGGATCAGATCGCCGCTCCCGCAGTCAGAACCAGCCACTTTATTGCGGCTGCAATTATCTGGCGCCGCCAGCTGTGATTTACACCATCGCAGCCCGTCGTTCCCCGACTCGGGTCAGGATGCTGCACGGGCTGCACCGGAGCCGCTCATTACGGATTCTGGGCTGTTTCTTGCCCTCTTTCCTTACTGTCAGGAACCAGAGGCCAGGAGAGAAAACTATTCTCTCAGCTAATTACCACAACTATTCTATAATGGCTATTTTAGATGAATTTTTAATGAAGCGTGCTCTTGTCAGTTCAGGATTTCATAACTTTCAAGTCCAGCCTTTACATTCCAGCTATTTGCCGCATCAAGATTTCTGCTCTCCCCTGCAATCGGGCGCAGCAGGAGCAGGGGAGGAGGACGGACCTGCGCGCAACTTCGCTTGTGCCTGTCAAAATTAAATTAAGTGCATCTGCTAAGCAGCACGCTGACTGACGAGAAACGCCGAGCATCTGCAAGTCCTGCTAAACCCACTTCAGCTCAGGCCCACGATGCTGTAATTAACGAAGATAAAAATACTTGGCTTTTGTTTAATGTCTTCTGGAGTTGTGCATTCCTCAGATCAGATGCGAGGAACCTCATTAAGTCTCACTCGTGTCCTCAAGGCCCACATGTTCTCCCAACCAGCCCTAGTTACAGCACAAGGAGCCATTTTACTGCGATGCTCCAAACCTTCCTGGTGTCTGCAGGGACACTGTGACCATCAAACACGGCCAGAGGCTGGTGGGGGATGATGTTCCTTTTCCTAAATCCTTCTGCAAGCCCCTGCCCCATCTACTGACCCCAAAACCTCATCCTCCCATCAGCCTGTGCTTAAGATTGGCCTCATCCTTTCATTTCTCTTTTCACATCCAACACTTTCCCTAGCCCATCCCGCCGATGCCACCACTGCAGGACGCACATCACCTTCTCACAGAATCATTGAACATCCTGAATCCGAAGGGACCTACAAGGATCATTGAGTCCAACTCCTGGCCTTCCCAGGCCAACCCCAAAATTCAGACTATGAGTTTGAGGGCACTGGCCACATGCTTCTGGAATATTACCAGGCTTGGTGCCGTGACTGCTTCCCTGGGGAGCTGTTCCAGTGCTCCATCACCCTTTCGGTGAAGAACCTTCTCCTAAAATCCAACCTAAACCTCCCCTGGCACACCACCAAGATGCCTGCCCTTGCTCCCTCTGCCCCCATCAAACCCTTGCCCAAGGTGATGACGTGCTCCTTGACTCTCTGGTCCCAGCTTTGGAGATTCTACATGGTTCTGACTATGAAAAGGGGTGAACAAAAATAAACAAAACCCCCAGCCTCGAGGAAAGAATTGTCTTCATGACTCCTCAGGCTCAGTGTGGCCCTGTAGAGCATCTTCCCCTGCCCTACACTGCCCCGGCCCCAGGAGCAGTGGGTGGTGACACTCAAGGCAGATGATGCTCAAGGAGAGTGAAGAACATCAGCTACCAGTGTCCCACCACACACTCACCAGCTGTCCCTCAGTCAATGCTTCATCTGGGAATGGAAAAAGTGGAGGAAAAAAGGGGAAAATCACCCCTTTCTGAAATTCAGGGCTTCGTCTGCTGTGCTCTTCTTTGGCTTTGTTTTTGTTTTTACGAATGGGGCTCTTGGAAACCTTGGCAATCACTATTTTAAAGGGCTCCCCCCTCCCCCAGGCCTTTGTAAGGCTGTCGGGATCTGCATGCCAGGAGCAGGATTAGCTGGCTTCTCTCTTCCATCTTATGGTTTTATTATTCTGCACCTTTTGAGGGTACAGTTTATCCCAAGTAATTAAAGCACAGTTAGCTGTACAAGTCCAAACCATAATGGAATAGCTTAGGTTTTAATTTTTTTAATCTCTTTTTTTTGTGTGCCCTCTTCTCCAGGAAGCCTGATACTAGAGCTGCTTATTTGAAGCAGGAAACTCCCTCGAAATGCGCCAGTGTGGAAGAGATATGTGAGCAGGAATCGGGTACATTAAAGCCTTACAGCGGGGCTGGGTATCACTGAGCTCCCAGTCCGCCACCTCCCTGCACGGCCCCTGCCTCGGCATCACACATCACAACATGGTTCAAGTCTTCTCCCTACAGAAACCAAGCCGGAAAACTTCCCGGTGGGATGTCTGGCTCCAGATGGCCAGCTCCGGTGCAAGGGTTGGATCTTCAGCAGCATCGTCAGCAACACTCGAGAAAGCTACTTGTATATCTGATTTTCCGACTCCACTGCACCCCAAGAATTGGGGACAACTGTCTGCCCCATCCCACACTCACCTTCTGAACTGATCTCATTCTGCTACTACACGAACTGGCCTCATGATGTGTAAGGAAAGCAACACGTCTAAGGGTCTGATCCCACTGCTCTGAGGAATAACCGTGAGCGCCAGCACCGAAGGCAACCGCCCCATTATTCACCACATGCTCTACAGCGGGGAAGCAAAAGCAAAATGGAAACAAAACCAGTGTGCAGAAAACCACTCTGATTTTTGTTCCGTCTGACTCCTTCCAGTACTTAAAGGGAGCCTGTGGAAATGTAGCTTTTTTGCCTGGCAAGGGGAGATGCCAAGGGGATGTTGGGCTCCTGCTCTTCGGGATGGGACGGGATGGGATGTGATGGGATGGGATGGGATGGGATGGGATGGGATGGGATGGGACGGGATGGGATGGGATGGGACGGGATGGGACGGGATGGGATGGGATGGGATGGGATGGGATGGGATGGGATGGGATGGGATGGGATGGGATGGGATGGGATGGGATGGGATGGGATGGGATGGGATGGGACGGGACGGGATGGGATGGGATGGGACGGGACGGGATGGGACGGGACAGCATGTGTGGATAGGTCTGTTCTCAGTATTAGGCAAAGCCCAGAAAGGGTTGTATTTGTCAAATCGTCCCCCTTGCACAGGGATGAAATCAAAGGGCTTTGAGGAAAGCAAGCCAGCTCTTCAACAAACGAGAGTTAAATATTTGCAAAATTAGTTCAGCATTTTCAGTGCAGAACCATAGCGAGGAAAGCAGCTGCAGGCGAGAGGATGCTCTGTGCTGCCAG
The DNA here is from genome assembly GCA_033459285.1 of Clamator glandarius. Classification (NCBI taxonomy): domain Eukaryota; kingdom Metazoa; phylum Chordata; class Aves; order Cuculiformes; family Cuculidae; genus Clamator; species Clamator glandarius. Next base: position 281,231 of record JAUNZM010000434.1, on the reverse strand, counting down.
AGGCAGTGGGAAGATGTCTCTCCCCAGGGAGCACCCCAGGATCAAAGCTGTTGCCACAAAACACCTGCAGCTCCGACAGGGAGGCTGCAGCGCCAAGGCCGAGCCTCTGCACGGGATGCCATGAGCTTCACTTGCACGGGACACTACGAGCTGCCTCTGCGCAGGATACAGACACACCAGCGACCCAGCTGGGCATCTCCCTCTCTGGTCCTGAGCCCCTGGCTCCGTACCCCTACACACCCCTGCTCCTCAGCAGGGTCTGAGCCCCACAAGGTGCCTGGGGACAAGGGATGCAGGTTTGGAAGCCCTCTCCTGCATGGGAAGCAAGAGAGAAGTGGCCTCGTGCCCCCACAGCTGGGGCTGAGCACCACCAGAGTGAAGCTCCCTCCTCTAAGCCACGTACAGGGACTCACCTAACAGAGACAAAAAATCACATCAAGAAGCCCTCAAATTGCTTTTCCTTTTGTGACAGCAATATGCCAGGCAAGGCTGGAGAATGTAAGGGGGGGGTCACTTCAAGCAGTGGGGATAAAAGTCGTTCTCTTTTCCTTTTGGCAGATATTCCTAATTAACAACATCTACGCCAAAGATTTTTTGATGTTTTTCTCCCTTCCTGCAAATGCCGTACGCTCAGCACTTCTTAAAAAATTCATTCTAGAAGGGCAGGGCAGAGGGAACGTGCACTGCACCTTGCTGGGGATGTTAACTCCGAGACCAAGCCGATTCCCTTCCCACAGACACTCATCCCTCTCAGGTGACCCACGGCAGGTGAGCTCAGCCATCATCACGGGGTGGGTGTCAGCACCCCACGGCTCACGTCACCACCCGGCTGCGCGTCGGCAGCCTCAGCCAAAACTCGAAGGGCTAAGCCAACTGTGGCAGACGACACGGCCTCGCTTATCTAAAAAGCCTCTCAGCTGGGCACACGACCCACGAGCAATGGCACAGGGGAACCTGCCCAAACCACATCTAGACACCAGCACCAAGCCCACCACGTGCATCACACTATGTAAATAAACAAATGAAGACACCCCCCCTAAACCCAAAAGCCCGATGAACAAGCCCAAAACTACTCAGGCTGGCAGGAGAAGGACCAAGCAAGCATTGAAGGAGAACAGAAAACCCGAGGAGAGAGACTGTCCATTACCAGAATAGCTTCCCGAGGACTTGATGTACATCTGCCCGTACTGCTCCTCCACCATGGTGTCGTACGCCTCATCGTCCTCCTCATCCTCCTCGTTGTGGTAGGAGGTGGGGCTGTCAGTTGTGGGAATGCTGCTGGCGCCGGGGCTCGTCCGCTCCCCCTGCGAGTACTGGACCTGCTGGACGTTGGGGATGAGGGTGGCCAGGTTGGGCATCCCGTAGTAGGAGACACGGGAGAGCTTCAGGGGCCCCGCGTTGGCGCCGCCGCCGGCCCCATCCCGGGCACCGGGCTCGAGGGGCCGCTTGCCGGGGAGGGCAGCTGCCTGCAGCTCGAGGTTCTCGTGTTTGACGCGGGTGAGGAGCGGGATGGGCATGGAGGGAGACATGACGTAGGGCGCCGAGGCCGACTGCAGCTGGTTGCAGGGGCTCTGTGGCTCCGAGCTGGGGTCTTCGATCATGGTGGTCTGAGAGTCACAGTGGGGAGAGCTCACCTTGAACATCAAGTCCGTCCCTTTCTCCACGATGTGCTGGATCTGCAGGAAGCCCGCCGTGTACATCACCACCAGCTGCTCGCTCGCCGCCATGGTCAGCTTCCCGGTGTAGCAGAAGGAGAGGATCTGCTGGAAGCAGGTCGGGGGGACGGTACCCGGCAGCTCAAAGGCATTTTTGCTGTTTCCACTGAACAAGTCTCGGAAGTAGAGGCTGCTGGCGGCCAGGACTGCCCGGTGCGCCTTGAAGGCTTGGCCCTTCACCACGATGGAGACATCGCAGTACAGCCCCAGCAGCCGCTGCTCGTTCAGGCAGCCCAGAACGGTATTCCCAAAGTTGGGAATCTCTATGTGCAACATCTGCGACATGGCTCAGGATCGGCTGGAGCTCCTCAGACATTCAATGCAGGAATATTCAAAGTAGGGCACATCTGAAAAACGGAGAAGGCAGGGAGAGAGGCACAGCGGTTTTAGACAGTTCACCAAAGGAGGAGGAACCCACCTCACCCGACATCAAAGGCTCGAAGCTGAGCTCCGAGAGCTGATGCTGAAAAGCAATTGCTTATAAAAATGACTTATCGATGTTTTCAAACAACATGGGAAATGCTATCGGTGGATGGCAAAGGACATTCTGAAAATGCAAGTATTTTCTTCAAGTTGCGGTCTGTTTAAATAAGCACCACTGATTTATTCCCCGAGGGGTTTCACTTTATGCAGGAAAATCTGAATGGTAATGGGAGAGGAGTGAACAGTAAAGCTACCGCAAGGCAGTCGGACAGATCTTGGGTAGCATTATATAAGAAACACAACAACCAGCAGCTATGCTGGAACTACAGAAAAGATATTTATAAAACAATGTGCCATTCTGCCTGAAATAAATAGAGCATTCTGCCAGAGCAGAGCGACAGCTCCCAGGAAAAAAAGCACTCGGAAAAGCAATCTTGCCGTTTGCACCAGAAAGAGGGAGCATTTCAACAGTTAAACCCCCTCTCAACAGATTTATCCTCCAACAAAACGAGGCTTAGCTCCAAATTAAGCCAGATATCTGAGCCCCAATAAAACAAACCAACCTGCCGCAGCAAGCCGCCTACCAAGTTCTCTTCTTCTTTTTTCTCCCCTAAAGCAAGGGGAGCCCCCACCAGCCCCCCCAACCCATCGCCCCAGCCGGAGGTCCGGCACTGGGGACCCTGCGAGCAACCTCACACCAAAGGGGCTTGCGGCGACGGCTCCGGCTTCGCATCCCACCGCGGCCGGCTGTACCTTTTTGGCCAGGAGGATAAATTCTTCTTTTCACCAACCCAACGCAGCCCGATGCCGGCAAGGAGCTCATCCACAAGCCCCGCACGGTGCCGGAGCAGGTAGCGTTAGTGCAGCCTGGGCGCTGGAACTCCAGCCAAGCAAATCACTGCGGATTCACTGACAGGAGCCCAAACCCCCCCTCGTCACGTTCTCCCCCCTCTAAGCTCCATGTAAGAGCCCAGGAGACTGAAAATCCTGTTTGCCTTCAACGCTGCTGAAGAAAAACTCCAGCGAACTCATGCTGAAAGCCCGTAAAAACAATATTAAAAGAGGGAGAAAGAAAGAAGTTTAGCTGAGAAAGATGAAAAAAAAAAAAAAAAAAAAAAGAATCTCTGAAAAGAAAATCAAAAACCCACAAAGAGCCGCTCTGTTCCCTCTGCTGGGGAAAAAAAAAATAGAAGTCCTATCTGCAAGGCCACGGGGTAACAGGAAGAAAAGGGAACACACTCCGAGCCAATTTAATTGTATCTGTACGGTTCAAAAAAATCCTTCCGAGCAAGGAAGTTCCTGGTCCCCTTGGCTGGCTGGGAGCGAACGTACCTTCAGCAGCGGCCGTCGGCGAGGGGCTCAGCGTCCCCCCTATCGCCCCGCTATACGCAGCGGAGACCGTCGCTCAGGGGAGGGGAAAAAAAAAATATAGTATGGAGCCCTGGGTCTGTATCTGCTGTAGCTCAAGCTTTTACCAAGTCAAATCTCCCCGGCAGCGCGCAGCATCTAAATGAATAGGCCGGATGCAGATTAACATTCAGGCTGCTCTCTGCAATGAATAGAGCCCTTTGATTAGGGACCTGAAGTAAATGCCAGTTTCGAACCGAAGCTTTAAAAACAGAGAAATATCAGTGCCAGAGGAATGCTCTCAGTGTTGGTACAAGACAGACTTTTGATGAGTCACTGCAATGCAAACAAAGATGGCAGAAATACTGTACTGTATGCTGATGAAATGCTTAGTGGTGCCACGGCAACTGAGACAGGTTTTAAATTTATAGTGCAGTTTTGCATATGAATTACGCTGTAAACTGCCTCCCCTGCCATCTAGTACATCCAGAGTGTCAAAGCATTTAAACTATTCCAAACAGTCTGCAGAGCTGGCACTGCTGCTGGTTAACTCCTGCTGCCGGTGGAAGGCATGGGGAGCATCCCCCCTGCATGGCCCCTGCATCCCCCCAGCATCTCCCCTGCATCCCACCTGCATCCCTCCAGCATCCCCCCAGCACCATACCTGCCCTAGCATCCCCCTTGCATCCACTCAGCATCCCCCCTGCATGGCCCCAGCATCCCCCCAGCACCATACCTGCCCCAGCGTGCCCCCTGCATCCTCTCAGCATCCCCCCTGCATGGCCCCAGCATCCCCCCAGCACCATACCTGCCCCAGCGTCCCCCTTGCATCCCCCTTGCATCCCCCCTGCATGGCCCCAGCATCCCCCCAGCATCCCCCCTGCATCCCTCCAGCATCCCCCCAGCACCTTACCTGCCCCAGCGTCCCCCCTGCATCCTCCCAGCATCCCCCCAGCACCATACGTGCCCCAGCGTCCCCTCTGCATCCTCTCAGCATCCCCCCTGCATGGCCCCTGCATCCCCCCAGCACACCTCTAGCATCACCCCCTACCCCCAGCATCTCCTTGCATCCCCCCCCCAATCACACCACTAGCATCCCCCCCGGCCCCAGCACCCCCCCGCATGGCCCCAGTATCACTCTGCATCACTCTTGCATCTCCCCAGCCCCAGCATCACCCTGCGTGCCCCCCTCCCTGCATCCCTCCAGCTTCCCCCCTGACCCAACATCCCGCTACCTCACGCCAGGCGCTCCCCAACACCACCCACCCAAAAGGACAGCTTTGGGAATGCCCAAATCTGTCTAAAATCAAGGTACTCCACAGGCAGCCACAGTCCTAATTCCCACCACCACCCCCCAGAAAGCCTTTCAAATGCAGGAAAAATGTTTACCCCTTGGGGAAAGCTTCTTTCAGTCTGTGGCTGAATCCACTAAAAGCAAATCCATTTGCTTAAGTAATGAAATCCTAGTCACATTGTCTCCTGGATTCAGATTTTAAATTACCTTCGCATTTATTGAGCACGTTTGGTGCTTTTTTTTTTCTGGGAAAGAGGGTGGGGCCTCACTTTGCTCACTTCTCTCTTGCCCAGAGCGTTTTTATTTCTGCTCTTGCTCTCGGATTTGTTTCAGTCGCTCTGCTCGGATGGTCACACACAGTTAGAATTTAGGAGATTAGAGGTGAAGCCATCCTTACGGAAGGATAACTGTAGGGAGCGCAGATGGGGCTGGTGATGCTCTGGCACGACCTCTCCTTGCCGATCGCGCTCACCCCTCCGCTTCCACTGCCCAAAGAGATGTTTGGTGCATTAAGTTCAACTCCACAGCAGCAAACTGGTGCCACTCCTCAGCGCCCAAGGGCTGGTTGCCTTCCCCTCCTCTTCCCAGCAAACAGCACTAATACATCTGCTCCACATCCCACGGGACCTCCAGGACCTGCGGGTGTTGGGAGCGCTCGGTGGGTTCATTCAAACCCCGTGTGAGGTTAAGATCTCTGCCTGGTGTTGAGGAGGAGGCGAGGTCACCGAGAGGAGACCGAGGTGACGTTCTGCAAGGAGGGCAGAGGAGACACCACGACAGCCAAGCCCAAGAGCCCAAGACTTCTTCCAACCACACCACCACCAACCTCTGTTGGAAAAGAGAATAAGTCTGCTCTGACAACAGCAGATCCGCTCTGGATCTGTGAAAAGTGCTAAAAATAACACTGAAACTAAAGAAACAAAACACAGAAACACACAGAAACAAAGGTTCCCCACTCAGGCACCTGAAGAAAGCCCCATCTACGGTGATGGTAGACCATGAATGGAGAAGGATCTCCTTCTCTTTTCTTCCAGCAAGAGCTCCCTTGGAGCTGGAGGGACTAGGCAGTCCTCCTTGAACATGTTCATAACCTCTCAGCGAAACCCAACGGAGCAGGACGAGTGGGACTAGCCAAGGACAGCTCGGCAGTACAGAACAAACCAACTTAAAATATAAATCAATTATTAATATTGCTTCGAATCTGCTCTATAAACAAGCCAGTCATGTCAAGAGGCACCCATGTCTCTCTCTAAGAACACCAAAATTGTGCTGGTTCAGGAGACCTTGAAGCCGCTAAGAAGCACCAGAGTGCCCCAGCCTAACAAATCACTGGCAGATTCCATTTAAAACTTCCCATGAGACATCAGAGTTTGATCCAAGACACTCCACACAGCTGATCCCTCCTGGCCAATGCCTCCCACGGGACTGCAGCCTGGCCTGACCACCCCAAAGGGATCCCACCCCAAAATCACATCCCTCTGGCTCCCAGTGGCCTTTTCTCTGATTCTAGCAGATTTCATAGTGGCTCAGCTTGCTGGTGGCACTTGGTGATGGGCTAAACCTCTGGTTTTCCTGGAGAAAAAAAAAACCTTGAGACGTGCTCACAGTGAAATGGTGAAAAACCTAACTGTTCTTGGCCCAGAAGCAGCACCAAGGAATCTCAAAGCTATACCAGGGAGCTGCAGAAGTCTGAACTACTTCAATAAACCACAGGCCAGGGCTGCTCGATTTTTGTTTCTTCCTTTTCCTTTGCCTTTCAGTGACCAGACCATAGAAAAAATAAAAAAGCAAACCAAATAACAAAACCACCAACAAGCCAAATCCCCCCCAAAAATCCAAGAAATAAAAGAAAGCAGTCTTGAAAGCCAAGGAGAACCTGCTCACCACTCTTGAATGTCAAGGAGAACCTGCTCGTCACCCTTCAACACCAAAGAAGACCTGCTCACCACCCTTGAGTGCCAAGGAGAACCTGCTCACCATCAGACCTCGCGTCCCCTAAAAACAACAGCAACAAAATACTGTGACTAAATAGTGAATGTAGCAACACTCGATAATGTCTACCTTAAAAATCTCCTCTACTAAATATGATTATTTTTTATAGATAGAGCACCAAGCAACTTTTGAATGCTTTGAAATGGCTTCAGGCCATTTGACACAAGAAGAAAGGTGCTGCAGGAGAAATGACCTTAGCAATTATATATGTAAACTGTATTTTGGAGACTCATCTCCTGAACTGAGCTGTATTCCAGGGTGCAGGAGGAGCTCCCAGTGGCATCGCCATCCAAAAAAATTCAGTCCCCTTTGGGATGCCACCTCCTACAGGTGATCATCACACAGATACCTACTCCTAAATGGGAAAGCATGGACAAAACTGGATTAAAACCAGCCAGACTCCTCCAATCATTTGAAATATGTGATCATTCAAGCAAAAGAGCATTTTGTTTTCCAATGGCAGCCTCTTTTTCCCAGCTCTTGGATATAGCAGGACAATTTGTACGTGGCTGCATGATTTTTGTAAAGTCATAGCCTTTGTCACAAGACGTTCATTAAAAATGCAGCCGTTATTGGATACAACTTCCATGAGAGTTGGAGCATCCTCTGTTTCTGTGCTCACGTGCCTGGGGAAAGAAAAAGCAGGTTTGCTCTTTTCTGAACTATCTTCCAGCTCCGAGGACTGAAAGGTTGGGGCGAGACGACAACAACAAAGGAAAAAAAGCATCGATGCAGAATAAGACGACGGCATCAGAGCTACCCCGGGAGTAATCAGAAATAATTAGATAATGTATTTAGATTGCCTTTTCCTTGGACAAAGAGACTCCCCCCCCAGGACCCCCAGAGCCCTGTGCTCCCCATGGGAAGGTGGAAGGTGCGCTGGCAGCAGCTGAGCAGGGACAAAGGCTCAGGACCCTCCGGAGGTGGGAGACAAAGCGGATGAGGGCTTTCCCCAGGACCCAAACCCCCCTCAAAAGAAAAGAGCTGAAAAGTCCTGCCCTTGAAGGCCCCAAAGGGTCAAAGGAAAACTCCCTTTCTTCAATAAATGAGAAGGAGGGGGGGGTGAAAAATCCCATCCCTGGATTCAAGGCCGGCAGGGGGACATCACCCAGCCAAGGCAGAGCCTCCCCAAAGCCACATTCCACCCCAGGGCTGCCACTCACCCGATTTGGGGGTTCCCCCTTGCTTTTTAATGAAAAGGAAACACACTTTTTACATAAGCCCAAAGGAAAACACGCAACAGCTAACTGCAAAACTCGGTGGCAAAGGACCATTCCCTGTAGACACAGCCGCTGAGACGTCTTGATGAAAATCAAGAGTTAAATAAAGTCAGATAAAATGCATTTCAAGTCCACGCTGTGCGTCACCGTGTTGGGGACCGAGAAGCTAAAAAGAAAAGTCTTTGCACCCCCTCACCCCAAGCCTCCCCTCACGTCAGGGTTCAGGGAGAGAAACCCAGGGGAAAGAAGAGAAATTGAGGTCTGAATGTGAAATGCCGAGAATGCCTGCAGAGTTTAACCGCCCGTCTCTGGCAGGGGAAGGAAAACAAGGTTAAGTTTGGTAATCAAATGACGGTCATGCCGAGACTCCTCTCCTCTCCTGCAGCATTCGCTTCTGCAGCCCCAAAGTATTTATTTTTGAAATGCTGCAAGTGGCAAGCGGCGAGCAGCACTAACAGCCCCTATTTTTAGTGCAGCAGCCAGTGGCGATGGGTGAAAGGAGAATTTTTTTCTGCCTTGTTAATATGGGAAAACCTGAATTTGCAAATATTCCTGAGTTAAGAGGGAAGGCACACACAGCAGACATGCGGCACAGAGCCACGGGCGCTTTAGAGCCCTGAAAGTACACGCAGAAAGTAAAGACCCGGAGGTTTGGGCAGGGGACACGATGGAAAAGTGAATTAAATGAACGATGAGGAGGAAGCCTGGGTGGGTGCAGGCAGCTGGGACTGGGAGAAATCACCAGGGCACAGTCCTAGGGAGCAACCCCAGGGAACCCAGCACAGCTTGGGGACTCTCGCTGGGGACCTCAGCATATCCCTGGGGAGCAAGCCCTGGGAACCCCAGCACAGTCCTAGGGAGCAACCCTGGGGACCCCAGCACAGCTTGGGGGCTCTCGCTGGTGACCCCAGCACAGCCCTGGGGATCAAACCCTGGGGATCCCAGTACAGCCCTGGGGATCAAGCCCTGGGGACTCCAGCACAGCCCTGGGGAGCAAGCCCTGGGGACCCCAGCACAGCTTGGGGGCTCTCTCACTGGGGACCCCAGCACAGCCCTAGGGAGCAAGCCCTGGGGACTCCAGCACAGCCCTGGGGACCCAGTCCCAGCAGCATCTCCCTGCTCCGTCCTGCTGCAAGGTGAGTCACCAGCAGCCTGGGTGCGACACCCTGCTTGAGGTCACCCACCCGACAGTCATTCAGCCAAGATGAAGCATGTTATTGCCATTATTTTTTAATTTCCCCCCCCTTCCCCCCTATCTATCCCTGATTTTAAGAGCTCTCAAAGCAAGGAGAAGTCCAAATAGAAAATGCAACATTTTACTTAGGTTGCAGATTGCTGCAAAGGAAAGGGTAAGGGAGAAATGAGGGGCTTCAAAAAAAAAAAAAAAGAGAAAGACAATTATTCTGCAGAATTTAATTTCTTACAACCACCTAAAAGCTCGAGACCCCGACTAAGTGCCGTCCACCAGAAAGCCCCGCAGCACCCCATTCCCACGCCTTATAACGCGTGCAGCGCCTGCATCCCATCGCAAACATTAATTCGCATCCGTAACACATCAAAAAGACAAGTGCCATGCTGAATTGTATTCTCCTCGCTCCTCGTCCACGACAGCCGAGCTAGCAATACATAACATGCATGACTCAGTGCTACCGCCGTGCCTCTACAGAGCAGAAAGCCTTAAAATAAAAGTAAATATCTGAAAAGGTCAATTAAAAAAAGCTTACAAAACATCAGCCGCCGCGCCTCGCTAGAGCTCATTACCTAGTATGGTGGAGCTGCCTGTGTGTGTTTTTTTTCTTGTGCAAGTTAGTCTGTGAGTCAGCATTAACACACATGAGAACATCAGGAATACTGCCTGGTTCTGATGCAATGGAGGTTGTTGAGAAAAAAAAAAAAAAAAAAAAAAGAAGAAGCAGCAGAAGAAATCGCGCTCCGCTTGGACAGGAGCCTGTAATTCAATTGCCTTTACTTTTCAATTACTGCATAGCCTACCCTGACCAACCTGCAGAGGGGAAGGAAACTTTGCTTACATCTCTGCCTTAAAACTAATGACTTTTACTCTTGGCTACAGCTTATTCGCCTTGCTTTAAAGCAAAAAACCAGCCAGTGTTAATATAATTAACCCTTCAAGGGCAGCGGAGCCCTTGCAGCGATCGGGATCTCCCTGTTTTTGTAGGGATTTCAGCCCTGGAAAACAACACTGCCAAAAAGTCCTGGCGAAGGAAGGCATTTATACATTAAACTTTTAATACTCTATAAAGCAAAGCTACAATTGCATCTGAGCTTGATCCTTAATGGAAACATAAGCTCGCAGCTCAGGGAAGTTGGGTACTGCAGGAATTTAACTCTGTGCTCCTGGGGTTACAGAAGCAAAGCCCAGATCGCTTGGGGGGGAGGTGGGGAGGGTCAAACCAGGGGTTTCTGGTCATGGAGCAAAAAAACCTGAGACGCCTACAACATGCGTCATGAGGCGGTCACCTCAACCTGATGCCGGTGAGGCAAGGCACGAGACCCACGGTTTTCATACCTTGCATTTATTGCTTGCAACTCAGCCAACAATCCTTATCCTCCAGCTTTCCAGGGTGGGGGGTAACCCCCCCGCAGACTCTGCTCCCACCCTCAGCATCGCGGCAGCAAGGCAGGAGGAAGGGACGGGAGACCCAACGCCGACGTTCCCCTCCTGACTTCATCCCTCTCACAATAAAACCCTTCAACAACCCAACAATTCTTGCCTAAACCTTCTGAATGTGCCTGTTTCTGCACCGTGCTCTCTAAATACCCCTAGATATAATATAAATACCCCATAATATTGTGCATATACACACACATATGGTCAAGTACGTCTTCAGAGCCAACACTCGCTGTGCCACAACCGAGCAGCCACCATCCCCGGGGAGCCCCGTTGACGCGCAGCTCAAGCTAAAGCACACGTGTTGCTTTAACGTTAGGGTTTAAGGGAGATCCAAGCCCCACGCAGCACAGGAGGGTCAGAAGTTGGAGCTAAGAGAGCCCCCTCAATGCTCATAACATGCTGCATGCGCTGAGCTGACCCCACACCAGCCAACACCGACCGACTCATCAAAATAAATAGGTATAGCTAATGCATACAGATTAATAATCCAGCGGATCATGGGATATTCTAAATCCCAGCTTGGCTTGTTGGTTGTTTTTTATGAGTAGACACACGCAATATAAAATTCCCTCTTTTTTTTTGTTAAATACACAGGTATAAATAGTTGTTAATGCTCTTTAACCAACAGGGAAGCCCCCTAATGTCAGAGATCCATCGCTCCCCTCGCACACAAGGGTCTGTCTCAAACCAGTGCGAGCCTGGTGAGGGTTTTTTTTTTTCTTAAGCATGTGGGATACTTGAATACAGATGAATTGGGTTTTAAAGGAAAAAAAAAAAAAAAAAACACAAAAACCCAAGCAGCAACTTCTGGGCCAAGTTCTTGTGTGCCAAACTTTTCAACCGCCACAGCACAGCTCGACAGTGTTTCAAAAGAATTTAAGCACTGTTTTGAATACTGCTGACAATCTTCCTCATCAGAATTTGTAATTTAAATACCTTCAATCTGAAAAGCATGCTCCCTGGGGCGTACTTCATTTTCCCTCCCAGCCACCCACCCTCCCCAAACCTCCTTCGGCACAAAATCCGCTGCTTTCCCTATGTGGCTGGTTTTTCCCCCCCCACCTCCCGCAGCATCCGCTGCATCCCGCAGGGACCCCACTGCTCACGCACAAGTTTGTTCTTCAGATTACCAGGGGATGGAATCTCTGTGTGCGTCGCAGCGCCCAAAACCAGATACCTTCCTCTTTTCTAACTCTGAAGCTGGTTTAGAGATAAAACCGTGCACTGGTTTAGCGATAAACCCCTGCTAATCGGACTCCTACGGCAAAAAAGAGTTAATCCGAGGAGCCCCGCTTCCCAACCCTCTACTACCCAGTAGATAAGTTGTTCCTTGAAATGTGTCAATAAGCCCCCAAATCATCCTCTGTCTACAAGTCTAATAGGTGAGGAACGGCAACATTAATTTCTTGGGGTCTGTGTGCTCATACAGGCAGCTCCATTTTGGCACGAGCGCGTTTAAGATTCCCTCCCAGTGCTGCAAAGCACCTTGAGAGGTCGACGAGCGCTTTCATATTCTCGGATCCATCTCCAGCGCCGCAGCAGATGAAACGGATTGACCTAGACGAGAACCGAAGAGAGTCTCTGTGAAATAATCCATCAACACCCTTCGCCAGCTGCAACCGCCTTTGTCATGGGCTCGTTTGGATATCGCACCTACCTACTGCAGCCGAGCAGGGGCTCGAGAGGGTGTAAATCACAGCCCCGCTCTCCTGGGATGTAACCAAACCCGGCATCGATAGCTGCAGAGCCGCAGAGCCGGCACACAACATAAAACACCTCCATATTAAAAAGTGTACAAAGCCTGTGCCCATTACCGAACTCATTAAAGACAGTGATACTTTGTAACATACTCTAATCTTTAATATTCATAGCTTGCCTCATTTGCATACCATGCCATAAATAGTTGAAGCAGAGGTAAAACACAAAGCGCTCTACTTGCATTTCTAATTATGCCTAAAATCAAATGTAAATCACAACACAGCCAAGACACAGAGGAAATACTAAATCTGATGTCTCTCAGTTAAAAACAACAAAAAAACCCTCATGCCCAGATTCAATTATTTTTTAAAGACAAAAATCAAAGGGGCTTACAGGCGGGTGTACTAGGGATGATGATGTTTTGAGAGTGGAACTCGCACGTCCAAGCTCCAGCCCTGGTGATGGAGCCCAACAGCCACCCCGGCTGCAACCAGCCCATCGCGCTGACCCCCAAAGCCCTGCAGGTACCACCAAGCCGCGCTGCCGCTGCTCCTTTCACCTTGATCTTGGAAGAAAGAACAAGAGCTTCTTCCTCCAGGGCAGCCGGGAAAGCTGATCTCCAGCAAAGGAGGTGAATTTGAAGAATCAGCCTGAATCTAAACGTCTCCAGCACTGGGATGGCTGGAGGTCGGGGCTTCGGCGCTGCGTGCTGGTGCAGGAGGGCTGGTTAACAGTTCATGGGATTTCAGACCCCAGCCACCACCACCCTGGAGGATCGGCTCCCACAACAACTCTCGAGTTATCAACTTCTAAGTAAAAGCACGGTCCTGGTGCGGCACAGGGCATCTGGGAGGGCAGAGGTGAGGCCTGGTGCTCTCAAGGGCACAACTGAATCAACCACACCTCCTCCACTTCCCAGAGGTGCCACAAGTCTTAATATCTGTAAAACAACTCGATATCCTCACATTGAAAGTATTACTAGTACATTGCTGTCATTGGCATAAATAATTTCCCTTTAACAAGCTTCCACAACAGGCAACAGTGTCTTCTTGACTATATGGGAGTCCATCACCATCATCAAAATGGACATTTTTAGTTCAAGAGCGCTGTCAGGTGCACGGTGTGAGCTTGCACCCACCCACCCTGCAAGGTGGGTTCCTCACAGAGAGAATCCTTCTCCTGGGGGTTCCACAGGAGCTTCAGCCCCAACCCTACCCTGACCATGCACTCCTGCCCGTCCCCAAGCCATGACGCCACTCTGTGCCCACCACGCTGATCCGACATGCTGCTGCTGCTCCCAGGGAGCTCAGAACCTTCCTCCTCTTCATCCATCTCTCCCATTCCTCCTCTTCGTCCATCTCCCCCGCTCCTCCTCTTCATCCATCTCCCCTGCTCCTCCTCCTCCTCCATCTCCCCCGCTCCTCCTCCTCATCCATCTCCCCCGCTCCTCCTCTTCATCCATCTCCCCCGCTCCTCCTCTTCATCCATCTCCCCAATTCCTCCTCTTCATGCATCTCCCCCACTCCTCCTCTTCATCCATCTCCCCAATTCCTCCTCTTCATGCATCTCCCCCACTCCTCTTCATCCATCTCCCCCGCTCCTCCTCTTCATCCACCTCCCCTGCTTCTCCTCTTCATCCATCTGCCCCATTCCTCCTCTTCATCCATCTCCCCTACTCCTCTTCGTCTCCCAAGAAGCTACTCGCAACAGTGAGGCACAGCATCCACACTACTCAAAATGACATGCTTTGAAGATTTATGCCCAAACGTTGAATTAAAATCAAATTTTTGCAAAAGTAGGATGAAATTCACACATTTTGGGAAGCTGCGAGAAGCCCTTGTCCGGCAGAGGATTGTGGAGCGAGGCAGGCTGCCTGGCATCCTTTCCCACTTACCTTCTCTTCCCCACTGGGATTCCAGCTGCATCAACCCACTACGTCTTAATGAAAGGCTTTTGTGGGTGGCTGTCCCCAGGGGAAAATAGATTTCTAAGTCACTTGAACTGAGACTGATTTTGAAGCAAGAGTCAGCTAAATATCACCAAAGGGAGCCGGGCACCGGCAATCGCTCCGTCTGGGAGCACGGCTCCGAGACGTAGCCTCTCCCCTTATTAGATTTTTCCTGTTTTACAAGAGGCTGAAAGAGACTTCTGAGACGAAAAGCAGAAAAAAAATAAAAAAATACATGTCTCGTCACCATGTTCTGCTCCTGCTTGTACATTGAGTTTCCAGGGTCCCCAAATGGCATCAATAAGCAGGTACAGGGACTCGTGAGAGGGTCCCCCTTGCCCCAGGTCCCTCCAGACTCAAGTCCTTGCCTGGTGCTAGAGCTCATCCCACTCCCTTTCCAGACTTGCATCCAGCTCAACAACAATATTGCATCGCTTCTCTTCAGGAGTTAAAGCAGCTTTTCTGCTATATCGGCTTCCAAAGAATTCCAGAGACGTCATTGAATTTAACCCCGAAAGGTGAGTGTTTACTCCGTCCCCTCAGCCCGCGCCGAGGGAGAAGTGAAAGCGAACTGCTCACAGTCTGCAAAGCCTTTTTGCAGTTCATATGTACCCTGGCATCTTGCCCGGACCTATTTTTAAGCCCATTTACTAGAAATCCCACAAATTAAAGGAAATACGGATAATGTTGTAAGAATCCTTTGGGCCAAATAAAAGCTACACATAATTTTCCTTGTGCATCAGAGTAAGATCCTTAACCACAAAAACCAGATTTCCCCAAAGCTCTTTTGCAACAACGGCGAGAGAATCTTGTTTTGTAAAAAGTTGCTTTGATTCACTCCTGGATTACAGGGAGCGCGGCAGACACCGCTGCCTCCCGGCCAAACCAGGAGGGGCATTGCTGTTATGAAACAGAAAGGTGTTAGGAGAACACAAATAAATTAAACATCTCCGGCTCTGGAATGGTGATGATTAATGACAGCGAACCAGCAGGAAGCGCTCATGGAGAGAAGCTTTAGGATGGTTATTGTTTTTTTTTCTTTTCCCTGCTGGAAGATTGTTGTGTGTTTTCATCTTACAGCTTCTTTCAAACCATATAGAGTCATAGAATCGTTTGCTTGGAAAAGACCTTGGAGATCGAGTCCAACCGTACCTGTCCACTACTAAACCAGATCCCTCAGCACCTCATCCACCTGTCTTTTAAACACTTCCAGCAAAGACGACTCTACCATTGTCCTGGGCAGCCTCTGCCAGTGCTTCACCACCCCTTCAGTAAAGAGATTTTCCCTAATACCCAGTCTAAAGCACCCCGGACACAACTTGAGGCTATTTCCTCTTGTCCTCTCACTTGTTACTTGGGAGAAGAGACCAGCACCCACCTCCCTACAACCTCCTTTCAGGTGGTTGTAGACAGTGATAAGGACTTGCTTCGGTCTCCTATTCTCCAGGCTAAACAACCCCAGTTCCCTCGTAAGACCTGTGCTCCAGATCTCTTGTGGGTGCCCCCACGTTGAAAAGCCTTCTCCAGCTCACCACAGTCCTGGGCAAATTCCTTCTTGGCACACACCAACCCCAACTTATCCCAGCTGTGAGAAACCCCCAATAATCTTGTTTTGACAGTCCATCAAATAAGACCACCAAACTCATTTCACTTGTCCCCATGCTAAATCCCGACCTGTTCCAAGGTGGGACAGTCACCACAGACCTGCGTCCCCATCCCCAACCACACTGTGTTGCTGCAGGGCTGGGGGTGCTGCCCCCCCTGAACCCCCAGGATGGGGACAGGAGGATGTTCTGCATCATTTATGGTTGGACTCGATGATCCAGTGGGTCTCTTCCAACCTGCTTATTCTACGATTCTATGTCAGCTGTGCTGATGGGTCTCCACCGCATCTCCTTGGGGATTTTACGTAAAACAGGGATTTTCTGCAAAAAAAAAAAAAAAAAAGAATCCTGGGCGAGTGGTGCCTCCGCTTTGGGGGTCAGCCCCCCCGTTTCCCGCAGGCACCTCTCCCCTGCCACTGCAGCACAGGGGAGAGGGGTGAGCGGCACCAAAGGCTGCTCCCTTCCCTTCCACCCCTTGCCTGCTCTTGGTTAAATAAGGGAGCATCCAGCTGCACCGAGGCCGTAGGGAAGGAAGGAGAGCGCCTGTGTTATTACACAGCATCCACAATTTTAACTATGCAAAGACTCCACTGCGTTAAATAAACTCCGGTAACGGCTCTTGTATTTGGGTAGGATTAAAAATGAGATACACGTTTCAATAAAACTTAGAAGACAAGCAGAAACAGCCCCAAAACACAACGGTAGAAGTGGCATTTGTGGATAATCCTTGCGGGGAGGGGATGTGGAGAAGGTTCTTCATTTCCAACAGCGATAAAGCAAAGCAAAGCAATCATCATTAAACCTGACTCTCCCTTCGCTCTTGCTCATCCCCAGCAGCCGCTTAAAATGTCTTCCTTGCAAACATTTCAGCTTCCTCTTAAAAGGAAAAATAATTATGCAGGGGAATAACCACTTCTATTCTCCAAAAGCACAGAACTGAACAGTTAAACACGCAACTTCAGGAACTCTTCCAAGATTTATATGTTTTGCATGGAAAGCAAATGTTTTTTTTTCCTGCCTGGGAAAGTATATAAGTGCTAAGTTTATGAAGCCAAGTCCATTTATTCCTGGTTTATGTTGCCTCTCGGATGGAATCTAATTAGCGAGTTAACTAGCAGCGCGGGGATGCGGGGCTGGACGAGGCTGCTAGCCCCTGACCCTCGGCTGCCCCGGCACACGGCCCCGTGGACTCCAGCCCAGAAATGAGTTTTCTCCGTGGCACCTGGACAGTGGGACTGGCTGAAGAACAACATCCTTTCTTAGAGCATCCCAAGGATGGATGGTGTGGAGATGCCCAGGAGCTCGAGGTCTCCCTTCAGCTCCACCAACTGCAGTTCATCACCATTGCACTTTTTGACACAGAAGTCTTTTTACAGTGATGCTCTTGCAAATAAAGTGTTGCTGTTTCTATTTTCCTGCACATCTGTCTTTCATAGAATGGTTTGGGTTGGAAAGAGACCTCAAAGCCCATTCAGTTCCACCCCTGCCAGGGACAGCGACACCTCCCACTGGATCTAGGGCTCCAAGCCCCATTCAACCTGGCCTTGAACCCCTCCAGGGATGAGGCAGCCACGGCTTCTCTAGAAAACCTGAGACTCCCCACACTTGCAGGAAAACCATTTTCTTCCCAATATCTCATCTCAATCTCCCCTTTTATAAAGCTCTTGAGATCTCTTCAGTCTCAGTCGCTGAGCCACCTGGACTCCTCTCACCCCACATTTAAGGTCTTTCAGCTTTTTGCAGCAAGACTGCAAGGGATTTTGCATTTATTTTTGAATTTTGTTGAAAATCTTTCTGGCCAGTTAAACCAGAACTGTGGCGATTGTGAAATCCAGGAAATTTGCTGCAATGCTCTGTAACACGTGCAAGGCAACTAGCCAAAACCTCGCACAAATAAGCTTTTTTTGCCACACCGTTCTAACCACCAAGCATCAACCCATTTTCTTAGGAAACAACATCTGCTGAAAGAACTTCCTAATCTAGTAGCAGGCATGGAAAGTAAAAAGCTGCTGCAAGTATCTCTAGTCCATGATAAACATCACTCTCAGGCAGTTCACAGAATGACCTGAGTTGGAAGGGACTCACAAGGATCATCAAATCCAGCTCCTGTCCCTGCACAGGACAACCCCAAGTTGTTCCACTCAGAGGGGACCAATTCCAAGTGCCAGGGTTTGTGACACAGACCCTCTTCCCAGATTATTTATTACCCAGGCTGGAAAACTGATAGAGTTGAAGGTTTCCTTGATGCACCAGAGACGGAGCCTCTCTGAAGGAGACAGTGGTAAAACAGCCTTGAGCTCTGGGGCTCTGGACCCCTGTAGGGTCTGGAATGCTGGGAGCTATAGGAGCGGCATCCTCTAGGTGTAGGAATAAATCGCGGCACAGACAGACCAGCTCCTGGGTAATTGTTGCTAAGAATAAAGAATAGAGCAACCGTTTCCATTTCCTACCCCCGCATTTACACGGCTTTTCTTCCCGGGAAGATGTCAACAGAAAGCAAAAACTGAGCTTCACGATTTGCACTCGGAAACAGTTATCACACCCAGATAAAGGGAGGCAGAGCAGGATAATGTAACCAACACTACGCGGTGAACCCGCTCTCGCAAGCAGTGAGACAAAATCATAGAACCATAGAATAACCAGGTTGGAAGAGACCCACCGGGTCATCGAGTCCAACCATTCCTAGCAAACAAAAATCATGCTATATAGTTCTCCTGATTTCAGATTAAAACAGCAGCTACGCTTCTGTGCTGTTTGTTATAAGTCACTCCCTCTCTTATTCTCTGGCCCTTCTTTCTCCTCCATCCTAAAAAAACCCAATAAAATAAACCCAAAAGCTTCCTCTTGGGAACAAGGTGGTAATAATATCGCTCTCATCTGTTGATAAGTCCAAGGACCTGCACAGGGAGGAAAGAGCTGCAAAGCTGAAAGGGAGTCAAGTGTTTGCATGGGTTTATTGAGAAATGAAATCCAGCTTTAAACACAGTAAATCGGAGACTATTCTGAATCATCTCTTCAATTTTTTAATGCTACTCCTGGGAGCGCTGAAGGTAAATATGTTAATTTGACTTCAATCATGGTGCGGAGAGAAAAAAAAAAACATGCTGTATTAGTTTAGGGTACCAAGTCTTAAAACTATTCATGCATTTCTGCATATTTTATACTCAGCAAATAAAGTTCCAAGGTTCTATAAGGAGGCTGAGAAATTATTCGGAGTAAGCAATAATGAGGTGTGCATTATATGAGGCTGATCCTAATGGCAATCTATTATTAAAACTTAAGCGTTATAGCAGCTCCATCTCAAACAGTCCTACAGCAGTTTGCCTTCTCCAGAAAGGGAAAACAGCACTTGGAGAAGGAAAGCTGGGGAGATGGCAGGTTTCACACTCTCTGTGACCGAGCTGTACCCCAGGTCCTTGGGGAATCCCTCTGGTATTTCTCTAATTAACTCTTCCCAGCGTACCTGCACTGCTGCGATGAGCAGCCTCATCCAGCCACTTCGACACGGTCACGAGTCCCAGTGGGTTCATATTCCCAGCGGGTATAATTCTCAGCCTGACGTTTCAGCATAACGAACCCCCCCAAACGCATTAGGCGTTAAAAAAATAACAGGGTTTAAGGTTTGTACATCTTAGTGATCCTCAGGGCTGTCTTGACCCTTGGCTTCTTCCATGATACCACACTTCGGCTGGAAGAAGGACAGGAATATGACCAGTAAAATCTGATACACTCTTCCTACCTGTGCCTACGCTCCTGCCAATCATTTCCTCGCAAGCCTTTGTGAACAGCCCCTCTCCAGCTTTCTTGTAGCTCCTTTCAGGTATTGGAAGGTCGCTATAAGGTCTCCTCAGAGCCTTCTCTTCTCCAGGCTGAACAAGCCCAACTCTCCCAGCCTATCCTCGTGTGGAAGGTGTTCCAGCCCTCAGATCATCTTCGTAGACCTTCTCTGGACCTGTTCCAACAGCTCCATCTCCTTCTTATGTTGAGGATTCCAGAACTGGACACAATCCTCACAAGGGAGAATAGAGGGGCAGAATCATCTCCATTGACCTGCTGGCCACGGTTCTCTGGATGCAGCCCAGGAGCCCGTTGGCCTTACTACTATCCTCTCGTGCAACCGCATCTCTCCGCACTGCCATGAGAGCCACAAAGAGCAAAAAAAAAACCCCAGAGTTTGGTTCATTTTCCTCCTTCCTACGTCTTTTGGTGAGAATCAAAAGGAGCCTCTTGGGGTTGCAAATCTGTCTCTGACAAACCCATACAGACACGGGCACTACAGCATCTCCACAATTAACCTCGCACAGCTCTGCCTCGCAGGGCTCACAGACCCCAAACACACAACAGTGGTCTCACCACACTGCCTTCCCCGTGGAGGAAAATCTCCCCCTTGGCTTGTATGGAAAGGAAAATTAAATTTAAGCTGCGTTTCAGAGTGTGCTGATAGGGTGCAGCCAGGGTCCTTTTTTTTAAATGAAATTTCTCAGTAAGTTTAGATCCTGAAGGCAATGTTCTGCCCAAACCAGAGTAACAAAGCGTGATAATACCAGGAGAAACAAACTTAATCTGAGACCCTTCTGCACTGAAAAGTCTCTTAAATGGAGAAAAGCTCTTGGCTCTCCAGGCTAGGAAGAACACCAGTGTTGAAAGGATGGAGGAGGCAGAGAGAAAACTGGTGACTGCTGAGTGTTTCTGGCAGCCACTGGCTCCACCCGCCCATTCCCTGCTGTGCCACCAACTACCTGGGCTGAAGGAGTTAACTCTTCTGGGACGGTGTAACAGGAGACAGAGTTAGTCATCTAGGCATGTCCGGATCGGTATGAACCAGAAGCCAGAGTATGAATGAAGTTGCCTTGGAGATGCAGCCAAAACCAATGACCAGATATTAACTTTTCACAACAGGCTGCCAAGGGAGGCAGAACGTGCAAAACCAGCAGGACGACAGTTTCCAGCAGAGATGGGAGCGTCGAGATACAACAGGAGGGACCTCTGAGTCCCCCTGGAAAAGTTAAACCCTGCGCTTCTTTGCTCAAGATGTAGGAGAGATTTCCCCTTGCAAAGCCAAGGGCTAGCAAGGAAACCCTCCCCTTGTACCTTACGGGGAGGGGGTAAATGATGCCCAGATGCAAGATGCTGTCTTCCTTTGGTCTAATTTTAAAGCTGATATTAAGGCTTTCAACACCCAGATCCTTACTTCTTGAAACCACCTTCATAAGCAGAAAAAACAGCTACAGGCACCACGCACAATGCAGCAGAAATGAGATGCCATTAAACAAAAAGCATTAACAAGCGATTCAAAGGCCAGGCTGGTGAAGGATTACACGTCAGCAGACACCCCTCTGCCTAACCTCAGCACTTCAACTCCACCTCCAAGGGTGGTTTTGGAGGTAGATGAGGAGGAAGGAGTGGCTGCCCTGGCCTTCTGCTGGGCTCCTCTGCTGGCACCCCGTGTAGTCACTTGGCAGGAGGAAACTCGGCTTCAAGTAGAGGTTTCTCAGCTTGGAGTAAGGTAGCTTCCTACAGGACACTTTTCCCACTGCGATGACGGTGGCCAACCTGCTTCCCACGGGGACTGTGCAAGGAGGGCAGGGGATGAAGGCAGCAGGCACCAGCAGAGCATCCACTAAAGCCCTTGGGTGAAGATCGTGAGCAAACCTCACCTCCCTCCAGCCTCACCAGAGCACGGACCCATGGAAAGGAGCAGCTCTTCAACCACAGGACACGTCATCAAAGGGTCACACCACAATTCCCAGCGTTCCTAATCCATCGTCCGACCTCTGAAGGGGGAGATGCTTTTCAGGTTCCCGTGTCTCACACAGGGAATGACTTACAGGAGAAGGTGGGGTGCGGGAGAGCTGTGATCCCCCATCACGGCTGCGCTGGACACAAGACCCAGTCCTTCCACCGCCTGGCCAGGTGATGAACACGCTGCAGAACTGCACTCCAGGCCGTCTGGGACATCAGAGAGCTGAGCAGCGCTCGCTATCTCTCATCAGAAAAGCGTGAGATGAAACGGACATATTTGTATTAGAGCCTGAACCGCAGAAAGCTCCCGCTCCGATCCGCACGCCAGCCCCTTGATATTTTTTCCCAGAAGGAAAAACAGAAGATGCTTTCCATAAGCAGGCGATTTCAGCAGCTAATTTTACCATCACTTATGGTTGACTTTATGAGTAAGATTTCATGCTGACTATATTAATCCTGTCAAATTTCAGAGTGAGAGAGGAATGATACTGTATATTTTATGCCTGCAATAACTTCTAAGCCATTAGACATGCATGCTGACATGAAAGTAATCAAATTGATTTTTTCCCTATTACAATGAAGAACTTTGTGTGAGCAAATAGTCTTTCTGGCACAGGAATGAAACCCCAAGAGGCCTGCGCTCACTCAGGAAATTAGGAAATCGCCACAAGCCATTGTTCAGAAATTGGGGTATTCTGCTTACTCACACGTTATTGTCACCAAAGCTGACAGGAACGTGTTAGTCAACCAAACGATCAACAAAAGCCAAGTGAGGGATAACTGGAGAGTTTGGAAGCAACGTTAAATAATGCAGAAGTTGCAGTTAGTCGCTTTCCAATCATCCAAGACTCCCCCATGCCTTTGTTAACCTCACACAACCCCAGTGCCGCGCACGGGATGGCAGCTTGCTGGCCGCTTCTCCAGGTGTTGGGTATAGAAACCAGAAGGGGTCAGAGAAACTGCCTACAGAGCTTCCCAACAAGTCATAGCGTCATAGAAATAGACCTCTAAGCTCATCCAGTCCAACCATCAGCCCAACACCCTTGTGCCTGCTAAACAATGTTCTGAAGTGCCACATCTACATGCTTTTTGAACCCTTCCAAGGATGGAGACCCCACCACTTCCCTGGGCAGCCTCTCCAGGGCTTCTCCAGTCTTTCAGTAAAGACTTTTTTCCTAATATCCAGCTTTGTTTTCAGCCTGGCGTCTGCCCATCCCTCTGCAGAAAGCAGAGAGAAAGACAGATCACTTAAAATAATTCTTTATATGAACACAAGCCTTTAATTTGCAACCTGATCCAGTAGAAGGTGCCCCTGTCCATGGTTTGGAACTAGATGATCTTTAAGGTCCCTTCCAACTCAAACCATTCTGTGAACTATAAATTCCACTTGCTTGATGTTTTGGTGGGTTTTCAAACCCAACTTATAGCTACACTCAAACTGGGAAGCCCTTCTTGGACTTATACTAATTACCTAAAATTCTAATTTAAAACCTTTTAATCCAACACATTTGTAAAATCCTAGAGAAGGTCGGGTCCAAACGGCACTTGGATGAGCAGAGGTGATGGAGCAGGGTGCCCAGAGGCTCTGCAATTCCAGCCCTCGCGCGGGAAGGGTGAGGCCGTCCGCACACCTGCGAGGTGCAAACACCCGTGAAAACCTGTTTTCTTCCTCTGACGCTCAAGTGCCTGTTGGGTGTGACAGGACAAGATCAGGTAGGTTCAAAAACTTGAAAGGCATGGTAACCAGAAGCAATTGAGTGTTGGTAACACGTATCATGTAATAGACTTACCCGGTACCCTGAGAGGCACAGTCACATCCCTTCTATAGCCCACGATATGTAAAATTTTCCTTGAATTTTAAATACGGAGCTCATACCTTTCTGTAGAATACTCATTTCTATCATTAAATAATACCAGATCTTTCAAACCAAGCAACCTGTACACAAAATATTCGCATACGTATGTGCTAAGGCTCAAAGGCAGATGGGCGTGTGCATAGATGTGCGCATATAACTTCTCTGGGCTAGTGAAAGAAGGGCAGGTTTAACAGGCATTTAGTTGCAAATCAAATGCTTTAATGGCTTTCTATCAATGAGACCTATTTTGGGGTTTGTTTTGTTTTAAAAAAACAGAAAGAGCATAGAAATACAAACCCAGAAAGCCACAACCATCTGGATTACCTAAAGGGTGATTCGCTAAATGCCAGTTTGTAAAGCCATCAGTGTGGCTGCTGCAATCAAACATGCAAAAGGTTTCCATACATGTTATTTAACAAAATGAACTAACTTTGCGGATCACTTTTACACTTGCTTTGTTTCAATTTAGCTTTCATTCTAATCTAAGATTTCACCTCTTTCACAAAGCGAGGTTCACAAAAGCACCGACTCACACCTGCATCTATAAAGCCTCTTGCCGTGCCCACGTAGATGCAATTTGTTACCAACTTCCTATCTTTCAAAACCCAAATAAAACCATCCTGTGACCGTGCCATTCTTTAAGAGACGAGCGCTCTGCCCGAGCAGGGCTACCACACGCCCCTCTGCCACATCTGCCACTGTTTACTGTTCGCATAGTTTTGACGTGAATCCCTCCCACCCGATGCACGGGACGCATGATCTGGGGACTTCACAGCCCAGCCATGCACATATTTCATGGCCCAAATTCCTTTGCACTGACTGCAGCCCTCAGCACTGTCACCGCTCCCTGCACAGCTACAGAGACAGAATCATAGAATCATAGAATCATAGGATAACCAAGTTGGAAGAGACCCACTGGACCATCGATTCCAACCATTCCTATCAAACACTAAACGAGACACACTGGAGGACAGGAGGAGCTCTGAGGGCTCACTTCCTAAGAAAGCAGAGTTGGGTTGGGGACTTCAGGTGGGTTTTTTTAATTTAATTGGGATTTTTTTTTTGTTTTTTTAAATTATATATAAGCAAACCCTTTCCCAACAAGCCCTAAGCCAGAGCCCGTCCAAGTGCCATTAACCAGCACCCACCAAATGGGTCCCTTCTGTTGCTCCTGTGGTTTATAAGGATCCCACCCTCTGGATCAGCAAGCTTGGTGATCCAAACTCAACACACGAGACACGAACCGCAGCCCACAAGCAGCTTCAGCTCCCCCGTAACAAACAGGGAATCCTTTTACCCAAAGCACTACAAAACTGTGCTTTAAAGTTACCACCCAAACCCCTCAAATCCATAGTTTTGCAGAGGTAGGAGAGGTCTCTCGGGAGAGGTGGTGA
This sequence comes from Clamator glandarius, assembly GCA_033459285.1. Classification (NCBI taxonomy): domain Eukaryota; kingdom Metazoa; phylum Chordata; class Aves; order Cuculiformes; family Cuculidae; genus Clamator; species Clamator glandarius. The sequence goes on along the minus strand of JAUNZM010000434.1, from coordinate 256,366 downwards.
ACAATATCCATGAGTTTCTCATGACCTTACGGAAATTGCCATGACAACACCGCTTCGATCCACCGAACATGGATATATTCATTTGCACTAGTGTGATGGAGAATAATTAGAGCGAGATTCCCCGAGCCGGGGAGTCACACCCGTACAGCGATTCACGGCGGCAGAGCCTGAGATTCAAGGGAAGGAGCCTCAAATTTAAATGTAAAAAAGAAAACCCACAACACCCTTTAGAGCTGTGACCTAATTCATTATAAAGAATGTCAGTTAGCAAACCTTTTAAATAAAACATTAAGCTAGAGGTAATTTGAAGCCTTGTGGATTTTGTTTTACTCAATTATTTTCTAATGCTTCAACTTCAAGAATAAATATGCAGAAATAAAAAAAAAAAAAAATACCAAGGGTTTCACTTAATTCTTTTTCAAAAGAAATGAAGACATTCAGACTAAACCAAAACACCCTCAACCGAGCCAGATTTTTAATTAAAACTTTTACGTCCTACAAGATATTTCAAGGTTGCAATAGCTGTCTCCACATCCACAAGCTGGAGTAGCTCACCTGGAGCCCTGCGTTCAGCTCTGGTGTCCTCAGCACAGGAAGGACATGGACCTGTTAGAGCGAGTCCAGAGGAGGCCCCAGAGATGATCCAAGGGCTGGAGAACCTTCTGCACGAGGACAGGCTGGGAGAGGTTAATTTAGCCTGGGGAAGAGAAGAGAAGGCTCTGGGGAGACCTTAGAGCAGCTTCCAGAAAGGGGCTCCAGGAGAGCTCGGAGGTGCTCTGGATCAGGGAGGGCAGGGATAGGACGAGGGGGAACAGTTTTCAGTAGAAAGAGGGGAGATTGAGATGAGATCTTAGGAAGAAATGGTTTTCTGTGAGGGTAGGGAGGCCCAGGTTGCCCAGAGAAGCCGTGGCTGCCCCATCCCTGGAGGGGTTCAAGGCCAGGTTGGATGGGGCTTAGATACCAGAAGGAGATTTGCAGACACATGGTTAACACCACTCTGCTAGCAAGCCTGCGCTAGGAGATATTCGGGAAACAAAGAAACCCAGAAGATAAAAATATTCCTTTCTGCCACCATGCTTAGAGTAAAACACCTCTCTGCTTTGATTCATCCTTCCATGCAGTCGTGAAAAAAAAAAAAAGTCATCCTTTCCTGGTAATTCATTAACTAGGTTCCCGTGTCTGTCTCCACGCTCAAGCAGCAGCTCGTTCCGGGGGTGAGCAAGCAGCATCGTGGGGGATGCCCAGGGGAGGCCACGGGAAGCACCAAGCGGAGCCAACTCTTGTGATCGCTCACTGCCGCAATTATCACATCCCAGCCGCACCCCGGGGCCGCTTTTGGGGGATTGAAAGTTGTCCTCCGCGCCACCAAAACGTGGCATTTTGTGTCGGCGCAAGATGTGAAGAGAGGTACCCAGCTACGCGCCACCACGCACATGGCACGGATACAGCCCCCCACCCAGGACACCCCAACCCCGCTCCCGCTGCTTCTAGAGATAGAAAATCACCGATGGATCCATTTCTCTGCGGCAGAGAATAAACAAGGATTAGTATTCACCCGTTCATAACAGGGAAACCCTGCAGCTAGAGGTGGAGCCAGTCGATGCCCGAACATCCAGCCTAAGTTGCCTGACGAATGCTAACTACGACTTCCAGCTTATTTATCTAATTTGGTTTGATTTTAAAATATTGAATTATCTAACCAGACACACACAAAAATAGCCTGAAAATTTCCCATGCCAGTGAAAACTCTCTCTCATTTTATGATGCTATAATCCAATATAGATCTCGGAATATGACTGACTTTGCTCAATCGCATTTGTATGGAGAAATGCCTAAAAAAAAAAAAAAATCAGGACAAGGGCTACAGTTTTTCAAAGTGATCTCAAGTGCCTGAAAAATGGGGTTCTACAGGGAATGAGCCTGAGAGGGTTCTACAGGGAATGAGCCTTTCCAACCCTGCCTGCAGCCTGTAAACATTTTAGTCATTTAAGCTGGTTACAGTATTTATTAGGGTCTATTTTTGTCAATCAATCTATAACAAGAGCAGAACAGCCAATACCTATAGAACAATCCTCTTGATTTATAGCAGCACCGAGATGATCCGAGGGCTGGAGCATTTCTCCGATGAATACAGGCTGAGAGAGTTGGGGTTGTTCAGCCTGGAGAAGAGAAGGCTCTGGGGGGACCTTAGAGCAGCTTCCAGCGCTGAAAGGGGCTGCAGGAAAGCTGGGGAGAGGCTCTCGATCAGGGAGGGCAGGGAGAGGATGAGGAGGAGTAGGTTTGAGCTGAAAGATTTAGTTGAGATCTCAGAAATGTTTTCCTGTGAGCATGGGGAGGCCCAGGTCGCCCAGAGAAGCCGTGGCTGCTCCACCACCCCTGGAGGTGTTCAAGGTCAGGTTGGATGGGGCTTGGGGCCCCTGATCCAGTGGGAGGTGGGACTGGATGGGCTCTGAGGTCCCTTCCAACCCAAATCCCTCTATCATTTGGTGCCAGGTAGCTCCAAGCTGCTGCTCACGGAGCAGAGGATGCTGCACACCCCTGCCTGCTGGAAACACGAGACACAGCACCAAGAGATTTCAGAGAGCGACGGCCAGAGGAACACAAACCCAGCTCACGGTGACTATCAGTACGAATTTGAAACAATGATCTAACGACAAAAAGCCTCCCTGTCTCTTCCTGAACCCACGAGGTACAATATTTTCTCTCTCCCAAGCCAGCCTTCATTTTAAAATTCATCCTTTATCAGCTTGAGTTGAGAAAATCCAGTAGAAAGGCACAAATGGATTGTGCTAGTAAGCAGAAAAACTGTTACATCTTCTGAATGTAATTTTGCCAAAAGCCTCTGCACAATTTTTTTTTGTCACGCTTTGCATTATGAAGGAAATTTCTTTTTAGAAGAACAGGAGAATGATTTGCATAATATTCTTTGCAAGTTAATATCAGCCTCTGATAATGATCTCTGCATAATGCAAAAACGTTTGAGAAGACTGTTACAACACTAAGTAATCATATTTTAAATTATGTTTCCCTTTATAGAAAGGTGTTGCAAAAACACACAGACATGAAATCTGTCTGTTGAAGTCCCAAGAACCACCTGACCATCTTCCCACTGTTCTACTGTTACAGATTGCAACACTGCCTTTCAAAATCTTAACCAAACAAATTACCCTGCAACAGTCTGGCTTCACAGAAGGCAGAGCTTTTTCCTGTACCGATGCTCCGGCACTTTACATTTCACAAGAGCTTCTGATGTACTGTGCGAGTTAAGCAAGGACCTGGAAATGAAGATGTAATATAATTAGAGGCACTGCAGCAATTAAGGCAGGTTTTTCCGCCTGTACGCGCACCGAACCGTGTCACAGTGCCAAGCGAGGTGGTGGCAGCACAGAGGAGTCCCCCAGTTGCCACCGGGTACTGATTCGGAAGTCTTGGCACAAGCCAAACAGCTCTGGGCTACCCGCGGCAAACAACCCACCCAAGCAGCGCGAGTGCGGCCAGGACGGCTCAGCTCCAAGCCTGCTGCCTCGGAGGACGCGCAGTGATTTCATCGCTTGGTTCTCCACCCGCTCCATGCTGCGCTGCCCTCCTGTCCCACCGCCGCAGCCCCCGCTCCCTCCCAAAGAGTCAAGTCCTCCCTTCGGCATCATTCCTCGCGCTGAATCCACATCAGTCAGCAAGAAGTGCAGGGAACACCTCCCCTAAGGCCACTCTCAAACAAGACAACAGCCCGTGTGGAACCGCAGCGGGACGATAAATGAGGAATCATCCTAAATTTGAGGGTAATAATGTTCATGACAACATCAAGTGGTTCAGGTAGAGGCAGCTGCGCTTTGCAGAACCACCTAAGGAAACGCACAGGCACTTTTGTCCAAGTCCACAAAGGGTCTTGAGTGGGGACTGAGGGGACCTGCCAGGAAGAAGTGTGCCCAGGTGGCCAAGAAGGCCAACGGCATCCTGGCTTGGATCAGAAACAGCGTGGCCAGCAGGTCCAGGGAGGTTCTTCTCCGTCTGTACTCGGCACTGGTGAGACCGCACCTCGAATCCTGTGTTCATTCTGGGCCCCTCACCACAAGAAGGATGTTGAGGCTCTGGAGCGAGTCCAGAGAAGAGCAACGAAGCTGGGGAAGGGGCTGGAGAACAGGCCTTATGAGGAGCGGCTGAGAGAGCTGGGGGTGTTCAGCCTGGAGAAGAGGAGGCTGAGGGGAGACCTCATTGCTCTCTACAACTATCTGAGAGGAGGTTGTGGAGAGGAGGGAGCTGGGCTCTTCTCCCAAGTGACAGGGGACAGGATGAGAGGGAATGGCCTCAAGCTCCACCAGAGGAGGTTTAGGCTGGACATTAGGAAAAAATTCTTCACTGAAAGGGTCATTGGGCACTGGAACGGTCTGCCCAGGGAGGTGGTTGACTCACCTTCCCTGGAGGTGTTTAAGGTGAGGGTGGATGAGGTGTTGAGGGGCATGGTTTAGAGATTGGTGGGAATGGTTGGACTCGATGATCCGGTGGGTCTCTTCCAACCTGGTGATTCTATGATAAACGCTAACGCACGTGGTATTGACAGCAGGACATCAACTGACCTCACTCACAACTCCAACGGGCTCCAAGAAGGCAACGGTTCAAGATGCACCCGGTTCCCGTGCTCCTCTCCAGGCTGGTGCCCACTGGGGAGCAGAACAAGATAACACGTCAGGGCTCTTGGGGTGTCCTGTGCAGGGACAGGAGTTGGACTCAATGATCCTCGTGGGTCCCTTCCAACTCAGGACATTCTATGATTCTATAAACCTTCAAAGCTACAGGGCTAGAAATCTTAGTAACACTGTGCAAGGTTATAAGAGCTGCCTGCATGCTGAAATCTGGAAGCAGAAGCATCACTGGATCTGCAAACTGACCCAGAGCCAAGCCCAGCTGGCAACACGGGGTCTCCAGCCAAGTCAACCACCCTTGGGTTCAGCTTCCCCTGCAAACCCCAAGCACTCCACGTACACTAGACTCAATCTACATTTTTGCAGTCGCCCAACAACAAAACATCAATGGAAAAAAAAAAAGAAAAGCCAAACAACCCAACAGCCGTCTGAAAGACCAGTTATTAGATTGCTTGAAATGACTTGAAATGAAATTCCCACAGATTGTATTGGACTACTCGGATATTGATTCTGGTGCGCTTTTGCTGCCTGCAACATAGAAATCCACCTTGCTAGAAATCCTGCCTGGGTGCTGGGCCAGGAGGACACATTGGTGAGTATCTGGGGTTGCTTTGGTTTACTCCTTCTTCCTTTGCCTACAATTACCAGTGCGCATTGATAAAATAAGCCAGGAAGACCAAATTTCTTTGTTCCCTGCCTGCACGTCTGCCAAGCTGAGATGGAAGAGCTTGGGAAGCCATGGAGGAACAGAGGTGTGCAGATGCTGCATCTCTCATCCCCTTCCCAGGTGGTCATCTCATCACCCGATGTCTCTGAGGGCATCTGGACCAGACCCACACGTACCTCTTGGACATCTCCCAGCCCACCCTGATGATTTGGGGTCCTCAGTCCAAATTCTCTCAGTTTATAAATTCAGGTATTGTCTGGACACATGACAAAAAACCAACCACAGTATAAATTATTTTTTTACCCACATCAAATGGGAATTAAACAATTAAACCCCAGTGGGTGAACAGCCAGCTCGTAGCTCCACCGCCCCAGCCACCCCACATTCAAGTTCCTGCAACGAGGTGCCAGCAGCACGCCCTGTGCTTCATGCTTCACAAGGCACGAATCCAACCCCAGGGAAGTGCCCTGGGTTCCTCCCAAGCCCTGCAGATGTGTCGGCTCACGAGGGCCTCCTGACCAACCCGCCAGCACTCACTCCCTCGCTCGCGTCCCCACCGTGCGCCGGCACAACGAGCTCGGAGGAGAGCGGAGGGGCTGGAAGATGACAGCTCTGCCAACTCCAAATTTCTGTTCAGCTTGTTCTTTAAAATAAAAACAAACAAATCACGCTTGTAGCACAAACGCAAGCTGGGTTGGTACTCCACTCCAGCTCCCTCGCCGGGATGTGCTCATCCTTCAAGTTCCCAGCTCATCCAGTGCTGAGCAGCATCGCTGCCTCGTTAGCAGCACACCCACCCCGTTAACAAGGCAAAGCCCTGTTCCCATTCCGGGAAGGACAGCTGCGTTCCACATGAAAGGATCTGCTCTTCCCAGCTTCTCCGGCAACAGGAGGTGCGGGAGATGTGAAGCTCTTAGCACAGGGCAAAGCTCTGGAGAAGGTGTCCAGAAGCCAAGCGAGCCCATGGCTCGGGCCAAGCGGCACAGAGTGTTCTGGATGGGCTGGATGCTTGGCGAGGCCGGAGCGGCCAAGCGCAGCTCGTGGCCCTGACGGAGCCGTGGCACGGATCCTGGGAGCTGTCTGATGAGTCAAGAAGTCCCGTTGTTCGATTCACTGCACAGGCTGCGAGTTAGTCAATCCTCCTCTTTCGCCTACCCCGCGGGCTGGGGCGGGGGATGGCCCCCCGCCAAATATTGTGTAAGCTGCAAAAAAAAACCTACTTAAACCCCCCCCCCCCCAAAAGCAGTTGATCTGTAGAAACACTATTTAGGAAGAATGGGGGAACGCCGAAGCCGTAACAGCAAATGATTACTTGCTGTTCTCCCATTCCTTCCCTCTAAGAGCCTTAAAAAGGCTTCCCCACCATCCCGCTCCGACTCTTCTCACGTTACACTCGGATAAACCAGCAAGGAGTGTGGTGCTCGCGTCCTGCCCAAGGTCATGGTGACAGGGAGACAACGAGAAGCAGCTCAACCCGGCATTCCCAGGGCTCTGCCCCAGCCACCCATGCTGGTAACGGGCCAGACCTGCCCTGAAAGGGGCTCCAGGAGAGCTGGGGAGGGGGTCATGATGAGGGAGGGCAGGAATAGGACAAGGGGAAACCGTTTTAAGCTGAAAGAGGCGAGATCGAGAGGAGATGTTAGGAAGAAATGTTTTCCTGTGAGGGTGGAGAGGTCCAGGTTGCCCAGAGAAGTGGCTGCTCCATCCCTGGAGGGGTTCAAGGCCAGGTTGGATGGAGCTTGGAGCCCCTGATCTAGTTGGAAGTGTCCCTGCCCATGGCAGGAGGTGCAACTAGATGATCTTCAAGGTCCCTTCCAACCCAAACCATTCTATGATTCCATTCCATGATTCTATTCTATGATTCAGACAGGGGAGCGATGGAGCTACAAGGCCGATTTCCAAGGGCACCCCCACAGAAAGCTAACGCAACCTTCCCAACTTCTGCTTTTTTTTAAAAGGCTTTTCTCCCTCCCTCCTTCCTTTTCTTCCCCCCCAGTTCTTAAAATCCAATTATAGCAGGGCTCTCTCAGCAGGGGTCAGTGCAGAATAAGAATCGCCTGAGTTAATGGACATAAGACCAAGAAAGATTAATGCCTAAACGGTTTCAAAAGTTGTATGATGCCGATTTCATTAACATTTTAATTGTAATGTATCTTTTTAATCTACTTTCACACTAACGGCTTTCTGTGCTTCAAAAAAAAAAAAAAGAGAAAACTGCTGACAACAAAAATATCAACATACCAAAATTAACAGACGGAACCGAGCGCTGTAATGGGAGCTGAATGAAATGCAGAAAAGCGCGTTAATGATGCTTTAAGAGTGGGGATTGTAGGCAGATGAGTCAAAAATTCAGAGCCCTGTCTTTGCCTTCCCTAGACGCTCAGCACGACCCCACATGTGGGTCTTTCATTGGGCTTGTGCTGCACCAACAACCCCAGCAGCTTAAGGAAATGCGTGCATAGATTCCTCAAAAAAAGCATCCTCTAAACCTGGCAATTCATCTAGTTTATCCAGGGCGATACCCAGATTCAATTCAGAGGCAGCTTCTGCCGGTGCTGTTGTCCACCACCCTCTACCCAACGGCCCCAACGCTGCCGTCGCTGCTCTGCCGGCTCAGGTTCCGCGGCCCCGGACATGAAAAACGCAGTTAAAATCACCGTGCAAAATTTTATTTTACTTCTTAATTAGAAGGCAATTAAACCTAAGCGGTTATGTTTCGTTAGGCTTGGGCACGTATTGACGATGCTACCGCGCAGAAACAGAGGGAGGTACAAAAGGAGATCATTGCACAGCGGACAGAGGAAGTTTCAAAGCACTTTTCTTCGCAGGAATGAGTAGCCGAGCGATACAGACGCTTTCACCTGACTGTGGGGCTGGGCTGCTGCTACAGGAATGATACAAAACCCACAGGGTTTTACGTCCATCAGAGCTTGTTAGAGGGAGAAGATCCAGTCAGATCCACACGCTCATTAGCAAATCAAAGAACCTTAAGACTGCAATCGGAGCGTGACTCCAACCATAACAGAATATAACCAAAAAGCACATTATCCTGCTCAGATTTAGCCCGACAAAGGTTGCTACAGCAGGTGCAGCACTTAGGTTCCCATGAAGCGGCTCCTACGAAGAGAAGCTATCCACGTTTGTGGGAATTCCATCCCAGCAGGACCTTAGCTAGGAGGAGCCAAGACCCTCTCCCAGGCAGGAGCACATCCCAGCCCACTGGAGACCTCCCACTCAATGCTGGCCAGTCCCACCTGCCTCTTCTCTTGGAAATCAAGCCATTTTAGCCACCTCCAAATGTATCAAACCTCACTCCCTGTGCCTTCCAGGCACTGGGCCATTGCCTCCTGCACGGCACACCTTGAAATGTCAACCCTTTATTTATACACCTGCACGTTACACCTCGATGCAGCATAATCCCTTCAAAATTTAGCGCCCTGGAATGCACCGAAACATCATCCCTTTGCCGTGTCATCACTGCACGGCGCTTTTGACAACAGCTCCGCAAGGAATTCTGTTATTTCCAAGCCCAACCCTTGTTTTCCTAATGCTTCATATAGCCGGAGCGTAAATGTTTGTCCTATGACGGAGAGAACTGGCATGTAAACCATGTCCCCCCACACAATATATATATATATATATATATAACCGAGGCTGCCATATGGATCTCATGATAGGAACGCGCGCGTGGAGCCGAGCCAGCGCTGGCACCCGAACACAGGACCCTTTCCACACAACAGCTCTGCCACCGAGCCCACGAGCCTGAGTAAGCACGAGCTCGCTTGGATTTAACTTGCGATTCTTCGCGCACGCTTTTCTCCTCCGTGCTGCCGAAATTCGGTCTCCAGGCACTCGGGGATGAAAAAACATCTGGCTCCTCTCCCTCAATCGATCCAGAAGAGCCCTGATTGCTACAAACGAGATGCTGCAAAGAAAAGAGGAATTTTTTTTTTTTTTTTCCTTTTTCCTTCTGTTTTCACAACTGATGAATAGATCCCGATATTGGCTTTATCACTGTGGGGATGACAGCGTGAGTTGAAGAATTTAACCTCATCCTATATATGGTCACTCGGATGGAGTCACCTCCCTCCACTCACGCTCCGCTGCCCTTTGCTCCTGGCACTGGCCCCCGCAGCAAACCGGCCAGCCAGGAGTCAGCAGGCTTCCCACACTACTCTCTCTCTCCCATTCCCAATTTTTTTTGGCTTATAATTAAAAACAATCTTCAAATTGACCAGAGAAAATACACAAATACTCAGAAAATAATAAAAAGGAATACTTTATAGGGAATTGTTGCACAGAGGAGTTAAATAACCAACCTGTCAGGTCCCTTATGTTTAAACGCATGGCTCATAATCACTTAGAACAAAAATAAAATCAATCTTTAGGTGAAAAGTATCTCAATTTACTCAGCCCCCGCACGCTGGTTCGTTACTGCAGGGCAGTTTGTGGCTGCTGAAGCAGCAGCAGCGAATTCTGCTTCCCCCCCCCCGATCCACCCACCGAAGGGGGGGAAAAAAATGCACTGAAATATTTGTCTTCATAGGAAATGAAACGCAAAAATGTACTCGACATGCAAATTTGTTAAAAAGTCTGATTTAAGGACCTCCGAAGAGGCTGGAGCCAAACTGCGATGTCTGTGCGCAGCCCTGGGAACATACACAGCACTAAACTGTGCCAAGTGCCATTTATCTTCATTTTACCCCCTCGAGCCGCAAGCTTTCGGGGGGCTCGGTCACCGTACCAAACAAATAATTGCTCCTGTCACCACCAGCTCCAACACCTCTCCTGGTGAGGAGCTCAGAGGAGAAGCTGCTGTCACGCATGGGATGGGAACATCAGCAGCTCCCCTGCCCTCCCCATCCATCTGAGGAGCATCTCTAAATCCAGGGATGAGGAAGAGTGTGGTACCTTTGGTGGGCTGAACCTCCACCCCTGGGGGAAAAAAAGCAGCTCCACAAGCTGCTTCCAGCACCCCGGGCTCTACGGGGCACTCTCCGTCCCAACAATCCAATTTTTATCACCTCCACCCCCATCTAGGAGTAACCACATGACAAAACCGACTGCAATCCTGCACAGCAGAGCTCGCCCAGGGATTACATCTCCCTCCCTGGGATGATGGCATTTTAGCAAGTTTTCCCTTAACAGCAACATTTATGGATACAAAACCCGTAAGATTTAATATCTTTTCTAAAATTTCTGCTCCGCCTCCAAACATTTGCTTAAAACCAAACTGAACTTAAGAAAATAAATAAATAAGCTGCTAATGAATCACAGTTCCTAGCAAATGAGCAATTGCAGTTGACACAATGAATTATGCCTGAAGCAAGCTGGGAAACATATTTTGCAAATGATCTCATCCACAGGCAAACCTGGCATGACACTTGATTTGCTAAAAAAGACACAAAGCCTGTCAAAATCCCTGTCACTCCGCAAATAAAGTCAGGTAGGGAAAACCAACAGCCTCACCCTCTTTGAAGCAGGCTTCACCTATTCCTCAGTTGCTCTATAGCCTTGATTTAGTAAAATCCAAGCCCCTTTAGGTGTGCCCAGCCCAGCTGGGTGCTGGAGGCCATCGGCTGCGCTTCCACTTCCCTGGATGAAGAAGACTGGATGGCAAACGCGGGCTCAGGCTCCGTTTGAAGGCTAATTGCAGCAAGATCTGGCCATTAGGTACGGCAGAAAACTTACAACCCCGTTCAGTCTCCTCCAGCTGAATGCCTGGGTTTTCTTTCTTTTCATTGCATCCAGCCAAACTCAAAGAAATGTAAGAAAAGGTGGGGGGAAGCAATATAAGTGCATCCCTCTGCTCCTCAGCATCCCTAGAGCTCTCTAGGACCACAGCCTTTCAACCCAGCAAAGCCCATCGCATCTCCCCATCGAAAAAGCCACCTGGCTCAGAAAAGCTGGGAAAACCCAAACCTGAAGTCTCTTTCTAACCCCATTTTGTCAGGCCTGGGTATTTTTAAACGCAGGCAGCAAACAGAGCAAAACAAGAGCAGGTTCCGCTATGTTTATCCCTGCTCCGCGCCGTCCTCCCGCGCGCGTCCCAGGGCTGGGTACCAACTCCCAACGAGCGAAGCTCGCAGGCACAGCCCTGCCCTGCCCAGCTCCACAGTCCCAACCCTCCAGAGGGTCTGGCAGGGAAACCGGACTTTGTAAGCTAAAATAAACATTCCCATTCCGAGGCGAGATGGTTTGCATCCCAAGTCAGAGGTTTCTTGGAAGCAAACCCAGAGCTCAGCGAGTCCAACGGGCTCTGGCAGCAGAATCCCGGCACTGCCACAAAGCAACCTCACACCTCCCGGCACCTCGGCTTGGGATCTGAACCGAATGCTCGTCTGGAAAAGAAGGCACCACAGCCAAGCTCCATCAAGTTAAAGGAGAGAGGGTTTATCTTTTCTGGACTTACAAGCAGTACGGATGCTCTGTGTCTCCCTGGACCAGCAGCACAACCACCCAGTGGTGATGCTCTCGGGATAGTGACCTGCTGCCAGCACCCACTGAGAGGAACCTGCCCCCTGCCCCAGAGCACAGAATCATAGAACAGTTTGAGTCAGAAGGGACCTTGAAGATCATATAGTCTCCCCCTGCCATGGGCAGGGACACCTCCCACTGGATCAGGGGCTCCAAGCCCCATCCAGCCTGGCCTTGAACCCCTCCAGGGATGGGGCAGCCACCCCTGCTCTGGGAGACCCGTTCCAGTTCCTCACTGCTCTCATAGTGAAGAAACTCCTTATAAACCCAAGGAGACTCCCTTGGGAAAGCACAGAGTCGCGGCTAGGGGAGCAAAAAGGCTTTTATATTGCAAGAGGGCACTGAAAACATCACTTCCAAAGGGATGCAGCATCAATCCATGCATCTTAGCTAGAGGTGTCCGTCTTCGAGGAGCAAGGGAGGAGTCTGGGAAAAGCCAGAGGAGACCTGAAGAGCCAAAACACTCCGGTGGCGGCAGCTCTGGACCGTGGGGAGCACACTGAGAGCTCCCAACGGGGTGGGAAGGGAAAGCTTCCCAAAGGCTGGTTCCTCACCAGCACAGATAGTGCAGCCCGGCACAAAGGCTGAAGCCCCGGGAAGGGGGTGCGAGGCCGGGAACTGGGGGTGTTTTGGGGAACGCAGCCTTGGCCAAAGCATCAGCGATGTGTTTCGCCCCAGCAGGCCCCTTCAAACGACACCGAGGCCTCGTGTGCTTACTGATGTCTGACTTTTACCCACCCTCCAGCGAGCCCTGGAAGGCACCTTTGAAAATTTAAAGCCCTGGAAATCCATCCCCACCCTTTCATGTTCAAATAGCACAACTCTTCTCCCAGGAAGACTTAATTACAAGGCCTCTACAGGAGGAAAAACACAACCCCCAGCAGTTATTGCTGAGGAAGGACATTTATTCCCAAGAGGAGGAGGAGAAGATCCCTAATTATTTTACATTTGCCGCTTACTTCACATCAAACTGTTATTACCTCCATTATCCACACCTTGAGGTCACAGACTTACTGTCCTAGGCTGAGCAAACCCCATCAGTTCAGCTGATAAGGAAAGGCTCGGCTTTATTCCTTCGACTTGAAGGGGCTTATTCAACAGCAGAATAGGAAGAAGGCAGATCCTTTGGGTTTAGGAGTCTCGTGCTCGGAGCAAGACGGGTTCCCTCGACCCCCCTGGCAACAGCCGCGGCCGGAGCTCAGCACGCTGCTGAGAGGGCAGCAAGTATTCCCGGTTTATTTATTCATTTCAGCTGCTCCTACTGTTTAATATTTCAGCTGGAGAAGGTAAACGGGCACGCCAGCCCCTCAATTACGCGGGGCGCGAGGCAAACACTTGGCAGGCACCAAGCCCATCATCAAGCCGCCCGCAAGCTCGCAAACGCCTCCTGTGAAAGGAGGGGAAATAATAATAGAAAAAAAAAAAAAAAAGGGAATATTCAAATTAATGACCCAGCGGGTAATAGGAGGCTTGGCTGGAAGCGATCGGGCACTTCGCTGGTGGCAGGGAACAGGCGGAGCGCAGTGCGCTGCTGTCGTTTTATTTTCCTACAGCAGGGAAGGTGTTTGGAGAAGTCCTTGAACGCAGCAAACGCACTTTAACTACAGCAGGGCTGCAGACTGCAGCAGGCGGGGGGACGCGCCGGCGCTCGCGGGGGACGCTTACCCAACACAAACCCAACCACCTAGCCCAATTTTTTTTTTTTTTTTTTTTTCCCCTGCTGAGACACCGCAGAGCAGATTTAACACCAGACAGCCGGGGCTGGGATGGGGGGAGAGGGTACCAGGCACCCCAAGGAGAGCCCTCAGCCCCATGAGGAGGGCACCGGGCACCCCAACCGCCACACAGACCGCTTCTCAGCTCCAAATTTCAGCATTCAAACGGGTTTTGCGTTTAATATCTCCCCTTTCGCAGCGTCTTGCTCCCCTGGGAGAGAAAGTAGGAGCCTGCGCCTGCATTTAGCCATTAAAAAATGAAAGAGCCAGCCAGCAGCGCAGCCTCCTCAGAAAGGTATTCCTAATAATAACCCCATTTCCCACGTTCCTGCAGGACTTGCAAAAACAGCAGGAATTGATTCCATCCACCCCGCTACCCTGGGGCACCCCTGGGCCCCCCCTTTCCTCCTCCCAAGCCCCTGCTTGCCCCCGACTTGAACCCCCAAAGTCTCCCTCTGGGCAACCGCAAGGGGAGGATGAAAGGGAAGATGAGGATTAAAGGTGCAGGGTGAACCCCCTCAGTAAAGGGGTGGGGGGGAAGGAAAGGAGGGGCGGGGGGCTCTGGGGGAGCAGGATTTGGGGGTGAATGGGGTCACTCAAAAAAGTTGGGGGGTGAGAGATGCGTGCGTGTTACGTGGCTTGAGTTTTAATATTAAGTGGAGATGATAGTTATTAAGATGGAAAAGGGGGGATGTGGCGTTGGGGGGGGTATGGCTCTTAGGATGGAAACAGGGATGTGGGGTTGGGGGGGTGTATTTATTAGGATAGAAAAGGAGGAATGAGGGAGCGTTACTGTTATTGGGATGGAAAAGGGGAAATGTGGGGTTTGGGAGGGGTTCGTTATTAGGGTGGCAAAAGGGGGGTGCAGAGGTTATAGATGCTGAAGGAGGGATGGGGTTGGGGGGTTACAGTTATTAGGATGGAAACAGAGGGATGCAGGATTCGTTGGGTTATGTTAATAGGATGAAAAAAGGGGGGATGTGGGGCTGGGGGGGTTACAGTTATTAGGGTGCAAAGAGGGGATGTGGGGCTGGGGGGGTTACAGTTATTAGGGTGCAAAGAGGGGATGTGGGGCTGGGGGGGTTACAGTTATTAGGGTGCAAAGAGGGGATGTGGGGCTGGGGGGGTTACAGTTATTAGGGTGCAAAGAGGGGATGTGGGGCTGGGGGGGGTTACAGTTATTAGGGTGCAAAGAGGGGATGTGAGGCTGGGGGGTGTTACAGTTATTAGGGTGCAAAGAGGGGATGTGGGGCTGGGGGGGTTACAGTTATTAGGGTGCAAAGTGGGGATGTGGGGCTGGGGGGGTTACAGTTATTAGGGTGCAAAGAGGGGATGTGGGGCTGGGGGGGGTTACAGTTATTAGGGTGCAAAGAGGGGATGTGAGGCTGGGGGGTGTTACAGTTATTAGGGTGCAAAGAGGGGATGTGGGGCTGGGGGGGTTACAGTTATTAGGGTGCAAAGTGGGGATGTGGGGCTGGGGGGGTTACAGTTATTAGGGTGCAAAGAGGGGATGTGGGGCTGGGGGGGTTACAGTTATTAGGGTGCAAAGAGGGGATGTGGGGCTGGGGGGGGTTACAGTTATTAGGGTGCAAAAAGGGGATGTGGGGCTGGGGGGGTTACAGTTATTAGGGTGCAAAGTGGGGATGTGGGGCTGGGGGGGTTACAGTTATTAGGGTGCAAAGAGGGGATGTGGGGCTGGGGGGGTTACAGTTATTAGGGTGCAAAGTGGGGATGTGGGGCTGGGGGGGTTACAGTTATTAGGGTGCAAAGAGGGGATGTGGGGCTGGGGGGGTTACAGTTATTAGGGTGCAAAGAGGGGATGTGGGGCTGGGGGGGGTTACAGTTATTAGGGTGCAAAAAGGGGATGTGGGGCTGGGGGGGTTACAGTTATTAGGGTGCAAAGTGGGGATGTGGGGCTGGGGGGGTTACAGTTATTAGGGTGCAAAGAGGGGATGTGGGGCTGGGGGGGTTACAGTTATTAGGGTGCAAAGAGGGGATGTGGGGCTGGGGGGTTACAGTTATTAGGGTGCAAAAAGGGGATGTGGGGCTGGGGGGGTTACAGTTATTAGGGTGCAAAGAGGGGATGTGGGGCTGGGGGGGTTACAGTTATTAGGGTGCAAAGAGGGGATGTGGGGCTGGGGGGTTAGTTATTAGGCTGAAAAAGGGAGGGTGTGGGGTTAAGTGGGGGGTACGGTTAATAGGATGAACATAGGGGATGTGGGGTTAAAGGGGGTGCAGTTATGAGGGTGGAAACAGGGGATGGGGCTTCATGGGGCCAGAGTTCTTAGGAAGGCAAAGGGGGGCTTGGGGGTGCAGTTATTAGTGTGGAAGCGGGGGGCTGTGGGGTTGGGCAGGTAACAGTTATTAGGATGAAAGAGGGGGGGATGCAGGGTTCTGGGGGGGGTGCAGCTATCAGGGAAGAAACGGGGGGTGGGGGTTAAGCAGGGGGCAGAGCTCTTAGGATGGAAAAGCGGGGTGGGGGGGTGCAGTTCTCGGGGTGGAAGCGGGGGGGATGTGGGGCTGGGGGTTCCAGTTGCAGGGATGGCAGAGAGGGCTGGAGGGGGGGCAATAGTTATTGGGGTGCAAAGAGAGGATGCACGGGGGCCAGAGTTCTTAGGATGGCAAAGGTGGGGGGGTGCAGTTCTCAGGGTGGAAGTGGGGGGGCGTGGGGTTTGGAGGGGGGTGCAGCTAAAGAAGAGGGGCAGAGTTCTTAGAATGGCAAACAGGGTGGGGGGTACAGTTATCAGGGTGGAAACAGAGGGGTGCAGGGCTGGGGGGGGTACAGTTATTGGGATTCAAAGAGGGGATGGGGGGGCGAGTTCTTAAGGAGGAAAAGGGAGGTGGGGGTGCAGTTGCTGGGGGTGGAAGCGGGGGGATGCGGGGTTCGGGGGGGCGCAATTACCAGGGCTAAGCGGGGGTGCAGGGCTGGGGGGTGCAGCTCTGGGTCAGGGCGAGGGGGTGGGGGTGTGCGGGTTTGGGGGTGCATCTCTTGGTCTGGGGGGGGCTGCCAGGCTAGGGGTGCAGCTTTGGGTCGGGGGGGGTGCAGGGCTGGGTCCAGGAGGTGCAGGTCTGGGGGTACATCTCTCGGTCCGGGAAAGGGGGTGCGTGTCTGGGTCCCGGAGGGTTGCGGGTTCGGGGGTGCAGGTCTGGGTCCGGGGGTAGGTGGGGGGGGTGAGGTGCGGGTCTAGGGGTGCATCTCTTGGTACCAGGACGGAGTGCGGGTCCAGGGGTGCGGGTCTGAGTCTCGGGGGGTAGGTGGGGGGCGGGTGCGGGTCTGGGTCCGGGGGTAGGTGGGGGGGGTGTGCGGGTCTGGGGGGTGCATCTCTTGGTCCAGGGGGGTGCAGGTCTGGGGATGCGGGTCCGGGGGTGCGGGTCTGGGGGTGCATCTCTCGGTCCAGGGGGGTGCGGATCTGGGGGTGCAGCTCTGGGTCCGGGAGGTGGGGCGGTGGGGGGGGGCGGGTTTGGGGGTGCATCTTTTGGTCCGGGGGGATGCGGGTCCGGGGGTGCGGGTCTGGGTCTAGGGGATAGGGGGGGGGGGGTGTGTGCGGGTCTGGGGGGTGCATCTCTCGGTCCAGGGGGGTACGGGTCAGGGGGTGCGGGTCTGAGTCTCGCGGGTAGGGGGGGGGGGGGCGTGTCTGGGGGTGCATCTCTCGGTCCAGGGGGGCTGCGGGTCTGGGGGTGCGGGTCTGGGTCTCGGGGATGGGGGGGGGGTGCGGGTCTGGGGGTGCATCTCTCGGTCCAGGGGGGGTGCGGGTCTGGGTCTAGGGGATAGGTGGGGGGGCGGGTCTGGGGGGTGCATCTCTCGGTCCAGGGGGGGTGCGGGTCTGGGTCTAGGGGATAGGTGGGGGGGGGGGGTGCGGGTCTGAGTCTCGGGGGTAGGTGTGGGGGGGTGTGGGGGGGGGGGTGCGGGTCCGGGGGGCGCATCTCTCGGTCCAGGGGGGGTGCGGGTCTGGGTCTAGGGGATAGGTGGGGGGGGGGGGTGCGGGTCTGGGTCCGGGGGATAGGTGGGGGGGGGGGGGGGGGGGTGCGGGTCTGGGTCCGGGGGATAGGTGGGGGGGGGGGGGGGTGCGGGTCTGGGTCCGGGGGTAGGTGTGGGGGGGTGTGTGGGGGGTGTGCGGGTCCGGGGGGCGCATCTCCGGGCGGGGGGGGGTGCAGCTCACCTGCGGGCTGTGCGGGGCCGCGGCGGGGCCTGGCGGCGGGGCGGCCGCAGGAAGCGCTTCCAGCCGCTCCCGCACCGGCCGGACTGACCTCGCCCAGCGGCGCCCGCCGCAGCCCGGCCCCGGGGGCGGGACCGCCCGGAGCCTCGGGACGCGGGGACCCGGCCCGGGCCGGCACCCGCTGGGACCCCCTGCACCCATTGGGACCCACCGGGACCGCCTGGGATCGCGCCCACCCGGATCGCGTGGGCTCCGCCGGGACCTTTTGGGACCCCTGGAACCGCACAGGAACCACCAGGAGCCCCCAGACCGTTGGGACCCACTGGGACCCCGCACCACCCCCCCTCCCGGGATCCCCGGGACCCATCGGGATCGCACAGACCCCCGGGACCCATTGGGGACGCCCGGGATCGCACGGCATCCACCGGGGAGCCCCCGGACTCACCGGGATCGCACGGAACCCGTTGGGACCCCGGGGACCACATGGGGACCCCGGGATCACACAGGATCCCCGGGACCCATTGGAACCCACCAAGATCACATGGGACCACATGGGACCCACTGGGAACCCCAGGACCACACGGGATCACAACGACCCCCGGAACCCACTGGGATCACGCAGGACCCCCGGGACACATTGAGACCAACCGGGACCGCACGGGATCCACTGGGAACCCCCGCACCCACTGGGATCCATTGGAACCCACCGGGATCACATGGGACCCATTGGGACCCCAGGGACGACATGGGGACCCCGGGATCACACAGGATCCCCAGGACCCAGTGGGACCCACCAGGATCGTATGGGACCACATGGGACCCACTGGGAACCCCAGGACCACACGGGATCACAACGACCCCCGGAACCCACTGGGATCACGCAGGACCCCCGGGACACATTGAGACCAACCGGGACCGCACGGGATCCACTGGGAACCCCCGCACCCCCTGGGATCCATTGGAACCCACTGGGATCACATGGGATCCCCAGTACCCATTGGGACCCCCCCGGGATCCCCGGGACCCACCAGGACCCCCAGGACCAGACAGGACCCCCAGAACCCCCATGCTGAGCCCAGGCGGGGCAGGCTGCGTCCTGCGGGCACCGTGCGGGGTTAAATGCCATTTCATTAATTAATTCCTTATGTACTTTCATTTTTTTATGGCGTCTTTCTTGGTTTTTTAAATCATTTTCTTAATTTTTAGTTTTCATTTGAGTTTGTTAGTTTATTTCTGTTTCAGTGTATTGTTCCATTTCTCACTTTATTTCTTCGCTTCTCCATTTTATTTCATTTTTCATTTTACTTTCTAATTTAACTTTTTGTAACTTCATTGTTTTGTTCCTATTTCAATGTAATTTCATTTTATTATTTCATTTGTATTAATTAATGTCTTATATATCTTCATTTTTTGTCTTTTATTTATTTTATCTTTGTTTTATGTTGGAATGGAATGGAATGGAATGGAATGGAATGGAATGGAATGGAATGGAATGGAATGGAATGGAAAGGAATGGAACGGAATGGAAAGGAATGGAACAGAATGGAAAGGGATAGGATAGGATAGGATAGGATAGGATAGGATAGGATAGGATAGGATAGGATAGGATAGGATAGGATAGGATAGGATAGGATAGGATAGGATAGGATAGGATAGGATAGGATAGGATAGGATAGGAGGAAAGGACCCACAATGATCATCTAGTCCAATTGCCAACTGCCTTATTATTTCATTATTTCATTTTTCATTTTATTATTTCATATTTTATTCCCTTCCCCCTGGGGTGACCCCTTCACTCCGCCTGCTCCCGGCCTGGAGACGCTCTCGGAGGGGCCCAACCCTCACATTCACCCCACGTTCAATAATCTCAGAGCCTTCCCTGCAACCTGGGACGACGTCGTCTGGGGTTGGACGGGGCTCTGAGCAACCTGATGGAGTTGAAGGCTGGACGAGGTCACCTTCGTGGTCCCTTGCAACCCAACCCATTCTTTGATTCCCAGGTTCTGTTCCCTTTTTCCACACCCTTCTCCTGTGGTCAAGAGCCACGTTCCCCACACCAGCGGAGTTACCTGCGGCGGGGCTGCTCCAGATTCGTGGGCAAATTTCCATTCCAAATTTCATCCAATAGCATATCAACAAAAAAAAAAACCCAAACCCTAAAAGCCATTTTGCTTTTTTGCTTCCCTAAGCCCAAAATATTACAATCAGCAAACCTATTTGCATGATTAAAGTGTGCGGCGTTTGCCTGTGTCTCCTAAATAAATTTCAAAGGAATAACAAAAACGTCTTTAAAGCACGAGCCTCTTTCTGTCTGTTTTGCATGCGAGACTGTGTCAGAACTTCTTTGAATCTGGAAGTTTCTTCTCGCGCTCCTGTACATTTATCATTTTGAGGCTGCCTCAAAAATCTGCAGCAAAATATCCCCGTAGTTTAAAAATCAGCACTGGGTGCCTAGAACCGCTCAAGGCTGAGGAATTTCATTAGCACTTGACACTTTAAAAAACAGTGTCAGGTCAGGACAAGCACATTTTCTTTGCTGCGTGAGATAGAATTGGGTTTTTTTAGAGATGATGCATGAGAAGTATGTCCTGAAACTGCAGCCGGAGACAGAGCAATCATACTGCCCTGAAAACATGACGTTCCCTGCTCCCCTCCCTTGGTTTACATTGAAGCATCTCAACGTGATGCTGCAAATGCTTCAGCACCTGCACGGACACCCTCTCCCCATTTCAAGGTCAGGCTGGATGGGGCTTGGAGCCCCTGATCCAGTGGGAGGTGTCCCTGCCCATGGCAAGGGTGGAACTGGATGGGCCTTAAGGTCCCTTCACACCCAAACCGTTCTAGGATTCCCAGAGAAGGGAATGGGGCCAGTGAATCATAGAATCACAGAATCACCAGGTTGGAAAAGACCCACCGGATCATCGAGTCCAACCATTCCCATCAATCACTAACCCGTGTCCCTCAGCGCCTCATCCACCCGTCCCTTAAACCCCTCCAGGGAAGGTGACTCAACCCCCTCCCTGGGCAGCCTCTGCCACTGCCCAATGACCCTTTCCATGAAATATTTTTTCCTAATGTCCAGCCTGAACCTCCCCTGGTGAAGCTTGAGGCCATTCCCCCTTGTCCTGTCCCCTGTCACTTGGGAGAAGAGCCCAAGAGCTCAGCACGGCGACGGAAGCTGGTGATGTGGATTTTGGAAGCCCCTTGCACCTCTCTAAGCTTCCTGGGAAATCCAACGATGTACTTGGCGAGCTGCAAGTTGCCACATGGCTGGAAAAGTCCTGTTCTTCCCCAGATGCCCGAGTAGAACAGAAAATCCGAGCTCTGTGACTTGCCCAGGGCCTCCTGTAGCTTTGAGAGAGCAGAGCGCCTGCTAATGCTTCAGCCCAGAGAGCATCTTCCCTCCCTTCAGCCATGGACATTTAAAAAATGTTCTGTGATGGAGAAAGAAACATTTCTTAAGTACCATTTGATGTCTCAGAATGGCTCCAGGGCTAGGGAAAACATGTTTATTTACTACTATGCTGATTTTAATGCAAAAGACTGGTTCAGCGACTGGAGGAAACAAAATAGGCAACATTTCCCATAATGTCTGCAAAGTGTTCTTGGGCTGACAAAAATATTTTCTTCCTTTCTCTCTCTTCTTTGCTTTTTTTTTCAATCTAGCATTTCAAATTGAAGAATGGCTTGCGGGCTGAAGAAATCATTTGATAAAACACCCAACATTTACATCCTTGCAGGAGAAAAGCTAATTTTTTCTCTTTTTTTTTTTTTTTTTTTATCTGAGCAGTAGTTGAGTGAAGCAGAAGAAATAATCCTGCAGGATCCCTCATCCATTTAACCCTTCCTGGCTGCAGAGCTTCAGTTCAACACTAGCCCTTCGCTGCAAAACTCTAGACATTTTGTTCCTCCTCCAGGTTCCAGGCTCAAAGGACACTGAACATCGTTGCAGTTCTGGGAATCACCACGTACGCCCAGCAGAGCAGCTCCAGGTTGGAAGAAGATGCTGGAAGGAACACCATAGTTAAGAAGTCTGTCTGGGAGACTCATTTTTCTGAAGCAATGCTTCAGGGGGCTTTAAAAAGCAGATCAACTGTCACGTTAGGGTGAATCTTTGTAACTGGGGTAGCAGTTTTTTTCATAGGTAGAAACAGTATCTACTCAGTCCCACACACCTAACTGTGAACTAGGAGACAATCTGGACAATTACCTGCTCCCAGAAATCTTTCGTTGATGCTACAGTTAGTGAACACTTCAGTGTAATTGGTATTCAGAGGAGAGAGGAGAGGGCACAGCGGCTATATTGCAGCCGTATAAAGTTCATCGGGATTAACACACCATCATGAATAGCAGCAAATGACAAAACACAGTGTATCAGAACCCCTCATTTACATACTTCGTTTATTTATGGCAGAGGGATTTGCCTTTTCCTCTCCCCACCATACCAGCCAAATGAACTTTGCCAGAATGAGTTTTGCTTGTGGCACTCCAGCCTGCAAGAACAGAGACAATCTTCGACGTCCTTGCACAAAACTAAATCACCGTAAGCAAGGGAAGAGTTGGTTCCTTGGGGCATTTGTTGTGGTGTGGGAGGATACGTAGGTCCTGGCCATAAAGAGCAGCAATTACCTAGGTGCACACCTCGCAGTTATGAAGCTCCAAACAGATCCAAAGGTAGGTATTACATCTGCCTTTCCCTTTGGAAAATGGAGATAAAGAGGTTAAATGACAACCTGTGACCATCCCGGGAATTTATCTGCTGGTTCTGCCTCGTTAGTCTCTTGCTCTTCTGCTCCTTGACCGCTTTGTGGTGTCTTCATTTCACTTCCCACTCCGCAGCCAGACTCTGCTCCCATTAGGGAGCCTTAGTGGCGTGTATTTCACTGGGAAAGCTTTAACCCTACTGCAGTAAATCTTTCCTGGGTCACGGGAGGTCTCATTCCAGCCCAGCAATGTTTTCATGTCCACCCCGCAGAGCTCTCCTGGGAGGCCCAGGGCTCAGAATTGGCATTTTGACGGTGTCTGAGCTCTCTGAACCAGACCACGACCCTGGGAGATAACTGCCATCCCGGCCAGCTCGTACCATTCGTAATTGCGACGGATGGGCTCGATCAGCTGTGATGGGACAATGAACGGCACATTTGCCACATCTTGCTGTCACCCGTCACGCTTGAGGGGAGACGGGGTGCTAACACCACATTTTGCGACAAGCCCCTGAGATCTTCGCTCAGCCAAAGCTGCAGGACCCAGGGACACAATTTCTTACCCAAGAAAGTCTTTCATTTGTTGGTTTTGGTGGCTGTCCAGCTCAGTTATTTTTTTCCCCTGGGAGTTCTAGTTTCCAGCTTTGAATATAGTGTGACAGCCCCAGCTATCCCAACCCTCTGTCCGCTCCAGCTCGTGCAATGCCGACCAGAAAATGGGCAACACCACCAGCAGGCTCTGCCCTTCACTCCTCCGGGCAGGGCTTTCCCACATCAGCATGTCCTGTAACACGATCGAGTCGCTCATAGGAGAAGACACTGCTCAGAGTGAGCCAATGGGATGGAATCAGATGCAAGGGTTCTTATTTTTGATAAATAAAGCTCTGAGTTCTTTACATTTGACATCTATGCAAGGCTCAGGCATCGCCCCATGCCACACAGCTGACACGGTGCAAACGACGGTTATTTTTACTATAACCAGGCTTACTTGGTTTACATTACAATGATTAGGAATAAGTTAAAACAAACAGAAATGAGAGCATCTCCAAGGTGGCCGTGTTGTCTGAACTAAACCGGTACAAGGTCATTTGTAAAAAGGCTTTACTTGTTTGTAAATACTTAAGTCCTTCACAGCCTGCCATGAGAATCGCTGCAGCAGCACAACACACAGCTTGCTTCCAGCTGGGCCTCTCAGGAGGTGTGAGTAGGACAATAACCAAAATAACATATCGTTGGCCTCTTTTAATAGTTATTTATTACCTAATGGTATGGTGACTGTGCAAGCAGGAGAGGAGAAAACCCAGTCCTGGGAGGCATTTCCATTCTGGTTGTGTCGATTCGCACGCAGGAACTAAAAGCCCTGGCTTAGTGGAAGTTGCCGGGCTTTGATGCTGGATGCTCCTGACCACCCTAGACCTGGACTACAGGCTCTTCCCAGGAGGAGCTTTAACGTAAAATTTTCAGAAAAGTATCTGCTTTCATCCTAAAGACTCAACGTGTTGGTGGACAGAACCTCTTCTTGTAAAAGAACTCGATATGGTAAGAATGTCATATGACTGGTTGGTGCATTGCACACAAAAGATTTCCAAAGTGGCTCCTGCCGCTGAATTCAAGCCAAAACGCTTAATATTTCTCACACAACCAGAGAGTGATCTTATCACAGTCAAAGCCCGTGCACTGGCACAGCTCCTTTGCTATTGTCAAAGAACTCTTGATTCAAGAGAATTTAGAGCAATAACTAATCCCTCCCAAAGCACATTGTTCCTCATTCTGTATTTTCCCTGGTAGCTCCACCACTAAAAATGGAGAGGACAACCCAAGAAAAGCCATCACTTCAACTCCCTCAGGACAACGCTCTAAGTGACAAGAAAGAGCTTCGCCAGACAAAGATCTATTGGAAGGAAGACTTCAGCCTATTAATTTTCCGGGTTTCCCACAACAGTTCAGAGTGCTTTTTTTTCCCCATTGTTGTCAGACAAATTTCTAATCCACTCTTCATTCAGAGCTCTGCAGCCGTGTGACATCCCACCTGGCCCCCAGACTCATCCATCGTTGTGGGACGTCTTGTACCTGCTCTGAGTTGCTCCCCACTCCTGGGTAGCCTGGGCTGGGCTCACTGGTGCCAGGCAGAGGGAGGAACTGGGCACCAGTTTATGCACAAAAAAGCCTGGGGAAAAAAACCTATTGTGATTTACCCATGTGGAGTTCAATAAACATTAGATCTGATGGCATTCATCGCTTTTTCATAGCATGCTCGATTACTGCTTCAGTTATTGCTGAAATGACATCATTCCTGGCACAGGAATTGATTGATTTTTTAATGAATATTCATATGGCATTTCAGCCAGGAGAAGGCATTAATATTCCAAGAAAGAAGAATGAAACGTACATCCTAATTTAATGAATGATCGTAAATATGTATCTGATGGATAATGTGACGATGAGCATTTAAAAAGGCATCCATAGTCACCTCGGATGGTTTTCTTAGGAACAAAAGGGCAACCAGGATGCAGGCAGGGCAAACGGGGCAAGGGAAGAGGTGAGACTGGGCCACTCCATCAGGTTCTTCTGCCCAGCTTTTCATGACGCTGATGGGATTCTGCACCCAGCCCAGCACCTTAAATGCCCAGAGATAGATCATTTATTTACCACTACTAAGTTGATAACACTTACTGGCCCCAGGTGACACTGGAGCTGCGACGTAGGAAGCACTGGAAAACACTGAGCAGAATGAAATGTGAAGCTCTCAGTGAAGAAGCAGGAGGCAAATAAGGGAGACAGGAGAAAGAACCCACCCTCTCCGTGCCTGCTGGGTGCTGGGCATCCACCCTACGTCCCCACCAGCAGCTGCCATCCCATCCCAGTGATCTTAGAGGCTTATCCAAGCCGATTCTGCCAAGGCCGGCAGGTAGAGCGTAGCTCTATCCTCCGTGGAGCTCTGTCATGTTCAATACCCTTCACTGTATTACGAATTCAAGGCTCGCGGTCCCCGAATGTACATATATTTGTCAGACACTCTTAAGATGTCTCCCTGTTCTGAGTGCTGATTCTTTGTGAAGGCAACAGTTGTAGCGCTTAAGCAGTAACAACAGGCTCAGTTCTCCCCTCTCATGCCAGTTCCAGCTCTGGAAAGCACTAAAACACAGGCTTAGTGTTTCTCTGCTTACAGTCTCTTAAACAGGCGTTTAATTTAGATGCGCGTTCACTCCCGTGGGGAGAACACACACCTGAAGCATCTTCTGGAAGCAGGGCTTAAATCAGGGCATCGCCATGAAAGTCACCGAGGTGACAGGCATGAAAGGCTATTTATACCCAGCAGCTTCTATTGTGCAAGGGAGAGGACAGGCCCTTCTGCTGACAAAGCAGAAATGCCTCATCCCCACAAGAAATGCAAAAAGTAATACCCTAAATTCACGGCGACCTTTGCAGAATCGCAGCTGGGATCACATCGAACTCTCCCCTGGATTGAGACTGAGGAGTGGGGACCCCAGCGGGATGGAACTTGTTTTTCTTTCCCTCTCCAATCAAATCAACCACTTGCTATTCCTCTTAGCAGCTGGCAGCTGGCAAGGAAAGAAAAAAAAAAAAAAGATACCTTTGCAGGCCAGCTCCTGCAGCTCTGACTTCAGAAAACAGGGAAGGAAAGCAGCTCTGTTCGCTCCAGCGCCCTGGAAGAGCAGCCCTGCAGCCAGGGCTCTTGTTCACGCATCAAGATGCGTGGGACCGGGTTTGCCGATAAAAATATATACAAAGTTATGCTTGGTATGGAGCAAGCAGGCAGTCGCTGCTGAAGACTTCCCAACATTCTGCTTTTGGCTTGCCTCCAAAATACCAAAACAAAACAAAATTCAGTTGGCATCTCTGCAGATTGAAGCGAGTTTTCTTTTTGCAGCAACTGCTGAACAAACGTTTCAATACTGTGCCACCGCCCCCGCCTCGGCTTTCTCCCCCGAATCATGCGCTGGGAGGATGTAAAAGATGTTCAAGGTCACAGGCAGGCTGCGAGTGAACCAGCCATCGCCCATCTCTGTCTCTCTGGCTCCACTGCTCTGTGTTAACTGCTCTGCCCCGAGAAGCTGCGGCTGCCCCATCCCTAGAGGTGTTCAAGGCCGGGTTGGATGGGGCTTTGAGCAACCGGACCCAGCAGGCGGTGCAGGGGTTAGAACTGGATGATCTTTAAGGTCCCTTCCAATCCAAACCATTCTGTGATTCTATGAACCCATGGAGAGCACAAGCTGAGGGCAATGAGTGCATTTTGCCTGGTGGAACCCAGCACAGTGGGGCGGTTTCTCCAAAGGTGCTGAGCCATGCAGGTCAGCCCTACTCTTGTCTTATTATGCTGCGGGTTTTGTACTGCTCCAGAGAGGTGCAGCTGGGCTGAATTCAACCCCTTGTGCTGGCCAGTGACAGGAAAAGCAAACCCACCTTCCTCCTGATGGTTCCATCCACATGCTGCTCTCGAAGGCAGTGGGGTGTTTCTACGCAAGCTCGGACGCTCAGCAAAGTCAGCCTGGGAAAAGACCCACAGCAGTGACCTGAAATGAGGGACTTTGGGATTTGTCCTCATATTTATTGTGCTACACATCAAGACAAAGCAACATACATCTTCTGTACGCACGCACATTGCAACTTGACCCTATGAGCATCGCTTTCAAATGTTTTATTTATTTCCTCAAGAACAGGCAGTTTTGTTTGAGAAGAACACAAGGTGAAAACTTGACCTCCCTGAAAGCACTGAGAGTTTGCCATTGACTCCAGCAGAACTAGAGGTTTTTCCGGAGCTATAACCAGGTTACAGGTCTTAGTTCTTACTTCAGTTCTTTGTTGGTGCTTGATGCTTTAAAGGAAAAGACCAAAAATCCCATAGCCCTTTCATGTATGCCCAACATTCCTAAAGAACTGAAAAAGCAGCATCTTCCCCTCCTGCCCTATCTGGTAAGCAGTTACAGTCCTTGAAGCGTGAAATTTGCTTGCCCTTATTGTAGCACATTGCTACCACGTCGTTTCTGATCATAAAAATTATCTTGTGTTTTCTCAAAACCAGGCACCACATTCATCCCTTTCTGCGGGCGTTCACAATGTGTGAACAGAGGCATAATTTAAACAAACAACCTCTGTGGAAACCACTCCTCTGCTGTTGCAACGACAAGTCCATTCCCCTGGCTTTGGACAGCCAGATTTCAGAAAGACATGTATTGCTGTGATTTTTGACCTGGCTAGAGCTGCAAAGCCTTAACAGCAACCCCCCAAGCAAAGCAATCGCTGCTTTGCAGCCAAGCCTTCCCATGCACCCGAAGGAGCTCTCTTTGTACAGCGTCTTAATCAGTACATAAAATGCCTTCAGTGAAATGCTGCCTTCTTCTGTTTATTTGTCACAACTGATGCTCTGGTGAACAGTAAATAGGAAATTTGTTGATAAATCACTGCTACCAGCTTGGTTCATTAAGAAAGGTTGGAGTAAAAGCGAACTGCGAGTCCCCATTGTGACTCACGCTGGACCCTCAGTACTTGGAGCTCAGCAAGTTGTGCAAATCCTGGAAGCAGATATATCTCTCCCAAACTGAGCCTGCCAAAACGTGAGACACCGTGTGTTTACATAATTCTTATAGCAGTAAGGACTGGGTTGTTAAAAGGATGCTGGCTGATTAAATCAATGTATGCACAACAAGAATCCACCGTCAGCTTTGCTAAGCAAAGCTCACATGTGAAATTCAGTCGGTTTTAGCCATGCACACTGCTCCCCGCTCGCCTGCCTCGCCCCCAGCCCCACTGCATTGCACAACACCGGGGTTCATGTTTGCCACCAGACAGCCTCATATGGAAAAGAAGGAAGTAACAGTGTCTACACTGCACATAACTGCAAGCAAACGCGTTTCCAAGAAACTATTTAGCAGTGTTCACTTGAAGTTTAAATAAAAAAAAAAAAAAAAAAGAAAAAACCTTGGAAGAATTTTTCTTGGCTTAGAGCTTTCTATGAAATTCAGATTTAAAGCGCAACGTGCCCAGGCAGCATCAGAAATGCAGCAAAGCCAGGCTGAGGACAGGGAAGCTGTGTCTCAGGCTCTGATGGATGAAGCAGGTGCCCAACTCCTCCCCAGTGGCAGCCGCCTGCCGGTCCCCAGCTGGGACATCGTCCCCTTGTCGCAGGGCTGGCAGGAAGGAGCCAAGACCCGTAGCCCCCAGAGTACAGCCTGGCACCTCAACAGGGGCTGCGTGGTGGGCACGTGCTCCCTTCTGCTGAGCCTGCGCTGAGGGGGCACCATCCCTCCTCCTGCCTGGGACGGCTGCCAGGCTCTGCCAGTGCCTGCCTCAGCCCCAAAGGCTGCTCCGTCGCTCCTCCAAGCCCTCTCCCCTGGCTGGGGTTGGTTTTGGCCCCAAGTCACAGAAAGCGTTAGGGTCAGCCCTGCGCTCACCCAGCCGGGCTGGCCGGGCACTGGGGTCGTGGGGCTGCGTGGGCGCCCAGGGATGCTGCCAGGAGACTGGCCAGGACACGGTGGCTCCGTGTGAAACAGGCTCCTTTGTGCCGGGCGGGCACACAAAGCCGAGCGGAGCACACAGCGGCGATTGTTCCTTCAGAGGTTTGCGTGGACGAGGCCACTGTCCCCCAACGGCTTCAGACACCCTTCATGTTGCAATAAATGAACTGGAATGATTAAAGTAAACACACTAAGCTTTTAAAATATACCTTGCTGTAATTTATTTTTTAAACCATTGCTCATTTTTCGAGGCAGGGAAATAGGAGTCTTCTGAATAAAAAAGCTCTTTGCCCATCTAAATTCTCCCCATTACTGAGCAAATGGTTTGCAACAACAAATTTATTCCACAGCGTCTCCTGTGCTCTTTTTTGTTTGAAAAAGCCACAAACAGATTGTGATTTTCTCTAACGGATTCACCATCTGGGAAATTTTTCATGCAACTCCTTTCCTCACTGGGAGCAAGTTACTCAGAGGGGAATTCCCAATAGAGAGCAGACTCTGAAGGGATGGGTGGTTCATTTAATTAGCATGCATAATCTTGACATCCTTACTCAGGCAAAACTCTCACTAGGGCCAATGGGAGGTTTAATTTTTTTTAAAGAATCAGCTAAGGACGTTGGTATCTGTCTCTTGGTGTTACATACGTTATTATCCATGCAGGGGAAAGTTGGCTTTTGGATGTATTGAAGACTCTGATTTACTACAGTCTTGTACATCCAAGGTCGGGATGCAGCCCTTCCAGGCTCTGTCACAAGGCTGAGCGCTGGCAGGAGGAGAGGAACAGCTCCCTTTCGCACACTTACCCAGCTGAGAGATCATCACACATTCCTGGAGCGCGTGCTCTGCAGCCAGTGGAGTGTGGGGTGGAGGTCAGTGTGGGAAGAGGCTCTCCAAAACCCGACATCCATCAGCTCACATTTACATAGCCCTTGTGCAAGTCACATCGTCTTTTGTTTTCCCCAGTAGATGAAGTTATCGCTTGGGAAAGATGCAGGGATGCTTCTTTTATCTGTGTGGACTTAGAACTACTCCTATGGTAAACCAGCATACAAGCCATGAAACACAGTGCACATGTGTTCTTGATTTCAGGCCACCTGAGCAGAGAGCTCAGATCAGTCCCCAACAGCCCAGCTCTGCTCTCACCTAAGCACAGGTTTGATAGCTGCACAGGAAAATCTTACACTAAACAATTTTCACTGGCTCATTACTGGACAAAACGTCACTTTGAACTGACATTTTCTGGGCACACAGGCTGCTCTGAAGCACAAAGACAAAATTAGTGCAGAGAGTTGGCAGGTGAAGAAATGAGAGGGGTTTCTCCCCCCGCCTCCCAGCAGCAGAGCTGTCCAGGAGCTATGGAAACCTTGTTTGGCTAAATAAAAACGCAGAAAGATAACAAGGCTTCATATTTTCCAGCAATGTCTTCACTGGAACAGCATGCTATCTGTGTGAGCTCGAGGCTCCAGAACAGCCAAAGCTGTTCCTGAGAGTAAACGTGCTGTGTTATTTTCCACAACTGGTGGTAAGTGCTGTCTGCTGCCTCCTTGGGACAGAGAGAAAGAAAATTAGCAACTTATGGGAACCCTGGGAAGACTGACAATGAGCTTTCAGCCAGGTCCTTACCTTTAGGGTATTCTACAGTCTATTCCCAGAGCCTTTTTGAGCCTCACACTGCTCTGATTGTTTGCAGCAGTGCAGAGAAGAAGAGGATCTAGGTCATCCCCAACATTAGAACAATAACCAGTATCATAAGACAAAATTCTTCCTTTTTCTTCCCAAGCAACCAATCCATCTATGTGTTAAAAAAATAAGTTTAATGTAGGTGGTGTGTTTCATACAGAATTTACAGACACCCAAAACACCAGCTGGTGTCGTGTTCTGAAGAGTTAACAAGGTGGAACTGCAGCACTTCAGTCGCGTTCATACATTCGCACGTTCACAGGCTGAACAACAGGCCAAGGCAGCTTTGCCACCACACATACCATCATCCCTGGTCTTAAATCTGTGCAACGCAGCCAGAACAAACACCTGGAGAGCTCTGAAGGGAGGAGGATGCACGGCAGAAGTTCTCCAAAGGGGTTGGCACAGGCCTGGGATGGATGCACTCTCCTAAATCAGTATTTCTAGCATTTTTCCAAAATACTCTTGAGGCCATTTTTAACCTAAGTATAATTCAAAGCCCAAACACGGAAAGGAAAGAAAAAAAACAGAGGAAACAAGCCAGCTGCTCTCGCTGTTCAGGATGGAATGGGCACGAAGGAATGCTGCAATGAAAATTCCGAACGATGATACAGTTACAGCCATCTATGTAGTAGGAAGGGAAGAGCTGGTGCGTTTTGGAGCCTTCATAGCATCTTTGAGGTCTCCTCAATCATTTAACCTCAGGGTTTTCTACCTTTGTGTGCAATTACAAAGGATTCAGGTCATTCGGATAGTAGGTACCCATGTAAAAGACAGGGAAATCACTTCCCACTGTCTTCTAAGCAACTTAACCCCAAGCTCTCTCTCGAGGAACATCTGGGCATTTGGTAAACATTGCTCTTTTGTGATTTCATAAGGACATGTACTTTTTGCTCAGTATGCACCACTGAATCTGGACGAGGAAGGCTGATGGGAGTCTGTGCAGTAAAGCAATGAACTGCAAAGCAGAAGTCCTTGTTCGCTCAACTGCTGCTGCAGGAGCGTCGCAGAGCAGACTTGGACTGCTTAAAGAACCATGGCCAAAGGGAGC
Source organism: Clamator glandarius (assembly GCA_033459285.1). Taxonomy (NCBI): domain Eukaryota; kingdom Metazoa; phylum Chordata; class Aves; order Cuculiformes; family Cuculidae; genus Clamator; species Clamator glandarius. The sequence continues at coordinate 224,800 of JAUNZM010000434.1, read as the reverse complement.
AGCAAAAGTGCTTTTATTGAAGCAAGATGTTGTAAAAGCCAGGCTTCGCAAAGTCCAATGGCAGGGTTCAATCTATTACTTACTGCACAGAGGACATAGTAATGATCCAAAGTTACCAATACAAGACCTTAACGCCCTGTGACACAAGGTTATGAACAGTGTTGGTCACTTCCCAAAGATCTGCATTTGCTAAGGGGTCTCTCAGCCTCAAGGAGTAACCTTGAGAGGAATCCCAGCACAGGGGGAGATCACCGCCACACAGCCAGCTGCTCAGCAGGGAGAGCTCCAAAAAAGAACACTCAGGCTGTTTTATTTATGGAATAAAGTGGTCGTAGTCAAATTACATGTGATGGAAAAGGTAAGTATGAGACTCCCTGTACCCACAACCTCTTTTGTTCCCTGATCGAATCACTCTTGGAAGAGCCACCTGTTATTCATGTGTCAATCGCATGAGCAGTGTTCCGGTTTCCAAGCTCAGCTACATGAAAGCTCACTGTATCACCCTGTTCTTGTGTGGGTTTTCAAAGAACAGGGTGGAAGTGGAGAAGCTTGGGACCCGGTCACAGCCATGACTGTTATTTCCTTCGGAACCTGAACCAAACTCCTACAGGTTTGGCCAAGCAGCCGAGAGCATCCATCACATAGCACCCACCAGCTGAAGGAAGCATGGGTGGGGAGCAGAGCAGCACCCATGCGTACCACAAATAACAATGATGAGTTAAAGAGTAAGGAAGGCTGAAATGCAGCCACTCTGAGGTGAAACAAGGTCCTACCCTCCAACCTCCATCTGGCCTCCACACAGTGCCTCCTGCAAAGGACGACGGAGAGTTGTACCTGCTGGGGTTCTGTTGGTGCCTCAGCTTGCACCAGGGCTGTTCCCTGGCCAGCTGTAATGCTTCCTACATAAATGCCTGAGCACAGCCACCCTGGGAGTCCCGCCATCCGCACATCAGAGCTGCAATGCCCCAGGCTGCCAGCTGTACTGGGGAAGAAAACACTGGGCTGGGAATTACTGGGAATTCCCTCTGCCCACAGAGCAAGCTGCAGCTCAGACCGACAGGACACTGAGGACATGCAGTCTGGAGAGCAATCCCAGAACAAAGCTCTGTGGAGCTCTACAGTTAGGAAGAAACTTCCAGACGCGGGTTTGTGACACATGCTGACACAACATCTTTACTGCAGAAACAGCCTCTGGCTCTCGTGGGGCTAATCTAAAGTTCACACCACCACGGCCTGTTATTTATTCAGCTCTGCATGTTCAGCCTGCATTATTTGTAGCACTTGATAATGAGATCATTTCTGGGTTTGCTTTAGCTTTGGCCTTCAGAAAGCTTCCCTATTTTGCACACATAAGCCTACAAATCGAAGTATGGCAGCTAAAGACTGCAATACTCACAAGTTGAAATTTGATGCATCCTTCCCTGGGTGCAAAGTGGCTTTGTTCTCAACCACATTCATATCTCAGACCAACGAGATCGGAAAGGAACAGTCACGTATTTCCAGTCTTGCTTATTCCATTACGATCCACTTCATTTCACAGGGGAGGAAAGGGTTTCTATAACATTTACCAACTTGTTTTTAAACAGTTCTTTAAGAATACCAGAAAAAAGAGCAATATTCCATTATAAGGAAAAACAAACAAACAAAAGCAGAGTAAAAATAAACTTTAGGCCAGCTTCCCCATAAATAAAGGTTTCCTTCACTGACTGCAGAGGAACAGTCTGAGATCTCAGACCACAGAGCTCAACGCTCAGCTCTCCTCTAAAGCTGCTGGTGAAGCTCTGCAGTGACCCCACTTTCACTGCCACACAGATATGAAAGAATGTTTTCTATAATCGCAGGCAATTATCGCCACTTCAGACTGCGCTCGGCTTTCAGCCTCTCCTAGGTGAGACAGCCTCAGTTTGCTGTACTCCATAAGGCAAAATTACTTCCGTGAGAAAATTGGAACTAATCAGTTCAGGGAAAAGTAGAACCAAATGCCAAGATCTAAACACTAGGGCTCGTTGCATTAGGTTCCCCTTGATCACTGCAAAATAATAACATATTTGCCATGACTGGGAGTTTCGAGAGCACGTGATACCAAACTCTACTCCCCATCACTCCCGTGGACTTGTTCTGTTGGGGGGGAGACTCAATTACTCATCAGTAACTGCCTGAAAAAGACAAAGCCACTCAGAGCTATAGAATTACATTAAAGTGAACGCAACAGTAGAGTGAGTCAGAAGTGTCTTGCACAAACCTAAAATCAAAATAGAGGAAAAAAACCCCTAAACTCTGTTGAATTTGGCTCTATATTATTAGTACCGGTTATGCATAATGCAAATGACAGAGAAAGGATAACACTGGTCACGTAGGGTAAACATTACATGGCTGAGACATTAAGAACCACTTTTAGAAAAAGGGTGATGATGGATTAAGAGTGTGGGGTGCAGAGATACCTGGCGCCTGTACCCCAGATAAATCACTGCCTTTTTTAGGTCCACAGAAATACAGCAACAGCAGCAAGGTAGGCTCCTATGGACCAGAAAAAAATCATATTAACTTGCACTGTGCAAAGAAAAAACACCCAAACAAGTGTTGCACTTTGCTAAAATGGCACCTCAACCCTGAAAACAAAATACAAATTCCAGAGACAAGTACGTTGATTTATCAATAAAAAGTAGCACTGATAAATAAATTAATTTATATAAAAAAGAAAAGAAGATAGTGACACATTTTGGGGTAGAAGAAACGTCACCTTCTCAGCCCACATGCGCTTGTTTTATTTACATATCGACAAATACCATGAAGCACCATCCCAGTCCCCCCACTAGCAGCATGGTCACATGAATTCCATAGATGAGCAGTTCATTCATGAGGCTGAAGTCTACCCGCCTTCGCCCCAGTAAGAGGAGGATGATGGAGAGTTTGTACTGGAAACGCAGAAAGATCCGGATGCCAAGGTACTGAAGGCAAAACAAGATAGAGAGTGCCACCCAGAGGATGGAGGTAAACAGGCTGCAGCTGAAGTACAGCAGGAAACGGATGAATCCATACATCCATCGGGATTTGAGATAGATGTCGAAATTGTTGTACTTGGTGCGCACCAAGTGAGTGGTCCTCACCGGGCCACAGGCCGAATGCAGGCAGGTCGTGTGGGGGCCGTGGAACGAACGGACCCGGCGGGGAATGGGGATTACAGGCATCAGGCACCCCACCGGTCACAGAGTCCCAGGGCAGGATTTACTGGGCACATAGCAAACATTATCCAGTGACATGGAAGAGATCCAACAGCCTGCAAACGCTAACTCTTTGCTGAATTCCCAGGAAGGAAGAGACCTGCGGGAAGGCAGAGAAGGAAAACACATTTAAGCAGCCTCAGCGGGAGGAGAGGCAGTGCGGTGGATACTCTCTTGCTTGCCGCTTACTTACAACTGCTTTACAAAACTCAGCTTCTTCACATAAAATGACTTTGCTCCTTTGTTTACCATTTACCAGGCAGACATACAGCAATGCAACCCTATTTTCCATCACCACCAAGTGAGATCCCAAACAGCTCCCTAGCAGCACTAGTCCCAACCTGTCAGACCTTTTAGGTGTCAATACAAGAAAGAGAAAAGCCTTGCTCCAGAATTCTCCTGGCTAATTCACAACTCGTTCTTAGTCAAACAGCCGTCCCGCACCAGTTCACCCATGCAAGCAGTACTATTACTATATGTGTTTGCATTGGATCACGTGTCTTTTAAAGAGAAGAAAAAAGTTCTCCACGTACTTTTGCAATTGAATTTTTCAGCCCACACACAGCGGTCCTTCTAGATTCCTGCTCATTTCAAGCCTTCACAAAATAAACAAACTGTACATAATGGAAGGTCTTGCAAGAACAATGAGGTAATGGTGTTTTTCACACTCTACAGGATGCACCCCCCTTGCTCAGTAGGGCCTTGCGGTCTCACCATCACTGCAGCCTTGCAGAGGCATTTACTGTTTTACTTCTCCCTTTGGGACCCACACAGATAAGTGAAATATCTTGATCTTCTGCTGTGTTTACAATTTATAATCTTAACATCCTTCCACACACCCACTGCTGTGCTCCGAGTGATGAGCAGCTGCCTGCTAGCTGCTCTCTGCTTCACCCCAGGCTTAAGATGTGCCAAATTCCGGGAATTATGAGATGACAATGCACTCATCAGATAACACTAGAAAACAACAGGGACTTCCCCAGCCTCCTCGCACACCCAGGCGTTCAGATCTGGGCTGATCTTTCCTTTGTTGAGCCAGAAATCCTATTATTCTTAACTTTTAAACAATTTTAATGTTACTTCAAGGATTTTTTATGCTGTTATTAACACAATAAATCACAGAATAAATTATAAGGCTGCAGGAAATTGTACTCTGGATATTAAAAAAAACCCCCTTCTCTAACACAACGTGCATCTCTGGGTAAGTGCCTTCACTGCTTCCTGCCTCAAAACACACATAAATGGCAACTGCGGTTCTGATCCCTTCTGCTTGGTCTCAGGTTCTAATCCTTTTCACGATTAATTCACCAGAAATTCGCAGGCAGTCTGTTCGCTGTACACAAATCAAGGACTAATAAAAAGGAGCATGAGTTAACTTATGAATAAGGAACTTGGGAAATGAAGGTCTGTTCTCACTTACAGCAGACACTCATCGTTCCAGGTGCCCCTTTGCCACAGGTTTCTGTCTCTAGAAAGGAACCCAGAAGCGTGTTACAAGAATGTATTTTATAAGATTTATAAATTGGTCAGATTCTAAACCAACACCACTTAAACCCAACATAGTTCTGTGCCTGGAGCATGCAACCAAACACACTTCCCCCATGCTGCGATTCTGCCTCTCAGTGTTTGTTTCCAGAGATATTCTCAGAGGACTAAACTAGCAAGAAACATTAAAATCCCCATGCTCTGGATCCAGCATTCAGATTCTGATGATGCAGCCTCTCCTTACAACCTCCTTCACCAGGACACAAAAGTTAGTTCTTGCAAAGCAAACTGTTACAAAGCTTCTTAACCCTCGCAGCCCCAGGGAAACCAGCACACGCAGTTGGAGCACTCGGCAAGGCCACAGTGGTGGAGCACAAACCCCATCTGCATAACCTCAACATGCTAGCATCACATCTGAGCCCTGGTTTAGAAGTGCAGTTTTGATTCTGACAAAGCCTTCAATAAGTGAATTCAACAGCTCAAATGACCCAGCTGCAGAGCCTCACTCTTTATGAGCAGCAGCAGCTGGTTCCCACCACATAAACAGCCTTTGGTAGGTTCTCCCTCTGCACATAAACCCAAAGATCAACACTGGAACTGCCACAAGCAGAGGGACATTGGGAGAATCAAATAAACCTCCTAAAATATTACATTTTTAACGATGCTGCCACCCAGCAGAAGGTTGGGAATGCACTGCCGCTCCTGGATGCCACTGAATTCTCGTAATGCTTCCCCGTGATACCTGGCCTTCTAAGAAGAGAGCAAGAACCTGCTAAGGTACTTCAGAGACTCACAACACTCTACATGAGAGTTGATCTAAAAAAGAAAATGAGAGATAAAGTTTCAATTTGCTCATTTTGTGCATTAAAAAGGGCAGAATTACAAGGCCCCTCCCCAAGCATGAATTTTTAATTCCATAAAGATTCTAAAAGGCATTACATGTTCAATAACATGCGTTTTGCAGCTCACCGGTACGTGCTGGAGGGACTCAGCCAGCTTTTAATTGATGTCATACACAGAGATATAGGAAAGAGAAAATCGCTACGACCTCTTGGGGGTTGGAACCAGATGATCTTTAAGTCCCTTCCAACCCAAATTATTCTACTATTCGATTATTCTTGCCAGGCCCCTCCCCTAGCACAGAGTCAGCACCGGGCATCCAAAGCGTACAAAACACGACACAGATAGCACACAGAGCCAGCGTTTAACGGGGAAAAGCTGGTACCCAACAAACAACTCCAACAAACATCTGGACGCTCATTTCTCAAGCTCGGGTTTTGCAGCTTCCTCCCCTCGGGGGAAGCGGGCCTGGGGCGGGTCCCTCCCTTCGGGGCCACTGGGGCCACCGGAGCTCCCGCCCTTCGGGGATACCGGGCCCGGTCGGAGGTGTCTCCCCTCGGGAACATCGGGCCTCCCTCGCGCCCCTCCTCTCGGGAACACCGGGCCTCCCTCGCTTCCCCGCTCAGGGACATCGGCCCCCCCCCTCGCTCCCCGCCTCCAGGGACACCGGCCCCCCCCCTCGCTCCCCGCCTCCAGGGACACCGGCCCCCCCTCGCCCCCCCCCCCCTCCAGAGACACCGGGCCCCGCACTCACCGCGCTGCCCATGGCGGCCCCGGCCAGGCGCCCCGGGCCGGGGCTGATGGCGGGCCCGGGCCTAGGGGCGGGCGCCGCGATGCGCATGCGCAAAGGGGCCACGCCGTTTCCGGGTGGTGACGTAGGCGTGTTGAGCTGACGTCATCGCAATGCGCCCCTCCACCTCCCCCCGCCACCCGGAAGTGGGAGGGCGCACGGTGCCATGGCGGGTGTTGGGCTGCGAGCCCTGGGTTGCCAGGGGCCGCTCTCACCCCTCCCTCCTTCCCCTCCTCCTTCTCCCTTCTCCTCCTCCTTCTCCCTTCTCCTCCTCCCTTCTCCTCCCCCCTCCTTCTTCCTTCCCTCCTTCTCCCTTCTCCCCCCTCCTTTTCCCCCCTCCTTCTCCCCTCTCCTTCTCCCATCCCTCCCTCCTTCAAATATACAGCTTCCAGCTGTCCTGTGGCCTCGGCTGGAGCGAGGCACAGAATCATTAAAATCGTTGAAATTTGAAAAGGCCTCCAAGCTCCTCCAGTCCAGCCACCAGCACAAACCCCACTGTGCCTGCTAAACCATGTCCCCAAATGCTACAACCACACACGTTTTTTGGACCCCTCCAGGCGTGGAGACTCCACCACTGCCTGGGCAGCCTCTGCTAGGGCTTCACCACCCTGCCAGAAAAGACTTTTCTCCCAATATTGAATCTAAACCTCGGCTAGCGTAACTTGAGGCCATTCCCTCTCATCCTATCCCTTACTACCTAGGCGGAGAGCCCCACCTGGCTACAACCTCCTTTCTGGGAGCTGTAGAGAGCAATAAGGTCTCCCCTCAGCCTCCTCTTTGGAAGCCCGTGTTCCAGGAGAGCCCATGGTGCTGCTGCCTTTGCTCCCAGCAGGGACTGTGCTTCTCCCACGGCAAATGGAGGACACCCAGACATCTGGGGAGGCCAGAGAGATCAACGACATTTCTGAAAAACAAACCAGCTGAAGGAAAATTAAAAAGCGATACATACAAATAAAGAAAAGAAAACTCCCCCCCGCTGTTTTCCCTTAGATTTAATTAGGAATTACTTTTCATAATGGAAAGAATACAGAACTTGTCATTGGCTTCCTGCCCATCATGCCATCTAGGCACTACCACAGTGGAAAAACATTAAATAATAATAACTCCTGCCATCTGCCGGTCCTAAGACCTCAACAGGCCTTTGAGGCACGGGGCCAAATCCCTCCCAGTGTCCCAACTGCCCGGCTGACGCACACTCCAGTTTGGTTCCTCCCTGCTTGCCTCTGGCAGGGTCTGCCCTGCGGAGCAGTTTTATTCTGCAAGCACAACCAGGGGCCCGAGGCGTAGGATGCAGACGAGGCGTGCTTCTCCAAATTGCCTTTCTTGTGTGTCCCACACACCTTCTAGTAGGCAGGAGAAGGGCAGGTGTGAAGCTGATACATTTTCCTGACAGCATGAATCTGCGAACATCTGTTTGGTGACTGAGATAAGCAGCAGAGCCACATTCCATTTATTTCCTTCTGTTGGGGGACTGGAGGGACAGCCCAGAGACGGGATTTCAGCCCAAGTAATAAGGTTATAAAGGTACTTTGGCTTTCCAGTGTTACAGGGATGCTGGTGAATGCAAATGAAGGAACTCTGCGAGGTAGGAAAGCTTTTTCCTAGCCTCCAGAAAAGACAGGCAGCTCCACAGAACAACCCCACAACCTAAACACACGAGTGCCGGCATCGTTGCTGAGTCCAACCTCTTTAATTTCTTTAGGTCAGGATGACAAAAAAAAGCAAGACGGTCCCATTCAGTCTTCTGCCTGAAATATTCTGACCCCTTTACTGCTGAAATGAATGTTCGTCTTCATCCAAAATAAACCGTTCTAGGGTCAGGCATGAATCGAGCCTTTGACATTCAAAGAGGTAGGATGCTGAAGGAGCTCATGTCGTTCAGCCTGAAGGGAACCCGCCCCCAGCACTCGAGGCTGTATTTCTTCCTTGTGCTAATTTTACTAAAGACACAACTCACATTCCTGTTGATTGAACAGTTTTGTGTTGACAGCGTCGAAGATTTGTGATGAAACTTATCATCAGCCCGGAGAGGGGGCCATTAGTCCTCGTCACAGCGGCCGGCTAGCGCGGATATATTTTATAGCGCACTTCAGAGACAAACAGACACATTTATATGTCACTTGTTGCAATATAAATGCTAACTTGTACTTCTTTCAAAACTTTTAATGAATTGTCCGCGTTTCACAGGATTTATAGCGTGAGCCGAATGGCTCAAAATATTGCTTTAAACATATTTGTCACTTTGGCAACAGAACAAAAAAAAATCTGGAGGATATTGCTTTTAGAAATAAATCATGAATATATGCATCTTAACAGAGTTTATTTTGGTCATTAGGAGTTGATGCCCTCCCCCCCACCCCCAGTGCAGGATTTAAAGTTAAATTATGCAAAATCAAAAACAAACCTTATAATACTTAATCAAACATGCATAAAACTGTCAGGGCCAAATAAATTCTCTCAATTAACTTGCTTCAGATTGTGATTGCATTTACTAATTTAATCAACACTAGAATAATTTGGAGGCCGGGTAATGATAAATTGCTGTGGTGCTGCACAAGAAGGGGCCACTGAGGTGGTGTGCTGGGAGGAGAACGCAAGGAATGTTTCCTAGGCTGAGGGGAAAGAAGTAACAGCTGAGTCATCACAATCATTTTATGATGGAAACACTGTCTTATTCCCATTTTAGGAGGGATTTTTTTTTTCCAGTAAAGACTTTAAAGGCCTGTTGTGGATAGACCTTGTCTGAATGACCTTGCTGTTCGCTCAGGGAGTCGATCTTATTTCAGTCTCAGAGTAAAGAAGTCATAGAATCAAAGAATCATAGAATCATAGAATCACCAGGTTGGAAGAGACTCATCAGATCATCGAGTCCAACCATTCCCATCAATCACTAACCCATGTCCCTCAGCACCTCGTCCACGCGTCCCTTAAACCCCTCCAGGGAAGGGGACTCAACCTCCTCCCTGGGCAGCCTCTGCCAGTGCCCAATGACCCTTTCCATGAAAAATTTTTCCCTAATGTCCAGCCTGAACCTCCCCTGGCAGAGCTTTAGGCCATTCCTTCTTGTCCTGTCCCCTGTCACCTGGGAGAAGAGCCCAGCTCCCTCCTCTCCACCCTAGGCAGGCGTTCCCTCCACAGTTTGTAGCGATTTGGGGAATAGGATCTGCTCTGAACACAAAGCTTGGAACTGCGACTCCCAGCCCTTCTTTCTGGCACCAATTCACACTTCAGCCTCAGCTAAATCATTTAGGCTGGAGCTGGAGGAACAGCCCTGTAATGCTGAGATGTCCTTTAAGCTCAGTCCTTTTGCACTGCGAATGGGTCTGTCCTTACAATGAGGTAGGTTTGACCCCTGTCCAGAAAAAGCTTTCAATACTATTACTTGTGGAGAGCTAAACAGCTCATTTTTGCAATCGTAAGCAAGGTTTTATGGAGAGGGTCTCATTTACAGGTTCATGTGAAGGAGGCTGTGAGGTATTTGACCCTATGAAGTACCTGGCCTTCTGAAAATTAGATGTTTATTTGGTCTTTAACCTTTCTACACCCATTTTACAAAAAAATAACCATGTCCTGTAGCTGCTGTAGAAGTGAACTTGTCATTGCAAGACTCCTCTCCTCTCTCTCCCTCTGACTTTTTTATTCTCTCTCTCTGCAAACTCTTTCCAGAGGCTAACTCACCATTTTCATCCCCTTTTATCTGAAACAGGGATTGTGCTTTATAAATGTATAGCACCTACCACTAGTTGGTCACCAGTAGCAACCAGTAAATAAAACCCTACGAGCTGAAAAGTAAATCCAGGAAAAGAGCTGACAAATTTCTTTCAGTGACCCAGAAACAACTGCTTCCCCAGTAATCTTATAGCCATATAGATAGCCGTAATTCTTAAAGTCTTAAAGGTAATAAATGTGTTAACATGTTATTTTTCAAACTAGCATTCAATGCTGCCTTCCAGTCGTATCCAAAACCACCACTCAAAACCAATGGCATCTCATGCAAACTCCCTGGGGTTTTGCTGAGCCAGCCTGTAGAGCTGAAATATAACAAATTAAGGGATTAAGTCTTTCCTTTTCCTTAAAAGAGATTTAGGGTCAAGTCTGGGTCTTAAATTTTAAATGTAATCGATCCTCCCTGCAAATCTAAAGTGCAAAAGCTTGTGAAATAATTTTTACTTATTACTTCCTTCCAGCTCTCATCTCTTAGCTGAAACGTCAGCCGTAATCAGTTTGAAGAGATTTGCATGTGGTAAATAATAATGCAGTATATTAGACTAATCAAATAAAAATATGTGTAGCAGAAAGTGGAACTAATTCCCAGTTCTGTAGCCCCTGAGCATCGCTGAGCCTCTGGCTCTCTGGCTCTCCCACCTCCCTGGGAAGCAGCAGCCTCAGCTTCTGGTATTATTTAGGGTTCTGGTAGCATTGTAAATGCACACCCCCAACTGAAACACACGCTGCAAAGCTGGAAAAGCAGCAGTGCCAGGTACAGTCGGAGATCCCAGCGCAGATGGCAGGGTTGTGGAGCACAATGAGGGCAGGCTGCCCCGTCCCTGCAGGAATCCCGGCTCCTGTAATTCTTTATTAGATATATATTTTACAGGTGACGTGAAGTATAAAACTAGACCAGTCTGCAGCTTCTAAAGAAATAAATGGTTCGTGTGAGGCATGGTGAGATCGTAATGTTTGATGTATTCAGGATCTGTGACACATCAGCATGCTTTCTGGCATAATAACCTGCCCAGGGCTGCTGTGAACCTTCCCTACATCAAAAAGCAGGTGAGCCCAGGGATGCTCAGTGGGGCTGGGGGCAGCCTGCCTCCCCTCTGCCCCTAAAAGCTGCTCCCTCTTCAGCACATGAAGCAGGAGAGAAAGAGAAAGCCCCCTGCCAGTGGGGGTGGGATCCCAGTGAACCCACAGAAGGGGCATATGCATTAACAAATATATTATCCTATAGTGGGGACAATCAACTGGCGTGATAACACAGTGAAAGGAAGAGCCCCGCTGTCCCAGCTCTTCCCCCACCTCTGTCTAATGGGAAGGCAGTTATTTTAAATACGCTGCAGTCATGGAAATATTCCTGCTGACCTCCAGGGGCTGGAGCAGGAGCCAGCTGCGCACATATGGCGGGTGAGAAACTGTCTCTAAAACAAATGCAAACAGAATTGGCCGCTTTGCCAAGGACGGGACTCCTGCCAAAGCTTGTTGCTGCATCATGTTGGCGAGCCCTGCTCTGGCTGATGTCAGAAAGTGTCTATTATGCAGAAAACTCTCATGGAGAAGTGTCATTATTGCCTTCTGTTCATTTGTAGACTAGGGATAGTGTAAGCGTGAGGCATTAACAGACCCAATCCGGACCTGCCTCGTGGAGCTGAGGTTTGGCAGGCAGGCCTGGGAAGCCTCCCAGCTCATAGAATCATAGAATCACCAGGTTGGAAAGGACTCACTGGATCATCAAGCCCAACCATTCCCACCAATCACTAAACCATGCCCCTCAGCGTCTCATCCACCTGTCTTTTAAACACCTCCACACAGCTCCTCTGGCTCTCTCAAGCACTTCTTGTGGTGATATTTCAGGGAAAAACAGCACTTTTTCTCTGGGAATCTCCATTCCTTGTTTTTCCATTCATTAATACTGTGTCTCAAATCATGTCATGGAACAGTCTGCCAAGGGAGGTGGTTGAGTCACCGTCCCTGGAGGTGTTTAAGGTTAGGGTAGATGAGGTGCTTAGGAGCATGATTTAGGGCTTGGTGGGAATGGTTGGACTTGATGATCCAGTGGGTCTCTTCCAACCTGGTTATTCTGTGATTCTGTGTGATTCAGTAACAGATGAGTCCTCTCAAACTCTTTGCATAAACCCATCAGGAGACCTTCCTGCTCCAGGGTCATTTCAGCAGCAGCAACCCAGGTCAGCCACAGAACAGGGACGTGTCTGGTCTCTCTAGCATTCCCAGTGCCCTCATCTCTATTTGCAGAAGTATTTTAACACCCCTCGAAGGTGCTTAGAGCCGTAGCAGCACTTGGAGCAGGAAGGCTTTGGGTCAGGGAGTTTGCAACTGGAAGATGCTGAAATTCTGCACATAAAGAGCAGAGCTGAACCACCACCAGCTAAACGTCAATAACCACCTGGGGAGCCCTGCGCCGGGCAATGTGTGAGGGCTCAGGCTGAGCTCTGCAGTGAGGAGACACAGATCACACTCCATCATTCCCAACAATTCCTTGAAGGAATATAGATGGTGGGGGAAAAAAAAATCTCAAATGACATCAAGATATTCAGGCAGACTCAAGGTTTTATCCGAGCTGGTTCTCCTTCCACCTCTCTCTGGATGCTTAAACCATGGTTACCCAACACCTTCATGCAAGGAAAGGGCCGGCGTTCAGGGAAGATGGAGAGTGACAGGAGAGAGCGGAGACAAACCTTCGCTCGGCAAAGGTGTATTTCCCCGAGCTCCCCCCGCCCCTGTCCCTCCGGTGCGAATCAATGAAGCCATCTACTCTGCGCATTGGCTAAATGTCAAATTCAGAGACAGCATCCATTTTCCCGAGATCAATGGTGAGCAGAGTTTGCCCATATTTCTTAAGCATCGCTGCAAGCATCAGTCAGTGCCCGGCCCCCCGCGCACGGGCATGAGCTGTGATGGCAGCAATTTTGGTGCTAGAGGGTTCCCTGGGCCAGGAATCCTCCCGTGCTCTTCGTTAGGGTGCACAATATATCCATCCATAATATTCTACAGTAAATGAAGAGTTCTTTCTTTTGTTAATATTGGGTTTTGAAACCAGCTGCGAAGAGCAGGTAAGTGGCTCCCAAACAGCAGCCTTGAGAGCAGCACCTCCCATCTCGGGGAGCACATTGCGAGGATTAGCCCCAAGTCCTCCTGTGACCCCTGGAGCCCCTCTATTCGTGTCCCTCATATCCCCTTGTCAATGGGTGGTCCCCGTGCCATGTCCCCTGTGTCCCCAGTCCATGTGTGGTCCCTGTGCCATGTCCTCTGTGTCCCTAAGCCCGTAGGTGGTCCCTATGCTGTGTCCCCTGTGTCCCCTATGTTGTGTCCCCAATCCATGGGTGGTTCCTGTGCCATGTCTCCTGTGTCCTCAGTCCATGGGTGGTCCCTGTGCTGTGTTCCCTGCATCCTCAGCCCATGGATGGTCCCTGTGCCATGTCCCCTGTGTCCCCAATCCATGGATGGTCCCTGTGCCATGTCTCCTGTGTCCCCAATCCATGGGTGGTCCCTGTGCCGTGTCCTTGGTGTCCCCAGTCCATGGGTGGTCCCTGTGCCGTGTTCCCTATGCCATGTCCCCTGTGTCCACAGTCCATGGGTGGTCCCTGTGCCGTGTCCCCTGTGTCCCCAATCCATGGATGGTCCCTGTGCCATGTCCCCTGTGTCCTCAGCCTATGGATGGTCCCTGTGCCATGTCCCCTGTGTCCTCAGTCCATGGCTAGTCCCTGTGCCGTGTCCCCTGTGTCCCCAATCCATGGATGGTCCCTGTGCCATGTCCCCTGTGTCCTCAGCCCATGGGTGGTCCCTGTGCCGTGTCCCCTGTGTCCCCTATGTTGTGTCCCCAATCCATGGATGGTCCCTGTGCCATGTCCCCTGTGTCCTCAGCCCATGGGTGGTCCCTGTGCCATGTCCCCCGTGTCCCCAGTCCATGAGTGGTCCCTGTGCTGTGTCCCCTGTGCTGTGTCCTCCATGTCCCTGATCTGTGGGTGGTCCCTGTGCCCTGTCCCCCGTGTCCTTGGTGCGTGCACAGACCCTGCACCTTGTCCCCCCGAGTCCCTGTGTCCATGGGCAGGCAGGGTGCCTCGTTCCCTGCGTGTCCCCACTGTGCGGGCTGCGCTGCAGCCGCATCCCGCAGGGCGGTGCTCCTGCCCCAGGGATGCTGAGCCTGAGGCTGATGCTGCTGAGCCTGAGGCTGATGCTGCTGAGCCTGAGGCTGATGCTGCTGAGCCTGAGGCTGATGCTGCTGAGCCTGAGGCTGATGCTGCTGAGCCTGAGGCTGATGCTGCTGAGCCTGAGGCTGATGCTGCTGAGCCTGAGGCTGATGCTGCTGAGCCTGAGGCTGATGATGCTGCACCGGCATTGGAGCAGCAGGAGCAGGAACTGGGGAAAAGCAACTCCAAAAGAGCCCAAGCTTTGGACTCAGCCTCTTCCCCAAGGCTGCACAAAGCTTCTCCGCAGAGAAAAGTACTTGCTGAGTGTCCTGTCCTGTCCCGTCCCTTCTGACGGAGCAAGAATGGGAACGGGGTGAACACGGCGAGGACCCTCACTGGGAACCCCTGCCTGGCCCCTGGGACCCTGGGCCATCTCCTCCTCTGGTTCCTGGGGGACAGAAGAAACTCGCATCTGTGCTGGGCAAACTGCCACCCGCTGTCCCTTTTGCTAAGCTGAATCCTGACCCTGTTGCAGAATCATAGAAGAGTTTGAGACAGAAGGGACTTCAAAGCCCATCCAGTTCTACCCCCGGCCATAAGCAGGGACATCTCCCGCTGGATCAGGGGCTCCAAGCCCCATCCAACCTGGCCTTGGACACCTCCAGGGATGGGGCAGCCACCCCTGCTCTGGGCACTCTGGGTCAGGGTCAGCTCACTCACACAGGAAAACATTTCTTCCTAAGATCTCATCTAAATCTCCCCTCTTTCAGCTCAAAACCGTTCCCTTTATCCTGTCCTTGCACTCCCTGGCAAAGATCCCCTCCCCAGCTTTCCTGGAGTCCCTTTCAGTACAGCAAGGCCACTCTAAGGTCTCCCCAGAGCCTTCTCTTCTTTGGGCTAAGCAAACCCAACTCTGTCACCCTGTCCTCGTACAGGAGGTGCTCCAGCCCTCGGATCATCTCCGTAGCCTTCCCTGGACTTGCTCTAACAAACCCAAGTCCTCCCTGTGCTGAGGACTCCAGAATTGATCTCAGGGCTCCACGTGAGGTCTCACAAGAGAAGAGCGGAGGGGCAGAATCCCCTCCCTCAGGCTGCTGGTCCCACTGCTTTGGATGCAGCCCAGGGTGCAGTTGGTTTTCTGGGCTCCAGTTGAGCTTCTTATCCACCAGCACCTCATGCTCCCCCCAGGGGAATCAGCACTGGCTGCCCATGGTGTCTGAGGAAGAGTTTGGCCTCAAGTTAGAAAAACACTTTACTGACAGTTTGAGAGAAACTTCTGGTGCTTAAACATTCTGGGAGTCTTTTTGACATCGGTTACGCTTAGACTGTAGCACAAAGGAGAAAATTACTTTCCAGCATCCTAACAGCAGCGACCTCCATCTCAACAACAATAAAAGTGATCAAGAAAAAAGGAACAAAGCATTTATAAAACAAAACTACCTTCGCGCACAGCTACAATTGATGTCAGTGTCTTTTCCAGGACCCAGCTGGCGGGTAGCCCTGCAGCACCTTGAACAGAAAGCACAGCGGGTTGAATCGTGCTTCTTTCTCCCGTCCTGTCCCAAATTCATTGCTGGCAGATCACCCTTGTAACTTCGTGTTACCACGTTTTGCTAGCGAGAGCATGGAGGAGACAAAAACTCAAAGCCCTCATCAATCACAGCCTGGTTCCTGGTACAATTAGCAAGTTCTATTATCTTAAGAATGACACTTGTAGCACAGAGCAAAGCGAGGCGCACCCAGTATTATACTGCTGCATGTAAAAAAGGGAAGGCTTGAATTGCATTAGCATTGCATTAGATTCCCATGACTTTTTATATCAGCACTTGTGAGTTATTTATGAATTCATTTATTTACAAGGACAGCCCTTTCTGCATTCAGTTGCCATGGTTGCTTTAACTCCTGTATCCTATTAATTCTGGATGTTATGAAATAAATATAGATCAGACAATCATTGTGTGGTGTGGTTTTTTTTTTTTTTTATTATTCTTATTTTATAGTTTGATTCCCTGTGTCCTGGCCAGAAAGGCTTTAACACCAAGCATCTCTCTAGAGCATCCACAGCTGGCTGGCTGGGAGAGGGATGCTGGGGCAATTTGCTGAGCTTTTCCCCTTGCCAGTCCTTTCTGCTACCATGACACAGCCTGGGCTGGAGCAAAATGTGGCAGCTGATTCCTAGCATTGAGTCACCCACTTTAGTTTAAGGCAGCAAGTGGAGAGCAGAGGTGGGAGCAAAGAACTTACCAAGGCACAGCGAGGCATGGGACACCCCTTGCCTTTGGGAAGTACCGCAAAACTCTTCATGATGGGGAATAAATCTTCCTACCTTCACCACGTAAGCAGTCTGTTTGAGAAAAACAAGGTTTTTCAAGAGTGCCAAAGCGGGCGCAGCCCTAGGGAGAACCTGGAGGGTTTCTCATGTCACCTTGTAGAGATCAGAGCACATTGGAGCCTCACACGCAGGCATTCCCCTAACTTCTTTCCCAGGAGGAGGAGATCAGTTTGGCTGCCCCACTAGCTAAGAGACAAGGAGAGACTTAATTTTACTAGGGTGAGAGCTTTGATGTTACTGCCTGTTCCAGCCAGGAGCAGCTGTCAGACCCTCGCTGGATGGGAACAGCCCAGGAGGGCCAGGGATTCGGCTGCCCAAAAAGGAGTTGCCCCTTGAAGAGGGCAAAGGTGTCATTCAGGGAGGAGAACAGTCCTGGAGCCAGGAACCCAAAGCCAACCTGCTGGAAGTGGTTTGTAATAGAATTCCACAAGAAAATTAAATCAATTAGCGAGTCTAATAAAGCTCTCAAGGTTTTTAATTAAACTAAGCTTTAATTAAAGCAGCACGAGCCCATGCTCTTTTGATATTCTGCCTCAGACCCCAGAGGATTGCAACTCCTATTTGTAATTTACATGGGCTGGATCAATCACTGGAGTCATGAAAATGTGAGAACTTTGTCAATTTTACGGATGAAATACTGTACGTCAGCCTGGAAACTCCGGCAGCTCCGGGCTGGGAGAGGCGTATAGATCAGGGCGACCTTCCCTGCTCTCGGAGAGGAACGAGCATCAGCCTGAGCTGGTGCTGACCTGGAAGAAGTCCTCTCCCAAGCAAAACTCCTGCTGCCAAACCCTGTTAGCGGGAAGTTCTAAGAGCTCGATAATTCCCCTGTGCCACCACCAGAGCTGGTACTCTTGCCACTGACAAAACCACATCCCACTCTATCCCCCGGCAGCGCTGGTCCAGGAGACAAGCAGGAAAAACCCACAGGCAAACCAGACTCATGTCCTCCAGCCTGGACATCTGGTAAGTGGCCCCAGAATGTTCTGCCTCTATTTTAGTCTTGTTTTGTACACAATATGCCCAAAACATGCTTTATTTCTTAAGGAGATAAGGATCTTTATGTAACCCATTTTTCCTTAACGCTAAGTCCTTTGTCAGGATTAAAGAATCCTAAAACATCTGTATGGGCTTGGGTGGCAGATGTATAGAGAAAGCAGCCTAAAATAACACAGAATATTAACCTACTAAATGAGGTATTTAAAAAAATAAAATAAAAGGACCCTCTTGCATTCTTAGTTACAGCCAACTCCTGACCCCGGCTACCACGATGATGCAGGTGGATAACAGCATGCCATCCACAGGGATTTCCATCTGAGTGGTTCAAGATTTTTTATCTAATACCAGAGTTTAATTTTTTCAGGAGTTTCAGCTGTGCCAGAGGAGCAGAGCTGCTCTGGTGAGGTGTGCTGGGTCTTCATGAGCCACTGCAGGGCTGCATCCATCTGTCAGGAGAGTCGGAGCAGCCAGCTCAAGGCACATTGTGTAATGCCTTCAGACAACAGCAACTTCATTTAAATTTATTCAATACTGCTTAAAAATCAGTCCTTTGCATTAAGCAGATTGATGGACAGACACTTCAGATGGAAGGGAGGTTTCTGAGAAAAGGAAGAAGGAGAAACTCATCTCTTGACTGCAAGAATGGTTGGACTCGATGATCTGGTGGGTCTCTTCCAACCTGGTCATTCTATGATAAGAAGGGTGCTCCTGACCCCCTTGCTGCTAATCAGGCAGCAATGTGGGTGCTCATTTGCTTTAACAGCTCAGCATGGTAAACGTGGACACCTGTCTGCATGGCTGGATGCTCGAGAACGCTCGCTGACTGCTTTCCCAATGTCTTTGCCAAGCCCTGTGATCGAACCTGGTGCAGTTGAAAGTCTCTAGAGCAGGTCAGAAAGAACCTGCAGTGCCTTGGCCCGTCAGAACCCACCGTTAGCCTCTCCTGTCCTCAGCTCCCGGCCCGTTTCCAGCAATCCATACAGGTCCCATCAGTCCTGGCCACAGCCAGCTCCCTCCCAGGCAGCCAGCTAAGGCCATTAGTGTGATTACTGGAGGTCGTGAAGTTCAAACCAAAATGTCAATTTTCATTTGGAAGAATGGTCCCATTTTAGGAGCAAAGGGATTTTTTTTCCCCTCTCTCAAAGAGGCCCCCCCTGTGAAATCATTGCTCCCCAAAGACTTGCAAATTTCTGGCAAGCAAAAGGTGCCAATAGCTGCTGGAGCCAATAAAAAGATTAACAAGGGTCACCGGTGCTTTCCTCCTTCCCTGCACTCCAAGGCTCTGGGGCCTATTTTGAAGATATTAACCATTGCCTTTACCTTCTGCATGTTCAT
Organism: Clamator glandarius; assembly: GCA_033459285.1. Lineage (NCBI taxonomy): Eukaryota > Metazoa > Chordata > Aves > Cuculiformes > Cuculidae > Clamator > Clamator glandarius. The sequence goes on along the minus strand of JAUNZM010000434.1, from coordinate 205,933 downwards.
CACCGCGTTTGGGGTCTTTATGGATTTATTGACAAGACATTGCTATTAATCCTACCTGCTGAATGCCAGCCTGGGAGTCACTTAGGTTACATCACCCCTTCAGACAGGAGCATTTAGCCAGAGAAGTTTTAAAAGGCAGATTGGAACAAGACAAAGTAGCTGGTGGGTGAAACGGAGTGCTGCTCCACGAGGCCCTGGGGCAGGGAGAGTGGCCGCCAAGCAGCCTCTGCGAGACGGTGAAGGCAAAGACCTGACCTTGGGGAGGCAGCTGGGTTCTGCTCATTGATTCAGTGGGGTCAGGATTCCACCCCTGTGCTCCAGGGTTAATGATCCACATCTGGGGGCAATTCAGGGAGATGGGGAGCCAGCAAGAAGATGGGTGCTGACCTCACTCAGAGCATCTCGTGTTGTGTTTACTGGAAATTTTAGACGTTTCCTTTCTGGAGAAATTCAAAACCAGCTCCATAAGGCATTTCTTACGCCAGGCTGCTGCTGGGAATGCTGGCACCGCAGGATGGCACAGGGTAATGCTGGGTGGGCTCCTGCCCACTGAGGAGGTGTCACACGCTTAAAGTGGGTTTTCTCTTCTATGTCGTTGTGCTAAATAATTAAGTCTGTTCCATCTTTACCTGCTGACAATGTGGCACTTAATTAAGTGGTTTAATTAGAAGCTGGCAGCTTTAATTAAGTTTAGGACTGTAGAAGTAGCTGAGAGCCTCCAGTTGAGTCACAGTGATGGGGGCTGTTGGCGAGGAAGAAAGCTTTACTCCTTTGTCCATCGTCCTCAGCCGTATGTGGGAGGGAACAACCATCCCATTGTGTCCCTCCATAACCTCCCTGCCACTGAGAGGTGGGTGATTTGTGCACCTTTTGCTCAGACATTCAGGTCCTCACTGGGACCACAGAGTAGGAGGGAGACACTGGGGGTGGGTGTCAGGAGCCACAGGCTCTGCCCAGTAGAATCATAGAATCACCAGGCTGGAAAAGAGCCATCGGATCATCAAGTCCAACCATTCTTATTAATCACTAAAACATGTAGGTGACCGTGTCTTCTCCCTCCACCCAAGACCTGCGATGGACGGCTGTGAGCAGGACGGGTACTAGGGTTGAAGGCTGCACTCGGCTTAGGAACAGCATCTGCAATTCTAGACCATGCACGGGGCTGTCTAAAAGATGTATTACTTTTTAATAATGTAAATATGTAAATATTACTGAGGTGCCATTAATCCTCGCTGCCTCAACATGATACCACTCTTAAGAACAAATGTAATAAGATATTATTAATATGCGAAGTAACAACACATTAACCTGACTAACACCAATAAATTGCAGAGCTTAGCACAAAGTGAGAAGTTGCTCAGGGAGCAGCCTGCACCCTGCTCACCTTGGGGCTACCTCCAGCAGCACCCCAGGTTCTGCAGCGCAGGTGAAGCCTGGTTTGCCCTGGAGGACTCATTGCCCTGGGAAACCAAGCAGCTGGGGAGGAGCAAGGAGATAAAGGGGAGAGGAGCAGGCTAACCCCTCAAACCCTGCTCTTATCATCCTTGTTTTGGAGCAAGAGCCCTAACAGCTGAGGCTCCTTTTTTCAAAGCCTCACCTGTTTTCCTGAGGGATTTCTTAACCACTCTTATAACAGATTCGTTTTAAATCCTGTTGCAAATGTGTATTAGACCCAGAAACGTGGAAGTTAACCCAGGCTTTGTGTGAACCTTTCTGGCTGGACTTGCTAAGAGGTGACCAAGCCTTCATCTCATCAGTTGTTGGATTTTATTTCCAAGCAGCTGGGTCTTTATCCACAGACCCAAAGTCCAGCTCTGTTAAACCTTCAAGCCCCCCAACTCTCATTCTGGTCATTTATTTCCTTTTGAAATACGAGCACATACAGGGATTTAAAACTGGGATGAGTGTCCCAATTTACACTTAGCAGGCTGTGAGTGCAGCTCTTGCCCCTGGCTTTGAGCTGTGCCAACGGCAAGTGGGAATGGGGGAGAGCACACAGCAGAGCAAAAGGAGTAGGGGAAGCCATAAAATCTGAATTTAGGGCTTGAAAAGGAAATTATTCCGTGCAAATGGCTGCTTCAGTTCAAATCAGCCCTTCCTTGTAAATCCTGCTCATCCTTCTCACAAGGGAAAGCCGGTGAAATAACCAATATTTCAGCAGCACACAGACTTGTGGAGACCTTCACCTCTCGGTGTCCTCTGAGCCCCACACCCGGGCATAGGGCTGGAGAGCAATTCAGGCACGAACACGGCCATGGTTTATGTAAAAATTAACCTGTTGCCCTTACTTGGGTCAAAGTAATTCAGTTTAATTTGGTAATCTGGGCCCTTTATCTTTAATGAGTCCTTGGGGGGTGAGGGTCAGAGCATCTCTTTTTTGGCTGAGGAAAGCAGCAGAGATTGTTGTTAATATTCAGGCTGTTCAATACAGCAGAAAGACCTTTTGGTATTGACAGCACTGTTGGTTTTCACCTCACTGGTGAATGGAAATTGCCAAATTAGTCTCTCATTATATCTGAAATTAATCCTTATGATTAATGAACCTCAGAACCACAGATTTACCTGGGTAGAGTATATTAAGAAATTGCATACAGTAGTTGACTGCAAAGAATCATGATTGTATCCAAGAAAAGGAATAAAAAATAATTATTCTTGGTTTCTATAAAATAATTCAGTGGCACAGTAAAAATTATCAGGCAGCAGGTTGAATTTTTTTTTTCCCCTAGAGCATCGATGAACTGGGGAACTCGCTGCTGGAGGATGCTGTGCAGGAGCTAGAAGAAGACTACATACATCTGTGCACTCTTTGCCTACTCTGCTAGAGCCCCCAGTGCTGCTTTTTCTCTTCTTTCTCAGAGAACTGGAGCAGCTGGTTGGAGTTCACCGAGTACAAACTGCCTTTCCCTTTCCACAACGTAAATCTTCCCTTTCCTTCCAGGGTTTCTTTAATGCATCATCAGGCCCTATTGTACTGGAAATCTGCTTGCCACATGTTAGCTGGAGCTAAGATCCTTGGTTAAATATTCATGGAGAGGTAGCTATTAAACCAGGGGTGAGAACTCAAGTTACACAGCAGAGATGAGAAGGCTGTGCTGGCAGAGGAGACCAACTCAATATCAAGTTAAAAACCCTTGTGGAAATGACTTACCCCACATAAAGCCTGGGGAAGGAGAGGAAGATAAAACTCTCCACAACTACCTGAAAGGAGGTTGTGGAGAGGAGGGAGATGGGCTCTTCTCCCAAGGGACAGGACAAGAGGGAATGGCCTCAAGCTCTGCCAGGGGAGGTTCAGGCTGGACAGCAGGAAAAAATATTTCACGGAAAGGGTCGTTGGGCACTGGCAGAGGCTGCCCAGGGAGGGGACTGAGTCACCTTCCCTGGAGAGGTTTAAGGGAAGGGTGGACGAGGTGCTGAGGGACATGGGTTAGTATTTGATAGAGATGGTTGGACTCAATGATCCAATGGGTCTTTTCCAACCTGGTGATTCTATGATAACTCCTGATAACGTTGTGCTGCTGAAGTACATTAATGCCCTCGATGTGATCAGCAGAGGGGTGTGTGGGGCAGCCTGGAGCCCCGAAGAGCACCTCTGGCAGCAGGGGAAATCCTACAGAACCTTGCGGCCAGTAAAGAAGCAAGAGTGAATTTCCAAACAGGTTGAGCTTTTAATGAGAGAAGAAAAACGAAATATCCTTGCACGGCTCGTGTTACGCCCACATGCACAGGGCAAGGAGATGGGTTGGGTAGGGAATAGCATCAAGTCTGCTACTCCACACAAACAAGGGACTTGGAAGTGCTGCTGCAGTGAGGAGATGATGCTTGGGCAGGGCAGGGTGGGGAGAGCAGCCTCTGCCTTTGCAGGAGGAGGCTGGGGGCAGACCACCCAGCAAGCTCCTCTCCACAGCCTCCTCCTCCCTGGCTATTAACTCCCACAACCTGGGGGCAGGAGCAATAAGGGCAAAAGGACAAGAGAGCAGAAGTCAGTCTGGGGTGTCAGGTAACCGGTTACCTGAGCTCTGCCTAAAGGTAACTTCCTCATGAATAGCCCATGAACCCTCGTCCCAACACCGACATGCGAAGCTGGTGAATTATGCAGGGCAGCGGGCTGTGCCGAGCAGATGGCATCGCTGCTGTAACATGAGCATCCACACTACACAAAATGCAAAGCCCAGCAATTAACCTTTTCGAAGGTTTCCTCTTGTCTCGGGGATTAAACCTCCTCCAATTCCACTTCGCTCCACTTCTACCTGAGAGAAGTGTGTAATCCCACAAATAAATAAGGGAAATGGGAGCTCTGTGCTGCCCTTCCCAGCTGCAGCAGCCTCTAGCTCTGTTCTGGCTTGGGGATCGCTCCCCATTCCCACGCTTCATAGAATCATAGGATCACCAGGTTGGAAGAGACCCACCGGATCATCGAGTCCAACCATTCCCATCAATCACTAACCCACGTCCCTCAGTGCCTCGTCCACCCGTCCCTTAAACCCCTCCAGGGAAGGTGAATCAACCCCCTCCCTGGGCAGCCTGTTCCAATGTCCAATGACCCTTTCCATGAAAATTATTTTCCTAATGTTCAGCCTAAACCTCCCCTGGCGGAGCTTGAGGCCATTCCCTCTCATCCTGTCCCCTGTCACTTGTCACCTGAAGCAGGTGCAGCTCTCACACCACCAGTCATTGTCTTTCTCCCTCATACCTGCCAGCTGGGGACAGCAGGGTCAGAGTGACCGACAGCAGGATGGGTACAGAGCCACCGCAGCTGCAGGCTGCTCGAGCAAACAGTGTGACACCATGGTGCAGACACTTGTCACTGCCCTGAACACGTGCCACCCCATTATTTTCCTTTGAGATGAATCTTTGGCTCCAGAGGATGACTGGAATCTGTTTGGGATTCAGTTTTTATTTACATCCCCAAGCTTCAACATTTTATTCTTTCCAGAGCCTGTCCTTCTGGTTGATTTATGAGTGATAAATAAAAGGAGATTTTTATTTTTTTTTTTTAAACAAAGAGAGGAAATTCATCTTGTCCTCTTAAAGTGAAGAAGATCCCACTGTTCCAAATAAAAAAGGTCTATGCCATAAATACTGGGTTAGAAGGAGGGTGAACAAAAGGTAAAGAGCAGCCCTCCACAGCAGAGAGCAGGCTACTGGTTTTGTTCCTGAGCATCTTCTCCCCTGAGCCCAACCTTCAGCCACCTCGCACTCAGAAACCTTTGAGCCTCCAGCCTGCACTCAGAGAACAGGCAGAGTGGATTTTATCCTTTGCAAACCAACTCCAAATAGTTTTGCTAAAGGCAGAAAAACTGGAGCACGTTCCCTTTCATTCCCTGGGCTCCAGCTCAGCAGCAGCCTGGTGACCACGCAGCGTGGTGGGGAAGGAAAATGTGGACGTGGGCAACAGTTAACTATTACAAGAAACAAAAATACATATCAAATGCCAGGCATTCACCTTAGTGCATGACAAAAGCTATTATTTTAACTATGATAATTAATTCTCTTCATAATTAAACTGCTTAATTCACAACAATGGAGTAGATATTGTCTAATACTTTTAATTAACAAAGTGTTGTACACATAGCGGCAAAGCATTACTGGCAAGCCTCCTATGCAATACACTTAATTCTGTAATAAATTATTAGTACAAATGACTAAGATACATTGCACCCTGGAAGAGACTGTCAAGGGAGAAGGACTTCAGACTCTTGGTCACTCGTTGGACCATCATAGAGCAGAAGAGACGCCAGATGCTTTCCTTGTTTTCTCTCACGCTCTGCAGCTGGGGCAGTGTCTGCTGGGGCCACTGGTGCTTTGGCACATAGCAATTCTGCTCTACACCTTAGGGAAAGGAAAGCCAAGCCAGTTTCTTCATCACTTTCCAGGGATCCTGCCTAGAGAAATGCCAGGATGCCATTTCTTTATCTCAGCACAAAAGAGAAATGCCCCTAAAGGATGGGTATTTTGTACCACCCGAAATTGTGTCTTTCTTTGCTTTCTATCTGGCATCCCAGTCTGACCGATGCATGCACGGGGATTTTGTCTGCACCAGATCTGGGCTGCTGCTGCTAAACTGCATGTTCCGCATGTGGGATCTGCTTCAAGGAAGCAATGCAAGGTACAAAAACTAAGCCCTTGAAATCAGAGCATCAAGGTCAGAGAGGTATGAAAGTTAGTTTCACAGTTAACATGAAGTTTAATGTGAAATAATCACTTAGGTGCCTGGGGAAGACTACAGGAACACAAACCCTGTGCTCGAGTACAGTGATGCTGACAGCTACAGCACCTCCAGAAAAAAAGCTAAATGCAGAGCTGGTTCAACTCCAGCTGGTCTCAGGGTGCAGTGACTCGATATTGGGGTTAACAGTCAAGGTAGGGAGACTCCAGCAAGGGAAAGAGTGGGGTTAACAGAGTAAGGAATTGCCCAAAATGGAAACAGCAAGTGCAGAAGAACTTGGTCCTAGGGGCATGCTGACTTTGGGGCATAGGGATACATCTCTGCCAGCAGCTGCCTCCATACAAAGGCAGCTTAAGAGCCTCTGGAGGAGTTTTCTCTGGGTGGGCATGCTGGAACATCTGTCACATCCGTGTGGTCCTCACAGAGCAGAGCAGCCCGTGCCTGTGCACGTGTCTTGCTGTCGAGCTCTAAGGTTAGAGGTGACTGATGTTTTTATGAATGGTCATTACGTCTGAGAAGGAAACTGCATCTTGTAAAGTAAGGATATGAAGGTTAATGGAAGGATCCTATGTTTTCCCAGGTTTCTTACAAATTAGTTAAGAGACAAATACCCTGGGGCCACATGCAAAGTAAAATTCATTCCTGCAACTTTTATTGGATCACAGTTGAAGAACCTCGTGGTCAGAGGTCATCAGTGTTGCTTTAAGACACAATCACTGGGGTCAAACTAATTAGCACCAGGGATCACATCGCAGGCTTTCCCCTTTTCTCTTTGTTTCCGAGTCCCCTCTGACCCCTGCTCAGAACCTCCCAGTCACCACTTGTCTGCAGTTCTCTGGCCGACAGAGCCTTGGCTCGGCTCAGACAGTCAGCTGAAGAAACCTCAACCTTTCTTCCTCTTCCGTTTGCAACCAGACAGGAGACAACCTATAGCAAACACAACCATTCCCTTCTCTCCAAATGGTGTGAGCTGTGCCTGGAGGAGGAGAAAGGGATGTGGAGAGCAAGGAAAGAAATAAGACCCCCCTAAATCGGAGCCTCAGTGTGCCATTTCTCCATGGCAGTGCTCATACACACTTATATCAAAAAGTTATCTGCATGGAGTTGACAGTAAAGAATTGTACCGAAGGCACTTAGAGATCATGAAAGCAGGACCTCAGTGTTACAGCTCAGTGTTTTTGCTGGCTGTGCTCGCTCCCTTGTGAGGAAACCAGATGGGCCACAGCCCCACTCTGCCATCTGATGGGACCTACTGGTTACCTACCCAGGACAAGAGCCTCAGGGACTAGCAAGGGGCTTCCATGGGCATTAGGGAGGTGGCTGAAAGATAATGGGAATGCACTTTCATAGCACCACCCAGGTACATGTAAAAATGGGTTTGTCTCTTGGGATGGCCTTGCTACGCAGAGATAGTATTTGCACATCAGCCCAGGGCCAAGCACGTCTCCCTCCTACCCCAGACACCGTGGACCAGCACCACCTCTCCTTTGACTGGCAGACCTGAGCCCATTGTGCTTGGTCAGCACATCAGAATGATGAGTTTCACGCAAAAGCTTAGCCTAACCCTAGTCTCATAAATATGCTACGCGTTACATCCAATTAATGAAAATTATTATAGTGACTAAATAATGTACAGTGAGTAAATAACAGCTCTGCTGTTCGGTAAGGGGGTGATCATAACTGAACCTGCAACTTCCCAAGGTCCAACCGAATTAACCCTTTTCTCCTGACTCCACTGGACCTGATGTCAAAGCAGGCTACCAGCCCTACTCCTTTGGCTGCAGGAACCGAGCCTGCCTGATCCAATGCTCTTACCTCCCAGGAAGATCTGGGCAACACTAGAGCAACTGCAGCTGCCTACAGACAGAACCAACATTTGTCTTCCCAGTCACCAGGTAAGAGACACCCTTCTCTCTGCATCTCTTGCTGGGTCACTGCCTCAACAGGAGACACTTTGAGAGGAAGGCAAGAACCCAAACTGCTACAGCTTAACTCAACAGCAAGGTCAGAAGAGCGACCAGATATTTGTTGCATCAGGAAGGATGTGGATGGAGCAGTGGAAGAAGAGAAATATGCTGTGCTGGGGTACCCGCCCAGAATTTCATCTGGCTGAGGAGGGCTTGGGAGCACAGGGATATGTCCTTTCTTTCCCTCTCTCCAAGGCACAGAACCAGCCCAAGCTGGCTGCCCACCTCCCAGGGAAGCACAGCCAGAACGCATTGATCCTGGCCCCATCGATTCACAGACCCACCTCCCCTCTGATGTGCAAAACATGCCCTGCCCCTGTGGACACGCAGCTCCGGGTGGGCACAGAGCATCGCCTGGCAGGGCAAGCACGGCAGCGCACTCCTGTCTCACAGGCAGATTTAATGTGCACTTTTGAGGGGCTGAGGCCAGAGTGCCCCAGGCAGGGAGCTTACGCTCATCAAAAATACCTCCAAGTGCCCGTGGTGCTGAGCGCTGGAGGGACCCCAGCATGTTTTTCAAGTTTGCAGTAATTCCTGGGCTCAGATTAAATAGAATAAAGGCTCGAGTTCACAGCAATAAATAAAACAGTCCTCTCCCTGCCTCAACGTGCTTCTCACGGATTCATTTGCAAGCTTTTAGGCATCTTCTTCCTTGGTTTGCTTGTGCCCAGCTCCTCGTGGCACCCATTTTACCTTGGCAGAGCAGCCCACAAATCATAGTGACACACCAATCAACAACTCCGGAATTTTTTATACCACTCTGCCTCTTGAAAGATGAGTCACCTTCTGCACCACATTCCTGGGCATCCAGATAAATCTGTCACAAACTTCTTCCCTCAAGGTGCACAATTCTTTCCCTTTTTTCAGTAAAGCTGTATTTCCTCGTTTTAAGCTCCTCAATGTGCATTCACACCCCTCAGCCATCTCAGTATATTTCTCCCTTTGTTCCTGTTTTCGCTGACAACTTCATCCTAATAGTCTCCTCAAAGGAATGATGAATGCATAAGCTGCATATTGATCACTGCAGTGATTGATTACTGGATCTCTTTGACAGATGAGCCTACTAAGGTAGTTGCCAATATGGAGGTATGGATGGCAGGGCCCCCTCGTGCAACAGTCTAATGGTATCTGACCTGATAGGGCAGAAAGGCAACTCCCTCATTTCAGCAGGAAGAAAGGCCTCTTTATACTCTTTATAAAATAATTCATAGGAAACTTAAAACACTCAGACACAGAGAGATTGCAAATGGGGAAATATGATGGATTATGGGTTGAAAGGAGCCGACTTCTAGAAGCTAAATTGATCCCCAGGAAAATGTTTTTGTCTGCTGTGAAAAATGGGCAATATCTCAGCAGCTCTGGAGGGCTATAATCTGGAAAATAATTTGCTTTTGATTTCCTTTAGTTTCATGCAGGGTTTTTTTTTCATTTTTTTTTTTAAGTTGGTTCCTTGCAGGCTTTGTTGCTCAGCTGGGAGAATCAGTGATGAAACAGGCAAGGGATTAGCCGCGCTGACAAATACGAGCTGATCCTTACTTACGGCTATACAGCCCTTACCCCACCCATTGTCGCTTGTTCCACGGGAGAAGTTACATCCCCTCCAGAAGTCCTCTGCTTACCAAAAAGAAGAAAGTCAAGCACTTCACTGAGTATGAGTGCATCTGTGAGGAGATAGAGAATCCCCAGCCGCGATCCTGCAATCAACCGGTGCATGTAAATGTTACACACGCAGCTCATTCTCTAAATGTTTCCTGGTTGCCTGCGTACCTCACTAACAAGACGACAGTGCACAGGGATTGCTCAGCCTCCTTAGTCCTTGCTCAGCAAGAAAACCTTTGTGTGTGACCCTGCGAAGCAGCAGTAATAATTTGTGGAGAATTAGCAACAAAGAGCCCTGCAGGGAGAGAACCTCAGCAGCAAAGGAGGTTGCTGGGATGGGTGCTTCACCTGCTGAGCAATTCCACTGCAGAGCTCTGGCTCCCTCACAGAACTACAAAGAGCAAACTGACTTCTTCTAACACTCTCTAACTCAATGCTCGATGACGGTTGAACAGTCATTGCATATAGCTCATTAATGAGGCAGCCACAGCACCACCCTTGTTTGTGGGCAGGGAAACTGTGGCATGGAAATAGAGTCACCTTGCATCTCAAGAGCTTGAGCTGGACAGAGTCTGGGGTCCCAGAGCCAGCTGAAGTCACAGCTGGGGTCAAAACCGAGGGTTTTATTTGCTGTTTCTGCACTCTAGTCACAGGCTGTCCTGTTTCCCTGGCTTAGGGACTGGCAAGAAAGAGAACAGAGTCGGTCAGTAAAACACATTTAGAAGCTTCTCGTCAGGAGTTTCTCTTGCTCTCATTTTTTAATCAGCTTCCCACTTCTACTGCTAATAACGAGAAATGTTGTTCTGGCAATAACTACAAGAGTTTTTTCTGAGTCTAAAGTGCTAAGAAGAAAATTTATAGGGAAGTATAATAGTTACAGCCTCCCAGTGCCTGGAAATTCCTTGGCAGTCGGCTTTTGCTCTACAGAAACATTGAATCAATGGTGTGCTAACAGCCCAGGAGCCTATTACAATAACATGCATACCTCGAGTCCAGACAATCAATAACTCAGCAGGATGCAGCCACCAGAAAACAACAAATTAGTTAGATTTCCATAGACTATACATTTGGTGAGTAATAATCAGTAAGTAAGAATGAACCTAGCCTGGAGAGACCATCGAGCCAAACGGAGATCTTTTATTCATGGCTTCAACTACTGCATTCACTGAGTAGGATGTTTGTGGAGGGTTTCAATCCTGTAAATATACACGTGTGTGTTTGACTTTACACATATTCCTACAGAGCTCAGTTATTTTATTCTTAACAGGACTTCTGTTTGCAGCAGGTTTTCAGTATAAACCAGTATAGAGGTCCATAGTGAAAGCTGGACAGGCTTAAATTTAATGTATCTTATTATTTGCACATTCCTACTTCGAGGTACAACCAAAGATGACCTCTGCCTATCAGTAGATACAGTCGAGAAGTCAGATCTTTCTCAGTTTACACATTACTGCTGCTGACTTTTATACTTAAAAGTCAGCCAGAATTGACCTCTTGCTGTACTAGAGCACTTTGTGCGTAGGATCTCTAGGAACAGCAGAACCACAAATCACCACGTCCAAGTACTACCGTTTTAAGGCTACTTCGACAGTACCTATGCAGCCAAACTGCTGTTTCATTGGGAAGACAAGGTTTATTCTATTCCCTCTAGAATAAAGAGTATTTCCATTTCTTTTTAATCATAAACACCTACCAAAAGCTGATTAACTCCTTTTGGTCAGAACGTCTAATAACTAAAGTAAAATGATAAAGCAAAGCTTGAAAAAGCACAAGTACATCCCAAAGTAGTTCATTCAGGCCACGGTTGTGGTTGTCCTTCCCCTCCCCGCTGACTTACATTTTGCCTAATACTTTTACAGAAGGAGAGGGGGCACAAACGATGATCTAAATTACACTTGGCTATATCCAAAGCAGCCCAGCTTACTCACCTAAGTGTAAAATTAGATGAGGAAGTAGCCCTAGAGCATTAGAATTTTAAATGTTTTTCGCACTCATTTGGTAGGCACTTTCTGAGGTGCCAGATTTCACAAGCTGGTAGCTGATTTTATCTGCTAGGGTATTAAAATCTCCTATTCTTGACAGATTTTAAGGAATCTTTTTCTGAATACAAGGTTCTATTTAGCAGCAATTCTTCCTTTAGTACTAACTTGAGCTCAATCTACTCAGTTCCCTACAGCTCAGAGCTTCTATAGGATATTTCTATGAACTAACACAACTTTATACCTGCTAGCAATATTTGGGGTACACATTTGTGCACCTTTAAAATAAATGCGACTTCTGAAACCCTTCTAAGGTTGTACCTTTCAGTAGAACCAACCCTTGCAGCTTCACTAAGACAAAGAATTCTTGATTTATTCGGTATCCAGTCAGAAAGGAAAGAAAAGGCTGCAGTTGCCAGTCGCTTTTGAAAGGCTTTTTCCAGCTCACCAGCTTCCAGCAGAAGGCTGACTGGGAGGGGGTGAAGAGGATTCACCTGGAGGAATTTACACTGTTATGGGCTGGAGAGAGAGCCCTGCACCTCTGCCCAGCACACAGTGTGGTTCTGCTTGGCAGGAAGAGGTTTAGTAGGCAGCTCTAACAAACCACTTTGTACAGAATTAATTAGAACTTCTGCTACCTTGCTAGAAAATTACTTTGCATCTGACTGTTGTGCCTGCTCTGATTTGTATTGCCAGCTGAAACACAAATACCAACTAGGATGCATTATAGAGATATATTAGCGCATTGCTTTCAGTAAAGTCTAAATGCCTACTGCAAGCTCTCTGGAGAAAGGACATCTACATTAGAAATGGCCTTCAACAGAAGAGATCATTTTTAGCGTATGATATTAGTCATAAAGGCTTTTAATTACATAGTCCTCCTCCTGACTGGATCTAAAGACTGGCTACATCTGCAGATGACACCAACCAGAGCACTGAGGAAGCTTTTATGTATATTGAGGTTGCATTCACATTCATTACTTAACTGCTCTTCATGTACACAAAAAAATTCTAAAAGTAATAAGAATCCCTACATTAACCCAAAACTTCTGGCGATCTCACCCCCATCCCTGCACCACACTCCGATCCAAGCTGAGAACCAGCAGGAAGGATTATCTTAAACAAAGGTATTAAAGACAAGGCTGCGCCTGTCAGAACATACATTAAGAACACATGGACCTACGGGGGTGTCGAGGAGGGTCCAAAATTATGAATTCCATTTCAGAGAGACATTTTCATATGTATGCGGGGAAACATTCAGCAGTGCCACGAAGTGATCTATGTCTATTGTCGTCAGCAGCGTCAGCACAGCCCAGGCACAAGCGCTGTGGTGAACTTACACAGTCGTGCGCGTGGAACTGTTTTTCATGGAACTGATGAATTCTGCAGTGACGTTCAGAGCAGTAGGACGCATTATAGCTGCAATATATGACTATCAGGAACACCTACAAGCCTTTAATATTCTGCAGCTGAACAGGAAACAGAAGAAAGTTGCCTGTAAATGCCTAATTCGCAGTTTAACTGGATTGTCTGTCAAAATACCTCTCGGATATGAAATTTCAAGCAGGGAGTCTAAAAATCAGAAAAATGCAAGGATGTTCTTGACGAATGCTGAAAGCATTCTGCTTTCATCCTCATCACTGAGAGCTCCAATTAGCTCTGTCTGTACAGCTATCTAATCGCAGGCTTAGTAACTCATAGTTTCAAGAGATGGGGCTTTGTGGGCAAAATATAGCAAAATGGATTCTGCCCTTCACTTTCTCACTATAGGAAGTGTTTCATGCTTATTTCAATTTCACTTTTTTTTTTTTTTGATGGGAATGCTGGTTAACTGTGTTGTGCTGTGGGATGTGCAGCTGCACTCCCTGTTTCTAAGCTTATCTCCACAGGTGCAGTTGCTCTCCATCAGGTACAGGCCCCCAAATCTACTCCTCAGAGCAAACAAGTCAGTTGGTGGCAGGAGAATTGAACAGGAACAGACAGAAAAGAAGGGTTGCAATGCAAAAAAAAAACACGGTAAAATTGAGCCTTGTGTTGTGTGAAGGGATTGTCCACTCCTGCCTTGCTCCAACTGCAAGCCTATTGCAGGATCAGGGTTATTCATAGCCAGTGAGTTCATCAGACATTGCTTGTCTCTTCCTACGTGTTTGCACTGCATCGAGCACCCTGCTGTCATCACGCAAACAAGTTAGAACTGCAGAAGCAGCAGCACAAAGCAAATGGTCAGCTTGAGGGAGCTCCCCACTCCAGAAACGCTGTGATCCAGTGAGACACATCTTAGTTTGCATTCCCATCATTTGACTCGCCCAATAGTTCATTGCATTGAAACACTGTCCAAGGGTTTGGCAGGAAGTTGTGCTTAACGGCAGACTCTCATAGGAGGCACTTGATTATATTAGACAGATAATTATTGATCCAGCTATAGTTTATCCTTGCTGCCTAATTTCAATAAACAGCAGCGTGGGGGAATTAGCAAGGGATTCTGTTCCCCCTCCCCCTGCTTCTTCAGGATTTGTCAGAAACAAGATGATTTATGTGTATTCCAGTAAGATTCTCGTTTGTTGGCAGGCTGCAGGGATTGTTTGGGGTTGGAAGTACTAAGCTTTTATATTTAAATGCTTCCATGCGAGTATTCACAGGTCTCACTGCCTTGCATTGTAATATCTGAATAATAACTGTGACTTATGCAAACCAGTTTTCAGCTGTTGACTGTGATCAATTTTTCATTTTAAGCAACTCCCTGCCATCCCAGGGAAAAAAAATAACCTGATGGGCAAGAAGGCTGAGATCTGAGGGAGGTAGTAATACTCTTCCCTTTTTAAATAATGCACAACTCATTTCTGGAACACTTTCAAATGTGTTGCTTTCTATTAAGTGCAGAGAATATTCTGAAGATATCCGTGTCCCCCCCTTTCAAGCGAAGCTTTTGGAATAACAAAGTGTAAGAATGCGATTCTGCTTGGTGCGACATGGACCAAGTCTTGGCTGAGCAAACATCCACAAAGTACAGGCAGGACTGCAGAAGATAGAAGACAGGCAGATTTTACACATGACTTATTTCATGCTGTCGCTTGCTTACTTTACTTTTGGGAAAGGTCTCAAGACCATCCTTTTATTGTGTTAACCTTTAAAAACTGAAAACTAAAAACCACCAACAAAAAGAGAACCCTAACCTTCTTCCCATCTTAATTTCATGGCTCCTTGAAGGGTTGAGACACAAATTGTAGGTTTTGTCTAAAAAGGTGAGAGAATCATCAGCGGTAGCTAGGAATCCCAAGAGAAGCTGTAAAGGTGGCTGGCACAGCCTGCCTGTTTCTTTTGACCTCCCCAAGATGGGCTAAAGCCCTTTATCCAGAAGCTTTTGCAGTGGCTGAGTGAGAGAACAACCTTCTGACAGGCACTTTGCCTTGTTTTAAGACCTAAGAGACAAATATCACCACGGCTCACTGGAAGCCAACCCAACAGTGAAGCACTAGCACAGCACTGCCTGCAAAAACCTGACAGGTTCAGCCAAGAATTATTGAAGCGAGATGGTTTTCACAGAACATTGAGGCTCTTTCAGAATAGATCCCATGTGCTTTTTCACTCTTGCAGTACAGGGGTCAAGAATCTCCTTTGCTGAATATTTAGTGAACAGCATCTGCAGCATCTTAATTACAGTAGCTGTTCTCATCATAATCTCTTGCTTCAGAATAAGGTTAAGTGTAATCTGTCCTAGATTCTTATACAGATGGTTCGTTTCTTAAATACTTCAGAAGAGTTTACTCGATCTTTAATTCCTTAATCTGGGAACGAAGACCAACCTGATTCAGAGTGATATTTTATAAGAAAAATAACATGCACATCCCAGCAGGAGTTGATTTCAATGAAAGTTGCTGGAGGTGAGAAGATCCACACACAATTCTCCCTTTTTCCCATTAACCCCAATAACTACACAGCATGATGGATAAAGAGCATCTGAATGGCAGGAGAAGCTGGCCAGAACCTTTCCCTTTCGCTGATCTACAGTGGTTTCTAAACAGTTCAATCAAATATTCAACAACAGGGGTTTTATCTATACTCAGATTGCTGGCATCACCAAAAAATAAAAAAATGCAAACTGTGATTGGGAATAGATTTCCTTTCTGCAAGAAAACTGTACCTAACCAATTATGATTCTGTCAAGGACCAAACTAAGACACATAATGGCAGCTTTCAATTAGGTTTGAACTGAAACTGAACACAATTACAGCTGTAAAAATTGCTGATAGAAAATTTTAAAGCAGGGGTTTGTCTTGTAATTGTTTATCTGAGTCTTAAATCAAATTCCTTGACCTTCATGCAGCTATAAATAAAAAAGGGAAGATATTTCACCTAGAGTAGGGGAATAAAACACACAAGGGTTTTGACCAGGCTTTTTCTTGTCTGGTTCAATTTCCCTTTACTAGCAGAGCTGCTCTCTCTTTCTCTGTATTGTACCAAGGGAATCCTAGGTGATATGAGAGCCTTATGCTTGCTACTCTTCACTCCAAGCAATGCCAACCCCCAAAAGCAGCCAGAGAAAGTTGTTTCAACCTCAATCTATTTCACATTTTGCTTCAAATGAGAAATTCCAGCCCCTAAGTCCTGCGGCAGAGTCAGCCCAGGGCCCCACATCTCTGGAGTGCAAACCCACAGTCCTGCACACAGCCATTCTTTGAAGAGGAAATAACTGTGTTCACTTCTTTAAGCTAATAATCACTTCACCATTTTAATTCTTCAGCTCTTGGCTTGTGCTTATGATTTCAAGGTTTGCGTTCAGTAAGACCCTAAAGGAAGCTCAAGAAATGAGCTCCCCCATACAGTCACTTCTCTCTGTAAACTCTTCCAGAAGAGGCTCTGCCAACATTGGCTTTGGCAAGTCTCCAGCGAGGCATTTTGACACCCTTTCCAACAGTCTGGATAGCTCCACCTAAGAATAATTGAGAAGTTTTATTTCCTCTGACAAAACCCAACCTTGAACCCTTCCAGGGATGGGGCAGCCACAACTTTTTTGGTCAGCCTGGGCCAGGGCCTCCCCATCCTCACAGAAAAACATTTCTTCCTAACGTCTCATCTCAATCTCCCCTCTTTCAGCTTAAAACAATTCCCCCTTGTTCTATCCTTGCAATCCCTGATGAAGAGTCCTTCTTCAGCTTTCCTGGAGCCTCTTTCAGTACTGGAAGGGGAAAGATTACCTACATACTTCACATATGAGTGTTGGACTAGACCTGCAAAGGTCCCTTCCAACCCAAACCATTAGATGATTCTATGTTAACACCACCTTGGTCGTTGCAAATTTGTTTCAGAATGAGGGACACCAGCCAGAGGGATTCACTGAGAGGATACAAGGTCTCTTTGTTGCCCTGGAAGCCCAATGAGGACCCTGAGGAGCCCCTCCCTGTGCCAGCCCTGGTGATGCCCCCAAAAGCCTCAAGGCTGTGTGCATTGATACGTTGATCTTTCGATTAACAGTAATCATTATCACCCTTCAATGCATCAGTGACTCCCCAGGCTGAAGCCAGGCAGATGATGAGGCCCGGGATGGTTCACAAGTGGACACATATAGCTGGAGCCCAGGGATGGCTCAGGAGCAGACAGGTGGAGTTGGAGCCCAGGGATGGCTCAGGAGCAGACAGGTAGGGTTGGAGCCCAGGGATGGTCCAGGAGCAGACAGGTGGGGTTGGAGCCCAGGGATGGTCCAGGAGCAGACAGGTGGGGTTGGAGCCCAGGGATGGTCCAGGAGCAGACAGGTAGGGTTGAAGCCCAGGGATGGCTCAGGAGCAGACAGGTAGTGTTGAAGCCCAGGGATGGTCCAGGAGCAGACAGGTAGGGTTGAAGCCCAGGGATGGTTCAGGAGCAGACAGGTGGTGTTGAAGCCCAGGGATGGCTCAGGAGCAGACAGGTGGGGTTGAAGCCCAGGGATGGTCCAGGAGCAGACAGGTGGGGTTGGAGCCCAGGGATGGTCCAGGAGCAGACAGGTAGGGTTGAAGCCCAGGGATGGTTCAGGAGCAGACAGGTAGTGTTGAAGCCCAGGGATGGCTCAGGAGCAGAGAGGTGGGGTTGAAGCCCAGGGATGGCTCAGGAGCAGACAGGTGGGGTTGGAGCCCAGGGATGGCTCAGGAGCAGACAGGTAGGGTTGAAGCCCAGGGGTGGCTCAGGAGCAGACAGGTAGGGTTGAAGCCCAGGGGTGGCTCAGGAGCAGACAGGTAGGGTTGAAGCCCAGGGATGGTTCAGGAGCAGACAGGTACAGTCGGCCTCCATCTCAAAGGTCTTTTCCAACCAAACATTTCTCCAATTCTACGACCCCTCCTGCACTGTGCAGGCTCTTTGTCACGACCCCTGCCTCCCTCTGCACTCTCAACTTCCCCAACTTCCTAATGGGCCTCTTGGCAAGCAGCAATTTTTCTCCACGATTATAAATTTCAGCGGTTGCCCTGATCCAGCAGATGTTGCTCTTCCAGCTCGCCTCAATTGGTCCCCGGTGACAGGAGCCGATCGATTTTTTTTTTTTTTTCCGCCTCGGACCGCGCAGACGGATTAACACGGTGATAAATGGCTCAGGATTGATTTGCACTTAATTGACAATTTGGTGAACCTGTTCTCAAACCCCGAGGTTTGGCCCCACAGGCCGCGGGGACGCCGGGGTGATGAACGGCGCGATCGATGGCGCCCTGGCCTCGCACCTCCCTCCTCCTCCTCCTCCTTTTCTTCCTTCTCCTGCTCCTTTTCCTCCTTCTCCTCCCCCCAGAGCCTCCTCGGGGCGGCAGGGGGAGCCAGAGCCCGCTCCACGGGGCTTTTGGAGGCGTTAGGAGCCGTTGGGGCCGTTAAAAACCGTTTGCCGCGCGTCGCTGAGGCCCTGGGTCAGGGCTCCCCCTCAGCGCCCACCCGCCCCAGGCGTGGGCAGGGAGGGCATAATGGGAGATTCACGGAATAGTTTGAGGTAGAAGGGGCCTCAAAGCCCACCCAGTCCAACCCCCTGCCACGGGCAGGGACACCCTCCTGCTGGATCAGGGGCTCCAAGCCCCATCCAGCCTGGCCGGGAACCCCTCCAGGGATGGGGCGGCCACCACTGCTCTGGGCAATCTGGGCCTCCCCACCCTTACAGTAAAACATTTCTTCCTAACATCTCTCCTCAATCTCGCCTCTTTCAGCTCAAAATCATTCCCTTCAACCTGTTCCTGCCCTCCCTGACCAAGAGCCCCACGTCACCTTTCCTGGAGCCCCTTGCAGTACTGGAAGCTGTTCTGAAGTCTCCCCACAGCCTTCTCAGGGGACAGGAGGAGGGGGAATGGCCTCAAGCTCCACCAGGGGAGGTTTAGGCTGAACATTAGGAAAAAAAAAAAAAAAAAATCACAGAAAGGGTCATTGGGCACAGGAACAGGCTGCCCAGGGAGGGGGTTGAGTCACCTTCCCTGGAGGCGTTTAAGGGACGGGTGGATGAGGTGCTGAGGGGCATGGGTTAGTGTTTGATAGGAATGGTTGGACTCAATGATCCCGTGGGTCTCTTCCAATCTGGTGATTCTATGATTCTCCAGGCTGACCGAGCCCTACTTTCTCAGACTGACCTCATACAGGAGGTGCTTCAGCCCCTGCATCATCTTCTTGGCCTCCTCTGGACCTACTCTAGCAGGTCTATTTCTTTCCGCTGCTGAGGGCTCCAGAGCTGGACACAGTATTCCAGGTGTGGTCTCACCAGAGCAGAGGGGCAGAATCCCCTATACTTAACACTTACCTTGATGCATCCCAGGACGCAGTTGGCTTTCTGGGCTGCAGGCACACACTGTTGGCTCAGGTTTAGCTTCCCAACCACTAGGACCCCCAGTTCCTTCTCCACAGGACTCCCTCTACTTCACCTGGACTCCTGTGTCCAGTTCTGGACTCTCCAACATAAGGAGGATATGGAACTGTTGGAACAGGCCCAGAGGAGGCCATGGAGATGATGGAGGGCTAGAGCAACCCTACTGTGACGACTGAGAGTTGGGGTTATTCATCCTGGAGACGAGAAGGTTGCAGGTAGACATTAAGGCAGCTTCCAGTACTGAAAGGGTCTATGGGAAAACTGTGGAGGGGCTCTGGATGAGCGGTTGCAAGGATAGAAGAAGGTAAATGGATTTAAGCTGAAAGAAGGGAGAATGAGATGAGATCTTGGCCAGAAATGTTTTCCTGTTAGGGTGGGGAGGTCCTGGCCCAGGTTGCCCAGAGCAGTCGTGGCTGCCCCATCCCTGGAGGTGTTCAAGGCCAGGTTGGATGGGGCTTGGAGCCCCTGATCCAGAGGGAGGTGTCCCTTCCCATGGCAGGGGATGAAACTCGATGATCTTGAAGGTCCCTTCCAACCCTTCTGATTCCCAGCATGGTGATAGCAGGGACCATGCCACATCTCCAGTTCTGAAGCAGAGAGGGAAAGAAACCTCCCAGGCCTGACCCTCCATTTCCACACCACATCCAACTACCCCATCAGGACCCAAGCGCTCCTGACCACCTGCCTTGCTGTGCTGCCTGTCCCTGCTGCTCTGTGCTCCATGGCCAAACTCTTCCAAAAGCTCTATTTTGTGGGCTGCCTTCCTTAGCAGTAGATAACCTAACCCCACCAGACTTGGTGGCAGAGTTCCCCTTGCCCAGCTGCTCAGGGAGTGGTTCCAAACTCATTACCCCTGGCTTACCCTAGGGCCTTATGTTTATCTTAAATGTAACATAAACTCCCCCCAGGATCAGTCACCTGTGACTACAGGGCTTTATAGACAAAGCAGGGAATTGGATTGCCAGCAGTAGTGAAAGTAAAGACCAAGAAGGAAGTTAATTAATAAAAAACATAACCTCCATTTGCCTTTTCTGACATCTTTTGTTCTTTCCTTCTGTTGTGCCAAATCCCAGAGCTTTTAACTAGGTAACAGCCCCATGACATAGTCTGCATTGAGAGATAAAAGCCCTGTGCAATTCATGACAACATTATCCTCTAGTATTTATCTATTATTTATCCACAGGTACTTTTAGAGTTGACAAGAGAAGGACTATGAAGTCAATCTGTTGAACAACCTGATTCAGTCCCATCTCACGCGTATGGGTTTCCTGACGGGTTGTGTAACTGTGTGGCTGTACCCACAGTGAGCACAACCCCATCATCCCCTAAACACAGAGGATGTCTCAATTAGACTTTTTTTCCCAATAGCTTTCCAATTTCAGCTAACCTGGGCTTCAGCTCCAGCAACAGCATCCAGAACCTCCTCTGGGTTTCTCTTTCCAGGTTACAACCACATCTGATAGAATAAATCATGAACAAAGCTAAATCCTTCTCATCTTGAAGGATAACCTTAGGCTGCAAACCTTCTCACTCCAGCCCTGTCTCACCCCTGGGTAGTCAAACTCTGCAATGAGTTCAGGCTTATGAAATAAAAGCAAGACCCCAAACTTGATAAGCCAGTAGTCTGATCCAGCAGAGCAGACCCTACCTTCCCATAACCATGCTGTGCACACACAGAGCCCCTCTTCCTGCGATTGCAGAGCTCCTCTGAGTAATGGAAGCTCCAAAACTAATTATGTGGCCTGTGGCAGGCATCGCCCTCGCAATGGGCTCTGACACTGCAAAGGGAGCCCTTCCTCAGGGCAATTGGGCTTCGTGGAGCACACAGAAATGAGGCAGTGGAAAGGCTCTGATTGAGGGCAGTGAGTTTAATTTACATCTGCCTGCTGCATGCTTAACTTGCTGACTTGGGCTGCTCACCAACTTTGGGTTTTTATCTTGAGAACCGAACTTTCTCCTTTTGCAGGGTGAGGAGAGATGAAAGTTTCCCAGGTTTTTGTGTGTTCCTCTTAAAAGCCCATCTCAAATACAAAGAAATAAGCTTTGTTTTCCCAAACTGCAGGACTTGCTTCACCCAAGGAAGCCCAGCACTACTGAAAAATTAGCCCCACCTTCTCTCTAGGGCAGCTTTCTGGGCTATTTTGTTACACTAGTTATATAATGGAATGGAGTGGAGACAGAGGCAATTAATTATGTGGGATAAAGAAAAGTTCTTTTTAACATCACCTGTAGCTTTGTGGTGTCTCTGTATTGATTACACCAAAGGGAAAACAGTAGATTACAAGCCCAGTTGGAATGCACCATCAATACATTCAATTGGAAATGAAAAGACGAATTTACTAGTTAATTAAGAACCATATCAAAAAGGCAGCTAAAATTACGTGGAAAGAAAAACTTAAAATTTCTCTGGCCTCAGAATGACCTTTTCTCCTGCCTGCAGCTTTCTTTGTGTTCAGCAGAGCCAAATCTCTTCTTTGCCTGGAGAGATGGGTACATAGCCAGTAAGCAAAACAATTCCATGTTCATTTATTATGCCAATGACTTAACTCCTAAGCATGGGGAGAGTTTAAATAATCATATGCTCAATAGTTTTATTTCTTTATGCAAGAATCAGTGGGTTATATTAAAAGATTGTGCTGCTGATACTGCTAGAATGAAATAGCATCTTTGACAGCTTCAGCATGGTAAAAGTTGGTAAGTGCTGAGTATTAGGGTTTTAATTATTGGACACACACAAATCATTTATTAGACATTGATTTGCTTTTTAAGAATCTTCCAGTACTGTGAAAATAGCTGGTAGTTTAACCTATGATTAGATAGATTTGCCTCGCTTAGCAAAGCGGGAGAACCTTTGAAGGCTAATATTTGTGAACTTTCTCACTGTTAGTCTTAAAAACAAGTCAAAAGTTCGTGGGGCCTTGCTGATGACACAGAAATATTAATTTCAAAAACCCTGAAAGGTTGTCAGAATTCTCACTGTCTAGAAGAATCAAGAGTAAGGATTCCAGATTCGGAAGATTTAGAATTGTGCCTGTGATCTTATTAGATTCCTGAGGTGTACCCAAAGGAACAGACAGTTAATTGGATATTAGGTGTTCATTAGCTGTTCAGAAAAGCAATATCGGTTGAAAATAGCTGAATCCTAGGAACAGCAGGATCTGTTGGACTGGTTGTTTTGCATAATAAGCCACAGCATCAAGTTCTAAATTCTGCAGTGGTCCTGAGCCCAGCAGCTGTTGACAGGCAGCATTTATGGGGGAAATGCAATTTATCAAATATTTGTTAACCCAGGGAGAGAAAAGACCTAGTAAGCATCAAGCAGTATCTTTATTCAGCCAAGAATGCAACTTCTTTCCCATTAGATGGTTACTACCAGTACCTATTCCAGCTACAGTTTCCCTGTGGTGAAGTTCCCTGTTCTTTCAGAGTGTCTTGTTGTTCTGGATGGGAATATTTGAGGGGGAAAAAAAACCTGAGTGGAGTGACAGCAGTGCCTTTGGTGAGTTCACTTTCTCAAGTTGGAGGTGCAAGGTGGCAGCCTCTAAATTTGTGCATTCAGATCATCCTGGAAGAATTATTATTTCCATTTCCATAACAGCTTTCAGCCAAGGATTTCAAATCACTACTAGCCCCAGATGAATTAAACCTCCACCTGGCAGGTACAGGAATATTATCTATCATTTCAGAAAATGGAGGGTTTTAGATAGAGTGCAGCTAGGAAAAAGAACCCACACTTTCTAGCTCCTTGTCTGCTTCACTGCCAAGACCACCCTTCTGGGGAACAGGGCCAAAAAGAGACATTTGGGGTAAAATCCCAGGCTGACTGAAAACAAGGGCCAGATATCCACTGGCTCCTGCGGAGTCAGGGCTTCATCCAAAGGCTTGAAAACTTCTTCTCAGTTGATAACTTATATTTGTGGCGTTTCCACAATGGAGCTTTTAGAGACTTTCCTCTAAAAACAAACACAAAGGAACGGAAATGAACCACTTTGTAATCAGCCAAGTCAGTGCAGCAAATGAGACTGGCTGGCTTGAATTTCTCATTCGGATGCCATTCAATGCCACTGTTATTTCTGAGCACAACAGTGCAGCCAAGTCTGGAAATGGAGGGATTTGAAAAAACAACAGGAAGAAACACCATATCCCCTACCTGTCCTGATAAATGGTATGAGAGATCCAAGGATAATTATTACCAGGCTGTACTGATTGCAATCTGGGTCTGCACCAGGTGACAAAGGGTTAAGCCTGAGTTATTTTGAACAATAGATTTCACTTTATTTTCTGTTTCCTACTTTGCAGACTTACATTCTGAGGCTTTACTACTTAATCCCCACTGTAGTAATAAAATTTTTTAATCCTGTGTTTAAAATATGAGATTTACTTGTCAAAATCTGGATATACAGCAGGAATTATAATCGCTGCTCAGCAAAAGCAATTCCCCTCAGGTTCAGGCTGGTGTTTGGAAGAGTTTGTCAGGTGCTTTATGTTCACTTTTTAGGTATGTGGATTGCAGAGGGCAGAGAAGCTTTCCCTTTGCACTGGGGACACAGTAAATTCATGCATTTCATAAGTACCAGCTCAGGTTTCCCACTTTTCTCCTCTGTATTTAATCCATCCATTCTTTCTGTGGTGTTAACAGTAACATCAGCTCCTTCAGGCTCCCAGAGTCTTTGGCCAGAACTGAAGGGCAGAGCAAGTCTGTCACATCAGCATCTCAGTCACAGTTTGGTAGCACTTAGCTAAAGCCTTTTGCACAAGAATTTAGTTGGGGAGTTTGAAGTAGTGGTGTGCAGTGCGACTTAGAGCAGATACAGCAGAGTCTACACCGAGCACCCAAAGCAGGTGCAGGATGGCCAAACCTCCTTAGCATGGGCACCGCTTCAATGGGTCAAGGCTCAACTTTAGTTCTGGAGCAGTAGACATGCTGATAAGGAACAGATGTGGGATCTAATACAGATTAACCTCCAATTGACAGTGCTGCCTTTCTAGGAGAGTGAATTTCAGGCTGGAATACAGACATGGCCTGGCCACTTTACTGTTAAAGTTGAAATATGTTCCTCTCTTGACCAAAGCTTACTTTCTTCACCCAATATTTATTCAGAGCAGATTTGGAATGTGCCACCCACACCTACCAATCTTTTGTTACAATGATGTAACAGAGAAGATTAAACTCCTTTATGTTTTGGTGTGGTAAAATTAATGCCAATATCCCCAAGCTACTCAGTGAATTCCTAAACAGCTCTGAGTCCTCATATTTGTATCTATATCTAATATAGACATATTGGCATAATTCTGTTTCCAACAAATGCATCTCCAGGAAGAAGTTTAAATGTCAATTTATCAGCAGTTGTCTGATTTTCTGAGGTTTAGTCGTCCCTTTTTCCTGAGAACGGCCCTGCTGGCATTTTTTTGGTCAGGGTGCTGGGGCAGAGCTGCTGCCTGTCCAACCCAACTCATACCTGCATCCAGCCCTGGTTCTCTCCCTCTTGGCTAAGCTGTTGCTTCACCCAGACAAAAAAGGCCCAAGGAACACATGAAAAACCTTTAAAATGCAATGAGCCCTCAGCTGAAAATCATCTCACTTGATCATCTTCACTTGAAAAATCTGTTCTACAGAATCAGCTGTGGATTCCAGCTCCAGTATCTTCATAAAAATGAAGATGTTTTCCCTGCCTTATTGGACCCAGCATAAATTCCCTTCCTGGCACATCCAGATGCATCTTTATCCAAATGCTGTGACTTAAACACAACAAACTTAGCCAACCCTTCCATCAAGAAAGGCTTAATTTATTGTGAGCAAAGAACAACAAATCATTGGCTTCCAGATTTATGGGCCCCAGGATCTGAATTGACCGTACAGCAAAGCAACCTTTCCAGCACTCTACTCATTTCTTTAATAAAGTTGAAAATGTAAAAATATGCATGCATGCAGAGCCTCCTGATCTGAATTTTATGTAAAGTGCACAATAACTTTATGGATGGTAGTAACATATGACTCCTTGTAATTTCATTATGTAAAAAGACACAGGTGGGATCTCTTAGGCCCCTATTTAAACATTTATGAATTAAATAATAGAATGTATGCAAGACTGGGATTGGGGAACAACATCTTCCAACAGGCAGAATTGATGGGGAAAGGGTTTTCAGTATTTTATGAAGCTGTAACAATCTTTGTTGCCCAATTAGGAAAGAGAATCTGGCAGGGAGCAAGAGAAAGACAAACTAAAGCAGAAATCTGTCAAGATGGGCAGAAAGCAAAACCTAGAGCAAATTTAGGACCCTGGAACAAACCCCCTCTAAACTACAGATAGTTCTAGGGTCAGATCTGGGTACAAACTTTAAGACTTTATCACCCTGATAGCAGAAGAAGTGGTTCTTACTCTCATTAGCACAGTGTCATGGTCTCATGGTAAGCACCAGAGCCCTAACCACTAACAAGAGGCAGCACCAGAGCTGAGAAACAGTGACCCATTCACTGATGAAGCACAAAGACTGACTTGGTGGGCCACGCACAGACAGCATGTGGCAGTGACAACAGCGCAAATACCATGTCGGAGTGCACAGAAGTCAACAAATCAACCTTCTTGAACAGTAGCCCCTCGTCTTTTGGCTCTCCCTCTGACCCCTCTCCCCAAATCCACACACGAGCAGATGACAAATTAATCATCTTGGAAAGTCTGTGAGCTCTTCCACGGTCCTTCCCATAGGAGGTTTAAGGCACATCCAGCTACTTCCACTCAAACTGCTCCCATTAATGGGATCCCCTTGGACTGGCAGGGGTACCCAACAGCCACAGATGGACCCTGTACCTCCAGTCTGCGAGTTCAGAGCACCTGATTGTTACTACAGCAGCTGCATCCTATGGATGAGCCTTTGATAAAAAAATATAAGTGTGTTCATATTCTGGGTCTGTTCCTCTCCTCCCCTCAAAACCCTCGTGTTTTATTCCATTAAACACCTGTCACAAGCTTCTCTGTAAAACATTTTGGTCACAGTGGCAGTATAACCAAGGAAGGAAAAGGATCCAGTCAGTTTTGGTTTTATGATGGTATGCGTGGGACATTTCATGCCCTGAGTTAAGTAAACTCTAACCTGTTTGGGCAATACCTTTTGGTCAATAGAAATGCCATTATTTAGACTATCACAATCAATAAATTGGATTTTGCTTTTGCAAGTGAAAGGGCTGTTATTTTTCATACAGTTTGTCAATAGGCTCTGGGTTACAAGATATATGAAAGTTATTCTACGCAGGCCAGAGAGTTATGAGCTCTCAAGCAGATGAATTATTTGAGTTCTTTTCACTTCTATATAAAAAAATAAATACAGAGATGGCCAAAGCGAGTGCCATAAATTGTGAGTTTGATGTAGGATTTCCATCTTTTCTTGCCCATTCTAAAAGGCCTGGGTTCTTTGTGCTGAAAATCCTTTTACCATTTACATCCATGCAGGGAAAAACATTACTATACACTGAAATAGCACCCCATGAACTGGACTTACAGGCAAAGACTTAACTATGCATGAAAACTAAGAGGCAAAGGAAATGTGCAGTTCTGGCTGGAACCTGAAGGGAAAGATGTGGTCTTCCCAGGTTGAAACCTTTTCTGGTTTAATAGGGGTGGCTCGCTCTTAATATGGGATTGCTGCTCTCTACAGAGAAATAAAAAGCACCACCTCCTAACAAGTCCAAGGAAGGGCTCCAGCGCATCACCACCAGCCTGGCACAAGCTCTTGGGGCATCCAGGGAACTGCAGCAGCTGATGACATTTCATTCCTCCCCTCCTTGCTCTCCCCAGAGAAACTCACAGCTCCAGTCCCCAGTGTATCACAGCCAAGGAAAAGGCAGAAGGACAGAGTTTACCTTGCATTTTTTCCTGACAGCTCCCCACGTCATTCCTGCCTCTCTGCTGCAGTCTGGAGATTACCTGTCCCCATGAGCTATTGTAAAGAGCCATCAACAAAGGAAACTAATTCATTGCAAATAAAAATGAGTTACTGGTGAATATGGCAAAACCTCTGTAGTCTGGACAGAGAGCTTTAATGTTCCCATGGTCAGAAATCTGTCTTTCAGCCTGCCCCTGCTCTTTGGCTTCAGCAATTCTCTAGTCCTTACACTGGTTCAGCAGTTTTCTGCCCTGCCTCTCCAGTCTGGTATGATCCATCATTTAATCTTAATGTGCTCCACATACCTCATCAGCACATTCACTATATATTTTTTCATTTACAAATGCGCTCAGAAGAGCCAGGGCAGAGAACGGAGCCTCTTTGTTGCCAGATGCTGCAAGGAAGTTTAAGTAGAAGAGGAGTTCTTGGGTCCAATCTCATGTATTAGGATATTGCTTCCTTTTCTCCACCAGCACAAGCCTGAAGTACTCTAAGAGAGCCTCCTCTGCCCTTGCTGTTTCCTTACCCAATCCACTCTAGTTAAATACTTTTTTCATAAGGAGTTTTAAATTATAAGTCTAAATGAGGCCAATAAATTATACTTCATAAAATCCTGTGCACATCATTTTCCCGCAGAAAAGGCTCCAAAGAAATATTTTCCATGCCACCACCTATGTTCCCATCCCTTTGCAATATAACATTTATTCTAATATTAAAATGGCAGCTGCTCTATAAATTGTGAATCATTAGCACTCTTCATTGATTTTTCCCTTGCAGCCTGCAACCCTGGGCAGCGACTGCATGTGAATATCAGTCTATTGGATTGAGATTCATACCCTATTTGAGGGTCAAAGACCGAGACCTCATGAGCTTGAACTTCTATCAGCCTAAAACTGATCAATACTTGGAGATATATTTGATCCTGGCTGCTAGCACAGATTAAGTGGCCATAAATACAATCAAAAACGTGAGTGCTGCTGGGATAAGTGGCTGGGGAATGGGAGCACAACTGCAAGCGTGCCAGCTCCAGTGGGCTTTCTGCGAGCAGGGATGAACCTGCAAGGTGCTTCCTCAGCTCAAGGTTGGGTCCCACGCTTCTGGGAAGGGGGCTAGAGGCTCAGCCCAGCATGTGGCACTGCTGACGGAGTAAAAAAAAAAAGGATTTGTAACTTCAGGGACCTCAGAGACAGGATGCCACAGGGTTTTCCAAGACTGGTGTTCAGACTTGGACATGGAAGTCCTTCAAGTTCCTACAGAGTCCACACCTGAGGTATTCCAGAAGGCAAGGAGAATTGGCTCCTGGCATGTCTCGGAGCCAGCTGCACAACCATTTCTGCACTCATCTTGGCCTCAGCACCACAGGCAGGCACACTGCAAGGATTAGTTAGAAAACAAACAGATAAAATAAGTTCCTCTTTGTCTTCCCTCTCACCCTCCTCCTTCCCTCTCTAAGTAAAACTTGAAATATATGATTAAAATGACCTATTAAAGAGGAAAACTTATTCCATTTCAGTATATTAGTGGTGATTCAGTGCTGGCTGAGAAGAAAAAATCCATAATCATAAGCCTTATTAAGGAACAATATCCTTCTAGGGCTTTGTTTTCCCCTTTAGACAATGTGAAGCCTTGAAAAATAGACATAGAGACAGAAAGAAATAGAGACACTCTATGGCACTGCTATAGAGACCATGGCACTCAGGGAAATTACCTTCTTATTTTTAGGTATGTTTCCAACGTACATATTTGCAGTATTACCTCTGATCCTAACCTCTATTTTAAATGATTCTTTTAAATGCTTGGGAGATGCAGAATGGAAATAATTCAAAATGGCACAGTCAACAGGATGCCGATAAAGGAAGGGACAAACTGTGCCTAAAGTGGTTGTAAGAGGAGATGTAGGATGCTCGTCTGGCTGTGCAGCAAAGAGCAGAAACCATCCCTCGGCGTGTGTGGGAAGGGACCCACCGAACCCAGATGCAGCCTCCTACATCAGCATCCCTGCAGCTGACTTTAGGAGAGAAACCTCTGGTTACAGTCAAACACAAGCTGGTGTTTGTATTTACATGGCTTCACGTCCTTGTGTTGTCCTTGTAGGAAGAGACTTCATTATCATAAAGAATATGTTTTTATTCTGCTACATAAGTACTACTTATTATAGTCTCATATATTTTCTGACACAACCAAGGGGTCTTTATTGTTGTACATCAGGGTCACTGACAAGTAATATATTCAATCTATTAAGTTATTAGGGAGATAAATAATTTGGATGCCAGCTGAACTCTGAACTTTTACCTTTTCCCCTGACAGACGGGTAGTTTCTTGGCATTCATACTAATCTTGCCTGTGCTCGAATAGTAATTCCATTAGGGTTATGACTGCAGCTGTACATATGCAATGACCTCGAATACAATTTCTTTATGGAGATGGGCAATAGGAATATTAAAATTTTAAGCCAAAGAGGATGTAAGGTAACTCTACGTTATTTATTGTAGACAAATCCTCTGTAATATTAGAGGATAAAGAATTAATAAAAGAAAAACCCCATAAACAATCTATAAAGTGAAATGTAGTCCTTGATTTAATGCAATTGCTTTTTAGTATCTTCTGGTTAGACTTGCACCTCAAAAATATCTAGTCAAGAATCAAGAACCTCCTAGCCTGATGGTCCCTAGGTGCTTCTGAAAGTAGCTGTTCAGCCCTCTGGTTCTGCTCCTACCCAGAGGCAGCTGCTCCTCAGCATTTTTGGGACTAATCTTAATCCAGAGTTTATTAGAGTTAATTGGTCTCTGAAAGAGGGACCTTCACACCCACTAAACAGCTTGTTGCTCTCTGTGGGACCTCAGGGCAGGCCCCTTGGCACTGTCAGGAGAGCCTGGGGGAGGCTGTAACCTGGCAATGACCCAGGGAGCATCTCCAGCATTTGGGAGCTGTGGTTTTTTTCCCCCCCACACAAATATTCTACCAAACAGTTTTCATTCCTGATAAGCTTAGCTACAAAATGTGCTGAATTCTGGGAAATGAAGCATTTGGAGCATCATCCCGGATTACTGTAGCAAGGATGCTGCTTCCACACCAGCACAAAACACTATGGGATATGGAGAAGCCGTCACCCTCCCGATTAGCCTGAGTATCACAAAGGGAGATAAGAACACAGAGTGTTCTGAACGGCCTCAAGCTCCACCAGGGGAGGTTCAGGCTGGACATTAGGAAAAAAATGTTCACAGAAAGGATCATTGGGCACTGGCAGAGGCTGCCCAGGGAGGGGTTGAGTCACCTTCCCTGGAGGGGTTTAAGGGACGGGTGGACAAAGTACTGAGGGACATGGGTTAGTGATTGATGGGAATGGTTGGACTCGATGATCCGGTGGGTCTCTTCCAACCTGGTGATTCTGTGATTCTAGGTGCCCTTACCTAGAAAAAGCACACAGCCAAAGAAAGCCCGCACCAGGCTGAATCCAGCTTGGTGCTGAGCTGCTGGGATGGGGTTGGCGAGGGCAGGTGCTGGAAGCCCCAGGAGCACAGAATGCAGCCCCAGGAGGAGCCACCAGCCTGCACCAGCTCAGCTCTGACCACTCACCCACATGCCTTGGTCTAAACACAGTGACCCAGCCAGCTTCTGGGACTCCAGTTGCACTCTGCAGTTTTAAACTAGGATTTCAGTCTCAGTACAATCAACCATCACCCTAACATCTTCCTCTGGACTGATGTCATAGCACACGAGATTGCAATCCTGGTATCAAGAATGTTAACTGTGCCAAAATCATATCATATATTTAACGGCTGCTGACAACCAATGTGCTAAAGCTGTTTACATGTCAATTCTCTTTCTAATTTAGACTTACGATGTCAAGAGAATGTTTTCAGCAAGGTTTACATCAGTAGTCTAAATAATTAACTAAACTTTGGAACGAGCTTTTCTCTAATGAGAACAGAATGAAAATGGGGGGGAAGCAATAAGACTTTCTTACTGTGACTATTAATTTCCCTATTGCAAATACCAGCGTACTGAAATATCTCCTTATCTTACCTAACAGAATACTTAGTTTAATGAAAAAAAAAAAAAAGGAATTTGAATAAGGAAAAATACCTCGTTAAATTCTAAACCCCCAGATGCCATCAGTGACCATCACCTTTTGCTGGAAATCCCCAAAATCCTACTGTAAAAATGATCAAATTGAAACCTTGCATCCCAGTTTCAAAGAAAGCAACCTTGCCACTCATCACATCCCTGCAGCAGTTTTCCTCTGCCTCACTTTTAGGAGAGAGCAGGAACAGTCACCTGCCTGAAAGGAGCAGAGCAACCCAACTGGCAAACACCAGCATGAATTTTATACCCAGATTATCTTCAAGCCCCATCTACTCAGTGCAAAGATCAGCTGTGCCTGAGCCACAACCTGCAAGACCACAGGGCAGGCAGGAATTCTGCATCCTCACCTTTACATCCCCATGACAACCATGGAACACAGCTCAGCAGAGGAATCAGGCTGGACAGTTTTATACCTCCTGAAGTGCCCTCCTCTATCAGGAAATTCGGGAAAGTCATCTTCAACGCTGTTCAGAGGTAGCTTCGGGTGCAGACAAGAGGTCAGGCAGACCACTGGTGAGGAAGAAACCCTCCCAGCTATGAGCACAGACAACAAAACACACATTTCTCTTTCAGGATGCTTTCACAGCACTTCAATGCGGCTGCAGAAAGCAGTTTCCAGGCATGAGAACAGGAGGTGGTTCTACTTGGACCCCAACACCTCTGTAGGGTTTCCAACAAGGGCAAATCCTGGGGGAAGCAGCAGTTTCTTTTTTTTAATGTGGGGATCACACCCTGGCAGACACCAGGTGGTTGTGACTGGGGGGGTGGGTCTGTCACCCCACACCAGATCAGAGCCTTCCCCAGCTTGGGCACACAGGCACAACAAAAGTCACAAATAGGACTCTCTAGAGCCAGCAAGGATCCCAGCTGCAATCTCATTCATGTAATCCTTAGAATCATCACTAGCTAGCTGCATGCTGCTAGGATTCACGTACTTGGTGCTGTACTATGTGACAAGAAAATACCTATAATTATTACTTCTTATTCCATACTGCCATTGAAGTTCAGTTTTTAAATACAAGACTGTTTTAATTACCTCCTGGGGTTTTTAGAACTATTAGTGTTGAATAACCTATTTTATTTTCCTCCCCTTAAAACTACTGTGCTGGTCCTGCCTCTGCCAGGAGTGAGGTTTTATTTCTACTGCTGAATACAGAAGTCAAACCCATCTGTGGCGTAAAGCTACTGCAGTCAGAGTTCAAGCACTTCTTTTCACATTCTCCATTCCTGCTTCTTCTTTTCCTCCTCCCTCATTTATCATCCCTCACCCACACCCTCTCACTGCTCCTGTGTCCTTCTCCTGACTAGGAAATTGCTCAGAGCAAGTTGCTCCCCAGGCACCTACAGCCCCCACTGGCCCTGGGCACAAACCAGCCCTCCCAGTGCCCAGCAGACTCACACAAAGGCCTCCTTCAGCCCCAGAGAAGCAGGAGCTTTGCCCACAGATGTTTGTGAATGCTTTCAGGCTACTATGGACCAAAAATATCTTTTGATGCAAATGTGATGCTTCTCTCGGTTTTCCTTTTTCAGCAGCAACTCTTGGGCTTTGGGCTGGTCCAGCTCTGCTCCTGTTACAAATACCAGCTTTTATATTACAATAAAAAGTGAGCAAAATTAATTTAACATTCCATTACCATTTTTAAATCAGATGTCCCACATGCACTATTAATTTATATACACAGAACTATCACTCATTAAATAATTGCCTATTGATTATAAGGGACATTCACTGAAGATGAATCATACCTGGCATATTACATGGCTGTTAATCCTCCTCAGGCATGCATTAAATAGTTAATTGGTGAATTCTAAATTTGCAAAGAGACTCGTTAGGTAGTTAGACTGCAGTGAAGCTCTTCTGCTCAGTGTTGCTCAGCAGGGACAGTTTCTGGAGAGCAAACACAAAGTCAAGCAGAGCAAAGAGCTTTGGGACTTCCCTACAGCAGCTGGTCCCTTACCCAAGTCTGCTGTAAAGCCACATCCCATCAGTGATGGATGGGTCTGTTAGATGGACACAAGCCCTAAACAACACCCCTGAGCTCTGGACAAGCTGTCTGGATGCTCCTCATGTCATCAGGATAGTCTTACGCCCTTTAAATGAGCAGAGCTGCCCAAGGAACAGGTCTCCACCAGCCAGGGTGGGCTGAGCTATCGCTGCAGCACGCCGCAGAGCACCAGTCCTCATTCTGTGAAGGAGGGAGGGACACAGGAGGGTTTAAGCTTTGCTGTTGCAAATCAGATGAATGACATGGATTTCTGGCCTATCATCTTTGTCAGCCTCATTTAAACTGCTTACTTTAAAACAGGATAAACAGGGGATTAATAACCTTGCAGAACAGAGCCTGGTTCCTTCCAGGGCAAAGGGAACAGAGAAGCCTCTGCAGCATCAATCCTGGCACTGGAGAAGGATCCCACCCACCTCCTGCCTCCTAGAAACTGTCCCCAGAAGCAAGATGTGTCTCAGTCCACAAAAACTTTCTGCAGGTTCAGGATATGCCCCTGATTCATTACAGGAATGAGGCAATACTGAACCCAGACTTTCCTCTGCACTGCTTGAATGAGGAGAGGGAGACGTTTGCAGTGTAAATCTGAATAAAATGTTTGACCAAATAAAAATATCAAGGCTACCTCTATAGCTCAGGAACCAAGAGTGGGAAGGGAGACAAAGAAGTGGCTGTAGAACATGTTCTAACCTGTCACAGTGAGACCAGGCTCAACTCAATTGCTTCACTCAGTATAAGTGTTCAAATAGAGACATTTTCTTACCCTCATAAGATGCTGGGGTGCGGCAGCTCACAACACTGCCTGGGGAGCAGTTTTTAGCTAACTGGAACATCACTGTGCTTGTGCAGCCACCCTGCTGCCAGAGCTGGCTCCCTGCGAATTCTGCCTTTTCCCAAAGATCAAGTCCATGCCCAAAGGAACTCGCTTGTCATCAGCAGGAGATGTGAAAGCAAAACCAACAAAGGACCTCAACAGCCTTTCAGAAAATCATCTATGGACTTGCTTTGAACCTTGGCAGCACCACATGCAAACGCATGTCAGCTCAGAAGGGAACCAATTTGAAGGTGATTGCAGATGATTTCCTTAATTTGTTAGATAGTTACAGACAGTCTCAGTTTGTGTCAAACCTTGTATTTTTCTTAACCAAAATAAAAATCATTTCAAGGCCAAGTCATGTTTTAACACTGAAGAGCAGTGCTAAGCACCAATACTTGCTAGTAAGTACCTACAGTGAACAGCGTGGGAAGGGGGAGAGGGTTTGTTTCATGCAAGTCTCCGCATCGCTCCATCATTTCAGGGCAGAATTTCCATCTAGCACAGGCTAGACAGCCCCACTGAGCCAGTGAGGTGGAAGGGTAAGCGCGAAGGGAAGAGCAAGAAGGTCCCTTTCACACTTCTGCAAGACCTTGCAGACTCAAAAATGCCACATTTTCAGCAAAGCAGCAACACATCTAATAAATCACATCCATACGCTGCTTTATTCAAAGGCACTGACAGTTTAGGATTGACGACACCCAGGGCAGCCTAGTGTCAAGCACTCCTAATGAAAACTATCCCATTTTGCTCCAGTAGTAGCAGCTGCCAACAGACATAATCTACTGGCATATGGAGAAGGCCATGCTAATCCCTGCAAGGTCATTAACAAGAGGGTGAAAATTACATGCAAAGCACCAGCTGTGGCATCCCCTGCTCCCTCACACTTGATGTAGCAGGGACAACAGAGGTGAAAACTGCAAGTACATCTCAGCAGGCCAAGCATTTCTATTAAGAGCACAGCTATTTTTTCTCCCCCACCCCCTTCCCCAAACCACGGTTCAGCACTGTTGAAATCCTTCCTGTGCAGAAGAGCAGAAAGCCTTTCAGAAGCGTCGCCCATTTTCACAGTCAGAAATGACTCAAGGGGAGATTAGCTTCAAGTCAGCGCCGCTGCAGACAGTAGAGCAGACAGGCTAACAAGAAGGTCCTGGCCCACCTTGTTAGGTGCTGTGCTCTGCCACTGCAGGAGCAGGTAGCCACATCCAATCTTCCCTGACAGCCTGTCATCCTGGCACTGTTGCCTTTCAAGGGACAGATGTGGGGCTTTCCTTTGTCAGATGCAACAAAAAAAAGGCCTTTACACCCTTCTTTCCAAGCATTTTTCTTTAAAACACACTGACAAGCCTGAACCCTTTTCTTTTTTAACACCCACCTTATTTCCCAGCTGACCCACCCTCCTCCAACCATGAGCCTCCTCTTCTGTGTCCATGCAAGGTTTTGCACTTCATAGAATGATTTGGATTGGAAGGGACCTTGAAGATCATCCAGTTGCAGCCCCCAGCCATGGGCAGGGCCACCTCCCACTGGCTCAGGTTGCTCAAAGCCCCATCCAACCTGTCGTAGTTGGTATCGAAGTTGGCAGGTCATAGGTACCATAAACCCACAACTCGCATATTTGTAAGGGAACTCAGGATTGGGTTTTCTCTTTTCATTACAGCATGCAAACATTTTTATAAGTAATAAATCAAAAATTCCCTTAACCTCCCCCCCCCCCAATAACTACCTAAAACAAATCTTTTCCAATTTAAAACCCAGGCTGTGGAACAATCAATCCCATAAACCCCATGATTGTTAACATTACTTTGGGTAATGTTTAAAAACATTAATTTCAAAAAACTTAATAGGAAAAAAGCTCTTTAAATCGGCAAAAAAGATGAATGGGCTCCAGCAGCATGACCTTTTTCCATACTACGGTGACATTGAATCATTTTCAAGTTATTTACATTTTCATTCTTCCTTGGAAAAATGTTGACAAGGCTTTCACGAGCCGTAATGGATACTCAGCAGCATCTATGGAACCACAACCACTTCAAGAGTCCTTCCTCAATCCCTCTTCACTGCTTTACACCAAACAGCTTTAATTAATGGAGGAGAGGTGACTTCAGAGTGAGCTGTCTCATTAGCGCAACTAACTGATCTGTTTGAAGTGACACAGCTCCCCAAAACACAGCTAATGTAACCTGCCTCATTTTCTTAACCACCGCTGTCTTTCTGCCTCAAGCAGACGTGCCTTCAACTCCACTTCTCAAAGATGAATTTGACCTCCAGGCTGGTAATTGCCATCAGACCGCAGGCTGGCCTGTGACAGCTGAAAAATACTCAAGATAACTCTTGGCTTTACATTCCAATCTGTAACTGGAGTCTCCACCCACTGCTGGCTCCCTGGTGAGAGGCAGGTTCACATACAGGAGACAGGAGGAGAGGGAATGGCCTCAGGCTCCACCAGGGGAGGTTCAGGCTGGACATTAGGAAAAAATTTTTCACAGAAAGGGTCACTGGGCACTGGCAGAGGCTGCCCAGGGAGGGGGTTGAGTCACCTTCCCTGGAGGGGTTTAAGGCACAGGTGGACGAGGTGCTAAGGGACATGGGTTAGTGTTTGATAGGAATGGTTGGACTCGCTGATCCAGTGGGTCTCTTCCAACCTGGTTATTCTATGATTCTATACACATAACCCATGGTGCCTGATGCACAATGTCCCTGTCGTATATAGCGCACTCGTAGGCACATACGGAGCCAAAGCTGTGTTTCCAGTAGAGCTATCGCAGAGAAAGCTTTCCAATACACTTACACACAAGCATGACGGGGCACAGGTAACACCCAACAGAGTTTGGAGCAGCAGGTTGTCACTACAGCTCTGCCTTGAGTGCTGGTGCAGAGACCTGTTCATTTACAAACCCATTCCCTGGGGTAGGCTGAAGTCTGACACCTTCCCTGCCCTGAACTGAGCAGAAGCAGGGATGCTCTTAAAGAAAAGACTGTCTTTTCCTTTCTCCATCCTTTGCTGGCCTTCTGGGTATTTCTGCCAAGACTAGTGGAAAGTGAAACACCTGCCACGCTGGAAGCAGGAGGTGAATCCCAAGCATCGCCTGTCCCCGCAGTCCTGGCTCATAAGCCTTCACATTCCTGCTGCCAGTCCCACCCCAGGCACCCCAGTTCCACCCCAGGCACCCCAGTTCCACCCCATTTCCACCCCAGCCCTCTCCCTGCAGCCTGTTGGACGCAGCAGGGAAAGCACAACTGTACCAAGGCTCCACGCGCTGCAACTTGATCTCAACTTCACCTGATGTATTATTAATAACAAGTAATGTGTCAACCCACGGAGCTGCAAAAACGATCGTATTCCAGCTGGGCTGTGCCTGAAGGAGAAACACAGGCTCACTTTGACTCCAGGGCTGTGCTAGGACTCCAGAGCCCTACAAATGTGTGGGTGAAGAAGTTGCCCACACCCTCAAGCCCTGGATCTCCTGGCCCCTGCCTCCCCCTGACACCAAGTGTGCTGGTGCTTAAGGAAAAGCGCAGACAGCTCAGGTGGAGCAGGGATCTCACCCAGCACCAAAGGGAATCCAATTGGTGTTCTTCTAGTTTAATGAGAAGCCTCAGTTAGCACAAAGGAATTTATTTCTGAAAATGTTTGGTTTTCTGTTGGTAAATCTAGTGATAAAAACCTGCACAAATCTGGATCTCAACGGTCTGGGCTACAGCTACCTCTCCAGACTGACTCGGTGTGGTTACACTGCCCCTGTCGCTGTGGCACAGCTCCTACCAGCATCCCCCAATTAGCAAGCAGCATATTAATCAATGCAAATAAACAAGCCTGGTCCTCTAGTCCAGAAAAACACTTGGGGGACCAATTTGTTATTTCTGAGTGTATGATTAGTACAAATTAAAACCAAAATAAGTTTTAATTTTGCCACATCAGGCAGGTTCATCACAACACTCTCATCCCCCAGAGTCAAGTCCCAATAAGAGCATAACAAGGGGATGTTTCAGCTAGAATAATTAGGGTAGTCCAGGAAAATTAATTTTGAAGTTCATGGCAGCCTCCTGTCAGAAATGGGCCGCAGCGAGGAGAGGGTGTTCAGAAAATGAAAATGAAAAGGCTGTGCTAAGTGCTGCTGGTGGCAAGGAACAGAAGCAGGGTCTGGCTCTGCTCCTTCTCCATCGCTCTCATAAGAGCCCCATTTCATATGAAGCCAATTCAACGTGATAAACTTTACAAGTGGAGCTCAGTTCCGGAACAGGGAGATCTGCTGCTCAAATCCTCTCTCATTTAGCTAAAGGCTCCCCGTGGCTCGGGGTTAGGGAGGGTTAGAGCAGTTGCTGCTAGAACTGAGCCTGAATTGGGCCTGACCAACACAAGCAGGATACCCAGCACCACACTGGTTATTGAATGGAACTCTCTAAAGAGCACAGTTGCAGCAAATATTTTTTTAACATCCAGACCATCTGCCACCTTGGTCTGCTCAGCACTCGCAGCCTTGCTTTGCTCAGCCATCCTAAGGCACCACCTGGGCTGGGGCATCTTCCATCCCACCACAGCTGAGGAAGAAAAAGTCCTGGGGCAGAGATGTGCAGCCTTTAGCCCTTCTTTAGCCAGGAGGAATCACCATCCCTCCTCTTCTACACACACAGACACAGCCTGGCTTGTCCCTCTCCTTTGCCAGGACCCTCCCATCCCCAGCACATGGAGCCCCCGCAGAAGAGGCAGCAGCAGACCCAGGGCACGACACCCTCCAGGAGCAAGCAAGAAGGAACCTGAGCATCCACACTCTAGAAATTTCTTTGCCTTCCCAATTATAATTCCTATTTGAGAAAACAAAACAAATCCAAATAAATCCTAGTTCCAACTTACAGCATAGAGAGTGAAAAGCAGGTGCAACCCATCAGTGTGCAGCATCACAAAAAGGAACCAGCAAACAACTCCAACCCCTCAAACCCAGGCTGTGCTAAGGTAAAGGCTCATTATGCAACAAGCGGAGGTCACTCGAGGTTTGCTTTGGAGTTTTTCAGTTGAGAACACAATCACGCTTTGAGAACCAACCTCCCTATAGATACAAAGAGATGCACAGCCCTTGGTCACAAGCAACACCAGTACCAGGAGGGATCCTGGGGAAACACCAGGCACTGCATTCTGGAGACAAGCTCATCCCTACAGCCTGTGAATTTGCAGCAGCTTCCCCCCAAACCAGCCCCACAACTGACCTTCAGCACAGAGGGAAAGCTCAGCCCCAGGTCCCAGATGGACAGTACTCAGTGACTCCCAGAGTGCTTGAGAGAAGCCAGGAATCAGCAAGGATTCAGGCCAAGGCAACTGAGCCATTAAATAACTTCCCTCTGGCCTCGCCTGCAGAGCCCAGGTGGGACTTGTTGAGGCTGATCCCTCTTTACAGGCAGGTTTGAGTAAATCAGCTGTTTCAAATGGAATTACCCCTTCCACCCTAAATCCTGCCCAGCCCCGTGCGGGGTGTGTGGGGTGTTTATGTGGGACCGAGACCCCATCTGTGTGGGGACATAGCCCTGGGACCCCCATTTCACTCTGCTGCTTTGCACTTCTGTTAAATGCCTCCTGATTTACACCACTACAAGATAGGAAAGCTTGGAGTTGCCCCCACCCCGTGCCAGCTGTTAATAAGTATTCCGATGTGCTATTTCCATAGATCGTGAGCGACATCCTCCCTCGGAAAAACAGAAGTGATTCCTGAATTAATTTAGATTTCCCGCTGCCTTGTTAGACCAGCTGGATATGGCACGCTTCATCTTCTCTGCAAACAGTGCCACCGTCCCTCTGGGACACTCAGCACTTTATAAACCTGTCAAGCCCTTAAAGCCGGTGACCATGAGGCTTCACAACAAAACACGCTGAGGTTTATGGCCACACACACAGAACCAGCCCTGGAGAGGAGAACTAGGGTTTTGGAACTGAGGGGGTGTTGGTTTGTGCTGCGGTTTCATTTAGAAGCAAGAGCCGGGGGGGGAATGCACTGCATGATTTATTTTAAAGCACCCAAGCTGCTGCAAACTGCAATGCTTTGAGAGCATATGTATATACATGGGAAACAGGAGATTGTCTCCAACATCATTTGCATTTGTCTCTTCCCTCCCTGCCTCATGCAGTTTTTAAAAGGCCTCATCCCGGAGGCGGCTGGAATACCTGCTACTTCTGCAGAAATCAGAGCCTTCTGGGTACGGAGCCGCTGATCAGCCTGGTTTTCATTTACAAAACACATTGTTCTGCCAACTCCCCTGCTGTCCGGCGCCTCCAAGGCCGGTTTATTTTCTCTACTCTTCCAACAAGCCTCAGATGATATATTTTTTTTTAACACAAACAACACTGATTCAGCATCCGTGCCACCTGCCTGAGCGCAAGGGCTCCTTGCAACCCTCGGCACGCAGCTCTGGGCAGAGCAACGCGGACAATGGTGACCGAGGTGCCCTCGCATCCCTTGGGCTGCTCCTTCTGCCCATCCGTGCCCGTTCCCAGCGCGTGAGCCCGCATGGTTCGGGGCTTGGAGGCGCAGGTTGGTCCCCGCGAGCCGCGCTCAGCTGGCCGACGCTGGCTGCCTCCCAGCTGGAGGGGCTGCCGGCTCCCGGTGGCTCCGCTTTCCTCCCACATGACAGTTTGCTCAGCCTAACAAGTCAGCATCTGATGAAGTCTCTGCCGTTTGGGTCCCTCAGGGATTATAATGTGACTGCAGCAGGTCCCAGCTATTCTCTGCAGCCCAGCATGTTGTTGCTTCATTAAACTCCAAATTGTTACATTAATTCTAACTGCCCTGTAGAGATGTAGCTGTCAGGAATGATTTACTGGCCTCCAGCTGACTCGGAGACTTTTTACAGGCTCCTGCAGAGGAGCTGGAAGAGGCCAGAGCCGAGTGGGAGTGGGATGCAGGACGCGTGTCCAGCCAGATACTGGCAGCAAGTGGCTCTGCCCTCCCTGGAGAGATGTAGATGCTCTTCAAGCCACAGGGGAAAAATAACTGAAGAGCTAAATAAAGGGATGGGTTTGGGTTTTGCCTGCACTGGGAGCTGCTGGGGGCACAATTGCCTGTTAAAATGCAACATTTTTGCTGGAATATCTACTGACTCCAAATCTTTGGGATCTCTCCTTCGCCCTAGCAGGCAGCTCTGCCCCTGCAGAAGGTAATACACAATTGTCAAAAAACATCCCTGGTGAGTCAACACTGAGCTATTTATCAGCTTTCCTCTCTGTTTCGCCTGGGTTCAGAGAGGGAATCTCAGTGCTTCACACACAGGGTATCAGTCAGGTCATCAGCTGCGTGGGAAGGGACCCAGGTCCCCCCCTTGGGATTCTCCTTCCCTGAGGAGCATCACTGGTCCCAGAGCCCTGGAACACGTTGAGGGTGTGTTGGACGATGCGGGTCGTGCCTGGCCCCAGAACCCTCAGGGCTGCCCCAGATCTCTTTTATTTGTTTGTTAAAAATTATCCAAGTCTTCATTCAAAATGGGAAGAGGATAAAATTTCTTGGTAGCTAAACTGTAATTTCTGCTTATAAACCAAAGAAGTTCATTTAAATAGCATCTTCTGTCAGGCAATCGCAAGTCTGGGTTTTCCATGGACACTATACATGCCTTCCAGACATCCAACTCACACACACAGGTATATATGTATATCCTGCAAGAGAAATTATGTGTAGAATCTGCCTGTGTTCTTACGAGGAAAAGTTCATTTAAATCCAGAAGCTTTGCCTATTTGGCCATTAAATTATTTTTCTTCCGCAGACTGCAAAATGCTAAGCACAAAAGCCGCTATTTCCACATCCTAAATCAAGTTTTTCCCCAGATTCTGTTCTCTATCCACAACACCCCTGTGCCAAAAAACACGCCTGCACGTGCTGTTTAGTGTAAAACACACTCCCACCTAGAGACATAATAAAGATGTCAGAAAGGGAAAAACACCAACTAATTTAAACGCCTTTGCTTTTTTTTTTTTCCCTTGGCGTATTTTTGCTTTCTTGGTGTTCTTGTCAGGTTTTAACGAAGTCATTTGCTGCTTTTAAATGTTATTTCAGTGCATAAATCTGCTTCGCTTTCCTGCTGTGTTCCCACAGCCCTTGGTGCTCGCAGGGAGAGGCCAGGTAGGAGGTGCTGAGCGGTGAGAGCACCTTTGATAAGATGCTCTGACACAGCTGGGAGAAGCTGGAAGGGACCCTGAGGATCACCTGGCCTCAGGTAACTTCTCTGCTCCCTGTAGGTGAGGGAGTTCACCTGGTTCATGTCCTCAGAGGGGCACTAATGTCCCCAAAGGGGCACTAAGGTGTCCAAAGGGGCACTAATGCCCCCAAGCCCTTCACCCCAAGGAAGAGAGAGGTCCAACCCCAGGATTCCAGCTGTGGGCATCCCCCTCTTACCCCCATTTCCCTAGATCAGGCTGGACAAACCCTCGATGCCCCAGCTCGGCTCTCACCGGCTCTTGAAGCTGTCGCTCCCGAGGAGCTGTGCGAGCAGAGCCGGCTGGATTAGCCGCCCTCCCAGCTCACAGAGCCCGCTGGCCTCGCTGCTCGCTCCCAGGCGTTGGGTTACCAGCGCCAGCAGCCTCGGCCACTGCAAGAAACAGGTCCCATCGCAAAGCTGACACCCTCACAGAAAATATTTAACAGTAAGGTGGTGCCTTTCCCTCCCAGCACGAGGGGATCGGTTTCGTTTGCTTCGTAGATGAAATCTAAATAAGAAAAGAAACTTCCATTATATGACACAAGACCTAATACTTTCTTGCATCCGTAGGGAATGCAAGTTTAGGCACAACTGCTTCTAAAAGATGAATATGCTGTTTGCAAAAAAAAAAAAAGAGATTCAGATGAAAGCCCAGGAAAATATCCTGACTCCCATGCACTCACACGGATCAGCAGGGGCTGCAAATCTCACCTGCAAATTGAGCAATGCAAAAAAAAACTCCTTCCTCCTAATTCTGTTCGGGTTTTACAAGCTGCCAATCAGGTGGGTAGCGTTCGTTTTATTTGCTTCTTTCAAATTGGTTTTCTTTTTAACGGGAAGGAAGCATTTATAATAATGGAATCCTTGAGGCTCAGCCCTGAAATGAGAGGCTGAAGTGCAGACCCTGAATTTTATATTGGGATGTTCAGGGAGCTCTTCCCCGTGTTCATGTGAGCACAAGCGTTGGCAACTTTCAGCCCTTTCTGCCTTTCAGAGCAAAGCACAAAGGCAGAGGGGAAATTTGCATTTCTTCCTTTCTTAAATTCAGCTCCGCTGGGAATTCCCAGAGTGAGGAGAATAGCAGCGCCCAGTATTTGCGTGGAGGGAAACAGTGAAAAAAAGATCTATAAAAGATGTGTTCGGTTGCT
This sequence comes from Clamator glandarius, assembly GCA_033459285.1. Lineage (NCBI taxonomy): Eukaryota > Metazoa > Chordata > Aves > Cuculiformes > Cuculidae > Clamator > Clamator glandarius. The sequence goes on along the minus strand of JAUNZM010000434.1, from coordinate 162,317 downwards.
ACAGATCCCAGACAGGGGTTTTATAATAACAGCTTATCTCAACATCCACTACATTTCTGGCTTTCGGTTCTTATTTCCTTCATTTTTTTTAGGAAATGAGTCTTTTAGAATCTTATTTATAGGAAAATATACTTTATACTTGAACTGCCAAAATGTTTTGATGCAAAACACATACTCAGATTTGGGGGGATCAGGTGGGGGGTTGTTGTTTCTAGATCACAGGGCAAGAGAACAGAAACTACTGAATTTATGAAAACACAAACTCTTGTTTTCTGTTTGGGTAAAGTTTTGTAATCTGCTTTTTTAAAACCCTGTGATTTCCTAATTCTGACATAAGTTTAATAAACAATGCCCTTGCACTGTGCCTACGGGGTAGCAGCAACAGTTGCTTCTTTATTACTCAGTTGCAGAGAAGGAAAAAAAAAGCATCTCCAGACTCTCACTGCTGAGAGTCTCCCTTCCGTGCTATAACTCTTGGACTGGCTCTCCCCTCCAAAAAAAAATGAGTTTCTCTATTGAGTGACTATTGCAGCTCTAAGGTAAGATGTGAGTATCTGTTTGGCTTTGGGCAGGCTTCTGAGATCTCACTGAGAGCAGAAACGGGACGTGCTGCTTCTCCTTAAGTGCGATTCATTAGTAACAGAAGGGGAAAAAGCTGCAAAGATGCTTACAAGGCGCTGGTGGTCAGCAAGGAATTTGAAAATGCAAATCTTTCTGCAAATATTATCAATACCTGCTGGCTGCCAGAAGCGTCGGTGCCTCACCAAGCAAAGGCCCAGAGGAGCGAGAAGGCAGGGATTGACGCCGGGGGCGACGGCAAGAGCGCGTCCCTCTGCAGCCGCGAAATAGCCAGGGTGTTTGTAGCAAGAGACTGGAGCTGAGGCCAGGTCACCCTGCTCCTGCCTCCCAGCCGAAGGGTGCTGCCCCCTCACATTCACACACTCTCAAAGATGCGTGAAGCCCTGCAGATCCCAGTACAAATATTCCCTGACTTCCCAGGGAAGCGAGAGGCTCAAAGCTCTTGTGCTTCAAAAAGCATCTCCCACCTGATCCCTTGAGTATTTCCGTATTTCTAGAGTGGAATAAATAAGCTTGACCACAACCAAAGCATGCACAGAGCAAGAGTTTTTGATCTCTTCGGGACTGCCAGCCTCCAAAACTATCCTTTTTTTATTTCAGCTTATCATCTGTGGGATTACTCCTCTATTAAAAAATCAAAGTGCATTTCCACACTTTGTTGAATCACAGCATCGAGTCGTGAGAGCTTAGTTTCAGGTATTGTATTTACCTATATCGATGCTTTCGATGCGAATTTAGCAAAAGACTGTTTAAAGTTTAGCTGACAAATTTATTTGTAATCTTGAAGTATTTGATCATCAGAGAGAAAGCGAGAATATAAATAAAGGACACTGGACATTCACATAATCTACAGTTAATTCAATCATTTTGTACAGATAACAATATACATAGTGTCTTGCCTTTCCTCACAATCAGCTCGCACGATGTCTGCAGAAACACACAAACGGGTGGAACGGAGAAGGGTCACCAGGAAAGCGTGAGCTCGCTCCAACACGCTCCTGGGGTGCCTGGAGAATGACTTAAACTAAACTGTCCGAAACCCCTGCTGAGAGACCCCCCCCCCCGAATAGGTATTTGGCAACAAGACGTCAGGGTGATTGTTGAGACACTTTGCAGTAAAACGGTTGCAAAGGGATTTGAAATAAAAGCGTAAGATTCACAACCCAGAGCCGCTAGTGTTCCAGGGTCAAGAAAAATCACCTCTTGACCTCGTGATATAAGTGTAGTTATCTGGTAATAAATACATCTATTCACGGTTTAATGCTTATATGGGAGAATCAAACTAGCAATCTACAAATCAAAAAGATGAGAAGCAGAATTAACATATGATTCCCATTTTACAAAGGAAAAGGGTTGTTGATAAATGATTGGCATACGAAAGAGCATTTACTTTTAGAAAAGTTAATGTAAATTCAAAATAAATCAAAACATACCGCTTCTGCGGGCTTTTAAAAAAATCGGCTGGAAGAACAGTTTTCTCTACCATGGGTTTCTGACGTGATTCACTATTAGCAATTCTCCTATAGAAATATAGACATTGTCACACCTTTTACCGTGGATGAGGACTTTATTTTCTCTTTAAAATGTTTCGGTGTGGATGGATGATGAAGCAAGTCCTTGCCTTGGAGAATGCACTGACAACAAAAAGCAAAATACCTTATATCAAATCTGTAAAGCACAAGTCTTGGTGTTTAGTAAAGACACAACAATAAGTTTCATTTGGATGCTCCGTATCACTGTGGGGAGGCTGCCTTTGCCCACTGTCCTCTGCTGGGTCACCCTCTGAGAGCACGTCCGCTCTCTCCACGTTGTCATGTTTTCCTGCCTCGCTCGGCAGCCAGTTTGTCCCTCCTTTATTTCCAAGAATAGATGACGTTAACAGCACCGAGTCCTTTCCCTTCCTTCTGCGTGGTGGTGGACCCTCTATCAAAATTGAGCGTGGTCGACTTCATCCAGCCAAGAAGCTGGGCTGGCAGGGAAATCGGGGTATCCCCCACTGCTGCCGGTGGAGAGGTCGGAGCTGGGTCCGTTCCCAGCCAGGACCCTCATGGATTGGGGCACCCCTTGTCCGCTTTGTCCCATGATGCCCAAGCCGTTGTCTGGATAAACCAAGCTGGAGATTAAAGGCTGGTGGCCAGGCAGAGCTTGCAAGGAAGCCGGTGACTGGGGTATCCCGTAGGGGCTGTTGGATCGCAGGTCGTGGTACTGGTCCTGAGCTGGGATGCCACTGTGATCCAGAGCGAAGCTCCCGTTTGTCCCAGCCTGTCTCCCCAGAGCAGGGGACGCTTCGTTGAGATTGCTGTAAATCCCATTGGAATGGCTCATTTCTGACATAGAGGGCTCGTCTGAAAGGGAAACAGACTGGTTTTACTGGGAGAGTAATGGGGAACTCCTGCAGGCTCTGGGTATAAATAGATTAGATGGATGGGAGCTGAGCAGCCATGCAGTTGCCACTTGCAATTCCTGATTATTCCCATCCCTGTTGACAGATCTTCAAAGAGGAACGCGGGAGATTGTTTTTGCCAAGTACAAACATGTAATACATTTTGGATTTGAAAAATGTGCACGAAAACTACATATTAAAATATAAGACTGTGACTTAAAAACAATCCTGCAAAGGAGAATGTGAGTTCAGTGTCTTTCCACCTTTTGTTCTGCATTTCTATTTGATTTTGATGTTTATCTTGAATTTTGATATCATTTTTAGGAGCTACCTGAGCACTCACAGATGCAGGAAAACCTCTCCGTTGCTCAGAAAAAAACATATTAAATCTCAGCAGTATTTGTCTGTGCAGGCACAGGCAAATGAAATGTATTTGTACTACTTAAAAACACTTCCGGAAAATGAGCAATATTTTTTAAGTTACCAGCAAAAATTGTTTGCAATCGTTAGGGGCTTTATGGACAGCGAGGACTGCTCTGTTGCCTAGGATACAAACCCGTTTGTGGCATCAAGCTATCAATAATTGTTCAACAGTTTTTAGTTATTATTTATAGTCTATTCATATTTAATGACGCTGACGCCCAGCGTGTATAAACAGACTAGAGAATCAAATAGTTTTAGGAACACGGGAGGGAAGCTGAGATGAGAAGCTCCGTGTGCATGAACATATCTGCATTATAGACATATATCAGTATAAATATGTAAACAGACTTTTGCATTTCGGCTCCTCTCCTGTATTCCTGACTGCGATAAACATGCACGTTTGGGCACTGGGGTAGCACAGGGCGGATAACGTCGACAGAGACACCTGAGGCAGCTCTGGGCTGGAGCTGGGGCCGCGCAGAATGAGGTGACACAGGCTAAAAGCCTGCATGTCCGTGTGTCTGAATTTATCAACAACAATCTCTGCTCCAAAAATGGGACCCTCCGAGGCAGAAACCTCTTAAGACGCAGCAATCTCCCTTTTGTGGCTCAGAGGTGAGCTGGCGGCTTCCACAGGACTGGGAATGGTCCTAATGAGAATCTACACAAATAAAACCACCCCTAAACAAGATGGGAAAAAAAATAATCCTATGCACTTTTCCCATGGGACTGGGCAACCTCCGGCACTAGTTTTCACTCATTATATTATAGTTGAAAATTATTAACGGGGCATCGAGGGGGTGGAAGGAGCCCAGAGGTGGATGGAAGCTTTGCGGGGAGGGCACAGACCGCGCTCGGAGCTCCAGGGACCGACCTGTGAAGGAGACCTCGGCATCGCTGTCGGGGCCCTCCTCCTGGATGCTGTCCTTGTCGGACTTGGATGTCCCTCGGGATCGCTTCATGTTCCTGAAGTACTGACCCCACCGCTGCCTCCCCGCGTCCTTCTTCAGCCTCTTCTCCTTGGCCCTGCGGTTCTGGAACCAGACCTGCAAGCAGGGCACATCGGGGAGCTGCTTCTCTTCCTCGCCCCAGGTGAGGTCGCCCAGTCTCACCTGCACCTCCCGCACCTCCAGCCCCGTCTCACCTGCACCTCCCGCACCTCCAGCCCGGTCTCACCTGCACCTCCCGCACCTCCAGCCCCGTCTCACCTGCACCTCCCGCACCTCCAGCCCCGTCTCACCTGCACCTCCCGCACCTCCAGCCCCGTCTCACCTGCACCTCCCGCACCTCCAGCCCCGTCTCACCTGCACCTCCCGCACCTCCAGCCCCGTCTCACCTGCACCTCCCGCACCTCCAGCCCCGTCTCACCTGCACCTCCCGCACCTCCAGCCCCGTCTCACCTGCACCTCCCGCACCTCCAGCCCCGTCTCACCTGCACCACCCGCACCTCCAGCCCCGTCTCACCTGCACCTCCCGCACCTCCAGCCCCGTCTCACCTGCACCTCCCGCACCTCCAGCCCCGTCTCACCTGCACCTCCCGCACCTCCAGCCCCGTCTCACCTGCACCTCCCGCACCTCCAGACCCGTCTCACCTGCACCACCCTCATGTCCAGCCCGGTCTCCGACGAGAGCTGCTCCCGGACGTGCCGCGCCGGCTTGGGCGAGTTGTTGTAAGCATTTTTGAGGGTCTCCAGCTGCTTGGCCGTGATGGTGGTGCGGGGTCTCTTGGCCGTGGACTCAGCCTCTGCCGGCATGGTGAGAGTTAGAGGCGAAGTCACCGCGGAGCATCCCCAGGGACGTGGGGCTGGGGGTCCCTCCGGCCGCCCCCCCAACAGCAGATGTTCCCGGCACCCCTCCCGCTCATGTCCCGGAGGACAGAAGGGCCCCTGGCCGTCTCCCTCTTGCTCTCTAGGGGTAGGAGGGACGGGAAAAGGGGGTACCTCTCTGCTTGGCCGTCTCATAGTCCGCCTTGCAGACCAGCCTGCTGTCCTCCATGAGGTAGAACTCGTCGCCGGTGGCCAGCTGACGTTTGCAGACGATGCAGGCGAAGCAATGCAGGTGGTAGACGAAGTCCTGGGCCCGACGAACCACCTGGGTCGGGGGGATGCCCTGCTGGCAGGCGGCGCACTTGGTCCCGAAGCGCCTGAGCGAGGGGGACAAACGGCGGCGGCTGAGAGCGGCGAATTGGGGTGGGGGGGGCGGCTCCCCGGCCCGGCGCTGTCCGAGGTGCTGAAACCCACCCCCCACCCCCCCCCAGCGTGCCGCTGTCCGAGGTGCTGAACCCCCCCACGCGTTCCCTCTGTGGCGCTGAACCCGCCGCCGCGGCGCTGTCCGCGGTGCTGAACCCCCCGCGCGTCACCCACCCGCGGTGCTGAACCCCCCGCTCGTCACCCACCCGCGATGCCACCACCCCCGACCCCGTTCGATTTCTCCCCGTGTCCCATCCCGTCCCCACGCACTTGAAGAAGTCCTCCTTGCAGTAGACGCCGTCCCCGCGGCTGAAGCACTTCTCGGCCAGCTGCGTCTGGCAGTCGGAGCATTTCAGGCACTTGCTGTGCCAGTGCCGGTCCAGGACCTTCAGGATGAACCTGTCCACGATGTGCTGGTTGCAGCCGGCGCACAGCGGGATCTCTGCGGGGAGGCAGCCCCCGTCAGTGCTTCCTCCCTGTCCCCCACGCCTCCCGCTACCGCCCGAGACAGCCCGGCCAGCCGCCCGAGGGGTTGCTGCCTCCCGGACCCGAAAAAATGCAATATTCGTTTAAATTCGTTGCCGCATGAGCCTCTCCCAGCACCGGGAAAGAGCCTGAGGGCACGGGGGAAAAGGCGAAGGGAGGTAATGGGAACGGAATTAACTCCCCCAGCCGAGCAGCCAGCAAAGTTGCATCGCAATTGTTCCGGGCTCTTCTTCCTTTTTCTACATTTCTAAAATCAACCTTCAAATAACATCACGGTAGCCAGGAAAAAATGGGAAAGGATCTACACAAAAATACGAGAATTACACCGAAAATAAAAACACCCGAGGCTTGTCCAGTCGCCCTGCAGATACCTACGGAGGTGATATAGAAAGAGGCGGTACGAGGATATAGATATAGAAAAACAGAGATGTAAAACCAAACAGATACAGTGGATAGAGAATAAAAATGTACAGATGCACAAACATAAATCCGTAAGTATCGGTGTACCAGGATAGTTATAGACAGGTAGGTAAAATGTGGAAATAGAGGCATGAAAATATAGATATATCAGTATAGATACAGACGGAGAGATATATAGACCCGTCTGTATAGATGGATAGACGCAGACATAAGCGAATCTATACGTAAAGTCAGCGATACAGAGCTATACAGAGAAGTATCGCTGTGGGTAGGGGTGGAAGTGGAGAAGATCTCGTTATAGATGGAATAGTTTCCTCAACAATTCACCGCGTCCGAGCAAATAACCCCAATAACGGCAGCGCTAAAGGCAGCGGCCCCGGGTTTCCCAGGGAGGACCGGGAGGCGGCTCGGTAACGGGGCACATCCCGGCGCACCGAGGTCCCGTCCCGCGGCTCTTACGCTGCATGGCGACTGGCTCAGGGCCGCGGGCACCGGCGCATCTTCCGCGGGGCCGGGGTGCGGAGACGCCGCTCCCCCCGCCCCCCAAATCGAGCTGTTCCCCCCCTCCCCGGCCGCTGCCGCCCCCGCCGGGGATTTATCTGCCCAGAGCGGGTTATTTTTAGCGGCCGGGGCCGGTCTGGAGCGCCGGGCAGGGCGCTGGATTTAATCCCTTCCCTCCGGGGCTCCCGGTAACGAACCCCGGGCGGGGCCGCCCCCCGACGGGGCCGGGCGCGGGGAGGCAGCGCCGGTCGTTGCCCAGAGCTCGTTGTGAGCCGAAAATCCTGTTTTTTTTCCAAAAGAGAAACCTTCCGACGGCACGAGCCCCCCTCCCCGGTGAGCCCTTCCCTCCCCGCGGCCGGTGAACGAGCGTCGCGTCCTGCTGGGAGACGGTGTTTTGGCGTCGTTCGTTCTACCGGGGGGGGGGGGATTCGCTTTCTGCCGTGTCGCCTCTTTCCCCCCGACAGCGACAGCACCGCCCGATCGCCCCCTCAAACGCGGCTCCGGCGCCCGAACCAGGGAAACACAAAGCGGGGGCACCGACCGCACAGCGGGTCCGTCCCTCTCCCGGTGACACCTCGGGGCTCCCGCCCCGTTGTTTTGGTTTCCAGCCCCCGTTGGCCGAGAACCGGGAGGGATCCGGCTCCGCAGCCCCCGCTGAGACACCCCCCCCCCCCCCCGGTGCCGCGTTCCCCCCGCCCCGGCAGCGCTGCCCCCGTGCCTTAAAGAGGAGGGGGAAAATCCTTTAGGAAAGGAATTAACGGGACCTTTTCCAGACGGGGGAAAAGCCGCCTCGGAGCCGGGGAAGGTGGCCGCGGGGGTGTTCGCCGTCGGAGGGGGAACCGGCGGGTAGAACCCCCCCTGTCCCGTCGCTGCCCTCGTTGCGTGGAGAGCGGAGGGACCGGGGGCAGGAGAACGCGGGGCTGGGCACGGGGGGAGCCCGGGTTGGCCTCTGGGCGCCCCCCGGGAGCCCCAATCCAGCCCCGACGGGACCCAAACGGGGGCGGGGGGAGGCGGGGAGGGCTCGGCTGTCGGGGAAAAGGATGGAGAGAAGGAGAAGGAGCGCGGGATGGATCCCCCGGTGCCGTCGGGTCGCAACATCCCCCGTACCCACCCCCGACCGTGCCCCGCGGAAGGCGCAGACCCGCTCCCACCGGCGCTCCCAGAGCCGCGGAGGTTTGCGCGGAGGTTCGCGCTCCCTCCTGCCTCACCTGGGCTCCTCGGGAAGGGGCAAAGCTCCGCTGCCTTCTCCGAGCCGGCACGGACCCGTTCCAGCAACATCGCGGGCGCCGTCCGAGGGGCGCGGGTGGCGGCGCCGAGTGGGGAAAGCGCGGAGCGGGGCGCGGGGAGCGGAGCGGGGGGGGGAGCGGCCCGGGGAGGGGCGGGGCGGCGCGGGGGCGGCCCCGAGGGGCTCCTCAGCATCACAAAAGCCGGAGGGGAGGCGGCGCTGTCTGTCCTCACCCCCCCACACACCCCGCCCCGTCCCTCCCGGCTGCGTGGGCTCGGGATGCCGCCGCCGGGCTAGGAAAATGCGGCCCCGGTGAAGCCCCCGGGAAGGCAGCGAGACGGGGGCTGAGCGGGGAGCGGGAGCTGCCGTCCGGGGCAACCTGCCCCCCCGCAGCCCTCGCCTCCTGCCCGTCCCCGCGCCCCGATTTCGTTTGTGCCAGTGGCTTGGGTCTCCCTCGACGTGTGTGTGTGTGTGTGTCTGTGTGTGTGTGTGGTTCCTCACTCTCCTCCACTAATTAGTTAATGAGAGTGGAGAGGTAATGGATGAGCACTGGCGTCTGACCCGTGGCAATCAGCACCCCCCGGCTGGAAGGGGTTAATTGTACTAACTGAGGATGGGGCGGACATAGAATCATAGAATAACCAGGTTGGAAGAGACCCACTCATCGAGTCCAACCATTCCCACCAATCCCTAAATCATGCCCCTAAGCACCTCATCCACCCTCATCTTAAACACCTCCAGGGAAGGCGACTCATCCACCTCCCTGGGCAGCCTCTGCCAGTGCCAAACGACCCTTTCCGTGAAGAATTTTTTCCTTATCTCAAGCCTGAACCTCCCCTGGCGGAGTTTGAGGCCATTCCCTCTCGTCCTGTCCCCTGTCACTTGGGAGAAGAGCCCAGCTCCCTCCTCTCCACAACCTCCCTTCAGGTAGTTGTAGAGAGCAATGAGGTCTCCCCTCAGCCTCCTCTTCTCCAGGCTAAACACCCCCAGCTCTCTCAGTCACGGATGTGCACATGTGTGTGTGTGTGTGTGTGTGTGTGTTTGTAGGTGCAAGGGAGTGTGGGTGTGCAGGAGCACGCGTGTATGCAGCGGATCAGGGGTGCACGCGTGTGCTAACAAGCGTGTTACACATGGGGTGCAGCGGTGAGCGCAGGTGCCAGCACACATGTGCTCACAGGGATGCAGAGGTTCAGGCTGAACATTAGGAAAAAAAAAGTTCACAGAAAGGGTCATTGAGCACTGGCAGAGGCTGCCCAGGGAGGAGGTTGAGTCACCTTCCCTGGAGGGGTTTAAGGGATGAGTGGACGAGGTGTTGAGGGACATGGGTTAGTGACTGATGGGAATGATTGGACTCGATGATCCAGTGGGTCTCTTCCAGCCTGGTTATTCTATGATTCTATGATGAGGTGTGTAGGTTTCTCTCTGTGTGTGTACAGGTGTGTGTGTACAGGTGTGTGTGCCCATCTCTGTACCTGAGCGTTGGTTCTCTGCTCCGCAGGTGTCCGTGTGTCTGCACATGCAGAGGTGTTTACATGTGTGCAAAGGGCACGTGGCCGTGTGCTAGTGGATGTCTGTGCCGGGGGAACAGCCCAGTGCGTGTGTGCCCCGCTTGCCCCAGGCAGCCGGAGCTGATAATTGTGGTTGTTACTGTGAGCCCATTAATCCCCCTGAATCCCTTTACCTCCTGCTCGCCGGGGATTACAAATTAATAAAAGCAGCTTAGGGGCGGGAGCCTCCAAACACACATATGTTCCTGCCGGACAGGAGCACGGGGACTTTCACCCGGCCATGGGGAGAAGCGCTGAGCCCTGGGGGTCCCAACTTCGCGCCTGGGTCAGGACTGTCCCCCTAGATGGGGACAGGTCCCAGTTGAGTGAACAGCTCAGACTTGTAGGGTTGGAAAACAGCGCGGGGAGACATTTCTGGGAGCAGGATCCATGGTCCCCAGCTGAAGAACTTGGAGATGCCAGGCTAGATCTGGGGTACAGGTAGGGCACTGGGGGAGCATCCCCAGGACCGTGCTGGAGTGATCCCAGGCACCATGGTGAGTCCTGCTGGGTATCGGCAGCACCGGCTGCACTGGGGCACCTCAAACCTCCTCGGGGCCACAAACAGCATTGAGGGAGGGGAGCAGGTGATGACACACACGGCCTCTTTTAAGCCTAGTTTTATAAGTGGATTTCTCGTCTGATCCACTAAGGAAGCATTTTAAGAAGCGTGTGTGTGTGTTTGTGTGTGGCGGTGGCTGTTCCCCAGCACATGTGGCGTGGGGCAGGGTGGTTGTGGTTGTGCAGGACACAGGGCGGTGTCCCACCCAGCTCCATTTCATGGTTTCAGCACCATGAGTTGCTCGTACAGTGGCCCCGTCTCAGCAGGTTTCCACAAAACCCCTTGGGGACGATCTCTGTTTTTAACCAGTCCCCCATCCCATCTCCTTGGTGGCACTGGGGATGCCAGCAGGAGCTGCTGAGATTCCAAGGGGCCAAGGTGAAACTGTTCAGGTTTAAGAGGAAGAACGATGCTGTGTATGTGCATATTGAGAGAAATAACATGCAAATCATGGGTCTGAAACCAACAATTTTTCCACACCTGCTAACATTTCATAAAGTTAAGGGGTAACGGTGAAGGAAATGGAGTGTTTACCTATTCCTGGTACTTTTCAAAACTCAAACCCCACAATCATAGAATGATTTGGGTTGGAAAGGACCTTACAGTTCACCTTGTTTCACCCACCTCCCACTGGATCTAGTTGCTCCAAGCCCCCTCCAACCTGGCCTTGAACACCTCCAGGGATGGGGCAGCCACTGCTTCCCTCAGCAACCTGGGCCAGGGCCTCCTCACCCTCACAGGAAAACATTTCTCCTTAAAATCTCACCTAAATCCCCCTCCTTTTCACCTTAAAATCATTCCCCCTCGTCTTACCCGTCACTCCCTGATCAAGACCCCTTCCCCAGCTTTCCCAGAGCCCCTTTCAGCTCTAAGGTCTCCCCAGAGCTTTCTCTTCTCCAGGCTATACAATGCCTGGAGATGCTGGAAATGTCCTTGTGTACAAACTGTCCTTGCAACACAGTTTAGCTACAAAGAACTTGAAAATAGAGGTAAAAAGCCAAAAGGCATCACTTTGCCCAAATCTTTGCAATTTATTTTAAACAAGCACATTAGTTTACAATTTAGTACAAAACGGTCACTTTTCCTTCCTAGAGAGGATGAGACTGAGTAAAAAACAAACCACTCAAAATACACGTGAAAATGTCCCGTTATTGACTTAAAATAAATAAAACATTTAAATTATTGAACTGTTACATTCACGATTTTCAACACTTCATTGGCAAAGCACAGACCCAGACAGCGCACCCTGGACCTTCTCTTAGGAAGGTCGTTCCCATCTAGCTCCATGCAGGAAGAACAGGATAGATATGCTGGAAATCAGAGTTCCCAGGAATAACTACACTAGGTTTCCTCAGCACTCGCAGCTTTTCCCCTGACACACCTCAGTTCTCCTTTTATTTTCGTTGCAGGCTTAATATTTCCGCTGTAAAAACATCTAAAGGGCAAAGGCAGCTCCATGAATTGCCAAGGGCCAAGAAGTCCTTCTTGGAAATGACAGTGACCAGCGCAGCGCGATCCACAAACACATGTGTCATTGCATGAATTTCCGTGGAGCAGCACAACGCCAACCAAACCTCCAGGGCTGAGGAGATGGCAGCTTGAGGGACTTTTTACAAAGGAAACACCTTTGTGTGTCTCCCCCACCAGTAACGTCCCACAAGGCAGCTCCACACGTTCCTCAGCAGACAAAATGCAGCTTTACAACCCAAGTACATCAAAGGATGGAATTCACCATTATGAAGGCAGAAAATAAGAACGAGAAAATCAAGATTTACACAACTTAATTCAAAGCCAAGAAAAGTTTTCCAGACAAGGTCACTATCAATTAACTACACTCATTAACTGGTGACAGAGTTACAGCAGCGACATGGAGAATCACATCCCAAATTCAGACTTTTGCATTCCTAAAAAGTGAGAAACACAACACTGGGGGGGTCTGAGTATTTCCAGCAAGGTTACAGCAACATGAAGGTTAATGATGTGTAGCAACCCCCCACCTTACTCCAAACCTACATTTGCTGTCATTTTATTGGCAAAATCATTCGTATAAGCCTTTTATTTTAATATGCAGATGAAAACAAGCAGGAGTCGAAGCTAACAACCTCAGGTTCATATATTTGGCAGAGTTCTGATGAACAGCAGCAACGGCTGATTTTCAACTTCAAAACGTGCAACAATACTGGCAGCAGGGAAATCAGTCCCACAGAAACTGGCCAGAATTTCCCGACCCAATACTTGCTGTGCTGTGGTTCTGTTCTTTCGGTGTTTGGGTTTGGGTTTTTTTCTGAGAGGCTGAATGTCTCTGCTTGTTGGCCGATAAACACCTCCCCGGATCAGGTCAGTGAAAAGCTGTCCGATTTTCAAAACCAAAGGTGGAAACTCGGAGATTTCCGCTTAACCAGCCTTCTCCTGGCAGCTCCCTCTGGATTCCAGCACAAAGCAAGCAGTGCTGAGGAGCCAGCCTGGACCACCTTCCCCTCCCACCCCAGTTCTCTGTCTATAGTTACAGACGCTGTTCTAATATTCAAGCCCAGGTGTTACAAAGATAATTACAGGGACTCATAAATTCCTACAGAGAGACCCACGATTGCTCTTTGTGTCAGAACTCTCAGACAGTGGGGGGTTCCTTAAAAAGCATGAAGCGACTGACTGTCAAAATTAGAGTGATGTTTCTGTGTTAGCTTGCAGGCAGAGGCAGTTGCCCACTGCTCCCAGCAGCTCTCGGCTACAGAGGCAGCAAGCGGCAGAAGGCAGTTTCTCGGAGAGAGCATGGAGTCAGGTTTCCCACAGCGGAGCACAAGCCATCGGGTGTGTACAATAAACAGCTTAAGGAAACCACAGATACTGTGCCTTTTCACGTACATCAGACTGGCAGCATCGTTTCTCCTGCTGACAGAGTTTACAATCACCCCACAGGGCTATTGCTTTATGTGCATGTTATTCCTATAAACTTCAGGAACAAGGGACAGTAAATCTTTGAAGCTCAATTTCGCTATTCCAATTGGAAGCTGCAGAAACTCATGTCAGAAACATTCAGTTTTGTGAACAAAGATTTGATTATGAAAAAATATCCCCGATGAGTTTTTGTGCTTTTAGACCATTCTTGTTGCTAGGCTTTCAACTTTTGTGCTAGGGCTTATGACAGAAAAAAGAAGAGGCCACACTACCAGTATAAATACTAAGAATTGGCCAGGGACTATTCATTCCTTCTCGTGTAACAGAAGAGCTAGTGACCATTCAATTAAATTAAAAGTTGCAAATGTAGAATTGAAAGGAAAAGCCTTTTTATATAACATAATTAATCTGTAGAAGTCACTGCCACAAGAAAACATTGAGGCCAAAACCTATTAGGATTAACTAAAGATTAGGTAATGGATAACTAGAACATGCTCAATTACACTGGATAGGATTATAAACTTCACTATCCAGAACGTGAATTCTACCCACGGTCAGGCTCAGGAAGGAACTCCTCGTCTGAATGGTAATTTTATAACTGCTTTCATGGTTTCTTTTCTTCTAGTTGCTTGCCAGCGAGGACCCCAGCCAGATCTGTAAAGGCAACTGCCACGTTCCCGTTGCTGCCACATTCCAGAATGGAGCAGCTCGGCCTTAACCATTCATTAAACCCTTCTTGACCCAAACAGAGGAGCACCCCAGCAGAGGGGCAAGAGAAACAGCCTGTTTGTCCAAGCACAGGAAAACCCAAGGGAAGCGTTTATGCCATCTCACAGGTAGAGCAGTCACTGTACTGCAACAGGGCCATCCAACATCGTAAGAAATTTAGTGTCTCCAGTCTGTAAATTTGTTTGCTGGTGCAAATATCACTGTCCTTCACTGAAACTAGCGTTCCTTTTTACTGGCATTCACCTGAATTGGCTTCCTTCTGGATACCACAATCATTACTCAGCTATTTTTGTGGGTCATAAATGAGTAAGGAGAGTTACCAAATGCTCCACCAACACACCCAACAGAGGAGCAAGGAAAGCAGGGGCTCCAAGTTTGTCCTTGCTTGTCAGGCTGCTTACCAAGATACAAACTTCCCCAAGCTCTCATCTGAGCAGACACACACATACTTGGCTGGAACACATGGGAGAATGGAAGACTTCCTGGAACACGTAATGCTTTCTACTTTAAATATGCAGTGTAAATAATATTTGAGAAAGTCACATAGGTTTAGAATTGATTTAATCAGAATAGAACTCTTGTTTCCTGAAAAAAAATATCAGGATTCTTGCTTCTCCAAATGAAGCAGCCAAGGTATCAGCGTAACCATTCAGTACTCCTGTAGGTAAAACCAGCTCTGGGTAAATGAAAGAAAACCCTGACTTGAAATACACAAACCAATATCCAATTTCCTTGAAAACCAGGCACAGCTGATTGCATAATGTAACGTTTACTCTGAAAATGAGTAAAGGATGTAGGTGGTAATTCACAGAAAAAACTTAACTGAAAAATGCCATGCTTGCTTCAGTGGACATTTTATGACAGCCTCAGCTAGAGATTGGGGTTCTCGCAGCGAGCTCTGCACATTAAGCCAGAACATTTGTGAAATGACTTGAGAAGAAAGGGGGTTTTAAACAAGGAGTACTGCATATAAAATCCCTGATCATAAATATTAAAGCTGCATCTGGGACTGAACAGCCACATACAATGAAGACTCTGTTTCCGCTTTACACTTCTATACAGATGAGCGATAATACTTCACTTTCCACCGTTTAGATCTCATTCGGAAAAAAAAGTACATTATCATTAAAAATAAGGATGAGGCTACATACAGGATGACACATAGACTCATGTCAATGTTTGAGAAGCCGATCCCCAAGAAGGACATGGCCTGCTTTGTCTCTTTAAGGTTAACTGATTCAACTGCGCCTTTACCACTATCTTTGACAGGTCCACGATTTGCTATACGCTGATCTAACACCTTAGATTCAGAATCTTGCATGTTTTCTTTATCCTGGATCTTATTTTCCCTGTTTCCACTTGGTTTCTTCAGTAGGCTTTTGTCCTTCCCCTCCCCTGTATCTCCTTGTTCAGCTTCACTGGCGTCAGTCTGGCTTTCAGTGTATTTATACAGAATATTTTCACTGTTGTAGTGATACTTCAGGAACTGCAGAACTTGGGCTTCGTTCCAGCTGTGCAATCCTTTAATTTCTTCATGACACGCAGGACAAATGTCTGGAGTTGGCCACTGAACTTTGGGAAATTTGGGATCTTCAGTCAAATCACCTAACGGGGAGGAGAAAAAAAAAATTAGAATCAAACGCACTGGGAAAACTGAATCATCAGACCCTTCACTGGGAACCGCAGAGCATTTTCCACCCATGAACAGTGAGACTGGCAAATGCAGCTCACAGTACAACGGTGCCTGTATTAAACTGAAGACAAACAGAATTGGAAATTCAAACATTTCCTTTCAATTCTGTTCTGAAGCATCGGTGCCTCTTTCAAAATACAAACACTAAATCATAATTATTTTCCTTTTCTCTCAGTAAAACCGGTAGGGTTCAAAATTCTGCTGCCACCAGGTATGAGAATTGCTGTTTCTAGAAGGCGTGAAAATGCCTCCACCTGGGCCCTTCAGGGGTTAATGTGAATTATGGTTCAAAACAAACTGCTCTTTTGAACTCCACACGCTTTAATCCTGCCTGGTTGCAGAAAGCAGTTTCAAGGCCAAACACTGGCAGATATTTCCATGTTTCTACATTGTGAACCATTCCATTCCGAGTTTGCTTTTTCATCACTTGCACTATTACTACAGCAAACTATTTCCAGTACTTTAAAAAACCATTATCATATTTAAGATGTATTTCTCAGCTTGCTTTTTAGCATTTAAACAGATAACGTTGTCTTCAATGAAATCTAATTTTAACCTTGCAGTTGCTCATCACTCTGGCCCCTTTCTGTCTCGATGGCAAAGAGCTGAACGCTGCAGCCAGTGCTGCGCTGCTCTATGAAATAACACTTGAAAATCATAGAATCATAGAATCACTAGGTTGGAAAGGACCCACTGGATCATCAAATGTGGATGGAGATGATTTTTAGAACAAAAAAGCTCTATCTGGTAAAAAAGCAAATTTATTTAGCTGGTTATTAGTAGAACAGTAACACTTCTATATATTTCAGAAAAAAAATATTCTTATTTTATTACTATTTCTGTCCTTTTTAGTGGCAGTGAACTTCCTCATTGAGCAAAATATTGTTTAGGGATTCAAAGGATGCTTACATATATTTGTCTCCTTGATATCTGCAAGTAACAGAGCAAGTTTGATTTCGGGTATCTTAAATAAAGACGACTCAGTAATTAATTTGTTTCGGTAGAGAAAGTAGAAACGAAACATCTAATGGTAGTAATAATAAAAAGAAAACTCACTGTCCTTCATGATTTCCTGCCAAAGAGGAGAGTGCTATAAATTCTGCATATTCTAAAGCAACAGGAAAGAATTAAATATACACCAATCTCATGACCCACACTTGAAGGCTGTGCCAAGGTGTTTTCATTGACCAGACACCATTTCTCATTCAATGCCATCTATTACCAGGAATACAGATGCAGCTTTTAAGGATTAAAATGCATTATTGTCCCACAGAGAAATTTTAGCCAACTTAAAAAGCATAATTTAACATTATTATTTATTCCAGTATGTTTATATTTCTTTCTAAAAGGGTATTCTAGCCGGCTGTTGCATCATCCAAATCAATATCTGTGCGAGTTTTCCAATAACTTAATGTTCTAAATAAGTCCATTGCTCCACTACTTAGCAACTTCAAGTAAACAGCACAACCTTATCCTGTGTTCAACCTGGCGATAGCAATGAACATTAGAGAATGTTTGTATTTAATGTCTCATCATTTACTTTTTTCTCCTTGGAGAAAGGAGACAAACTGTTTATACTCACAACGGTATTTAATACTTCATAAATCTTGGGAATTCGGCGTAACCATAACATAAACACAATATAGCATATTTAAATTCTAACTAATGCTACATTACACAGATCCATAACAGCAGACAGGGATTTAGAGCAAAGAGAAACCAATTTTCTGTAGTGCTTTAGTTACTTAATATCCCCACAACAGAATGGATTAAATACAACTCCTATTTTAACGGTACTTTTAGTCTAACTAAAAACACAGCAATCTAGCAGGGGAACAGATTTTCTTCATGCAGTCATTTTATTTTATTCAGCTGCTGATATGTTAATACTTGAGGCTCTTTTACCCTGAGAAATTTATCCTGTTCAATTATCATCATTTTCTATACAGTATCTGTTCAGAACAGAACAAAGACAGGTTTTAACTTCTATTTAAACTGTTACAGAAAGAAACTTCACAATTTATTTCTTTTCTAATCCACTGACGAGTGGCTGAACTGTACTACTCTTTTTGAAATGGCTTTGATGTGTACTCGAGAAAGATGCAAGGAGGAATCTCAGCAGAAACAGTGTTTTTGAGAATGATGAAGTTTCCCCATTACCCATCATAAGAGGTAACTGTGCTACCAGAGGGCACTGCACCTCAGGGGTGGTTCTCACTCACGCAAAAGTCAGCATGTTAGTCATAAGAGCTACAGTGGATTGAGATAAGTTTTGCTCTACGCACAAAAAACCCTTTCCTGCACACCAGTGTACATGTGGAGTTAGGCTTTGGAAGCCAGTATTTAAAAAAAGCAACATCGAGCTGCAACAGCTGCTGCTGTTGTTTCTAAACCCACATTACAGAGGCTAATTTGTACTGCTTAAATACAAACCACATTGTATAAAATCCCACAGCCTTGTCTTTCAGGCACAGCTGCCTCCAGTGGGTTTTCCTAAGTGAGGTCCTTCCATACCTGCAAGCCTGTTGTTCACCACGTTGTGTTTCTCCCAGAGCCAGAGAACAGCCTGGTCTAAGGTTTTAACGGAATCCATGGACTCTTTAGCCATTTCTTCAAAATGCTGAGCGCACGCCTTGCATCCAAAAAAGTGATGAATGTATCTCCGCATGACCTGAAGCACTATTTGGGGATCGTCTTCAAGACCTAGGAAGACAGATGACAGATGCGTTTAGCACCATCTGGACAAACACAGCTTCAACCCAGGCGCTTTAATGTATGTAAAAGTGAACCGTGGGAAAAGGAAATGCTGCTACCTTCTTGTTCCATGCAAGTTTACATCTCCACTGTAGGGATAATACACTACCCACTTCTATAATTTAAATATATCCATAGGACATGTGCCACCGTGCAGAACCTACAGAGTACAAAGATATTAGAGGGATAAAAACTTCACACGTTCTTGGACGAAATACCTCTCCCTAGAAATACGTACATAAAATTGTCACTAAGTAGTTGAGGTGAGATATTTGGAAACCAAGTTATTTGGCAATAAATAATGTAGAGTTTAAAGCGATCTCGAACAGTGCACTTCGAAACACACTGTTTTGAAATTCGTCTGGTAGATCAGACAGAACTACAAGGGAATTATTTCAAACACGTTTTAAGTGAGCAACAGTGTTATTAAAAATGCAAAGTAGCTCTTTATAAGCACAAACACATTTAGTCTATACAACTGCATTCAAAGTTACACGAACAACAGCATAAAACAAGAGTTAAAGGTCATGTGTTCTTCACAGTGAAATTTCTCCTTTCTGGGAATATCTTACAATTTGAGGAGGGAACAAACGTCACTACATGAGAACAGGATTTTTTTTTTTCAGAAGCCACTTATGACTGCACACTTTGAATTTGCTAAACCATGTGAAGCCCGTGTTGTCTGTACTGCACGCAGTTCTTCTGGAAACAGATACTTTCTCCAATATCTCACCCAATAAGTAAATGAATATTTATGTGATGCATTCACCATTTCATTCAGGCTCAGGCACTGAAGTTATGGTGATGTTGCTGCTGAAAAACCAAGAGTCAACCCCGCTCCGATAGGCATTTCACAAGGTGCCTATGATATCTGTTTGTTAATCTATAACTCCGAGGTGTTACAGAATACCAGAATCTCACTACAGTTATCAATTCCATGGCTTTTTTGGGAGGCTGTGAATGCACATCAGCTAGTTAGCAACATCTGAAATTTCAAGAGTAACTGAGAAATTCCTACTAAAATAAACATGAACACATTATTCTGCCTATAACATTCACACTCTTACACTAAGGATAACGCACAAGAATCATTATTTTATTCAGAAGCAAATTAAGGTCTTCACAGATTGCAAACTTCATCCTGGCCCTTTAATGTAGTCCCCACATCCATACGTGACTTGAAAACCTGACATAATTCGTTGGAATTCTAATGGTTTCATCTCTGTCTCGCTGATTTTTTGATTCATGCTTAATTGACCTAGTAAATTATGCCAAAATGTATTTACAAGTGTACTATATGTTACCACGAACACACACTTGTCAAAGGGAGCACATTTTATGCTGCAGATTGATCAAATTACCAACGCCTGGAGTTGAAAACCTCTAGCACCAGTAATTTACAGTGCAGGTTTTGTAGGTTCTGTAGTAAAGGGTTACGGTGCTTTGCTCACTGTCCTGCTCTGTAGAGAATAACAAACGGTTTGGTAGTTCATGTGCCCTCTGCGCATGCCCTGCTTTTTGGGGAAAATAAAAGATCCTCAACAAAATCTGTTCAGAACTATCAGAGTACTGATCTGTTACATAGATAAAACACACAGAGACTGCCATAAACACCTTCATTTAAAACAACAACATTCTATTCTTAAACATGGCAGCAAAAAAAGTCTTTAAAGCCAAAAAGAAATCATAAAAAGCAAACAATCTCTACTCAGACATTCAATATCTGTGATTGAATAGGCATGTATAAATAAAAGCTATGAGATTAAAGCAGATTAAATTACAGTATTAAAAGAAAGGCTGGAAAATAATTTTGGAAAGTTGAAATGAATTTCAGGCAAACCAGTTTCACCATGTCCACTAAAATCTATATTTAGAAAAAAAAAAAAAAACAAACACGCAACAAAAGTAACCACTCACAAATCACTTCTTTATGGAGGAACAAAGATTCATACACAGACTTAATTATACTTGTTCTCCTGTGTACTGTTAGGCTCTTGAAAACTCACTTTGGGGGAAGTCTTTCAAATTTTGCAGCAGATTAAAATGAATTCAGATATTTTATTTTATGAAATCAACAAGTCTGCCTTATTTACCCTAACAGATCCCATTACTGAAACCACATTTCACATAATTAAGCACGCTCAGGACTAGGTTTCTGCAATGATTTCGCTCGTCCTCAGATGTGAGTAGTTCTTGTGGATTCTTTTGGTTCTCAAATGTCCTTTGGATTCCCTTACACCGATCCCGCTGCAGGTTCGAATTACACTGTCCAACATTAAAATGTGTCAAATATAAACCAGTAAAACTATTGTATCAAGAAAGCAACAGTGAACTCACACCAACTGCCAGACTCTGCAAGGAGAGGAAACTATCAAGAAAAATACAGCTGCTTTCAAAAGAAAACAAACAATTGCAAAATGGCTCATTTTGTTTGTTTTTCTTTTATCAGCCCAGAGATGAATCTTCTATTAACATCTGCCATGTATCATCGTGTAATCCTCCTTTTCTCTTTCCTCCCAAACTACTGCAATTCAGGGTAACCCTAATCTTTAAAGTGGACAAGAACCATAAAACCCTACCTGTGGTGGGAAGGATTAGGGAGTACATCATGCTTTTTAGTAGATGGGATTTAAACAAGCAATAAGGAGAGGAAAACCTCCCAAGACATAATCCGACAGTCTCAGACTGACCCAATTCTTTCGCCGTAAGACGTGATCATCACATATCTGTCCCGATTTAAATCGATGGTTAAGCATGCCAAAGAGTTTTCAGGTCCTGCAATGTGTTTTTAACTTTGGACTGACAAGAGCTCACGCTCAAAACATGGAAGCAACTTAAGATACAATTTTGTACCACTAAATATTAAGAACGTTTGCACTTCTAATTAGAACACTTTTGGAAACTGGGACAAAAGGGAAAATTTAACTCATACGTGATCCTTTTGGACAGCTGATGTACCATCCAGTATGAAAAAACATAAACTCACTAGGCAGAGCATGGTACGAAATTAAAAGGATTCAACCCACTGTATCAAGAATAACAAGACAAAACAAAAAGAGAGAAACAAAAATCAACAACAGATGATCAGCTACCCAGAAAAATCCCCGTTCTACAGGAGATTCAGTGTTAAGAATTGAGAGATTTTCACTGTGATTGCAAGTAATGCTGGACAAACATCCCTCATTTGAAATAATCAAACGGGGTTTTTTTAACATACATTCACTAACAGACAAATTGCAAATTTCTGAATTTTATTATCGAGTAACAGTCCATGTAGCATCCTTATATTCCTTGGAAAAGATATTAAAAGGCTTTAAATGAAAACTAAATAGCACCTTAACCTAACGAAGCACTGTTCCAGCAAGAATGAAAACAAATGAAGTCCAGTATTTTGGCATTTGTGATCCTATTTCCATTGTTTCAGGAGAACAGAAACTATACCCAGTACATTTCTTAAATAGAAATAATAACTAGAATATTAACACTCTGCTTCACAAGATGCTGTAGGTCTAAAAATGAGCAGTTTTACTGAGCACTTGCAGAGCAGTGAATCCCTGCACAGATCAGAGGAAACTGGGCGCATTCAGCTGAAAAATTCACTCATAACATTCGTTATTTAAGAAATAACACTCCAGGACTGGCTAACGGCTGTACAGCTTTTACAGCTACTAAACTGTACAGCTAAATCTCATTCTGCTCAATTTAAATTAACAATGCCACCTCAAGTAACTGGAACATCCCTCTTCAGGTAGTTAAAAATGTCTTTGTTTGAAATCCTCTCCCTTTTCAGCTTTATTGCTCACATCTTTAGAGCCATGTACTTTATTTACCACTTTCTAAGCAAGGACAAAGTGAGAGGCTTTCTGTCAAAGCCTCCCTGCTGCAGCAAAGCTCGGCTCTGACCTCTGCTGGTACAAACTGAGAGCTGAGCCTGGAAAGCCTCTGTCCACCACCAACTGATCAATCAGCTGAGTATTTACACACAAAAGTTTGCTCTGAGGTGTTCATTTTTCTATTAAACAGCAGAACTGCTGCACGTATTTGTCTAGTCCCTCAACCCTCTCGCATAACTGCTGCTCACCTGTATTTGTCAAAGCTTTTGGTCGCAGTGCCGCTTGAACAGTCAGGGTATGAAAAAACTTCCAAAGGGAGCAGGTGTAACCTCTCAGCTCTGGTCTGCTGCCCTGACATCCGACCCACTGAACTTTCTTGGGGAGAAAGATCCCGGAAATCTGGAAAAAAATGTGTTTAAGATCTATGTAGCTCTGGGATCTCAGTTCTTTAGTGAACGTAACAGCAGTTACAGTGAAATGGTGGTGAATAAGGATAAAGAATAGCAAATGACTGCACTTGTTGCTAATGAACGCGCTTAGCGCAAACAAATTTTAAATTCAGAGCAGTCTTTAAGTCTGAGATACTGATAAATCATTAGAAAAACTCATCCCTCTTGCACACATATTGCATGATATACAGTCAGAGTCTGATTGGTCTGACAGAATACATTAAGTAGCCTAACCTGTCAAGTTTAAACACAATATAGACACACAAATATTACTGAAACTCCGAGAGCTACATTTCTCTGGGCACATTGAAAATACCACATTACTCAGCAAGATCTACGTGACTTACACTGGTAAAGTCTTAACAGGCTTAGATGTAGAATTATTTATTAATCTTTTCTTAAAACAAAATCACTACTTAACCATTGTACCTAAAATCCAGTACAAGATTTTAGTTGCTGAGACTTCTCAGCTTAATAAAATACATAGGAGGTTTCCAAAGTTCAGACAGCAATCCCAGTTTATGGGAAGAAATCTTCAGATTGACTTCAGAACAAAGGCAGCCCTATCCCACAGCTTTGCAAAGCAAGACGGGATTCCTAGCAAGGCCTTTACTATGCCAGGAAATTCGGGAATATTTTGAGAAACTCTTTTGGAACATTGCCCATTTCAAGTGGGAAATTCCTCATTGCTTAAACTCTGAGAACCCTGCTGAGAGCAGTCAGAGCAACCAACGGCACCTCAAACACACCTGCTGGGAATGTTAGGGAACATCTCTACTTTAACGACTGCTTGTTCATTATAAATCAGACAGGATTGTGTATTTCAATTCTCTCATTTCAATTCCCTCCTGCAGGCTTTTTTTTTTCTAGTAATGATTTCACTTTATTTTCATTTTAACCTTCTTATAACTCCATTATGACCGAGGGACCATCAGTAAGTGATGTCTTAGATTTATACAGAACCTTATCCTTTACTAATGCTGTATTTTATGCTGGAAACTAGCAACAGCTTACCCGCATTTTGTTGTTGACCAGATCTAGGATAGCATCATAAGGGATTTTGTCTAATGGAAGGCTCACCAGCCACTCTTGCAAGGTCTCTAACAACTTTACCACAGGCTGGCGGCCAGGAAACAGCTGAGGAAAAAAAAAAAAAAAAAACACAAGAAGAAAATACCCACATGTTACAGCACAAATTTCATTAGCAGCAAGACACTTATCTTTATCTAAATGTGGGTTTCCTGTTTAAAATACTTCAGATTTTCTTTTGTTATAAGAAAATAAAGTACTTGGTTTGCTTTCAATAAAAGGCCATCTCACACTAAGTTTTGCTTACGGAATTTAACAAGCTGCATGGAGAAAATGTTAACCAATAAAATTAAGCTATTCAATAGGTGGCAGAAGTGCTAGAGAACAACTTTTGACACATTAGGTAGCATTAAGGTAACTCAGCTCAGTGTATAGAGCTCAGAAAGACCTAAGTGGATCAGAGAGGCTGAAATCCTCATTCTTAGAAGATTAATCACAAAAAATCATTTCCTGCAGAATATTTGCTCAGATTTCTGTAAATGTAGGTGGTGTCGGTTATCTAGAAGAAAATTCCCCCAAGTAGGCAACCATAGCCCTCTGTTACTTAGGATTTACCGTCGTTATAAACGTTGTTACACCTGAGAATCGTGAATGAGAAATACGAGGAACGCGTTACACAAGCAGAGAATGCAAATAAATGAGAGCAGCCCCCACTGTCTGGAGATGAGCACGCAACTAAGAGAGCATTCCACACTGATGCACTAATGGCCAGGGAAGCAAATGACATCAGCTGGCCAGCAGCCATGTGAAGAACAGAGGATGTTTGAGGGATAATATGATGGAAAGATTACCACAACACTTTCTTAAAGAAATGAGGCCAGCTAGAGATTTCTGCCCTCCGACGGCCGCGGGGGGGCAAGAAATGGTCTGTCTGATTTTCAGATAAACCCAGATATTTGGGAATAGTTCGTATAGGCCTTATTATTCCCTTAAACAGAAAGTGATTCGCTTTCTTTAAAACAAACCAAAACGTTAGCAGCTCAGTAAGTAAATATAGAGACATAGGTTATTTCAGTAGGCTGACATTATAAACGATTTAAATGTTTTTCTCAAGTCATATCACATTAGATTACACATATTGTCCCTTCAGACAAATGCAGTTATGGAAGCATCTTTTTTTTTTTTAAACTACCCACTTACATTCAATACTTAATTATTTTGAAATACTCAATTAAATTCAGTCCCTCAATTATTTCAAAATTTAGCCAGGAGTTACTATATGTCTAAATAGAAAACCATTTGTCAAGTATGCACTAACGAAATCCAAAAGTCAAGAATGAAAAACAAAGTTTTTTTTCATTCCCACTCAGTTACAATAGCTACTTATCCTGAAAATCTGATAAATGGGCTGTATTTATAGTGGTTGCTCAATATGCTGCAGAAAACTTAAGCTTTATTTAATTTCAAGCCCTCTGAAATTAAATTAAAATGCATTTCAACTCTGTAAGTGTGCCAGAACAGCATGGAATAACTTCAAAATAACATTTAAAGAAACCCACAAAACTATTTTTTGGGCTAGTAAGGAAGCATATTCAAAACATTCTGAAACACATTTTGAGAGACTTAGGTCACATAATAAATTTTACGTTAGAGTTACTCTATTACTACAAATAATCAAAGACTAGAAGTGTATACCTTGGCAGAGACAGTAACAAAATCCTTGAAGGTCTTTAGCTCAGCTCCCTCAAGTGTCTTGTGCATCGCGAGCTCTACCCTGAGCAGGTAATGCAATCCCGACTCAAGGTCGGCCATGTACAGCTTCGATCTGAAAGACACATATATAACAGTAGAAAGTGGCAGGTTTCTTTTGCTCATTTTCTCACCAGTCGTGAAGGTGAATTTGATATATAGGAGGTGCCATCAAAACCTCAACATTTGCCACGGCAGAGATTGCAGCCCATCCTGCAGCAGGGTGGGAAGGCACAGCAGTCACTTCAGACGCTCAGCACGGCGAATGTCAAGTTCAATGACTTTCCCTGTACTCTTAAGAGAGTAATTTTATGTCACTTTATTGAGAGATTAGACAAATGAAGAATAACCACACACAAGAATTTCTTTTATGCTTGACCGAACCTTTTGCCTCCCAGCCAGCTTTACCTTGTCATGAAATTATAACCCTGATACTGGCAGCTGGTGTAATGGAATTACAGCTTCTTTTCAGGATTGACCACAACCAAGAAAATGACACGCTATGGGGAAAAGGAGACTTTTGTTGAACAAAAGTAGATTGTACACAGAGCAGAAGAGCAAATGAGACTGAAAAAGCTCAGTTTGGGAAAGGATTGAATCTAGAAACCCTCTCCAAATGCAGAGTTCTACTGCAGGTTCCTTGCATACAACTCAATTTTTATCACACCAGCTCTTCAGACATAATTAGGCACCTTATGACAGGTACAAATAAAACATCTGAAGCAAATCAAAGATTTTAAGAGCTTCTTCTCCAACCGAGTATCTTCATAACAACAAAAAAAATCAATTCACAAAGAACAAATACATCAGGTAAACCACCCCACCCTTCAATGAGTATAAACTTTACACCATACGATACAGAGTAATGGAAGCAAACAATCAAGTTCAGAGTTCACATTTCTTGTAAGAGTCCAGCAGCACCACTAATTCTAAAACAAATATACTTAAAACCACAATAATTCAACTAACTGGCTGGCCCCACCTCCTAAAAAACATGCAGGAAATAACATATTAAAATACAGAATAATCTATTACCTTAACAATTCAAAATACAGACCAATTCTGAATTTATCTCCTTCAGTAATAGGGTATTCACTTAAATTTTAAAAAGCAGCAAAACTAGCAAAATTCTGCTTCAAGTTTCTTAAACAGAGATATCCATATGAATGCATGAGGTTCTCACAAAGAAACCTATCTAGAAGATACCTGGACTGGAAATTCATATCAGGAAGATTTTGTCTTGCTGGGAAGCAACTCAGTTTAACCAAGCTGTTTTGATAGCAGAATGTTTCATATAAAGTATTTTATAAGAGCCATTGAAAGAAGATGACGCTAATAGTGTCCAGGAAAGGAAAGTGAGTACAAAATGAAAGCACTCAGTGCTACATCTTTTCCATCTAAAGATGCTGAGAGATTATCTCTCTGCAAAGCCTTTACATCCTTCTCTCAAACAGACGAAGAGGGAAAGAGAGTGAAGATAAATATTACCAGATTTGGTATGATAAACATCTTTTACAGCGACTTTACTATTTTCTATTATATTTGCATTTGAGCAGCAATTTTTAGTGGGCACTGCTAAAAGAGAATTCTCCTTTTCTACAGGAATGTTATAGCTTGTTATTTTATTACTAATTCTTTCAAGGACAGTGATTACCTGGCTAAAGCTTTCCAACCATTCAAATCAGTGATCTATATACTTCAGGTAATGAGTGATACGTCCTTGGTATTTTTAAGTCAATTAAGTATTTAGCAGAATCTGGGAGAAAAACACCCCTTACATAGGAGTGCAGGTGCCTCTCACGGGACAGAATGAAATAAACTTTTGAACTGCACTGATTTTATAATAAATTACAATAGAGCTTCCCATGTGGCAAGAAAAAACTGCAAGCGAAGTTTAGTAACCAAGCACTGATCTGAAAATCAAGGGTATCACTTACTTATCAAACTCTTTCCACACCTTGATTTCTGTACTCTCCTCTTTGTTTTCTTGAACAGGCAGCTGAAGTGGCAGAAGAAGTTTTTTTCTTACACCTTGCAGTGACTTCAAATACGCAGAAAAGAAAGACCGTAGAGGCTTCAAACTGCATATAGACAAAGTAATGATTACTTTTAATCTCAGACTAAGTGAATAACCAAAGCAAATTAGAGCATTTATAACATAAGATATTCATTTTGTTTTACATTTTACAGTAATACTAGGGCTCTTATTAAAACTACAGGAAATGATATTAAATGGTTCGTTAATAACGAGCTCATTGTTCTCAGCCTATCAACCCCCATGTAGCAACGCTGTCTTCGAGCTTTTATTTCCAGTTATAAACACTATTCCAAGTCAACTACTCAACAAGGGGAGGTTGTCAGCAGTATAAACTTGGTTTTGTAGTCAAACACCACAAGGGTCACCACAACATTTTGGCTGATCTTCCCTACTCCAACGAAATCTAACTCCCATTGGCATAATCCCCGTCTGTTTACTACAAGTTCTCACAAAGAGTAAACAAGACCACTTGATTATTTAATAACTGCTAGAGTGCTCAAGACTGGCAATTTTCAAACACAAAGAAGTGTGTTGATTACATGCCAGGACACAATGTCATTACACACACGCAAACAGTAGCTATAGAACAACTTACTTCATACGGAAGGAAGCTATGGAAATTGTTACAGCTTAAATGAACCTTCCCATATTCGTTAGATGGAAAACTACTTACATGTTAATTAATCCATGAGACCCATTTGGATGCACCAGGTAGCATGAAGGGACTGAGGTAATGCCAAGTTTCTCGAGAAAAGGCTTGTCAAAATTCAAGGCTCTCTTTACAACAATGTTTTCGTACTGGATCAAGTCTAAGATAACCTGGATAATGAAAAGATGTCATGAATTAAACATTGTTCAAAGAATATCCAGTCTTGGAGGACAAGACATATAAACAGATGAAGTGCTCCTTTCGTTAAGGATATCATTAAGCTCTTCACCAAGGAAGTCCATCTACAAGTTTTCCACGGACACTAACAATCTCAGTTTAAGAAGATTTACTCTTCTCTAGAAATTATTTACTCCTGTCTTCCACAGGAGGAGGCAGAAGAGGGTGGTAACATCAGGGTGCTCAAAGATTTCCCAGGCCTCACCTATCAAAGTTCTTTGCAAGCCACAGGCTTCCATAAGCACATGCTCTTATACTGCCATTTCATGTTCCATTCTTATCTACAAAATATTTCATGCTTCCAACTCTTCTTGCATTTCTACTTGTCATTCTTTTACTCCTACCCCTCTTTGCCTCTTCCGTTTCTTTTCTCTGCTGTTAGTTTCCACTATACTTTTCCCTTTCAGGTGAATATTAGCTTGGCTACATTTCCCTTCACTTTCAGATTTGTCATTTAAGAGACTCTGCCTTCCTTTCATCAGCAATAAACACATGGTCTCCCTTTCTTCAGCTCTTGTGACTTCTATTAGATTGGTCCATATTGCCTTATGCTATTAACTTGAGATCGATGTTCTTTTCTATCTCCCTAAGCTATTCTATAAAGCTAAACTACCACATGGCATCTTTTCTCTTGAAAGCAGCCTCCACTTTCTGTTAATCAGACAACACTTAGTCTTCCCTTATAGCAGCAGGTAATAAAACTGAAGAGAGTATGATAAAATGCTGAAGAACTTTACAATCATCACATTTCTTGTCTTCAGTGATGCCCACTTGTATCAACACAGCAGCTTCCAGGAAAAAACGTCTGGAAGCAGCCTGCTTCTCAAAGTGATTCTTGCTTTTGGCAGCACATCCTCCTCCACTTACGCAACTGGGCCACCTCAGCATCAAATCTAATTAGAAACATCTCACAGACATTGGACATTTCTACACAGATTATGCCTAGATAATTATGCAATTTATTTTCTTTACTTATCCTAGATGTTGGCAGGAAGAGAAAAGTAACAGTTGTCTAAGCTAACAGCAGGCTCATTAGGTGGTGAAATGATGCCAAACCAAATATTTTATTGGCGGAGTGGGCGAAGCAGAAAACCAAAGACTTTCACTTCCTTAGTGCCTCAGAGCTGTGAAAATAATTTTTTGCTATCATCTTAATTTAGAACATAATTTCCTAAAACCTACACGTGAAGAAAGAGAGCCAGAGAATATGAATTATTATGAAATGGCTGAAATCACAAAAGCTGCCCAGAAGAAAGAATATAATGAATGGTTGAAACTCATAAGTCAATCTTATACTAAAATGTGAATGGTAAGAATTTAACATGACATGATATTTATTTGTAAACAAGTTGCTCTGTGTGACTAGACACACAGCCCTTTCCAAGCCCTTGTCTCTGTATTATTTCAAATCTGCATGACCTGCCCTTTATGACCCTTTAATTCCTTCCTATAATCAGAAATTTTGTTGCTTGGTTAAATACCAAAATTCAGTGGTGTTACGATACCATTCATTCATATTCATCACGTCATTCATAAGTCACAAATTACCTCTCGTCCAACATAAGAGTTATTGCTTTCAAACACGATGGCAGTATAATGATGGCTGTTCTTGTCAAAAAGAGAAGCAATGTCACTGGACCTTTTAAGAGAAGAAAAGCTACTTAGCACAAGCAGAATGCAATACATCCAGTGTAATTGATAGAATTTCCTTTTTAATCTGATAATAAGCAAAAAGCTTAGTTCGTCTTTAATCAGACCTTCTATTTTATTTGATTAACAACATGGTATGCATGTACCATTGGTAATTTGAGAAAGGAACTTACGAAACTGGATCTAATGGTGGGCAAGCAGGTGGTCTCGACTCTTGGGAATGGTTCTGTAAGAAGTCAATCATCATCTGACGAACCGTTTGCAGCTCTCGATCCGCTCCTGATGAGCACAGGTTACAAAAAACCCCAAACATTTCAGAAAAGTGGGGGAAAAGGACTTACGTGCAGGTTTTCACACATACTCATGCTTTTCTGTGTTGGGTTTTTGTTTTAAATTTGGACTTAAAAAACAGAATACTATTTGAACAAAGAACAGGGACTAAAGATTTCATTATAATTCTGAGGTAAGATCACATTTAACACTGTCATCCCTCCCTCAGATTAATAAAACCTCAAGACTTTTCCACATCTAACCACCTGCCTGCCTTGCTGACTTTCTCTTCATGCAATGCTTCATTCTAAATCTGTGCTCATTTTCACCACAGTTGGTGTGGGCGACTTCAGTGGCTTTTGTGCAGTAAGGATCTTCATCATACACTAAAAACTGCAAAGGCACGGCATTCTTACCAAATGGGCCAGGTGAGCTTACAAAACCACAATGCCATAGCAAGAAATGACTGAATTTATTTCCTTTAAAAGAAATAAATTAAAAAGCAGAAGCTCTCACAGATGGCAAAAAGTAACAGGTACAACTATGGTCTATGTGAAGGGTTAATGGTGCAGGTGGTCTCTCTTCTGACCTCTGGCCTTTTAAATGTTAACCCACTGAAAAAGAACACACCACTTTTGTCCCCAGACAAACCACCTCAAGCTGTGATCCTGTCAGACACACAGGATAAGCCTGCTTTCAGTTAGTCAACATCTGAAAGGGGCTTCTCCCAGTGAGACTCAGGATGCCTGAAAAGTGGCTGACAGATCAAAAAAAGCTCCGTCAGGATTGAGCAAACTGGATCTAGTGCTGATGAGGTGTGTGGTGGGATAAAAGGAATTTTAATAATTACCTGCCATTTGTGAAAATTAAGAACTACATTTAAAAAAAGCAATCCCTGAGGAACACGAGCCCAAAGTTCTCGAACAAATAGTTCATCTAAAATCCTGCCTGCTATTCCATTTTCATACAGTACTTGTAATATCATATCTTAAAAAGCTATCTACTGTACATCCCATCTCTTGCTGTCTAAACTAACTGACAGGCAAAAGGATTGTGCTTACAGTGTGAGACATTCCTGGCTGGAAGGAGAACTGCTCTGGGTGTTTCTCACAGCAGGATATTCTTACCTTTGTAATTTTCTCCAGTAGTAAACTGCTTTGTAAATGCTTTGAAGAACTATATGGGAGAAAAAAAAGGTATTATTGCTTTGAAAAAAACTCACTGCATCAGATGAAAGCTCAGCTTAGAAACTGTTCAGGAGTTTTTCCTTTTTACAGCTCTAATTACATAACATTTTTATCTATCTCTTCAGAAGACAGTCTTCCCTCTTAGCCTACGAGTCCTAAAGACTCATTTCTCAACTACATGGGAGTAGCTCATAGGTCCCAGTCAAAATCGTGATCTACAATCAAGCCAGCTTTGAGAAGGAAAATACCATAATGCATAATTCAACACCATGTATTAACCCACTACTGCAAACATTAACCAAACAAGAATTAACTGATTGCCAACTGTGAATTACACAGAACACTATCCACATTTTCTTAACTCCCTCCAGTGGTTAAACAGGATATACAATAGAGCCTGACTGCCTGCTGCTATAAAAGAAAAGAATAGGAAAGGCTCAGTGTCTAATAAACAATGCACTCCATTTCACACTTAAAATACTAAACATCAGAAACCACTGTTCCTTGGGTCAAACATTACAAATCCAACAGTGAAACATGTCCTGTTCCCTCTCCTGTCACAACAAACACAGTTTATTCAATCCCCTTCATCCATTGCATTCTGCTCACATTTGCTGTTTATATTGCGATTATCTGTTATTATTAGATTAACAAGTTAAAATCTGGCACTTACTCTAAAAGTTGGGTAGTAGTGAATACCATATTCTTTGCACGTCTCGTAGTTCTCTTCTTCCCCACAGTCCAGCACACCAACTCTAATTGCAGATTCCCAGTCTGAAAACAAAGATATCTTTCAATTTTCAGCAGAAGCGATCGCGGATCCCAGCTGATGGATTACCCTGCCTCCCAAGAAAATCAACAAAGGAACCCCAATAGATTCTAATGGCACAAAAATCAAGCCCTTCATCGATTCTCATTTGCTATTCATTTCTATCCTCAAGTGTAACACAATCTACTGAGTTTTAAAATAACTAAAACCTCCCTATTTTTCTTAGCTGCATCAGTATTTCCAATACACCTGAACAAGGAGAATGCCAGCGCGCAATGTAGCAGTTCCAGGGCTGAACACACTTTATTGAATCCAAGAAGATGAAACAAGCCAGCCCAACACTTGCAAGATACCAGATTGTATTCCCCAGCTCTCCCCATTAACTGGGCTCATAAAATAAAGCATGCATAACATACATAACTGCGTAAAAGGAAACCAATAGTTACTCATCCACATGGCTGTCAATTACGAAAACATAAAATTGATGCATCTTGTATTACAGAGGTTTTAACAAGGACTCACTATTTACTGAACTTACAATGTTCTCAGAGGCCTCCAGGACTCACACAACATTGGGCTCCTGTATCGCCTACCAAAAGCCATCTTTAGCTACACCTCAAAAAACACCTGAGTTTTAATCAGAGGGCTAAATAGTTGAGTTTGAACATCACTATAAGTCTTGTTTATAAATGTTTCATAGCAATAACCACAAGAGTTCAAATCTTTCTATAAATATGCTTCTAGGACTTCAACAAAAGCTTTTGACTCATTTATAGCTTTTTCCTTCTCCTTTTGCTAGGAACTTCTCTTTTTGAGCCATGCTCCACTGCAGCAATCACTTTAAGGCAGAACCACTCCAACAGACTCCTCGGACAGTTAGTTTTTAAGGCTAAGCTAAATCAAAACAGCTGTGGGCAGAATTGAAGATACATCACAATTCCCAAGTATCAATAAAACGTAAAAAGCACCAACATTAAACTTGCTTTTATAGCAAAGAGCAGGAAAGCTTCATCAAGTTCAAGATCTGATAGACAGCTGTATGCCTAGCTGCTTCTGAAACCTGGCTTGACCTTTATTTGTCTTTGGAGGAGAATGGGGCAGGATTTCAGTTGTGCTGAACATGCCAACAGCTGAAGAGGCACCAGGAGGAACTACAAGCATGCTGGAGCAGATGGGCACGTATTCAGAGGAGCACAAAAGCTACAACAGTCTATTTCATCAACCAAAATGCAAAATAAAAAAAGAAGTTTGGCTTCTGCGTATCTATCTCATTCAACTTTCACCACTCCTCCTCCCTTTTCCACCAGTCCTGATCCTCCTCCACACAATGAATAGAAGTGATGATCCTAATGCAAATAGCCTCCTCCAAACAATGCCAACCCACCGCCAGCCAAACACTTGGGTTAAAGGGCACCAGCTGGGATGTGTGCTGCTTAGCATTCACTTCTGCTTGAAAAGAGGCTTTTGCTTTCTAAAGGATGCTAAAGTTGTTGGCGTGCACAGCTTGGGCTGTTCAACTTTACAGGGGTAACAGTCTGGGTTTTTTTTTCTTAAATGCTGATGAATTCTAATTAGCATCAGATTATTTGACGCACTGACTCACAACTACATGAAAGGGGAAGGTGAGCAATATCACGTTGACCCACGCTATTTCTGTTTATGCTAAACAAGTTCCAGTGAGTGACTGGATGTGTGGGATGGAGTGGAAATCCAGCAGGTTGGGCAAAGCTCCTGCTGAAGAAACGCTATGGAATCCCAACACAGCAGTCATTGCGTATCATCAGGAAGATCTATAGTTTTCTCAAACCTTGTGTGTTCCCTGTCCATGCACTGCCACATGTTGTTCTCCACTGCAAGGTTTCAGTCAGGGAAATCTTACAAGGAACGTCTCTGCTTGAGAGTTACAGATTGTAACGCGCAGGCTGCATGATGCACAACACCAAGGCTTTGGCATTCCCCAACAAATGTGTTTAAGGAACAATTTTTAGAAGGAAATAATAAGTGCTAGTTCAGAACAATTGCTGCATTTGGAACAGTTGATCCAAACCCAGAGGAGCGGATTACTTCTGCACATAATTCAAGTGTTGTTGCATACAGGATTTCCAAGGGTTTGTTACTTCTACAAACTACTACACATAATTCCAGCTTACAGGCATTTTGGGGGATGGATACAACCATCTTTTAAATCAGAAGAAGTACAATTATCTATAATAGCCACTTTGGACACTACTGTAATAAAACTACACGTGTTATTAGGAAAGCCACAGCAATGACTGTGCTTTAAAGCCTTTCTGAGAGGAGAATCATAGAATCATAGTTAGGGTCAGAAGGGACCTTAAAGATCATCTAGCTTCAACTCCCCTGCCATGGGCAGGGACACCTCCAACTAGATGAGGTTACCCAAGGTCCATCCAACCTGACCTTGAACACTTCCAGGGACAGAGGCAGCTACAACTTCCCTTGGCAACATGTTCCAGTGTCTCACCACTCTCCTGGTGAAGAAATTCTTCCCAATGCCTAGCCTAAGAGGCCAAGCAATCAAACTCAAAACACAAATTATGCAAGAGCAAGCCCTGCTCCCATTTTTCAGGAGGACTATATTCCGCCATAAAGTTTGCAATGCTAAAACTGCCAAGATTTAAGAAATGAGAAATTAAAAAAAAAAAAATTAAGTACATTAGCACAGGCCTTTTATGGACAAAGTAGCTGCAACGGTTTCACCAGGCTGCATCAAATTAACAAATATAAACACAGTGATGTAGGAGTTTGCTAATACAGATGAGTCTGCACCCTTCAAGGCAGCTGTAAAATCCTCACAGATGAGTAAACATTTTTGAAAAATAAATGTTGAGACGGCCTAAATGGGTGAAATGGTTCGGGGATAATTTTTTTTGATGAAATTACCAACAAAAAGTATGACTGTTCCCAGTCTCTTACTGAAATCCATTCATTCCAACTTCAAAGTGGAATCATTTTGCTGACAAGTAACAGTAGAAACCAATTGCATTTGCTGGTAGTGCCAATATCCACAAACATAAAAATCCACTTGGTAAATGAAAGTCTTCATAAAAACTGAATGGATTAAAGACCAGACAGGCATTTACCTGGTTACAGCAATACAAGTGCATAACAGCATTTGCAGTTATCAGGACTGTAGATGAGAAAGAAAATATATATTTGAAGAAGTCACTGAAAGTTACAAAAAATTGCCTGTGAAGTCATCGCGCTGCTGTAGAAACATATAAACGTGTCCCTGCCTTATTTTGACAATAGCTTTGGTCGGTTCAAGACTCTTCATGATCTTCACTGCAGCATTCAAACACCCCTTTGCTTTTTCTTCAAAGAAGCAGCCCACGCATGAGCCCTCAGGTGACAGAGCAAGTCCACGCGTGGCAGAACAAGCTCACACAAGGTGAGCCCCCAGGTGACAAAGCGAGCTGGTGGGTGTCCAGCTCGTGGGTGATGGAGCAAGGCCCTGGGTGACACAGTGAGCTCACACGGGTGACACAGTAAGCCAGTGGGTGCCGAGCCCATGGGTGACAGAGCGAGTTAGTGGGTGCCCACCCCTGGGGGACACAGCGAGCCAGAGGGTGCAAAGCCACATCAGTGACACAGTGAGCTCACACGGGTGATACAGTAAGCTGTCGAGTGACAAAGTGAGCCCGGGGTGACATAGCGAGCTCATGCTGGTGACACAGCAAGCCCTGGTGATGGAGCAAGCCCTGGGAGGACAGAGCAGCTGGTGGGTGACACAGTGGGCGGTGGGTGACACAGCAAGCCAGTAGATGCAAAGCCAGCTCATGGGCCACAGAGTGAGATCAGGGGTGACACGGCAAGCCAGTGGGTGCCCAGCTCATGGGCCACAGAAGGAGCCCAGGGGTGACACAGTGAGCCCACATGGGTGACACAGCAGCCAGTGAATGCAAAGCCACAAGGGTGACACAACAAGCCAATGGGTGCCCAGCTCATGGGCCACAGAGCGATCCCAGGAGTGACACAGTGGCCAGTGGATGCAAAGCCACACTGGTGACACACAGCGAGCTGGTGGGTGCAAAGCCACACGGGTGACACAGTGGCCAGTGGGTGCCCATCACAGGAGCCACAAAGCGAGCCCAAGGGTGACACAGAAAGTCCACCTAGGTGACACAGCGGCCAGTGGATGCCCAGCTCATGGGCCACAGAGTGAGCCCAGGGGTGACACAGCAGCCAGTGAATGCAAAGCCACACGGGTGACTCAACAAGCCAATGGGTGCCCAGCTCACAGGCCACAGAAGGAGCCCAGAGGTGACACAGGGAGCCCACACGGGTGACACAGCGGCCAGTGGGTGCCCAGCTCACAGGCCAGAGAGCGAGCCCAAGAGTGACACAGTGGCCAGTGGCTGCAAAGCCACGTGGGTGACACGCAGCGAGCTGGTGGGTGCAAAGCCACACGTGTGACACAGCGGCCAGTGGGTGCCCATCTCAGGAGCCACAAAGTGAGCCTAGGGGTGACACAGCAAGTCCACCTAGGTGACACAGCGGCCAGTGGATGCCCAGTGCATGGGCCACAGAAGGAGCCCGGGGGTGACACAGTGAGCCCACACGAGTGACACAGCAGCCAGTGAGTGCAAAGCCACACAGGTGACACAGCAGCCAGTGACTGCAAAGCCACAAGGGTGACACAACAAGCCAATGGGTGCCCAGCTCACAGGCCACAGAAGGAGCCCGGAGGTGACACAGGGAGCCCACACAGGTGACACAGCGGCCAGTGGTTGCCCAGCTCATGGGCCACAGAGCAAGCCCAAGAGTGACACAGTGGCCAGTGGATGCAAAGCCACACGGGTGACACACAGCGAGCTGGTGGGTGCAAAGCCACACAGATAACACAATAAGCCAGTGGGTGCCCAGCTCAGGGGCCACAGAAGGAGCCCAGGGGTGACACAGCGAGCCCACACGGGTGACACCGCGGCCAGTGGGTGCTCATCTCAGGAGCCACAAAGCGAGCCCAGGGGCGACACAGCAAGTGCGCACGGGTGACACAGCGGCCAGTGGGTGCCCAGCTCACGGGTGATGGAGCGAGCCCGGGGGTGACCCACCGAGCCCATGGGTGTCCCCCCGGGTGGCACAGCGAGCCCGTGGGTGCTCCCGGTGTCTCTCAGCCCCGCTCCGCTCCGCGCCCGGGCCCGGGGGGGGCCGCTCGCCCCCCGCCCTCACCTCTGACGTCCCCCGCCAGCGCCCGCCAGGTGGGGGCGAAGGCGATGCAGTGTCCGCAGGACGAGCTGTAGAACTGCACCACCCACGCCGCCGAAGCGTTGAGCAGCGCCTGCCGCACCGAGCCGGCCGCCAGCACGGCCAGCGGGTCCGAGCCGGCCCGGTACAGCCGAGCCGCCGCCGCCCCCAGCGCCGCCGCCGCCACCGCCAGCAGGGCCGCCAGAGCCCGCCGCCCGCGCGCCGCCATCTTGGGAGCGGGGCGGGGCGGGGGGAGGCGGCTCCTCCGGCGGGGCCGGGGCTGGGGGGGACACTCAGACACGGGAGGGCGTGGGTGGGAAGGGACCTCAAAGCCCGTCCAGTCCCACCCCCTGCCACGGGCAGGGACGCCTCCCACTACATCAGGGCTCAAAGCGCCGTAGGAGCTGGCCCTGAACTCCTCCAGGGATGGGGCAGCCACGGCTTTTCTGGGGGACCCTGGGCCAGCGCCTCATCGCCCTCATCGTGAAGAAATTCCTCCTTATGTCTAGTCTAACTGCCCCTCTCCAGTTTATACCCGTTCCCCCTCGTCCTGTCATCACAAGCCTTTGTAAAGAGCCCCTCCCCAGCTTTCTTATAGCCCCTCCAGGCGCTGGGAGCTGCTCTAAGATCTCAGAGCCTTCTCCAGGCTGAACAAGCCCAGGTCTCCCAACCTGTCCTCTCATGGAAGGTGCTCCAGCCCTCTGGTCATCCTTGTAGCCTCCTCTGGACCCATTCCAACAGCTCCATCTCATTCTTGCGGTGAGGATTCCAGGACTATACACAGTACTCCAGGTGGGGTGTCACAAGAGAGGAACAGAGGGCAAGAATCCTAGAACGGGTTAGGTTGGAAGAGCCCTCGAAGCCCATCCAGTTCCAATCCCCTGCCACTGAGTTAGGCTGCTCCAAGCCCCATTCCATCTGCTATCCATTCCCTCTCATCCTATCACTACACCCCAGATAAAAAGAGCTCACAAGAAGGCATTAGAAACCCTGACCTTCCAATAGATTCCGAGTGGCTGTGCACTAGTGATGGATTTTAGCACCTTTCATAGCCACAGGGTGAGTCTCCTTTGGTTTGTAAATATAGGCTCTGGAATTTTCATTACATTAACAGAGGCAGAAAACCAATGGAGAAAAACATCCCTGGAGGACAATTTCAGAGTTGAAAACTCAGATGATGAAAGATTGATGTGCCCAGAAAGGTAATTCTTGCTTCTGTTCCTCACAAATGCTTTTTTTAATCCTTAAAGAACAAGTAGGAAACAAATGGGTCCAAATCCTCACTTCATGCCCAGCAGCGTCAATGCAGAGGGTACAGCTTGTTTGTCATTGTTTCTGGCCAGCGATCCACTGGCAGGACAAAATCAGCAGCAAAATCCTCTCCTCTGAGAACTGAGTCACAGATTCCACCACTGTTGCCTTTTCCTGATCTTTTTTGACCAGTAATACCTGAAGTGTATCAGTTGCACATCTTTTACACTGATACCCACAACTGTAAGTTACGTGGTTGCTTGTATCACACCCCAGCTGAGGGGTTTCTGTCTCTATTTTCCCTGGGTACTATGAGCTACAAAATTAGATGATTACAATAACAGAGTCCAAGCGCTTCAAAGAACTGAAAAATCTTGTGGCAGCTGCTAATTAGGATTTAAAAAATCTGCAGTGCCTGAGATATTTTAGAGTGCATTTTATTCAGAAGAATTGTTAAGTGTACAAAGATGAAAGAGATGGATTACAAGAAAATTAAATGTAGGGTTTAACTGAGAAATAATCATTTTCTATGAAAGATAATGACTCCTCCTGAGGCTAGTATCAAGATTTATTGACCCAGGAGGTTAATATTGATCAAAACCAAGGCAAACAAAATATTAGACCTTGAAGGAGAGTAATCTTGATATTGAAGTCTTGCCACTGACAGAACAGGTCAATACATCTGGGTGCCAGAATCTAAGGTTTTGAACACAGAATGGTTGGGGATATTAAATATGTCTGACATGTTCTACATATACACCTTTTATTCTCAGCAGCAGCAGTTACTTTATAGCTCTGTCCTTCTGGATACTGCACCTTGCAAGGCTTCAGGCTCCACTCACAAACCTAACTGCAAATATAATGGTTATCTTCCTCCCATGTAACATAGAGCATAACATAAGGCACCAGTCTGAAAGAAAATGAGTCATTCATCTAGTCATCCATATATATAATTGATATTTTTAATAGCTTTCATTCCAAACACAACAAGGATCCTGCTGCTGCTGCGAAAATGTAGTGACAATAAACTGAAAAACTGTACTGCTTCAATATATGGATTTGTCATCGTATCCAACACTTTGTCTATAAATCCAGGAGGAAAAAAAAAATTGAGCTAAATTCTACTATAAACTGACAGCAACAAAAGATTATTCTTAGAACAAATAACTTATCTGGATTAATTAATCAATGAGGATAAAAGTCAGAGACTTAAGGAAATGTACCACTAGGGACATGAAAATAGTTTACAGGATAAGAGCAACAGTTAACGCGCTTGGGGCAGAAGTTGCCTTTTTATTTCTGTTCATATGGCAACTAGCAGGACAGGGCTTTTATTGTCCTCAGGAGCCGTCTGCAAAACAACAAAGCCACCGCCATTCACTAATGGGAACAGCAGTGTACACAATGTGATCCGAAATCAATTGCAGTAAAAATATAACTGATACGTAGGATTTATTTTGTTTAATCAGAAAATGAACAATTCAGTATGAAAACAGTAAAGCCATCAGTATTTAAAAAAGGAGACATAAAATGGATTTCTATTTTGCCCCACCACATGCAGGCTGTAAATATAGTGATTTAAAATACAAGTTTACATATAGTTTGAATTTAATTGTCCTGCTTTTCATTTTATTTGAAAGACACCCTGAATGAATGATATTTGAGTAAGTCATATCTACTTAGATTCAATTATTCAATAATGAACGGTTTCTGAATTCCAGTAAGAAATATTTGCATAGTGTTTATTTAAAAAAACAAACAAAGAAAAATTTATCATTCATCTTCTCTTAATGCAAAATAGGTGGGACCACAGCAGTTTACACAGTGAACAATTAGCGTGCTTGGAAAGGTTTGTATTTCCTTGTTAAAGTACAAAATAATAGCATTATTGATCTTCTCACTTTTGCCAGTTAAAGTATATCCTTAGCCCCTATGTTTAGATGTAAGAATTCAGAGGGCTCATGTGGACTGCATAATAAATAACCTAATCACATACACATCTATTTAATTTTCAGAAGCT
The DNA here is from genome assembly GCA_033459285.1 of Clamator glandarius. NCBI lineage: Eukaryota > Metazoa > Chordata > Aves > Cuculiformes > Cuculidae > Clamator > Clamator glandarius. The sequence continues at coordinate 121,592 of JAUNZM010000434.1, read as the reverse complement.
GGAGGTACTGATAGAAGAGTGTCCCATTTGAAGTGCATTACATCAGTATTTGTCTCATTTACATGAAGCTGTAGAGATCAAAACTGCATGTCTGGCTCTAGAAGCTGCCAAGACAAGATCATTCCATGCGCCACATCTCTGAAGCCACCTCTGGGCTACTTTTAAACAGTTCCATGGTGTATTAAAAAAAGGTGCACAGTTACCTTTATAACCACTGAACCCAGGGGGAGAAGTTTCAGACTTGTTCCAATTAAAGCAATTTATTCCAAACTACAGAGGTTCACAGCGCAATTCAGTTTCTAGGAGATTTAATTCCACCTGCACATTTACATTTCAAAACAGTCGCCTATGATTTTCCGAGCATTATGTTCAAAGCAGGATTCACAGGTCATCATTCTGAACCTGAACATCGTAGCAAAGAATAGGATCATTTACGCATAAATCAGTTTTGAAACCTATTTGAATAGACTTATACGGAATTTTAAAACATATTGTGCTTTTAAAATGCGTAAGCAAATAAAGTGCTATTTTGACTAAAACCAGACAAGAATAAAATTTCCACCTTTTAGATTCTATGTGACATTAGTCTAAGAAGATTGATTTTAGTGAGCATTACCAAAGCATAAAACACACAAAGAAAAATTTGCACAAAATATTCTATATGTTTAAGTCTCTGCTTGCATCCTTTCAGTGTAAACTTGAACATATAAATAAGACCAAGGCCATCCTGCTATTTGGTACAAGTTCAGAGTTAAAATTCTTAAATGGTGCATTTCTCTACTAAAAAAAAAAAATCAATATATTAAAATTCCTTCATTAGGGCCTTTTAGGGGAAACCTCTAATCATGGGCTTTTCTCTGATAAATCTTGTTAAGAATTCTAATTGTATCATGGATCAAACTATCAAATATATCTTCAGTCATTCTCATCTTCACAGTTAATTCATCATCATCATAGCATGTCCACCGAGATTCTTCTTTGCAGAGCTCTTGAATCTAAAATACAACATGGATACGAATTCTTACCTCAAGAATAAGAGCAGGGTCAGTTCTGGAAGGCAGTAAGATGCTGTAGCTAACGGACAATTTTATTTATGCATTGCTGATTTAATTGGTTTAATCTAAGCCATTCAAGAACAGGAAATACTGGGGTATTATTGCAAGTCTACTGAAAAGGAAGGCAAGAACTTGAAAGCCTGAAGTTATGTAAACAGGATTCTTGCAAAAGCATGAGAATTTCTAGTTTAAGCCTAGGAAAGCGAACAAATCCACTTGGAAGTCTGCTTACCAGAATAAGGTCCACTCTGTCTCTCTTGTAGTTTCCATACTTGGTCATATTAAGGAATTTTCTTTTCATTTCTAAGTCATTCTTTTCCAGGTTCATTGTTTTAATAATTTCACCCTGAACAAGCTTCTACAAAATAAAAAAAGGCTGAAAGGAATTGTTCTCGTAGAGATTCTGTCACTGTCAAGGCTGCAAATGAGCAACAGGTGCCAGTGTGAAGATCTAGTTTTAAACCTAGACACGTCCCACACTTTAGGAACTGATCTAGAACCATCTGATCAATACTGGCCAGCCAACAGATTTTAAACATGACATTATTTTAGATGTTACAGGCAAGGTAGTCAGGGAGAGTTAGCAGACCAGTTTCCATTCCTCTACAGAGCTCCATACATTTAGAATATTGGGACTAGCTAACTCAGTCTATATTTATTCAAGCATTTCAGAGCAATGCTGTGTTATCCTCTAATCACCTTAGCTACTCTGCCATAATCCTCCCAAATTTCACATTTTTTGTCTTTTTGCTATTGCAATATCTGTTCTCTTTAGACTCCTGTTATTGTATACTTTCCACTTCCTGAACGTACCTTGACCTCACTGACATCCGTTCCCCTGCAAAGATGCCTGGAACAGTAAGATCCCAAGTTTTCTTTCATCCATGGAAATATATTTGCATTTGCAGTTGCCTGATACTCCACACGTAGCAACTCATGGGTCAAATCAAATATAACCTGTAATAACAACAACACGGTATCAGCATAACACGAATCTCTCACTGATACCCTCTGAAAATTTTCCTTAGTACTTCCAAAGGATTTCAGGCTGGTGGCAGTAAAGATTTGCACCTCAGTGTAAAATATCACCTGCATCACTGGTGTTCCTATAGCTGATATCACAATGACCATCACCTGAAGAGCACACAAACTTATCCTGCAGAAGGTAATGGACAGCAATATATGAAACCTCACTAATTATGGACGGCTTATAAATGAAGCCCTGATGGGAACATTTAGCCTCCTTGTGTAGACAGAGGTCCACAAAACTCAGTAGTTTCAGGATGGTGAGGGACACACAGATCTCTCCCATCTCAGCAGGACTACCAAGGTAGGAGGAGGCTTGGACTCTTTAGACTGCAGCTTTCCAAGAAGCTTGGGTTTTTCTGAACAGACCCAAACCCAACACCGGACTTGATGTCCAGGGTCTTAGAACTGAGGAGCTCAGCAGAAGGCTGGTATCACAGCAAGGACATCTATTCTAGTACCATTATTTTTCAGTAGGCCACCAGAAGGAATATTTTGCGATACCTCTTTCAGTGTTCCTTTCGCTATATTTAGTGTTAGCAGCAAGAATAATATCACGCACTAGCAAATATGAGTCAGCCTACAGAACACTAGAGAAGTTCAGTAACAGTTAGTGCTTTAAAAAATACCTGGTTATACATCCTCTTGCTTTCTGTCTCCAAATTGTTCCCTGGGAGATAGTTACATTCAAGGTGCTTTGGCATGCTGATTATTTTGAAATTGGAATATATATTTGCTGGGGTCCATAGTTGTTCCACAGCACATGCAGACAGCTTCTTAACATATGAACTGCAGTGTGGTATCACAAGAGGGACTTCTACAGTTTTCTTCCAAGGAGCTGAGTGCCACTGATCCAATTTGTACAAGTACTGCTTTGGAGTTTGTTTCGCCAGCATGTGTTGGTCAGAAATAGGCTGCTCGAAGTCTTCAGAGCTTCCAAAAATGCCAGCATCAAGGATTTTTATAAGGAACTTTAGTAGAGAAAAAAAGAAAAGCCAGTTGACATACTCCATGTTTTTCCATAATTTTTAGGGGTATTGTGATTATTAGCAACTGATTAAGGTTACACTTAAAACCATCTTCTTAGATAGACCTAATTTCAGGTCTAACACTTAAGTAAACAAAAGCTTTCTGTTTGGACTTACTGGCAAAGTGGCAGTAGAGGTCTCTGAAGATGAATGAAATATCTTGTCTGCTTTTGATCCATGTTTTCTTTTAATCTTCATGTACTCTTTAACTGTATCATCTACAAATTTAGTAACAATTCTTTCTGCTGCCGTGTGACAACCGTGAATGCTGAGGATATTGGAATTGCTCAGTAAAGCATCAGAAATCTTTGCTGATTGTTCGAATAACAAAGCAACTGGATTTTCTTTGAGGAGAAACATTTTCTGATTGTTGTCTTGTCTTAGGCCTTTGCCATAATTCATCGTGTCTTTTTCAAAGGCATTTTTATATTTGTGTTGAGCTGCTGCAGAAAACGCAGTCAAAGTCTCAAATGGAAGGTCTTTACCAATTTCGTTTGCAATATCATCAGCAAGTTTATTTCTTTTCTGATCCTCTACCAAACAACAAATATTTTTGCTTGTGTTCATATTGCCTATGTTACCAGTCTCATTTTTTGCTGGAAGCACATCTGCAAGTATCCTTTGTTCTAGTTGTGTCAGCTCTGTTTTTTCTTTATCTGATTCCAAACACATAAAGTTATTTTGACAGAGGAATTCATTACACTTATACTGGTCAGAATGTGGATGGTTTTCCCCTTTTCCAGACAGCAAGGCAACATGTAGCCTAGACTGGTTTTGTTTCACTTCTGATCTTCCTGTGCTCTTAGGGTCTTCTGCTTTCTGCTCTGGAAAGCCTCCTCCCTGCTTATCATCATATTCAGAGTATTTGCAATCTGCTTTGAAGGATTCATCATCATAGGAGTCAGAGTCTTCATCCCCACTGTAATTGGAACCATTTTCATTGGCCTCCAACAGGTGTGAAACCTCATCAGGTCTGACAAAGATACCACAGTGCTGAGCACACTCAAAATACTTCACCCCTTTGTATGTTCCAGCATGATCACCTACAGCTTTGTCAAGTGCAACACCAGCCCAATGGCCACTATCAAAGCAAGTTTGTCCTTTGAACATTAGGGTTCCTGGCTGGGTCTGCTTTACTAACACTCTGTCCCCAATTTTGAATGACAATAATGGGTCATCACTGTCCTCCTCAGCTTTGGGCAGTGTTAGGCTTGGTTTGCATTTTTCCACTGTGAAGTCAGGACTTTTACTGGCCTGAGTGGGAGAAATAGGACTTAACACAGGCAGAGACTCCAAATGCTGCAAAGGTGTCTCATGTTCTCCTTGTTGATATTCTAATAAGCCTTCCTTTGCACTGGGAATACCTTTAACTAAAGATTGTTCTGAACAACTACTATCTAGAATTGAAAAAGTATCAACTGTCTCTCGATTGAGCAGGGGAAAACCTTCAGGCACATTGCTGTGAAGTAATGGGGGTAACACATCCATTTTCAGTGATGTATCTTCATCTATACGCTGTCTGGTCTCCGTGACTATCATTTGTTCTGGTGGAGATGGGAAGTCATCTGTACTGAAGGTAGAATCATCATTTTTCATTGCTTCTGCACCTAAAGGGGGAGGAGGAAGATCTTCACTTGGAAATGACAAATCTTTTTTATTATAGGATGGCAAGTCAGCACTTCCATAGGACAACACTTCATCAACAGGAGACAGTATTTCTAACAAAGTATCCTCATCAGCTGGAGGGAGACCCTCATCACTAATAAAAATTGTATCATCTTCACCTCTGGAAGTGCAGTTCTCAGCTTGAAACAATTGCTTTTTTGAGGGGACGGAAGAAAACTGTTCCCTCCTTTCTTCCTCCATGGCTTGCCTTTCAGTTGGGGCGTTACTTTGATTTCCTGTGGCCACCCTTTGCAAAGAGTCAAGTGAGTGTGGTTCTGTATGGATGGCCTCAGAAATTCCTGGCACAGGTGTGCTACATGCAAGTCTCTCATTCAAAAGCTGTGCATGATGATTTTTGCCTCGTGAAATTGATATGTTTCCTGCAGAAAGACATGCTAATAACTTGTTCTCTGTGGTCTCTTTGCTAGTTGAAATAGAGACAATGTTCTTAAGCTGGTGAGTAGCCAAATCTAGGTGTTTCAAAGAACCTGTCAGTGGAAACCCCATTATGTCTGTATTTTGATCCACAAATAAACTGTTAACTCTACCATCCTTTTCTACTCTGCTAGTTGCAGAACTAAGATTCTGCTGTTCATAACTCTTAAATGAGTAAACATCATCGCTGCATGAAGAGCTGGCAACTGCATCCTGCTTTGTGATGTCTTCAGAACAGTTTTTTTTTATACTGTAGCTTCCTGAGGCATCCAGATATGGCTCATCCATTTGCTTTGCAGGGCAATCAGATGGCGAGTAATCTGCTGACTTCATTTTAGAGGCAGTTGCTTTGTCTGTTGGAATGAAAGAAAGGAAATTATCAGTGAAGCCACGGTCTGAAATGGCTCCAGGGTATTTCTGGGAGTGTGGTGAAGTCTCACTGCTGTCATCTTTGGACACTTCATGTTCATTTGGTTTGTCACTAGGCAACACTTCCTTCCCAGTACTTATGGCTATTAACGTCTCTTTTGAAACATCAAGAGGTGCATCATCATTGTCACAGACGAACTCTTCTGGGATACTGACATCTGTGTCCTCTCCATTTTTCAGCTGTAATTCAGAGTCTGAAACGGAGCTTTCCGAGATGTCAATCCAAAGTGCAGATACCTTCTGAAATTCTGGGAGCAAAGAATCTGATATGGTGCTTCTGCATCTCGGAGAGAAGTTGTTTGATTTGGGTGATGATTCAGTGGAAGCTAATCCTTCAGAAAATGCTTTTAAATTTAGCTCTTCATCAGAAGCTTCATGAGAAATATGGTCCAATTGCTTCAAACACCAGCTATCATCCACCTGATGGGTCTCATAAGGGACAGGCACTTCCACTTCAACTGGAACATTTAAAAGAAAACCTTAAGGAAATCAGATTTCAGAAATTATTTTATTGAACAGGTTGCTGACAGGTAACTTAGGATTCAAATCCAGTAATCCTCTGCTGAAGACTGCATGTAGAAGACAGTAGTGTTAAATACGCAGTCAAAATTAGGACTATTTTAATATACTAAAGGAAAAAATGTAGACATTTCAAGTAAAGATGAGGAACTCGAAGGCAGCAAGAAATATGAACTGAGGATAAAACCTGGAAACAAAAATAACTCTAGCATCTCCTGTTGAAGTCCATCTTCCACTGATCTATGTTCTTTTAAAAAGAACTTCCTTAGATTATTAAAAAATGCCTCAAAAGAAAGTAAATTGTTGTTGACACAATCAGAATAAGCTATGATGAAGCAGCATAATCATGTCTCATAAACCTTTGAGAGATCTCCACTATCTTGCCTCACAGTGATTTATACATTGGGTAGAGTGAGCAAGACATTTAGGTAATAAATGAGATGATTGTCTCTCTTTTTGTCTGGATTAAAGTTTGATTGAAGTGGTTGAAACACATTGGACATAATAGCATTAAATATGATTTACCAGTTCCTTGAAGAGTATTTTCTGCCTGGCTCAGGCATAAGTTACACAAAGTAGAAAGCATCCCCAAGCCTTTCCCTGTGAACCTGCTGTCACATGAATTGATATCTTCATTGTCTTTAGAATCTGTCTCTAGGTTTGAAATAAATGCCTTTTCCTCCAGCACAGGCTCCTAGAATGTAAACGTTTAAGATGAAGAATTAATGCCTCAAGAGAAAAGGACTTTGCTGGCGGCAGACTGGCACAAAGAGTGGTTAAGAGATCAGAGATTACACTGTTCACACTAAGATATATAAGTGCATATGAACTTCTGTGCGTATAGACCCATGTTGGGGCTGGGTCACTGATGTAAGAAATAAGGAAGGGACTGGTCTCTGTGGCTGCTATGGGCAAATAATAGTTTACTGCTCCAGGGACAGGTTCAGTTTCTCCTGGAGCAGCACAGCTCTTACTCATGGGGGATGGATTAAACACATTGTCAGCAGTTAAGAGAGAAAGTGGAAAGGGCAGGAAAGTTGTGATAAACCAACACATGCTAAAATTTAGTCTTCAGCTGAAGTGCATAGAATCACACAAGACCCATTTCTACTTGACATTCAGAACTGTCTTAAGGCAAATGTAACCTGGGGCACCATTTCTGCAGGCAGAAATGAAATTACAGAGGTGATCCTTACCAGAAACGCACACTTTCTGCCTTCTCTTGTAATGGTTGTGGAAACAGGCTCATCCATTCTACCTGAATTTCCTTGTTCCAGAGGTGATAAAACAGGACCCTGAGCATTAAGCTCTGAAAGGTACAACATTAAGTTACAACGTCTCCAAGGCTGCATTTTTTTGGCATGAATAACTTGACTGTAGCTTTTTGTTTAGCTTGGTCAGAAAAGGTTTATTTGAAGGTATTCATAGTTTGAGCAACTTAGTTTTGCTCTACACATTCCTTGTCACACCAACAGAAACTGAAAGGACCAATAACCATATTTATCCAGTTATCACCTTACTGATCATCCAGTTACGTGGCAGCAACTGTAAACCCCACTTCCAGAAGTTTCTACTCTCTCTCCAACCGTGTCTAGCTGGTATTACAACAAGATAACTTACACCTTTGTTACACCTCTTTCTTGCTAATCCTGAACAGGTCCTAGTACCAAAACGAGTGTGGGAGGCAACCAAGGAACAGATCGACATCAGCACCACAAGTTATCTCTCCCAGGCTAATTAGCTTGATAGTCCTCTTCTGAAAGATCATTTGAACCACTCCAAAGAAAACTTGAGACTTCAGCATTTGCCCCAAGTCATTCGCTTTGCCCAAGTGGTTGCAAACCGTTTGCTACAGAAACCTTCTTGATTGAGTACCTGTATTTTTGCAATCCTTCATCGTAATGACTGAGCTTGTAGTTTGGCTGGTGGCACCACACACTTTCTTGGCCACTGTTTCAGATGCATCAGGACCTTGACAACCAAGGGACTGCTCCAAACCTGGGGACTCCTCTGCCTCTTTCTGGTATTGTGCCAATGTTTTGTGCTCAGGAGAAAGACTGTGAACAGTTAGATAAGGAATTAATGATTGGAAGTTGGATTCATGTTCCCAAGTTAATCATAACAAATCTATTTGAAGTCAATAAAGATACAAATTAAATTCTTCTGGTAGTGCTTGATAGCACCTGCATGGTGCTCACATGCACATACATTTATAAAGCAGCAAATGAGCAAAGCCCAAAGCACTCTCAAAAATCTATTCATTTCTCCATTCCCCTCCCTCTCACTTGATATTGTGTTTTATACTGTCAGATTTCTAATCTTCATAGACAAGAATAGGAGACCAGAAGAAATCATCAGCACTAAAAAGGCAAAAGTAGGGTCAAAAGCTGAACTTGCATGCCTTCTCCATTTCTAATCAGTGATATCGTATCAGATTTCACAAATCTCATGAGGTTTTCCACTTTAAATATATATAGCACTGCAACTTCCTGGATATTTGGGACAGCAGATATTGATTGTGATGGTGACTTTGTACTTTTGCAGTAAGGAGACTGTTTAGGAAGCATAACACAATTCATATTCACAGACTGTTCCATTAGTGGTACAAGTTCTAAAATATGCAGTTGAGTAAATTATTTTGTCCAGAAAAAAATCCAAACAGTGAACTTCATGTGGGTTCTTCTGTTTTGGTTTTGTTGTTTGGGTTTTTTTTAGCTGCAATAGTAGTTTAAATAGGCAAACATATTCTTGAAGAGATTAAAATTGATGATACAAGAGTCTAGAAGCTAAATCCCTATTCAATTTTTAATGTGAAAAAGCAGGAGTATTCAACACTACTAATGTGGGCCTCAAAATAATCATCTTAATTCAGAAGATCAACTCCCAAGCTTTAGCTAAAAGCTTGCCTGTTTGCAATAACTACAAGTTCTTGTATTCCTTGTTTCTAGTATTTAACATCCATTATCAAACCCCCAAACAAGCAGCTTTTTCCACATGTTGGTAATCTATTGTTTCAGTTTGCTCTCATTTTTAAAAGGTATCTCCCAGCCCTTTCCATCCCCACTTATTAACCGTGTTCCCGGGCAGTGTGATATACAAACACATCTGCACTGGTGGATTGAGGCACAATTACCACTCTGCACTCTTACACAGGAGAAAGATCCATCACAATCACAGAGCCGCGCAGCAGGCAGAGGCTGGGTGCACGACAAGTTCCTCCAGGCCCTGGCTGCTCTAGACTGATGCCAATATTCACTGTCCTCCTATGAGCAGGCCTGTCAGCAATAAGGAGTGAAAGCAGAGCCAAGAAACCTTTTAAAGATTTCTGTGACTTGTAATCAATAACTCCGTGAATTATAGATCAGTTCCATGCAGGGATTTATTTGAAAGCCTTTCCCTGTGGGAACTTAAGTAAATGCACAAACCTCACTTACCAGTCTGCTAAAGGTCTGGGGAACTGAATGAAAGGGGGGTTTTAATTCATATATAGATCTATATTTGGGTTTAACTGCCTTTTTTTTTTTTTTCTGAAGCAAACTAGGATTTTGTTCATCTGCGCTTTGGAAGGCTGCTGCTCTGAGCAGTGTGGGGACTTGCTGGGTCCCCATCTGCACTGCTCAGTGGAAAGCAGCCACACACACACCTTGCACAGGAGGGTGCTTCATCTTTTTAAAGCATGGGAAAATCTGAGATAAATACACTGTTTCTTACTGATGTATTGAAGTGATGAATGTATTCTACCTGAAGAATTTAGTAAGGAACTCCAGTTAGGGATCCAGATATTTTACTTAATACTGTAATTCTTAACAGCCTTACAATAAGCTGGTCTCTGAGGAGCTTACTGTTTTGGATCTTAGATGGTTGGACATACAGAAGAGAGAAAAAAAACCAGTGAGGCAGCGTGGGTCAGAATGCTAAATGGCAATCTTGATGCATCAACTGCTTGAATACAGAGGTTTTCTAAACTTATTACAAAACTCCCTCCTGGGAGCATTTAAACCCCACACAATTATCTGACACACAACTGCTCCCATCTTCTGCACCAGATTTGTTCTTATCTTCAGCTATCACTGTGGAAAGAGTTTTACTTACCCCTCATATTTATCTCTTTGTTTATTCTTTAGCTGGACACAGCTCACTCTGCTCCCTGATAGATCAGACCTCTCTGGATGAGCTGTGGGCTCTGTTGAAGAGGAGGAATCGTATAACTTTGGGCTAGAAGTAAGTCTCATTGCATTCAGCCTTATTGCGTCTTCAGTTGTTGCACTATGTGTAAGCTAAAAGGAAAAAGTAATAGATAAGGCTTCACACCTGGGCTCTTCAGCTGTAGTGTCAGCTCAGACTTCAGTTATTACCCACTGAAAAACCCACCAAGACATCAAGTGACTTAACCTCTCGATTCCCAGTCATATTATGCAGCTTTTCCTTGAGTTGAGCTGTTGAATGTTGCATCCTTAAAATATCTCTTTGCTGCTTTAATAAAAGCTTTCTTTCTTGATGGGCTGCCCTATAGATGTTTTGCAGGTGTTGAATTTCTGCCTATAAAAAGCAGAAAAACAAAGGAGGGTACAAGAGGGAAGATAACAGAAAAGAGACCTATTAAACATGTTTAGTATTTTTTAACATAAGGCAATGCTATCCACAAAACTTCCTGAAAACTCAATACACAGGGATAGTCCTTTTTTGTAAAACATGTTCACAGTTTTATTTTTTGCTAAGGCTGACTAGGGGTCATCTGTGAAAACCAGTGATGGGTAAGGGCACATTTCACTGCTTGGGAGGCAAGAGTCTCAGAGGAGAGACCTTTGGAAAGGAATTATCTTCAGGGCATTCAAAACTAGAGGAAGCTTATAGAATCATAGAACAGTTTGAGTTGGAAGAGACCTTAAGGATCACCCAGTCCCATCCCCTGCCATGGGCAGGGACACCTCCCACTAAATCAGGGCTCCAAGCTTCATCCAGCCTGGCCTTGAACACCTCCAGGGATGAGATAGCCACAACTTCTCTGGGCAACCTGGGCCAGGGCCAGTTCCAGTGCTTGTGGTTTTCACTGTTTGCAAAGGAATTCCTTGAAGTAAAGGAGAGGCTTCTACTACATAAGGAGTAGAACAGAAATTTTCTGATTACCAATTGTAATTATGAGCCCAGCATTCCTCTCAGCAGCAGGAGAGCTGAGTCTATAAAATTATCTGTCAGATTAATATCTTTCAGCATCAGAAGCATAAATCAGTGGAAACCTACATTATATGGCCTGCTTGTTATGACACAAATAGAAAAATCCACAGTAACAGTGGAGTAGCTGTGGAGAAAAAAAAAAAAAAAAAAAGCATTTTCTTTTCTCTAAGATTTACAGGCTGCTAACTTTGGCACAAAAAAACTTCAACTGAAGGTAGGAAGCAAAGCAGAATAAAGCATGTAAAATGACACCAGTGACTATTTTGAAAAACAAACCCCACTTGCTTCAGCAGCTCCAGGCACCTGAGATCCAGCTTCTCTTGCTGCAGCATTACCTGCTCCTGTTCCAGCTCCATTAGGATTTTGCACTGCTTTGCAGCCATGGCAGAGGCTCCCTCACTGTCTTGCAGGCTTTCCAGACATCTGGAGACCAGAGAAGGAAGGGAATCACAATCGGATAATTAAATGCCATAAATTTAATGATCTTCAGAAAACAATGCTAGGGACAGGAGCAAAGCTCGTCTGGAAGGAGCTGTAAAAGCAGCAGGAGCTACAGAAGGCTCTGCAGAAAGTGCTGCTAGACTTGCAGGACACCTCATGGCACCGGGACCATATTGCCTGGACCTTTCTGAGGCAACTAGTCCTCCCTGAGCACTCGGTACCCAGTGCTGACTACTGAGGAACACCTCGCATCGGAGGGCTCAGTGTCCCCAAGGCTACCTCAGCCCAGTCAGCACTGAGGGACACCTTGCACCATGAGGGTCAAACTGCCCCAAATGACCTCAAGCTCAGGCAGCAAAAGGGAGCTCCACTGTGCTCTGGAGAGGATAAAACTGTGCAGACTCCTCTCCCTCTGCTTTACCAGCACTTACTCCATGTGAGAACGATTTTATATTTGCTCTCTTCCCCAGACCTGGGACTGTTTTCCTTCCTTTGAGCAGGCAGTGACACCTAATGCTGAGGGACCTGTCCGTGTCAGGGTAGTCACATAGCATCCTGCCTGTGTGTCCCCTCCTCACCTTTTCTGGTGGCTCAGCCAGGCCAGCTCAGCCCTGGCTTTCTCCTGGAGAGCTTTTTTGCGGAGCTCGAGCAGGGCAGCCTGGTGTCGAGCTCGCAGCTCTTCTCCCCTCAGACACTGCTCTGCCATGGCCAAGCTGAAACAGCAGAAGGTGTTGGAGCCTCCGTAGTGCCGACCGACTGCGCTCCACTGGCGACAGAGCAGAGCATCGTGTTTATCAGAGAAGTGCCATGCAGGTGATGAGTTTGACTTATGGACTATCAGCCAAAAGCACAAACCCCAGAAAACCACCCACCCACCCCCAGCTGGTACAAAAGTTGGTGTTACCTGGCTGTTGGAGCTGGCCTGTTCGCTGCTCTCTCCAGAGTCCTCCCCTACACAGGTCTCCTCGGGGGGCAGGTTCACTGGTGGTGGCAACAGATTCAATATTTGATGGTCATGCAGTGGCTCCTGGTACTCTGCTGGCAGGGATACTAGGGAGAATATTTAAAGTCACCGTAACCAAAATATTTCTCTTTATCAGAAGGAAAAAGAGAGTCCCAAATTTGTCCCTACAACCCATGATTTCACATCCATTCCTGAATTCAAGGTGCCTTTGCAGAGATGTGGCAGCCAGGCCTGCACGCTCCCCTCAGCGGGTGCCTGAAGGAGTCATCCTACAGCAAGGGGTGAACACTAACCTTCTCTTCCAGTGAAATCATGGTAAAATCTGCAGAAAGTGCTGCTGGACTCCCAATATCATGCAAAAAAGAAACCTACAAATAGGGTAAATAATTCCCAACTCCCAAAATTATTTTCTGTAGGAACGTCAGGAGTACAAAGAGAGACTGCTATGGTTTAAATACGCATAATGGATGTAAGTATTAGGTCAAAATTTTCAAAATCTCTTTGGAAAAACAGTGAAAACAGTGATTCTGTGTTCCAGCCCCTGGATGCTGTGCTATTTCTCATGCCATGCTATAAAGTATTGTTTTACGCAAACGACCAAATCCTCTAACTCAGTGATCACCTTCTTGAAGCATGGAGCAATATGAACCCCTTCTTCCCAGAGGTTTTCTTTCTCTCACTGTTATGGTATCCACTGGGTTGCGATCTCTTTCCATCTTCAATGCAGATTGTTTTAGTGAATGCGTCTCTTGGTTGCTGGAGGTCAGGAAAAAGGAAAATATTTTCTTCTTGCAGTCAGAGAGACCATCTCCATTCCTGCCTTTTATAGCAAAGTCAAAATAGGCACCCATTTTAGGAACAACACAGTGGAAATGCTTTATTGCCCCAAGTCATTCATACAGTCAAGCTATGGCTAAACCATCAGAGTGCCTTGGTTTTTATCACCTTCTGTACTTGCCAGCTGCATTGTCACTTTTGGATTGGTATCCTCTCCTTACTTGCTCTGCATGGTCCAGTCTTGGCACAGAAGGATCACTGCCTTTCAAGCTACCATACGCCTGCAAACACAGAAATTGCTCATAGACCCAAATGAGTCAATTGAAAGGCAGAACTCTTAAGCCTTCTTGTCTCATCCTTTTGGGAAATCATTGTAGATAATGTTTTTCATACACCAACAGTTCCTAAAGAGTTGGATTAGCTAATGAGTTGGACAGTACTCACAGTGAAAAAAACTATGTGGGCATACAGAAGGCAGTATTACAGCTCGCAGACTGTTGTGTACTTGGAGTTGCTTTAATGGGAATTAGAGTACTGTGTTCATCCTAAGGGCTTTAAAAAAAAGCCATACTGGAGACACTTCTGTGCGAGTTGGTCAAACACATTCAGACTTACCTCTAAATTGTGCTGAAGCGGGTCACTCAAAACCCTCTGGCTTTCTTGAACCTCTTGCTTTACTTTCCCCTGCAGCACTAAAAGCTGCTGTTTCTGCTGGAGCTGATGGACCTGCATTCGGAAATGATCCACTGTAAATGATATTTCAAATCAAGTCACACTCTTCCTCAGAGCTAGAGGCCAAAGGACAGCATGCTCCAAGAGAAGGCAGCATAGGTATCATGCAACCAACTTCTGCTGCATTTGGAAAGCAGTACAAGTGCTTACTTTAGCTGCAGCACAGCAATGCATCCTTGCTCACCTGTACTACCCTACAGCCTCCAAACAGCAGAATAAGGCTAGCTCCTCTTTTATAGCTACATAGGGTTTGTAAACCTGATGCAGAGTCAGCTGATGACAACTGCTTATAATCTAAACACACATGAGGTCAGAGTTAGCAAGCACCTTTTACTTGAGATAGCAGAACTTAACTCTGTCTTTGCTGGTTGGGTAGGTTATTTACTGTACCTTCAGTTTGTGAGCCAGCAGTAGGGAGGCTTGCCTCAACTTGTCTAGATGGCTTCTGTGTTTCTGTTCCAGGTCCGTGAAGCTCTGGTCTCCCTCACCTGCAAAAGCTTAGGAAATAGGCAGTAACGATCACTAGTTGTTAATTTCAAAAAAACTGGGCTCTATTTAATAAGTGCCAACTGAAGAAAGCAGCAGAGTTAACCAGAGGGAAGAAAGGAAAGCAGATTCCTTCGGATTCCAGTTGTCCTGAAAAATATGTTTCTGCGCTGTCAAAGTCTTTTAGGATTTAAGCCTTTCTAGGTGTTTTGCCAGCAAGGCAGGCTTGCTGGGCCACTGCTGAGGCCACTACAACCTTGTAAGTAATCTAACAGTGGCACGTCTGCTCCTTAGTGTTCTTTGCTGCATTTCAGGCCTGACTGCACTTCTCAAAACATGCCTGAGGGAAAGGGGGTACATGTATGTTGTTCCTAACTGTGTCTTCCTTTTGAATCCTCTCTGGCCCTGTTTTCGGAAGCCTTCTAAACCTGATATCTGCCTTTATTCCTGCAGTAAGTTTTCCTGTATGCATTTACTTCTTCTACCATATCTGAATAAGGAAAAGGTCATTACCTGCATCCTGTCAAGAAATTTGCTAGCGTGAAGTTCTGCAAGTACTGGGGATAGGGGAAAAGGCAGGACGCAAGACCGCCTGTGCTAGGAAGGGGAAGGACTAGGGAGCAGCTCGCGTTCAAAGCCCAGAGTTCAGAGCATGGCTTATCGCTACACTTGTCCCCACTGCTCCTTTGCTACACCAACAGGATAAGACCCACCAGTTATAGAAGGAGAAAAGCTTTCTAACCTGGTGACCTGTTTAGGAACTCTAGCAGCATCGTAGGTACCTTCTCTGTCTCGCAGCTTCTCCCTGTGCAGGGGTGCAGGCTTGATTTCTCTCTTTTTGTCACAGCAGCAGACAAAGCCATGGAAAAAAAGTCTTTCACTTATAAGTGGGAAAAACAACCCTTGTTCCAGATGCACCTATTTCACTGCTGCTTCCTTATTGTAGCTCTCCTGCTTGTCTTTTACAGTACAGGTGATGTAATGTTTACCACTGATATGTTCTTGGCTGCTTTGAGCTTCTCAGATGAATTGCTAAGCTTATGCAAACAGGTTGTGTGTTTACTCTGTGCTGTGCCACTGTCACAGCAACCGGAGTCATAAATGAAGCGTGGGTCATAAATAGAAATAGGTTTGACTTGGAAACTTGAGATAAAAATCTGTATCTCTATCCAGATCGTCTGAATCCAAATTACCCTGTGCCTCAGGATAAGCCCATGGCATGAAAGGTTTGGTTTTTGCTTTAAACACTGAAGGATCTTTAACATAGAAGGATCAGAGATGTGGGCTTCTTTGCATGCCAGGATGAGGGTTTTTTTGTGTTAAGCCTGAGGCAGGTTTGCTATTAGAATGCTGCTGTGTTTTTATAAACAGCTTGGTTGCAGAGTTCACTTACTCTAATGGTGTTACTACAGGAGGCTTTTCTTATCCCACTACTTTTTCAGAATCAAAGGACTGGGTGAAAATCTGAAGCATTACTGAAATTAAAGTTATCTCTTGGTTCTGGGGGGGTTGGCTGCTTGAAAAGGCAAAACAATACTGAATTACCTAGAAATCACCCAGCCAATTAAAAGTTCATCCTTTTTAAAAGATTTTTGGATTTACCTCCATCTTTCTAATTTTGAGGACTGATTCAGACTGTTTAATGCTTATAGTTACCAGAGAGGATTATGTGAAATGGTGTATCTAGGAAAATCTTGTGGGTGAAAGAGCTGCTTTTTCTACAGGGAAGTTTTAATTTACTGCTTTTAAGCAATGTAATAGAAAAAATATAAATGAACATATCTTCAAAGGGTGCACAGACAGCTCATCCCATTCAAAAGCCAGATGATGATGTCTCCTTCAATACTAACAAATAAGGTCATATTAGTAAATTTTTTTTCCAGTTGAATTCATTGATGCTAAGTTCATAGAATCATAGAATGGCTTGGGTTGGATGGGACCTAAAGATCATCCAGTTCCAACCACTCTTCCATTGGCAGGGACACCTCCCACCAGATCAGGCTGCTCAAAGCCTCACCCAAGTTGTCCAAGAAGCTTTGAACACTGATATCTGAGCCATTCTGGAGTATGGTAATCTGTTAGGGTATCGTTTAAAACTCACAAGTCTCTTCAGTTTGTGCCTTAAAGTGAACAATGCTACCATTGTTCTGCTTAAGGCCTGACCAATGGGATTGATCACAAAGTGAAAAAAAAAAGTTTGTTCTAATCTATTTTCACTCATATTGAACACAAGGTTCCTAACCGCACTGTTACAGATGCATTTCTTGTGTTGCAACATCTTGTGTTAAATAACCCATACCATCTGGTCAGACTTCACGCCCTCTTACGTTATGATGAATGGCATTTTACCGTGTGTCCAGATAGCTCTACCGCACATACACTCTGTCTTCTTTAAAAAAATGCTGTTTGTTAAATCACTTTCCACTGCGCCTGCAGAATCCCTCTAAAGCCCTGCAGAATCTCTGTGACATATAATTAAAAAAGCCGGGCTAATAGTCTCATTTTTCTAATCACTTGAAGGTGGGCAGAAGCACTTACTGCTGCTTTACTCAGGGACAGCTTTTTCTCTTTCTGCCCATGTCAGCAATCAGTCCAAACCAGTTATTACCGAAACACACTTGCAACTGTAGATGTAAGCCCAACTTTGACTACATTATTGCCTGGAGGTGTATGAAGATGGGGTGTAAAAATGCTGTTATGGAATGGAGCAATGGGTCCAGGAGTTGACCCATTTGATATGCAGGTCAGGGCAATCCTTCCATCTCCAAAATTACCATGCTTGCTCAATGGTTTTATCAGTTTAGGATGCTTTTCGGGCAAGGGAAGGGATGGATGAAATACCACCCAGGCATTTCAGTACTTTGTTAGCATGCAGGAACTGAGCTGTAGTGACAACAGGGAAACTGCGATACTGAAAAGAGGTTTGCTAACTCCTGGTCACAGCTGAAATACTTAACACAGGTGAACAGGGTGGCTGTTTGGGCTTTCTTCAGCAAGACCTGGAGCTCAGGAAAATCAATGGGCTGATCTGCATTCTGGAGTACCTTGGAGAATCTGCATTTCCACGCCTGCTGAATCCGTTTCTTCTCTCTTCTATAAATATGCCTGGTATCCCACTTGTCATTGAAGAGTAGCTGCTTACTAAACAAGGGGATTAATGTGGCCTGTGCTGTTCCTGTCCTCTGCATATTTTGTGTTTATATCTAAATCCTCTAGTGCGGAGGGCTGGCTGGAGTTCAGCTTCCAGCCAGATGTTGCAGCACATGGCAATGCGTCACCCTGCTGCTGCCCCTTCCACGTGGGGCATGTTGCCTGCAGAGCAGCTCTTGCTGCAGCCTGGCAAGAGGGAGCTGAGCCTGGATCTGGACCTAAGCAGAACCCTGAATTTCCATAGAATGTTCCTTCTATTGCTCATCCATCATACTAAATTCCTTCAACTCACTATACTTCCAGGATGGATACCAAAGACGCAACCTGTATAGCAGAGCAACACTGGAGTCCACAGAACAAGAAATGCACGTGTGTCCACACGCTTTACAGTGGCATTTGACAATTAACACCACATTATGGGACAGAAGCATGGAGGGGACAAAGTCCTGACTACTTGTGCACACGCAGACTATAGGATGATTTATCAGCCAGCTAATAAACAGTGCAAGCACTGTTTGAAGGTAGGAAAGAAACCAGTCCAGAGGGAGAAAACTGTTGTCAAAGGAAGTGAGAGTGATTCCAAAGAGCAAGTTTTATGTGGCACACTACGCTGTGCTTCAACACTGCCACCAGTGCAGACCGCTTTAGGGATGTTTGATGGAAATCATTGAAGCTTTACCAGGTACAAGTTTTTTAAAATGCAAAAGACAGTGTAGGCTTTTGAAGCAAAACATGAGGAGCTGTATTATCTCGGAACTCTCAGTTGGAAGACAATTGGCTGAAACCATACTCTTATACTCCTTGGCTGATTCCACTAATTTAATCAGTTCTCCCTCTGCTACAAGCAAGAAGGCAGCTCCCTCTAGTGATATGAGAAAATATATCAAGGGGAAAGATGTTACATACGAATATCTTCTTTGTAACCCAGGTTAAAATTCTATGCTTTAAGAGTAATGAGGAGCATCCAATTTCCTTTCCCAATGCAAATGACTTTAAACCAGTAGCCATGCTTCTGCTTCAACGTTTAGAGGAATACTTTTTAAACAATTAATTTCAGCTTAAACCTTGTTAACCCTCAAATATATAAAAAAGGAAACAAAAGTCTGGCTTGATGAAATGAGATTTCTGGCTCATTTAGTCTAATGTTGGTTTAGTGGAAAATAGTTATGGTTGGACTCGGTGATCTCAGAGGTTTTTTCCAACCTGGTGATTCTATGTGGCTCACAGTTCAGCCACAAGGCTGTAGGAAAGGGCACAGGGAAAACAGGGTTTTTAATCACCTAGTTCCCTTATTCAGTAGCAATGCAGAAACTTGAGCGCTACAGGCTGTGTTCAAAGGGTGTACTGCAGTGCCAAGGAAAGTACAGCTCATCTTCCCAGCTCCCTGTGGAAGAGACCTAGTGGGAATGATGGAAAGGCTTTATGTAGTGATGTGTCTGAGATGTGCAAACTGCTTCCCCATCAGGTTACACTGAGTTTTGTGCATAAACTGATTAGAGATGCATATAAGAGCTATGTGAAATACTTTTCCAATGATGCCTGTGGAGGTGATTTTTGTTCATCACAGCATATACTCAAAGCATTCACCACTCTGGATTTTTATATTGTCTGTGTTTAAAAAGTAAATTCAACCTTTAGGTTCACTGTCTTACCCCAAGCCCAATGGTTACAAATATTTTGTGAATATCTGCTTCCTATCTTGTGCTTTATTGTCTTTGAAAATGAAATGTATTATTTTGGCAACTATATAGAGTACAGAAAATATTTCAGGTCTTTGGCAAACAGTTAGTGGTATTTGAAGGTAAATATTGAAATGTTGCAGCAGTTGTGTAATTGCAAATCATTATGCTGCATCCGTGCAGTGACTTCTGCGTTCTGTGAAATCGAACAGAATTAACTGCTTGGTGTGATGCATTATAGCAAACAATGCAGCCTTGCATCTGAATGCCCTTCTCCTGATAAGAGTGGTGAGCAGATTCACATGTGACCCATATTTCAAACCCACATTGTCTTCAGAATGACAGTTCTGGGCCTCATCTGCAGCAACATGGCCCAGACTGGAAATGCTGGTTTGCAGTCAAACCTTGGGCTTGAGCTCACTCAAAGCTGTCAGCTCCGTAAATGCTCAAAGAAGGTAGAGTTTCCTCCTGGCATAGACATGGGGCAGCAGTTCCTATTGTCCCCAAAGTGAATAGTGGATGGCAGGGTCTTTTTGCCAAATAGCTTCCCAAACTGGAGCCTTTAGTTATTAATGTTAAATAAATACAATGTCTTTTGCTTACGGTAAACACTTCAGACAACAGACTAACAGTCCAATCATGTAAGATGCCCTCCTAGTCCCTGGGGCATGGGGAGAAGCATAGCAAACAATGCTGGCTTCTCCACCACCTCAAAATCCAATATTACATATAAAATTTTGTGAGGAAAACAATGAAGAATCCTTAATAAGGGCAAAGGGGTTTTGTAAGTACCCTCTTTGAGGAAAGGTTATCTGATCTTGTTCTTTTGTCTCAGAAAAAGCCCTTAAAACAATGCACCATCTGCTACTGTTTGGTGGAAGCAGGCAGAGATCTTTTCAGAGTGGCCTGCATGCTACTGTCTGCCATTTAACCCTTTCAGACACAAACTTTCCTTTCTTTCCATGCAAACATTTGTTTTGAGCTGAGTGATGATGCCCTGCACCTCACCCTCACCTTAGCCAGCCCTGCAGGATTGCGAGCTGATCTCTCTATCCAGCCTGCACCCTTTGTTAACCCCTCTAAGTGTTCTGCGCCTTGGTCTCTTGCTGTATAATAGCTCTCACTTATCTAATGTGGTGAAGAATTAATTGCAAAGCTCCTTGAGACCTTCAGATGAAGCTGCAAGGTGCTAAAAACGTCTCTGATCTGAGTGGAGTTTGTTGCATTGGAGTCATCTGTAGCTGTCTCTGTATAGCGGCACAGGAGTAACCTGAGGTGCTGCTCTGCTGAATTCACACCTGGGAGATAACACAGCACTGCACTGAAAAGGAAAAGCTTTCTATTGCATTTTCTAGTGGGGTGTATCTGTTAAACTGGACATGAAGGTTGAGGGGACAGTTTTCCATATATTCATCCTTCACCTTTGAAATCTGAAGCATGAACCACCTCTTGAAAACCACCACCCCCTCATCCTAGAAGACCTAGGGTGTTCAGAATTCTCTTGCTACAAAGGGGCTGTTCTTTCTTTTGCAACAGCATAAGAAGTACCGGGGTGGGAACTGAATAACTGCCATGCTCTGATGCTTTGGGGAACGCCACCTTACCCAAGTCTTGCTCAAAGCCATGGTGAGTCTCAGCGCCAGGGCTGCAGGTGGCAGAGGGCTGCAGCCCGAGGCTGCTAGGTGTCCGCAGGCTCTCTGGCTGAATGGCAATTTCTTCTCGGTTCTGAATTTTCACAGTGGTCTCACGCCGGTAGTGATTTCTCTGAGCTGTGAAGTCCCTCTGCGGGCTGTGTCAAGGTAACAACAACAATTACTCTGAGAGTTTTTCAGATTATGCATGTTTATAAGCAAGCTTTTGAACTAAAAAAAAATGGTTATTTCATTTTAACAAAGATATCACTTATTAAATTGTGTTAAATGGAAACAAGAGACACTGAAAAGTCATACCTGCCAATGTACAAAATCCCATTTCTTGCACCTTGCTGTTGTCAGGAACGCTAACAGTGCTCCTCTTGACCTACTCTAAATACTGCTCTGAAGGAGCTGGATATTTTTCATCCTAGTGGCAAACAAACAACCACCTTGCAGCTTTGAAGCTTAATTTATGAGGGCTGCATTGTACAATCTGTGCCATTGTTAGGACTTAGTTGCACAATGTAGCTCTGAAGCTTGGCAGAGCTTTTTGAAATCGTTTTAGAAACAAGAAGTGCCAAAGCGCTGCTCTCTGTTCCAGCATTTCTGGGACATGTGCTGAGCATGGCTAAGATTTGCCATATATACTTCAATATTTCAAACCAATATCAGCATCAGATCCTGTGATCCCCACAAAGATCTCGACTAACAGGTTTTACTTCATTTTGATCTGTAACTATCTGAGCTTAACTAAAAAGATTAGGAAGAAAGGTGTGAAAATGGGCATTTACTGATGAAGCCTCAGCCGAAACACAAGCAGGGACACAGAGACGTGTTGAAACAGTGACAGATGTTTTCTTTTTTGTACAAAAAAATGAATGTGACTTTTTTTTTTTTTCTAATCGGCAATCAGCTTAGGGAAATCTCATTTCATTTTTCTCATTAATAAGCTTTTCTTTGTTTTTCATGACCCAGAAACTACTAAAACGATTAGAACAGCTCCCACTAACACATCTTGGATGTCGTCTTCAGAAAGTGGGAGAAAAAGTGGATGAGAGAGAAAGAGAAGAGGTAATGGGGATTCCCTAAAAAGCAGTTCTACTACTTGTTGGGCAAATGCACTGAGTATTGTCTCTGCATGTATGTTGTGTTAGTTTTTTAGTCAAAGCCACTGTTTCCTTTGCCTACTTCTCTTTGAAAAGGCTGATGTCAAGGTCCAGATACGAGCCTGTTTCCTGGGAAGGCTACTGTCAACGTCAGTGGAAATGGATGCAGGTTCTATAGAAAGTACACAGGAGTGGCCATCAGCCCCTCTCCTCTAGACACAACCAGCTCTGCAGTGGGCATAAACCATCACAATTCTCAGATGAGACTCTTAGGATTTGCAACAGCTAAAGAGAAAGCATTATTGGGTCTGCAGTAGGAGACAGAGCTCTGATCTAAGAGCTCAGCACGTCAGGGTTCTGCCCGGCAGCTGCTTGCTCTGCCCCTTCACCAGTGCTTATGGCAAAGCGTTTGGATCTTTTTGACTCTCAGGAGACACTGAATGTAAAAGAAAGCCACTTCTGAAGGTAACTGGATCAAAATAAGGATAAATTGCATCCACTTTTTCTGGCAGTTTGGGTAATTCCCATCAGCGAGTCATTTGCATTAGCAACAAATCTCCACCAGCTGCCCTTGTGGACAGCAGAGCAGCCGTGCATGAAATGAGAACATTTCTGATGGAAAGAGGCACCTGCGGGATCTCTTGCATGAACATGATTCACTGTTTTCACAGCTCTAATTAAAGATGTAAACACAGAACTGTGCTGCAAATACCGGCTGTGGGTAAGACCATGGTTAAGAGCACTGTTAGGTAATGTGGGATGTTTTGTATTTGTGGGTGAGGCTGACAAAGACTCTGCTTTTATCAGGTGGCTTTGTTTAGGTGAACTCCTGAAGAGAATATTTGTTGCAGCCAAGTATGGACTCATAACTCGCTATCACTGGTATCAACAGTCGAAGTCAGAGCACAGACCCAGTTCAGGAGCTTTTCTCTCATGCTTTCTATCCTAGCTCTGGCTACATTGGTGATGAGCTACAAAGGCACAGATTTACCAAGGGCTAAGAACACAGCGATGTTCCCACCTGTTAGGAGAGTCCTGTTACTTTTTGCATACTAGTCAGAGACTGGCTTCTTTCCCTCCTTCTAACATTCTTCCCTATGGAGTTCATGGACTCACAGTGTGGAAGTTTCTGGAGCAGAAGAACAATATAGCAACACTTCCCACTTCTAATCTCTAAATACAGTGATATTTTATCTGCAAGTACCTCTCCTCATCTTTTGAAACAGCACTTGCAACAGGGGTGTGATTTATTGTTTGAGAGGTTTTATTGGTGAGGGTTTTTTTCTCTCTCGCTTTGTGAGGACTTTGACTCCACTGCTCCAACACACCGGGAGCTTTGCTTTCTCAGTAATTACATTGTTCAGGAAATCACTGCAATCTGTCTTATTTCTACTCTGTCTGATGCTTGTCCATTACAGCAGAGGGGCTATTCCCGTTGGGGCCAACAGGATTCCACACCTACCTTCCATTACTGTGAATTAGAATTGCATATAAACATGCATGTATCAAGGCAAGAGTAATGGACCCCGCTGTTTCCTTCTCTAAGGTGCAGTGCATCTGCAGTTCTGACTCTCTTCACTGCACGTGCCAAGTGCCAAGTGCTCATGTTTCGTACATTTGCCATCGTCTGTGACACAACAGCTCCTTGCAACTGATCTCTCTGGGCAGAAATCAGCCCAACCTGGGTTAATGTGCTAGTTGCACACAAAGAACAGGGTTTTAACTCTCAGTAATTCCAGTAATTACTGTTCATAACTTTGGTAAGCTGAGCTGTCTGGGCTTATCTCTCTAATTTCAATTTTCCTCTTGTTTACTTTGCACTGTAAACAATCTTCTTAAAAAGAATTCTGTGCCTTATATCCTGCCTTTAGTTAAAAAAACCTGCTTGTCTTCCCACTAGAGCTTTCTGCAGTTTAACTGCAAGCAGGTTGGTACAACCAGCTCGGTCCCAGGCTCCGGGGAGTTGCCTGTTGCACAGACCACACCGACCCCGCCTGCGCCAGGATCCCACAGCACCAACACCGCATCCTTTTCTCTGAATGGGAAGCTGGGGACACGGTGGCCAGTTTGCTGCACATATGTCCTTTCCTCTGTAATGCCTGTCCAAGGCATATTTAATCTTCCAGGGCTCAGGGGATTTATCCTCTAAGGGCAGACTTCTCGGCAGAGATGTGCGGCCCCTGCGGGGACGCTGGCTTTGTCCTTCATGGCTGGACAGGGTCACAGCCTGGTTTGCTGTTAGTGATTGTGTCTGAACTAACAAGTTCCTACGTGGCCCGTGCTGCCACCAGAGATGACCCACCTGGAGCAGTTATACAAGTATGTCCTTGCCCTCCAAGATACAGGCTAAACGCGAAGTGGTTTCTATTGACTGTCATCTACGTTAAATGATTAATTAATGTAGAGTGACTGAAAGCAACTTTCATTAATGTAATCCTTTTTTCTAAACTTGTTGCTTCAAAGCCTATTTTCCATGCTAATCACCATGCTCTGACATGTGTCCTGTTCAACAAAACCTGGCATTTGTGAGGAGGTGTTGCTCCACTTACACACAGCCCGTAGAGCTGCAGCAGTCGGAGGTTTTCACTCACTTCTGGAGCAAGGTGAAAACAACGACAAAAAGTGAATTTATATTATTCAGTTGATTAAATCTCTCTTTAACCCATTGCAAGAAGAAGCTTAATGGAGATGTAACTAGGTACTCATAAAGACAATCAGTTTACTCTTGTGCAGTGCCATACAGCATCATGGAATGGTTTGCATTGGAAGGGAATTTAAAGATCCCCCAGTCCCACTTCCCACTGGATTCGGGCTCCAAGCTCCATCCAACCTGGTCTTGAACCCCTCCAGAGATGGGGCAGCCACAGCTTCTCTAGGCAACCTGGGCCAGGGCCTCCCCACCCTCACAGGAAAACATTTCTCCCTAACATCTCATCTCAATCTCCCTTCTCTCAGCTCAAACCCCTTCCCCTTCATCTTATACTTGCAAACCCTGATCAAGAGCTTCTTTTCCCGAGCATTTTTTCCCCAGCTTTCCTGGAGCCCCTTTCAGCACTGGAAGCTGCTCTAAAGTCTCCCCGGGTGCCTCCTCTTCTCCAGGCTGAACAGCCCCAGGTCTCTCGGGCTGCCCTCGCACGGGAGATGCTGCGGCGCCGGGACCCTCCCCGCGGCTCCCCGGGTCCCTCTCGGTCCGCCTGGAGCGCTCAGAAGCGGCTGCGCTGCTGCGGGCTCCCCGCTGGCTGTGCTGGCGGCGCCCCCTGGCGGGCAGTGCCGGTACCGCAGCGCCCCCGCCGGGGCTGAACCCCCCCGGCTCTCCTGGTCTGCTGCTGGCAGGGGGCACCTGGGGCAGAACTCCCTTAGCGGGCACCCATCTCTCCGGAAAATCCCGGCTGAACCACAGAAATCAAAGAATTCTTCGGTTGGAAAAGACCTTTGAGATCATCGACAACTCAGATAGTTGCTCTCTACAACTCCCTGAAAGGAGGTTGTGGAGAGGAGGGAGCTGGGCTCTTCTGCCAAGTACCAGGGGACAGGACAAGGGGGAATGGCCTCAAGCTCCACCAGGGGAGGGTCAGGTTGGACATTAGGAAAAAAATTTTCATGGAAAGGATCATTGGGCACTGGAACAGGCTGCCCAGGGAGGGGGTTGAGTCACCTTCCCTGGAGGGGTTTAAGGGACGGGTGGATGAGATGCCGAGGGACATGGGTTAGTGATTGATGGGAATGGTTGGACTCGATGATCCTGTGGGTCTTTTCCAACCCAGTGATTCTATGATTTGATTTGATCTATGATCTACCTGTCTTCTGAACACCTGCAGGGATGGGGACTCCCCCACTGCCCTAGGCAGCCTCTTCCAGTGCTTCATCACTCTTTCAGTAAAGACATTTTTCCTAACATCCAATCTAAACCACCCTGGCACAATTCGAGGCCACTTCTTCTCATCCTGTCACTTGTTACTTGGCAGTAGAGACCAGCACCCACTTTGCTATAACCTCCTTTCAGGTATTTGTAGGTAAAGGCTCCCCGCAGCCTCCTCATTCCTATCGATCTCTCGGCTCTCCCCAAAGAGGTGGTTCCCTCTTCCAGTTCATCTTGTCAAAAATCTGCCTACCTGGCAATTCCCTGGGTGAGGAGTAAAGAGCAGTCTGGCTTCGCTCTGAATTGGTGCTATTTATTTTAACCACGTGTGCGTGTGTGTGGCACATTTAGCAAAGAATAATATATCCAGATTTGTTTACCTTCCAGTGAGGAATTTGTGAGGTGGAGAGGCTGGGCTGGTTATTGGCTTTTCATGCAATAGGTTTATGTCCACCTCGGAGCCCTTATTCACAGGAAAACCTTTTAAAAAGACAAATGAAGGCATTTAATAAATATGCTCTTTGTAGAATTGAAATAGCCCGAGCTTTGGCATCTATTCTCTGCCTCCTTACGTGTGAGCACTTTTAACTGCTGCATAGCTCTTCTTATCCACAGATTTCTAAATATATGGGATAAGGCTTGCAATTCCTTTCTTACTTCTGGGAAAGCCTGGAACAGAAGGTAAAGCAATGTGTCCAAAATCAGTGGCAAAGCCACAGATAAAATTAAGAGGTGTAGTTTCACAGGTGCAATGAGAAGAAAGTAATTAAATCATTACCCAAGTTAGAGCGTTACTTCTGAATGTGATTTGCTGGAATTTCATGGTTCAGCCCTACTGATCTGAACATACTGAAAGCGTATGGAGTGGTGCTCGCACTGCTGCTGCCAGAGGGTCCCTAGGCAGCCTGTGCTGCTTGCTGAGGGTGCATGTGACTCCTCTTGGTGTTAGATTTGTGAGCTGTGCAGAGAACAAGCTGCAAACACTCAAGGCTCCAGCGACTGCTCCTTCTGAGCACTATAGATACAGCCTAGAAGACCCACTGCTCAGGGATTTCCCAAGACACAGCACTTCTAATAGCCAAGGGGAGATGAGGCTTAGGCACCACTTTGTAGCTTGGAAAGAGTTGGGCTGTGGCATCCGAGTCTCACTTGCATCGTGTCAACATGACTTACCTTGCAATGCATTTCTCGGGTCTTCCCCAATGTTGAGATGCCTCTGTCCTGTGTTATGAGTGACCCACGGTAATTCTTTGCTTACAGCACTCCCACCAGGCAAAAGTATTTTCTTCTGTCTCTCCAGGGCAGTTGCTCCCTCGGTGCTACCCACAAGGCTAATCCTATCCAGTCCATGAAATTCTCTATCTGATAACACATGTAA
The DNA here is from genome assembly GCA_033459285.1 of Clamator glandarius. Taxonomy (NCBI): domain Eukaryota; kingdom Metazoa; phylum Chordata; class Aves; order Cuculiformes; family Cuculidae; genus Clamator; species Clamator glandarius. The sequence goes on along the minus strand of JAUNZM010000434.1, from coordinate 94,054 downwards.
CACATCACGGTCTGGGGCATCCAGAAGCATTTGTGCAGTCATTGTCCTGTTTTGCTTATCCTTGGATGTCTCAGGTTCTAGGACAGGAGACCCGTTGTAAAGGTCCAAAGTTGTCTCTGTCAATGTTTCATCAGCAGAGTCTCTAACCAAGCTTGCTGCATTCAGTCTCTTAGTTGCCATCTCAATCTTTTCTGTGAGTTCTTTGGACAGACTGTGTATGGCTTTCACTCGATCTTCTTTACTTCTGTATGGAGAAAGACCAGAAGTTGAGTCCTTGGAGTAAGGCTTTGCATCTTTCTGAGGAAGAGAAAAGCTCAGGGAAGGCGTATCCAGATCTGAGGGAGAGCAACTCCTCAAGTTTTCACATTTCAGTGGACTGAGAAACCAGCATTCGGATTCCAGCAGTGCTGCAGAAGCTAATGCCTCTCTTTTTTTAGGTGACTGAACTGTTTCTAGAAGTTGATTCCTGTTTAAACAAAAAGGAGAAAGTCACAGCATAAAGACGAAGTTAGAGTAGCTTTCTTCACACATCAGTATCCTCAGCTAAAGCCCTTCACAAAAGAAAAAGAAACAGCTTTCCCTGTCTATAGGTACATTTCTTGAATGACAGATTCAGGGTGGAGCATGAGCTGCTGACAGATGGAGAGTAGACCCACTATATTGTGAAAAGTCTGCAGTATGTGCTGAGAAAGAGGCTTTCTAGGATGCTTTTTATGTCTGAGTACCTGCCTCTGTGATCTTTACTTGATAGAGTAGAGGATGTTTTATGCACCCAGGCCATGGAACTGCTCTTCAGGATTCCAGCACTGGTTTGCTCCTGAAACACAAATGAGTGTTTGTTAGTGCAAGCACAAAATAGCTAAGCAACAGCAGGGAAAGGTTTGGCTTTTGTTTCACTTAATAACTGGTTCATGTAACTGGAAAACAGCATGCACCAAACAGCAAACCTGTTCTTTTAGCTCAAGCAATGATGATTTCCAGGCTTTTGGCCCTGAAGTCAAAGGTTCCAGCCTTACTAATGAACCTTGCAGTTCTTGCCATAATTAGAAGTTAATTGCTCTATTTTTTCCACATAAAACATTTTTCTCCCTGACACTTCAAAGCGTTTGGATCAAGTGTTTCATCTCCCACATGGTGCTGTACTGATCAAGATTGGAAGGTTTCCGACTTCCTCTCCTTTCTGACTTACCTGCTCACGTTTACACTGAGGATTTTCTTTTGCAGAATCTATTTCTCTGATGAGCTTGTGCATCAGGTCAGAATGTGTTTTCTTTCCCATAGCTTCTTTCTGCTTCCTGTAAACTTCTTGCAATCTCTTACTTCTCATCTCCATGGCCTGCACCAAAGACCTTTTCTCCTCTAGCCTTTTTTTCTTTCTTTCTTCATTCTTTTGATACATAAACTCCTGAACAATTTCAGAGCTGTAGGGGTGAGGTTTTTTAACGTTTATGCTCTTTTTTGAAGGGTGCTTAAGGTTTTCTTTCTCAGACCCTTTCCGTGCAGGGCTGCTTGAGCCTTTCTGTCTCTGAGATGTGCTTTTTCCTCTGCTGCATCTTCCTGAGGTGCTGGGCTTGGTTCCAGCCTTCGTTAATGAAGACAGCATCTTCTGCCCGCTGAAGGCAGAGGGAGTTACATCCTGAGATCCAGGTGAAGGAGAACGGATCCCGAGGTATCGCTGCAGAACTTCTACCTTTTCTTTCACAGTATCTTTCGGGAGGCTGGTTTGTCTGTGTCCCTCATGGCTTTGCAAGTGTAGGCTCCTGAGTATTTGTTTTGTATCCTTGGTGGGTGTATTACTGCCCATTTCAATAGGCTTGCTGTGGGGAACCACAGAGCTTTTAAATCCTGGGCTTTTCCCCACACCTTCATTTCCCTTTTCTCTGGAGCTGTTTTGCATCGCTAGCGCTGCTGCAAATCCTCTATCTGGTTCTGTGGAAAGCATTTGGAAACAACAGTGGTGTTATTACTTCAGAGATGTGTCAATTCCTGTATCTGTCCCGTGCACCTCAAAACCTGCTTTCTACTCTAGGTCTGAGGACTTACATGCGTAGCCCAGGCTTGTACATCTGCTATAATATCTGCAATATTCTAGGGAGAAGAAAAATCCATAAGGGTGATATTTGAATTTACAGTGGCCAATTGTACAAATGATGTGTAGTTTGTTAACTTGATAAGTGAGTTATTGCAAGAGTTATTAAAGATAGGTGCTTAGAAGGGCTTTGAAACCTCTTGTTTCTGCAAATTTTAATAAACCGCTTTTTTGTTTGCGTGCCAAAACAAGCAGTGTTGTAGAGAGGCAACCATACCAAAGGTGTTTGCTGTGGTCTGCACTTCAGCTCTTCTCCTCAGATTTGGAAATGCAGGGGGTGGACCAAGTAACTTTCTAGCTAACTTCTGACCTTCTCTCCACGCAGAAGCACCTGGCAGCTTTGCACCTGAAACAGAGGATTTTTATTTAATTACTGAACCCTAACATGTTCTTAGGAAGGAAATTGTAACTCTATTACAAATCTTCTCAATGGTTATTTCCAGGAATCGCACTCAAGGTGAAGGGATCAAAAAAGTGTCAGTCGGCAGGTAATTTATATAATAATGATTTAATACTTGTAGCTTGTTCACACAGTTCTTACAAGTTTTACTCAGAAACCATTGACACTCAGAGTCCTCAAGAATACAAAGAGGAGCATCTGAGAGCATCCTTCTATGATGGCAGCAGCAGAGAGCTGGTACTTACTAGATACCAGCAGATTTGAGAACTGGAGAGAGGAGGTAGTGAAAATATTCTTTTCCTTGTGATTACTTCAAACTCACTGAACTAATTCATTTTTAAACTGGTGAGAATCAGCAGGATGTGGTGTGGAAGGATCGATGAACGATACAGGATGAGGGACAATGTATAATGCAAAATTAAATGATGCAGTATGCAGCACAAACAAATTATTCTTGGTTAATAGGTGGTGTCACATAATTGACAACATTTATCACTGTTTTACTTCATAATTTCCGATTGCATTCACAGCATGCCAATACTTGCACTGGTGGAACTGTGTGTTTATTGCAAACACTTCTCCTGCAGTAGGTGGCTAACCAGGTACTTATTGGGGTTTTGTATGGAAATCCTCCCCACCAAATTCTCCCCCAGTAAAAATATTCAAGCTTTTTTTTTTTTTTTTTGAAAGAAAATGTTTTACTTTTAAGTCAGTATCGGCCTCAATTCAAGGATCTGGTTCAACTGAGTGAGACAGCTTTTCTAGCTTTTGTTTAGGAAACCTGTCTGTGTGCTGAGCTCAGTGCAGGAACTCTGAGAACCACCCGCTGGACTCAAAGCACTTTCAGAGACTGACTGGTTAATGGGATTGTCCTGTGGTTCCCCTTTGCTTTGGGAGCAATGGCTGTAAGGCAGGAGCTTCTCAGCCGTGAGCTCTGTCCCTTGGCCAACTGCATCAGCTGCATTTGCAGCAGGCTCTGAGGCTCATCTCAATCGTGTAGTTTAGGTCACAACAGGAACGATGTTTTTCAGACAAGAAAAAGCTTCACTTTCTATGGGTCTGAAGTCACTTCCTATAATCACATGGACTTCCTTGGGAAGCCGTCAGAGGAATCATTCCCTGGCTCTGTGCAGTTTGATGTCTGATAGCAGGAACCACGGCTGGAATTGCCAGGAACTGTTGGGCTCAGGAGGGCTGAGATCCGTCAGTGTCTTTAATGAAGCACCTTCCTGTATTACTTCATTTTCTGATATAGCAGCATTTAAAATGCTGGATGCATTTATTTTTGATGCTGTCTTATTTTCTCTGAATGCAACTGAGAAATTAATATGTAGATCTAACAAACTTTGCTTCACCATGTTGTCCGATTTCAATTAATTATTTTATCTACACAGTGTTTATTAACTACAGAAACCATTATGCTACAGTTCAAGAGCAGCCTGCGCTTCTGATGGAAAGAGTTGCTAGAAGAAAATCTTTTGATTTAAATATTCTCCTGCTTTTCTCCTACCTACGAACAGATGAATATTTATAGCTGCTGTGACTTAATTTTTTGTTAACTACAGCAAATTTATAATTCATCAAATTCCTGAGTACTCTGGCTCTGACCCTTGCCCCTCATTCATCTCTTTGTAGCCCTGCCTTGGCTCTTTCACTGACAGAAACTAATAGCCAATAAAGACACCGTGACACTGGCAGTTACAATGATGAATGCTTCATGTGGCATGGTCTTATTATGACCCACTTGCAGAGGAAGATCAAGCCATTTTTCAAACAATCCATTAAAACAAAAAAAAAAAAAAGGAGGAAGAACGATATTATTATATATTTCATGCATTTTAAATAGTACTTAGGTAGTAGAGCACATGATGCCACTGTGCTCATAATTTCACCTGCACGCTGTTAAAAAGCGTGGGGTTTTTTCTTCCTGGTTTGTACGAGTTACGTATCCAGCGCCTTGGAGGGTGTGGAACCCAACACCTTTGAGCGAGCAGCACCCACAGTGCTTCCACTGTTTGCCTTGCTCCCCACAAAGCCTGAACACACCCATTTCCTATGCAAAGTGATAGCATCAAATGGATAAAAATTACTCCAGTCACCCAAATCTGCACTTAGAGATACCGGTTGAAGAAAACCAAGAATCAGTGACTGGGATTCCTGTTCCTGCTGTTGACTTTGCAGTAAGGCAGTGGATAATTCATTTGACTTTTCACTGCTTTGATTGGGTCCCTGTTTTGTAGGCCAGGAAATCCGTGCCTTTTGGTGGCACTCAATCCATCAGGGAACACAGAACTGAATACGTGGCAGCCAGCTCTTCCCACCCAGGATGTATGGCGTATTTTTCATTGCTGATGATTTTTAATCCTAGCAGGTCGGGAATTCAACTGCTGCGGGCAATGGTGTGATGAATTGTCAAAGGGAATAAAGGCTGGTTTTTGGGTAACACCTGCGGGCACAGGCATGGGCTGTGCCACAAATCCTTTGACACTGAGTGCCTGGGATGGGGGCGTGTGGAAGGGACTTGTCAAAAATCTGATACCTCATCCTGGGAGCCTCTGCACGATTCACCAGCAGCTAATCCAGAAACTCAGCCTTGTGCCCTTCTGCTGCCGGTGGTTATCTTCTGCCTCCTAGAACAAATGTTTTTTGTCTGTTCCCTGTGTGGTTTTCTTGGTTACCTGCTTGGTCTAACTATGCTCTGGTCCTTGACTGTGGATTCTAGGATCTGGTATTATTTACCCGCTGAAGATTTTGGCAGGGGAGCACCTAGGTGCCACTGACCTCCAGTAGTTTTGTCCATCAGTCCCTGTAATTTCTGATGATTTCTTACCTTTACCTGTTGCTGTTTTCTCCAGAACAGGGGACGTGGGTGTAGGCTGCCTCTGGCTTTGCATTTGAATTCTTTGTGCTGAGCTTCTCTTTCTCTGGTCTTTAATCAGGGTGGGGGGAAGACAGAAAAAAGATTAGTGTGCAGCAGTGTTCTGACATGGCTGCTGTCACCAATGAGCCAAATCCAGTCCCATTCACTTGGAATGCAAAAGCAGGAGTCTTTAACGACACTGGTCACCAAAGAAGTAGGACTTCTTCTTTTATGGTACTGGAGATGTGCCATCAAAGGCAATATTGGCCTGGATCCCTGGGCTGACATCTATTACCCCTTCTACCCGTAAAAAAATCTACTGTGCAAACAGCCCTGACCTAACTGGCACATCCCATGAGTGCAAGGGGACACCTTTCCCCTGGGAGTCTCTCTGGAGATCCAGACTAACCTTTCTCTCCAGAGAACACAACTGACTCAGTTATGTAAAATGACCTAGGCTAAAACCAAACAAAACTAGCCATCCTCTGAGAATGTTTGAAAGAGGCTCAGCAGGGATTGTGGCTTTGGCTTCTGAGTATTAGGAGGGAAAATTGTGCACTGATGACAGAAAGTGCTGCCTGGTTCAGCTGAAAGCAGGGACATGTGCTCCCCAAGAGCTGAGGTGAGCACCATCAGATGCTTCCATACATCATGGTAAAAGGTGATCTGGAGCAAACCTAAGGGAAATGCCCGTGGAAGCTGGTGGGGTGTGATGGGGATCGTAGTGCCCAATGAATTAACACTAATGCTATTAAGGCAACGAGATTTATTATGTACAGCTTTTCAGCTTGTCTTTTCCAGTCTAATACACCCTCAGTAATCCCCGGCTGGGTGGAAAGATGGCCAAGCGGGCAGGCTGTGGGCAACCCTTACTCTCGAGCCCGTGCATTTCTTACAGCAACCTGAGATCTGAAATCAGGCTAAACTGAAGCGACAGCCGTAGGTGAACGGTTCGTCAGGCCCAAATTTAGCAGCAAATCAGGATAAGGAAGCCTGATGATACTTGCTTTCAGATCCACACTAGTTCTACTGAAGGAATGGTTAAATCCTCTCCAATGCCTCTAAACTACGCAATTCCTGCTTTGAATACCTGTGATGCCTCTCCGTGCTACTGTGCTGCTGTTTCCCATTCCATACTTTAGATCTTGCAAAAGAAGAATGTGGGAAGAAAGGGGAGAAAAGAACACATTTGCTGCAAATTCCTTCCTATTTTGTGGAAAGAAATTTATGAATTTGTGCATGCTAGGAAGTAAATCCCATGGAGAAGTGAACTCAGTAGGCAGGTTGGTATGTATAGCATACATAGAGGTTTACAGCTCCCCCAAGGACTGCAGAAGTAAATGAATTTATCACATGAAAGTAGTTGCTGCCCAACATAAACCAAAGCGTGGGGTGGAAGCTGTGTTTAGTTATTCAGCTGTGCCAAAGCACTGCTAAGGTAACACAGTTTCAGCCTTTCTCCATAGACGCTGGGCTACTACTGACCTCTGTAATGTAGAGCAGGAGGAGCAGATGCCACTTTGCACACCTTTCTCTTCAAGGGTCTTTTTTGCACTGGCTCTTTGGCATGCGAAGAAATCAGGCACTTCGGCTCCTGAGATGCCGCTTGCTGCTTTTGCTTCTGCTCCTGGATTTTCTTCTTGAGTTGCTCTAGCTTGTTTTGGGGTGATTTTTTCCACAGTCCATCCAGCTTCGGATTTGTGGGTGAGCTGCTTGATGGAAGAGAGTACATAGGAAGCAGGATGGGAATGGGAGCATTGCTCCAGCTGCCACATGGGACAGCCGAGAACAGCCTGCTCCCTGCAGCGGAGGGAGGTGGGTGATGCAGAGAGCAGGGAGATTTCTCCTTTTGTAGTGTGCGACTTCTTGAATCTGCCAGCTCCCTGAAATTGTCCCTTCTTGGTTTGTACAGGCTCTCTGCAGGAGACCATGTCCTAGCTGTACCTTCACCATCTGCAGTCTCGCTCCTGGCAGGGCTGCAAGGTGCTGAGCGGGATCCTCCCCTGGGGAACAGAGGGGTCATTCTGGATGGGCCAGGACTCTTGAGGAAAGAGGCCTGTGACCAAGCAGGGGAGAGAGCAGCACAGGTTCCCTTTCTTAAGAAAAACAAGCCTGAATATGTAGGTTGTGCTATTAAATTATCCAATAAACTGCTAATACAAATGAAAGTTGAGTTTCTAGAACGTGCTCTGATGGTGATCTCAAGGGTTTCCACAGCATTTTGCCCGTTACAAGCAGTTTGGCAAATGAAGATAATGCTGGGACAGAGCAAAGCAAACTGTGGTCTGCTAAGAGTTCCTGCAAGCATAGGCAGACAGACTAGCACAGAGACCAGAGCTCAGGGCATTGGCTGTTCCACTGGCTTGGTCAGCACTTCTGAGGGTGAAATTGCCTGGTGACTTTTTCTTTTTATCTAATAAACAGCAAGGTGCTATACTTTTTCTGAAGTCCTGCATCCTAGAATTTTAAATCCTTTTACATGTACCTTCTCTTCTTCATTCACCAAGTGCTGTACCTTAAGCTTATTATTTACCTGCAGGCTGGAGGGATTGCGTTGCTCTTTTTCTCATTCAAACATCCATCTTCTCTTCCCTTCCCTTGTTCAAAAGCTTGGGAGCAAGAAAAAAAGAGTCACGTGCAAAACCACAAGCTCCAGCAAAACTTCTAACAGATCAACACTTCTCCTGCTACCCTTGTACCTGACACTGGGTTCCAGGCAGTGAGCCCTCTCCATGAGCATGGTACAAAGCCCTGCTCCTTAGGGAGGAAATTGCATCCATAAATATTAAAGGCTGGCAGCTAAAATTGTTCCCAGCCAATAAGCCATCTTAAAAACAAATGCTCAGCAACAATAAGAACAAGTGAAGTGTGTTCTTGTCATTAGTTTTTAAGAGTTTTGTGGAATTTGGTTCAATGTCTTGCTTTTTTTCTTATCCCATTTTGTCTTTTAGAGATGATTTAAAATGCATTGTGTATTTCCTGCAAAAGCAAAAGAACAAAATTCTGTATTCACATCCCTTCAGTTATCTCTAAGGGAAAAAACTTCAGCAGTGAAGCACGAGTGGCTTTTCCTTTGCTGTAGCCACTGAGTATTAATGCTGCATCTTTTGCCTGAGCTCTCTCCAATAAGGTGCGACTCCCTGTGCATTGTGACATGTTCTGGGAACTGAAAATATAAACTTTCTCCAATTAAGAGGGCTTTTCACTATCTCTTATCACCTTCCCTTAAGCACCAAAGCAGCCCCCCACCCCGATCGCAGCAGTTTCCCATTAACTGAGAACTCACCAAAGCCTTTTTCACACCAGAGCTTTCTTCTGGCTGCCTCTGATTTGGCACAACTCCATGTTTGATGATAAAATTTGTTTTCAATCCTTTGTAGCTGTGAAAAGGCAGATTTTTCTTTTGAAGGGAGACATATGTTTTTTTTTTTTTTCCATGGTAGCCTTTTGCTGGCATATGCTGCTGCTCTGATTAATTTTGCAGCTCATAGTTACTCTGTAAACACTGGCATGTCTGAGCGTGTTCCATGTGGTATTTGCTACAGTTGGAAGGAATGCAATTGACTGGGAAGATAAGAGATGAAATCACCTTTCTCCACTATTTACACTTGGTACGTCTGTGTGCCTCAGATTTTTACCAGAGCTGCTCTGATGTTTTTAAAGCAGCGTAAGCTGGGAGTAACCCCAGCCAAGAGCAACGCCAACAGCGAGATAGCGATATCAAGCCTCGACTGCGCAAGCAACACCACATGCTTTTGGAGAATATAATGCATTCATCCAAGCAATTTCACTGTTATGATTGCAGCTGCTGTGCCCAATCTAAACATTATTATGTTTCCTACTAAGAGGACAATGAGACAGGGAGAATTCAGAGGGTATCCTAGCTCAGTATCAGCTATTATTCTTCTCAGGGCTTCAAACACAAGCAAGGCAAATCTCTCCATGTTCTAATCAATTTGAAGAGTGTTGTGAAATTTGGTAAGATTCCTTGCTTTTCTTCTTATCCTCTTTTTGTCATTTAGCAAATGATTGAAGAGGTTATATGTTCATTGCAAAAAAAGCAAACAAAAAAATGACACGTTTACATCACTTTCAATTATGTTATAGCCATGAAAGAAAACCCTTTGGTTTTCTTTCTTTTTTTGGTTTTCTTTGTCAAGTAGCTGACAAAGAGAACGATAAAGCAAGTGTTTCCTAAACACCACCTACCGCTCCTTTAGCTTTCTGAAGACTCTTCCAAGCCAAGGCCACATCTGCGAAAGCAAAAGATGAAAGACGTTGTTTAGCATCTCTTCACACCTATCTTCACCACAGATAATTTCCCCTCATGCTCAGACCAGCATAGATTATAGAGCTGGTGACTGAAACACGGAACTGCTCCTGAAGAACTGTGTCTGGTCTGCTTTTATATGCAGCTTGTTTTCAATAGGTGCTTAGTTCCATCACAGCTAGCACTCTCTGAGCTACGTTAGTGCTTATCCAGCAAAATCCTCACTGATAGTAGCTGGTAGTTTTGCTTGCATTTAAGAAAGACTGAACTGAATTTCCCAATTCAGCCCTATTTGGTAGTAGTTACAGCAAAAAAAAGCATACAGGATGAAATGTGAGAGTGAGATTGGCTTGAGTCTTTTTACAGGAGAAACAAAGCCACCCTTCAGAGAGACCAAAGCTCCTGGTGTGAACTCACTGCCTAGATTCAACAGTAACTGAGTCTTGACGACTTCAGGCTGAGGAAGATTCATAGAGCAGTTTTCTGTAGAAAGCAACATGAAATGAGGAGCTTTGGTGTAGCTGCAAGAGCTACGAGCACACTTAGAAAACTCTCTAACACTCTCCAAACTTCAAAATATTTGCTCCATTGTGTCTGAAGTCATGCAACCCAGATTACACTAATCACTAAATTCTTTCAATAAGCAATAAATTCTTGTTTTAAAATAAAGTTGTCCAAGACTCTGCTATGACCATACAGAGGAAAATGGAAGCTCGTGACCCACGTACCGGATAGAGGATCAGAATCTTCAGATGCAGAACTGTTCTCCATCTTTCAGCTGTGCTAGAGCTCTACTCACTCGATGTCCGTGTCAGAAACAACCATGCAAAATGACTCGTCAATGCTGCCCTTTGAAAACAGCCTCGGTCATTTTTATGCCTTTATGTATTTTTTTCTCAGTTATGCTGATTGCCCCTCATCACTTACATTTTTGTGACATTGGCTAATGTTATTTGTATCATTAACTTTCTCAGCCTTGTGATGGATCTCAGGGAGAGACAGGGATATGATACAATTGGTAAATCATAGAATCACCACCAGGTTGGAAAAGACCCACCGGATCATCAAGTCCAACCATTCCTATCAATGACTAAACCATGCCCCTCAGCACCTCATCCACTCGTCCTTTAAGCACCTCCAGGGAAGGTGACTCAACCCCCTCCCTGGGCAGCCTCTGCCAGTGACCAATGCCACTTTATGTGAAAATGTCCTGCTCTGGGTCAATACACTCCAAAGAGCTACTCTGGGAGCTCAGGAGTCTCATGCACTCACTTGGGGCAGCGAGTATATGATTGGAGAGTCAAGAGAGTCACCTCCTTCCCACGTCCCTCTGTTACTGCCTGGTTAATACTTACCTTTTGAAGCCTCATCCATGCATGGAATAAAGTCTCCACTTAGGAGCTGTGCAAAAGCACCTAGAGAAGCACTTTAGAGGTGATCTGTAGGTGGGCTGCAGTCTTTCTGCACTGGCTAATCCCAGAAGCCACTTCCAAAGGACAGTGTGAGAAAGATCTCGGCACCGAACATCCCATTTGCTGCTCCTTCCCTGGGCTGAGCCATCCGCAGGCACCAGGTCCCTGGCACCAGTTGGAAACACAGAAGTTCCTTGGAGACAAGCACCAGGCTGGTCCCTGCCCTGCCCATGAGTGCTGGGAGGTGCGGGAGACTGTGCAGAGGAGTCCCACCAGCTCAGCCACCCATCAACCGTCACCACACCTTTGTTTGAGCCCCTCTGCGCAGGGCAGCAGTAGCGACAACACAAGGAGAGCCTGTTAGGAACAGAGAAGAATACAAAGAGCAACAAGAGGAGCCTGAAGGCTGATCTCAGCTTGCAAACACGTGGCACAATGCCAGCAGCTTTCTTGACAAGCTCTGGCGTCCTTTCCAGGGCGCCTGGCATCCTGGTGACAACCCCACGCAGGGCTGGGTGGCTGCAGAGGAGAGGGCAGCGCAGCAGAGGAGCAGGGTCACCAACCTGGGGCCCAGGTGGAAGCAGCTCTGAAGTTCTGGGATAGAGAGAAGAATGCGGTGCCAGACTGAGGAGGGAGGGCAACCAGACCTATCTGTGTCCTCATCACAGGGTACCTTTCCTCATTGCGGAGCACCTCTTGTCATCCCAGGGCACCTCTCCTCACCCCTTCCTCTATGGGCTCATCCAGCCATTGATCCTGCTTTCAGAGCACCCTGTCACGCCTGAATCCCTGGTCTCAAGAGTGCTTAAATTTGAATATTGGCTTTCATTTAGAAGATCATAGAGAAAAGCTTAAGAATATAAAGTGCTAAAGTCTCAGATAAGGTTTTTCCACCTCTGTCGGTGTCACTTTTTTCAAGTGTCACAATGTTTAAGTATTTGAAATCTGAGGGTTACCGTTCTGGTTCTTCAGGTCTTGCTTTTCTCCCTCCTCCCCTTTTGGACTGAGCAGAGGGAACAGTTTATTCAGCAAACAGCAGAGGGCAAACTCAGCTCACAGACAGGAGATGAAGCATCCCGTGCTGGGAGTCTCCGGCCACAGCTTCTGCCAGGACAACCCAGGAGTCTGGCGGCTGCCACCTTGGTCAAAGACAACCTGGAATGGGGAGCAGCAGAAAAAAATCTTGCTATAGCAGTGATTCACTCTCCTCTTCATTTTCATGCCCAGCCTTTTCACAGAGCATCTTTCTGATGAGCTTTGATGGGAAGTGACATCCTGGACTGAGCCTTGCCAGTGCGTTTCTGAAAATATGAGATGCAGATGGCTCAGCAGCCCTTAAGGTGCATCTCAGCTGGTGAATTTGCCTTCTGTTTGCATGCTGCCTGTGCTTTGGGAGACTTGGTTTCTGTAGGTCTTTGCCCCAGAGATACTCACAGATGATTCTTGCATCTGTGGTTACAACCAAAACTACTACAATCAACATGTAATGGCCAAGACTAGTTTGGTCATTCAATGCTGCTTCTCTTCCTTGGTTGGATGGTCCTTAGGCATTGGTTTCCTGTGAAATTTTTGCATTTCTGAATTTTAAATGTGCTTTGCACAATATCCTTTCATATGTGCTGAAATTCTGCAGGTCCCAAGGCTGTACTTACTGTTGGTTCAGATATCATGGAAGGCATCTGAATATGAGAAAGACAAATAGGAATAGAACATATTTCTTGTTACCATACAGCAGTGGCCATCACTTACTGCTAACACGGGCTGAATTTCAGTCAAAGCCACGAGAGGAGGCTTTGTATCCTCCTCTAGGTTCCACCTCACTGCACAGCAGAGGAGGCTGATGTATCATGGAATCATAGATGAGCTTGCATTGAAAGGGACCTTAAAGATCATCCAGTTCCACCCCTCCTGCCATGGGCAGGGATACCTTCCTCTGGATCAGGTTCCTCAAAGCCTCATCCAACCTGGCCTTGAACACCTCCAGGGATGGGGCAGCCGCAGCTCTTCTGGGCAACCTGGGCCAGGGCCTCCCCACCCTCACAGCAAAACATTTCTTCCTAAGATCTCGTCTAAACTTCCCCTCTTTCAGCCTTAAACCATTCCCCCTTGTCCCATCCCTGCACTCCATGAAAGAGAGCCCCTTCCCGTCTGTACTGTTTCATCAGCCTTTTGGCTTATATTAAGTTTTCTGGTTTATGCCCCCAATTATTTCGTCATGCTTTATAATTCTACAGATCTGCTTTAAGCAGCAATGCTAGTATTGTGAGTGTTATTACTGGAAAGCACTCAGATGGTGAGGCAAGATACCGACACCACATCCTTTCATGTACGTGGATCCCTGTGGTCTCTAGAGAAGTTCTCTTGAAAGAACAGGCTAATGTAATGAATGTCACGGCAGTCTGGGCTCAGATGTCTCCAGCACTTCAGCTTTTCAAGTCTAACCAAACAAGGAATTCCTGAGCTGCAGACTGGAGTCGTGAAGTTCCCATATCAAACTGTTCCAAGCCAACATTTTGGCCTGATTAGAGGTTTCAGTGCTGGGAATGCAGAGGTTGTCCAAGAGGGCAGCCACAGCTATTCAGGGTGTGCAAGTGATAAGCCCCCTAATTGCAGTCTTGGGATTCACGGGCAGCCATCGTGCAGTGAACTGAATGATCCACCACAAAGGGAGGAGAGAGCGGCAACGTGAAACCTCAGCAGTGGGAGGACAACTGTCAGGGAAGATCTGGTAAGATGGGAAACTGTGACAGCAACCAGGAAAGCCCAGGGCTGGTCCCAGCCTACTGCGGTGGTGGAGGAGCCAAGTGGAGCAGGAATGCACGTGCTGTGACAGGCAGAGCTCTCAGCTGTGCACCAGCAATGCTTCCCAAGTCCCTCAGGTTGGACTGGCATCTATTTTGGCACTGGTTTTTCTCAGCAAGCTGTTGATGCTGACAAGAGCCAGGAGAGCGACAGATTGCCAGTGCGTTATGCTGTACATCTTGGAGTGTTAGACCACAAATCTGCTGAGAGATGAAGTGAAACCTATCACTGGGCCAAATCCCCCTTCTGCAGCGTGTGAAGCTCCCAAGCCAGGGAGCCAAGTGTGACCCAAGACAGGAGCAAACCCATTTGGATTTGTATTTTAAATGAGCCAGTTAGGTACAGTTCTGGCCTGCTGATTCCACAGCTCCTGTCATATGGAACTGAGACAAAATTAGGCACCGTGTTTTCGCTCATACGACATTTGTGATGCATCCGCCCTCGAACACTGAATTTCCTCTGCAGAGGGACTCACACTGCCACCCACTTGTTTTAGCAAATTAGACTACAGGCTATCGCGTAGGGGGAGGTTTTACAAAAACCACTTTTAGGCTTTTTCTGGAAAGGCTATTGTAAAGTTTCTTGCAGCTAACAATCTTCCAAGAGAGATGCTGCTGACCCATCACATGGGATTGTCCCACAGAGAATATAGATTCATAGAATCAGAGTCATGGAATGGTTCAGGCCTCCCCACCCTCACAGGAAAACACTTTCCTTGATACCTCATTTCAACCTTTTTCAGCTTAAAACCATTCCCCCTCATCCTATCCCTGCCCTCCCTGATCCAGAGCCCCTCCCCAGCTCTCCTGGAGCCCCTTTCAGTACTGGAAGCTGCTCTAAGGTCTCCCTGGAGCCTTCACTTCTCCAGGCTGAACAATCCCAACTCTCTCAGCCTTTCCTCATATTGGAGGTGCTTCAGCTTTCAGATCATCTTTGTGGCCTCCTCTGGACTCACTCTAAGAGATCCATGTCCTTTCTGTGCTGAAATCTGCCAAAAGACATGCTGCTGACCCATTGCATGGGATTATCGCACAGACAATGGATTGTCCAGGCATCACTCTCTGCTTTTTCCAACCCAGCAGTTCCCGTTGCCATTACGGTTGCATGGAAAGTGATGAAGTGAGACAAGAAGTGCCACACTGCAGGATTCTGAGCTTCAGCGTGGCTTTCTGGTGTTTCTGCAAGCAAAAGCCAACAGGCTTGGTGATTGCTCCTGTTTGGAGTCTGGAGGTTTGTTTGACACGTTCAGACTGCAGGCTCACCTCCCGGAGGCTTCAGTTTCCGCTGTTGTGCGCTGTCACGGTTTAGGAAATATTTACACCAATAACCCACAAGGCTTAGCAAAATTCAGGAAGTGCATTTGTCTGTGAACCAAACCAGAAATTCCTCCTAAGTGGCTGTGTTTTAAAACGGCTGCGTATCGTGCAGCCACACTTCTGCACCCACCAGATACACTTCAAGGATGTCAGAAACAATACTTGGCAGCTCTGGCAGGCTCATTCCTTTCTTTCTCTTGCTGCTTTGCTCTGCGTGCCTGGCTTTGGGAGAGCTTCGTGAGTTCCCTCATTTTTGGGAAATATGTCCAGCTAAAAGGAAAGGAAATGGTGCTGGATTGTTAGGTTTTTTTACAACGTCTGAGCAATTTACATTGTAAACCATTTTCCACAGCAGTTCTCAGTTAGCAAACAATCAAAGCACAAACCCAGATTTCGAATGCAAGCTGGATGCGACATGAATTTTGTAGTAAGCATATGGTGGGAAGAGGCAGCTGATAAAAAACAGCGTACGCTCTGAAATCTGACAGCCCAGGGCCCAATCCTGCACCCACTGTGACAAAACATGAGCTGAAGTTAGAAGAGACAAGGATAAAGACACTTAATAAATTGGGATTTGATTTGAACCTGCAAAGAGCTTCGAGTTGACCACTACATATTGAAGTCATTCTTAAGGGTACTTATCGTCTCTCGAATCAGCAGCATAATAAGACTGAGATAAATGGGCTGCCTCACTAATGCTGCCTTGTCACGGTTTCTGAGATAAGACACAAATGTCTTCCTCCACAGACAATTCTGTCGAATAGCAATATTTGTGTGAGGCATTCAGAGAGAGAGGGGACTGACCCCCGCTGCAGAATTTTTGCTGGTACCACTGATCTTACTTCTTTCTAGCAGCTCATGCAGTTTCCCATGTCATCAGGAATAAGCAGATCCTCCTCCCAGGGTCCGTGTCATACACTCAGTTACAGAGTTGGATGGGGTGCTGTACAGTACGGAACAGCTCAGGTGCAGGTGGGAGGCTGCCCCAAGCCTAGGGAGGGATTTGCAGTGATGGGGAGATACGCTTCCTTTGCAGTGACTGCAGCCAGAAACAAAAGGAAATATTAAGCTTGCATTTTCCTATTCGTGTCCTAAAATAACAAGAGTTATGTGTGTCAGGAAGGAGCCAGACCTTCAGAATATCTGGATGTCATCGTGTGTGCCAAATGATGTCTGGAAAAGGGCAAGTGTTGTCTTTATGGACTGAAATATGTATATATCATCCAGTTATTGGGGGAGAGCATACTAAGAGAGAAAATAGCTGTCCATGGCCCATTTGGGGTTTTATCCTATGTGAATGGAATGTGAAGTGAGGAAGGGGGTGCTGCCTGCACTGTGCAGCTGAACGTGGAGGAGCGCGGCATTGCCATGGAAACTCGCTGTAGTAGACGGGGCTCTCCAGCTGCAGGATTTACATCGCCGGGCTGGGGCCAGGAAATTTAAATCAACACTCTACAGGTAAAACGGAACATATCCTTGCGTATTATCGCCGTGCACTCAAAAGGAAAGTGCAGATGGACGGGGAGAATTACAGGAGTACAAAGTTATGAGGTGTCTTAAAGCCCGACCTAAACCCCACAGAAGCTGATGCAAAGATCTTTGTGGCTTTTGGTGGGGCTGGACCAGGCATGCAAGGAGCAGGCGTACGTTTCCTGTGCACCTAAAGAGCAGCTGGCACAAGGACGCACCATACCCTTGCCCAACAACTTGGAGAGAGGAGGAACAGAGTCTACCCCCTGCTTGCACAACCCTGCAGGTGGAAGAACCCACAGCCTAGGAAATGCTGCCCTCTTTGTGCTTTTGGTTTGGAGGTGAGGAAGAGCCCATCTGGCAAAGACCCCCAAAACATCTTGTTACACCTTAAGTGAGATGAAGTGTGTTATAAGCCACAAACAGTGCTTCTGAGATAAGGGACCGGATGAGTAGGGAATGATTTAGTGTTTTCAGATTCTCCCATGTATTGACATTCCAGCCCGGTGATATATGGAGTGCTGTGAGACAGCAACAACATTATTTTTTCAGTGCTGCCTTCATCACCATACATTACCGAGACCTGAGCGACAGCCCCACATAATCTTCTCCAAGCTCAGAAACCACATACTGGTCTGATTCTGCTCCCAGCTAAGGGCAGTGGCTAAATTTAACTTAGATGGAACCACCATGGACCAGTTGGTCATGAGCTCCCACAGAACTGTGTGCGATTCAATAACTCACCTTGTTGTCGTGTCTAGTAAAGAAGCTCAAAAGCTCCTGATTTACCATGTGTCCTTGGATTAGTGTGACTGGATTTAAATATGCAGTTTAATATGTATCTGGGTTTATTTGTGATGTTAAGTGTAAGAAGGAAAATTCCTTTTGAGCTGGAGAATACAGCGTCCTTAGCAGCAAAGGCTCAAAGCTCTGTACACTCTATGAGCCTATTTTACTGTTCTCCACAGCTTATTCTTCAAATGTTTCTTTATTCTGCTTCAACCTTCCAACAAAACATCAACCAGCTACCAAGAATGGCAAGATTTCAGCTTCTTCTTTCAAGAAGGGTTTTACATTCAAAATCCACGTACTCTAATCAAAATCTGGGAATTGGGTCCTCCCATCCTACCTCTGCTGCCTCCTGGTTCTTTGCTGCCAAGTCCTGCCCACACAGCAGATGCTGCCAGCCAGAGTTCCATTTCCCTTCTGCACTGGGTCAGGTTGCTCAAGGCTCCATCCAGCCTGGCCTTGAACACCCCTTTCAGTACTGCAAGCTGCTCTAAGATCTCCTCAGAGCTTTCTCTTTTCCCAGCTGAACGACCCCAACTCTCACAGATCTGCTCAGTCCCAGCTGGGACACCAATGTGGGTGACTACACGAGGCTGTGAGAGCAGAAGAGCTTTATATATCACACTTAATAAGAACAGTCCCTGGTGCCATTGACTCTGCTTGTAAATTCATCCTATTTCCCCTCGATTGTATTTGTTTTCCCACCGAGTGCCAATTCAAAATATTGTCAATGCAGAAGCAGCAGGGCAAGCTAACACAACAGGCTGTCTTTTGCTGCGTTATGCTCTGTCAGGTCAGATTGCCCTCAAATTTGCCAGAGTTTCATTGTTACTATCCCCCGGGATGCTAGACAGCACAGTCGTTTAACCCAAGATCATTTATGACTGTGACTGCATTTTGTTTGTCTGGGTTTGTTGGTTTTTTTCCTCCTTTCTCTCCAGACAACAATGTAAATCAGCAAAAAACCCTGCCTTATTATTGATAAAATTAATCTATATGGAGCTAAGTGCAAAGGAAAATAGATACTAGCTGCATACTGATCTCCAATGGAAAATAAACATAACATGTTTGAAGGCTAAATTCTCCTCTGCCTGGGAGTGGTGTAGCCCTGTGCCAGTAAAATACAGCTACCCCGGTTTATGTAAGTAGAGAAGCTGACGCTGAGGAATTTCTGTTTGCTTGCAGCAAAGTTAGTGGGCGTGCTACCTCACTGAGAGCAAGAACAGATCCTGGACACTGGGGGGTGAAGGTTGCTGCGGCGCTGTGAGCAAGGAGAATCAGCACTACATAAGAATTTGGTAAGAAAACCTTGGCTTGGTTAATTGTGCTGTCTGAAAGGTAATAACTTTGTAGAGACCTAGATCCATGCGAGTGAAACAGGCGTAGCCTGGACTGGAAGGGTTCCCAGATGCCCCTTTTATGTTTCTATGACAACATCATTTAGCAGCTCTCGAGTGAAAGTCAAAAGCAGCAGCCAGGAGGTAGACACGCTGTTCGGAGGAGCAAAGCCACTGCTTTCACTCCACTTGCTTTGCCAAGGAGAACTGGAGGGGATGGGGTTGTAAACGTAGACTAGAACTGTGCTTTGCCACTCCCAAGCCTTCCACTCAGAATCAGGCCGCTGTTCTTTTCCAAGAGGCCAATGCAGCCTTCAGGCTGCGATCGACAAAGGACACAAATATTTGATCTCAATAGGCAACTTGAGCAAACATTAATATTCATTTTGTCCCTTCGGCGATACAGGCTGTTAATCACACAGTGCGATCGATACTGCAGCACATGTTACACTAAAAACACGATGGTCGTGTCAACCAGGATGCTGAGATGTGCCAGCCCAGGAAAAATATCAAATATCAGTAGATAACACTGATCAATAGATAAAACAAGGAGAGTGGTTTTACAGATAAGAGAGCAGATTGCCTAATTAGAGCAGAGCAAACACTCGCACTGAGAGAATGCTGTGTCAGACCCAGAGTTTGTGTTTGTACAGCAGCATATTTAAACACCATCCTCCCAGATATCAGCTAATGGAGGGAGAACTCATTTCCTAAGAAGTTAGTTGTTCCATTGTTTAATTACCTATGTTTAAACACCTCATCATCTTTCTAGTCTGAATTTGCCTAGCTGCAAGTTCTGGATGTGCCTCTTCCTATGAGACTAAAAGGCTTTCTATTCCCAGAAATTTTTTCATCTGTATATTGAGCTGTCACCTAAGGATTGTCACACCTTAAAATTCATTTAAGCAAGCTGAATCAATAAACCTGCTAATTTTGCATCACTCCTGTAGCTGATATTTACAATCTTTGCTATAGCATTGCTTGTGGTCTCTCTGTTACCTCCCAGTACCCTGAAAGTCTTTGCCCAGCCCCTTCCTGCCAGCAAGTGCATTTTCATCCTCTTGCCATCAGAACTGTAAAAGCAGTGATATTTGTCTGTGCTGGAATGCATGCTCCCAAGCATCCCACCCTACCAAACAAACCAATCTCCCAACAATTGTTACTGTTCTAAATTTCATTTTTTAACACAAACTGTACCAGTGATGCCTTTATACTCCAGCTCATTGATAAAAGCATTGGATAACACTGTACCAAGAGTAAATCATTCTGGACACACTAGAAATTCCTCCATCAGATAATTACTTTTAGATGCACATTACCACATTTTCCATCCATTTAATGTAAGCTCCATTGATTTTGTCGAGTACTATTTTTAATAGAATGCCGTGCAAGATTAAATCAACTGCTTTGCAGAAGTCTAAGTCTATTATGTCAGCAGAATGATCTTTATTAACTGAATTTATAATCTCCTCAAAGGAAAGATTGCTTGTTTGATGAAGAGTTTTCTGGAGCAATGGATTGACATGTCACAGACTTTTGACTGTGTCTTATATCAGCACGGCACTAGTATTGGACTAAGAAGGCTAAAGTTACCTGGGTCATCCCAGTTACTCTTCTAAAATAATTCATTTCACTATTAGTCTCTTTTCAGGCTTTTGAAACTTCCCTTGTGTTCTGTTATTTACTCAAAATCAGCATTAATGGTGCAGAGAATGTGCTGGGTGCCAGTTATCAGTCCTAAAACGAGAATTATTAGAAAATGTGGTCTAATGTTGCTATAATATTGTCTCAATATTCTATTAGGATTATAACAACAGACTTAGCTTCACATGGAAGCAATGTAGAAAAGGAATTGTATATCCTACTATGAACACGTAGCAGAGTTGAGCTGTGAAATTGGTGATATTTTAGCATTGCCTTTTATTGCTGATTAAGAGACCGATGGGTTCAGGCTGAGCCTGTGTGGTTAGGCTGCAGCTCTGGCTACAACCAGAACGTGTTTCCTGTCACAAAGAGCTGGTTTGGGGACTGCAAGGGGGGACACTGCTGCTGCCGGAGCCTCTGTGACCTTGCGGTGGGGTTGGGGACACAGACTCGCTTCGCCAGCTCCTTCAGCTCCGATTCTCTCAGCTGTTGGTTAGTCAAATAGAAACTAACCCAGTTAGTTACATGGGGAGAATTTGAAATGCACTTGCAGAAGCTTAACTAAACAACGCAATTCAAGAGTAAATATTGGCAGTCTGTTTTGAAAACAAACCCAAACACACTTGCTTGCAATTAATGTCATTACCAACAGTTACAATTCAAAAACGAAATAGAACTCCTTTCAAAGGTGAAAACATGTATTTTCCCCCAGGGCTTTCCAGTATAACAAAAGATTACTTCTCATTTCACTTAATGCTAACAGAAGGTTTTCCCAGACTTCCAGCAGGAGAAATTTGTCTGTTGACTATTGGAAATTGAAGCTGGTTAAACAAACCCATTGTCATCATTGTAAATTGGAGCTGATCATGACTAGGAACTCTGAGGTATTGGCTTGAGCAATAAGGTTTTGAGAAAGTGCCTCGAGGAAAATCTCCTTGTTATTACCGTTCAGGTCTTCCAAGCCCATTGAAAAGTCAGCCTATTTCTGATGAACAATGAAAGAGACTCCTGTCACCATCCTGGGGGCTTCGCTGAAGTCCTAAGAAGACCTCTTAGAATCATAGGGTCGTTAAGGTTGGGAAAGACCTCTAAGCTCCTCCAGTCCAGCTGTCAGCTCAACACCACCATGCCACCTAGACCGTGTCCTGAAGCACCACATCTACATGGTTTTTTTGAACGCTTCCAAGAACGGTGACTCCACCGTTGCCCTGGGCAGCCTCTTCCAATAGATCTTGAAGCAGGCCCCTTGCAGGCTGTTAAATTTTCCTGCCGGAACAGGGAAAGCCCATGCCCTTGAGGAATGAGAAGTGAAGGGGATTCACCAAGATGAAAGGGAAGCAGAAATCCATGTGCAGCTCAAACACGTCCATCTTGCTGCAAACATCACTGAGATGCCTGGGGGCACATGTGGGAGGCAATGAATAATGTCAAAACTGCTCAGATCCCCCCCAGCTGGTTATCGAATAACATCCATCCTGGCTACTGCAGTCAGCTCCAGATATCCCTCCTGCAGTGCCGGGGCGAGCTGGGCTGGAGACCCGTAGCCAGCTTCATCCAAGGGGAGCAATGCCAAGGCAGAGGAGGAGGCTGGTGTGAAGGAGAACACTGCTACAACAGTGCCGAAACCTGAATCCAAAAGCCTTCCCAGGCACTCTGTACAAATTCCACTCTGAGGCAGGGATTTCAGCTGAAGAGAATTAGCACAAAGAATTCAGGGGAGTCCTCTCTGGCCCTGCCTAAAAAAATCCCCATCTTCCAAGCAGGCCAGTGCCAGGTCATAGGGTTTCATTTCATCAAACAAGTTCTGAGGTTGAGGGCAAGGAAATTTTAAGGGTCATTTGCTATTTATTTAATGAAGCATTTTCAGTCCAGATTGAAAGCCAAAGGAAGCGGATGAGTTCTGCTTCTTTGTTTGCCTCTTCCGAGGCTGAGGGGAGTATAAATGTGGAGGAAATTAAGGGACATTAGAGACAGAGGATGTATAAACATGCACAAAGCTGGAAGAGCCAAAATCTCACCTTCTGCATGCGCCCAAACATAAACAAATGCAACTTGAGAAAACCATTAAGGTCTTGATGTGTGCTTTCGTGCTGTATCAGGAGAAAATAGAGGTGGGCATGAGGGGCTCTTCCTCGGATGGGGAAAGAAAGCTAAGAATGCAGTTGCTATGTTACTACCCCAGTTCTGAGAAGGGGTTTGCATCCAGCTTTACTGCCCAACAGGCACCTTACCGCACACAGCACTGCCTAGCCTGGGCAGCGTGGCTCTGCATGTGAATGTGATGCCCAGACAGGGTCTCTTTGCTCAGCAGTTGTGGCTATTTCAGGCATGCGTGCACACAGCTAAATTATTCAGAGAAGCTCATTACTCAAAGCTTTTCCCGGTCTCTGTGCTCCAAGGGGTTTTAAATGAGACAACCACAGTCAGCAAAGCCACTCTTCACTCTCAGCTGATGCTCCTTATTTCAGGTATGAATAATATTCCTGGCTGGGAGTCTCTATTACAGGTTATCTGCAGAGTGTAATAAGGTTTTCTGCTTCTACTTTGGAGAGGAAATAATGGTTCCTCATTGACCCACCCTACGAACAGAGGAGTTTTGTTGCCTCAGGACCAGATTCAGAGGAAAGGGAGATTGCAAAAGCCCTTGAAAACTGCAATTCCTTTCCAGGTCCTGAAAAACAAGCTGTTCAGCAGAGTGCTTTTATCTAATGTTGTTTTAAATTATAGGAATGGCTCAGTGCTCCTGCTGAAACCCATCCCTGTCCTCTCACAAGTTTCCCGTGTGGCTCTGGGCTGTTCTGTTGTTGCTGCAACTCAGGCCATTATGTTTTATGAAAATCCCAGAGCCAAAGCAAGTGTTCCTGGTGCAGACAGGCTGTGTGTGGCCCCAATTTTCACAGCACCCTTCTCACCTCCCAGCGTATTTCTATTATTCCCTTTAACAGGGCTAACTCATCTCCTACCCACTTCACACTGGTTACAGGATTATTCAAACTACAATACTTTGCTCTCAGCTCAGTAATGCATTTAACATCTTCGCACATTAATTCTTACTCCTTCCCCAGGAGGGATAGGTAGAAGTTGTTTTGTTATCTCTGCTTTACAAACTACCACATGGCAGCACTAGCAGTGATGTTTCACAAGAAAACAGTCCCGGCCAAGGCTACGCTGCCCAGCATCCCCTCCCTTCTCCTTCTTCTCAGTCTGGTGTCTGCATCTGTGCACATGCTTGCCCCACAAACTGGGGAGGGCACAGATCTAGCTGACAAATACCACATAGACCATCTGCAGGGTTACTTTTCACTTGGACCAGTTCTCAATTTCAGTTCAGTGCGTGGCTACAAGAACACTTGTGCTGGACTAGCGACCAAGAACCACAGAGACAGGCTAGCAGAAACAGAGAAGGCTTTATTGGGTTAGCTGTCTACTTGTTCAAACTATGTTTGAAAGGTTAAATGACCTGCCTGGCAGCCCAGGGACTGAGAAGAGCAGAGGTGATGTAGATATAAATCTATGTTTGGAACGAGAACACTCACTTGTTCGTTATGTCCAGGCCTTTTGACATCTATGGATTTTTTCCTCTATATTAAAAGTTAAAATATAAACAACAGCACAACACGTGCATGTTAGATTAGAGTTCACTTGGAAATAAAGAGCACTCGCACCAGCCTGTTTTATTCTGTCTCTATGGGTTTTTACCTCTTTGGTTTTTGCCTTTACCCTAGAATTGTGTTTGACAGCCACTGCTGCTTGCTTGCTTATTCACCTCGACTCACTGTAAACTACTATTAAAGGAATTCTGCTAAATTATAAATTTGCATCTCTCCCCCCTCTCTACACTTCCTGCAACTCGAGCTGGCATTTAGAAGCCTGCACACAAAAAGAAGGCACATCCACTGGGCTACTTTGATATTTAAAAAGGTGCAAACTTCCTGAAAGATATGTTTATCTCCATCTAAATTCACAGATGTAAAACTATGTGATGTAAGCCAAGATAAAGTTTCCTGAGCTTCACTGTGTGATTTTTTTTTTTTAGGCTGGTTTGAACTGTACTGTTCTGCCTGCAGACTCAGATCATCGAACTACATAAAACATGAAGCAAGGAGTAGGAAAACTACCAACACCCATACGCTATCATGGTTCTTCTGCTTTGTCTGACTGATAGTAGATCATTTATAGCCTCCCTATCCTTCTCCACTCTGATAGTGGTCACCTTTCAGCCTTGCTGATAGTTTCACGATCTTTTCCAAGTGCTGCTGCTGAAAGCCTGCTTTCCTATGGATTTGTCTGTTGAGATAGGACTCTTAGTTGCATACAAACTCTAAAATAAACCCTCTTCTGCTACAATTAAAAATAACCAGTCCTCCATCCACAGAAACAGAGCCCATAGCCTGCTTTTTCTTTCAGGCTGCCTTTAAAGGAGTTCAGAAAACGGGAAACTTTGGCCAAGGGGCTGGCCAATAGCAAGGTGCTTCAGAACCTACCAGTTTGGAAGAAAAGACAGTGCAAGGCAATGATGTTTAATCACCACTTCAGGAGTGATTTCAGTTGGGGTCCGCCAGCTCCTGGAGCCTGGATTGCAGCGCTCTTCTTGCACAGAAGCCCCAGCAGAGGCCACCAGCAGCCCATTTCATGAGCTGCAGCAAGTCTTCCATGCTAGTTAAAGAGAGATATTTATGTTTTGGAGGGAGTGCCTGACTCCTCAGTGCATCTGAATGATGAAGACGCTGAGGCAATGGAGGAAGGTTCTTATATCCTAGCGATTCTTAAATGATTGGCTAAATTTGCTATTTCTACTGTATCCCAGAGCTGTATTGCTGTCTGGCTGTCTTCCCTTCAGCTTTCTGTGCCTTCTTGCTTTCAGCTCTCTCTTCCAAGTTGTGGGAAATGTGACAATAGTTGGAGCTCCTTCCTATTGTTTTGTGATAGATTTGGGTATCAAATTCTAAAACAAGTGCTAAAAACCGCTCAAGACGTTTTAAGGATCCTGCAATCCCATTGCTTAGCGATATGATTTTTCATTATCCATCCCTCTTTTTTTCTGCTTTTTTTTTTTTTCAGCAGCCCTTTTCATGTGTAAAAATCTCTCCGCTTCCTGTTGATCTTATCTGAACAAATCAATTTCCTTTACCTTTTTCTCATAGGTCACACTTGTCAGGTCACGTTCAGCTGGAGTCCTTCCAGTTGCTCCGTGTCCTCTCAACACGTAACAAAACGTGGACGCAATTCACCAGCTGAATTAGTGCCATTTTTAGAGCATTGGGGTTTCTTTCTTTCTGTAATCATGTAATTTGCCTGTTTCATTGCAGCTAAGCAGTAGATCAGAGTTGTGGCTGAGGTCCAAGTACTTGCAGGGAGCCTCTTGGCATGAATACGTAGGGTTAACCAAACCCAACCCAGAGCAAAGTAACTGAATTATTTCATCTAATGAATTCAAATCTGTTGTGACTCGTTTGCCGTTTTAACAAGAAGAAAAAGAAGCTGAGTTTGTCAGATGTTAAATTCTCCATTGCAGATTCATGGATTTTAAGGCCAAAGGGGACGATTATGCTCATCTCTGTCTGGCCTCCTGTGTGGCCGAGCTGTGGAATTTGACCCAGTGATTCCTGTATCATTATCGGGTGAGCGACCCGCTTGCCCTGGGGCTCTGTGGAAAACCATGGATCTGGCTGGAGCCCAGACTGGAAGCTGGCCTCCACCCTTCTTTCTTTTGCTCCCCTTTCCAGCATTGTTCCTCTAAAGGGCAACGACTGCCCACACTCCTTAAATGCCAACCCGGCGCTGTGGGCCGGTTGCAGCAAAGCATCCTCTGTCTCCTGTGGTTGAGGAAGGGCTTCAGCCAGTGGCAACAGCAGCTGGTTTTCATCTTTGCACCAGTGCTCTTTACTCGAGGGGTTGGATGATGGAGGTACAGATAAAAACACCCCCAGGAGACACCAAAATCTCTCAGAGCTGCACAGTTACTCATTCCCATGCGCTTGTGAACAGCTGCTTATGCCAAGATGTTTGCTGCTGTCAGCAAACCCACAGACCTGCGTAAAAAACCAGCCTGGCCCTTGGGTTTGACCGCAGTCCCTCCAGTGAGGCTTCTGCAGCTGGTTGCTTGGGTGCACAGAGGGGGTTCCCTTCTCGTTGAGCAGTGTGGTACTCACCCAGGACACCTGCACACCTCCCCAGGGGAGAAAGCAGCCTGTGGAGTGATGGGTTTAGCTTTCTTTGCTGTGGTTTGTGTACAGAATTGAGACTACTCGTAAGCTAAGGCCCAGATACAGGTTTATTTATGGGGTTTTGTTTTGAATTTAAATGCCCAATCAATTAGCTCTTGGGAAGGAGGCTTTTGTGGTTTGTTAGCGGGATGTTATTGATGATGTTTTTTCCTGAGCAGGATCTCTGCTTGCTCTTGAGAGGACCTTTTGCGCAGGTCCCCTGGGTGAAACAGTCCAGTAAGTAGGGCACGTCTCTGAATTCCCTCTGACCACAGGGTTGTTGTGTCTGCAGAGCAAGCTGCTAGAATCCACTGAAACCCACAGCTTATACCTCTACTTCTTTAGGGTGCCTGTGGCAGTAACAATGACTAATTTGGTGTTGCAGGATGAGTAGCACTAATCACAGAATCATCATAGAATGGTTTGGGTTGGAAGGGACCTTAAAGCCCATCCAGTTCTAACCCCTCTGCCAAGGGCTGGGACACCTCCCATCGGATCACGTTGCTCAAAGCTTCATCCAACCTGACCTTGGACACCTCCAGGGAGGAATTTATGGACAGGCCTCTGCTGAGTAACCAGCTCACTAACTTTTCCAGGATCATCTCAAGCCTGGGAAAAGAGAGAGACAGGTGCAGCGTTTGCAGATGAGCTGCATCCATCTGTAGACACCCGCTTCACAAGAAATAGTAATGGTTCAACAGGGCACAGTCAACACAGAAAGCCAAGCTGCTGCGGGCTGGAGGAAAACATCCTTTTCGCCTCTTTTCCGTTGGATTTCTCGCTACCAAAGATTGTAGCTCTTTGCTTTGCAGCCGATTCTGCTTGTGCGGATGCTCTGGGAGGTCCCAGCTCTCTCTGAGTCGGGTAAGACAGACACAGCCGTGCCAGGTCCTGCTCTCTGCCCTCAGCCTCACTGCCTCCAGGTGTGGGCATTTACCCTCTAGCCCAGAAGGGCTCAGGCAAAGCAGACCCAGAGGACTTCTAATCACGCGGTTGAGTGGCTACACGTGGCGGGGGTCAGAAATCGGCGATGCTGAGCTCCTTTTGTGCTCGCCTGGGGGTTTGGTGCCCGCACCTCGCGCCGTGTGCGGGACTGCTCTCAAGGTTAAGCGCTGAGGCACCGCAACGTGATGCTAAAGGACAAGAGAGAGCGACCTCGAGGCGTGCTAGGAGATTAGGGAAAACGTTTTTACTGAATGAGCGCTGGAAAAGGCTGCCCGGGGAGGCGGATCCTCCTTCCCTGGAGGGGTTTAAAAGCCGGGTAGGCGCGGTGCTGGTGGAAATGGCTCAGCAGCGGGCAGGTACGGCCAGACTGGCTGATCTCAAGGGCCTTTTCCCGACCAGGAAAGGATTCCGCGTTTCCAAAGGCGGCGAGAAGCGCAGCCCCGCATCCCCCGGTGGGAGGCGCGGGGGCCGGTCGGTCGGGGCAGCCCCGGGCGGCAGGGGGCAGGGCGGCGGGGCTGACATCAGCCGGAGGAGGGGCCTGGCCGCGAGTTTCTTGCCCGGGTGCATCACTTCCCGGCGCTGCCGCCCGCCGGGGCCGCTGCCCATGGCGAGTCCGTGCGGCGGGGGGCAGCCCCGGCACCGCCCGCCGCGCCGGGGCCAGGTGAGCCGGCACCGCCCGCGGGGAGAAGGGGCGCCCCGGGACGGGAGGGGAGCGGCCCTGCGGTGCGGGGAGAGGCGGGGAGAGCTGTCCGGGAGCGGGGAGAGAGAAGGAGCGGTCGGGGATGGGAGGGGAGCGCTCGTCCCTGCATCCCTGCGGAGAGGGAAGGGAACGCCTCGGGATGGGGGAGAGAGAAGGAGCGGTCTGGGATGGTGGGAAGGGAGGGGAGCGGTGCTGGGATAGGGGGGAGAGAGAAGGAGCGGTCTGGGATGGTGGGAAGCGGTGCTGGGATGGGAGGGGAGAGAGAAGGAGCGGTCTGGGATGGTGGGAAGCGGTGCTGGGATGGGAGGGGAGAGAGAAGGAGCGGTCTGGGATGGTGGGAAGGGAGGGGAGCGGTGCTGGGATAGGGGGGAGAGAGAAGGAGCGGTCCGGGATGGTGGGAAGGGAGGGGAGCGGTGCTGGGATAGGGGGGAGAGAGAAGGAGCGGTCCGGGATGGTGGGAAGGGAGGGGAGCGGTGCTGGGATAGGGGGGAGAGAGAAGGAGCGGTCCGGGATGGTGGGAAGCGGTGCTGGGATGGGAGGGGAGAGAGAAGGAGCGGTCTGGGATGGTGGGAAGGGAGGGGAGCGGTGCTGGGATAAGGGGGAGAGAGAAGGAGCGGTCTGGGATGGGAGTGCCCCGGGATGGGGGAGAGGGGGAAGGAGCGGTCCGGGATGCGGGAGAGGGAAAGGAATGTCTCGGGATGGGGGAGAGGGAGGGAAGCGGCCCTGGGATAGGGGGGAGAGAGAAAGAGCGGTCTGGGATGGGAGGGAAGCACTCATCGCTGGGGAGAGGGAAGGGAATGCCTCAGGATGGAGGGGGAGAGAATGAGCAGTCTGGGATGGGGGAGAGGGAAGGAGCGGTCTGGGATGGGAGGGGAGCGCTCATCCCTGCATCCCTGGGGAGAGGGAAGGGAACGCCTCGGGATTGAGGAGAGAGAATGAGCCGTCTGGGATGGGAGGAGAGGGAGGGGAACGATCCTGGGATGGGAGGAGAGGGAGGGGAACGATCCTGGGATGGGAGGAGAGGGAGGGGAACGATCCTGGGATGGGAGGAGAGGGAGGGGAACGATCCTGGGATGGGAGGAGAGGGAGGGGAACGATCCTGGGATGGGAGGAGAGGGAGGGGAACGATCCTGGGATGGGAGGAGAGGGAGGGGAACGATCCTGGGATGGGAGGAGAGGGAGGGGAACGATCCTGGGATGGGAGGAGAGGGAGGGGAACGATCCTGGGATGGGAGGAGAGGGAGGGCAACGATCCTGGGATGGGAGGAGAGGGAGGGCAACGATCCTGGGATGGGAGGAGAGGGAGGGGAACGATCCTGGGATGGGAGGAGAGGGAGGGGAACGATCCTGGGATGGGAGGAGAGGGAGGGCAACGATCCTGGGATGGAGGAGAGGGAGGGGAACGATCCTGGGATGGAGGAGAGGGAGGGGAACGATCCTGGGATGGAGGAGAGGGAAGGAGCCGCCCGGGATATGGGGAGAGAAGGAGCAATGTGGGATGGGAGGGGAGCGCTCATCCCTGGGGAGAGGGAGCAGAGTGCTCCCAGGATGGGGAGGGAGAAAGAAGGAGGACTTGTGGAAGGGGAGCACTCATGGCATGGAAAGCAAGAAGCTGTTGCACGACTGGAGAGCCAGTGGGAGTAGAGTGGGAGCAGACAGAAGTGAAGGACACAGTGTTATCTTCGTGGGGCAGCTCTTGTTTCATGAATGGGATAGTGAGTGCTGAGGGAAACTGTGTGGTTTTCCTTGGCAATGCTCTGGAGCAATTGGCTCTTTCTAGTAAATAGGGTGATGCTGAAACCTCATCTGCGCTGGGCATTTCCATGGGAGGCTCCTGGCTGCACTGCGGAGGCTTTAAGTCGGCTTTAAAATTGAGCGCTACAGGAATTCACGCAAGGCTGGGGGGAAAAAAAATCATTTCAGGCTGTCTGGCAGTTGGGAAAATGCTGTATTTTGCCCATCCTTTTATGGTGAGCAAATATTAAAAAGTCTAAACTGGAGTCGGCTTGAGGCATTACAGTGTGGTTTGGAGCATTCCTGTTTATGCTGCTTATCCTCATTGTGTTTTATTTCTCCTCCAGCAGTCACAAGTGGAGGTGATGCAGTAGCTGGTCTACAGGTCAAATAAACCCCAAAAAGAATATTTCAAGTATGTGGAGTATAGCAGCTATTCGTCAGTTCTCTTTGCATGCTTTGCAAAAATTAGGATGACAGCTAATGAGTTGTCTTGTTTTAATGAGTATTGGTTCATTAGGCCAGCAGGTGTTCCTTGGTTTTCTTGTATCATGTGGAAACTTCTGGGAAAACAAAAGGCAGATGCAGAGTTAAAACCACAGGTCTGCCTACCCTGGTGGAGCTTGAGCTGCAGAGAAGCAAGCTGGCTTGGAATCAGACTGGAGCTTTTTCTTTCTTTCGCTTTTATTTTTCTTGGAAACTTTTGGGGGAGTAGTTTTTGGTCATTTTTATGAAGAAAACCTAGTGGAGGGGTCGTGTACCACTAACGTGTGCCTGCCCAGCACAGGAAACACGGATACCTGCTGTTTATTGAGGAGTGAATAGAGGAGAAATGGGAAATGCCTCTCCTGTGCCTTAGTCTGAGTGGCCCTGGCAGGGTGTGTGGTGTTAAAACTCCTTGCAATGTTCTTCAGGCTTGCTCTGGAGGCCTTGAAAGCACATGTCGGTGGAGCCTCTGTCTTCACTGCACTGTTAACTGGAGTTGTAACTTAGAGTTTCTTCCTTCACTTTATTTCTGTTGCAGTGTAGAAACTTCTAGCTTGAAGCAAATGACTGGTGACTCCACCCAGTTGGCTTATCTGGGGTGATAGGTGGAATCTCAGGTGACACTTGCTGGGCATCCAGGGCTCTGGGAGCAGCTGTGACTCTCCACAGGGCTGACGCATCTGCAGTGGCCAACTCCTGGTATTGAACATAAGATCTCCCGTGAGGGAGTGTTTTGCTCCTTAAACTTGAATTGAGCAAGTATTACATGAGCCTCAGCTAATGCTTTGCCTTCCATGGGGTTTTGATCTGGTAGTCGTTCAAGTGCATCCACTTCAGCTGAGTGTAACCTCTGAGGACTTTGGTAGGACACAATCTGGGCTTTCACAGAATAACCAGGTTGGAAGAGACCCACTGGATCGTCGAGTCCAACCATTCCCACCAATCCCTAAATCATGCCCCCAAGTACCTCATCCACCCTCACCTTAAACACCTCCAGGGACAGTGACTCAGCCACCTCCCTTGGCAGACTGTTCCAATGCCTAACCACCCTCTCCATGAAGAATTTTTTCCTAATCTCAAGCCTGAATCTCCCCTGGCAGAGCTTGAGGCCATTCCCTCTTGTCCTGTCCCCTGTCACTTGGGAGAAGAGGCCAGCACCCTCCTCTCCACAACCTCCCTTCACAAACCTTCCCTTTGGGAGCTGTGAAATACCTGCTTGCAGCAGCTGCCCTGCTCTTCTCTGCTGCAGGTACAGTCTCACTTACCTTTTGCCTCTGGCTGACCTTGAATGCGTAGGAAGCACCAAGCCCATCAAATGATTCCCCTGTAAGGTGGTTCCTGAGAGTCTGTGTCTCAAGCTCATGCTGGAGACAAGTCTGCAGGTGTCCAGATAGCTCCACTGGATTTGGTTGGCCCTTTACTTTTAATGGGCTGCTCTAGAGATTTCCGAGCCTGGGAGTGAGGCATGAGCATGTTCTGGGGAAGCTGTCACTGTACATCATGGAGACATTATTGATCCTACATAGAAAGGGCGCGAGATGATGCTGTAATCAGGCCAGAGATGTACAAATCTGACATGAAAATGTGGCTAAAAGCACATCTTGTTCCTCCCACTTGGGCATCCCTTTCCTTTCCCTTGCTCTGGGTTCTCTTGTAGCGCTATGTATTTTCAATAGAGCTGTTGGGGTTTTTTTGTGATGTTTACTAACTTATCTTGATTGTGTCATAAACAGTCTCCATCTCACTCATTAATGTCGCCACAGTGAGTACCTGACCTGAATGCACGTTGGGCAATTAGAGCATTCTCTGAGCACCTCAGATCTTTCTAGAGAAGTCAACTTTCTCCTCATGAGAAAACTGGCATGAAGGGACTGTTGGCTTTGAGCAACCTGATCTAGTGGGAGGTGTCCCTTCCCATGGCAGGGGGGTTGGAACTGGATGTTCTTTAAGGTTCTTTCCAACTCAAATCATTCTGTGATTCTAGGAAAAAGGCTGCATCCAAGTTTTGTTAGCAGGAGCTACGTAGAAAACACAGTTTATGTGACTTAAACTTGTTTGAGCTTGCAGACTATTTTACCTGCTGTTTACGTCTGACTTCCTGACAGGTTTCCCCTGTCTTCTATTCTGATGTTCCAGATTGCCACAGCTCTCCTCCTCTTGCTTCCAGGTGAGGATTTACCTGTTGAAAACAACCATGTTGTGACTGGAAGTGATCTGTCCTGGATGGGCAGGTTTGCAAAGAGAGGACAAGTTAGCATCACAGTGGAAATGTGACATTTTGCACCACTGTAAACTTGGAAATGACCCTTTTTTGTCTCCCCTCCATCAATCAAGCTTGAAATTGCTTGAATATTGCATTTGAGAGAGCTGGTTTAGGAGTTTCTGAAAGATAACCATTTTTCTTCTGTCGGCCCACGCAGTCAGTCTCCATTAGGCAGAAGGATGTGAAAAACGGGACAACTGTCTCTAAAATAGCCGTGCTGCATAATAGGTGGCCTGAGCAAAACTCTGTGATAGCTTAGCATGCAGCATTGGATTTGTTGACATCTGGTTTGGGGCATTTTGAACAATTCACCCGTAATTTCAGCGCTTGCGAGTAATGTGGTTATCCCAGCACGGAGCCAAGGAAAACATTTAGTCTCTGCAGCAGGGAGAGGGACCCTCGCTGGGCAGACCTTGGACTGGGAATGTGCATCTGGTTTTGTTGCAGGTTTCCTCAGGAACCTAGGCATCCTTTCTGATTCTGCTGTGTTTCACCTTGTGGGATGCAGGGAGAGAACCTCTCTTTTCCTTCTCCCCTTGGTGCCTATGTTAAATGGGTATGGGATGTGCGTGTACCTGTACAGTGCTTCACGCAGCGTGATCTTCATCTTACTTCTAACCTCTAGGTGCTGCTGCAATACAAACAATTGTTGTCTTCGGAGAATTAATTTGACTTGCATGTGTAAATCAAGCCGAGGTGATGCGCTGCTTTTCTCCTGTGCTGATTTGTGCTTTGCTGACTCGAATTATGTCAGACCTCCTGCTTGTTGTGCCTTGTGCTCCCGACGTGAGAGCTGTCGCTCTGGATTCTCTATCTCAAAATACCTTGTACAAGGCATTTGTGCCAAGCAGAGTAGAAAGGGAACGTTGTGCATCAACCACGTGTTTGTGGGTTGGACATTGTTTGCTGCTGTGTCAGCTGAAGTCAAATAAGCTTATGTGATTCCCATATGTGGTCTGAGGGCACCCCTTGAAGCCAGTTCCCTGTGAGATGAACGTCAACTGTTTTTGGTCACCCTAGGGCTTAACTGAGTGGAGAGCGACATCTGGAAGTGAGGCAGCCTTTGACCCGTCGTGGCTGGGATGTTCCCTGTGAAGCATGAGTGAACCCCGTGAAGTCACGCTCCATGACCGGCTGAGCTGTCTTTTTTGGCAGTTGCGTTAGTCACCAGTTGCATCCCCCCTGGGAAAGTGTCTGAAAGACATAGAAGCAAGACAAACCTAGTCTGGGAAGGGTTCCTATAACCGGAGGATTGGTGGGAGTCTGTCTGGAGTGGTGTTAAGGTCAGAAAAAGTCCTTGGGGTGTGTAGACATAAGAAGGGCCTCTTATCTCTGGATCATGGTGAGCAGGTGTTGCAACTTGCCTCTGTGGATGCTGGATCCCATTGTGGCTCCTGCTGGATCCAGGTCTTGTCAGAGCTTTGGCTGGTGTCACAGCATGGCTTGCTTCTGACACATGAAAATCTGCTGTGGAATTGATAGTCTTCTGGGTGGAAATAGCTAATTAGGGACCTACGGCCTTTTATTTTCAAAGGAAACTGGGAAGCAGCATCAATTACACCGAAGGGTGAAAGCTCTTTATGAAGGCTGAGAAATCAATTTGTTAAAGAGTGGTTTTAAAATTCCTTGGTGGCCATTCCTCTCTTCAGCCAAATGCAGCTGAACCGTGACCGCTCTAGTGACAATAGCAGAGACCTGAGAGGTGATGGGAGACTAGAAAGAACTGAGTGAAGGAGATGGGATCCGACTGCATAGCTCACTAGGCATTCCCCTCCTCTGGCTCAGGGATGAGAGTGTCCTGGACATTGGATTTATTTCTGAGGGATTAGATAAACCACAGGGAAAAGCCTTTCCTTGGTGTGTGCCATGCCTTGAGGATGAGTAAAATCAGTCAGCAGCAGGAAGGCTTGAAATTGGATATGTTGGTAAAAGGCTGGAGAATCAGTTTTTCTTTCCTCACTGATTGAGGCCAGCAGCCTCGGAGGGAAGCATCTGCAGATAGGAAGGGATGTTTTATGGACTGGGACTAATAGAATTAAATTAAACTCATCAGGATGGAACATCCTGCCTGGATTCAAACCAGTAGAGTATATTTGTATGTGAGTTCCTGTTAGAGCAAGAGGTCTCCAGCCCTGAGGGACTGTGTCGCCTGCTCCTGGTTCCCTGCACCGAGCTGGCTGCTGCTCTTGGGACCTTGCTGGTGTTTTCAGCTGCAAGTACTTTAGGAACCTGAGCGAGGGCAGAGGACGGGTGGTGGGGAGGTGGCAGACCTTCCCTTGCTGCTCTTCAGGACCCTGCTGCCACCTGCCCAGCCCACCTCCTCCAGGCCCCAGGTGGATCTGGGGTGACTCTGGCTCGTGTCCTGTGTCCCCTGCAGCCCAGCTGCTTCCGTGTGTCCCCCAGGTACAATTTCCCTGCTGCACCACAGCTGCATGCTGTGGGTGCTCTCCCTAGAGCAAACACTGTTGTGCCGCAAGCCTCATCTCTCCATAGTGTCATGTTCCAGCTCTACTCCCTACTCTGCGCTGCCTTGCCTCCTCTCAAACAGCTCAGGCCTTTGGTCGCCAGAGAATATAAACTGTATTTTTTGTGCTGGTGCAGTTGGTTTTTTGCTGTCTGGTGGCTTTGCACTTTACTTGATGCCCAAACTGGGATGCAACCTTCCTCAAAGAGCAGGTTTAAACATTGTCGAGTTTTATGCTGCAAGAAGCCACCAGCAGCGTGTTTCTTGAAATGGAGGGATGCATCTTATTTAATTCTTGATGTGGTTCTGATTTAAGAGCTCCTTTGTCTCCAAATTGCTGCTCAAATATACCTAGTTTCCCATCTCCAGTCTTGCTCTGCATGTCACTTTGATCAGCCAGCCCAGCTTCCAGAATTCAAAGCCACTTCCCTGTCATAAAAACCCGTGCCAATTGAAGCCACAAAACAAAAATTCCTCCTGCATCTGGGCACGCAGGCTGCAGGGCCTGACCACGAAGTGGGGCTGTTGAATTCTGCGCCTGGGCTATTTATACCATCAGCGGGAAAGCTTTCCATTGACTGGGCTGCTCCCTCCCTAAAGATACTTTAATTAAATGTTCTAACATTTTCTGACAGATCTGGCTTTCTAACTGGCTTAGATTGAACTGGTATAAATGGGATAATTTTTTTTTTTTCCCCTGCTGAAAGCTGAAGAACGGAGTAATCTTGTGAGAAGGCTCCTTGCATTGAGTCCAACATCTGTCGTT
The DNA here is from genome assembly GCA_033459285.1 of Clamator glandarius. Classification (NCBI taxonomy): domain Eukaryota; kingdom Metazoa; phylum Chordata; class Aves; order Cuculiformes; family Cuculidae; genus Clamator; species Clamator glandarius. The sequence continues at coordinate 58,101 of JAUNZM010000434.1, read as the reverse complement.
TAACGTAGTAAGCAGGTAGTGTGAAAAAGCAAAACCAAAAACAACCAACAAATAAACCAGGAAGGTAACGCTCCCACCGGTACTTGGTGAGGAGAAGGGGAAAGGGGCACCAGCTCTCGGGACGGTGCTCAGTGATGTTACGCAACTGCCTAGGGAAGGAAGTGAAAATTTATCATTACAGTGCAGTTTCAAGGGCAATACTAAATGAGCAATTTGCAGTGCAACCCTGTACTTAGCTGACTTAACTGCTCCTGGGGATAAAATGACAGGGCTGGTAAGGGCAATAGCCATGGTCTCTGCTATGCAAATACAGGCTCTTCTTAGAGTGAGCTTTGGGCTGAGACCCCTCCAAGTGGGTAACTGAAACCCAAACCAGTGCAGTGGCTTGATCTTGCAAGTGCCTGACTGATGCCTGCACTGCTGAAGCCCTGGGAAGGGGGAGCTGGCGTGGGCTAGAGCATCTCATTGATACCAGATTGTTCTTCCTTGTTTCGGTGGAAGCAATAAAAAGACTTCTCTGCGAGGCTGTAGACCTTGGAGCAGCAACACAAATCCTGAATGAATGAATTGGGAGGCAGTGCCTCTATCTGATCACTACCTTCAGGGTATAAATGGATAGCTTAAAAATCTTCTGCTGCTCCCAGATTTCTTTCAGCTAGAGGATTTTGCCCCAAGAATGATGGGCACTGGAACCATGGACCTTTCCTGTCTGACTCTGAGATTAGAAGTGATATTCCTAAAGAAGCTTCCACTTGGAGTCAGGAGTTCTATGCAGCTGCTAAACTTAAAGGAATTTTGAATGGAGGATACTGGATTGTCTTGTCTCCCCTCACGCTTTTTTCTTATCCTTTGTGTTTACACCCTCTGGAGCAGCTGGGAAACTCTTCTCTGGGGTTGGGAGCTCATGCATCTTTCCTCCAGATGCTCAGAAGAGATACTAAGTAAATGGATTTAAAATGGGGAGAACACCTATGTTATACTAATAACTCATTTTAGAAGCCATTGCGTGTTGAGCCCTGGCTCCATCTGAAAGCAGATGCTTTGTCTTGGAAGCTGCTTTTAAAAACGTATGGATAAAACACTGCCAATCAGTTGGAATATGCCGTTTGCTCTCTGAGCTGCAGAAAATGATGACTGTGTGATGCTCCTGGGCAGCAGCTTTGAACATGCACTGCCCAGCGGGGCTCCTTCCGTGCCCAGCGGGGCTCCTTCCGTGCCCAGCGGGGCTCCAGCTCCGGTTCCCTCCCACGCTCTGGCTGCCAGGGAGCAGATTGAGGTGACTCGGGTGAAAGCAGAGCACGGCCCCTCTGTGTCCCTTTCCTGGACATCGTGCAGAGTTTGCTGCGGACACAGGTCCGGCTGCTGGTCCATGATGAGACCCGGAGCAAGTCATTCCATTTGCAGCCTTCCCTGCCTCGTCTAGCCTGTGGTGGGATGACTCTTGCAATGGGATTGCAGCAGGCTCAGCATAGTGAGACCAGCTTTGCCTTGGGGCTTGCGAGTTTTGTGGCAACACAAATAATGACTGGGAGTGTTGAGTTCCCGAGGCAAAGCTCTGGCGTGCTGCTCGACAGGCAAGTGGTCCATGTGTTTTGGGGGGAGTTTCTCCATATCTTGATTTAAAAACAGCTGTGCACGCTTACAGGTAGAACGGAGGGGTTTGCTGTATCAAATGACTTTGCCAGGGCCTGTTTCCATGACTTTCTCGATGCTCCTGTGATTTTGCAGACCACTGGGCTGTGTTTGTTCCTTGGTGGGTATCACAGCAAGAGCCTTTTCTGAACCTTCATTCTAAACTGCATGCCAGGGCTTGGCTGGAGGCACCTCCCTGGGCGTGGATGAGGTGCTGAGGGACATGGTTTAGTATTTGATAGGAATGGTTGGACTGGATGATCCGATGGGTCTTTTCCAACCTGGTGATTCTATGATTCTGTGATTTCCAGTTCTCTGCCGTGAAGTGAGTGCAAATGAGCTGTGGGGCAAGTTTGTCCTGTGATCTGCAGAGTTTGGATTATTCTTTGTGCAGCTCCATCTGTGGATTCTGTTCATGCCCGAGGAGAGCTGGAAAGTACCGATTAGTATTAATCTCTCTGGGCTATTTGTTAATTACTGTTAATCATGGTTTTTACTACGGCACTGCCTAGCGTCCCATGCTGCTGTGGCAGACTGAGTGGATGCTGGAAGAGTTATATCCCTTCTAAGGTTTCAGAATGCTTGGTAAACATCAGTAGTTTATTGCAACCTTTCTTGGAAATATCATTGCTGTCTTCAAGGGTGAGAAGTTGTTTATTCTTCAGGGTGAAAGAGAATCTAGGTGGCAAAGCTGGGAGCTGAATGTCCTGACTCCCACTCCTTCCCTTTGGCACTTCCTTACCCACAGCACAGGGCGGTTAATTGTGAATTAAAGACCTTGGCTTTGTCTTTTACTGAACTGCACAGTGCTTGCATTGCACAATATTACAATGGTTCTGCTGTTCTGCTTAATATGGGAGGGAGCAAGAGGTTGTTTGGAAGGAAATTTCCAGCTGGTGAATTAAATAGCAGGTTGTGCCTGTTGGCGAGGTGTGCCTGGCAGATGTGGTGGGAACACCGCAAACCACAGACCTCGGGAGAGGAAAAGGAGCAGCCGGGGTAGCCCTGAGGTCTGCTCACCAGGAGGAGCCCCAAATCCAGGTATTGATTTGAAGAAAGGAGAACAGCCATGAGTTGTTAGAGTGCTCGGGCACTTGTGCCTCTCTGTAGTTATCTGTCTCCCGGGCTTTGAGGAGAGCGCAGTCAAGTTGAAAAGGGAGAGAGGGACGCAGAGAAAAATGTTCCCTGTCAGAAAATTGCCTGCAAGTTAAGTCACATAAGAACTAAATGGAGTTCCTGGGTGCCCTGCCTTGAGGGGTGGTTCTTTTTAGGGGAAGGTTAAAAATGGAGAGAGAAAACCACACATCTTGATTCTTACGGTCAGGCAGGAAGCTTTGGGGATGGGCAGTGGATGCTGGTGCTTTGAGGAGGGTCCTGTCATTGCTGTACTCAGCGATGCTCTTGTAAAGTTATCTCACAGCTCATACTGCATCAGAAAACAGTCCTTCTTTTGGAAACTGTCTTCAGAGATCTGTGTTGAGGAAATGACATTAGGGTTTGTATCTTGCTGGATCGTATTTGCTGCAAAACACAGAGGAAATCAGATCTGACTTGCTTACTGACCAAGCTGTCTGCAGCGTGAGGGCAGGAATACAAACCACCAGCAACTAAACAAATGAAAATACCCAGCACTAGAAGCGAATTGTGCTTCTGTTCCCTTTCTGACAAGCAAGCCCTGCTGCTTTCAGCAAGGGGTGGCTCACTTGAGAAACTCATAGGCCAGCATCTCATGGCAAGTGAAGGGGGGCTTAGAGACATAAATGCAGATGGAGTTGTGTGCCTTGAGGCATTTCCTGGCCCCTGTGTTCATCCGAGTGTTTGAGCTCCTGTGCTGGCCTAAATAATAAAACATGCGAGTTTGCTGCGATGCACCCGGTGTTGTAAGGCTGCAGCCCTTGTCCAGCTCTTGTATCAACTGCTTCCATCAGGGCTGTGCTCCAGGAAACTGCAAGCATGAACTGGTTTTTGGACTGAAGTGTGTGCTCTGGTGCTTTCGTGGCTAAAGACACTGGGGAGAGCAAGGCTGTTGTGTTATCTGCATTCACCCCTTTCACGTGCATCGCTGTGAGTGCCAGCAAATACCACGGGCTCTGTGAGAAGATCATGAATGGCAGGAAGCTTTGACAACGTACTCCAGTATCTAAGGAGTTAACAGTGAAGTGGTTGAAAATATCCACTTTTTCCTCTATTCTGGAAGAAAATGAAATCTCGCTGCAAAATGTACGTTCCCTTCAAGAAAACCGTTCTTTGGCATCAGTGTTTTTGGCAAAAAGCTGTCATCAGGCATGCACTGAGCAAGCGTTTTGCAGAGAGTTGTGCGAGATCAGCAGTGGAAAAACTAAGCCTGTGAGAGCTGTGTGGATGCTGGAGATCCCGGCGTCCAGCAGAGGTGTCCTGTCCTGCCACGTGTCTGTGGGAAGGAGCTGCAGGGCTCTGCCCTGCTCCACGGCCGATGAGCCTGTGCTCGTGGATGAGCGAGTGTCCTCTAGGATGTGGTCTGTGCTCTCTATGACTGGACTGGTCCTGTTTCAAAGCCAAACATGCAGTGACACAAGGATGAGGGGTGACCTCCCTTTGGTTCCTGTACTGAACAAAATGACCTTCTCCTGTGGTGGAAATCACAGAATCACCGAATAACCAGGTTGGAAGAGACCCACCGGATCGTCGAGTCCAACCAAATCTCTCTTTCAGAAAGACGCTGGGTGTGAGAGTCTGATCAGTGTGATTTTGAGGAGTGCTTTCAGGTTTGCTGAAGCAGGATCAGACTCCAGCTGTGGTCGGTGAAGCTCCAAGTCCATGTGCAGAGGGCAGAACTCCCCTGCCTGGAGCCAGGGTGGCTGTTAGCAGCAGCCTTGGGAAGGGAAGGAAGGATTTGCTGTACAAGCCTGGCTCCAAACGAGAACTGAGTCATTTGTCAAGGCTGACGGCTCTCTCCCAGAGCTGGTTGCCTGAGGCTAACATGGCACACAGACAGGAGACGTAAAAATATATCTATCTATATACATAGAGGAGAGAAAAGTAGCAGCTCGAGACATGTGACTGGAATTAAAATAAAAAAAAAAAAAGAATTCCCAGTTAAAACCGTGTGTGTGGAAGATGCGACTGCTCTTCAAAGGCTCATAGAGGCTGTTTGTACAGCACAAATGCAGCCGCTCCATAATGCCCTGGATTAAAACAGGCAGGCTTCTCCAGCCTGTGAAATCCATGTGGAAGCAGTGTCACTGGTGCCTGTCAGCAGCTTCTGCAGCCCCCCCACCCATATGGCTTAAGGTAAGGAGCTGCTTTGTCACCTGTCCCGTCCTCCCTGTTGCTCCTGAAGCGCGTTTCTCCGTGCAGCCTGCTGTTGTGCCACGTCTTTCCTTCGCTGCGAAATGATGATGTCTCTCTGCAGGAGCAGAGACGTCTCTCTGAAGACATGCATTATTCAGCAGTCGGGATAAATGAACTCCCTTGATTTGGGCATGTGTGTAACCGTGATGCTGTATCCTCTCTTCTTTCCCCAGCGAAAGGGAGGAGGGGAGCAGTGAATTCTTCCAGTGCTACAGAGAAGCCTGTGTTCTGTATATAGCCATTGTAGCACCTCCGAGTTTGCAACCAGGAGCTAACCTAAACCTAAAATAGGTCTGTGGAGAGGTCTCCACTATCCATTCCTGCTCGTTCTGTCTCCCTAGTTGTGTTTCCATCAGGTGGGTAACACGTGATAGAAAATTAAACTTTTGCCTTCATCCTTTCTGTGTGTACAATAATAAATACTTGCTGTGCCGAGGGGGACCGTGTGGCAGGGGAGAAAGAAATATGGGGGATGGAAAAAAAAAAGAAAAAAAAAGAGGAATTGGAAGTTAATGCCTTGAAGGAAGCTGGACTTGGAAGGGGTCTCCTTTGGGTTCTGCCTCTAACCTAGTGGGTACAGGTACGGTGTCGCACCTGTAGTCTCCAAAAAAATGTGATGTTTATGCAAATTGCCCCTGGGGAAGAACAGACCAGCGTCCGTTTCGCAGGTGCAAGGATGTACCGTGCTTTGATCTATGTGGCAAACTCAGTGATATGTGTTTGCATGTTACTCACGCACGTGATTAAATCGTAGTGGTACCACAGAGTCAGAGCAAACCTGATGTGATGCTGCGTTGGGCAGGAGCAGGGAATCGCCTCCCTGCGCTTGATTCATACGGATCTTTGGCGTAGCAGTGCCAGGCATTTGTAGGGTGGATGTCCATGGAGCTGTGCTGTGACAGAAGGGCTAAAAATCTGGGAAAATGAGGTGGAGGACTAAGCCACGTGACCCTCTGGAAGAGGTGACACCAGCTTGCAGGGTGCTAGAGCTGCCGGGTTCCCCGCAGGGCACCAGACACCCAGCACAGACTGTGCCGCACAGTGCTAGACGGTGGGTCTGTTCTCCTCGGATGAGCAAAGCAGAACAGACTTTGGACCCTGCACACAATCTGTGTTGCTGTGAGGTGATGGCTTGGCCTTCTGGAAATCCTGCCACCCTCTGATTTATAGGCTTGGAGATCAATCTGATGGCACACAGATTTTTCTGTAATGCCACAAAGAACCCAACAGTGCTTTTGCTGCTGTTCTGCTGAGTCTGGATGTGTGCAGAGGAGCTGTAGAAACTGCAGCTAGAGATGCTGAGGGATGCTGGCTGGTATCTGAAGCTCTAGGGCAGCCTGTTCCCTGTTTTTTTCAGACTGATATTGTATCATAGAATGGTTTGGGTTGGAAGGGACATCAAAGCCCATCCAGTTCCACCCCCTTGCTATGAGCAGGGACACCTCCCACTGGATCAGGTTGCTCCAAGCCCCATCCAATCTGGCCATGAACATCTCTAGGGATGGAGCAGCAACAGCTTCTCTGGACAACCTGGGCTGAGGCCTCAATATTATCTTTACAAAACCAGAGGATGCCCTGTGGCTGTGAACAGCCAGGGAGGATGGCAGTGTCCCACACCTGAGCTCTCACACGGTTTGCCAAGGCAGCCTTTCAGATGCCTGTGTGTGTCTGGACTGATTTCTGATTTTTAGGACCCCTGAAATTTTCAGGGAGAGCAGGATGATGCTTCTAACAGCCCTCAGAGCATGAGACAGCTGCAGAAAAACAATGTAAAATTGGTGCAATCTGCTCTGTTACAGCTTTGCCAATGAAAATCTGTCTTGGTATCTGGCATCACTTCCAGCCTGGACACCAGCTCTTTGCGACCTCAGAGAACCCCCATGTCTCTTTTCCTTTGTGGCTTTCTCCAGTTCGGGCACAGAGGACTGTAATCACCGAGGGAGGAACTATCACGGGGTCTCGGTTGGATTCTCTGGCTTCATGTCACCATCTGTACTGGTTTTGCCAAGTGGAAGTCTGAAAAATGAATTGCTGCTGGTGTTTAGATTTGCTGATCACTTGGTTCCTGCTAATTGCTTTTAAACGAGTTCTGCAGAAAGTAAAGGAGGGCAGGTTCATGCTCTTTCTGTTGCCAGGATCACATCCAAATCCATTTCAAGTGCGGGTGTGGTGCAGAGTATCCTGAGCTGTCTCTGGGTGAGCTGCCGTCCCTCAGCATCTCCCTGGCTTGAAACCTGGACGGCCCAGGAGTGTGTTTTGAGATCCATCCTAAGGGTCCCTCTCTCTTGGCTTTAAATACTTGGCTTGGGGCTGAAGGGAAGCAGATGAAGCAGGGAGGGAACAGAACCAAATTGGCTCTTGGTTGCTGAAGAGTCAGTTGAAAAACCGTGAGCGTTGTCATTGTTGCCTTTTACCCCGCATCGCGACAGTCCATGCTGTGCCCTGAGCTTGGATCAGTGGTTTGCGAGGGTATGTGGGTGGGAAAGCGGCAGCGCGAAGGGGAGGTGCGCAGGGAGATGGGCTGGGTGGCTGCGATGCGCAGACGTGGCTCCTTTTGTCTGGCTGGAGTTAAGCACGATGTTGTCCTTAGCCCTGCTTGGACTTGGCAGCATCTTTTCAATACGCAGTTATTTTCCTGCTGCGAGGCCGTGCTCCAATCAAGAGCGATTGGCAGGTTGAGAGAGGAAGGAGAAGGGGGGGGGCTGCAGTTGAAGGGGTTTCCAAGCAGCTTGAATTGAAAAGAGACTTGGGCTTGTGGCCTCGGTGTTTCTGGGAAGACAAGGCTTGCTTTCGCTTGGCTTCAAAAAGTGATTTGAGTGTGCAGGAAAGGAAATCTCATGAGGCCCCTCAGCCTGTGCAATTGCACAGCACAACCGGAACGATTGTGCCGGTGGCATTGGCGGAGCTGAGCTTGACCCTGCTGGCAGCTGGGGTCAGGGGCAGAAATTAGGGGCAGGCTGTGATGCCTTGGGGTCAAAACGCTCTCATAGCTTCAGTCCTAGGCTGCACGCTCACTTCATCCAACCTGAGCTGCCACAGCTCCGTTACAGCTCTGCTGTGGTCCGCGAGGGCTCGTCCCCAGCTCTGAAGAAGACAGGAGGGGTAATAGAAGTTGAATAGCGTAAAGAAAAAGGATAATAAATCTGCTGTTTTCATTTTTATAGCTTTGGATAAGCCAACTATTTGCTTTTCTGATGTATATCGTAATTGTATCCCAACATATTTTGCTGCAGGAGCAGTACGCTGATTTAAATCACAGCGTATATTTTAGTGAGAAAATGCCTTTACCTAGTTGCCAAAGTAATGTTATAATGAAAAGCCATTCAGACCACGTGTCTTCTCTTTCCCTCTGGTGTCTGGAAGTGACTGAAGGGAATAGCACTTCACTTCTGGTGAAATCATCCCTAGAGTGTTGTTTCATTGCGATGTGTTGGATTAATTTCTCTGAAGGCACCAGCATTGGACTAGAAAGCAAAATGCTCTTGGGAAACTGAGGCAGTTTCCCTCGTTGTCCTGAAATCACCAAGTTCATTTCAAGTATCCGAAGTGACAAAATCCGAATGCCTAAAAATGCATCTTGGTGCAGGAACTGGCTTGTTACTCTGCGTGGCAGGTTGCGGGTGTTAGAGCTGTTAGCTCTGTGAGACAGTTCAGACCCAGCATCCCCCTTTGTGCTTCCTGGGAAGGAAAGAGCATCCTCTGACAGGAGCATTGTTAGTCCAGCGGCTCGTGCTGCTGGCCTCTACGCTGATCTTCCTTTAGCTCAAATGGCAGATGGTGGTGGTTGGGTTTATACCCTGCTGATGAGTTGTGCAAAGAGATTATGATCTGGGCACTTGAGAAGGTTTCGTTCTTGCTCTTCTTAAAACTGAGTTGTCCTGCGCTGTCCGTCTTCTGAGGCATCTCAGTCAGTTAATGCTTGGTGTGGTTGGTTTATTTTTTCATTTGGGAACCGGAACGTGGTTTTTATGAATTAATAATTTTCAAATTGATATCTCCTAAATCATGATTTCCTGGAAAGAATTTGCATCTTATAATTTAAGTGCTTTGAAGCTGAGGAGCAAGTGAAACCTTTAACCACAACAAGATAAAATTCACATTTGCACCTTAATCTCATCTGAGCTTTCTCAAATGCTGCAAGTTAATTACACCCCATCATGATCCTTTGATATTTGAGTAATTTTGGAGCACAAAGGCTGAAACTTGTGCTCATTGCCTTTTAGAGGTTTCATTCCTCAGCTAGTATAGAGAAGTTTCATCGTGTTCTCTGTTCTTGCTGTGAGTTAAGCTGGATTTGTGGGGAAGATTTGATACATAGATTCAAGATAATTATTACCAGTGTATAGTTTATTGAAAGTCCAGTCCTCCAACTGTAGGCAGGTTTCTAGAGGCCATGAATATCTTAAGCTCCTGGAGTTAGGGACAGCTTTTTGGGACAGGCTTACATCTTCACAAAAATGCTACTAAACCAGCAAATAACTCCTGTCTGTGTTCAGTTCTCACAGTCCCCGTGAATCAAAGCCAGAGAGGTAGTGTTCTGTGTGTCCCTGGGTCAAACACAGAGTCGTGTGCAGCCCCAGGGGAGTTGTGTAAGCGAGGGAATGCTGGATGGCTTTTGCTTTCAAGCAGGCAACGGGGAGTTCGAATTGGAATCTCTGACAATGACGCAGCTTGCTGGAGCCATTATGAATTGAAATAGGGTCTTATTCAGCTTTGCTAATAAGAGGGTAAATGCAACTAAATACAGCTGTCTTCCTCACTGTCATTTGGTATTTATTAGCAAATATGCAGTGGAATTGAATCCCTTGTAAGTGCTCCGCAGCTAATGGTAGATAGCAATTAACTGAAATGACTACTGTTGAGCACTGATGCTACCATCAGGGAGAGGAAGAGGAAATCTGGAGCCAGCACGCAGACCCGGCGGCTTCCAGAACTCCATGTAGTTTTCCCCTCTGGATTCTCTATTTCATGCCCTTATCAAAAGACTGCAGTGAAAACCACTTCATCTTCATCCCTGGAGCTCCAGCTTAAGCGAACACTTCTAAAGCAGCAGTAGGGGTGGGTGTGTGTATGTATTATTGTACTATTCTCAGTTTGGGGGTCACCGAAAGGATTTGCTGCAATACTGCTACCAGTCAAATTGTGTGGAGTGGGAACCTTCTCCCCTCCAGGTGGCACAGAGCTGCCTCTGCGGCGCCTCTCGTGCTTTAGGAGATGAGAAAGGAACTGGCCCAGATGCTTGAAACTAGTTCAGAAGCTGGGAAGAACTGCATGCACTATCCATTGTTTCATCTTTGGCCTCTCCTCTGCAAACAAAGCAAGAGGGTTTCTTTTCTTCCTTTCACTAATAAGGCGACGTGCAGGTCCGAGTAGCTGATGGGAGGGAAACCAGCACATGGAAGCTGATGTCAAACTACTAAAAGTAGTTTGAATCGGGCTGTTTCGCTTATGTCTTGATTTGTTTGCCAGCCTTCTCTGCCAGGCTGTTTGCTGTGGTGCCTTGGGGGGGAACCGGCTTGTCAGGAGGGGATTAATGCTTGGGTTGTGACGCGGGTGGGCAGCGAGGGGCTGTGCTGCAAAAGGAGAGCTGCCGGCAGGGTAGAGGCATTGCAGAAGGTCTTGGGAGGGAGCTAACTGAGTATTTTCGTTCGTCCCTATGAAACAGAGCAGGTTGCTAGTGGGCACGTTGATGCGGTGGTAGGAGCAGTGCAGGGGAGGATGAGAATTGAATAGGCAGAACCGTATGACTGATAGGTCGGGTGTCATGGCAATGTGGTGATATTTAACGATGTAGAGTTGCAAGCACGTGTACTTATGAGCTAGTAGTAAGATTGTCTTATCAGAGATGGGAGCAAGCAAGAGAGGGAGCGGCAGCTGTGTACGTACTGGTGATAACTATGATGTGAATTCCAAGCCTGTTGCAAGGAAAGCGCTTCATGATGAGGAGTGAGGACTCTGCCTGGGGCAGAGCAGCCAGAGAGAAACTGCCCAAAACAGGCTGTGAGAGTGCCCCAGGCAGAGAGGAGCAGTCTAGTTCTCTTATAGAGCCAGCCCGAGGCTAGACGGCTATAAATTCACCACCAATAAATCCAGGCTGTGCATCAGGAGGATCTGGGGTAGCTTTCCTCAGGTAGGAAAGCCCATGGAAACAGGCAGACCTTTCATAGAATCGCTTGTTCACGTGGGACGTGAGCTCCTTCCAAGGAGTCCCCGTGTGGTGAGGAGACCTGGGCAGCTTGGGCAGCTCCTGCCAATCTGTGTCATCTGGTGGCTCAGAGTCATCGGCTGCTTTTCACGTGCAGGAGCTGCATGAAGGCTGAGAGAGGAAATCACTGAAGGGGAATAATTCCCAGCTTGATTACTTTCTTTAAGGTTGTGCTGCCAGTTAATTATTTAAATGCATATTTAGTTACTTAAGCCTGTAAATAAAAACTGAACACCTGATAAACTCAATCTCTTTTTGATTGGGAAAATATTTTTAATTGCCCCTGTCATCAGTGCTCTGAAATTACAAAATTACATTAATTTTTGTATAAAATTCAATCTTCTTGCGAATAAAATGCTGAAATCTGTTGCTTCATTAATTCATATCAATAGATAAACTAAGAGGGTTTTTTTTACTACTGTTGATATTTTTGATGGGGTTTTTTTCCTGCCTTGCCTTCTGTCTAAAAGCTTGGGGTTTATTCCTGACTTTAGAACTACAGCAGCTCTGATTGGGAATGAGTTTTGTGATTGCCCCCACTAGTGTGAATCAAATGCCTATAAATGTCTTTTCTGTTTTTAAAGGCAGTTTCACCTTGCAAGCAGGAAGAGACTCTCTTCCCCTGTGAGATTTACAGTATTTAGGGCAGCAGTCAATGGTCTCCTAGCTCTGTTTTGTGACGTGACTATTTTCTTTGTGGCTTGATGGGGTTGTTGTCAACAGGACAGGTGCTGTGAGCAAGACGTCACTGGGTGCATGAAGGGGAGAGTTGGAGTAAGACAAATTTAATTGCTGGACACTGTGGAGTCTCCTCTTTTTTTCCCTGCCTGGCTGGACAAGGGGGTGAGATGCAGACCTGAGAGGTCAGATGTCGCTCTGGCTTCTGTGGCTGCATCTCCTGGGCTGCAGGAGCAGCAGCAGCACTGAACTTCAGGTCAGTGCACAGCCCATGATCCTGTAGAACAGCTCTTGGCTGAAGGCAGTGGTGTCTTCCAGCCTAGCAGGGGGAAGACAAGTGCGGTGCTGTCCGTGCAGTGTTATTTTCTTGGAATATTTGGCAAGTGGAGTGCAAAGATTTGGGGGAGAGTGGGGTGTTGGCAGGTCTGACTGTAGCTCCAGGCTTGTGAATGCATGTTCCGAGTAGTTCTTCCCCTCTAGGGACCTGGATCATCACCCAAGTCCTAATTAATTATTATGCTGTTTTGATAGCAATCACGGTGATTGTCGTTAATGGCACCGAAAACAGCTTGTGCTGTTTGCTTCATTTCTTACTTGGCAGCGTTCTTGGCGCCCCCAGTGCTCCTGGGACCCTTGCTGTTTTCTCTGGATTGCTTGAAAACATTTGATGCATGAGAGTCCTTGCATTTTGCCTGTACACCTTTTTTAAAGGCATATTTTCACTCTTAAGGCAAGGCAGCCAAAAGGCGATCTGCGATGCCGATCATCATCAGCTGCTGTCTGACAACGATGGGTGACCCTGGGAAGCCTTGTTGTTAAAGGCGATATATCTGCTCTGCCTGTTCTTCTCAGCTCCTGCCTTGAGATCAGTTTTCCTTTAAAGAAGAAGTCAAGGTGGAAGGAATGTGGCTCTACCCTGTGTTGGATCAGGAAGAGAATTCCTCGTCCCTGTCACCGCGTGGGGGAAGGTGACCATTCCTGCCTCACAGGAGTGTCAGAAGCAGCATCCGTTCCTGGGTTTGAAGTTGCAGCTGTCACACTGATGGATTCCGAGTGATCTGCCAGCGCTATGCCGCTCACTCGTTCCTCTGGCAGAACACTCTGCAGATTGCCTAACACATTTGTGGCCAAACACTGGGTTTATATTTGGCTTCTTACTACTTTTTAAGGATTTTTTTTTTCTCTGGTGTTGTTTCTTAAGCATCTATATTGCCCTTTCGAAGTATATTTTGCCAGAGGATCTCAAAGCGCTCCCATTGCTGCTTTAAGGGTATATGTAACTCAACGTGTGGAGGAGCTGTGGAGCTTGCTTAGAGCTCCAGCTGGGAACTGTTGCTGGAACTCTTTGCTGTACACACCAGCACTGTTCCAGTTTTTAGATTACAACTGATATCTTTAAAACTTGATTCTTACATGGCCAGACTTGGCATGTACTGTAATCTCCATCCATTCAGTGCTATACATAGAGTCATAGAATCACCAGGTTGGAAAAGACCCATCGGATCATTGAGTCCAACCATCTACACATGGTGTTGTCTTGGTTTGGTTTCAGACCATCATCTGTGAAGGCTGTTGGACCTTCCTGGCAGCTTGTGGGCCTGGAGTCTGGGATGTGGCTCCTGCGGATAGTTAGGAACCCTGCTTATCTGAAGGAACGTGCGGATCTGTGTGAGTGGTTTGCACTGATTTAGGGCAAGACTTATGAACAGGGTCCATGCCCAAGTGAGCATTCCCATCTCCCTGTGCCTTTGTTCAAAGGCATAGGCAGGGACGCACCGTGCTGATAGCTGAAAGGCTGGGCGGTGGACGAATCGCATTAACGAGCTCTAGCATCTTAGCTGTGGAAGTAGGAAAAGCAGCTTGTATTCTGCGGTGTCTCTTCTGAACCACACCATATGGCCAAGCCCAGAACCTTCAGCTTGTCAGCAGGATTTTGCTGGCTCAGGAGGGACTGAAGCTTCTTTTCTTGTATTAAAGACATGAATAGTAGGTGCTTGCTGAGGTGGTACAGACCTAGGCGCGTTGCCTGTGTGTCAGCAGAGGAGAACTTAGGTACCTAGAGGGCAGAGTGGAGAAGGCTGTGTCTCCTCAGCTGAGGATGTCGTGGAGCCCATTTAGATGGGCAGAGGTGTGCTCTGTGGGATCTGCATTCTGCTTTTGCACGGTCTGAGAACTGCTCTGATCGCTTCTGGAACTTGCAAAGCTTCCTGGGTGGCAGATGAATGAGGCTTCTTCAAAGCCTGTCAAACCTGTCTCCCCAAAGAAGACCCTCTTCTGGAGGAACCCTGAGCTCACCTGACTGACAAGGAGAGGTCTGTAAGAGCAGAAGTCCTCCTGGTTTTGGAGCAAAGAGGCACCAATAGGAGTAGTTGATATGACCACAGAGGCAAAGTTTTTAGGGAAGAGAGCAGTTCAGAAAGGAGGGAGCTGCTTGCCTTTGACTCTGGACGTCTCATGGACTCTTCTAGGGCTCTTGTTCTTCTTTGGGCAGCACTGAAAATACGTGAATGAACCATTCTTGCTTCTGGATTTCAGCTGTGAACTCGCCTATCTGGTACCTGAAACCAACAGTGGATGAAAGAGATTATATTTCTTAGAGGAAAGAGGGCAGTACTTTCTCTGGGACTCTGGAAACAAAAGCAATGTTCCTTTCCCCTTCTGTTTCAAGGGTGGCATATGGAGAGGAAAGGAAGTGTCCCTGATAAACAAAGTTCAAGGTTCCAGCAGCTTACCGGTATTGTGTCCCAGGCAGCTGAAGTGAAGACTGGAGAGAAGTGCATATTGCGTGGGTGTGAAAATGTCATCAGTATCTTCAAAATCCCAGATCCTACCTGTGAATGTAACGGAGAGGCTTGTCTGCAAAATTGTTCCAAGTAGACCTGAGCCTCGCTGCTTCCTTCTGCCAGTGGGCTTGGAGCTCTGGGTTTACGTTCAGAAAATGCGTAACCTGCAGAAGAAGAGGTAGGGGAGGGCGCAGACGTGTGCTGTGGGAGGAACAAGGGCTGTGACTCGAGTCTGTCGTTACTGAGTTTTCCCTTTCTGTTACCAATGTGTCAAGGTGGTTGGTGTTGGCTCGTTTCAACAACAGGCTTCTGTTTTCTGCTTAAATTACCCTTCTGGTCATGTGGGCAGTTGAGCTACGGCCTTTGGAAGTTGTTGCTTTTGTAGCGTGTTAGTGTGATTGAGTTTGCTCATTGAATTTAGTTGGTTTCTTTGCCCTTAGTGTTGTGTCTTTGGATGTTTTTAAGCCTGTGGTGACTGAACTGCGTGCAAAGTTGCTTTTTTGGAATTAGCTCTGGCTGTGGGGCACTGAGAGTGTGGGAAGGGCAGGTGGGTTGTAGGAGTTGCTTGAGTTTCTACTAATAATTGCTGTCCTTGACTCTTGTCCCTTTTACATGCCAGCAAAGGCTTGGCAGAGTATGATGTAGAGAAAAAGCCTCCTCTCCCTTCCACTTGTTTGCTTCGGTCCCAAACTGAGCGGTGATGTTAATTTGATAAGGCAGATACTCAGCAAAGCAGGCTGTTCGAGGACAAACAGATTTTAATTAAAGGCTGTGTGCACTGGAAGGTCATGTCACTGCATCATGCTTGAATAGTTACTATGGGAACACCAGGAAAACACTCTGAGAGTGTGTGTGTGTGTGTGTGTGTTTGTGTATCAGAACGTAGGTCCTGAGGCACAAATTTCACTTTTGGTTATGTTTCCACAGGCAAATTGGCCTGAGCAAGGTGCCACCTAGAGTGTGCAGTTGGATTTTGTTGCTGTTAGGTTTTCTGTGTTGTGGGGATGGGAATCCTCACTTCAAGCTCTTCAAATCACACAACTTTGATCTGAGCTTGCCCTGAGAGTGCCCTGGCTTGGCCAGCAGATCTCCGCCTTGGGCTGCAGAGACTCTGGTTTCAAGGGCTTGGTCTTGGCTCGTCACAAGGATGGCTCTGGGGGAAGCATCTATAGCTCAGTGGGAAACTGCTGCAGGAGATGTTAGTTGGGCTTCTGCTGTTGTAGTGATGCTGAGAAAGTTGTTCTCTTAGGCTGGGTACCAGAGTCAAGCTTCCTGCAAATGCTCTTTGGGCTGAGAACAGAACAGAAACTGCCTCTGGACATTTATTATCTTTTGTCTGACCCTTGCTTCTCTGACTCTGGACAAACAGGCTATATTGTTTCTGAGCAGATGTCCACCTCTGACCTAGATAGTTTTTAATTTTAAAAATACATTAAGTAGAAATGAAAAAAGAAAAGCCAAAAGGAGCCAAGAGAAGCATCAGAATAGAGGAACAGGAACGTTCTGTGTCCATCTGCGTCGTGAAGGGGCTGGCTTTGCAGCAGCCAAGGCACTTCCAAATGTAAGCCTTCAAATGTTTGCTCTGTCCCTTCTGAGAACTTTGGATACGCTTGGTCCAACAGGGACAACAGTAATTTAGAGAAGACTTGATGGAGCCCTCAGAGGAGCACGTTTCCTTTCTCTTGAAGCAGTATTGCTGGCCTCAGTCCTCTCTGCTGGCTCGCAAAGTACTTGCACTGACAGCTCGGCGTGCACCATTGCCAAAGGTGTCGAGTAATGCCAGAGAGGCCGGTGTGCAGAGCGCATGTGGAAAAAGTGACAGCAGGAGAGCTAATGAAAAGCAGACACCGAGCACTGGAAGCTGCTCAGCCAAGAAATTCTGCACAGTCCAGTGTTTTCTCTGTTTTTCAATAAAAATGTGTTACAATTTGGCTACCCTCTCTGTTACCCTGGGGAGAGTGGTGCGGGCATGAACAGCCTGGGTACGTGGCTTCTGCTCTGTGCGTTGCCTGAAAGAGGAACAGATGCCTTGTTATTTTGTCGATGTGAGCGTGCCTTGAGAGTCAAGAGCCCCGAGTTTCTTGTCCAGATTCCCACCATGAACCTGGGGGGTATGGTGGGGGGGAGATGCCTTTGGCCACTTGCAGGTGCCATCTGTAAATCTGGATGCTCCTGGGTCTCATACCTAGCAGGCTGGTTTCTCAGAGGGGCTGAGCACCCATCGTGTCCACTAGAAGCTGGTGACTGCACTGCTGAGGGGTGCCAGCTGCGCATCTCCAAGTTGTTATTGTCCAAACGGTGTTGACCTGGGGCTGGTGCCTCAGGCTTGGGGCTGAATGCAGAGAGGCAGCTGGGGCTTGGAGAGTGCCTCCCTCCAGGCTCGGGATGTTTGTAGTATTTTTCTGGCGCTGTGGGTGATTAAAGGTATACAATGAAGCATTTTAATTATAACATAACAGCATGGATGCAGCGCAGTCTAACTCCTCTAGAAATGATGGTCTTGCTTTTGGCAGAATGGAGGCATCGTGCTTGGAACTGGCCCTGGAAGGAGAGCGCTTGTGCAAGGCTGGGGACTTCAAAGCTGGGGCAGCCTTCTTCGAAGCAGCGGTGCAGGTGGGAACAGAGGACCTGAAGACTCTCAGTGCCATCTACAGTCAGCTGGGCAACGCCTATTTCTACCTAAAGGAGTACTCCAAGGCCCTGGAGTACCATAAACATGACCTTACCCTGGCCAGGTGAGCATGTCAGCAGTGCCTCGTCCTAATCGGACATGGCAGGTCAAGGCTTGAGAGAAGGCATCCCGAGGGAATGTGTCCTAGAAATAATCGTCCTGAGGCATGGGCTGACTGTCCGGTGGAGAACTTGGCAGGCAACAATAATGGGCCAGCCACCTTCAGAGCAGACAGAGGGATTTAGATGTGAGGGGGGAGCTTGGAGCAAGAGCAGGGCACTGTCCTGTTCTCCCATCATCAGGTACTTACTGTAAGTACACCTGAGGACATTAGAGCAGCTCACCTAAGACAGGAAAACCCAAGAACGTGTGTTCAAAATCGAGAGAGCTTCTGTGAAGCACTCCAGTCAGGTGTGTTTACTGGGAATAAGGTGTGTGAACCATACAGTGCTCACTGCAGCTTCAATTCTGCCTCCAGCGGTTGGTGAACAAAAGCCCAGGTGAGCTTTTTAACACTGCTCGTCATTCTTCCCATCATCTTGTAGAACCATTGGGGACCGCATTGGAGAAGCCAAGGCAAGTGGCAACCTTGGGAATACATTGAAAATACTTGGGCAGTTTGACGAAGCTGTTGTTTGTTGCCAGAGACACCTGGATATCTCTCAGGAGCAGGGAGACAAGGTAATTGGTTCGTGGCATCTGACAAGAAATGTTTCCTAGCTTTAAAAATAATCTGTTTGCAACTCAGTCTATGTGACCATGGTGGGGGTGGGCTTTGGAAGGAGGTAGAGTGTTAAACTCTCCCTTTTATCTGCATCGCAGGTCTCTTCCTGCTGACAGTAGCAGCTGCCCTGACCATGAAGATGGGGAAGGAAAACGTGGGCCCTCCTGGCTTTGACCATCTCTGCCCAGCAGTGGAAAGGTCCATATTGGGATGTGCAGTGTAATACCTTGCTGCTCTCTCTTCTTCCTCCCTTTAGGTAGGTGAAGCCAGAGCCCTCTATAATATAGGAAATGTTTACCATGCAAAGGGAAAGCACTTATCTTGGAACATGGCCCAAGACCCAGGCTACTTGTCTCAAGAAGTCAAGGAGACGCTACAGAAAGCTTCAGAGTATTATGAGTAAGTATTCAAGCTTGGCCAACCCTTCCATCTACAGGGCTGGTCAGCCTCAGTGATTGCTAAAACAGCTTTTGCTCATCCCACTCAGATCTTAATCTGTTTGTGGTGATCCTGTTCTGCTGGTGAAGTTCAGGGTCTGCAGCTTAGCTGAGCTCTGACCACTGTTAGGCTTGTGATAGCTGCATAGGGTGCAAGATGACAATCTACCAAGCCCTCTTGGAAGCCTTTCTCATAAAGGGGAATTGTTTCTGAGGATGTGGGAGCTCTGGAAGATGTTTGTTGCGAAGAATGAGACTGTGGGTTCAGCGTTGTTGAAAATCAGGCTGGTGAACAAGATTTTGCTACTGTAATGAATTCGGAATATTCCCCCGAGACGCCAAGTTATGATGGCAAATTAATCTCAAGGAAGGTGAGAGAGGGACTACAAGCTTTTATAGAATTAGAGCTAAAATTCATCCTGACATTGCCTTGGTAAAACTCGGTGTAGTTTGAAGTACGATCATGCAATTAAGTTCAATAGTCTGCTCCTCCTCAGAGCTATAATTGGAAGCCAAACTGTTCGCTCCTGTAGCCCCTGCTGCTCTCTGCTGGCCTTAATGAGAAGGATCCCTGCATGTCTCCATCGCTGAGGCTGTGAACAGAGACTCCCTCACCCAGGGGAAGAGGCTTTCACCTGAAGTCTTCCTTGTCCTTCTCATGAAGCAAAAGATCATATATCTGTCTTCTCACGTCTGAGGATGTGAGGGTGCTGATATATAACTCATCATCCTTTTTCCAAAGACTGGTGTATGTCGTGTAGCCAGTGGGTAAATTTATGTCAGCTGGGAGCTGTACACCTCCCTGTGTGCTGTATGTGTGAATAGGGGGGAAAACAAGGTAAAGGAATGCTGGAAAGCCGCATGAGACCTGGCATGGGACTGTGGATCTTGCCCCTCGCCTCGAGTCTGTCTCTGTCATACTGTACGTAATCTCTGTCCTCCTATGCTCCTGGCTGTCCCCTGTATGCTGAAGTGGCCATTTCTTATTTCACATGGGATCCTACCAGACACGGGTGCGTGAGCAGTTCCTGTACACAGCTGCAGGTTGCCTGAGGTCGAGGGACGGAGGGGACTTGCACCGCTGGGTCTGCACAAGCTCCCAGAGCTGCAGCTAACTCAGCTCACCAGGCTTCCACCTGCCAAGGGATGCACAGGGCAGGCAGCTGGGGAGGGGAGATGCCTTATCCACGGTTAGCTCTCCTTTCTTTGTGGCACAAGTATCCTTGTGTCTCCTACAGAGGGTGTTGGCTGTCTCTCACCAGGTATTCTGCTCCGATTTCTTTCAGGAGGAACCTGTCCCTGGTGAAGGAGCTGGGGGACAGAGCTGCCCAGGGCCGTGCTTACGGCAACCTTGGCAACACCCAGTACTTACTTGGCAACTTCAGTGAAGCTATCGCCTTCCACAAGGAGGTAGGAAGCCTGCTGTTCCTTCTTCCTGGGCTGAGCCTTTCTTCTCACCACAGCCCAGGAAGCACAGGGAGGTGTTTGCTCTCATCTGTTCCTCTCCCTCCTGTGTGTGCTCCAGGATCTGACCCCATTGTGCTGACTTGGGCTGAGCAGCATCATGCTCCGATCACCATCACCACCTGATGAGTGGTTTGAGGGGAGGTTGCTGTTGGCTTGGAAACTAAAGGAGATCTTTAAGGGCAAATTGCAGCTGGGCCTAGCAAGGCTGTTCTGCTCTTAATTTGTATCTGTCTGGATCATAATAAATGCAAGCCATGAATTTAATTAAGCTGCTGAAAGAGCTGTTGACCAGGAATAAATGTTTCTTGTAGAACATAATAGCTTTTTGTAAAGCTTTACAAGGGGTGTGAGGTGACACAGTTACTGCCCCGGTTCAAATGCAATTCAGGTTCTAGTTCAGATTATAATCAGCTTCCTTGTGGTGGAAGGTGCTCAGCACCTTGGAAGGTCAGCTCTGTTACAGCTCTTGTGATTTTTAAATGCTGGAGAACAGCAGCTAGCAGTGCTCTGGGAGAAAGACCAGGGAAGCTGCAGTATTTGGGACCAGGAGCAGATGCTGCAAGTGGAGGGTGAGAGGTGGGGAAACATGGGGAACAGGGGGGGATGTGATTGGAGAGGGAGAACTGAGGTGTAGGTAAGGGCAGGGGTCTGGGGAGCAGCTGCAGTGCAGACAGGGTGAGATGGAGCACACACCAGTGCGTGTTTTTGCTGTAACACCATGCGAGTTGACAGCCTGCTGATCAACCACATCCCTTCACAGCCTGACCCACAGCTCTCCCTTCACCTCTTTATTGTGCTGTTGAGGTGTGTGCATAACTTCCTTTGGCATATTAGCTAAAGGTATGTACTGACCAGGCTGGAGTAGGGGTTAGAGGAGGCTACAGCATTACTCCCACGTTTGCAAAGGCCCTTTGTGATCCTGAGTTGCAAAAGAAGAGAGATTTCCTGCTGCCTCCAGCCCTGTGCACCACTACCTTGCTGGGTGGGAGTTCTGCAAACCAAGAAGAAGAAACCAAGAACCATCTCCCAGAAAAGCTGCTGTTGAACACAACCCTGGTGATGACCAGCCTATACTCACTAATCTGTGTCTGCTGCAGCGCCTTGCTATTGCTAAGGAGTTTGGGGACAAGGCGGCCGAGCGGCGAGCGTACAGCAACCTGGGCAACGCGCACATCTTCCTTGGGAGGTTTGACATCTCTGCTGAGTACTACAAGTAAGTGGCAGGGGCTAAGGCAATCTCGGGGCAGGTGTTTCCTGGAAATCCTGACCTATTGAAGTACATTTAGAGTCTCAGGGGGAAGTGACTAGGGACCTGGAGGCCAATTGCATGTGTGCTGCTCAGCAGTGGCAAGCAGTACAGCCACCTGACAGCCTGCAGTGGATACAGGCATAGTCTTCAATGCAGTGCATGCTTTTCTCTTGCCTTGCAGAGGTGCCCTGCAGTGACTGGGTCTCTTTATTTCCACCTGTTCCATGCAGGAAAACGCTCCAGCTCTCCAGACAACTCAAAGACCAAGCAGTAGAAGCCCAGGCTTGCTACAGTCTTGGGAACACATATACGCTGCTTCAAGACTATGAAAGAGCAATCGAGTACCATCTAAAACACCTGGTCATAGCCCAGGAGCTGGGAGACAGGTAAGGGACTCCCTCAGGAGATGGTATTTCTGTTCCTGTGGGTTCAGCACACTGACCCTCCCCTCTTGATTTATTGTTCTCTACTGCTGGGGCTAAGCAGCAGTGATGTGTTCTTGAAAGCGTTTAGAAATGTGATTTAGAGGTGCATCTTCTGGAAACAGGAAATGGATGATCTTTAAGGTCCTTTCCAACCCAACCCAAACCCATCTGATATTCTACGTCTCAGAAGCCAGGCCTTAGACCAGTTGTCTGTCAAAAATGTAACATAATTGACACCTTTATCCTGTCATTCAAACCTGAAGTTTGTTGTTAAAGCTAGGTCTGTGTGGGCTGAGTGAGATTTCTTATAAGAGGTACTTCAAAAGAAAATGCACCGTATTCAGCACTTTGCAATGTGACTATGGCTGTGCTAGCCCAGAAGGGCCCCTCTAAAGCTTCCTCAGGTTCACAAAATTGTGTCTTCCATAGAAACTGTGTGTGCAGGACATACATACGTGGTGCTTCGTCCTGTTGCTCTGAGGTGATACTGGCAACTTCCATGTAGAAACACATGAGGTTACATAGAGTGTGTAGAGATTATATTTTCTTTGAGAGGTTTGTTCCTTTCTCCTGGATCCACTCTCTGTGGTCTTCTTGCCTTCTTGCAGCTGAAGTGATTTTGCAACCACCTTTTTGAGTGCTGCTGGCTTTTGGGATGCTCTTCTCCACTAGATGGAGCAGAGACATTAAAATGGGAGTGCTGGGGTGCTATCCAGGCAGTATCTACTAAGAGAAGGTATAATCCCACCCAGGGGTGAATCATGCTGTGGGGGTGCAGGCCTGTGGGCTCCTGCGTTTCTGGGAACACACCCTATGAGCAGAAGGTATTGAACAGGGTGACAAGAAAAGTGTTTAAATGCTGATCAACCCGCCCAAACCTCTGAAAAGGGAGTTGCAGTCACGCTGAACCTCCCCCTGCGCCCCCATGTGCTTTTTTTATCCCATCGCCCCCCACATCTGCTCAGTTGCAGAGCTGAGCAGGCTCTGATGAGCAGTAGGTCTCTGCCTGCTCATGCAAACAGGCACTGAAGCCGGTTCTGAAGACACCTGCATGTCTGGCCAGGACCGACTGCACTTGGAGGCTGGGGGTGAGAGGTGCCCAGGGCAGGTTTCACGCTCACCTGCTTTCTCTGTCTGCTGAAAACAAGAAGCAGTGTCCTGGAGGCCTTGGGGAAACAAATTGATATTTGCTTGGTTGTTGAACGTAGTTTCAGCTTGTGCGTGCATCCTGAGCAATGCGGTGCTGCTGTTCAGGAGAACGTTGCATGCCTGCAATATTCTTTCCTTGCTATTGAATCATGGAATAGTTTGGGTTGGAAGGGACCTTAAAACCCATCCAGTTCTACCCCCAGCCATGGGCAGGGACACCTCCCACTGGGTCAGGGGCTCAAAGCCTAATTTAACCTGACCTTGAACACCTCCAGGGATGGGGCAGTCACAACTTCTCTAGGCAACCCTCACAGGAAAACATTTCTTCCTAAGATTGCCTCTAAACCTCCTCTCTTTTAGCTTATAACTGGCCCCCCTCATCCTATCTCTGCACCCTGTGATCAAGAGCCCCTTTCAGCACTGGAAGCTGCTCTAAGGTCTCCCCAGAGCCTTCTCTTCTCTGTGCTGAACAACCCCAGTTCTCTCAACCTGGCCTTGTATAGGAGGTGTTCCACTCTCAGATCATCTTCATGGCCCATGCTCTTGGTAGTTTAGCTCTGGGCTATTGTTGAACTAAAGGACTGGATGTTACATGTCCTCTTGAGCCATTGTGCATCTCTGGAGAAGAATCCTTGCTGTGCAAGGTGGCAGCTGGTCAGGAGCTCAGGCTTCTGCTCTCAGCCTCACAAACGAAGCCGAATCATTCTGGACCCTTCCTGCACTGCTCACCTTTTTTCTACTGGGGATGTAGAACCACTTCTGAGGCACGTTCCCTGATCTCATTGGCCTCGGTATAAGAAGAGTTTAAGACGTACGTTTATTGATTTATGTGCATTTGATTTTCCTTTGCAGAATGCTTTTGGAGGTGAAAACTTAGCTAGGGGGCCTGGCTGGCTGTGCTCTAGAGGAGGCCCTGAAAGGGCTGCTGGGTTCTGCCCGGCTTTTCTGTGGTTGAAGGTTTCCTGTCTTGCAGGGTGGGAGAAGGAAGAGCCTGCTGGAGTCTCGGAAACGCCTATGTCTCCCTGGGGAGCCACGAACAAGCCTTGCACTTTGCAAGGAAACATCTTGAAATCTCCCAAGAGGTAAGAGAAGCTGATTCAGATTAGAGGCAATCAGCTGTTCGTGCTGGGAGGAAGACTTCATTTTATGCCAACGGGTTCTATTCACGTAGTTCTTCTCTTGCTATGCCTGCTCTGGAAAATCCCTGTCCGTGTGCTGTTTCAATGGTGTCTCTAGGAGGTGCAGAGCTTTGATGGAAAATATTGGTTTTATGGGAGGCTCCCAGCCTTTCCCTTAATTACAGCGAGTACTTTTGGTGTCTGCGGCTTTTAACTGATATTCCTGGGTGAGAAAGGACCTGGGGACTGTCTTGTCTGTTGGGCAAGGTGTGCACCCAACTGCTGTGAAGGAACTCTGATACCTCAGGGTGTCCAGTCTTAGTGAGAAACCTCTGTTTCCTGAGCAGAAGGCTGATTGAGATGGACCTTTTGAGTCTAACTGTGATCTGCCTGAATTTACTGGCAAGTTAAGAACCTGGAGAAAACACGGCCAGCTTCTACCTGATGGCTGGGTGCTGTAAGCCTGCTGTGTATGGCACTGCCACAGCGTGTGCATGTGACAAGTTATTTCCTTTTAGTGAAGCTGATGGGGGGGTCCCAGCTGAGAGGTGATGAACTCTGGCATTGCCGTAAGACATCGATTGCTGACGCTGGCTGAGCACAGCCCGAAGCTAACGCTGTACCGCTGCCACACCATTTGGGGCTTCGTTGTGCAGGTCCTCCGCTTTTCACAGATGCGTTTGCCCAGCTGTAAGAGTGTAGAGTATTTTTAGGTGTGTCAGAAGTACAGAAAACTCTTTCCAGTGTGCTATGAGGAAATATGCTCTGGCCTCTTTACTCTTTCCAGATGAAGAAGTTCCTCCAGTGAAGCACTAATTGGAATCGCTATTAGTGTTTTGTGTGTTCTCCACTGGTAGGTTGACTAAATCTTGACATACCAGCCTAATTTTGTATTTAATTATACTTACCAGACATGGAGAAGAGATACTGTTCTTTGGCCCTGTACATCTTAGGACAAAATAGCTTTAGTCTGCGAGGACTGCTGGAGCGCGGGGTTGGCTACTCGGAGCCAGATGGCAGCTCGGTGACGTGTGGTGGGGACAGGAGCAGTCAGGGGTCCTGGTGACGTCTGCGCGTGGAGGGGAAGCCCTTCAGAATAGGGGTTCACAGCAGTGGTGTCACTTTGGGGTGATGGCTGTGATTACAGGGCATGTCAGGAGTTACTCGTGGCAGGTGGCTAATAAACTCCCCCACATCATTAATTATGGAGCAGCGCAGAGCCTGCCTGTTTGCGAGGAGAGCCTGCATTAACATCTAGCAGCTAGCAATTCTGTTTGAAAGCTGATGTTTTATTTTAGCCTTGGGAGCAGTGTGAGCTGCTTGTGGGGTTGTGACAAGCATCAGCATTTTGTCCAGGAAAAACCTCGTGCAGTTAAACCTTTGCACACTGTGTTTAGCTCATTTCTCATCACCCTCCTCCCCCTTCTACGCTGACATAAATCTGACGGTGACATTTGAATCCAGATGAAACCTGCTCAGGGTGAGCACGTTGGAAGCGGTTTGCGAGGTGAGCAGAGGTTACTGGAAAATTCCTTCTTCAACAGCTGGAGTGAAGGATGTGCACCTAAAAACCTTGGAAGCTGTCCCAGCTCTCAGGCTCTGCTCTGCAGTGCCTTCCCCATCTCTGCGTGTGGCAGGGGGGCTACTGGGAAGCTGAGACATCGCAGCTGAGGCGAGAAAGCAGGGCTCTGCTCTGGTGTGTGTGTCAGATCCTGCCTAGGACTGTTGTCCTACCAGTGTGCTAATGGGGCCTTAGAGACTATGTAGAATGAGTGAAAGTTGGAGAAGCGTTTAACAGGGCATCAAGGACTTGCAAGACCTAACCAGGACATCATAATTTCTCTGGAGATGATGTCAATAGCAAATCTCTTGTAATTGGCAGGGGATTTATGCCTGATGATAAGCTGTTTGATCTGCCTCCCTTTACTGGTGCTTGGGGCTTTGTCATAAATAATGTGGGGATTTATGGTTTTGTTCTAGGATGGCTCGTGCTGCAGTCTATCTCAAAGGACCACAAAAGAGCTGTTGCGAGGCATTTAATAGGGAGTCAGACCTCTCCAAGGGAACAGCCAAGGTCTTCCTCTGTAGCAGAGGCTGCTGTTCCTCTGAAGATTACAGGCTATTTCTGAGCGACCTCTGTGTTCGCTAGTGATATGCAGCACAGTGATTTCCTAGTTTCATTAGGCTTTGAGAAGGACCCAGCAGCATGTCTTATAATTTCCCATTTTAAGGAGCAGAAGCCACTGGAAAGATCTCTTCTCAAATATGTCATATCAGCTTCCTCGGCCTCAGGCCAGGGAGAGATGGAAATTTAGAAAAATTTGGATTTTGAGTCTTGTGTGGGTAGATGACTAGGAACAACTCAAAGCTGTATGGACCTGAGCCAGGAGAGAAGGGCTTTCAGAGCATCCAAGCCCTGAGTGTGGCATTGCCCACGTGGCTGATAGTAGTGAGACTGGCTGGTGCTCAGTAACTATGGAAATGCTTGAAGAAGGGGGCTGAGAGCTCCAGGGCGCTCTGCCAAGCCGTATGCGGCCGCAGGACAAACCAGGCGTGTACGTTTACCTCTGTCCCAGTTCTGTCGCAGCGGGCAAGCTGTGACCCCTCAGCTCGTCGTACTGAACTCCACAGAGTTGTGTTTTGTGGCACAGCATCTCCCAAACTACCCTGGAGGAACAGTTTTGGAGAGTTGCTTTGGTGTTGAAAGCTGGGATGCGCGGTCTACGGTGGGGTCATAGAGCTCTCTTCTGACTGGCTGGGTGTTTGCTTTATTATGGGACAGGCAAACCCTTTGCTAGGGGCTGTTTGCTTAAAGCGTGTCGCCTTTTAACCAGCTGCCCTGTTGGTTTTCACCCTGCAGATCGGAGACCGGAACGGGGAGCTGACGGCACAGGTGAACATGGCCCAGCTCAAGTCAACCCTCGGCTTGGGCCCTGGGGACGAGGACGGGGGCTTGGCTCACCACTGCACCGGCTATGAAGCACAAGGTGGGTTTCTGGGCTTTTGCTGGCACTGCAGGGCTTTGTTAAAGACGTTCTTGGGGAGCGGCAAGCGTGCTTTCCGAAGGCTGCAAAGGCAGGGAAGGATCCACCCCAAAGAGGGCACAGAAGGAGTTAATGGAATTAATCTGCATCGGGAATGAAATTCCTGCGCCAAGCAGCAAACCAGCTTTTGTCTCTTTTAAAGCTCTGCAGGGCCCTTTTGACTGGTTTTGACTGATAGAGCGAGCTTTCAGGCGGTGACTGGCAGGGGTTTTTGGCTGCTCTCATAGTGATTAGCACCCAAGGAATGAACCTACAGCAGAGGCTTGAAGCCAGGTTGTGAGCAGCAGCGTGCTGGGTGCTGTCTCCCCCCTGGAACACCTGCAGTGATGCTCAACTTGGAAACAAAGATGTGGCAAGCAGACAGAACGGCTTTACTTGCCGCACTTAGCCCTGGGTGATGTCCCCAGCCATGTCTCCAGCTTGGGGACCGTCTGCCCCTCCTGGAACTCCCCGCTGCAGGCGTTTGTGGGTGCCTGGCACACGGCACCTCCAGCTGGTTGCTCTGTCACTGTGGGCAGACTTATTAATTTGCACAGATGAAGCTGCATCCCGGGAGGTGCCAGCTGATTAAATATGACCTTGTTAGTGCTGATGTGTTTTCTCAGGCGGTGCGTTCCCTTTCCCGTTGGTAGAAGTGGCACAGAGATGATGGTGCTGGGACTGAGGCACCGTGTCCTGGGAGGGAGAAGGGCTGGCTGCGTGTTTGTGCTCTGTATTGATCTTGAAGGTGTAGCCTGCTACGTGTCAGCGCTAAAGCTTTTCCTGAGAAGTCAAGCCGTGGGCAAGGGAGCCAGCGTGTCCTCCCGTGCCCCATCAGGAGCCGAGCTGTTTCCTCAAAGGCCGTGTGAGCCATACAGGCTCCTTTTGCACCTCTGGTCCAGCTTTGTAACTCCTGGAAAATATCAGTGAGTGCCTTCCCTTCATTCCTGGCACCTTGTTAGGGGCTTCTTTTTGCTCTGAAAGGGGAATGGGAATGAATCTCAGTGTTGCTGCTGCTCCTGGGACAGGGAGGTGCGGAGGAAACAAGTGATGGGGAGCTGGGTCTCTCAGAGTGGGCAATGCAGGAGAGCAGCGCCAAGGACCGCATGGGCTTGAATGCTGCGTGCTGAGACACTTGTCTGGCTGGACACATGAGCACAGTGTGTGGAAGAGCTGCAGCAGAAGGGATCAGGCCTGATCTACCTGGGAGAGGGGCTCTGCAGCTCTGACTGTACTGAATAACCAGGAGCGCACAGCCTTTTGTTAGCTGGAAATAATTAAAATATAAAGCAAGGAAGGGTCTCTGCTCTTGTAACACATTCTCCACCAAATCTGAGCTTGAATGTGACCTGCTATAGGCTGGTCTGGTGTCAAGCAGCGACCTGGTGTCCTGTTGCTGGCAGGAGAGTGCGTCTTGCTGGTCATGGAGAGTCTTGGGCCCTTCCCTGGGGGAGCTGAGCCTGGCGTGTGGCAGTGTCCCCACGTGGGTGGTGGCAGAGCCTCACAGCCTCCCTGGCACCTCCCTCACCATCCTACAGCGCGATGCTCAGGGTTATTGGCACTGAAGAGTTGGGATTTTTGCTTAAGGCACGTGGCAAGCCTGATCAGTCATTGGGGTGAACTCGGAAGGTGAGACAGGACAAGGCAGAGCCAGCCTGTGGGCTGCTGGCTGCCCTCCAGCGATCCAGATGTGCCTGTGCTGTGTTAACATCTGGAGCCAGTAGTGATTTTTCCTCTCGTCTGACAGAGCCAGAGCTGTGCTGGGCTGTGTGTGCGATCGCTGCGGGGTGGGAAGAGGGCTTGGCTGGAGTCAGAAGCAGTTCCCTCTGGAGGCTGCAGTGACCGTGCTGATCTGTGGTGCCGTTGCGCACATTCCCAAGGCTGGGGCTGTCGCCTACAGAAGGACTAAGCGCTCACTGGAGCAAAAACAGCAAATGACTGAGGATCGCAGTGTGAGAGGAAGGGACTGCAGTGCCTGGGGCTGGTTCCCTTGCGGATTAGGATTTCTCTAGTCAGTGGGATGTGGGGAATACTGTCCCTTGCCAGGTCCTAGGAACCTGCTGGGGAGGTAAAAACCAGCTGCGTTTCATGGCTGGGGCTGTGCAGCAGCAACTTGCCAGAGGAAGGGAGTGAGTGTTGCAATGCTTAGCAACGTGCATGCTCCTGCACGTGCATCTTGAGTGGGAAAGGTGCTGTCTCTGTTGATTTGGAGAGAGGATGGATCTACAGGACAGCCTGTGGAGAGAAGGCTGGTTCCCTTGATTGTCCTTCGCTTTTGTTCTGGCTTCAGCTCTCTCATTCTGAACTTCAGTGGGGGATAAGAGAGGCCACCAACGTGCCTCACAGCCCTTGAGAATAAGAGAGGTGTATTTAATGGCTGCCAGGAACTTTGATACCCTCCTGTGCACCTATTTAATGATTAGAAAAGCATAATTATTTATATTATTAATAGCAGCAATTTACAGCAAGAGGAACATCTGTTTCTGTAATAGGAAGCAGGTGAGAGAGTTGAGATGCAAGTTGACTTCTTAGCCAGCCGTGCCTTTTGATGTCAAGAAATCTGATGGCGAGGAGAGCTTTCAGGTTTTTATTTTTCCCTTCAGATTAATTTCCCTGCTTAAGGTTATAAGATGTCTGCATATTCATAAGGATGCTAAAATCATCTGATAGGGCAGCAGTGTTATAAAACCCAGTAATTTCATCGAGGAGGTGGAATCAAGCTTCATAGCAAACTTGAGTTCTGGGAAAACCTGTAGCGTTGGCTGAGAAGCCTTGAGCCAGACCATCAAACTGTGACCTCTTTCACAGGCTACGTTTTCTTCTTAGTCTTGGGCTTTGCCCTCCACTGGGTGGGCCTGAGGGAGGAAGGAGCGTCTGATGTTTTCCTCTGCTGTTTTGGCTCCTCTTCCTGAGCTCTTTGTGGTTTTAATTAATATTCTGAGAGGAATTGGACGTCAGAAGGCAAAGCTGGAGGCCAGGGAAGTGGGGCAGCGCTGCAAAAGTCTTGTGAAAGCAACGACCTTGTCAAGAAATGCAAACAGGGAGAGCTTAAAGCAACAAACGGAAAGAAGCTGGAGTGTAACTAAAACATGAAGCGAATAAACAGAGGCTGTGTCTGTTTTTCCAAATGCCAGAAAATGTGGCCCTGAAAACTGGTCTAGCAGTGTGTGAAAGAGGGCGAGTTAAGAATTGAGCACTGATAAGCTCTTGCCTTTGAAGAGAAGCAAGGGAACTTGCTGTGCCTGTAAGGGAGTTGTTTTGTAGGGATGAAGGCAGCGCTGGACAACAAGAAGCAGTGCCTGGTGCTGGGAGACGTCCCGCGGTGCCAACAGCCAGCTCTGCCCTCCGCTCTGCTGCTGGATGGGGGTGGGAGCTCTGCCTGCCTGTGCCACCCTCGTTGGCTGCTGCCTTTGAGTTTGGTTGGATTGGGCTGAGGTTTTAGGATCTGCTCAGCAAGGAGTCGGCTGCATGGAGAGCTTGGGAGCAGTGAATGGGGAGCACGGAGGTGAACCATCCCTGGACTGAGCCTGGTGGCAGTGCCTGCCTGGTCTGTCCCTGGGTGGGTAACTCGATTTTCTGGAATACATTCCTCCTCGTCAGCTCTGCCAGCTGGGAGGGAAGCGCAAAGAAAGGGCTCACCCACCACCAAAGGGCTGGAAGTGCCAGGCGGAGGCAGAGAGCAGCCCTGGCTGAGCCTCAGCGTTTCTCCAAAGTGAAAACTGTCTCTTAGTTGCTTTTCATTTGTTCTTGGCAGCACGTCAGCCTCAGTTGTCGTCTCTGATGGCAGCGGTAGTGATAGGAGACACTGAGCAACACCTCTTCTGGCAGCTGGGTGTAGGTGGGGAGGGATGCAGGTGTTTCAGAATGCGTTGGCATGTAGATGCTTTCAGAGCATTGTAAGCTGATTTCTGTGCTGTTGGCAATGCAGATGCTGCTGCCCAGCTGTGCTCAATACTCTCTGAGGGCAGGAAAGGGTGCTCTGCCAATCTTCTGCTGAAAAAGGGTAGATACAAAGCTATTAGGCTTGTTTCATGTTCAGGCACCTCTGTGCTGAGCACTGCCCGTCCCTGCATGAGAGGCAGCTGTGCTTCAAGGTGTATCTTCAGGTGGTGAAGTGGGCAGCTGAGCCTGGGTGGGCATCAAATTGCACTGCATCCTGAGCAGTAATCAGCTCTGTGTGGCTTTGAATGTGGGTCTTTGCATCCTCATTGCAGTTTTGAGCTTCACTTCTTCACAGGAACCTTTGAATCCTTGGATCAATTAGACAGGGATAGAAGAAATCTTCTTTTATGTTCCCCAGCCTGTTTGTTTTCATTTGTTTGCTTGCTTTAAATATCTTTGAAGTATCTAAGAAGCGTTTAGGGCTGTTGAAATATTCCAGATTGACCAGCCCTGTATTTGACGCCAAGCAGGAAGGAGGCAGTGCTGCTGCCCTGCGCCTGGGGCTGGGCTGCTGCCCAAGGACAGGGATGTTCCTTCTCCATGGTTTGCTCAATCCTTCCCCAAAGGAGTGCGCTGAGTGACAGCCGAGACATGTTGCCCTCTGAGACCAACCTCCTCCTGACAGTGGGACAACCCTGTTTGCTGAGGCTGCGATTTCAGTGTCTGGGTACGATTTGCCTTCTGCTCAGCAGACGAATACAGGGGTCACATTGCTAACGGCTTCATCACAGGACCTGCCCTGTTCTTACCAGTCAGACTGAGTAAGCAATTGAAATCGCTTCATATTAAGTACCCTCTACTCTACTTGATTTTTCCCGAGAGCTGATATGCTGCAGTTCAGCCTTTTTTCATTCTGAAAATGAAAGCCCAAGGCCGTGCTGGTTAATTGTACCTGCTTGTGCAGGGGTTTGATGGATGAGGTTGTTGACTCAAGCAGAGTAGCTCTGGGCCAAATGGAAGGCAGGATACAAGGTGGTCAGGTTGCTTTATTGTGCTCTGACAGATGTTCAGTGGAGCTTTAGCTTCCAAGCTCAGAGCGGTGCTCGCTTGGAAGTTCCCACATGCCTCCCAGTAAGGCACCTGCAGGAGGGTGTCCAAAACCACTCGAGTCTATGGTGAGGGTCTTGCTTTGATGCTTCAAGGTTCAGGGCAGGAAGGACAGGAGTGCTGCTTGCATGGAAAGCTTCTTGGGTGAAGATCTGGGACTCACAAAGGATGCCTCTTCATTATCTTCGTAATTACTTTTTCCTAAATCTGAGTAACCTCTGCTGTCACAGCCGTTAAATCCTTTCAGCAGCACTGATGGAAGGATGAACCTCAGAGTCATTTGGATTTAAACCAAGTAATTTAGCACTCAGTTCAAACTGCCCAGTATTGGTTTTATGAAGTTTTAAAATATTCTTTTTTGAGGCATTAAGAACTATTTAATGTCCTCTCTCATCTCGCTCTGTGTGCGAGCCTCCTTCCTAGCATCGGTATAAAACACAGCAAGGCTTCTCAGCTCGCAGCAGAAAAATGCTCCGGGACTGGAACAGAGGATATTGTGCTTTTTTTTCCCTTGATGCCAAGGGAAACTGCAAATGCTGGAAAGGAGGACGAGGAAGAGGGGCCAGTTCTTGAAGCCTGTGGCAGAGGAGGTACAACATGGCTTTTGGCAAAGCCATCCACTGCATCAAGGGACCTCTTGTGGGGAGCAGCAGCTTGTTGGAAATTTTCAGCTCCTTACACGCACTTCTGCTCTGAGCTGGGAGGCCTGAAGTTCCCTTTGGCTGCTGTTCCAGGCTCCTGCAGCCTTCCCAGCTCCAGTGTGCCATCTCATCCCGAATACGCTTTCCACCCAGTTTTCTTTGGTAGCCAACGTATAGGAAATGCCTAGGGCTACAATGCTCTAACAGTTCAGTATTGCTGTTAGGAACAAGACGCCTCTGCTTACTGTTTTTTCCTTGCAGCACACAGCAAGAAAGGGACTGAGAAGAAGAGAAATCTCTTTCTTACCCAGCTAGAATTACTTTTTATCTCTAAAAGGCTTTTTTTTATGGATGACCATGGCTGCTTTGGCGCATCACTGAGTAAGGCAAGGCCAGACCCTCCGCGTGAGTCACCATTATCTCTTGACTGACCTTGGGAACCGTGGTCCTTCGCTCAGCAGCAGGGTTGGCCCCTAGCCTGCTGGGACAGGCACTCAGACAACACACCTCTGCTTTTAGCAAAGAGACCTGGCAACTTGTGGAGACAGAGCTCATGTTTCAGTCCAGTGTGTGGTCACCCTTGCTGCTGCAAGCTGGTGACTGATTCACAGCAGCATCCAGGAGGAGGGATCAAGTGCGTTGTCCCTCTTTATAGTGGCTTTTACTGTGAGCGTTTGATCACTGCAAAGCTCTGATACGTGATGTTCTTTCTCTTGCCCTCCTGAGTCCATCTGTAGGGCAGAGCTGCCATAGCTGGGCTTGTCTGGCTGCCGGAGATGTTGTCTGTGTTAATTACCATGTCACTGTCTAGCTAGAACTCTGTTTCTTTTTGATCTCTGCTTGTTCGGACACAAGCTGATAACAGGAGATTGGAGGTCATGAGGCTCTGCTTGTGAAAATCCTGCTCTTAAAAGAAACCCTGCCAAAAGGTCCTGCCAAGCCTTTCACAGCTGTTCTAGAATTAGCCCTGAGGTTACATGTCTCCTCCCAGCCTGCTCCACCCCCTTCAGTTTATCTACCAGAAAAATCTTCTTGTCCCCGCAACTGTTAATCTATTAAGCAGCCCTTTGCCTGGAGGAGTTATGGCTTTGGAAGGTCACTTCTAGCAGGGCTCCAAGGTTCCCACAAGCTCCAAGGCTTGTATTTCACTGTTAGGTGATGCATGATTGGGTGGTCTGCATTAGATGCTGCAGTTACACACCAAAATACTTCATTTTTGGCCTGAATTGCTGGTCCTTTATTTGCAAATAAGCCTTATTCCAGCCTTGCTCCTTTAGAGCAAAGCTGGTGCCCATTGCACGACATCGAGACAGTTCAACAGTTTGCAAGGCTACCAGATGTGCTTTTACAAGCTCCCTTGAGCCATTTGTGTCTCCAAGTAGGACTTTTGCTCCCAGACTTGCCTCTTCCATGCGAGTGCAGAAGGTCTTCTGGCATGTGGTCCAATGTCTCCTTGTTCCCCCTCTCTGTCTGAGGAGCCTCTGCGCTAGCCGCTCACCCTGAGCGCAGGCAGCCAGACGTGAAGTTGCTCCTGGGTGCCGTGTCGATGTGCAGCGCTGCTGTGATTCTCAGCCAGTTGTTCAGCCGTCAGACTGGATTCTGAAGGACGTGAAACCTGGGTGACACATAGCAAAGCATCTTCTGCCAAATCAGGCAGACGAGCATCTTGATTCAAAAGTAACTTCTCTCTATCAGTGTATACTCTATATGCTTTTTTTAAAAAAAAAAAAATTAAAGGAAAAGGAGTTTTGCCATGGAGAAAAAGCCTGCAAAATTATTATTCTGGAGAAGATTTTTGTAGTGCTCAGGATCTGTCTGGAAGGCTGATATTTGCTCAGCCGTGTGCTGTCTGTGTGCCAAAGAATACAGCACATCAGAGCAAACACACCGGAGCCCAATTCTTCCCAGCAGAACAAGTTTCATTCCTGTCCTTTTCGCTCCCTGTTCTGACAATGGGGAGTTGAGGACGGAGAGCCTGGTGTGGGACCAAAGCGTTCCTGAAGTCTGATGTGGCAATGCACTGGAAACAACATCCCCACAGCTTCCTTAACTACGGGTTGACGTTATTTTCATGTGTACCATCCTTCCTGGTGTAAGCAACACCTGCTCTTGACTTCTGTCTAGCCCTTCAAATAACTGATAGGGAGAAAAATGTTGTTTTGCCCATTGAGCTATGTTCTTAAACACAGAAGAGATGAAAGCTGTCAGGATTCCCCACTCCTTCCCTGTCTAAAGGATGAGGGGGTAGACAGGTGGCCCTTCTCGTGGATTGACACACAACAGCCAGCGTTTTGTGGTGCAGTCATCATCAATAACTGGTATTATTAACTTTCTCTACTTAGAGCAAAGTATTGTTCTATCCCAGTAACAACAGGGAAAACAAATGCTAGCATTTATCATGCAAGTGCTGGCAATAATAGAGGTCAAGTGGATTTATAGTGCCAGAGCCCATTATGTGTTTGAAGACTAATTAAAGCCTTAAATGAGATGCTTGTCCTACTAGAGACTGCTTTTTTTTCCCCCTTTCCTCTCTGAAGAGCTTGCTGCAATAATAGAGCATTAGCTTGACAGGGCTTTCTTGATTAGGTGTCAGCAGCGTGTGATTTGAGATGCTCTGTGTGCGGTTGGATTGCCGGACCGTATCTCACTGTCACTTCTGAGCTTTGTAGAGTTTACAGACCAGCCTTCCACCCCAAATAACTGGCTGGTCTGAATTAATCCTATTGAATAATATTTAGGTTCCAAAATGCTGGGGTCTGTAGAAACTGGGGGAGGCTGGTAGAACTCACCTAAAGGACAGGTCAGTTATCTCAGCTAATACAGGTACAGGGAGAAATGACCTTTACATGAAAATACAGCAAGTGTTTATGCTAAGGTTTGTTGTGTTCTCTTTGTGGTACAAAGCTCATGCTCTGTGAGGTGACCTCTGCAGCTGAACTGTGCATGTTTCTCAGCCTTGAGAGCTGGAGGCAAAGTGGAAAGGATGTTGGCCATACAACCTTTCCCTCTTGGTCTTATAATGGGCTCCACTGTCAGGTTTAATTCTTCTTCCTCTGGTACAGCCAGCCGAGAGGAATACAGCATGTTCCAGGCCTGCAAATAGAACTGTCGCTTGATCTGCATCAGAGAAGGGGGGTTGCTTTGTCTCAAAGAGGGATGGAATAGGCTTCTCTCCAAGCTGCTGGAGAGCGGGGAGAGCCTAGGAGTTACCAAAGCACATGTCAACTTGATGAGAGCTCCTGGCAGGGCTCCCTGAGTTGCTGCTACACGTGCCCTGCTCGATCTTGTCAATTCTGAAATCTCAGGAGCGCCGTCTGGATATGGAGACTGTCCATAGAGGAACAAAACTCCACCTCTGCTCTCTACCCTGCTTTGCCCTACTGTAAATTTACAGGGATGATCCCATCACCATCCTATGGTAAAACACTTCCTTGTGTTTTTTTGTGGCCACGTCTCACTTTGTAGCAAAGTACTGCTGGAGAATTCTTGCTGTGTGAGCGTTTCTCCTCTAATTGCACCCTGAAAACCAAGGACTTTCCTGTTGGAGGACCTTCCTGTGGCACGGGAATCTTTCCCTCGGGAGAGCAGACTGATCCTGCGCTGCTGGGCAGTATGATGACAGATACCAAGGGAAGATGATGCTGTGCTTACTGCATTTGTGCTTAGAGTCAGCTCTCTGGCTTAGCCTCTCCATGAGATAGGCAGGGCCCAGTGTTGCTCTACTCTGATCAGCCTAAAAAGCCTGAGGAGAGCAGCGTGCGCTACTAAAATTCTGGCTGTGAAGAAGAGATTGTAGATAAAGGTTCCTTTATTCATGTCATCACAAGTAGCTCAAGGATGCGCAGAGGGGCCATCACCCTCTCTGCAGGGTGGGGATGCGCAACAGAGAAATCTGATGTGGATAAGTTGGGTCAGTGTCCCAAAAATGGAGAAATAGGGAGTATTTGTGGGATGGGGTGGATATTGAAGGAGCTGGAGGAAGTAAAGGTGTCTTTCATGCAAGTGAACAAGCATAAAATAATCCCTTTTGCGCTACTGCAAGAAACTTTCCCCTCCCAGGTCTTCATTCCTCTCATCCAGGGATTGAGGTAACTGCTGCTTTGAGTTTGAAAGTACAGGAATGTGAAAACCGTTAAACCCTCCACAAGAACCAAATTGCAAAAACAAAATGTGAGAAATGCCCCACCCTTGGTTCATGGTGGTACTGAGATCACAGAGAGGGGGAAGAGATTTTGAAAAAAAATATTTTTAGAAAAAAAACCACCATGCAAGCCTGAGCACTGAAAAGAACAACATCCGAGAAGCTCCAGGAAAACAGGGCATGAATATATCCAGTCAGGAGCATTGCTCAGCTGATGTTCACAAGAAGGTTTCAACTTGCTCTATTAGAGACCTCAGTAAACCTTAAAGACAGAGAGTGCATTTAGCAATGCCCCTGAGGTTTTCCGTTACTCTGCAGCAGGCTTGGTAAACATGCCAATAAATACTGGAGAGGGAGGGAAAAAACCTTCCAGAGGAACAGACTTAGGTTTTCAGCTGCTTGGGCTTTTGCATCCACGACTGCTGCTGCTGATCAGCATGAGGAGAAAGAGGCAGAGTTGAACTTCTGCTGAGCATTAGGCGATGCTGCAGGTATTTCTGGGACAGGTAACTTGGAGGAGGCTGAAAGTTCTGTCTGGACCCATCTGAGGGAATGTCCTGGTCGGAGGCAGAAAGTTAATGGGACTTCTGTCGCAGGGTGCTTGTGAGTATGGAAACCTCTCTCCTCTGGAAGATGAGCACATGCAGGCTACCGAGCGTGTCTGCTGCAGAGTAAGGGGGAGAAACTTCTGCAGGTGCGGTGGGAATTGCTGCCTGTGTCGATCTTGTTTATGGTAGCCCTGATGGATAGGCAGCCTTTTAATTTTTTACCTATTTGTTTTAATGGTGCTGCTCGCAGTGAGTGGGGTTGGCAGAGCCAACCTGGTGGTTGGTCCTGGTGCTGGTTGCATTGTCTTCAGGAAGAAAATAGCGGAGTTGGATGGTTCTGGAGTTGAGTTTGTGGCTCCTAACTGTTTGTCTTAGCTCAGGTAAATGTGAAACCCCCGTGGTAACGGAGGAACACTAGCATCAAAATAGCTGAAGAAGACAAATTGTTCTGTATGCCCTAATTGCTGGGATAGTCTCAGCTGATGATGTATATTAAATTAAACAAAGAGACAGGCAAGTTTTCTCGGATCAGAGATTAATGCTTTCTGGCCAGCAGTTTAAAGCTATTGGAAATGTACAAAAGCACCTGAGGATGGAGGTGTATAATTAATGACTCTTCAGACTGTTGGAAACGATGGGTGTTTATCTAATCAGACACACTTTGCTTCTTTCTCACTTTCCTGGAAGCGTCTGTTAAAAGCCGCTGTGACGCACGTTCACTTCCAGATGCTGGCCTTGCCTCTTGGGCATTGCTTCGAAACCTAAACGCACCTTCCAATTTTGTAGACGTTTTACTCCAGCCCCACCTTGCTACTCCACGTATGAGACTATAGGTTGTCCTGAGGAAAGCTGAGCGCCTCTTGAGTGGCTGTAGCAACGTCCAGAACATCAGTGTGCGTAATTGGGAGCCACCAGGCGCAACCCACAGCTTTCCCCTTGCTGAGCTCCTGCCTGATCGACGTGGCAGCAGCTGAAAGCCTTTTGCTTGTTTAGCAGTGTGGGAGGAGACCTGGGGCCGCGCTGCCACTGCTCAGTCTCCTCTGCTGATGCCCCCAGGTTGCTGGTGGGAGCGTGGCAGAGCAAAGGGAGCTGCATGTGGGGTATCTTGTGTCTCCCACACGAGACCTCAGCTTTTTTTAAGAGCTCTTGGTCCTCCCAGCTTAAAACTGGTATTGGTGATGACCTGGTGAATGTAAGCTTGGGTGGCGTTTAGCACGTAGAAGGATAGTCCTGGATAGAGGGAACGAATCTATCTGGGAAGGTGGTGGATTGAACCTGCCCCTGAGTGAGGGGGCTCTCCGTTTTGTGCTGGAGGAAGGCTTGGTCTTGGTCTTGGTCGTTTCTTCTGTCTTCAGCACATCCAGCCTGTGATGATAGTGTAGATGTGTTCAGCTACCAAATAACTGTGGTGTTTTATTGGTATCCAACAAGTATCATGAGCCTTTCCCATCCTGCTTAGAGCAGGTGGTTAAGATATATTAGCAAACATAAGACATCTGAGATAAGATACCTTGGTAAACATAAGCAAGGACGGAAATAAAAATAGTAACATCAAGAGTTCTGCCTGCTTTGTTGAGGGCAGCAAAGTCCTTTTTCTCTGCCAGCTCCAAGGGGAAGGCAGCCCCATGTCTGAACCCTTGCCAGCGTCAGCAGCAATCGCTGACCTTCCGGGGTCAAATCCTGTTGTTACTGAGCTGCTGCCAAGAGAGCAACTGGTTTTGCAGTGCAGGAGGGAGTAGAGTTTGGTAGGAATGGCAGATGCACATTGTTACGTTTTCCTTACCCAGGCCTTACCGTGTGCTCATAACGTCTGTTCTGCACCTATTCACCGGCCCTGCTGTCAGTCCCTTCTGAACTCAGAGCAGAATAAGGAGATCACCTTAAAATGAAGCTGGTGCTAACGTGATTTTTGGAGCAGAAAGAAATGTGCAGAATTGTTGTGCAGATTTGAGTCTTTATGGCTGCAAGACGTAAATCGCTTTAGGGTAGCAGAGAAGTAGCAAGGGGCAGTGAAAATAGCTTTAGGTCGTTTATAACTAAGATGCTATATATATGCATGCCCCTTAGTGAAGTCCCAGGTGATCTGAGCTTCTCTTTGTATCTTATGAAGCTGAGAAAGGTTGAACTTTTCAAAGCAGGGCTGTCTTTGGAGTCGCTGTGGTTTGGCTACAACCTGGAGCCCTGGCTGAGCTGGAGGTGCGGTAGCGCAGGAATCTTTGCTACCTGGTGGCTTTTTTCCATTTAACCACCATGTTCTATACTTACAGTCAGTCTTATCATAGAGTCGTAGAATAACCAGGTTGGAAGAGACCCACTGGATCATCGAGTCCAACCACTCCTATCAAACACCAAATCATGACCCTTAACGCCTCGTCCACCCGTGCCTTAAACACCTCCAGGGAAGGTGAAAATTGGTTTATGCATTTTGTGCCTTCTCCTTCGTTAAGCTTATCCAGTGAGGAGCTCGGTTGCGCGCTGGGTTTGAACGAGGTCCATAGGTGCTGCTGTAATATAAGCAGCGGTGCTGTTAGGTGGTGGTGGGAAACTGGAGAATCTTCGTGTTTGGCGAGTTTGCTGTTCCAGGAACCACACAAAGCTCAGTGGTTTCCGTTCTCAGGGCTCAGCGTGGGGATGGGTTTCAGCTCACATGCATTCATTCACCCTCGCCCAGGATTTCCCCTGAAGCTTGGAAGTTATCATGGGACCACGAGTCCAACGCATTCGTTTCAGCCCCGTTTGGTGTTGCTGGTGCAGGATGTCATGTGGTGCTCGGCTAAACTGAACCTGCAGGAAAGATCAGGGAAGAGGAGCAGGAGGGTGAAAGGGCAGGTGTGGTGAAGGCATCCCAGGGCTGTTCTGCAAATCTCGGTGAGCAAAGGCACTAGAAGCTGGAAGCAGATTGGAGAGAAACATGGAGGCAAAGAGAGTTTGGAAAGCAAGAGTCGGAGCTGAACTGTGTTTCCTACACTCTGTTGCTGCTAGAATACTGCATTAAAATTAAATTTATTAAATCTCAAATAAATATAACGAATGCTGTCAGATGTTGTCATTCCCCTGTTGGCTTCAGGGTAAGGTTTTGGGTTTGTTCCTTAAGGCTGGGCCTGTGATAGAAAATATTTACTCCTTTCTTTAGTTTTCCAGCCCTTGTGTCTGTAGAGAAGAGCTCAAAGCTGCATCCCAGATACATTCTTGAAGCTAAAAGCATGAAGATAAAGCAACAAATCCACACGTTCATTAAACTCTGGTTTTGTTATGATCTTTCTCAGCGTCGGTTCCCTGACTTTTGTTGTTTAGTGGGATTTAACACCTGAATTCCAGAGGCCTCAGATGAGGTCAGGGTCATAGCGAGACCTGGCCACTGGCTCGATAGCAAAAGCCTGATAGCCTGACTGTGCTGGGATGGTGTTTTGAATAAGACCCGAAACAACAGAAGAAAATAACATGTTTAAATCTCAAGGGCAGCATAGCTGCAGCATCTTGCCCTTTTGACTTTGTAGTTAACAGGAGCGGAGGGTCTGCCCTGTTTGAGCTTTATCTGTGTGACATTAGTGCTGTGGGTGAGTGACACCCTCCTGATGCGAGAGCGCGTTGTTTTGCAGGAGCCAGGCCAAAGAGACTCCAAAGGAACGGCATGGACAGCTTAGACCTCCTGAAGTTCCCTTCTGAAAAGGTAAGCGAAGATGTCTGGCCTTGAAGATTAAATACCAGTAGGAATCTGTAACAGCTTGTTGACTGGCTTCATTTGCAGGGAAGCGTGCAATTAGCAGACATCATTGGAGTCGATGGGATTAACCAAAGAGGGTTTCTAGAGGGCTTGGAGGAGAGGAACAGCTGGTCTAACTAAAAAGGCACTTAACAAGTGAAAGCTGAAAAAGCCACTTCTATGGTTTTTTGAAAAAAAAAAGCCATTTATTGAGGGGATAATCGTTTGCATTTTAGCCCCTTTAGCGGCTGGTGGCAAATCTCAGGGCCTTATTAGCCCAGCGGAGTCTGCCTCCAGCACAAGGAGGGAAGGAGAGGTCAGAAGCAAGAGATGGTGCATTGCAGCAGGCAGAGGGGTTTGTTCCAAGGGTCTTTGAGAATTGTCTTTGCTCTGGTTCGCTGCTAGAAATGTCAGATCCAAGCAGATCAGCACTTTCTCAGTCTCCCTAGGGCAAAGGCTGTTTCTACACTCAGCTGTGATGCACTGAGCATTTCATTTAGTCCTTTCCAGTCACAGCTCTCCCAGGTGTCCCAGGGAGCATTTCCCCTTCCACAGAAGTGTCACGGAGAGGAAAAACTCACCCAAGTTGCAAGTAGGTGCACATGGTTAATGGGAAAGTATCTCAGGCTTGCAAAGCCATTTGAGTGCCTAAACATCCCAGTCAGCACTGGGAAAGCCTGACAAAAGCTTCTGTGTGAATTAACTGTCTTTGGGAGTTGAATGCTAAATGCATTTTTACATTTTTATCCATTCCTGCAAATACCCACTGGCCATTCTGGCTCCTACCTGCTTTATCCAGTGCTTACAGGAGAGATGGGGGGGGACTCTCTATCAGGGAGTGCAGGAATGAGACAAGGGGAAAAGATTTTAGATTAGATCTCAGGAAGAAATGTTTTTCTGTGAATGTGAGGAGGCCCTGGCCCAGGTTGCCCAGAGCAGGGGTGGCTGCCCCATCCCTGGCGGGGTTCAAGGCCAGGTTGGATGAGGCTTGGAGCCCCTGATCTAGTGAGAGGTGAGATTGTAAAGAATAAATCAGTGGAGTGCGCTGTGATCTCTCCAGCACCCGGCTCATTATTGTCTCACTCTCTTAGCTTTCATCTCTGCCACAGATAGCCTTCAGGTCAGCAGGGACTCCTCCCACACCCACCAGGAGCTCGTGTCCTCCACGTGGGGTTGTGTGTCTGGGCAGAGCGTATCTGCAGGAGGCACCCACGCTGGCTCCGAATGCCCCAGGAGACAGCAGGAATGCTGCTTCCCTGGTCATCCTGCTCTCTCCAACCTGTGTCTCTTACTCCTTGTTTTGAGCTTCTCTGATTTTAGCTTCCAGTCATTGGTGCTTGTTTATTCCTCTCTCTATCAGACACTTTATCACGTGCTGTTTTTTTCCCCTGAAGGTGCTTACACACTGTAATTGAGTCATCTATTCTTTCTGTCATGAACTAAACAGTTTGAGGGTTCCAACTAAGGCAGAAAGAGATCGTAAGGCAGTTTCTTCCCAGTTCTGAAATCCACTTTTGTGGCTGCTTTTCAAGATGTGGATGCAGCTCTGTCTGCAGTTGGTCCCGTCAATAGCATCTAGTGAAATGAGTCTCTCCTTTCTGTTCTCACGATTCTTGTTTGTATCGCAAGTAATAGAAAAGTCTTTTTAGTTACAGCATCCCACTGTGCCAGTGGTGTGCAGTGACTTCAAACACCATTCAAATATGGGGGTTTATGGTGCCTTTAAATCCCAGCCTCGTGGGCCCTTGGATCATGTCCTGAGCTGTGCTGGAGCTTCTTTCACTGGAATTAAAAAAAAAAAAACTGGAATTCAAGAGATGTGTAGTATCTGTGACCTTGGTTTCCCCAGACATTGTATGCAGGCGATAATCTATTTTGTGTGTCT
The DNA here is from genome assembly GCA_033459285.1 of Clamator glandarius. Classification (NCBI taxonomy): domain Eukaryota; kingdom Metazoa; phylum Chordata; class Aves; order Cuculiformes; family Cuculidae; genus Clamator; species Clamator glandarius. The sequence goes on along the minus strand of JAUNZM010000434.1, from coordinate 15,303 downwards.
GTGGGAGCACTGAGCAGAAGGTTTAAGAGAGTAAAGGAGAGTGAGAGGACAGGGGGCTGCTTTTAACCACTTGCTGGAGTTCACCACGTTGTCCTGCAGTCCCTGCGTGCTTGTGGTGGCACAAGGGTTGGCGAAAGAGCTGAACGAGACTCTGAATGTTCATGTAAATGTGGAGTATCAAACCTAGCCATGTTTCAGGACCTTTCATCCATCATTCCCTGTGCCTCTAAGTAAACCAGCCATTTCTCTACCTCCATTCCTGGATTTTTAAGAGGATGTTACTTCTCCCTGTGGAGCAGTTGACTAGTGTCTATTGTTTGGATGATGCTTCCTCTCCACTCTGTAAAATGACTCGCTTTGGAGACAAGACAAAATGTTCTCATTCAACTCATATCATGAGTGGCAACTGACACCATCGAAACTCCACATTCACTTCTTGCTTCTGTGTCTCCAGTTCTGTTGCTGCTTGCCAACACATCTCCACACAAATCTGAGACAAGCAATTTGTGCAATGACCGTTTCTTGTTTTCCCAAGGACCAGAATGGGGACAGCCATCACGTGGGAGACCTGAAGATCTCTGGAAAAGAGTTCTTGTCGTTACCTGCAAGGTCAAAGAAGTACCGGGAGCACCAATCCAATTCGGAGAGGAAGTCCCAGGGGTCGAGTACATTGCCACTGGATACCAGCGAAGTCCAAGTCCAAGTGTCACAATCGGTAGGAAGATGTTTTTCAATCCAGTTACTGGTCTGGGAGTTTCTAATAACATGTTTGTTCTCACTTCATTTCTAATCTGGTATGGGGCTGGGTTGGCAGTGTGGGCAGTTGGTTGGAAAACAGAGCTTGCGTCTAGCTCTGCTGTTGACTGTTTGGGCAACCATAGGCAAGTAATTTTATCTTTTTAAGCCTGAGCCTCCCTGTCCATTATGCAGAACAGTGGTACCAACCTCCATCGTGAACTGGTTTATGAGAGCTTGGTATTTAGTGGTGGTATTGATAACCTCTTCTTGAGGGATGAGAGTTTAGACCTGAACTTCCCCGAGTTGGGGATTGTCATGATGTGATGCCTTGAATTCCAGAGCACCACAGCAATTTGGAGCCTTTGCTGTGTGGAGCCTGACTTGATCAGCCTCCTGGAGTTCATAAGGAGTGGACTCATTGCCTTCATGAAACAGAGTCCTTTTCAGGTTTTTGATGAGCAACTGAAAGCTTTGGTTGTCTTTGCCAGATCTGGGGCCTTAGGGGTATTTCCCTCTCGTTTCCTGATCCATCGATGATCTCCGGAGTGGCAGTGTGCAGAGTGATCTTTTTGACTTCACCAGTCATTAGGCAGAGGTGATAGAAAAGCGTTGTCGAAGAGCTTCTCTTTGGAAGCAGGTTAGATGGAGTTCCTAAAGAGCAGAAGCTGGCAAGAGGAGCTGGCCCTGCTGTCAGTGATTTATGGGTTGCTGACATGCAGCAAGTCCTGTGTTGGGTGTTGAAGAGCTCTGACTCAGTCTGTGCTTGGCTCCCTAGAAGGTGGTGGCAATCCAGGCCCTACAAAGCTCTCCGTGTGCCTTTCTGATGTCTTCAGCCTGAGCAACTGAGCTGTGTGTTAGGCTGTTGTCTTCCGCTTGTGTCGATGTTTGTTGTGACATGCGGCAAACACAATGTATGGGGAGGCTTCCTGCAGCTGCGTTGGTTTTGTTCTCAGTCCTGGAGACAGGGATCACACCCACTAACAATAGTGTGTTTCTGGATCGTGGGAGGGGGGCTTGGAGATATTTGAACTCCATGATCTCAAGTGAGAAGCTCCAAGTCTTCAGCTTGTTGTTGCCAGGAGATGGAATGTAGCAACAAAGATCTAATGATCACAGGGGTGCTTAAAAGTATTTGGGCTCTTGCTTTATACCGAGACTGTAACATGCTATCACAGTCCTGTGGTCACGCAGCGATTCCAGATGGATAAATCCGAGCCAGAAAAGATAGACCTATATTTTCTTGGCGTTTAAGGAACACAAAATAAAATATTTTCATGCTGAGTAAGAAAGGGTCTGAGCTGCAGAGCTTGGGGTGAAGCCTGTCTGTAGAGTGGGGGTATATGAAAATGTTTCTAGCAGCAAATCCTTTGTTCCTGGTCTGTGGCTCCCAGGGAGAACGTGTCCTGCTGTACCTGTGTGCATGTGTGTATGTACAGATGCCTTTTCAACCACACACATTCCTGACTGTCAGTTCTCTGACCACTGGAGACAGGATCTTTACACCAACTGGCTTTTTTTAGACTTCTCTGAGCTCATTCTTCATTCCCAACAGCGCTCGTGGAAATGTTCTAATAGCAAAAGCATTTCCTACTGCTCACCGGTGCAAACATGATCATTGAGAAGGAAAACAAAGCTCATCTCAGCCAGAAAGGAGACAGCAGCACGGGGGCATCCGAGGCGATACAAAGGCAGAAAAAAACCCATTTCTGCCAGAAATAGCCTTGTATTTTTAACTCAGACGTCCAGCCAGAAACCAAACAGAAGTCATGCTCCCTCAAGAACAAGGCAAAAAGCATTCCTGAGGAGCGTAGCTGTGAGTGCACAGCCTGTCTAAGAAAGGGCCCCGTGGGACACTGCCAGCCACCAGTGACCTCGTGATAGCCCACATGGGGTTTGGTGAATGTCCATGAAAGAGCAAGTGAAGGCACATCCCAGTCATGGGAGTTGCCTTTCAGACACCTGATGCTTGTGCTGGTCCTGACTGCTGGAGGTGTGTGAGCAGGCGAGGGCCACGCTGCTTCTCTCGCCCCTCTGGGGACCAGGGAACACGCGGCAGGGATCACAGAATCATGGAATCAGTAACGTTGGGAAAGACCTCTAAGCTCATCCAGTCCAACTGTCAGCCCACCTCCCCGTGCCTGCTAAACCCTGTCCCCTAGTGCCACGTCTCCACGCATTTTGAACCCCTCCAGGGAGGAAGAGTCCACCACTGTCCCGAGCAGCCTCTGCTAGTGCTTCACCACTCTGTCAGTAAATAATTCTTTCCTGATATCCAATCTAAACCTCCCCTGGTGCAACTTGAGGCCATTTCATGGATGCGCAGCCCAGGGTTTGCTCTTGCAGGGGGATGGCTCAGGTTCTGCCTGCCGTGCTCTGATTCTTTCCCCAGCTGTTCTCCCAAGACCCCTTCCCTGTGTGCCCTGACTTTGCAGCGTGTGCTTTAGCTCCTCACTTGCTCTGGATTTGTGAGCTGAGCCCCGAGGGTCGGTTTCTAGTTCAGTTCCCAGGCGTGCCTGCTGCACGTGGTAGTGAAACAGCACGGTGGATTCAGCAGGATACACGGAGCAGCAGTGTGGAAAAAAAATCACATCTTCCTCTTTGCAGACACTAAACATGTCCTTTTTTATCCCAAGAGAGGATAGATCAATGCACTCTAAAATGCTCGTGCCTGGAGGAGGAAGGTGACTGCCTGTCTTAGTTTTTAAAGAATGTCCCCTATTTGATATCTAATGGGCCATACTCTATATCCCATAAAAGTGACAATGGCAAGTGTTTTATTGGGTTTTTCTTCAGGCCAGTAGCTACACAGTCACACTGCATCACCGGGCTTGCGGGCTTTGTTGGCAGATGCTGAGAACGGCAGCGGGGAGTTAAGCAAAATGCAGGTGGGATACCAACACCTCCCAGCATCGCTCTTGGCGAGGCATCCAACCATCCGCATCATCCTTTCTTGCCAAGAAGACTGGAGCCCCCAGCTAGGTTTTGCCTCCACTTCGTGCACCCACAAAGTGAAGGCAGGTTTATTTGTATCCCCTTTCCTAAAGTTTCCTGACGCATCCTCAGGAATCCAGGAGCTCCCCAGAAGCCGCAGGCTGAGTGGCTCAGGAGGGGTTTGAAATCCTGCTGTGATCCCTACAGCGCCTGGTGGTGCTGTGTGTGTGCTCTTTGTTCAGGTTTAGGAAAAAATGGTCCATTGCCCTTGTTGCAGGCAGCAGAGCCTCGCAGAACGTGGCTTATACCAACTGATTATCTCCAGACTGTGCCCCACCGTGGATAAAATACCCTCCAGAAAGGGCTCTTCTGCCAGGAGAACATCTCTGCAGCGTGTTCTGTTGGACAAGGCTGGGTCACTTCAGGTGAATTTTTATTTCTGTTTGTGCTGACAGTTGCTCTAGCCTGACATAGCATAGGCCAGACCTCGGAACATTTAAACTCAATATTGTCTTGCAGGTACTCGCCAAAAGCAAACAACCCGTTGCCTTGCGTTGTGCGTTCATCCTTGTCTGTCAGGGGGCTACCGGAGCTGCAGCAATCTGGCGTGTGGGTGGGCTTTTTGAGAAGCTGTAATTCCCATCCATGTGAAACATTCTTAATCAAATGTAGCAGACCCTACCCCAGATGGGAAAGCAGCTTCCCTTGGTGAGGCTCTTCAACAAGAATCCGTTCGGATTCCTCGTTGTCTGAATGCTCAAAGCAAAAAAACCTCTTTAATCCATCAGTGAACAGCAAGTCCTTAATTAGGAGTGAACTTTAATGCTCGGTTTAAGGTGGTTTTATGGGATGCCACAATACCCGGAGTCCCATCAGATGGCGTGAACTCAGGCAGGCAGCCCTGGGTGCGGCTCTCGCTCAGCTTTTCTGCACAGGCTCTGTGCAAGGATGCCCAGGACAGAAACTCATCCCAGCACTCCCAGGCCCCAGGGTGAGCGATTATAATCTCTGGATAAATCCTGCTGTCCACACAGCCACTGCCCTCCTCCCAGAGGAGCCTTCCTGCACTCAGCAGGTCCCTGGGATGAGGAGGTCCTGCAGGTGCGGTGCCTGAGTCAGAGCTCTTGGGGTTGCTGCCCATCCCTGTCAGTAAGCGCCTCTTGTTTCCTTCCCTCTTCCCCATCTGTGTGATGGGCTAATCCTGCTTCCCTGCCTACCCTGGGGAGGCTACAGAAGCGTTGATGATGACTGTAAAGTTGCTTTGGATGGCAGGAGCTGTGGTGGTGGTGTTAGCATTGGTGATGATGATGCTAATTACTGAGCTGCTGGGAAACTCCCCATGGGAGGAGGCTGGAGAAGGGAGGCAAAGCGAGCTTGGGGATGGAGAGGAGCCTGTCCCTGCTCACGCCTCTGTCAGGCCCTGGGAGAAGGGCTCAGCCTGTTGGCAAAGCCGTGGCAATGCTGGGATGGATAGGAGAAGCCGTGGCCCAGGTGATGCGTAAGGTAGGAGAGCGTGCCAGGGCCCCTGGGTAGGTCCCTCTGTGTGGCTCACACCTTGCAACCGCTGTGCAAGGTGCTGGTGTTGCACATGATGGAGAGCTCGTGCAGGAAGGTCACATCGCTGATGGGGCAGAGAGGTGAGCTTCCTCACCTCTCCTGTGAGCCCAAGGTGTTGGGGAATTTCCCAGCCGTGGCTGTTGGTCTCTGGGAGGAGAGGAACCAGCACTGCCTGGATCTGGGAACCCTGTTTAGCAGGGGGGTTGGATTAGATGGTCTCCAGAAGTCCCTTCCAACCCCCACCATTCTGTAGGGGACAGGCAAGGGCAGGCTCTTCTTCACCTTTGAGGTCGGGTCTGGAGCTCTCACAGCAAGACTCAGGGCAAAAAGCATGTTGAATGGTAGGGATCAAGCACAGTCATCTCCCTTCGTTGGGGATCCATACTCTAGAAATGGTCCTGTTCATCTGAACTCTCCTCTAGCCAGGGGAGTGCATCAGCTGGAGGGAACGCTTCCTCACTCTTCAAAGCCGTCCTCTACCCTGTCTTCAGCAAAGACCATTTATAGTCAAGAGACAGAGGAGCCGTGTTTGATTGCAGTGAGAACTTGCAGAGATGGGTTGCTGATGTATTTAGACACCGAACAATCTGCACACAGCCAGCATCACCAAACTCTCCCCAGGACAAGTGTTTTTATAAGACTTTTTTATTATTACAGTGAGAAACAACCATAAAAGAAGGGAAATTTTGTAGCTCCTCCCCCTCCACCCCAAGGGCAGGTTGCCAGAGCTCTTTTGATGGTTTTCTCTCGTGTGATTTACTAGTGGATTGTCGGGTTGCAGGAACGATGCACAGAGCAGATGCTCGTGGTGGACTCTACTTGGCCTGCAACTAAGAGTTCAGTTCCTGGTGTCACCAGACAAGATGAGAGCTGGAGGGCAGCGTGGGGTTTGTGGCAGAGCTGGGTCAGGGAGGTCCTGCCTGTCCCTGCTGAATCGTGGGTTGTCCAGGCTGTGCTAGGATGTCAGGTACCATCCCCTGTGGCTGCAGAATTGGCTAGATGGAAGCTGTGGTGCAAGCATAAATAGAGCCTTGGCGGCTTCCTCCTGGACACTCACACTCTGGTCCCAAAGTCTCCTTTCCCGAGTTGTCTTGTATCAGTTCAATCTTCTCTCAGACAGCGCTTCCTTGCAGCCCCTCAGGAGCTTGAATACAGGAGGTTGCACCAGGCAGCCTTTGCTGCTCTGTGGTGGCTGCGTGTGCATCCTCCCCCTCTTTTAAGATGAAGTAACCTCTTTGTCTCCTTGATGTGTAAACTACCTCAATGCAAGGGCAGTGCGAACGCACACCCTCCTTCAACCCACAGTCTTTACGTTTTGTTTAACTGCATGGGTATAATTATGGCATTATCGTTGGTCAGACTTTCTGGTGTAAACGTGCTCCAAGAATCGGAGAACAAGGGGGTTGGAAAGGAAGAGAGAAGCCAGAGTCGGGGAGAGGGAAGGCAGCTGCTGCTAAATTTAAGACTGTTCTTATGACACCTGGAGGCTGCTGTGCTGGTGTCGTTCCTGTTGGAGCCGAGCAGGTAAACACTGAGTCGTGGCTCGTTCTTGTAATGCTTTATCTTAGGTATTTCCTAGCCGGAGGCGGGATGCACTGGACAACTTTCTGGAGGGCTGGAGTTTGACAGGTACCAGGAGGCTTTTTCCAGGGGTTTGGGCTGATCCACGAAGCAGCCAGTGATCTGGTTGCCTCCCTAAAGTCATCTTAAATAGTCTGCCCTTTCGTTCTGTATGTCCATGTGGATCTTTTTGTGATGCTTTACTGCCCTTCTTTTCTTCAGCTCCTCTTTGACTCGGGTCGGCTGGTTGCAGAGATGCTGCCCAAGGCAGGAGAAGTTTTAAAACTGCCCTTCTAAATCTAAAGCTGCAGCAGAGCAAGAGTTTTTTAGTGCAGAGCCCTGGCACGTGCTGTTCCTCACTGGGACTTTGGTGCTGGCTTGGGAGGCAGGGAAATAAAGGGATAGATGGAAAATCTCTGCAAAGTAAATGCAGGGAGATGGGGGGGGGGGAGGCAATAGCATTTTCTGGCTTGCGTTGCCTCTGCTGCAGTCAGTGCCTCAGAGGTAAATTATCAGTTTCTTCCTTAAATATTAACAGCTGCCAGGTAATGAATTCCCCCTCTCTGTTTTATAATGGCACTAAAATTGGGATTTGCCTTGCTTTTCTCTGTAATTATCCAATGAGAGTGTGTGTGTGTGAGGGAGGCGCAGCAGAGCTGGGCTGCAGGCTCTGCTTGCAGGCAAGTGTCGTGCCTGGAGGATCAAACCCAGGCGTGACCCTTCCCCGTGACAGCTCCAACGTTGGGGCTGTGCGGGCAGTTACACGAGGCTTATAGTTTTATAACCCTTCATTAAGTTCCTTTTCCTCATGCCGAGCGGTGGGTTTGGGAGGTAGCCTAGCTGGAGCCAGAATTACCTGGCATCCCGTGGAGGAGAAGCTGGTCCTGGCGAGGTGGGGAGGGAGCGGTGTCCCCAGCAGGGAAAGGTGAGGCAGGAGCCGTCCTGATTCTTCAGAGCGCTGGGGACAAATGCTGCAAGTGCATCTCTCTGGGCAACCCCCTCCTGAGCGGGGATGGCTCCTGCAAGGCCTCAGCCATGCAGAACTTAGACCTAAGGACTTCCAAGGTCTGGATGCTTCTTGCATCCCTTGGCACGAGGATCAGGAGAATGTGTGAAAGCAAGTCTGAAAACCCTACATTCCATCCATAACTGGTTAAGTGTGAAGGCCAATTTTGGAGCTAGAGAACTGTAAGAAAGAGCCTCATACCAGAGGAACCTGCACTAGGAAAGAGGTAAAAAAAGAACTGGTTGTCCAAGGTCCCCCAGCAGCCCTTGTTGGAGTTTATGAGAGAAGGTCTGCAGACCAGATGGGCTGGTGGTCCAGGCTGAAGCTGACTAACCAAGCTACTGAAACGCATTCTTCTTCTTCCTCTGACTCACTGTAACTGAGTTTTCGGTTACTGGCACTTTGAAACCATAATTGAGGTCTGCTCTCCTCCTTGCACAGCCTTTCTCCCGGCAAATTGTCAGCCATCAAGTGGGATGAGAGAGTAAAAGCGATGTTGCACTCACCATTTCCTAGAAACTGTCGCTTTAAGGAGAACAATACTAAAAAGAGGGATGAATTGAAGCCAGACCCAGGCAATAAAATTCCAAATGTTTGACTTCTCTCCAAATCTGGAACTCTTAATTCATTTCTAGGGTCTCTGCCGTGCCTGGGGCACTTTGTATGTTCACAGTTCCGGCCTCTCGCGTTTAATGAACCGCACATGCCAGAAGAGCTTAAACAAAAGCCATAATCCAGGTTCTCTTTGGATGTAAATCAGCGTAACTCTGCTTAAATCACTGGAGCTGTGATGACACCAGAGGCCACAGGGACCTCCAGTTTGATTTTCTTGCATGAATCTATGTTGCTCAGGTGAACGTGAGTGCACGAGGTAGCGTGGCTGTGCCTGGGCTGTACTGGGGGTCCGTACCCGTGCCAGGACTGGGGGCTGAGCTCCCAGCTGTGGCTGGTGGGATCGGGCACGCGAGGCAGTGCCTGATGGCCCCAGCTGGTCTCTGTGCGTGGGCTGGGAAGGGAGCGTTGTCTGCCTGTCCTTGCTGGAGCCTTGCTGTGTGCTTTTCTATTGCCTGGTGGGTCTACCTACATCATCTTTTCTGTACTTGTGTTTTTCTTTATATGAACTATGTATAAAACCAGGGAAATGCACCCTGCTGTTGCGGTTGGGGGTTTCACTTAAGGACAGACCTGTAGCAGCGCAGGAGCCTGTGTAATCAGACCGGCTCTGTCTGTGCTTTATCGCCGATAACAGCTGTTACCAGCTGCTGCTGAGCAAGGCTGCGGCGCTGGAGGCTCTCCCAGAAGACACAAACACAACCTTGGGGCAAGTGTTTGTCTGTTATTGCCCGGTTTTGGGGAGGCCAGATCACAGCCTGGGAATTGTTTGTCCCTTGCGGTGACTCGGGCGTCCTGCCCAGAGGCCACCTCGCTGCCTTTGTTCATCCCCAGCACAGCTCCTGCCCCAGCGCTCGTCTGCGGTCGGGCAGGAGAGTCCAACGACCGAGGCAACAGGCAATAACCTCCTCTGGCAGCAGGTTATTCTCTTACGGATTGACGTTTCCCATCCGCTACCAATCCTCTTTTCTGGACGCAGGAAGCCTTGGGGTGAGCAAAGGCTTTGAGATCTCTCTGAGCTGCTGGAAACTGAGGCTCCCTGAGAGCTGGCTGAGGATCCACGTTTGCACGAGGAAGGTGAGGGATGCAAATCCTTAATTTGAAGGAGCCTGAAATGAGGAAGGTGGTTCAAATGCTGGTTCTTGGAGCTGTCGGAGTAGGAGGGTTCCCACTGCCCCTAGATGAGTGGGAATGCAGCTGTGGGAAGGGGTTTCAGGGTCAGAGATGCAGGCAGGCAAGTCCCAGCTGGACAGGAGAAGGTCTCCCTGCTCTTGGCAGTCGCGGCTGGCTGCCCGCTGGGCACAACACGCGTCCAGGGTTAACGTGGCAATCGGGAGCCTCTGCTCACAAATGCCTTCAGCCTGCGTCCGAGTTTCCCATTAGCGGTGCTATTTTTGAGCCTCCCAAGGCAATTAACACCAATTAATCTAAAAAAGCCTAAATAATGGTTTTCCAGAGCCCCCGGCTCCTTCCTGTTCCCCATGTGGCCCCAGAAGTCCGCAGCCCGACCCTGGCAGAGCGCTGAGCCCGGTGAGGTGTTCCATGTGCAGGGACTGCTCGGGGAGCTTCGTGGGCAGATGCGCATTTAGAAAAGGGCCCTGAACGATCCCATGGATCCAACTTTTCCATCCTGCATCATGGTATCTGCCCTGCAGTGCTCATTTTGTTGGAGCTGAGTGGGAACCAGCTTCTGCAGACCTGTACAACCCTCTCTGGAGAGCCAGCAGAGACTGAGACCACTGAATATACTTGGGTACAGGAGGTGCAACTCCCCTGGGAAGCGCAGAAAAGTCCCTGGAGGATTTTTTTTGACTGTATCCAAAGCCATTTACACCCTAGTATTCCCTGGGCATGTGGAGCAAATCGGCATCCCCATCTTTGCCTTCCCCAAACAGGGTGTAGTTTCATCTAGCCCTTTTAAACAGCGTTTAGCAGAGCAAGAGTTGCTTTTTGCTGATTGGAGAAGCTGTTCCTGTGTTTGCGTGTGGTTTTTGTCTTACTTGTTTAAGCTTCTCTAAGAAGGGCTGTGTCTGACCATCGCTGAAATGCTAAACCCACGGGTACCAGCCCCAGGATCCTCCCTGCCCCCAGCAGGGCCAGGATTTCATGTTTTGTGGGACGTCTTGCGTAACAAAGCCTTGATCTTGAGCGTGGCCTTCAGGCATTACTGGAATATGAGTAAATAATAATTAAGATTTGGGCGTTTTCTGCAACGAAGGGTGTTTATGTGAAGGTTAGATGTGCATTATGGGCGCTGAAGTGGATGGGTGTGTGCGGATCCACCGACTTCACGATCAGCACCACCCCTGGTGAAGATGCTGCATTTGCTCAGCTGCTTTTTAAACCAGCCCTGTGCTAAGAGCAGGTAGGTGTCTAAATAAAAGTAACGTTTCAAGAAAGCAGCACAGTTTTGGCCATCTAGAGACAAGGAGGCTTCTTTGCAAAGCGTTTTCAAAGCAAGTTGTCAGTAGGTTCCCGTTTCAGCTGCACCGAGCACCGTATTTTGTGGGGAGGGAGAGGAGGGCATTGCTGCTGGGGGAGTGAGCGTTGGGTCATTTCCATCAGTGGAGAGGAGCATCTCCTTCCCTGGCAAAGGCTTATAGGCACTTGCCTCCCCCATCACCTCCTGCTCCTCAGTAGGGCTGGGAGTGGGGAGGTGGTGGTGTGCTCTGGTGGATGGAGTAGGGTGACTGGGAGTTGAGCACCATGTATTAACCTTGGCTTCTGTGCTAATTAATCAAGAATATGGGTTATAGCATTTAAAGCAATGGAGTTATTTCGGTTTGGCAAATTACTGCTGCTCAGCTGAGACTCGATAGTTGAGTACGATCCTAGTTCCATCTTATTCGACTGTAAAGTCAATCGCAACGACTCGCTTCAGCTCAAACGCGCTTTGCTGTTGGGTGTGTTACGGTGCATTAAAGCTGGAAAAGCCCTCTAAGCTCATCCAGTCTAACCGTCAGCCCAACACTACCGTGCTGACTAAACCATGTCCCAAAGTGCCACGTTTCCATGCTTTTTGAACCCCTCCAGGGAAGGAGACTCCCCCACTGCTCTGGGCAGCCTATTCCAGTGCTTGACCAAAGGTACAGCAGCTCTGTGTGAGGCTGAGCAGCTGCTACGCTCCAAGAACTTACTCCTTGCTGGCATCTGCCTGAATTATTTTGAGCAAGTAGTTCAGGTTCACTCCCATTTCGGGTGTTTAAGGGATCCTCCAGGTTTTTGATGGGCCAAATTGCCAGCTGGAGCTTCACATCTTCTTCCATAGACTGGAGAGACTGACCTGGAATGATAATGCTTCCAGCTTTTCTCCTTGGTTAGTAGTTTAAGCTTTAGGTTCTCAACGTAGGCTTGCACGTTTCTGTGAAATGGTGACAGGGAAACCCAGCCTGGCATGGGAGATGCTGTTAAAACCTATGTGGAAAAGTTGCTACCTTAACCACAGAGTGCATCTATAGCTTTTCGAGGACTCTTTGAATACACTGACTAATATATTGCCTCCCAAACTGAAACCAGGAGTAATTTCCATGCCATGGATGCGCTGGTGTCTGTGGTGAGGGTTGGCCACCTGGCCTGTGAGTTCAGGGTCCGTTACCGCGTAGCTTGGGAAAAATTGAATATCCAGAATTAATAAGGTTGTCGTGCAACCTGAGCACAAGTTTTCAGGCAGCCAGATCGACACGGCAAGTCGCAGAGGTGTCAGTAACGCTTCAGCCAGGCACCCACGCAGGGACACCACGCTCCACCTGGAGATCAAACCGAAATCCGTATTGTCACATTGTCACCTGCTGGTGATCCAGAGAGGTGGATTGAAGCCACGTGTGGCAGGAGAGCGTGCTCCCACCAGGTCAGCAGTTACTGTATTAGGGAAGGAGGGAGCGTGGGTGAGGTATTTTGATTTTGTTTGAAACAATAAAATAATAAACCCCGAGTTATTTGAAATCTTAACAACAGAACCAGCTTTTAGCACCGGCGTTTATAGGGATGAGTGGGCGAGTTGTTTAAAGGGGAAAAAAAAAAAAATCTTTGAAAACAGTCCAAGTCAGGGTGATAATTTCATCTACTAGGGAAGCGCGGAGCGCACGTCCTGCGCTTGAGCAGTGGGTGCATGGTCTGCAGCAGGGGCTGGGCAGCTTGCAGAACACACTGCAGGGCTCACGCATGCCCAGGGCACACTCAGGTGCACACTTGCAGCTCTGTGGGATGAGAGCTGGAGTCTGGGGCTGCAGGTGGTGTCTCTGCAGATCACTGATATTTCACTCTCTGCTTTGCTGCATCCTAAACACGGGTGCAAAAACCTCATTGCCCCTTGCTGTTCTGAGCACTGACCTCCTGTGTGGGCTCTAGTCCTGTCTTATACCCATCTCTTGCACTCACCCTCAACAGAAACTTCAGATCCCCCTTTCATAGCTGTTCCAAGTCAGCTCAGCTCAGCTCAGCTCTTCAGGTAAGCAGCAGACTATCAGTTTTGGCTCATTCCCCTCCAAACCCTCTCCACCGAAGTATCCTTGGGGATGTTTTGGATGGGTTGTTTAGCCTGGAGAAGAGGAGGCTGAGGGGAGACCTCATCGATCTCTCCAACTACCTGAGAGGAGGTTGTGGAGAGGAGGGAGCTGGGCTCTTCTCCCAAGTGACAGGGGACAGGACGAGAGGGAATGGCCTCAAGCTCCACCAGGAGAGGTTCAGGCTGAACATTAGGAAAACATTTTTCACAGAAAGGGTCATTGGGCACTAGCAGAGGCTGCCCAGGGAGGGGGTTGATTCACCTTCCCTGGAGGGGTTTAAGGGACGGGTGCACGAGGTGCTGAGGGACGTGGGTTAGTGATTGATGGGAATGGTTGGACTCGATGATCTGATGGGTCTCTTCCAACCTGTTTTTTCTATGATTCTGTGATCCCCTTAACTCATCGCCACAGCAGCAGCCGCAGCAGAGATGTTCAGCTCACACAAGCTGTGGCAGCTCCTATGCCCTCGCACCTCGTGTGACAGCAGGCAGGATGGCTGTGCCCTGCCCCTTGCCCTTCCTCACCCCTTCTTTCCCTCTTCTGTTGCTGCGTGTGTTTTAGAAATGAAATCACAAACTAAATTGAAGTTTAATCGGCGAGCTCCCTAGGCAGCAGCTTAGTTTGAAGACAATTCCCAGTTGTCTCTTGCCTTCCATCGCCTGTGGCACCAGAACAGAATAGGTGCAGAGTAATTGCCTTTTGCCTGCTCTGTCCTGCTCCCAGCATCTTGCAAGGTCCTGCATGAGGGAGAATTGGCCTTTTCTCCTGGCGCATGACAGATGGGGCTGTCCCACGGGCTAGATCCTGACCAGCACCACTGGTGCTCCAGGAGGGTCCAGCTTGCATGTCTGCAGCATCCCCGCTGCAGCAGTTCTGCCACTATCTCATCAGCACAGGGTGTTTTATCACTTGTTGCTTCAGAGCTTGTGTTTGCCCCTGAGCACAGCCCTGGCCCCTTCCCTGTCAACCACATCAGCCTCGTGGGCACCGATGGATTCGCAATCGCAACTGCCTCAGCCCTGCTGCTCCCCTTCTGCTTCGTGCATCCGTGATGCTTTGCTCTTGGCTTCAGGATTGTTGTGAAGCTCAGTGAGGCTTTACAGCTCCTTTGGGGACAGGAGGGGTCTGGGGGAGCCTGGCAGTGAGCAGTGACCAGTGCCAAGCACCGAACCAGGAGCCCTGATCTCAGCCCCCAGTTTCTGTGTTTCTAATTACTGGTACGGAAAGGGTCTGGCAGCTCCCAAAAGCTGCATTTGTTCAGGATTTCCTACTTTTGCAATAAGAAATTATAGTGAAACGTAAGACAGCGGTGTGGACAGTGCCGAGTGCCAACAGGGCTCTGTCCCCATTTGGCTACTGCCCTGCCAGGTGGCCTTTGGCAAGCTGCTTCTTGTTCCAGTGACCCATTTCGCTATCAGAGATTCACATTTCACTAATGGGAGGCAAGAACAATACCTCTTTGGATGTTGCATAGCATTTCCCTCTTTCCATGTTTAAAACCTTAATGCAATTAGAAATTGCCCCTCTGTTAAACAGCGGAACGTTTAAATTAAGAGATGCTTATGGTTGAGCGTCTTTGGCTCTTGCAGTAGGACAAAAACCACAGGAATCTATAATGTGAGGAGCAGGGGGACCATCAGGAGCTAAAAATGGTCCTTCATTATTTCAGTGCTTTAAATCTGAGTGAGCATATTGTGTCTGTATGTGCACAGTGCATGTACCGTCGTGGTGCGTGCGCCTGTAGAGCCGAGTGTGTTTGCAGATGTAGTTTAGGAAAATTGATCCAATCTATTTTTAAGGTAAAGTGTGTGTGGTGGGTAGGAGGTGAGGAGGTGGAAGGAAAGCTAAATATTCACATAGCTCCGCTGTGTGTTGAAGAGCATCATCTAATAACACTGGGATTGTGGCAGAGGGGTGAGGGAGAGGCGAGTGCTTCGCTGGAGTCCACCCCCTCTTGCCAGGGCACGGGAGCCACTCCGGGAGGAGCGTGGCGAGCTGGGCTGTCGCTTTAAGCTGTATCTCGCACCCAGCGGGTCAGTGGTGCTGGCAACGTTCTTCACATGGCTGCGCGCTCCACCTAAATCTCAGCTCCGGCAGCCG
This sequence comes from Clamator glandarius, assembly GCA_033459285.1. Classification (NCBI taxonomy): domain Eukaryota; kingdom Metazoa; phylum Chordata; class Aves; order Cuculiformes; family Cuculidae; genus Clamator; species Clamator glandarius. The sequence goes on along the minus strand of JAUNZM010000434.1, from coordinate 294 downwards.
GAGCGGAGCTGGGGAGAGCTCTCGCTGGCTGCTAGCGGTAGCTAAGGAGCATCGAAGCGGCAGCCCCGCGTCACCAGCCTCTGCCCTGCAAGCCGAGCTTGTTCTTGCCTGTGGACATGTAGAAGCTGGAGCCAGGGGAAGAGCTGGCTGCTGAGGTCAAGTAAGTAAAACTAGGTTTATTGTTTGTATTTCCCTTCTGTCCTCTGAAATGAGAGGCTAGATCTGGAGTAAGAGGAGTAGGGAGATAGAGAAGAGAGATTCAGTCGAGCTAGGGCTTGGATATTGTCTATAAAT